>CM042694.1:329013941-331413941 GCA_023614405.1 Avena insularis
AAAAGAGATAGAACTCAAAGGTTATGCATAGATTACCGATTCTCTCAACGAGGTAACCATCAAGAACAAGTATCCTTTGCCAAGAATAAATGACTTGTTTGATCAGCTAGAAGGAGCATGTGTGTTCTCGAAGATTGATCTTGATCAGGCTATTTTCAACTCAAGATAAGAGAGCAAGACATACCTAAAACAGCATTTACCACGAGGTATGGATTGTATGAGTACTTGTGATGCCTTTGGTTTAACCAACGCCCAACATACTTCATGAATATGATGAACAAAGTGTTCATGGAATTTCTCGACAAGTTCGTTGTCGTTTTCATCGATGACATCTTAGTCTACTCCAAGAGCAAGGAAGAACATGAAAGACATCACGCTTGATACTTGAGAAACTAAGGGAACATAAGCTTTATGCCAAATTCAGCAAGTGTGAGTTTGGTTAGAGGAAGTTGGATTTATTGGTCATGTTATGACAAAGGATGGTGTAGCAGTTGATCCCGCTAAAGTTTAATTTGTGACGAATGGAAAAGTCCAAGAGCGTAAAAGAGGTTCGTAGTTTCCTTGGTTTAGCGAGTTACTCTGAAGGTTCATTGAAAATTTTTCTAAGGTTGCTAAACCAATGACGGAATTGTTAAAGAAAGATAAGAAATTTGCTTGGTGCGAAGGATGTGAACTCAGCTTTCAAGAACTAAGAAAGAGACTTGTGTCGACACCGATTCACATGCTTACCAGTTGGAAAAAGGATTTCCAAGTATATTGTGATGCTTCTCATCAAGGATTAGGTGTAATACTTATGCAAGGCGGAAAAGTTGTGGCTTATGCCTCGAGACAACTCAAAACTCACGAAGTAAATTATCCTACTCATGATTTAGAGTTAGCCGCTGTAGTCCATGCACTCAAAACATGGAGACATTACCTTTTGGGAAAACATTGTGAAGTATTCACCGACCATAAAAGCTTGAAATATATCTTCACCCAGAAGGAGATCAATATGAGACAAAGAAGATGGCTAGAACTTATCAAGGATTACGACTTGAATTTGCAATACCACCCCGGTAAAGCAAATGTAGTAGCAGATGCCCTAAGTCGTAAAGCGTTTGTAAATGGCCTTACCAAAGGTGAATTGCCAGATGACTTGTGTAAGCAATTCAAGGAACTCAGGTTGGAGATTGTGCCGGAAGGACATCTCATGTCTTTGGATGTTCAACCCACTCTGTTGGATAAGATTAAAGAAGCCCAAAAGACGGATAAAGAGATCGAAGAGATCAAGGAAAGGATTAGCCAAGGGAAAGCTAAAAGTTTCCATATGGACGAACAAGGTACTTTATGGCACGAGAAAGCGTGTTGTGTTCCACAAGATCAAAATGCGGAAACTGATTTTACAAGAAGCCCATAACTCTCCGTATTCTATTCACCCGGGAAACACCAAAATGTATATGGATATGAAAGAAAAGTTTTGGTGGAACAATCTTAAAAGGGACATCGCTGAACACATTGCCTTGTGTGACGTGTGTAGTAGAGTGATAGAGGAGCATCAGTAACCATCAGGTTTGCTTAAACCAATGCCTATTCATGATTTGAAGTTGGAAAATATCGGTATGGATTTCATTACTGGATTACCAAGGACCAGGTCAGGGTATGATTCCATATGGGTAGTCGTAGATCGCCTAACTAAAGTGGCTCATTTTATACCCGTAAAGACAACTTATACCAGTGCAAAGTTAGCCAAAATCTACATGAGCAGAATTGTATGCCTTCACGGAGTACCTAAGAGTATTGTGTCGATAGAACTCAATTCACTTCTCACTTTTGGAGGCACTTCATGAATCTCTAGGAGCGAGGTTGGAATTGATTGCTTTTTATCCTCAAACTGATGGACAAGCAGAAAGGACTAATCAAATTCTTGAAGACATGTTGAGGGCATGTGCCCTAGACTATGGGGCAAGTTGGGATGAAAATGCGCCTTACGTGAAGTTCTCTTACAACAACAGTCACCAATCTAGTATTGGGATGGCACCATTGAGTCTCTATCGGAAGAAAGTGTACCACCCATTGCTATGGAATGGTGTGGGAGAAAGAAGTTTGTTTGGACCAGATCTTATCAAAGGCCAGAAGAAAAGGTCAAATTGGTTAGAGGCAGTTGAAGATATACAGTCTCGACAAAAAAGCTCTGTGAGATGCTAAGCGTAGAGAAGTCACTTACGAAGTTGGGGATAGAGCTTATCTTAGAGTATCACCACTTATGGAGTAAAAAGATTTGGAGTCAAAGGAAAGTTAGCACCAAGATATGTAGGACCATTCAATATACTAAGTGCATAAGGAGAAGCTGCATATGAAATCGAACTGACATCTTTATTAGCAGTCCATAATGTTTTTCATGTGAGCCTCAAGAAATGTCACCCGAAATGGAAGAAACATCTTTGAAAGATACCATATCTTTGGAAGAAGTTCAACTAGAAAGTGATCTCACCTATGAAGAAAAGCCTGTCAAGATTCTTGAGACCACGAGAAAGAGTCACAAGGACAAAAACCATCAAGTTTTGCAAAGTACAATGGAACCATCATTCGAAGAAGAAGCTACATGGGAAAGAAGGCGATCTTGGAAGACCACCCTCACCTATTTGCTAGCCAATCCGAATCTCGAGGGCGAGATTCATTTTAAGGGGGTTAGATTTGTAACATCCCAAAAATCATGTTTCAAAAACTCATTCATTTCATCCTTGCATCATTCATTCATATAGGGTTTTCTCAAAATCATTTAGGCGTAAGTTTGCGCTATGATTTCATGTGGGCAAATTGTCTCAATTGGCCACCACCCTTTGGGATTTGTTTGTCCATGACCTTGTTTGCTTGCCTCCATGGTTGGAAAGATTAGGAGTAGCATTTAAACCCAAGATTCCAAATTTAGAAATAGTTTCAAACCCCTATTTCAAATATTTGCAACTAGAGCAAATCTCTGTTTTTTTTGAAACAAGCTTGTCTAAGCCTTTGCAAGGTAACCACTAGGATATTTGATTGTTTATGAACCCACAGAACCCTGCAAAAATCCCCAAAGCAGTTTGAATTCAAAAGGATTTGAATTCATATCAAATTCTATCCAGAAAATGAATTTAGAAAAAGAAAAATACTTATCAAAGAAAGAAAGGGCGCGGCGTAATCTGCCATGACAAATCAAGCCAACAAGCCCACCCGGGATCTCCTTATTCTTCTCACACAGCAGCCCACGTTAAGTCGCCAGACAGACCCACACACTCCGCACCTCGGCGACAAGCGGGCCTTCTCCACGTCACCGTCGTCTCCACCAAGACGACCTGTTCATCCCCAAATCAGCAGGCGTATGTTTAATTCGCGACGTCAATTCGATTTATTGGCGAGTAATTCGCCGTGACCAGGCTATAAGAACCCCTCGCCCTCTCTTCTCCTCAAACCCCGAACCCAGAGCGCCACCGGTGCGAGCATTACCCTCGAAACCCGCTGCTCTCCGGCGGCGATTCCGGTGAGTCGAGCTCCCCTCGCCTCTCGTTCTTGCAAACTGATTCGGTGAGCCTCTGCGCTTCTTTGCTTTTACGTTTGCTCTCGCATGGACCGTAGCTCGCAACATCGACTAGTCCGCCACCGCGGCGCATTCCGGCCGAACTCTAGTGGTAAATCTGTTGCCTCGCTTTCTAGTTCACGCTACGGCTCTGTCTCGACTCTATGAATCTAACAGTGTCTCGCTTTGCCTTGGGGTGATCCACAACGTCCACGACGACCACACGACGCAACCGCCGCCCACAATGACTCCGGCGAGCAATCAGGACAGTCCCGGCGCCCCTTGACCAACCGCAGCACGACGAAGCCGCTGTGACCTCCGAGCCGGTGAGCTACTCCTCCTTCTCCCTCTTCGTCTGCATCGCCGGCAACGTCATCGACCAAGCGATTCCGCCGCGGTAGCCACCGCTCCGCCCGATTCTTGGCGGAGAAATAGCAGTAATTAGATGCATCGTGGCGCTAGGATAGATCCACTTAACCTCAAGCGGTATGCGATCTGAGCCGCTAGTTTTCATTTAGATCCTACGGTGTGGAGCTCGATCCGGTCTTGAAAGCATGCAGGCGAATAAGAGCATGACGCGTGGCTAAGTTAGATCTGAAAATAGATTTAAAAACAGAAATTTGATCCAAATTCAAATGCCTATATCTTTGAATCACGTTAGAATTTTGCAAACTTTATACCGTTGGATTCAGAAAAACAAGACCTTTCTGCCTATCCTTTTTGTTTAGCAAATAGTAACCATTAGATGTGCTTAAATTGCAGAGACTTGTTTGAGGCCTTTTTGAATATAAGTTTAGTTTAGTATTTTATTTTTAGGGCTATTTAAGTTGCCTTGGCTATTTTGTGACTTGTTTAGTTTCTGTATTCATGCACTTGCTTGGATGAGTTTTCAAAAATCATCACTTGGTAGATTCATGCATGCATGCATTCATAATATTTTTGTTTGTATATATTTGTGTGTAATAGTGTGCTATAACTTTGTGTGTAGATTTTGCTAGTGATTGTGATTGTGACGAGTGCTACTCTCCACACTACCAAGGCAAGTGATATCTTCATGAATATTCCATATCTATATTTTATACTTGCATTAGATATATTTTGTTAGGACTTGCATGCTACTTTTGTCAATTGATGATGGGAAATCCTATTTAGAATAGAATGCTAGAATTGCTAGGAGAATTCCCTAAAGATAAGTTGCCATGCCATGCTTAGCCTAGATACTAGAAAACAAGGGTGGTTTATATATTCACACTATGGAAAAATATTCTAAGTCTAAGGACTTGTTTTATTTAACAAAACAACTAAGTCAATGAATCACCGGTGGAATGGAAAGAATGGGATATGTTGTTTGGTTACACAAGGCCAGTCTTGGTGAACCTTGTGTATCTCACTTGTGGATGGCCACCAGGAACAAAGAGATTTGAGTTGTCAAATGTTGAGAAGCTTCAAGTCTGACCACTTGGTAATATGGGCTCTGCCATGATCTTAGGATCTTTGGAACTTAGTCTCTTGGACAGTGGGTGGTAGATGGGTTGATAGGTTGGAGCGCGTCCATTTGACTAAGGAAAGGCTCTTGAAGGATCATGTCTTGGGAAACCAAGGCTTGTGGGAAAGTGCACCACCTCTGCAGTGTAAAACCTAAGTACTTAGCCATGTCCCAGTAAAGGACAATTTGAGCATCAAGACATGGAAACTTCAAGAATCTCATCACTCCAATTTCTGAATAAAACTTGTGGGTGAACAAGGGTTAAAGGATCTTCAGTCTTTGATTGGTAGATGCCACAGTGGATCTTCAGTCTTTGATTGGTAGATACCTTGGGATAGTCTTTGCCAAACAAAAATTTAGTATTTTCAAAAAGTTAAGGAAAAATCTATTTTGAGCAATGCAAGCCTAAGCTCCACCAGCCAAATGCATATAGTATTATAGTCCACTTAAATATATACTAAGGTATCACTTGCCAATACTATTCCAAAGTATTGACCCTCTGTGGCTGTAACTTATGATGTTGCAGGTTACTCTGATGATGAATAGGAGTCATGAGTCTACACTCAACATGCTTGCCTGTGGCACATGAAGATGAAGACTTATGTTTATTTACATATTCCATAAACTCTTGTATTAGGCCTTTTGCCATGAGTTGTAAAAGACTATGTTTTATCTCTGGAATGACTGTAATAAACGACCTTTGTATCTGTGTACTTCATCTTAAACTGTGGATGCTAGCATTGATCCAGGGACTAGCATTGCAATCACAGGGATCTTTTCCTTTAATAAGGAGGGATCTTACAACTCTGGTGGATCCATATGTGGTCTGTGAAAAGAACACACATTTCAATGACACTGGTGGATCCATACATGGTCTATGAAAAGAATAGACATGAAATGACACTGGTGGATCCATATGTGGTCTGTGAAAATAACACACATGCAATGACACTGGTGGATCCATATGTGGTCTGTGAAAAGAATACACATGCAATGACACTGGCGGATCCATATGTGGTCTGTGAAAAGAACACACATGCAATGACTCTAGCTATTCCATATGTGGTTTGTGAAAAGAACAGACATGCAATGAACTCTGGTGGATCCACATGTGGTCTGTGAAAAGAACACACATGCAAAGGCACTAGTTGATCCATATGTAGTCTGTGAAAAGAACAGACATGAAATGGCACTGGTGGATCCATATGTGGTCTGAGAAAAGAACACACATGCAATGATACAGCTGGATCCATATGTGGTCTGTGAAAAGAACAGACATGAAATGACACTGGTGGATCCATATGTGGTATGTGAAAAGAACACACATGCAATGACTCTAATGGATCCATATGTGGCATGTGAAAAGAACACACATGCAATGACTCAAGTTGTTCCATATGTGGTTTGTGAAAAGAACACACATGCAATGAAATCTGGTAGATCCATATGCAATGACACTGGTGGATCCATATGTGGTGGGTGAAAAGAACATACATTTCAATGACACTAGTAGATCCATATATGGTATGTGAAAAGAACACACATGCAATGAACTCTGGTGGATCCATATGTGGTCTGTGAAAAGAACACACATGCAATGACACTGGTGGTTCCATATGTGGTTTGTGAAAAGAACACACAAGCAATAAACTCTGGGGTATCCATATGTGGATTCTGAAAAGAACACACATGCAATGAACTCTGGTGGATCCAAATGTGGTCTGTGAAAAGAACACACATGCAATGACTCTAGCTATTCCATATGTGGTTTGTGAAAAGAACAGACATGCAATGAACTCTGGTGGATCCACATGTGGCCTGTGAAAAGAACACACATGCAATGACACTGGTGGATCCATATGTGGTCCGTGAAAAGAACACACATGCAATGACACTGCTGGATCCATATGTGGTTTGTGAAAAGAACACACATGCAATGAACTCTGGTGGATCCACATGTGTATTCTGAAAAGAACACGCATGCAATGACTTTGGTGGATCCAAATGTGGCATATGAAAAAAAAACACATGCAATGACACTGGTGGATCTATATGTGGTCTCTGAAGAGAACACACATTTCAATGACACTAGTGGATCCATATGTGGTCTGTGAAAAGAACATACATGCAATGACACAGGTGGATCCATATGTGGCTGAGAAAAGAACACACATGCAATGACACTTCTAGATCCATATGTGGTCTGTGAAAACAACAGACATGAAATGACACTGGTGGATCCGTATGTGGTATGTGAAAAGAACAAACATTTCAATGACACTGGTGGATCCATATATGGTTTCTGAAAAGAACACACATGCAATGAACTCTGGTGGATCCATATGTGGTCTGTGAAAAGAACACACATTTCAATGACACTGGTGGATCCATACATGGTCTATGAAAAGAATAGACATGAAATGACACTGGTGGATCCATATGTGGTCTGTGAAAATAACACACATGCAATGACACTGGTGGATCCATATGTGGTCTGTGAAAAGAACACACATGCAATGACACTGGCGGATCCATATGTGGTTCATGAAAGAACACACATGCAATGACTCTAGCTATTCCATATGTGGTTTGTGAAAAGAACAGACATGCAATGAACTCTGGTGGATCCACATGTGGTCTGTGAAAAGAACACACATGCAAAGGCACTAGTTGATCCATATGTAGTCTGTGAAAAGAACAGACATGAAATGGCACTGGTGGATCCATATGTGGTCTAAGAAAAGAACACACATGCAATGATACAGCTGGATCCATATGTGGTCTGTGAAAAGAACAGACATGAAATGACACTGGTGGATCCATATGTGGTATGTGAAAAGAACACACATGCAATGACTCTAATGGATCCATATGTGGCATGTGAAAAGAACACACATGCAATGACTCAAGTTGTTCCATATGTGGTTTGTGAAAAGAAAAGACATGCAATGAACTCTTGTGGATCCATATGTGGTCTGTGAAAAGAACACACATGCAATGCCACTGGTGGATCCATATGTGGTCTGTGAAAAGAACACACAAGCAATGACACCGGTGGTTCCATATGTGGTTTGTGAAAAGAACACACATGCAATGAATTCTAGTGGATCCATATGTGGATTGTGAAAAGAACACACATGCAATGAACTCTAGTGGATCCATATGCAATGACAATGGTGGGTCCATATGTGGTATGTGAAAAGAACACACATTTCAATGACACTGGTGGTTCCACATGTGGTTTGTGAAAACAAACACACATGCAATGACATTTGTGGATCCATATGTGGTCTGTGAAAAGAACACACACGCAAAGAAACTGGTGAATCCATATGTGGTCTATGAAAAAAAAACACGCAATGAAACTGGTAGATCCATATGTGGTCTATGAAAACAACACACGTGCAATGGCACTAGTGGATCCATATGCAATGAAACTGGTGGGTCCATATGTGGTATGTGAAAAGAACACATATTTCAATGACACTGGTGCATTCATATGGGGTCTGTAAAAAGAAACACACATGCAATGACACGGTTGGATCCATATGTGGTCTGTGAAAAGAACACACATGCAATGACACTGGTGGATCCATATGTGGTCTATGAAAATAAAACACATGCAATGAAACTAGTGGATCCATATGTGGTCTGTGAAAAGAACACATGTGCAATGACACAGGTGGATCCATATGTGGTTTGTGATAAGAACACACATGAAATGAACTCTTGGGATTTCCATATGTGGTATGTGAAAAGAACAGATATGAAATGACACAGGTGGATCCATATGTGGTCTGTGAAAAGAACACACATGCAATGACACAGTGGATCCATATATTGTTTGTGAAAAGAACACACATGCAATGAAATCTGGTAGATCCATATGCAATGACACTGGTGGATCCATATGTGGTGGGTGAAAAGAACATACATTTCAATGACACTGGTAGATCCATATATGGTATGTTAAAAGAACACACATGCAATGAACTCTGGTGGATCCATATGTGGTCTGTGAAAAGAACACACATGCAATGACACTGGTGGTTCCATATGTGGTTTGTGAAAAGAACACACAAGCAATAAACTCTGGTGTATCCATATGTGGATTCTGAAAAGAACACACATGCAATGAACTCTGGTGGATCCAAATGTGGTCTGTGAAAAGAACACACATGCAATGACACTGGTGGATCTATATGTGGTCTCTGAAAAGAACACACATTTCAATGACACTGGTGGATCTATATGTGGTCTCTGAAAAGAACAACATGCAATGAACTCTGGTGGATCCATATGTGGTCTGTGAAAAGAACACACATGCAATGACACTGGTGGTTCCATATGTGGTCTGAGAAAAGAACGCACATGTAATGACACTGCTGGATCCATATGTGGTCTGTGAAAAGAACACGCATGCAATGGACTATGGTGGATCCAAATGAGGCCTGTGAAAAGAACACACATGCAATGACACTGGTGGATCTATATGTGGTCTCTGAAAAGAACACACATTTCAATGACACTGGTGGTTCCATATATGGTCTGTGAAAAGAACACACATGAAAGGACACAGGTGGATCCATATGTGGTTTGAGAAAAGAACACACATGCAATGACACTGCTGGATCCATATGTGGTCTATAAAAAGAACAGACATGAAATGACACTAGTGGATCCATATGTGGTATTTGAAAAGCACACACATGCAATGAATTTGGTGGATCCATATGTGGCATGTGAAAAGAACACACATGCAATGACTCTACCTATTCCATATATGGTTTGTGAAAAGAACAGACATGCAATGAACTCTGGTGGATCCATATGTGGTTTGTGAAAAGAACACACATGCAATGACACTGGTGGACCCATATATGGTCTATGAAAAGAACACACAAGCAATGACACTGGTGGTTCCATATGTGGTTTGTGAAAAGAACATACATGCAATGAACTCTGGCGGATCCATATGTGGATTGTGAAAAGAACACATATGCAATGAACTCTAGTGGATCCATATGCAATGAAACAAGTGGGTCCATATGTGGTATCTGAAAAGAACACACATTTCAATGACACTGCTGGATCCATACGTGGTTTGTGAAAAGAAACACACATGCAATGATACGGGTGGATCCATATGTGGTCTGTGAAAAGAACACACATGCAATGACACTGGTGGATCCATATGTGGTCTATGAAAAGAAAACACATGCAATGAAACTAGTTGATCCATATGTGGTCTGTGAAAAGAACACACGTGCAGTGACACTCGTGGATCCATATGTGGTTTGTGATACGAACACACATGAAATGAACTCTTGGGATTTCCATATGTGGTCTGTGAAAAGAACAGATATGAAATGACACTGGTGGATCCATATGTGGTCTGTGAAAAGAACACACATGCAATGACACAGTGGATCCATATATGGTCTGTGAAAAGAACACACATACAATGGCACTAGTGGATACATATGTAGTATGTGAAAAGAACAAACATGAAATGGCACTGGTGGATCCATCTGTGGTCTGAGAAAAGAACACACATGCTATGACTCTGGTGGATCCATATGTGGCATGTGAAAAGAACACACATGGAATGACTCAAGCTGTTCCATATGTGGTTTGTGAAAAGAAAAGACATGCAATGAACTCTGGTGGATCCATATGTGGTCTGTGAAAAGAACACACAGGCAATGACACTGGTGGATCCATATGTGGTCTGTGAAAAGAACACACACGCAATGACACTGGTGGTTCCATATGTGGTTTGTGAAAAGAACACACATGCAATGAACTCTAGTGGGTCCATATGTGGATTGTGAAAAGAACACACATGCAATGAACTCTAGTGGATCCATATGCAATGACACTGGTGGGTCCATATGTGGTATGTGAAAAGAACACACATTTCAATGACACTGGTGGTTCCACGTGTGGTCTATGAAAAGAAACACACATGCAATGACACTGGTCGATCCATATGTGGTCTGTGAAAAGAACACACATGCTAAGACACTGGTGGATCCATATGTGGTCTGTGAAAAGAAAACACATGCAATGAAACTGGTAGATCCATATGTGGTCTATGAAAACAACACACGTGCAATGACACTGGTGGATCCATATGTGGTTTGTGATAAGAACACACATGAAATGAACTCTTGGGGTTTCCATATGTGGTCTATGAAAAGAACAAACATTTCAAAAACACTGGTGGATCCATATATGATCTGTGAAAAGAACACACATGCAATGAACTCTGGTAGATCCATATGCAATGACACTTGTGGATCCATATGTGGTTTGTGTAAAGAACAAACATTTCAATGACACTGGTGGATCCATATATGGTTTCTGAAAAGAACACACATGCAATGAACTCTGGTGGATCCATATGTGGTCTGTGAAAAGAACACACATTTCAATGACACTGGTGGATCCATACATGGTGTATGAAAAGAATAGACATGAAATGACATTGGTGGATCCATATGTGGTCTGTGAAAATAACAAACATGCAATGACACTGGTGGATCCATATGTGGTCTATGAAAATGAAACACATGCAATGAAACTAGTGGATCCATATGTGGTCTGTGAAAAGAACACACAAGCAATGACTCTAGCTATTCCATATATGGTTTGTGAAAAGAACAGACATGCAATGAACTCTTGTGGATCCACATGTGGTCTGTGAAAAGAACACACATGCAATGGCACTAGTTGATCCATATGTAGTCTATGAAAAGAATAGACATGAAATGGCCCTGGTGGATCCATATGTGGTCTGAGAAAAGAACACACATGCAATGACACAGCTGGATCCATATGTGGTCTGTGAAAAGAACAGACATGAAATGACACTGGTGGATCCATATGTGGTATGTGAAAAGAACACACATGCAATGACTCTAGTGGACCCATATGTGGCATGTGAAAAGAACAAACATGCAATGACTCAAGTTGTTCCATATGTGGTTTGTGAAAAGAAAAGACATGCAATGAACTCTTGTGGATCCATATGTGGTCTGTGAAAAGAACACACATGCAATGCCACTGGTGGATCCATATGTGGTCTGTGAAAAGAACACACAAGCAATGACACTGGTGGTTCCATATGTGGTTTGTGAAAAGAACACACATGCAATGAATTCTAGTGGATCCATATGTGGATTGTGAAAAGAACACACATGCAATGAACTCTAGTGGATCCATATGCAATGACACTGGTGGGTCCATATGTGGTATGTGAAAAGAACACACATTTCAATGACACTGGTGGTTCCACATGTGGTTTGTGAAAAGAAACACACATGCAATGACACTGGTGGATCCATATGTGGTCTGTGAAAAGAACACACGCAAAGACACTGGTGAATCCATATGTGGTCTGTGAAAAAAAACACATGCAATGAAACTGGTAGATCCATATGTGGTATATGAAAACAACACACGTGCAATGACACTAGTGGATCATATGTGGTTTGTGATAAGAACACACATGAAATGAAATCTTGGGGTTTCCATATGTGGTCTATGAAAAGAACAAACATTTCAATGACACTGGTGGATCCATATATGGTCTGTGAAAAGAACACACATGCAATGAACTCTGGTAGATCCATATACAATGACACTGGTGGATCTATATGTGGTCTGTGAAAAGAACAAACATTTCAATGAAACTGGTGGATCCATATATGGTTTGTGAAAAGAACACACATGCAATGAACTCTGGTGGATCCATATGTGGTATGTGAAAAGAACACACATTTCAATGACACTGGTGGATCCATACATGGTCTATGAAAAGAACAGACATGAAATGACACAAGTGGATCCATATGTGGTCTATGAAAAGAACACACATGCAATGACACTGGTGGATCCATATGTGGTCTGTGAAAAGAACACAGATGCAATGACACTGGTGGATCCATATGTGGTCTGTGAAAAGAACACACATGCAATGACTCTAGCTATTCCATATGTGGTTTGTGAAAAGAACAGACATGCAATGAACTCTGGTGGATCCACATGTGGTCTGTGAAAAGAACACACATGCAATGACACTGGTGGATCCATATGTGGTCCGTGAAAAGAACACACATGCAATGACACTGGTGCTTCCATATGTGGTTTGTGAAAAGAACACACATGCAATGAACTCTGGTGGATCCATATGTGTATTCTGAAAAGAACACACATGCAATGAACTCTGGTGGATCCAAATGTGGCCTATGAAAAGAACACACATGCAATGACACTGGTGGATCTATATGTGGTCTCTGAAGAGAACACACATTTCAATGACACTAGTGGATCCATATGTGGTCTGTGAAAAGAACATACATGCAATGACACAGGTGGATCCATATGTGGCTGAGAAAAGAACACACATGCAATGACACTTCTGGATCCATATGTGGTCTGTGAAAACAACAGACATTTAATGACACTGGTGGATCCGTATGTGGTATGTGAAAAGAACACACACGCAATGACTTTGGTGGATCCATATGTGGCATGTGAAAAGAACACCCATGCAATGACTCTACGTGTTCCATATGTGGTTTGTGAAAAGAACATACATGCAATGAACTCTGGTGGATCCATATGTGGTTTCTGAAAAGAACACACATGCAATGACACTGGTGGATCCATATATGGTATGTGAAAAGAACACACAAGCAATGACATTGGTGGTTCCATATGTGGTTTGTGAAAAGAACACACATGCAATGAACTCTGATGGATCCATATGTGGATTGTGAAAAGAACACATATGCAACGAACTCTAGTGGATCCATATGCAATGACACTGGTAGGTCCATATGTGGTATGTGAAAAGAACACACATTTCAATGAGACTGGTGGATCCATACGTGGTCTATGAAAAGAAACACACATGCAATGACACGGGTGGATTCATATGTGGTCTGTGAAAAGAACACACATGCAATGACACTGGTGGATCCATATGTGGTCTGTGAAAAGAAAACACATGCAATGAAACTAGTCGATCCATATGTGGTATGTGAAAAGAACACACATGCAATGACACTGGTGGATCCATATGTGGTTTATGATAAGAACACACATGAAATGAACTCTTGGGATTTCCATATGTGGTCTGTGAAAAGAACAGATATGAAATGACACTGGTGGATCCATATGTGGTCTGTGATGAGAACACACATGCAATGACACATTGGATCCATATATGGTCTGTGAAAAGAACACGCATGCAATGAACTCTGGTAGATCCATATGCAATGACACTGTTGGATCCATATGTGGTCTGTGAAAAGAACAAACATTTCAATGACACTGGTGGTTCCATATATGGTTTTTGAAAAGAACAAACATGCAATGAACTCAGGTGGATCCATATGTGGTCTGTGAAAAGAACACACATTTCAATGACACTGGTGGATCCATACATGGTCTATGAAAAGAATAGACATGAAATGACACTGGTGGATCCATATGTGGTCTGTGAAAAGAACACACATGCAATGACACTGGTGGATCCATATGTGGTCTATGAAAAGAACACACATGCAATGACACTGGTGGATCCATATGTGGTCTGTGAAAAGAACACACATGCAATGACTCTAGCTATTCCATATGTGGTTTGTGAACAGAACAGACATGCAATGAACTCTGGTGGATGCACATGTGGTCTGTGAAAAGAACACACATGCAATGACACTGGTGTATGATACATATCAAATGTATCTATAATTTTTGATGTTCCATGCTTGGTTTTATCCACTTTCTTGTGTTTTGTTCTAACTTTGGAGTACTTTTCATATGATTTCTTGGACTAACCTATTAACAAGAGCCACAGTGCCAGCTGCCTGTTTTCTGCTGTTTTTGGTTCCAGGAATATTCTCGGAATTGGACGGGACAAAAGCCAAAGTGCCTATTTTTCCGGAAGGGATCAAGTGCCAGAATACGAGACGGAGAAGGGCCAGAGGCCGGCCACACCACCTGGCCACGCGGCCAGGCTGGGCCCGCGCCAGGGTGTGGTGTGGTGTGGCCCGCACCCTCGCCTCTCCTTCCGCCTATATATTGCCCCTGTGACGAAAACCCTAAGTACCGATCAAAAATCCATGAAAGAGTTCAGATCCGCGTCATCTCCATCCCTAGATCGGGAGGGATCAAGCTCTTCCCGGCACTCTGTCGGAGAGGGGAATTCACCCTGGAGGCCTTCTTCATCACCATGCAAGCCTCCAGTGTGATGCGTGAGTAGTTCATCCTTGGACTACGGATCCATGTAGTAGCTAGATGGCTGGTTCTCCTCCTTTTTGCTTTCATGTTTAGATCTTGTGAGCTCCGTTCATGATCAAGATCATCTATTTGTAATTAATACATGTTGTGTTTGTGGGGATCCGATGGATATTGAGATGCTATTTCAGATTGATTATTGATTCTATCATGTCTTTGTTATTTGTGGTCTTGCATGATTTCCGTTGTTAGTAGATATCTTGGCCAAGTAGATGCTAGCAACTCCAAGAGTTAGTATTTATGCTCGATAGTGGGTTCATGCCTCTGGTAATCTGGGGAAGTGACAGAAATCTCTAAGGTACTAGATGTGTTGTTGCTACTAGGGAGAAAACAATAATCCTTTGTTCATAGAACAATCATATTGTATACTTTACACGCAGTTCGTAAAGCAATAATATGTTGCTTGCAACTTATCTTCGGAGGGTTCGGACGATAACCTGAAGGTGGATTATTAGTCATAGATGCAGTTGGATGGCGGTCTATGTATTACGTTGTAATGCCCAATCAAGCCTCAAAGGAGTCAAGATGATTAGTATATGCATGTATTGCTTTCTCGGTGTTTGTCAATTGCCCCGTTGTAATTTGTTCACCCAGCATGTTATCTATCTTAAGGAGAGCCACCTCTAGTTAACTATGGATCCCGATCCTTTCTCTTTACATACAATCTACAACCTTTTACTGCTTTATGTTTACTTTCTGCAAACTTTTACTTCTTTCCATTCGATACGTTTAATCCTTTGTTTTCCGCAAAACATAGTGAGATTGACAACCTCATCGCAAGTTGGGGACAAAGTTCTGTGGTTGTGTTGTGTAGGTCTCCATGTTGCTACTAGCACCGGTAGTGCGCCTTGCCAAGGCTCAGCTAGTAACACCTTTGGGGTGTTTCCTTGCTTCTACTGGTTCGATTAAACCTTGGTTTCATAACTGAGGGAAAACTTGCTGCTGTGCTCATCATACCTTCCTCTTGGGGTTCCCAACGAGCTCTACATCGAACGACGAGCACATCAGTGTATCCATATGTGGTCTGTGAAAAGAACACACATGGAATGAAACAGGTGGTTCCATATGTGGTTTGTGAAAAGAACACACATGCAATGAACTCTGGTGGATCCATATGTGGATTGTGAAAAGAACACACATGCAATGAACTCTGGTGGATCCAAATGTGGCATGTGAAAAGAACACACATGCAATGACACTGGTGGATCTATATGTGGTCTCTGAAAAGAACACACATTTCAATGACACTAGTGGATCCATATGTGGTATGTGAAAAGCACAGACATGAAATGACATAGGTGGATCCATATGTGGTCTGAGAAAGAACACACATGCAATGACACTCCTGGATCCATATGTGGTCTGTGGAAAGAACAGACATGAAATGACACTGGTGGATCCATATGTGGTATGTGAAAAGAACACACATGCAATGAACTCTGGTGGATCCATATGTGGCATGTGAAAAGAACACCCATGCAATGACTCTACCTGTTCCATATGTGGTTTGTGAAAAGAACAGACATGCAATGAACTCTGGTGGATTCATACGTGGTCTGTGAAAAGAAACACACAAGCAATAACACGGGTGGATCCATATGTGGTCTGTGAAAAAGAACACACATGCAATGACACTGGTGGATCCATATGTGGTATGTGAAAAGAAAACACATGCAATGAAACTAGTGGATCCATATGTGGTCTGTCAAAAGAACACACGTGCAATGACACAGGTGGATCCATATGTGGTTTGTGATAAGAACACACATGAAATGAACTCTTGGGATTTCCACATGTGGTCTGTGAAAAGAACAAATATGAAATGATCCTGGTGGATCCATATGTGGTCTGTGAAAAGAACACACGTGCAATGACACAGTGGATCCATATATAGTCTGTGAAAAGAACACACATGCAATGAACTCTGGTAGATCCATATGCAATGACACTGGTGGATCCATCTGTGGTTTGTGAAAAGAACAAACATTTCAATGACACTGGTGGATCCATATACGGTTTGTGAAAAGAACACACATGCAATGAACTCTGGTGGATCCATATGTGGTCTGTGAAAGAACACACATTTCAATGACACTGGTGGATTCATACATGGTCTATGAAAAGAACATACATGAAATGACACTAGTGGATCCATATGTTATCTGTGAAAAGAACACACATGCAATGACACAGGTGGATCAATATGTGGTATGTGATAAGAACACACATGAAATGACTCTAGCTGTTCCATATGTGGTCTGTGAAAAGAACACCCATGCAATGACTCTGGTGGATCCACATGTGGGATATGAAAAGAACACACATGCAATAACACTAGTGGATCCATATGTGGTCTGTGAAAAGAACACACATGCAATGACTCTGGTGGATCCATATGTGGCATGTGAAAAGAACACCCATGCAATGACTCTACCTGTTCCATATGTGGTTTGTGAAAAGAACAGACATGCAATGAACTCTGGTGGATCCATACATGGTCTGTGAAAAGAAACACACAAGCAATGACACGGGTGGATCCATATGTGGTCTATGAAAAGAACACACATTTCAATGACACTGGTGGATCCATACAAGGTGTATGAAAATAAAAGACATGAAATGACACTTCTGGATCCATATGTGGTCTGTGAAAAGAACACACATGCAATGACACGGGTGGATCCATATGTGGTCTGTGAAAAGAACATACATGCAATGACACTGGTGGATCCATACATGGTCTATGAAAAGAACAGACATGAAATGACACAAGTGGATCCATATGTGGTCTATGAAAATAACACACAGGCAATGACTCTAACTGTTCCATATGTGGTTTGTGAAAAGAACAGACATGCAATGAACTCTAGTGGATCCACATGTGGTCTGTGAAAAGAACACACTTGCAATGACACTGGTGGATCCATATGTGGTCTGTGAAAAGAACACACATGCAATGACACTAGTGGTTCCATATGTGGTTTGTGAAAAGAACACACTTGCAATGAACTCTGGTGGATCCATATGTGGATTGCGAAAGAACACACATGTAATGAACTCTGGTGTATCCAAATGTGGTCTGTGAAAAGAACACACATGCAATTACACTGGTGGATCTATATCTGGTCTCTGAAAAGAACACACATTTCAATGACACTGGTGGATCCATATGTGGTCTGTGAAAAGAACACACATGCAATGACATTGGTGGATCCATATGTGGTCTGTGAAAAGAACACACATGAAATGACAGTGGTGGATCCAAATGTTGTCTGAGAAAAGAACACACATGCAATGACACTACTGGATCCATATGTGGTCTGTGAAAATAACACACATGCAATGACACTGGTGGATCCATATGTGGTCTGTGAAAAGAACACACATGCAATGAGTCTAGCTATTCCATATGTGGTTTGTGAAAAGAACATACATGCAATGAACTCTGGTGGATCCACACGTGGTCTGTGAAAAGAACACACAATCAATAACACTGGTGGTTCCATATGTGGTTTGTGAAAAGAACACACATACAATGAACTCTGGTGGATCCATATGTGGATTGTGAAAAGAACACACATGCAATGGCACTAGTGGATCCATATGTGGATTGTGAAAAGAACACACATGCAATGACACTGGTGGATCTATATGTGGTTTGTGAAAAGAACAAACATGCAATGACACGGGTGGATCTATATGTGGTTTGTGAAAAGAACACACATTTCAATGACACTGGTGGATCCATATGTGGTATGTGAAAAGAACACACATGCAATGACACTGGTGGATCCATATGTGGTCTGTGAAATGAACAGATATGAAATGAAACTGGAGGATCCATATGTGGTCTGTGAAAAGAACAAACATGCAATGACACTGGTGCATCCATAGGTGGTATGTGAAAAGAACACACATGCGATGACACTGGTCGACCAATATGTGGTTTGTGAAAAGAACACACATGCAATGACTCTAGCTGTTCCGTATGTGGTTTGTGAAAAAACAGACATGCAATGAACTCTGGTGGATCCACATGTGGTCTGTGAAAAGAACACACATGCAATAAACTCGGGTAGATCCATATGCAATGAACTCTGGTGGATCCATATGTGGTCTGTGAAAAGAACACACATTTCAATGACACTGGTGGATCCATACATGGTTTGTGAAAAGAACATACATGAAATGACACTAGTGGATCCATATGTGGTCTGTGAAAAGAACACACATGCAATGACACTTGTGGATCCATATGTGGTCTGTGAAAAGAACACACATACAATGACACTGGTGGATCTATATGTGGTCTCTGAAAAGAACACACATTTCAATGACACTTGTGAATCCATATGTGGTCTATGAAAAGAACACACATGAAATGACACTAGTGGATCCATATGTGGTCTCTGAAAAGAACACACATGCAATCATAGTGGTGGATCCATATGTGGTATGTGAAAAGAACACACATGCAATGACACTGGTGGATACATATGTGGTCTGTGAAAATAACACACATGCAATGACTCTAGATGTTCCGTATGTGGTTTGTGAAAAGAACAGACATGCAATGAACTCTGGTGGATCCACATGTGGTTTGTGAAAAGAACACACATGCAATAAACTCTGGTAGATCCATATGCAATGACACTGGAGGATCCATATGCGGTCTATCAAAAGAACAAACATTTCAATGACACTGGTGGATCCATATATGGTTTGTGAAAAGAACACACATGCAATGAACTCTGGTGGATCCATATGTGGTCTGTGAAAACAACACACATTTCAATGACACTGGTGGATCCATACATGGTCTATGAAAAGAACAGACATGAAATGATACTAGTAGATCCTTATGTTGTCTGTGAAAAGAACACACATGCAATGACACTGGTGGATCCATATGTGGTCTGTGAAAAGAACACACATGCAATAACACTGGTGGATCCATATGTGGTCTGTGAAAAGAACACACATGCAATGACTCCAGCTGTTCCATATGTGGTTTGTGAAAAGAACAGACATGCAATGAACTCTGGTGGATCCACATGTGGTCTATGAAAAGAACACACATGCAATGACACTAGTGGATCCATATGTGGTCTTTGAAAAGAACACACATGCAATGACACTGGTGGTTCCATATGTGGTTTGTGAAAAGAACACACATGCAATGAACTCTGGTGGATCAATATGTGGATTGTGAAAAGAATACACATGCAATGAACTCTGGTGGATCCAAATGTGGCATGTGAAAAGAACACACATGCAATGACACTGGTGGATCTATATGTGGTCTCTGAAAAGAACACACATTTCAATGACACTAGTGGATCCATATGAGGTATGTGAAAAGAACAGACATGAAATGACATAGGTGGATCCATATGTGGTCTGAGAAAAGAACACACATGCAATGACACTCCTGGATCCATATGTGGTCTGTGAAAAGAACAGACATGAAATGACACTGGTGGATCCATATGTGGTATGTGAAAAGAACACACATGCAATGACACTGGTGGATCCATATGTGGCATGTGAAAAGAACACCCATGCAATGACTCTACCTGTTCCATATGTGGTTTGTGAAAAGAACAGACATGCAATGAACTCTGGTGGATACATACGTGGTCTGTGAAAAGAAACACACAAGCAATGACACGGGTGGATCCATATGTGGTCTGTCAAAAGAACACACATGCAATGACACCGGTGGATCCATCTGGGGTATGTGAAAAGAAAACACATGCAATGAAACTAGTGGATCGATATGTGGTCTGTGAAAAGAACACACGTGCAATGACACAGGTGGATCCATATGTGGTTTGTGATAAGAACACACATGAAATGAACTCTTGGGATTTACATATGTGGTTTGTAAAAAGAACAGATATGAAATGACACTGGTGGATCCATATGTGGTCTGTGAAAATAACACACGTGTAATGACACATTGGATCCATATATAGTCTGTGAAAAGAACACACATGCAATGAACTCTGGTAGATCCATATGCAATGACACTAGTGGATCCATATGTGGTATGTGAAAAGAACAAACATTTCAATGACACTGGTGGATCCATATATGGTATCTGAAAAGAAGACACACGCAATAAACTCTGGTGGATCCATACGTGGTCTATGAAAAGAACACACATTTCAATGACATTGGTGGATCCATACAAGGTCTATGAAAAGAACAGACATGAAATAACACTGCTGGATCCATATGTGGTCTGTGAAAAGAACACACATGCAATGACACTGGTGGATCCATATGTGGTCTGTGAAAAGAACATAACTGCAATGACACTGGTGGATCCATATGTGGTCTATGAAAAGAACACACATGCAATGACTCTAACTGTTCCATATGTGGTTTGTGAAAAGAACAGACATGCAATGAACTCTGGTGGATCCACATGTGGTCTGTGAAAAGAACACACATGCAATGACACTGGTGGATCCATATGTGGACTGTGAAAAGAACACACATGCAATGACACTAGTGGTTCCATATGTGGTTTGTGAAAACAACACACTTGCAATGAACTCTAGTGGATCCATATGTGGATTGTGAGAAGAACACGCATGTATTGAACTTTGGTGGATCCAAATGTGGTCTATGAAAAGAACACACATGCAATTACACTGGTGGATCTATATGTGGTATCTGAATAGAACACACATTTCAATGACACTTGTGGATCCATATGTGGTTTGTGACAAGAACACACATGCAATGGCACTAGTGGATCCATATGTGGTCTGTGAAAAGAATACACATGAAATGAAACTGGTGGATCCATATGTGGTCTGAGAAAAGAACACACATGCAATGACACTGCTGGATACATATGTGGTCTGTGAAAAGAACACACATGCAATGACACTGGTGGATCCATATGTGGTCTGTGAAAAGAACACACATGCAATGAGTCTACCTATTCCATATGTGGTTTGTGAAAAGAACAGACATGCAATGAACTTTGGTGGATCCACACGTGGTCTATGAAAAGAACACACAAGCAATAACACCGGTGGTTCCATATGTGGTTTGTGAAAAGAACACACATACAATGAACTCTGGTGGATCCATATGTGGATTGTGAAAAGAACGCACATGCAATGACATTGGTGGATCTATATGTGGTTTGTGAAAAGAACACACATGCAATAACACAGGTGGATCTATATGTGGTTTGTGAAAAGAACACACATTTCAATGACACTGGTGGATCCATATGTGGTATGCGAAAAGAACACACATGCAATGACACAGGTGGATCCATATGTGGTCTGTGAAAAGAACAGATATGAAATGAAACTGGTGGATCCATATGTGGTCTATGAAAAGAACACACATGCAATGACACTGGTGGATCCATAGGTGGTATGTGAAAAGAACACACATGCGATCACACTGGTCGATCCATATGTGGTTTGTGAAAAGAACACACATGCAATTACTCTATCTGTTCCGTATGTGGTTTGTGAAAAAACATACATGCAATGAACTCTGGTGGATCCACATGTGGTCTATGAAAAGAACACACATGCAATAAACTCTGGTATATCCATATGCAATGACACTGGTGGATCCATATGTGGTATGTGCAAAGAACAAACATTGCAATGACACTGGTGGATCCATATATGGTTTGTGAAAATAACACACATGCAATGAACTATGGTGGATCCATATGTGGTCTGTGAAAAGAACACACATTTAAATGACACTGGTGGATCCATACATGGTCTGTGAAAAGAACATACATGAAATGACACTAGTGGATCCATATGTGGTCTGTGAAAAGAACACACATGCAATGAAACTTGTGGATCCATATGTGGTCTATGAAAAACACACACACGAGTGACACTGGTGGATCCATATGTGGTCTGTGAAAAGAACACACATGCAATGACACTGGTGGTTCCATATGTTGTATGTGAAAAGAACACACATGCAATGAACTCTGGTGGATCCATATGTGCATTGTGAAAAGAACACACATGCAATGAACTCTGGTGGATCCAAATGTGGTGTGTGAAAAGAACACAGATGCAATGACACTAGTGGATCTATATGTGGTCTCTGAAAAGAACACACATTTCAATGACACTTGTGAATCCATATGTGGTCTATGAAAAGAACAGACATGAAATGACACTAGTGGATCCATATGTTGTGTGTGAAAAGAACACACATGCAATGATACTGGTGGATCCATATGTGGTATGTGAAAAGAACACACATGCAATGACACTGGTGGATCCAGATGTGGTCTGTGAAAAGAACACACATGCAATGACACTGGTGGATCCATATGTGGTCTATGAAAAGAACACGCATGCAATGACACTTGTGGTTCTGTATGTGCTTTGTGAAAAGAACACACATGCAATGACACTGGTGGTTCCATATGTGGTTTGTGAAAAGACCACACATGCAATGAACTCTGGTGGATCCAAATGTGGTATGTGAAAAGAACACACATGCAATGACACTGGTGGATCTATATGTGGTCTCTAAAAATAACACACAATTCAATGACACTGGTGGATCCATATGTGGTATGTGAAAAGAACACACGTGTAATGACACTGGTGGATCCATATGTGGTATGTGAAAAGAACACACATGCAATGACACTGGTGGATCCATATGTGGTCTGTGAAAAGAACACACATGCAATGGCACTGGTGGATCCATATGTGTTCTGTGAAAAGAACACACATGCAATGACACTGGTGGATCCACATGTGGTCTGTGAAAAGAACACACATGCAATGACACTGGTGGATCCATATGTGGTCTGTGAAAAGAACACACATGCAATGACACTTGTGGTTCCGTATGTGGTTTGTGAAAAGAACACACATGCAATGAACTCTGGTGGATCCATATGTGGATTGTGAAAAGACCACACATGCAATGAACTCTGGTGGATCCAAATGTGGTATGTGAAAAGAACACACATGAAATGACACTGGTGAATCTATATGTGGTCTCTGAAAATAACGCACAATTCAATGACTCTGGTGGATCCATATGTGGTCTGTGAAAATAACACACATGCAATGGCACAGGTGGATCCATATGTGGTTAGTGAAAATAACACACATGAAATGACACTGGTGGATCCATATGTGGTCTGTGAAAAGAACACACAAGCGATAACATAGGTGTATCCATATGCGGTGTGTGAAAAGAACACATATGCAATGACACTGGTGGGTCCATATGTGGTCTGTGAAAAGAACACACATGCAATGACTCTAGCTATTCCATATGTGGTTTGTGAAAAGAACAGACATGCAATGAACTCTGGTGGATCCATATGTGGTATGTGAAAAGAACAAACATGCAATGACACTGGTGGATCCATATCTGGTCTGTGAAAAGAACACACATGAAATGACACTGGTGGATCCATATGTGGTCTGTGAAAAGAACACACATTTCAATGACACTGGTGGATCCATATGTGGTCTGTAAAAAGAACACACATGCAATGGCACTGGTGGATCCATATGTGGTCTGTGAAAAGAACACACATGCACATGCAATGAACTTTGGTGGATCCATATGTGGATTGTGAAAAGAACACACATGCAATGAACTCCGGTGGATCCAAATGTGGTCTGCGAAAAGAACACACATGCAATGACACTGGTGGATCTATATGTGGTCTCTAAAAAGAACACAAATTTCAATGACACTTGTGAATCCATATGTGGTCTGTGAAAAGAACACACATGCAATGGGACTGGTGGATCCATATGTGGTCAATGAAAAGAACACACATGAAATGACACTGGTGGATCCATATGTGGTTTGTGAAAAGAACACACATGCAATAACACTGGTGGATCCATATGTGGTCTATGAAAAAAACACATGCAATGACTCTAGCTATTCCATATGTGGTTTGTGAAAAGAACAGACATGCAATGAACTCTGGTGGATCCATATGTGGTATGTGAAAAGAACACACATGCAATGACACTAGTGGATCCATATGTGGTCTATGAAAAGAACACACATTCAATGACCCTAGCCTTTCCATATGTGCTTTGAGAAAAGAACAGACATGCAATGAACTCTGGTGGATCCATATGTGGTATGTGAAAAGAACACACATGCAATGACACTGGTGGATCCATATGTGGTCTATGAAAAGAACACACATACAATGACACTGGTGGTTCCATATGTGGTTTGTGAAAAGAACACACATCCAATGAACTCTAATGGATCCATATGTGGATTGTGAAAAGAACACACATGCAATGATCTCTGGTCGATCCATATGCAATGACACTGGTGGATCTATATGTGGTCTGTGAGAAGAACACACATTTCAATGACACTGGTTGATCCATCTGTGGTCTGTGAAAAGAACACACATTCAATGACACTGGTGGATCCATATGTGCTCTGTGAAAAGAACGGACATGAAATGACACTGGTGGATCCATATGTGGTCTGTGAAAAGAATAGACATGAAATGACACTGGTGGATCCGTATGTGGTCTGTGAAAAGAACAGACATGCAATGACACCGGTGGATCCATATGTGGTCTGTGAAAAGAACAGACATGAAATGACACTAGTGGATCCATATGTGGTATGTGAAAAGAACACACATGCAATGACACTTGTGGATCCATAGGTGGTATGTGAAAAGAACACACATGCGATCACACTGGTCGATCCATATGTGGTTTGTGAAAAGAACACAAATGCAATTACTCTATCTGTTCCGTATGTGGTTTGTGAAAAAATAGACATGCAATGAACTCTGGTGGATCCACATGTGGTCTATGAAAAGAACACACATGCAATAAACTCTGGTATATCCATATGCAATGACACTGGTGGATCCATATGTGGTATGTGAAAAGAACAAACATTGCAATGACACTGGTGGATCCATATATGGTTTGTGAAAAGAACACACATGCAATGAACTATGGTGGATCCATATGTGGTCTGTGAAAAAAACACACATTTAAATGACACTAGTGGATCCATATGTGGTCTGTGAAAAGAACACACATGCAATGACACTTGTGGATCCATATGTGGTCTATGAAAAACACACACACGAGTGACACTGGTGGATCCATATGTGGTCTGTGAAAAGAACACACATGCAATGACACTGGTGGTTCCATATGTTGTATGTGAAAAGAACACACATGCAATGAACTCTGGTGGATCCATATGTGCATTGTGAAAAGAACACACATGCAATGAACTCTGTTGAATCCAAATGTGGTTTTTGAAAAGAACACAGATGCAATGACACTAGTGGATCTATATGTGGTCTATGAAAAGAACACACATTTCAATGACACTTGTGAATCCATATGTGGTCTATGAAAAGAACAGACATGAAATGACACTAGTGGATCCATATGTTGTCTGTGAAAAGAACACACATGCAATGATACTGGTGGATCCATATGTGGTATGTGAAAAGAACACACATGCAATGACACTGGTGGATCCAGATGTGGTCTGTGAAAAGAACACACATGCAATGACACTGGTGGATCCATATGTGGTCTATGAAAAGAACACGCATGCAATGACACTTGTGGTTCCGTATGTGCTTTGTGAAAAGAACACACATGCAATGACACTGGTGGTTCCTTATGTGGTTTGTGAAAAGACCACACATGCAATGAACTCTGGTGGATCCAAATGTGGTATGTGAAAAGAACACACATGCAATGACACTGGTGGATCTATATGTGGTCTCTAAAAATAACACACAATTCAATGACACTGATGGATCCATATGTGGTATGTGAAAAGAACACACATGCAATGACACTGGTGGATCCATATGTGGTATGTGAAAAGAACACACATGCAATGACACTGGTGGATCCATATGTGGTCTGTGAAAAGAACACACATGCAATGGACTGGTGGATCCATATGTGGTCTGTGAAAAGAACACACATGCAATGACACTGGTGGATCCACATGTGGTCTGTGAAAAGAACACACATGCAATGACACTGGTGGATCCATATGTGGTCTGTGAAAAGAACACACATGCAATGACACTTGTGGTTCCGTATGTGGTTTGTGAAAAGAACACACATGCAATGAACTCTGGTGGATCCATATGTGGATTGTGAAAAGACCACACATGCAATGAACTCTGGTGGATCCAAATGTGGTATGTGAAAAGAACACACATGCAATGACACTGGTGAATCTATATGTGGTCTCTGAAAATAACGCACAATTCAATGACTCTGGTGGATCCATATGTGGTCTGTGAAAAGAACACACATGCAATGGCACAGGTGGATCCATATGTGGTTAGTGAAAAGAACACACATGAAATGACACTGGTGGATCCATATGTGGTCTATGAAAAGAACACACAAGCAATAACATAGGTGGATCCATATGCGGTGTGTGAAAAGAACACATATGCAATGACACTGGTGGGTCCATATGTGGTCTGTGAAAAGAACACAGATGCAATGACTCTAGCTATTCCATATGTGGTTTGTGAAAAGAACAGACATGCAATGAACTCTGGTGGATCCATATGTGGTATGTGAAAAGAACAAACATGCAATGACACTGGTGGATCCATATCTGGTCTGTGAAAAGAACACACATGAAATGACACTGGTGGATCCATATGTGGTCTGTGAAAAGAACACACATTTCAATGACACTGGTGGATCCATATGTGGTCTGTAAAAAGAACACACATGCAATGGCACTGGTGGATCCATATGTGGTCTGTGAAAAGAACACACATGCACATGCAATGAACTCTGGTGGATCCATATGTGGATTGTGAAAAGAACACACATGCAATGAACTCCGGTGGATCCAAATGTGGTCTGCGAAAAGAACACACATGCAATGACACTGGTGGATCTATATGTGGTCTCTAAAAAGAACACACATTTCAATGACACTTTTGAATCCATATGTGGTCTGTGAAAAGAACACACATGCAATGGGACTGGTGGATCCATATGTGGTCTATGAAAAGAACACACATGAAATGACACTGGTGGATCCATATGTGGTTTGTGAAAAGAACACACATGCAATAACACTGGTGGATCCATATGTGGTCTATGAAAAAAACACATGCAATGACTCTAGCTATTCCATATGTGGTTTGTGAAAAGAACAGACATGCAATGAACTCTGGTGGATCCATATGTGGTATGTGAAAAGAACACACATGCAATGACACTAGTGGATCCATATGTGGTCTGTGAAAAGAACACACATTCAATGACCCTAGCCTTTCCATATGTGCTTTGAGAAAAGAACAGACATGCAATGAACTCTGGTGGATCCATATGTGGTATGTGAAAAGAACACACATGCAATGACACTGGTGGATCCATATGTGGTCTATGAAAATAACACACATACAATGACACTGGTGGTTCCATATGTGGTTTGTGAAAAGAACACACATCCAATGAACTCTAATGGATCCATATGTGGATTGTGAAAAGAACACACATGCAATGAACTCTGGTCGATCCATATGCAATAACACTGGTGGATCTATATGTGGTCTGTGAGAAGAACACACATTTCAATGACACTGGTTGATCCATCTGTGGTCTGTGAAAAGAACACACATTCAATGACACTGGTGGATCCATATGTGCTCTGTGAAAAGAACGGACATGAAATGACACTGGTGGATCCATATGTGGTCTGTGAAAAGAATAGACATGAAATGACACTGGTGGATCCGTATGTGGTCTGTGAAAAGAACAGACATGCAATGACACCAGTGGATCCATATGTGGTCTGTGAAAAGAACAGACATGAAATGACACTAGTGGATCCATATGTGGTATGTGAAAAGAACACACATGCAATGACACTGGTGGATCCATAGGTGGTATGTGAAAAGAACACACATGCGATCACACTGGTAGATCCATATGTGGTTTGTGAAAAGAACACACATGCAATGACACTGGTGGATCCATATGTGGTCTGTGAAAAGAACACACATGCAATGACACTGGTGCATCCATATGTGGTCTGTGAAAAGAACACAAGTGCAATGACACTGGTGGATCCATATGTGGTTTGTGATAAGAACACACATGAAATGAACTCATGGGATTTCCATATGTGGTCTATGAAAATAACAGACATGAAATGACACTGGTGGATCCATATGTGGTCTGTGAAAAGAACACACATGCAATGACACAGGTGGATCCATATATGGTCTGTGAAAAGAACACGCGTGCAATGAACTCTGGTAGATCCATATGCAATGACACTGGTGGATCCATGTGTGGTCTTTGAAAAGAACAAATATTTCAATGACACTGGTGGATCCATATATGGTATGTGAAAAGAACACACATGCAATGAACTATGGTGGATCCATATGTGGTATGTGAAAAGAACACAGATTTCAATGACACGGGTGGATCCATACATGGTCTGTAAAAGGAACAGACATGAAATGACACTGGTGGATGCATATGTGGTTTGCGAAAAGAACACACATGCAATGACACTGGTGGATCCATATGTGGTCTATGAAAAGAACAAACATGCAATGACACTGGTGGATCAATATGTGGTCTATGAAAAGAACACACATGCAATGACACTGGTGGATCCATATGTGGTTAGTGAAAAGAACACACATGCAATCACACTGGTGGATCAATATGTGGTCTGTGAAAAGAACACACATGCAATGACTCTAGCTGCTCCATATGTGGCTTGTGAAAAGAACAGACATGCAATGAACTCTGGTGGATCCACATGTGGTCTGTGAAAAGAACACACATGCAATGACACTGGTGGATCCATATGTGGTCTGTGAAAAGAACACACATGCAATGATACTTGTGGTTCCGTATGTGGTTTGTGAAAATAACACACATGCAATGAACTCTGGTGGATCCATATGTGGATTGTGAAAAGACCACATATGCAATGAACTCTAATGGATCCAAATGTGGTATGTGAAAAGAACACACATGCAATGACACTGGTGGATCTATATGTGGTCTCTGAAAATAATACACAATTCAATGACACTGGTGGATCCATATGTGGTATGTGAAAAGAACACACATGCAATGGCACTGGTGGACCTATATGTGGTCTGTGAAAAGAACACACATGAAATGACACTGGTGGATCCATATGTGGTATGTGAAAAGAACACACATGCAATAACACGGGTGGATCCATATGTGGTGTGTGAAAAGAACACATATGCAATGACACTGGTGGATCCAAATGTGGTATGTGAAAAGAACACACATGCAATGACACTTGTGGTTCCGTATGTGGTTTGTGAAAATAACACACATGCAATGAACTCTGGTGAATCCATATGTGGTATGTGAAAAGAACACACATGCAATGACACTGGTGGATCCATATGTGGTCTGTGAAAAGAACACACATGAAATGACACTGGTGGATCCATATGTGGTCTGTGAAAAGAACACACATTTCAATGACACTGGTGGATCCATATGTGGTCTGTAAAAAGAACACACATGCAATGGCACTGGTGGATCCATATGTGGTTTGTGAAAAGAACACACATGCAATGACACTGGTGGTTCCATATGTAATTTGTGAAAAGAACACACATGCAATGAACTCTGGTGGATCCATATGTGGATTGTGAAAAGAACACACATGCAATGAACTCCGGTGGATCCAAATGTGGTCTGCGAAAAGAACACACATGCAATGACACTGGTGGATCTATATGTGGTCTCTAAAAAGAACACACATTTCAATGACACTTGTGAATCCATATGTGGTCTGTGAAAAGAACACACATGCAATGGCACTGGTGGATCCATATGTGGTCTATGAAAATAACACACATGAAATGACACCGGTGGATCCATATGTGGTTTGTGAAAAGAACACACATGCAATAACACTGGTGGATCCATATGTGGTCTGTGAAAAAAACACATGCAATGACTCTAGCTATTCCATATGTGGTTTGTGAAAAGAACAGACATGCAATGAATTCTGGTGGATCCATATGTAGTATGTGAAAAGAACACACATGCAATGACACTAGTGGATCCATATGTGGTCTATGGAAAGAACACACATTCAATGACTCTAGCCTTTCCATATGTGCTTTGAGAAAAGAACAGACATGCAATGAACTCTGGTGGATCCATATGTGGTATGTGAAAAGAACACACATGCAATGACACTGGTGGATCCATATGTGGTCTATGAAAAGAATACACATGCAATGACACTGGTGGTTCCATATGTGGTTTGTGAAAAGAACACACATCCAATGAACTCTAGTGGATCCATATGTGGATTGTGAAAAGAACACACATGCAATGAACTCTGGTGGATCCATATGCAATGACATTGGTGGATCTATATGTGGTCTGTGAAAAGAACACACATTTCAATGACACTAGTGGATCCATATGTGCTCTGTGAATAGAACGGACATGAAATGACACTGGTGGATCCATATGTGGTCTGTGAAAAGAATAGACATGAAATGACACTGGTGGATCCGTATGTGGTCTGTGAAAAGAACAGACATGCAATGACACTGGTGGATCCATATGTGGTCTGTGAAAAGAACAGACATGAAATAACACTAGTGGATCCATATGTGGTATGTGAAAAGAACACACATGCAATGACACTGGTGGATCCATATGTGGTCTGTGAAAAGAACACACATGCAATGACACTGGTGGATCCATATGTGGTCTGTGAAAAGAACACACATGCAATGACTCTAGCTGTTCCATATGTGGTCTATGAAAAGAATAGACATGAAATGACACTGGTGGATCCATATGTGGTCTGTCAAAAGAACACGCATGCAATGACACTGGTGGATCCATATATGGTCTGTGAAAAGAACATACATGAAATGACACTGCTGGATCCATATGTGGTCTGTGAAAAGAACACCATGCAATGACACTGGTGGATCCTTATGTGGTATGTGAAAAGAACACACATGCAATGACACTGGTGGATCCATATGTGGTATGTGAAAAGAACAGACATGCAATGACACTGGTGGATCCATATGTGGTTTGTGAAAAGAACATAGATGCAATGAACTCTGGTGGATCCATATGTGATTTGTGAAAAGAACAGACATGCAATGAACTCTGGTGAATCCACATGTGGTCTATGAAAAGAACACACATGCAATAACACTAGTGGATCCATATGTGTTCTCACTACTGCAGAATAGTCTATCGGTGACAGACTCAAGAGGCCAATTAGTGACTAGCAATGCGCTTGTCACTAATGACGTGTCACTGGTAACAAATTACTAGTGACAGGTGAGCGCCTGTCACTAGTATTTTTTACAAGTGACAGCCATTTATTCGTTCTTGTCACTAGTAAAATATTTTGGGAGTAAAAAAATATTGCATTTGCACATCGATAACAAAATATTATCACAACACTCATAGATAACAACATATGATCATAAGTACTATGAAGTGGAATTAATATCGACTTTATAATATCCCAAACAAGTTTGTTGTTTTAGAACGACCAACATCTCAAATTCAAATTGTCTAAGTCTTTATGAAATGTCAAAGCTTCCACCATGTGCTTGCCAAGACTCATCAGCTCCAGTTGCGCCTGGAAAATCGCATTCGAAACAAACGCACAGAAGGAGTGTCCACCGCTTTAGGAAGCAGACCAGCAACGAAAGGCGGACAACATATCAGTTCAGATGATAGCTCACGCGAGGCACCACCCAACTTGAGTTTTTAACATTCATCTGCATGTGACGGAAAATATAATACTTATTCAGTAACAAAACACTTGTTCAATATTGCGTTGATGTTTTGGGTACCCATAAGCTAAATGTTAACAAACTTGTAACAAGTGGCACTCCCCCGATCCATATTAGTTCACTCAACTTTATCTAGATACGAATAAATGTAGACTATATACTTAACTAGATACATAAGAATCTAGATAAACTTGAGTCAACTAATATGGGTCGAAGGGAGTACAATTCTAATATGCAGATACTGTTAAAGTTTCTGACTTATGACGACTAATCAAAGAATCACACCATAGATATATACATACATGCGTGATCGATACACGAGTTGGATACCTGGTACTTTTTGGCCACGGGGCTGTAGAAGAATCGGATAAGCACGAGCACAAATAACATCGTCCATCCTATCCAGAATTCACCTAGACACGTTTCGGGCCTGCAAAGCAAATCAATCGAGTGGAACCTGGCATGAAAATTGAGGGTAGAAGAGAAGAATGATAGTTAGTACAAAACTAGAATTAGGATCTGCTCACCTTTGAGTGAAATCATCAGACCAAATCATCCAGATCCAACTCGCAGCCTGCATACTACGTAAACTAAATTCTGGGTCAGTACATCCTAGTTAACCCATGTCATTGGTGGATCGGCAAGCCGGCGACCGGCACATACGCATCGAAAGAGATTAAGAATGAGACGATGCATGGCAGACAAGGCCACCACAAAACTTTTGGCCCTTGGCAGCGCTACAGGACACTGTCGACCTGAGGTGATCCGGAGATAGAGCATCAGCAGGCCCGATGCCGACGCCGCTGATTCCACCCGCCAACAATGCCGGAGCCGAATAGATCCAGAGCGCGGAGAGCGCAACCACCTCTCGCTGATGCCGTCTTCTCCCAACCGCTCGCCGCCATGTGCACCTGATTGGAAAGCAGGAAAAAAATAAGAGGTGGCGCGATAGTGGTCAACTACCAATCCGCACGTCCAATATGTGAAAACAAGCCGTCCTTAAAAAAATACCATCCCAGAAAAATATTGAAGGCATCGCGTCGCAGTCTTCTTGTACACGCTGGTGGCCATCATTGACCAGAATAAATGGGGTGTACGTGATGCCAGCCTTTGTTTGGATACCCCCGAGCGCCGCCTTGGTGCTTGGCGACAGCTTGTACGCCTACAACTTGACATGTTGTTGATAAATACAAGTGACAAGCAAGCCTAAAAGGACCGTAACAAGTATTTGCAATACAAGTGACAGACATATTCGTAGTGCCTGTCACTTATATGTTTTGGTAATAGCAATGACAGGCAAAGAATTGCATCTGTCACTGGTACTTGGTATAGTTGCTAGATGTAGAGTTACTAGTGACTAGCATTGTCTTGTCTGTCACTCATGACTATTATTAGTGACATGCATTGTCTTTGCCCGTCACTAGTTTGTTGGAGGCTATAAGCTATTCTGCAGTAGTGTCTGTGAAAAGAACACACATGCAATGACACTGGTGGTTCCATATGTGGTTTGTGATATGAACACACATGTAATGAACTCTGGTGAATCCATATGTGGATTGTGAAAAGAACACACATGCAATGAACTCTGGTGGATCCATATGTGGTCTGTGAAAAGAACACACATGCAATGACACTGGTGGATCTATATGTGGTTTGTGAAAAGAACACACATTTCAATGACACTGGTGGATCCATATGTGGTCTGTGAAAAGAACACACATGCAATGACACTGGTTGTTCCAAATGTGGTCTGTGAAAAGAACACACATGAAATGACACTTGTGTATCCATATGTGGTCTGTGAAAAGAACACACATGCAATGATACTGGTGGATCCATATGTGGTCTATGAAAAGAACACACATGTAACACTATTGGATCCATATGTGGTCTGTGAAAAGAAAAGACATGAAATGACACTGGTGGATCCATATGTGGTCTATGAAAAGAACACACATGCAATAACACTGGTGGATCCATATGTGGTATGTGAAAAGAACACACATGCAATGACACTGGTGGATCCATATGTGGTATGTGAAAAGAACCACATGCAATGACTCTAGCTGTTCCATATGTGGTTTGTGAAAAGAACAGACATGCAATTAAATATGGTGAATCCATATGTGGTATGTGAAAAGAACACACGTGCAATGATACTGGTGGATCCATATGTGGTCTGTGAAAAGAACCCAAATGCAATGACACTGGTGGATCCATATGTGGTCTGTGAAAAGAACACACATGCAATGACTCTAGTTGTTCCATATGTGGTTTGTGAAAAGAACAGTCATGCAATGAACACTGGTGGATCCATATGTGGTATGTGAAAAGAACACACATGCAATGACACTGGTGGATCCATATGTGGTATATGAAAAGAACACACATACAATGACACTTGTGGTTCCATATGTGGTTTGTGAGAAGAACACACATGAAATGAACTCTAGTGGATCCATATGTGGATTGTGAAAAGAACACACATGCAATGAACTCTGGTGGATCCATATGCAATGACACTGGTGGATCTATATGTGGTCAGTGAAAAGTACACACATTTCAATGATACTGGTGGATTCATATGTTGTCTGTGAAAAGAACACACATTCAATGACACTGGTGGATCCATATGTGCTCTGTGAAAAGAACAAACATGAAATGGCACTGGTGGATCCATATGTGGTCTGTGAAAAGAACATACATGAAATGACACTAGTGGATCCATATGTGGTCTGTGAAAAGAACATAAATGAAATGACACTGGTGGATCCATATGTGGTCTGTGAAAAGAACACACATGCAATGACACTAGTGGGTCCATATATAGTCTGTGAAAAGAACACACAAGCAATGACACTAGTGGATCCATATGTGGTCTATGAAAAGAACACACATGCAACGACATTGGTGGATCCATATGTGCTTTGTGAAAAGAACATACATGCAATGAACTCTGGTTGACCCATATGTGGTTTATGAAAAGAACAGACATGCAATAAACTCTAGTGGATCCACGTGTGGTCTATGAAAAGAACACACATGCAATGACACTGGTGGATCCATATGTGGTATGTGAAAAGAACACACATGCAATGACACTGGTGGTTCCATATGTGGTTTGTGATAAGAACAGACATGCAATGAACTATGGTGGATCCATATGTGGATTGTGAAAAGAACACACATGCAATGAACTTTGGTGGATCCATATGTCGTCTATGAAATGAAAAAACATGCAATGACACTGGTGGATCTATATGTGGTCTGTGAAAAGAACACACATTTCAATGACACTGGTGGATCCATATGTGGTCTGTGAAAAGAACACACATGCAATGACACTGGTGGATCCATATGTGGTCCGTGAAAAGAACAGACATGAAATGACACTGGTGGATCCATATGTGGTATGTGAAAAGAACACACAAGCAATGACACTGGTGGTTACATACGTGGTTTGTCGAAAGAACACACATGCAATGAACTCTAGTGGATCCATATGTGGATTGTGAAAAGAACACACGTGCAATGAACTCTGGTGGATCCATATGCAATGACACTGGTGGATCTATATGTGGTCTGTGAAAAGAACACACCTTTCAATGACACTGGTGGATCCATATGAGGTCTGTGAAAAGAACACACGTTCAATGAAACTGGTTGATCCATATGTGCTCTATGAAAAGAACAGACATGAAATGACACTAGTGGATCCATATGTGGTTTGTGAAAAGAACACACATGCAATGAACTCTGGTGGATCCATATGTGGATTGTGAAAAGAACACACATGCAATGAACTCTGGTGGATCCATATGCAATGAAACTGGTGGAACTATATGTGGTATGTGAAAAGAACACACATTTCAATAACACTGGTGGATCCATATGTGGTCTGTGAAAAGAACACACATGCAATGACATTGGTGCATCCATATTTGGTTTGTGAAAAGAGTAGACATGAAAAGACACTGGTGGATCCATATGTGGTCTGTGAAAAGAACACACATGCTATGACACTGGTGGATCGATATGTGGTCTATGAAAAGAACAGACATGAGAGGACACTGGTGGATCCATGTGTGGTCTGTGAAAAGAACACACATGCAGTGACACTAGTGGATCCATATGTGGTTTGTGAAAAGAATAACATGCAATGAAACTGGTGGATCCATATGTGGTATGTGAAAAGAACAAACATGCAATGACTCTAGCTGTTCCATTTGTGATTTTTGAAAAGAACAGACATGCAATGAACTTTGGTGGATTCACATGTGGTCTATGAAGAGAACACACATGCAATGACACAGGTGGATCCATATGTGGTCTGTGAAAATAACACACATGCAATGACACTGGTTGTTCCATATGTGGTCTATGAAAAGAAAACACATGAAATGACACTGGTGGATCCATATGTGGTCTGTGAAAAGAACACACATGCAATGACACTAGTGGATCTATATGTGGTCTGTGAAAAGAACACACATGCAATGACACTGGTGGATCTATATGTGGTCTATGAAAAGAACAAACATTTCAATGACACTGGTGGATCCATATGTGGTCTGTGAACAAAAAAACATGCAATAACACTGTTGGATCCATATGTGGTCTGTGAAAAGAAAAGACATGAAATGACACTGGTGGATCCATATGTTGTCTATGAAAAGAACACACATGCAATAACACTGGTGGATCCATATGTGGTATGTGAAAAGAACACACATGAAATGACACTGGTGGATCCATATGTGGTCTGTGAAAAGAACACACATGCAATGATACTGGTGGATCCATATGTGGTCTATGAAAAGAACACACATGTAACACTATTGGATCCATATGTGGTCTGTGAAAAGAAAAGACATGAAATGACACTGGTGGATCCATATGTGGTCTATGAAAAGAACACACATGCAATAACACTGGTGGATCCATATGTGGTATGTGAAAAGAACACACATGCAATGACACTGGTGGATCCATATGTGGTATGTGAAAAGAACCACATGCAATGACTCTAGCTGTTCCATATGTGGTTTGTGAAAAGAACAGACATGCAATTAAATATGGTGAATCCATATGTGGTATGTGAAAAGAACACACGTGCAATGATACTGGTGGATCCATATGTGGTCTGTGAAAAGAACCCAAATGCAATGACACTGGTGGATCCATATGTGGTCTGTGAAAAGAACACACATGCAATGACTCTAGTTGTTCCATATGTGGTTTGTGAAAAGAACAGTCATGCAATGAACTCTGGTGGATCCATATGTGGTATGTGAAAAGAACACACATGCAATGACACTGGTGGATCCATATGTGGTATATGAAAAGAACACACATACAATGACACTTGTGGTTCCATATGTGGTTTGTGAGAAGAACACACATGAAATGAACTCTAGTGGATCCATATGTGGATTGTGAAAAGAACACACATGCAATGAACTCTGGTGGAACCATATGAAATGACACTGGTGGATCTATATGTGGTCAGTGAAAAGTACACACATTTCAATGATACTGGTGGATTCATATGTTGTCTGTGAAAAGAACACACATTCAATGACCTGTGGATCCATATGTGCCTGTGAAAAGAACAAAAATGAAATGGCACTGGTGGATCCATATGTGGTCTGTGAAAAGAACATACATGAAATGACACTAGTGGATCCATATGTGGTCTGTGAAAAGAACATAAATGAAATGACACTGGTGGATCCATATGTGGTCTGTGAAAAGAACACACATGCAATGACACTAGTGGGTCCATATATAGTCTGTGAAAAGAACACACAAGCAATGACACTAGTGGATCCATATGTGGTCTATGAAAAGAACACACATGCAACGACATTGGTGGATCCATATGTGCTTTGTGAAAAGAACATACATGCAATGAACTCTGGTTGACCCATATGTGGTTTATGAAAAGAACAGACATGCAATAAACTCTAGTGGATCCACGTGTGGTCTATGAAAAGAACACACATGCAATGACACTGGTGGATCCATATGTGGTATGTGAAAAGAACACACATGCAATGACACTGGTGGTTCCATATGTGGTTTGTGATAAGAACAGACATGCAATGAACTATGGTGGATCCATATGTGGATTGTGAAAAGAACACACATGCAATGAACTTTGGTGGATCCATATGTCGTCTATGAAATGAAAAAACATGCAATGACACTGGTGGATCTATATGTGGTCTGTGAAAAGAACACACATTTCAATGACACTGGTGGATCCATATGTGGTCTGTGAAAAGAACACACATGCAATGACACTGGTGGATCCATATGTGGTCCGTGAAAAGAACAGACATGAAATGACACTGGTGGATCCATATGTGGTATGTGAAAAGAACACACAAGCAATGACACTGGTGGTTACATACGTGGTTTGTCGAAAGAACACACATGCAATGAACTCTAGTGGATCCATATGTGGATTGTGAAAAGAACACACGTGCAATGAACTCTGGTGGATCCATATGCAATGACACTTGTGGATCTATATGTGGTCTGTGAAAAGAATACACCTTTCAATGACACTGGTGGATCCATATGAGGTCTGTGAAAAGAACACACGTTCAATGAAACTGGTTGATCCATATGTGCTCTATGAAAAGAACAGACATGAAATGACACTAGTGGATCCATATGTGGTTTGTGAAAAGAACACACATGCAATGAACTCTGGTGGATCCATATGTGGATTGTGAAAAGAACACACATGCAATGAACTCTGGTGGATCCATATGCAATGAAACTGGTGGAACTATATGTGGTATGTGAAAAGAACACACATTTCAATAACACTGGTGGATCCATATGTGGTCTGTGAAAAGAACACACATGCAATGACATTGGTGCATCCATATGTGGTTTGTGAAAAGAGTAGACATTAAAAGACACTGGTGGATCCATATGTGGTCTGTGAAAAGAACACACATGCTATGACACTGGTGGATCGATATGTGGTCTATGAAAAGAACAGACATGAGAGGACACTGGTGGATCCATGTGTGGTCTGTGAAAAGAACACACATGCAGTGACACTAGTGGATCCATATGTGGTTTGTGAAAAGAATAACATGCAATGAAACTGGTGGATCCATATGTGGTATGTGAAAAGAACAAACATGCAATGACTCTAGCTGTTCCATTTGTGATTTTTGAAAAGAACAGACATGCAATGAACTTTGGTGGATTCACATGTGGTCTATGAAGAGAACACACATGCAATGACACAGGTGGATCCATATGTGGTCTGTGAAAAGAACACACATGCAATGACACTGGTTGTTCCATATGTGGTCTATGAAAAGAACACACATGAAATGACACTGGTGGATCCATATGTGGTCTGTGAAAAGAACACACATGCAATGACACTAGTGGATCTATATGTGGTCTGTGAAAAGAACACACATGCAATGACACTGGTGGATCTATATGTGGTCTATGAAAAGAACAAACATTTCAATGACACTGGTGGATCCATATGTGGTCTGTGAACAAAAAAACATGCAATAACACTGTTGGATCCATATGTGGTCTGTGAAAAGAAAAGACATGAAATGACACTGGTGGATCCATATGTTGTCTATGAAAAGAACACACATGCAATAACACTGGTGGATCCATATGTGGTATGTGAAAAGAACACACATGAAATGACACTGGTGGATCCATATGTGGTCTGTGAAAAGAACACACATGCAATGATACTGGTGGATCCATATGTGGTCTATGAAAAGAACACACATGTAACACTATTGGATCCATATGTGGTCTGTGAAAAGAAAAGACATGAAATGACACTGGTGGATCCATATGTGGTCTATGAAAAGAACACACATGCAATAACACTGGTGGATCCATATGTGGTATGTGAAAAGAACACACATGCAATGACACTGGTGGATCCATATGTGGTATGTGAAAAGAACCACATGCAATGACTCTAGCTGTTCCATATGTGGTTTGTGAAAAGAACAGACATGCAATTAAATATGGTGAATCCATATGTGGTATGTGAAAAGAACACACGTGCAATGATACTGGTGGATCCATATGTGGTCTGTGAAAAGAACCCAAATGCAATGACACTGGTGGATCCATATGTGGTCTGTGAAAAGAACACACATGCAATGACTCTAGTTGTTCCATATGTGGTTTGTGAAAAGAACAGTCATGCAATGAACTCTGGTGGATCCATATGTGGTATGTGAAAAGAACACACATGCAATGACACTGGTGGATCCATATGTGGTATATGAAAAGAACACACATACAATGACACTTGTGGTTCCATATGTGGTTTGTGAGAAGAACACACATGAAATGAACTCTAGTGGATCCATATGTGGATTGTGAAAAGAACACACATGCAATGAACTCTGGTGGAACCATATGAAATGACACTGGTGGATCTATATGTGGTCAGTGAAAAGTACACACATTTCAATGATACTGGTGGATTCATATGTTGTCTGTGAAAAGAACACACATTCAATGACACTGGTGGATCCATATGTGCTCTGTGAAAAGAACAAACATGAAATGGCACTGGTGGATCCATATGTGGTCTGTGAAAAGAACATACATGAAATGACACTAGTGGATCCATATGTGGTCTGTGAAAAGAACATAAATGAAATGACACTGGTGGATCCATATGTGGTCTGTGAAAAGAACACACATGCAATGACACTAGTGGGTCCATATATAGTCTGTGAAAAGAACACACAAGCAATGACACTAGTGGATCCATATGTGGTCTATGAAAAGAACACACATGCAACGACATTGGTGGATCCATATGTGCTTTGTGAAAAGAACATACATGCAATGAACTCTGGTTGACCCATATGTGGTTTATGAAAAGAACAGACATGCAATAAACTCTAGTGGATCCACGTGTGGTCTATGAAAAGAACACACATGCAATGACACTGGTGGATCCATATGTGGTATGTGAAAAGAACACACATGCAATGACACTGGTGGTTCCATATGTGGTTTGTGATAAGAACAGACATGCAATGAACTATGGTGGATCCATATGTGGATTGTGAAAAGAACACACATGCAATGAACTTTGGTGGATCCATATGTCGTCTATGAAATGAAAAAACATGCAATGACACTGGTGGATCTATATGTGGTCTGTGAAAAGAACACACATTTCAATGACACTGGTGGATCCATATGTGGTCTGTGAAAAGAACACACATGCAATGACACTGGTGGATCCATATGTGGTCCGTGAAAAGAACAGACATGAAATGACACTGGTGGATCCATATGTGGTATGTGAAAAGAACACACAAGCAATGACACTGGTGGTTACATACGTGGTTTGTCGAAAGAACACACATGCAATGAACTCTAGTGGATCCATATGTGGATTGTGAAAAGAACACACGTGCAATGAACTCTGGTGGATCCATATGCAATGACACTGGTGGATCTATATGTGGTCTGTGAAAAGAACACACCTTTCAATGACACTGGTGGATCCATATGAGGTCTGTGAAAAGAACACACGTTCAATGAAACTGGTTGATCCATATGTGCTCTATGAAAAGAACAGACATGAAATGACACTAGTGGATCCATATGTGGTTTGTGAAAAGAACACACATGCAATGAATTCTGGTGGATCCATATGTGGATTGTGAAAAGAACACACATGCAATGAACTCTGGTGGATCCATATGCAATGAAACTGGTGGAACTATATGTGGTATGTGAAAAGAACACACATTTCAATAACACTGGTGGATCCATAGGTGGTCTGTGAAAAGAACACACATGCAATGACATTGGTGCATCCATATGTGGTTTGTGAAAAGAGTAGACATGAAAAGACACTGGTGGATCCATATGTGGTCTGTGAAAAGAACACACATGCTATGACACTGGTGGATCGATATGTGGTCTATGAAAAGAACAGACATGAGAGGACACTGGTGGATCCATGTGTGGTCTGTGAAAAGAACACACATGCAGTGACACTAGTGGATCCATATGTGGTTTGTGAAAAGAATAACATGCAATGAAACTGGTGGATCCATATGTGGTATGTGAAAAGAACAAACATGCAATGACTCTAGCTGTTCCATTTGTGATTTTTGAAAAGAACAGACATGCAATGAACTTTGGTGGATTCACATGTGGTCTATGAAGAGAACACACATGCAATGACACAGGTGGATCCATATGTGGTCTGTGAAAAGAACACACATGCAATGACACTGGTTGTTCCATATGTGGTCTATGAAAAGAACACACATGAAATGACACTGGTGGATCCATATGTGGTCTGTGAAAAGAACACACATGCAATGACACTAGTGGATCTATATGTGGTCTGTGAAAAGAACACACATGCAATGACACTGGTGGATCTATATGTGGTCTATGAAAAGAACAAACATTTCAATGACACTGGTGGATCCATATGTGGTCTGTGAAAAAAAAACATGCAATAACACTGTTGGATCCATATGTGGTCTGTGAAAAGAAAAGACATGAAATGACACTGGTGGATCCATATGTTGTCTATGAAAAGAACACACATGCAATAACACTGGTGGATCCATATGTGGTATGTGAAAAGAACACACATGCAATGACACTGGTGGATCCATTTGTGGTGTGTGAAAAGAACACACATGCAATGACTAGCTATTCCATATGCGGTTTGTGAAAAGAACAGACATGCAATGAAATCTGGTGGATCCATTTGTGGTATGTGAAAAGAACACACGTGCAATGATACTGGTGGATCCATATGTGGTCTTTGAAAAGAACCCACATGCAATGACACTGGTGGACCCATATGTGGTCTGTGAAAAGAACACACATGCAATGACTCTAGTTGTTCCATATGTGGTTTGTGAAAAGAACAGACATGCAATGAACTCTGGTGGATCCATATGTGGTATGTGAAAAGAACACACATGCAATGACACTGGTGGATCCATTTGTGGTCTATGAAAAGAACACACATACAATGAAACTGGTGGTTCCATATGTGGTTTGTGAGAAGAACAGACATGAAATGAACTCTAGTGGATCCATATGTGGATTGTGAAAAGAACACACATGCAATGACCTCTGGTGGATCCATATGCAATGACACTGGTGGATCTATGTCTGGTCTGTGAAAAGAACACACATTTCAATGATACTGGTGGATCCATAGGTAGTCTGTGAAAAGAACACACATTCAATGACACTGGTGGATCCATATGTGCTCTGTGAAAAGAACAGACATGAATGGCACTAGTGGATCCATATGTGGTCTGTGAAAAGAACAGACATGAAATGATACTAGTGCATCCATATGTGGTCTGTGAAAAGAACACACATGCAATGACACTGGTGGATCCATATGTGGTCTGTGAAAAGAACATAGATGAAATGACACTGGTGGATCCATATGTGGTCTGTGAAAAGAACACACATGCAATGACACTACTGGATCCATATGTAGTCTGTGAAAAGAACACATAAGCAATGACACTGGTGGATCCATATGTGGTTTATGAAAAGAACACACATGCAACGAAACTGGTGGATCCATATGTGCTTTGTGAAAAGAACATACATGCAATGAACTCTGGTTGATCCATATGTAGTTTATGAAAGAACAGACATGCAATGAACTCTGGTGGATCCACATGTGGTCTATGAAAAGAACACACATGCAATGACACTGTTGGATCCATATGTGGTCTGTGAAAAGAACACACTGATACATTGCAAATGTATCTATAATTTTTGATGCTCCATGCTTGGTTTTATCCACTTTCTTGTGTTTTGTCCACACTTTGGAGTACTTTTCATATGATTTCTTGGACTAACCTATTAACAAGAGCCACAGTGCCTGTTTTCTGCTGTTTTTGGTTCCAGGAAAGTCATAAAATGAATATTCTCGGAATTGGACGGGACAAAAGCCAAAGTGCCTATTTTTCCAGAAGACTCCAGGAGCCAGAATACGAGACGGAGGAGTGCCAGGGGCTGGCCACACCCCCCCAGGCGTGGGCTAGGCCTGGCCGGGCTAGGGCATGGTGTGGTGGCCCCAGGCACCCCCTCGGTCTCCCTCTTCGCCTATAAGAAGCCTTCTGACCTAAAAACTTTGGGGGGTTCGACATTTTTCTAGAAGGAGTTCCGCTCCGCCGCCACCACCAGATTCCACGAAACAGCACCAGAAACTCTGTTCTGGCACCCTGCCGGGATGGGGAATTAGAGGAGATCATCGCCATCATCATCACCATCGCTTCTCCATCAACCATCCATGTTTCCCCCATCTATGAGTGAGTAATCCCCCGCTGTAGGCTATGGGGATGGTAGGGATTGGATGAGATCGTTCATGTAATGCCATCCGATTGTTAGGGCATGGTGCCTAGTATCTTTTATTAGTGCTTTATGACTTTGTTGCGACTTGTTGTGCTCAATGCTTGTCACTAGGGCCCGAGTGCCATGATTTCAGATCTGAACATGTTATTGATTCATTATGATAGTATTGTTTTTGGTCTTATTTGCAAGTTGTATACACATGTTGTTGTCCGGAACCAATGGCCCCGAAGTGACAGAAATCGGGATAACCGGAAGGGAATGGCTTTAATGTGAGGATCACATGTGTTCACGGAGTGTTAATGCTTTGCTCTGGTGCTCTATTAAAAGGAGCACCTTAATTGCCAGTAGTTCCCTAGAGGCCCCGCTGCAAACGGGCTGGCAGGACAAAAGATGTTGTGCAAGTTCTCATTGCGAGCACGTATGACTATATATAGAACACATGCCTAGGATTGTCTAGTACTTGGATGCTTTATCTTATTTATCTGCAATTACCCTATGTTCTGATTGCTATGTGGATTGTCTTGTCCATGCAACGCCCGTCCATCCATCCCTATGCCTACGGCACTCGAATCCCACTGTTTACTGCTTTTGTTACTACTATCTTTGCTTTACTACTGCTGTTACTTTACTATTCCTACTACAAAACTGTTGCTACTGATAAACTGCTGTGAGCAAGATTGTGTCTAGGTGCAGCTGAATTGACAACTCAGTTGTTAAGGCTTATAAATATTCTTTGGCTCCCCTTGTGTCGAATCAATAAATTGGGTTTCACTTCCCTCGAAAATACTGCGATACACCCCATATACTTGTGGGTCATCAAGACTATTTTCTGGCGCCGTTGCCGGGGAGCATAGCTTTATTTATCAAGCTCACTTGGATTCTCTATTGTTCGCTGCTATCCATCCATCATGGGTAAGTCTCGTGATGGCAAGTTTCCTATTTTACCATCCACTACAAGAAGAGGTACGGTTCTGAACACCTCTGTTGCTCTTGATTCACTGTCTGTTTTGAGTAAGTTCCTTACACCACCACATACACATGCTACACACACTGCTACTACTGCTGAATCTAAAACTTCTGATGCTTATGATGTGATACGTCCATTTTGCATCACTATTCTATGTCTTAATTCACTATTATTCATTGATATATTTCGTATTGAGAGGTGATACTTATGTTATTTCATCTGTTTTTGCATGGTTGATGACTTTTGGAGCATGGACCGCTACAGTCAGGATTCTGATGGAAAAGGTGTTGTTTTGGAGGCAAAATATACGGAAAATTCTATTTTTCCAGAAGACTCAAGATACCAGAAGATGGAGTGGAGGTGGGCCACAGGGGGCCCACACCACCCCATAGCGCGGGCAAGCCCAGGCCGCGCCAGGGAGTGATGTGGCCACCCTGGCCCACTCCAGCCTCTCCCCTCTGGCGTATATCATCCCCATGAAACCCTAAGACTCGGGGAGCGACCATAGAAAGATTCCGCCGCCTCTGCGGGGCGGAAAACACCGAGAGAGAAAGATCTCTCTGACAGACAGATTTCTGCCGGGGGAATTCCTTCCCGGAGAGGGGAGATCGTCGCCATCAACACCACCATCAAGCTGGACTTCATCGGGATCATCATCATCATCACCACCATCATCACCATCAACACCCTCATCACCATCTCCATATTGCTGTAACAATTGGTTGAATATTACTATAGTTCATAGGGGAAACTTTCCCGGTGTTGATTACTCTTTGTAGTTGATGCTATTGAGTGAACCATTGAATTATTGTTTATGTTCAGATTGTTATACATCATTATTCCATCTCTGATCATGATCCATATGATGTCTTGTGAATAGTTTGTTTTGTTCTTGAGGACATGGGAGAAGTCTTGTTGTTAGTAGTGGAGTTGCGTTGAGAAAGATTCAATAGATTGTTATTTAAGTTGTGGTGTACTTCTTCTAGTGGTGTCATGTGAACGTCGACTACATGACACTTCACCTATATGGGCCTAGGGAAATGCATTGTGTATTTGGCTACTAATCGTAGGGGTTGCCGGAGTGACAGAAACCTGAACCCCCGTTACGAAACCATTGCAATAGGGACGTAAGGGTCTTAGAGTTTAAAGTTGTGGTTAGGTTTTACCTTAATTACTTTCTTGTACTTATGGATGTTTGCAAGGGGGTTTAATCACAAGTATGTATTAAGTCTTGGATGGGACGGTACATTAGCACAGGTTCACCCACACAACACTTAGCAAGCTAAAGAAGATTAATTGACTATATGAAGCAAAAGCACTTGACAGTCTTCCCATGTGTCCTCGAGAACGTTTGGTCATCTATAGAAATACAACCAGCTTGTCCTTTGCTGCATAAAGGATTGGGACACTTGCTGCATTCATTCTTACTGTCTTTTGTTTACTCGTACTTTGTTTACTTGCTTTATCGAAAACCCCTAAAAATTCGTTTGCTAAGTATTTGCAGAGAATTCCTGATCCATACCACTAGCCAGCACCTTCTGCTCCTCGTTGGGTTCGACACTCTTACTTATCAAAAATACTGCGATACACCCCCTATACTTGTGGATCATCAAGACTATTTTCTCGCGCCGTTGCCAGGGAGTGAAGCGCTATTGGAGAGTGGAACTGGTAAAGGAAACTTCTACTGTGAGTATTGTTTACTTCTGCTAGTTGCTTTATTTTCATTATGGATAATTCGCTGAGTTTCTTATTTGGTAATGCTACTACCACTGCTAAGGTAGTAGATAAGCCACCACCTGCTGAGAAAGATGTTTTCAAAATACCTACAAGAATTATTGATCGTGTTATGGATAACTACTATGTTGGGGATGGAATTGTCCATCCCGGTGATCATTTACTCTTTATACACGAATTATGTGGGTTGTTCAAGTGTGCAGGTATTACTACAGATCAAGTTAAGAAGAAGTTATTCTCATTATCACTGAAAGGAAGAGCTAAGGAATGGTATAAGCTGCTGAAGAATGGTCAAGCTCTGGAATGGGAGGAAATAGTGCCTCTCTTTTATTCAAAGTTTTATCCTCCTAGTGAGATTCATAAAGATCGGAATCAAATATACAACTTTTGGCCTCTTGATGGAGAGAGTACAGCTCAAGCTTGGGGGAGATTGAAGTTACTAATGCTCAAATGTCCCATTCATGAGCTCCCCAACAATATTATTATCAATAAGTTTTATGCAAGGCTCCCTCTACATGACAAGGATTTATTAGATGCTTCTTGTGCTGGATCATTCACTCGCATGGAAGAAGAAGTTAAATGGGACCTTCTAGATCGTATTCAAGACAATGCTGAAGCTTGGGAGAATGACAAAGGTAGAAAGTCAGGTATAAATGCATTGAATCTTTTATGGGAACTGGTGACTTTCAAAATATTAAAAATGCTTATGGTCTAGACTCTCAAGCTATTGCTTCTTATATTGAAGTGCCTAAAAAGAAGTGGAATAAGTATCATGAACCTTATAAAGATGTTGCAAGAAATGCTGTGCTAAGAGTGTTCTGCCAAGAAACATCAAGTTTATACTACTAATCATGTTTTACCTGAACCTTATATTGAGAAAATGCCTTTTCCAGTTAAGGTAAAGGAACATTCTATGATGGCTAGTATGGTTAATGAAAGTATGAATAAAGTTGTTGAACCTGATAAACAAATGGCTGATGAACTAGAAGAACTCCTAGCTTTGGAGAGACCCAAGCTTTGGAGAGCATGAATTAGAAGAACTCCTAGCTTTGGAGAGACCCTAGCAGAAGAAGAGGGATATTACTCAAGTGCAATGTTACAATTGCAAAGAGAAGGGACACTATGCCAGTGATTGTCCAGAAAAGAAGAAGAACCAAAGAAACAAACAAGAGGCAATGATATCAAAGGAAAAGAAAGATATTAGCCAAGTATGGTGCAACAATCAAGAAGAGCTAGGACATTATGCAAGCAACTGTCCAGAGAAGATGAAACACAAGATAAACAAGCCTATGAGGGATATCAGCCAAGTCACATGTTTCAAGTGTGGAAACAAAGGACACTATGCAGATGTTTGCCCAGAGAAGATTCATCAAGAGCCCAAACAAGCCAAGATGTAATTTATGTTTGAAAATTTTTAAGGGTGGTAGTACCCTAGTTGTTTTGAGCCAACTTGTAACCCTAGCCTTCCCAAATCTCGGGACGAGATTTATTTTAAGGGTGGTAGCCTGTCACATCCCAAGATTTTCCAAATCTTGTAATGTGAAAAATAAATGAATAAAATAAAACTTTGTTTGATTTTCAGAGCCAGAAGAAACTTTTGAATCCAATTGGAAACCTTCAAACCAATTTGGGTCAAATAAAACCTAAAGGGATTTAAAAAGTTAAAAAATTTAATAAAGGAAAATAAAATATTTTGATATTACTATTTTGGATCTTTTAATAAAAGATTTTGTTTTCAAATGAAAAGGTGGATTTATAAATAAAGATTATATTTTAAAGAACCAAATTAATTTTGGCCAAGCTTTTATAATAAAATATTTTGTTTTGATAAAATGAGTAAAGGTTTATTTAAATAAAATAATAAGGATTTATATATCCAATTTTATTAAAGTAAAGGCTTTTTAAATAAACACTAAAACTTATTATTTTATTTTAATAAGTTTTCCAAAGGTTTTTGAATAAAACCTACTGAAAAGGTTTTGGTTTGGTTTATATTTCAAATAGAGTTTTAAAAATAAATTAAACCCTATTTTGAAAATAAAGACTAAAGTCTTTTTATTTAATTATTAATAGATCCTAAAAAGGATAAAAAAATTATTTTGTTTTTGACTTTGGTTTTATATTCTTAAAATAAAACCTACTAAAGTGTTTTGGTTTTATTTATATTTCAAATAAAGATTTTAAATAAAACAAACCCTACTTGATTTATTAACTAAGGTCCATTCTATTTAATTATTAATGGAACCTGAAATAAAAGGTTATTTTGTTTTAAACAAATCTTCCAAATATTCTTTATTTCCAAATAAAACCTACTGATTTGGTTCTGAAAATATTTGGATTCCAAATGGAGATTTTATTAATTAAATCAAACCCTATTTTATTAATAAACTAAAGATCCATTTTATTTAATTAAAGAATGGATCCTAAAAAAGAATAAAAAATTATTATTTTATTTTTAGAATTTGGTTTATGTTGTTAAACAGAACCAAGTTCAAAGTTGTGAAGTGTGGTGTTGGTTTGATTTGATTTGATTTGAATCTTGTTTGTATGTTTGAAAATTTAAAACAGAAATTAGATCCAGAAAAAAAAAGGATTACAGGAAGAAAAAAATAGATTCAGGACCCAAGCTGGGCCAAGCCACTAAGGCCCGAAAGCGCCCAGTTATTCTCCCCGAACAGAAAACGATTCGCACCCCGTTTCTAACCCGAACAGAGTATGACCAGTGGACCTCACTCGCATTTCTTTTCCCACTGACCGGTGGACCCCACCTCTACTGCTCATCGTCCACACCCGCGCGACCCCTTCTTCCTCCTTCGACGCTGTTACCTGCTGTGATTCTGCGGATTCAATTCGTCTTAATGCCGCGCCTTTACCTCGCCTTGACCACGCAGTCTTAAACGCCCATGTCTCCCCTATATTTACCCTCTGACACCCCGCGCTGGCACGCCTTAGACCTCCCCAATTTCCTCCCCGAGCATCCTCTGTTCCGACGAAGTTCGATGTTGATTCCGACCAAGACTCACCACCCCTGGCCTCCCTGAGCACGCTGGCAGCTTCCCCACTCCCAGACGCATCTCCCAGCACCCTCCTCTCAGCGTGGCGCCCAGGCCGGCTACGACAAGCTCTGAACGACGCCGCCGTCTACAACCTCTCCGACGACCTTCCCCGGTAAGCACTGACCGCCCCGCGTTGTCTCGTTCACGCTCCCTCACTCGCTTCGGTCTTGCGCAACTAACCTGACCTTGGTTTGTACTTTCGCGACCTGTAGCCTCGTCTCCGACCAAGGACGAGCATTTAACGCCGCTCTCAACTCCGTGGCGATTACCTCCACGACAGTACGCCCCTTGCCTTCTCGCGAGTACCTTGAGCTTCACCATGATCCCGCGATTCTGGTGAGCATCTCCTTCTTCTCCCTCGCTTCCTGCATCATCGACAACCTCGTAAGCAGAGCCTTGCCGCGGCGCCGGCTCCTTTAGGTCAAACACGCGCGAGCCGTTCGATCTAGATCGGGCGAGCGAGATAGAATCACTTAGTCGCGAAGAGGTACGCACTCTGGACCACACGATCTAGTTAGATCCAACGTACCGCGTTGCCGATCCGGCCGAACCGGTACCGTCCAGTTAAAACACGCCGCGTGTCACCTATTCCGTTTGAAGACAGATTTGAAAACAGAATTATTTGCAAACTTCAAACCCTTGTAACTTTGGATCCACACGTCCAAAAATTACAAATTTTATGTCGTTGGATTCAGGAGAACAAGCCCTAGCCAACCATGCCCTTAGTTTAGCAAATAGTATCGGTTAGTTTGCTTGTTTTTGCAGATTCTTTTGTGTGCTTGCTAAGATTAGAAAAATTGTTTAAAAATGATTTTAGGGTTAAAACTTTTGCAAAATGATTTTTTGTGACCTTATTGACCCTAGGAACCAACCCTTGGTGTTAAAAATGATTTTGGTAAATTTAGGTTGGATTATTGGACTTAGCCAATTTCTAGCCAAATAAAATTTATGATTTTATTATGAAAACATTTATGGAAAGAAAACTTTGAGAAAATGGTTTGGACCAAACCTACTGACCCAAAACACCAAGTTTTGCAATAGCAACTCATTTGGTGAAAAACATAAAGTTTTGCTTTGATAGAAATATTTTCCACCACAGAAAATGATGAATGGATTTAAAAATGGTTTTGGGCAAAACCCTCTAACTAATGACTTTGCCATTTTGGAAAATGACCCATTTGGAACTTACAAAGTTTAGAAGCCTAGTGGAGACCATCCGTACAATAGAACCAACCTTTGCATGCTTATGCATGACTTAGAATCCATTACTTTGTGTGTGAAAAATTGTTTGTTTGTTTGACTTTGGTTTGGAATGTGAATTGAATTTGTGTTTGCTTGATTGACTTGTAGTAAAGTGTGAGACTAGCAAGATCAAGGAGTGAACCACCATTCCCTACCAAAAAGGCAAGTTACACTATCATCCAAAGTCCTACTATTTTCATTATAATTAGTGGATTTTGAAAACTTGCATGAATATAATTTCTATACTTATGCTATGCTAATCCTAATAGGATTCCCTATATATACCTTAGTGAAAACAATGTAGTTGTTACATGCTTAGCCATGCTATATTTTGAAAAGAGATACATGTTGAGATTTTATGAAGTTGAGAAAAGGACTTGTGATTTTATATAATAAAACAAGGACTCAATGAACCACCTGGGTGGACAAGGACTTTGAGTTTTGGAGAAGGTGGCAACAAAAGGAACCATTCTATGGCAATCTCTTTGTGTTGTGCTCCAAAAGAAAACCACTCAGGAAACTTAGAGATTGAACATGTTTCTCCAATTGTGGCTTTCGTGTGCAACCACATGCTATTATGGCTCTGGCTTAGTCAACTACATTGGGAAGACCCATGCATTGTCTTCAGGCTATAGAAAAATGGGGACCTGGAATCCTACATTGTTACTGATGACAAGCTAGCAATGATGTATGGGAGGACCCTTTGGAAAGACTTCGTCACATTCTCAATCTGCCAAGATTCCATCTTGGTGAGTACTAATCCAGTGACCCTGGTGGCAACAAGATGAGAGTGTGATATGTGGGTAAAGTGTACAACTTCGCAGAAGATAATAAAATCTAAGTACTTAGCCGTGTCCCCGTAATGGACAATCTTGAGCAACTAAAGTTTGAAGCTATGGGAGATCTCGACATTCTAATTTCAAAAAGAAAACTTTTTAAGTGATAACAAAAGACTTGCAGCACTTGGGGGTTCCAAGAAGCTCAAGAGATTTGATAAAAACTTGAAGAACTTGGAGGTACCAAGAAGTTCAAGAGACTTTGATAAAAACTTGAAGTACTTGGGGCACCAAGGATCTCAAGAGATTTTGACAAAGACACTTGGTGGATTCCAAGGTGTTCAGAAAAGATTTGACAAAAGATCAAAACCATTTTGAAAAGATAGGATAAACTATTGCTTTCTGCAAATGAGCCTAAAACTCTACTTAGCCAAATATGCATGTAATGATAGGATCCACTCATATTATACTTAGTAGTGAAACTTGCCAATACAATTCAAATGTATTGACCCTTGTGGCTGTAACTTATTATGTTGCAGGTTTGATTGATATTAGTGAAGTTGAATGATTAGGATTACAAAGTCTACAACCAACATGTTTGCCTGTGGCACTTTGAAGATGAAGGACCCATACTTATAGTTATTCCGCTGCAATGTAATGTAATAGCCAAATGAGCTATGTAATGATGTAATAAAATTATGTTATTCCTGGTTATAAAGTTATGTTATGACCTTTGTTTCTTGATATTACATCTAAACTGTGGATGCTAGCTATTGATCTAGGGACTAGCATTGTAAACACAGGGGACTCTACCTATTCAAAGGTTGGGATCTCTACAACCTTCCTTTTGATATGAAACTTTGTAATATATAACCCCCCGGATCTCTCGAGGTTCGTATATTGTGTTTTCGTTTCGATCTGTTTCTGTCAGGACATACTCTTTGAGAGCTTAGAAGCACAATGGTGTCCGCCAAGGATAAAGGGAAGGATCCCATGGAGGAAGACCTCCAAGACCCCGGGAAGGAGAAAGAGATCCCCGACACGGATGTCAACTGGAGGGAAGCCTCCGCGTCACTGTTTGGCACCAAGGACACCCTCTCCAAACACCAAGAGTACCTTCCATACCTTTACCCATAACGATGCAGGAAAACAAGACTCCAAGTGGGAAGAATGGAAGAAGAATCACAAGAGTTGGGATCCACAAACTGAAATGATTATGGGCCGCATTGAGCATAACTCGGAGTTGCTTCGTACTCTCACCTTCGAGATTGAGGACTTAGGGAAACTAATCAGAGAGCTCATAGAGAGGATACCACCACCAAAGGAGTAATTCGTCACCAGGTTTGGCATCCCCTTGGTTTGTTCCAAGCTTGGGGGAGTGCCGCGGTATCAAATCACTATCTTCTATCTTTTTACCTTATTAGTATAGTCATATCATGAATAGAGAATTTATTATGTAGTATGGTTTGCATTATGGAAGTGTCCCCTCTCTCTTTAGATTTGTATCCCTTGGTGTGAGTTTCCGTTATGGAATATTAATGAGAAGTTCTTTCATTCACTCTTTTGCATAGCTTATATTAGTTTTCAATTCGTGGTTATATGATCTATCTTGTTGTTAGTATTGGCAGCACTTTGGGATCTTTGAGTTAATTTAGTTGGTTTTGGCAAACTTGGCTTGGTCAGTAGCAAAACCCTTTTTGAGAGTTGAAAAGAAAAAGATAGAAGTACTCTAAAGAAAAATAATTTCATCATCTTTCTTTCTTGATTTGCTCATAAGTCTAGTATTCTCTAGTTAAGATCTTTTGTGCTTCCAAGGAAGATTGCATGTTTGCCTTTATCACTTGTATGTTTGTTTGTTTCCTTCAACTCTTGTACTTGCTACCCAGCCTTGCTAGCCAAAAACCTGTACTGAGAGGGAATTCTTCTCGTGCATCCACCTCCTTTAAACCAAAACCTTTGCCATTTGTGTCCACCATACCTACCTAGTAGCATTATTGCTATTCCAAGTAAATTCTTGTTTTATCTACCTCCCAAATTAAACTTGTTATGAGAAAGTTAGTAATTAAAGCTCTCACGAACTTGATGGCACACTTTATTTTCCGCACTTAATAAACCTGAACCATTGTGAGCTCTCCATGAAAGTTATATGCTTGCAAATTATAGGCTGGGGATTAGCAGAACCGTGCTGTCACGGGGAACACTTTCAACACTTGTAAATATATACCAAGTTGATACCTTGCTCTTTTGTTTGCGGATGTCGTCGGTGTGAAATAAAAGGGGAGCTTGTAAGTCCATGGAGTTATGTATGTGTGTTAGAGAAACGCCTGGGCCGCTGGTCTAATCCATGCTGACATGGTGGAAACCTGCAGCGTAACCATAATGATATCTATGAAGCATTCTTCTTATAAAAAAGAGAGAGATAGCTATTGAGAAAAAGAAAAGAAAAAAAGAGATACTATGAAAAGAGGAAAGAGAGAAAAAAGCACCATTTTCCCATGGTAAATAAGAAGATTGCTGAGATACTCATTGTCTTCTTGCCTTGTCATTTTGATATAGGGATTCTTCCGTATCATCGGGCAAGGGGTACCCCGTTGGCGGTTCTCAATGATACGCACATACTTACGATGACAAGAATTTACCGGTAACTAAAGTTGAGTAGCATGAGGAGCGGCCCTCGTACTCAAGGGACTTGGGATTTTCAGTTTATAGTCTGTCAAGCATATAACTCAGATTGGACCTCACTTTCACCTTAATCACCTAAAGATGCCTATGATAGGGGCAATGAGAGCTAAAAGCTAGTAAGTATCATAATTTTTGGGAGCTCTTTATGAGACTTGTAATCCCTGCTTTCCTCTTTAAAGGGCATTTCTTTTACTTTGTAGTTGAGTCAGTAAACCTATTCCCTTCTATCTCAGCAAGTATTTTGAGTTGATGTGTCTCATTCATTCATATGATGATTTATTCAATCATGTTTCTTATGTTCCTTGTTTAGCACATTGCTCTTATCTTGAAGTTTACTACTTTGAAAGCTTTCATTGAAAAACTAGCTATTTGTGAACTCCAGCAAATTATCAACTATTCTTCGACCAAGAGCTAAGTTTGCCATTACTAATGATGATTTACTCTATGTATCTTTATTGTGTTTCCTTTACTCATTGCAAGTTGAGTTGTATAATAGTGAGTTGTCTTCTATTATGATCTATGTATTTGATGAATGTGATGCTTCTTGTCCGTATTTTTTTTTCGACTCTTCACTCCATAAACCTGAGGTCATGTTTATTGAGCTCAGTTTCGCTTGGGGACAAGCAAAGTCTAAGCTTGGGGGGAGTTGATACGTCCATTTTGCATCACTATTCTATGTCTTAATTCACTATTATTCATTGATATATTTCGTATTGAGAGGTGATACTTATGTTATTTCATCTGTTTTTGCATGGTTGATGACTTTTGGAGCATGGACCGCTGCAGTCAGGATTCTGATTGAAAAGGTGCTGTTTGGAGGCAAAATTCGCGAAGATCAGAAAATCCGGGAAAATATGCGGAAAATTCTATTTTCCAGAAGACTCAAGATGCCAGAAGATGGAGTGGAGGTGGGCCACAGGGGGCCCACACCACCCCATGGCGCGGGCAAGCCAGGCCAGTGGTGTGGCCACCCTGGCCCACTCCAGCCTCTCCCCTCTGGCGTATATCATCCCCACGAAACCCTAAGACTCGGGGAGCGACCACAGAAAGATTCCGCCGCCTCTGCGGGGCAGAAAACACCGAGAGAGAAAGATCTCTCTGGCAGACAGATTTCTGCCGGGGGAATTCCTTCCTGGAGAGGGGAGATCGTCGCCATCAACACCACCATCAAGCTGGAATTCATCAGGATCATCATCATCACCACCATCATCACCATCAGCACCCTCATCACCATCTCCATATTGCTGTAACAATTGGTTGAATCTTGCTATAGTTCATAGGGGAAACTTTCCCGGTGTTGATTACTCTTTGTAGTTGATGCTATTGAGTGAACCATTGAATTATTGTTTATGTTCAGATTGTTATACATCATTATTCCATCTCTGATCATGATCCATATGATGTCTTGTGAGTAGTTCGTTTTGTTCTTGAGGACATGGGAGAAGTCTTGTTGTTAGTAGTGGAGTTGCGTTGAGAAAGATTCAATAGATTGTTATTTAAGTTGTGGTGTACTTCTTCTAGTGGTGTCATGTGAACGTCGACTACATGACACTTCACCTATATGGGCCTAGGGAAATGCATTGTGTATTTGGCTACTAATCATAGGGGTTGCCGGAGTGACAGAAACCTGAACCCCCGTTAGGAAACCATTGCAATAGGGACGTAAGGGTCTTAGAGTTTAAAGTTGTGGTTAGGTTTTACCTTAATTACTTTCTTGTACTTACGGATGTTTGCAAGGGGGTTTAATCACAAGTATGTATTAAGTCTTGGATGGGACGGTACATTAGCACAGGTTCACCCACACAACACTTAGCAAGCTAAAGAAGATTAATCGACTATATGAAGCGAAAGCACTTGACAGTCTTCCCATGTGTCCTCGAGAACGTTTGGTCATCTATAGAAATACAACCAGCTTGTCCTTTGCTGCATAAAGGATTGGGCCACTTGCTGCATTCATTCTTACTGTCTTTTGTTTACTCGTACTTTGTTTACTTGCTTTATCGAAAACCCCTAAAAATCCGTTTGCTAAGTATTTGCAGAGAATTCCTGATCCATACCACTAGCCAGCACCTTCTGCTCCTCATTGGGTTCGACACTGTTACTTATCGAAAATACTGCGATACACCCCCTATGCTTGTGGGTCATCATGATGCTGCTTCTACTGTGCTTGATAAGAGTGGTTCATTAGGTCCTTTCCTAGATGCTACGATTGCTAGAACTATAGCTGGAAATATCGAAACTCCTAATGAAGACATTACCACACTTGTTAGCTCACCTGAGTCTAGTGAGAGTTATGATATTGAAGATGGTTATGTTGAGATGACCGATGAGTTTATTAAAGAATGTAAAAACACCCATGATAGGATCGCTGCTAAGAGTCTCCTTGAGAGGCGTACTATTAGACCCAAATTGTGTCCTGATGCTAAGTTTGCTGCTTCTCCCATAAACATAATAGATGAAGATTATGATTTCTCTCTCGATCTATCTTACATAGCTATTGTCGAGAAATAACCTTTTTGTGGGACTAAGAATGAAAGTGCGGTAGCACATATGAATGAACTTTCTACCATGAGTGGCTTGTTTTCTGATGATATTAAGATGCGTACTTACTTTGTTGCTAAGATTTTTCCCTTTTCACTAAAAGGAGAGGCTAAAACTTGGTTTAGTAATTTACCTCCTAGATCTATTGATAGCCCTGAGTGCTTGATTAGTACTTTCCTGCAGAAATATTTTCCTCCCAGTGCTAGACATGCTATTTGCAGGAACTTTTTGATTTTAAACAGGGAGAAAAAGAGGTATTGCCCGAATCTTGGGCAAGGTTTTGTGCTTTGATTCATGCACAGGCTGGAAGTCCATTACCTAAGAATGAGCTTCTAGATATATTTTATAATGGACTAACCAAGGAATCTAGGACATACCTAGATAGTTGTGCTGATTGTGTTTTCAGGAAGAGGACTCCTAAGGAAGCTGAGGAATTAATGGCTAAAATAAGCAAGAATTATGAAGAATGGACTCCTCCTAAACAAGCTATACCTAAAGTAATTGTACCTGAACCATCTATTCTTGTGCCTATTCCAACATCAAAGAAGAGGGGAGTTATTGAATTAAATGATGAAGTGATGAAGGAAGCTAAGAAATGTCTTAAGGAGAAGGGAATTAAAGCTGCAGATGTCAAGAATCTACCTCCTATAGAAGAATTATGTAAGCCTATTCCCTACTCATCCACTATTGAGGTACACTCTCTCCAACACTTTGATGAAGGTGATATCCCTTACTCTAAACCTCCTGATCAATGCTTAGAAGAATTCGATATCTTTATTGTTAAGCAAGATAACTTTAATAAAAGAGTGCAAAATCATCTAATGGAAAACACTAGAGCTATTGTTGAGTTGAAAGATATTGTGGAAAGAACCTCTAATGATGTTAAAATGATTGTTAAACACTTTCAAATGGTTCAAACTCAAATAGATCAACTCGTTGAAGTGCAAAATGACTTGTTAGTTAATGCTGCTAAAGAAAAACATGCTTATGAAATTAGAACTAGAAGTGGTGCTGCTACCCAGGATCCTCTATATCCTGAGGGGCATCCCAAAAGAATTGAGCAGGATTCTCAACAAGCTGAAAATAGTGGTTCTACTCGTAAGAAAAGGAAAAAGAAACATAAAGCTGTTGTAGAACCCTCTGAACCTGCTATAGAACCTAATAGTATATCTATCTCTGATGCTGAAACTGAAAGTGGTAATGAAGAAAATGAAGTTCCTAATGAAGAAAAAGTTGAAGAAGAACCTGAAAACCACACTAAGAATACTAAATACACCAAAGAAGATTTTATTGCTAAGAAACATGGTAGTGAAAGAGAGCCTTGGGTCCAAAAACCTATGCCATTCCCTGATAAGAAACACAAGTCAAAGGAAGATGAACACTATAATAAGTTTTGTGAGTGGATGAAGCACCATATTCCCATGGTAAATAAGAAGATTGTTGAGATGCTTTTTGTCTGCTTGCCTTGTCATTTTGATATGGGGATTCTTCCGTATAATCGGGCAAGGGGTACCCCGTTGGCGGTTCTGTATGATACACATGTACTTACGATGACAAGAACTTACGGGTGACTAAACTTGAGTAGCATGAGGAGTGGCCCTCATATTCAAGGGACATGAGATTTCTAGCTTATACTTCGTCAAGCATGTACACCATAGTTTGTTCACTTTAACCTTAATCACTTCAAGATGCTTATGATAGGGGCAATGAGAGCTAAAAGCTATTAAGTACCATAATTTTTGGAAGCTCTTTATGAGACTTGAATCCCTACTTCCTTCTATGAAGGCCTTTCTTCCACCATTATATTGAGTCTCCACCTTCTATCTTTATGCACCTACTTTGAGAGCATAGTGGCCATTCTTAGTTCTATGTGCATTGTCCCAAGACTAGTTGATTGATGCATAACTTGATATTGCTTGTTTTAAACTATTGTATCTAGTCACTCTTATGAACTTTGAAGGTGTCCTGTGCATTTATATTTGCTACTCTATTGAGGGACAAGCTGAATGCTATTATGCTATGTTTTCTTTATGTGAAACAAACAAACGTCTTGCAAAGCATTGTTATTCATGAATCTTTTGTTTATGCCTTTTCATGTTGCATCATAGTTTCTTTGTCTTATTGCTAGAACTTTGTCTTTCATGTTATGATTGAAGTACTATGATCCCAGCTTTGAATGTTTTATAAATATTTTGATCAAGTCTTTGATGGTGCATGTCACCTCAAAAATTATTCTTTCTTTTTATCACTTACCTACTCGAGGACGAGCGGGTGTTATGCCTAGGGATGTTGATACATTGCAAATGTATCTATAATTTTTGATGCTCCATGCTTGGTTTTATCCACTTTCTTGTGTTTTGTCCACACTTTGGAGTACTTTTCATATGATTTCTTGGACTAACCTATTAACAAGAGCCACAATGCTAGCTGCCTGTTTTCTGCTGTTTTTGGTTCCAGGAAAGTCATAAAATGAATATTCTCAGAATTGGACGGGACAAAAGCCAAAGTGCCTATTTTTCCAGAAGACTCAGGAGAGACGAGGAGGAGAGGAGGGAGGCTGTGGCCACACCCTCCCGGCTGGCTAGGCCTGGCCGTGCGAGGCATGGTGTGGTGGCCCAGGCACCCCTCGGTCTCCCTCTTCGCCTATAAGAAGCCTTGACCTAAAACCTTCAGGGTTCGGCGTTTTCGAAGGAGTTCCGCCGCCACCACCAGATTCCACGAAACAGCACCAGAAACTCCGTTCTGGCACCTTGCCGGGACAGGGAATTGGAGGAGATCATCGCCATAATCATCACCATCGCTTCTCCTTCAACCATCCATGTTTCCCCCATATATGAGTGAGTAATCCCCCGCTGTAGGCTATGGGGATGGTAGGGATTGGATGAGATTGTTCATGTAATGGCATCAGATTGTTAGGGCATGGTGCCTAGTATCTTTTATTGGTGCTTATGACTTTGTTGCGACTTGTTGTGCTTAATGCTTGTCACTAGGGACCGAGTGCCATGATTTCAGATCTGAACATGTTATTGATTCATTATGATAGTATTGTTTTTGGTCTTATCTGCAAGTTGTATACACACGTTGTTGTCCGGAACCAATGGCCCCGAAGTGACAGAAATCAGGATAACCGGAAGGGAATGGCTTTAATGTGAGGATCACATGTGTTCATGGAGTGTTAATGCTTTGCTCTGGTGCTCTATTAAAAGGAGCACCTTAATTGCCAGTAGTTCCCTAGAGGCCCCGCTGCAAACGGGCTAGCAGGATAAAAGATGTTGTGCAAGTTCTCATTGCGAGCACGTATGACTATATATGGAACACATGCCTAGGATTGTCTAGTACTTGGATGCTTTATCTTGTTTATCTGAAATTGCCCTATGTTCTGATTCCTATGTGGATTGTCTTGTCCATGCAACGTCCGTCCATCCATCCATATGCCTACCGCACTCGAATCCCACTGTTTACTGCTTTTGTTACTGCTGTCCTTGCTTTACTACTGCTGTTACTTTACTATTCCTACTACAAAACTGTTGCTACTGATAAACTGCTGTGAGCAAGATTGTTTCCAGGTGCAGCTGAATTGACAACTCAGTTGTTAAGGCTTATAAATATTCTTTGGCTCCCCTTGTGTAGAATCAATAAATTGGATTTCACTTCCCTCGAAAATACTGCAATACACCCCCTATACTCGAGGGTCATCACACACATGCAATGACACTTGTGGTTCCATATGTGGTTTGTGATAAGAACACACATGCAATGAACTATGGTGGATCCATATGTGGATTGTGAAAACAACACACATGCAATGAACTCTGGTGGATCCATATGTGGTCTGCGAAAAGAACACAAATGCAATGACACCGGTGGATCTATATGTGGTCTGTGAAAAGAACACACATTTCAATGACACTGGTGCATCCATATATGGTCTGTGAAAACATCACACATGCAATGACACTGGTGGATCCATATGTGGTCTGTGAGAAGAACAGACATGCAATGACACTGGTGGATCTATATGTGGTCTGTGAAAAGAACACACAAGCAATGACACTGGTGGATCCATATGTGGTCTGTGAAAAGAACAGACATTCAATGACACTGGTGGATCCATATGTGCTCTGTGAAAAGAACAGACATGAAATGACACTGGTGGATCCGTATGTGGTCCGTGAAAAGAACAGACATCAAATGACACTGGTGGATCCATATGTGGTCTGTGAAAAGAACACACATGTAATGACACTAGTGGATCCATATGTGGTCTATGAAAAGAACAGACATGAAATGACACTGGTGGATCCATATGTGGTCTATGAAAAGAACACACATGCAATGACACTGGTGGATCCATATGTGGTCTCTGAAAAGAACACACATGCAATGACACTAGAGGATCCATATGTGGTCTGTGAAAACAACACACATGCAATGACACTGGTGGATCCATATGTGGGTTGTGAGAAGAACATACATGCAATGAACTCTGGTGGATCCATATCTGGTTTATGAAAAGAACACACATGCAATGACACTGGTGGATCCATATGTGGTATGTGAAATGAACACACATGCAATGACACTGGTGGTTCCATATATGGTCCGTGATAAGAACACACATGCAATGAACTCTGGTGGATCCATATGTGGATTGTGAAAAGAACATACATGCAATAAACTCTGGTGGATCCATATGTGGTATGTGAAAAGAACACACATGCAATGACACTTGTGGATCCAAATGTGCTTTGTGAAAAGAACATCCATGCAATGAACTCTAGTTGATCCATATGTGGTTTATGCAAAGAACAGACATGCAATGAACACTGGTGGATCCACATGTGGTCTATGAAAAGAACACACATGCAATGATACTGGTGGATCCATATGTGGTCTATGAAAAGAACACACATGCAATGACACTGGTGGTTCCATATGTGGTTTGTGATAAGAACACACATGCAATGAACTGTGGGGATCCATATGTGGATTGTGAAAAGAACACACATGCAATTAACTCTGGTGGATCCATATGTGGTCTGTGAAAAGAACACACGTGCAATTACACTGGTGGATCTATATTTGGTCTGTGAAAAGAACACACATTTCAATGACACTGGTGGATCCATATGTGGTCTGTGAAAAGAACACACATGCAATGACACTAGTGGATCCATATGTGGTCTATGAAAAGAACAGACATGAAATGACACTGGTGGATCCATATGTGGTCTGTGAAAAGAACACACATGCAATAACACTGGTGGATCCATATGTGGTATGTGAAAAGAACACACATGCAATGACACTGGTGGATCCATATGTGGTGTGTGATAAGAACACACATGCAATGACTCTAGCTGTTTCGTATGTGGTTTGTGAAAAGAACAGACATGCAATGAAATCTGGTGGATCCATATGTGGTATGTGACAAGAACACACGTGCAATGATACTGGTGGATCCATATGTGGTCTGTGAAAAGAACCCACATGCAAACACACTAGTGGATCCATATGTAGTCTGTGAAAAGAACACACATGCAATGACTCTAGTTGTTCCATATGTGGTTTGTGAAAAGAACAGACATGCAATGAACTCTGGTGGATCCATATGTGGTATGTGAAAAGAACACACATGCAATGACACTGGTGGATCCATATGTGGTCTATGAGAAGAACACACATACAATGATACTGGTGGTTCCATATGTGGTTTGTGAGAAGAACACACATGAAATGAACTCTAGTGGATCCATATGTGGATTGTGAAAAGAACACACATGCAATGAACTCTGGGGATCCATATGCAATGACACTGGTGGATCTATGTGTGGTCTGTGAAAAGAACACACATTTGAATGATACTGGTGGATCCATAGGTAGTTTGTGAAAATAACACACATTCAATGACACTGGTGGATCCATATGTGCTCTGTGAAAAGAACAGACATGAATGGCACTGGTGAATCCATATGTAGTCTGTGAAAATAACAGACATGAAATGACACTAGTGCATCCATATGTGGTCTGTGAAAAGAACACACATGCAGTGACACTGGTGGATCCATATGTGGTATGTGAAAAGAACATACATGAAATGACACTAGTGGAGCCATATGTGGTCTGTGAAAAGAACACACATACAATGACACTAGTGGATCCATATGTAGTCTGTGAAAAGAACACACAAGCAATGACACTAGTGGATCCATATGTGGTCTATGAAAAGAACACACATGCAACAACACTGGTGGATCCATATGTGCTTTGTGAAAAGAACTCTGGTTTATGAAAGAACAGGCATGCAATAAACTCTGGTGGATACACATGTGGTCTATGAAAAGAACACACATGCAATGACACTGGTGGATCCATATGTGGTCTGTGAAAAGATCACACATGCAATGACACTGGTGGTTCCATACGTGGTTTGTGATAAGAATACACATGCAATGAACTGTGGTGGATCCATATGTGGATTGTGAAAAGAAGACACATGCAATGAACTCTGGTCGATCCATATGTGGTCTGTGAAATGAACACAAATGCAATGATACTAGTGGATCTATATGTGGTCTGTGAAAAGAACACATATTTCAATGACACTGGTGGATCCTTATGTGATCTGTGAAAAGAACACACATGCAATAACACTGCTGGTGGATCCGTATGTGCTCTGTGAAAAGAACAGACATGAAAAGACACTGGTGGATCTATATGAGGTCTCTGAAAAGAACAGACATCAAATGACACTAGTGGATCCATATGTGGTCTGTGAAAAGAATAAACATGTAATAACACTGGTGGATCCATTTGTGGTCTGTGAAAAGAACAGACATGAAATGACACTGGTGGATCCATATGAGGTCTGTGAAAAGAACACACATGCAATGACACTGGTGGATCCATATGTGGTCTCTGAAAAGAACACACATGCAATGACACTGGAGGATCCATATGTGGTCTGTGAAAGGAACACACATGCAATGACACTAGTGGATCCATATGTGGTTTGTGAGAAGAACATACATGCAATGAACTCTGGTGGATCCATATGTGGTTTATGAAAAGAACAGACATGCAATGAACTCTGGTGGATCCACATGTGGTCTATGAAAAGAACACACATGCAATGACACTGGTGGATCCATATGTGGTATGTGAAAAGAACACACATGCAATGACACTGGTGGTTCCATATGTGGTCCGTGATAAGAACACACATGCAATGACCTCTGGTAGATCCATATGTGGATTGTGAAAAGAACACACATGCAATGAACTCTGGTGGATCCATATGTGGTCTGTGAAAAGAACACACATGCAATGACACTTGTGGATCCAAATGTGCTTTGTGAAAAGAACATCCATGCAATGAACTCTGGTTGATCCATATGTGGTTTATGAAAAGAACAGACATGCAATGAACACTGGTGGATCCACATGTTGTAACATCCCAAAAATCATGTTTCAAAAACTCATTCATTTCATTCTTGCATCATTCATTCATATAGGGTTTTTCTCAAAAATCATTTGGAGACAGAAGTTTGAGCTATGATTTCATGTGGGCATTTTATCTCAATTGGCCATCACCCTTTGAGATTTGAATGCTTAGGTACTTGTTTGCTTGCCTCCATGGTTGGAAAGATTAGGAGTAGCTTTTAAACCCAAGATTCCAATTTAGAAATATTTTCTAAACCCTATTCCAAATAATTGCAAAGAGACAAAGTCTCTGTTTATTTCAAAGACCCAAGCTTGACCAAGCCTTGCAAGGTGACCACATGGTTATTTGACTGCATTTGAACCCACAAGAACCCTGCAAAAATCCCCAAAGAAGTTTGAATTCAAAAGGATTTGAATTCATATCAAATTCATTCCAGAAAATGAAATTAGAAAAAGAAAAAGGCTAAGGAAAAGAAAAGGGCCGAGGCCAGAATCAGCCCAGCAGCAGATCCAGCCCAGCAAGCCCACCCGGATCTTCTTTTTCTCTTCTCTCACGCTAAGCGCTGCGCTGAGTGTTGACAGACCCCACCTGCACACCGCGCACCTCGCTGACGAACGGGCCCGGTCCACGTCGCCCTCGTCTTCCCCAGACCGCGCCTGCGACCACGTCGCCGCGGCAGTGAAGGCCGGTAATGGCGCGGCGTAAATGGGCATTAAACCCGGCGCTTCGCCGATTCCCGCTATAAGATCCTCTCGCCCACGATCTTTTTCCCCCAGACACCTCGCTCACTCCGCCACCAGGCTGCCCTCAATCAGCTTTGCACCGCCGCCGACAGAACCTCTCCGGCGATCGATTCCGGTGAGCCCAGTGTTCCCCTCTGCCTCTCATTCTTGCTATCCTGCTCAGTGAATCCTTGCGCATCTACTGACCTCGCTAGTCTGTCTTCGCCCAGTGTCGCGGTTCCACTTGACACCGCGAGCACCGACGGCGACATCAACTCCGACGAGCTCTAGTGGTAAGTCCAGACCGCCCCGCGCCTCCTAGTACATGCTCACTACCTTGACCGCCTTGAACCTAACCGTGTCCTCGACTTGCCTTGGGTGATCCACCGACGTCCCCGACGACCACCCGACGCACCCGACGCCGCGAACTCCGGTGAGGAATCGCAGCCGTGACAGAGCGCCCCTTGACCAACCGCAAGTACGACGAGCTTCGCCGTGACCTCCTGAGCCCGGTGAGCTACTCCTCGATCTTCCTTACTCTATGCATCATCGGCAACGTCGTTGACCGACGGTTCCGCCGCCGGTAGCCACCGCGCAGCGCCGCCCATCTGTGGCCAGGCAGTAGTAGCCGTTAGATCTGGATCGAACGCCTACGATAGATCACTTAACCCCGAAGCGGTACGCGATCTGAGCCGCCAGATTTCATTTAGATCCTACGGCAGTGGAGCCCGATCCAGCGCGAACCGGTACGGGCGAATAAGAACATGACGCGTGGATAGGTTAGATCTAAGAATAGAATTTAAAACCAGAAATTTGATCCAAATTCAAATGCCTATATCTTTTGAATGCCACGTTGGAATTTTGCAAACTTTATACCGTTGGATTCAGAAAAACAAGACCTTTCTGCCTATCCTTTTTGTTTAGCATATAGTAACCATTAGATGTGCTAAAATTGCAGAGACTTGTTTGAGGCCATTTTGAGTATAGTTTTAGTTTAGTATTTTGTTTTAGGGTTATATAAGTTGTCTTGGCTATTTTGTGACTTGTTTAGTTTCTGTATTCATGCACTTGCTTGGTTGAGTTTTCAAAAATCATCACTTGGTAGATTCATGCATGCATGCATTCATACTATTTCTTGTGTGTATATTTTTGTGTGTAATTGTGTGCTACAACTTTGTGTGTAGATTTTGCTAGTGATTGTGATTGTGACGAGTGCTACTCTCCACACTACCAAGGCAAGTGATATCATCATGAATATTCCATTCCTATATTTTATATATGCATTAGTATTATTTTTCTAAGTATAGGACTTGCATGAATTTTTGCTAAGTACAAGCTAAGCTTTGGGAAAACCTATTAGGTAAAACCTTAGTAAAAATTACCTAAGTCAAGATTCCTATTACTATCATGCCTAGCCTAGCTACTAGAAAACAAGGGTGGTTTATATATTCACACTATGGAAAAATATTCTAAGTCTAAGGACTTGTTTTTATTTAACAAAACAACTAAGTTAATGAATCACCTGGGTGGAATGGAAAGATTGGGATATGTTGAGTGGTTACACAAGGCCAGGGGTACTGGTGAACCTTGTGTATCTCACTTGTGGATGGCCACCCAGGAACAAAGAGATTTGAGTTGTCAAATGTTGAGAAGCTTCAAGTGCAACCACTTGGTAATATGGGCTCTGCCATGATCTTAGGATCTGGAACTTAGTCTCTTGGACAGTGGGTGGTAGATGGGTTGATAGGTTGGAGCGTCCATTTGACTAAGGAAAGGCTCTGAAGGATCATGTCTTGGGAAACCAAGGCTTGTGGGGAAAGTGCACCACCTCCGCAGAGTGTAAAACCTAAGTACTTAGCCATGTCCCCGGTAAAGGACAATTTGAGCATCAAGACATGGAAACTTCAAGAATCTCATCACTCCAATTTCTAAATAAAACTTGTGGGTGAACAAGGGTTAAAGGATCTTCAGTCTTTGATTGGTAGATGCCCTGAGTGGATCTTGATCTCGATTGGTAGATACCTTGGGATGGACTTTGTCAAGCAAAAACTTAGTGTTTTCAAAAGTTAAGGAAAAATCTATTTTGAGCAATGCAAGCCTAAGCTCCACCAGCCAAATGCATATAGCCTTATAGTCCACTTAAATATATATACTAAGGTATCACTTGCCAATACTATTCCAAAGTATTGACCCTCCGTGTCAGAACTTATGATGTTGCAGTTACTCGATGATGATTAGGAGTCATGAGTCTACACTCAACATGCTTGCACTGTGGCACATGAAGATGAAGACTTATGTTTATTTACATATTCCATAAACTCTTGTACTAGGCCTTTGGCCATGAGTTGTAAAGACTATGTTTTATCTCCGGAATGACTGTAATAAACGACCTTTGTATCATGTACTTCATCTTAAACTGTGGATGCTAGCAATGATCCAGGACTAGCATTGCAATCACAGGATCTTTTCCTTTAATAAGGAGGGATCTTACAGATGGTATCGAACCTTTGTGTTGCCTGGGATTATGACCCTAGGATTGGAAACCACTAAGGAAAAATTTAACTTCTTCTACACTTGTCTATTCTTCGTAAACTTTTCTAATCTTCTCATTCTCATCTCTATTTGTAGATGAACTCCGTCAACGGCCGTGAAGAAAGGACCACTCATGACCATGACCTTGGAGTGTGAGGAGTTTCCCAAGATTCTCAAGGACCTCATGGAAACCATGGGAGTACATGGTGCATTTGTGTACAAGGGCTTTCCAGTGATGGAGGATGGAGTGGAGTATTGGTGGGTGCAACTTCACTTGTACAAGAACAAGGAAGACAACCACAAAGAAAAACTTGCATGTACACCAACACTTTTATGCACACCACATTCTTTGAGTCAGCAAAAGAAGCAGCTTGGAAGACTATCAAAGAACTGTGCTAGAGTCAAGTGCAGGATGCTCAACCTCCAAAAAGACTTAGAGAAAGAGAAGGAACATACCCCAGAGTTGGAAGTCACCAACCAATCCTTAAGAGGAGATATTATAGACTTAGTGATAGAAGCATGTGAACAAGATAGGGTGATTGCCACTAGGAACATTGTGCTAGCCACGGATCCAATGAGATAGGATTGTAAGCGCACTTCGTTAGTTGGACCACCACCTATCACCTTATTTTTCCAAAATGATACCTTAAATAAGTTTGAACCTTGGTTGAAGAAATGGATTCTTGTATGCATGACTTGTATGATTTATGTGTGTCTCAAGAATGTGTTTGAATGTTTGTCTTGTTTATCTTAAATTGTGTTGTTCTAACTTTTCAATCTTAAATAGATGCCTATTGCCATCAGCCTTGTTGAGGAGTTCAGCTACCCGTTTTGGTCCTCGTATCGTAGAGCTTACTACTTTACTCGATCTCCCTCTTCCTATCATTACGGTGCACCCACTCACCAAGTTTGAGAGGAAGGACCTTGGGGCTTCAAGGTGAACCAGCCGGGCCTTGGTGAGCCTACTACGGAGGCCATCGTCTTCAAGCTTATGCACGATGTGAGAGAGAGGCATGGAGGTTGTCATGCAGGATCTGATAGGACGACTGTTAGGACGTCACTCCCGACAGGTTAGAGGCACTCACTTCCACGCTTTCGGAAGGCGTGATGATGACGGAGAGTCCATTGACTTTGAGGACGACTCGAGGATCACAGTAGAGCCGATACGCCTGTACCTCCAGGACTTAGAGACTCTTATTAGGCACGTGGATACCGATAGGACCAACGTCATGCTTAGTAATGACGAGCTCCAGTGCAGCTTGAGAAGGACAAGCTCTTGGCCTTGACAGGACGAGATAGTCAAGGAGATGGAGAAGTTCGAGACCCAAGACCGTAAGTTCAAGAGTCAAGAGAAGCTTGTCCGGATAGGAACAAGAGGATTCGTGATATGACCGAGAACTGCAGTCCAAGGACTTCGAGTTAGAGCAGGCGTGACGGTGATTGAGAGGCTTCGTTCCCAGACGAGGGCTCTCAAGGCCAAAATCGACTCTTTGACCACTACCATCGAGGAGAACAAGACCGCAATGGAGAACGCAGGTCTTACCTTTGTCGAGGAGGAGATTGATGCTTGAGTAGATTTGACTACTCAGTTATCTTTATTTACCGCACTTGTTATTTATGAATTTATTGTTGGACCATCCGACATGTGGATGGCTTGCCGCTTGTGTGTTTGTATCTTGTTGTTTAGCTTATATCCTAGTGTTGCTTGCTATGTGTTTGCTTGTGTAATGTATTGTGCATAAATCATGTAAGGGTATCTCATTCTTATCTCTATATGAATAAACCACAGATGCCTCCCCGTCGCGCAAACACCAACCCCAACCCCAACATTACCCCGGAAATGCAACAAATGATGAATGCGCAAACACAGCTTATGCAAATGATGACGACGTTCATCCAGAACCAGAACAACAACAACAACCCCAACAACAACAATAACAACAATAACAACAACAACAACAACCCTCCAGGTTTTGATATGCTCACCAGATTTGCGTGCGAGGCCAGCTAAGTTTTCAGAACGATCCCATGGTGGCCAATGATTGGCTACGTTCTGTGAACAAAGACTTAGTGACCGTAGGATGCACAGATGCTGAAAAGGTCAGGTTTGCAGCACATCTGTTGGAAGGACCAGCCGCCGCATGGTGGGACAACTTCCAGATTACCACGCCTATTGATGAGGTAACTTGGGCTATCTTTGAAGATGGATTTCGTACCACTCATATCTCACCAGGTATGATGAGCCTGAAAAAGAAGGAATTTCACAACCTGAAACAGCGCCACCACAGCGTGGCTGAATACATCGAAGAGTTCAACAATCTGGCGCGCTATGCACCGGATGAGGTTGACACTGATGCCAAAAGGAAGGAAAAGTTTCTAGAAGGCTTGAATGATGAGCTAAATCTGCAGTCTCTGTGGCATATGTTCCAACTTATCAGTCGCTGTGTGACAAGGCTGTTATTGTGGAGAATAAAATGAAGCAAGTTGAGAGTAGAAAGAGGAAACACTCCGACAAGCATAGCTCGGGATCGTATCATAAACGATCTCACTATGATGATAGTGTCAGCTCAGGATCCCACAAGCATGGGAAGTTTAACAAGCACCACAACCACAACCGTCATGACAACAAGCATCATCGCAGTCATGACAATGATAAGTACAAGAACCACAAGAGTGGATATAAGAGCCACCATAGTGGAAGTGGAAGTGGAAGTGGAAGTCAACCTAAGAAGGACAACAGTCAGGTTGAATGCTTCAAATGCAAGAAGCTGGGGCATTATGCTAATGAGTGCCCTGAGAAGAACGTTGAAGGACCTAACAAACCCAATCCTTTTCAGAAAGGACAGGTTAACCACATCAATGTGGAGGAAGTCTATGAAGAACGATCCGATTCTTTGGTAAGTTCAGACTCAATTCCATCTCAGCATTTGTACTCTTTGACACTGGTGCATCTCATTCATTCATATCTAAAGCATTTGTCGAAAGAAATGGGTTTGCATCTGAAAATATTGGGTGTCCGATAAAAGTTAGCTCTCCGGGAGGGGATATGATAGTGAGTCTTGGATGCCGGGATCTAGTCATAGAGATCGGAAAACATAAGTTTCCAGTAAACCTAATAATCCTAAATTCCCAAGGATTGGATGTAATTTTGGGAATGGATTGGATGGCTAAGTATGAGGGAGTACTAGATTGTGCAAATCGCACAATTTCACTCACAACCCCTGAAGGTAAGAGGATAACATTCAAGTCCAATCTTAAATCTAAAGGGAGTAAGCTGAATTCTCTTAGGGGGGTTAGCTTGGACAGTGTGCAAATTGTGTGTGAGTATCCGGATGTGTTCCCGGAAGAGTTACCAGGAATGCCACCAGATAGAGATGTGGAATTTATAATAGATTTGGTACCAGGATCTGGACCAAGGGCAAAAAGGCCTTATAAAATGTCGGGTTGAACTTAAGGAACTCAAGAAACAACTTGGAGAACAATTGCAGAAAGGATTCATCCAGCCAAGTTCTTCATCTTGGGGAGCTCCAGTTTTTATCGTAGAAAAGAGAGACAGAACTCAAAGGTTATGCATAGATTACCGTTCTCTTAACGAGGTAACCATCAAGAACAAATATCCTTTGCCAAGAATCAATGACTTGTTTGATCAGCTAGAAGGAGCTTGTGTGTTCTCGAAGATTGATCTTCGGTCAGGTTATTTTCAACTCAAGATAAGAGAGCAAGACATACCTAAAACAGCTTTCACCACAAGGTATGGATTGTATGAGTACACTGTGATGCCTTTTGGTTTAACCAACGCTCCAGCATACTTCATGAATATGATGAACAAAGTGTTCATGGAATTTCTCGACAAGTTTGTTGTCGTTTTCATCGATGACATCTTAGTCTACTCCAAGAGCAAGGAAGAACATGAAAGACATCTACGCTTGATACTTGAGAAACTAAGGGAACATAAACTTTATGCCAAATTCAGCAAGTGTGAGTTTTGGTTAGAGGAAGTTGGATTTCTTGGTCATGTTATGACGAAGGATGGTGTAGCAGTTGATCCTGCTAAGGTTTCAGCCGTAACAGAATGGGAATCTCCTAAGAATGTAAAAGAGGTACGTAGTTTCCTTGGGTTAGCAGGTTACTACAGAAGGTTCATTGAAATTTTTTCTAAGGTTGCTAAACCAATGACGGAATTGTTAAAGAAAGATAAGAAATTTGCTTGGTCTGAAGGATGTGAACTCAGCTTTCAAGAATTAAAGAAGAGACTTGTGTCAGCACCAGTTCTGTGCCTACCAGATTTGGAAAAGGATTTCCAAGTGTATTGTGATGCTTCGCATCAAGGATTAGGAGCCGTACTTATGCAAGGCGGAAAAGTTGTGGCTTATGCCTCGAGACAACTCAAAACTCATGAAGTAAATTATCCTACTCATGATTTAGAGTTAGCCGCTGTTGTCCATGCACTCAAAACATGGAGACATTACCTTTTGGGAAAACGTTGTGAAGTATTCACCGATCATAAGAGTTTGAAATATATCTTCACCCAGAAGGAGATCAATATGAGACAAAGAAGATGGCTAGAACTTATCAAGGATTACGATTTGAGTTTGCAATACCACCCCGGTAAAGCAAATGTAGTAGCAGATGCTCTAAGTCGTAAAGCGATTGTAAATGGTCTTACCAAAGGTGAATTGCCAGATGACTTGTGTAAGCAATTCAAGGAACTCAGGTTGGAGATTGTGCCGGAAGGACATCTCATGTCTTTGGATGTTCAACCCACTCTGTTGGATAAGATTAAAGAAGCCCAAAAGACGGATAAAGAAATCCAAGAGATTAAGCAAAGGATTAGCCAAGGGAAAGCTAAAAGTTTCCATATGGACGAACAAGGTACTTTATGGCACGAGAAACGTATTTGTGTTCCACAAAATCCGGAAATGCGGAAACTGATTTTACAAGAAGCCCATAACTCTCCGTATTCTATTCACCCAGGAAACACCAAAATGTATATGGATATGAAAGAAAGATTTTGGTGGAACAATCTTAAAAGGGACATCGCCGAACACATTGCCTTGTGTGACGTTTGTAGTTGAGTGAAAGCAGACATCGAAACCAGCAGTTTGCTTCAACCAATGCCTATTCCTGAGTGGAAGTGGGAAAATATCGGTATGGATTTCATTACCGGATTACCAAGGACCAGGTCAGGGTATGATTCCATATGGGTAATAGTAGATCGCCTAACTAAAGTGGCTCATTTTATACCCGTAAAGACAACTTATACCAGTGCAAAGTTAGCCAAAATCTACATGAGCAGAATTGTATGCCTCCACGGTGTACCTAAGAGTATTGTGTCTGATAGAGGAACTCAGTTCACTTCTCACTTTTGGAGACAGCTTCATGAATCTCTAGGAACGAGGTTGGAATTCAGCACTGCTTTTCATCCTCAAACTGATGGACAAACAGAAAGGACTAATCAAATTCTTGAAGACATGTTGAGGGCATGTGCCCTAGACTATGGAGCAAGTTGGGATGAAAGTCTGCCTTACGCAGAGTTCTCTTACAACAACAGTCACCAATCTAGTATTGGGATGGCACCATTTGAGTTTCTATACGGAAGAAAGTGTACCACCCCATTGCTATGGAATGGTGTGGGAGAAAGAAGTTTGTTTGGACCAGACCTTATCAAAGACGCCGAAGAAAAGGTCAAATTGGTTAGAGACAGATTGAAGATAGCACAGTCTAGACAGAAAAGCTACGCAGATGCTAAGCGTAGAGAAGTCACTTACGAAGTTGGGGATAGAGCTTATCTTAGAGTATCACCACTTCGTGGAGTAAAAAGATTTGGAGTCAAAGGAAAGTTAGCACCAAGATATGTGGGACCATTCAATATTTTAAGTCGCAAGGGAGAAGCTGCATATGAAATCGAACTGCCAGCATCTTTACTAGCAGTCCATAATGTTTTTCATGTGAGCCAGCTCAAGAAATGTCACCCAGAAATGGAAGAAACATCTTTGAAAGATACCATATCTTTGGAAGAAGTTCAACTAGAAAGTGATCTCACCTATGAAGAAAAGCCTGTCAAGATTCTTGAAACCACAGAAAGAGTCACAAGAACAAAGACTATCAAGTTTTGTAAAGTACAATGGAATCATCATTCCGAAGAAGAAGCAACATGGGAAAGAGAAGATGATCTTCGAAAAGACCACCCTCACCTATTTGCTAGCCAATCCGAATCTCGAGGTGAGATTCATTTTAAGGGTTAGATTTGTAACATCCCAAAAATCATGTTTCAAAACTCATTCATATCATTCTTGCATCATTCATTCATATAGGGTTTTTCTCAAAAATCATTTGGAGACAGAAGTTTGAGCTATGATTTCATGTGGGCATTTTATCTCAATTGGCCATCACCCTTTGAGATTTGAATGCTTAGGTACTTGTTTGCTTGCCTCCATGGTTGGAAAGATTAGGAGTAGCTTTTAAACCCAAGATTCCAATTTAGAAATATTTTCTAAACCCTATTCCAAATAATTGCAAAGAGACAAAGTCTCTGTTTATTGCAAAGACCCAAGCTTGACCAAGCCTTGCAAGGTGACCACATGGTTATTTGCATTTGAACCCACAAGAACCTGCAAAAATCCCAGAAGTTTGAATTCAAAAGGATTTGAATTCATATCAAATTCATTCCAGAAAATGAAATTAGAAAAGAAAAAGGCTAAGGAAAAGAAAGGGCGGCGAGAATCTGGCAGCCGAGATCCAGCCCGCAAGCCCACCCGGATCTTCTTTTCTTCTCTCACGCCAGCGCCTGCTTGTGAGCGCCGACAGTGCAGACCCACCGCACACCGCGCACCTCGGCCGATTTAACGGGCCGGTCCACGTCGCCGCCTCGTCTTCCCCAGATCGCGCTGCGACCACGTCGCCTTGGCAATGAAGGCCGGTAATGGCGGGCGTAAATGGGCATTAAACCCGAGCGTTTCCTGTCGATTCCCCGGCTATAAGATCCTCTCTGCTCCACGATCTTTTTCCCCCAGACACCTCGCTCACTCCGCCACCAGGCTGCCCTCAATCAGCTTTGCACCGCCGCGGACAGAACCTCTCCGGCGATCGATTCCGGTGAGCCCAGTGTGCCCCTCTGCCTCTCGTTCTTGCTATCACCTTTCGGTGAATCCTTGCGCATCTCTGACCTCGCTAGTCTGTCATCTGTCGCCCAGTCGCCGGTTCCACTTGACACGCGAGCACCGGCGACATCAACTCCGACGAGCTCTAGTGGTAAGTCCAGACCGCCACGCCTCCTAGTACATGCTCACTACTTCGCCTTGACCGTGAACCTAACGTGTCCTCGACTTGCCTTGGGGTGATCCACGGCGTCCCCGACGACCACCGACGCCGCCCGCGAACTCCGGTGAGGAATCGCAGCCGTGAGAGCGCCCTTGACCAACCGCAGTACGACGAGCTTCGCGTGACCTCCGAGCCCGGTGAGCTACTCCTCGATCTTCCTTACTCTCTGCATCATCGGCAACGTCGTCGACCGACAGTTCCGCCGCCGGTAGCCACCGCGCAGCGCCGCCCATCTGTGGCCAGGCAGTAGTAGCCGTTAGATCTGGATCGAACGCCTACGATAGATCACTTAACCCCGAAGCGGTACGCGATCTGAGCCGCCAGATTTCATTTAGATCCTACGGCAGTGGAGCCCGATCCAGCGCGAACCGGTACGGGCGAATAAGAACATGACGCGTGGATAGGTTAGATCTGAGAATAGAATTTAAAACCAGAAATTTGATCCAAATTCAAATGCCTATATCTTTTGAATGCCACGTTGGAATTTTGCAAACTTTATACCGTTGGATTCAGAAAAACAAGACCTTTCTGCCTATCCTTTTTGTTTAGCATATAGTAACCATTAGATGTGCTAAAATTGCAGAGACTTGTTTGAGGCCATTTTGAGTATAGATTTAGTTTAGTATTTTGTTTTAGGGTTATATAAGTTGTCTTGGCTATTTTGTGACTTGTTTAGTTTCTGTATTCATGCACTTGCTTGGTTGAGTTTTCAAAAATCATCACTTGGTAGATTCATGCATGCATTCATACTATTTCTTGTGTGTATATTTTTGTGTGTAATTGTGTGCTACAACTTTGTGTGTAGATTTTGCTAGTGATTGTGATTGTGACGAGTGCTACTCTCCACACTACCAAGGCAAGTGATATCATCATGAATATTCCATTCCTATATTTTATATATGCATTAGTATTATTTTTCTAAGTATAGGACTTGCATGAATTTTTGCTAAGTACAAGCTAAGCTTTGGGAAAACCTATTAGGTAAAACCTTAGTAAAAATTACCTAAGTCAAGATTCCTATTACTATCATGCCTAGCCTAGCTACTAGAAAACAAGGGTGGTTTATATATTCACACTATGGAAAAATATTCTAAGTCTAAGGACTTGTTTTTATTTAACAAAACAACTAAGTTAATGAATCACCTGGGTGGAATGGAAAGATTGGGATATGTTGAGTGGTTACACAAGGCCAGGGGTACTGGTGAACCTTGTGTATCTCACTTGTGGATGGCCACCCAGGAACAAAGAGATTTGAGTTGTCAAATGTTGAGAAGCTTCAAGTGCAACCACTTGGTAATATGGGCTCTGCCATGATCTTAGGATGCTGGAACTTAGTCTCTTGGACAGTGGGTGGTAGATGGGTTGATAGGTTGGAGCGCGTCCATTTGACTAAGGAAAGGCTACTGAAGGATCATGTCTTGGGAAACCAAGGCTTGTGGGGAAAGTGCACCACCTCTGTAGAGTGTAAAACCTAAGTACTTAGCCATGTCCCTGGTAAAGGACAATTTGAGCATCAAGACATGGAAACTTCAAGAATCTCATCACTCCAATTTCTAAATAAAACTTGTGGGTGAACAAGGGTTAAAGGATCTTCAGTCTTTGATTGGTAGATGCCCTGAGTGGATCATCTCTCGATTGGTAGATACCTTGGGATGGACTTTGTCAAGCAAAAACTTAGTGTTTTCAAAAAGTTAAGGAAAAATCTATTTTGAGCAATGCAAGCCTAAGCTCCACCAGCCAAATGCATATAGCCTTATAGTCCACTTAAATATATATACTAAGGTATCACTTGCCAATACTATTCCAAAGTATTGACCCTCTGTGGCTGTAACTTATGATGTTGCAGGTTACTCTGATGATGATTAGGAGTCATGAGTCTACACTCAACATGCTTGCCTGTGGCACATGAAGATGAAGACTTATGTTTATTTACATATTCCATAAACTCTTGTACTAGGCCTTTGGCCATGAGTTGTAAAAGACTATGTTTTATCTCTGGAATGACTGTAATAAACGACCTTTGTATCTGTGTACTTCATCTTAAACTGTGGATGCTAGCAATGATCCAGGGACTAGCATTGCAATCACAGGGATCTTTTCCTTTAATAAGGAGGGATCTTACACATGTGGTCTATGAAAAGAACACACATGCAATGACACTGGTGGATCCATATGTGGTCTGTGAAAAGAACACACATGCAATGACACTGGTGGTTCCATACGTGGTTTGTGATAAGAACACACATGCAATGAACTATCACAATCCATATGTGGATTGTGAAAAGAACACACATGTAATGAACTCTAGTGGATCCATATGTGGTCTGTGAAAAGAACACACATGCAATGACACTGGTGGATCTATATGTGGTCTGTGAAAAGAACACACATTTCAATGACACTGGTGGATCCATATGTGGTCTATGAAAAGAACACATATGCAATGACACTAGTGGATCCATATGTGGTCTGTGAAAAAAACAGAAATAAAATGACACTGGTGGATCCATATGTGGTCTATGATAAGAACACACAAGCAGTGACACTGGTGGTTCCATACGTGGTTTGTCAAAAGAACACACATGCAATGAACTCTAGTGGATCCATATGTGGATTGTGAAAAGAACACACATGCAATGAACTCTGGTGGATCCATATGCAATAACACTGGTGGATCTATATGTGGTCTGTGAAAAGAACACACCTTTCAATGACAGTGGTGGATCCATATGTGGTCTGTGAAAAGAACACACATTCAATGACACTGGTGGATCCATATGTGCTCTGTGAAAAGAACAAACATGAAATGGCACTGGTGGATCGATATGTGGTCTCTGAAAAGAACAAACATCAAATGACACTGGTGGATCCATATGTGGTCTGTGAAAAGAACACACATGCAATGACACTGGTGGATCCATATGTGGTCTGTGAAAAGAACAGACATGAAATGACACCGATGGATCCATATGTGGTATGTGAAAAAACACACATGCAATGACACTGGTGGATCCATATGTGGTCTCTGAAAAGAACACACATGCAATGACACTTGCGGATCTATATGTGGTCTGTGAAAATAACACACGTGCAATGACACTGGTGGATCCATATGTGGTTTGTGAAAAGAACATACATGCAATGAACTATGGTGGATCCATATGTGGTTTATGAAAATAACAGACATGCAATGAACTGTGGTGGATCCACATGTGGTCTATGAAAAGAACACACATGCAACGACACTGGTGGATCCATATGTGGTATGTGAAAAGAACACACATGCAATGACACTGGTGGTTCCATATGTGGTCCGTGGTAAGATCACACATGCAATGAACTCTGGTGGATCCATATGTGGATTGTGAAAAGAACACACATGCAATGAACTCTGGTAGATCCATATGTGGTCTGTGAAAAGAACACACATGCAATGACACTGGTGGATCTATATGTGGTCTGTGAAAAGAACACACATTTCAATGATACTGGTTGATCCATATATGATCTGTGAAAAGAACACACATGCAATGACACTGGTGGATCCATATGTTGTCTGTGAAAAGAACGGACATGAAATGACACTAGTGGATCCATATGTGGTCTGTGAAAAGAATACACATGCAATGACACTGGTGGATCCATATGTGGGGTGTGAAAAGAACAGACATGCAATGACATTGATGGGATCTATATGTGGTCTGTGAAAAGAACACACATACGATGATTCTAGATGTTCCATATATGGTTTGTGAAAAGAACAGACATCAATCACTACTAGAAATCCCCAGATTTCCGACGAGGAAATCTAATAACCGACAGGCCGTCGGATAATATGCTAATAACCGACGGCAGGGATCATGCTCGACGGTTATCGAAAACCTCTCGGATATGACTACTAATAACTGACGGTATCGTCCATTACCCGACGGGGAGGAATTAACTCTCGGATATTACTCCTAATACCCGACGGTGTGCATTAATACCCGAGGGTTCTACGTTCACGGTCGGTTATAAAGTTTTATAGCCGACGGGGAAAAACTAACTCTCGGCTATCCAATGGGCCCTACAGTATCATCTAATGCTTGATGGTATTACTTCCACGATCAGTTATTAGCTATTATACCCCACAATTCAGGGACACGGCTTGATTGTGCCCGTTCCGTGCGACCATCTGTGCGGCTTTGATAAATGAAACCAATCGAACGGATGTGGCTCCTGAACTCCCACTCGTGCCGCTTTTTCTCGAAAAAAAACAGCTAGTACTATACGATTCCGTCCGTATACTTCTTCTTCCCCTGTTTGAAATCGAAGTGGAGTACAAGCAGCTTCCAGGCCTGGACGAGCACGGCCGTGCCTCCATTTCTCCGTTGCCGACCTTCCTGCCAACCTCGCCGGTGTCGCACCTCTATTTCTGCCCTACCGGCCGTTTCCGACCAACGGACCCGCCGGTTGAGGGTGATGGTCAGCGCAAGCCGGTTCCACCAGTCTTGCCTGCGCTCTCATGGTTTCCGGCGGAGATGCGGTGCTTGCCCGAGCTTGCAGCAGTATTGCCTGTCTCTTACCGGAGGGAATCGTGTATCAGTTGTATTCCTGTTTTTTAGAGAGAAAAGGCAGGACCGGATGGTACGGGATCCACATCCGTTCGATTGGTTTCATTTGTCAAAGCCGTACAGATGGTCGCACGGAACGGGCACAGGCAAGCCGCGTCCACAATTCAGATGTACCCTTTCAGTCACTTTTAAGTAGCACCTGCCCAAATATCACACGGTGCTCCGGGTCAAAGCTCATGCAAACACCCATATTATCTCGTATATTTATATTTATTTAGTATGTTATTTAATTTATCTCATATCTTAGATAAATGATTTTTTTCTCGATGTAAGATTTTTTTTAACTGCAAGCAGCGGCCCCGCGCATATGGTCAGATTTGTATAACCTCCACAGCAGAAAAGTTGGGCGTGTGGACGAAAAATCGGGCATGCACGTCCTTATCTACCCACGTCCCCAATCTGCACCTCCACTTCTCACGTCCCTCCTGTTTTGCCTTCATCCTTCTACCTCCAGATGATCCCGTCCCGTCTTCGACAAATCTCGGGAGTCGCAATTTGCCCGAGCTCAGGTGTAGGCAGGCGGGCGGTCGTCATTGTCCAGTCTTTCAGAGGCGTTCTTAGGACACCGAGGGAATTTACCGTCATGAGGTGTCCACTGGACGGTGGACTTTTCCGTTCAAGATCCGCTAGGAACCCAAGGAGTCGAAGCAAGTCCCCTGATTTTTTCTAAAAGGTAATTTCGTCCCCTTTAACTTGCCATTTGCGGTTTGTATACTTAATTGATCAGATCATGCAGATGTGTGTCCCATATGGTTATCTTTTCCAATTGACAATCAATCGGCCTATGATCTACAAGCGTAGCTCGTATTCATCTTTTCCAAGTATACTAATTAATTGTTCTCTGATCTTCTAAATTGGACCAGAATCTCGATTGTTTGTACTAATTAATCGAACTCATCTTTTCCAACAGCCTTGGAAGGCAGCGATTACGACGACAACTTGGCATGCCCTGACGATTTGGATGGCAGTTTTTTCTCAAGTGCCCTCTATCCCTCGACTCCCTGTGTACCAGTTCCTCATAGTATCGCTGTTTTGGTTTCTCTATAGGATTTGGCGATGACAAATTGACAACAACGAGACCAAGCTGTGGAGGTCAGATGTGCATCCCCGTAGCCAGGGGAGTTTCTCAATCCAGAGGCTAGTTCTCTATCGGCGGGAGCCCAGCAGGCGTCCTCCACCACCGGCTATCTCACCAGCCAGCCACGTGCTCGCCTTCGCTAGATCGAGACAAACGTCGATTCTATAAGACTAGACACACTGGATCGTGTATTCATGATAAAGTTCCTTTGGCAATTGTGAATCTCCAAACTATAAAATCCTCTGCAGTGTCTTATATATGTATTGGCTTTTTGTATATGTTATATTTCTCCAATGCGTATGAAATCTTGGGTGCTACGAGTTGGAATAAATGGAAATATTGTGACGGTGAACAAATCTTAGGTTAGATGAGCTGAAATATAACGGCATCAGCTGAAAAAAGGGAAAAGCGGATCACGATAAGGTGTATAGTACGCACCATTTGTAATCTCACTAACTAACATGTTGGATCTCCTCTTGGTAGTTACTAACCCTGGCGGTTTAAATTTGTTGTATACTATTACGAAACTGACGGGATGCAACAATGGTCGGAAAACGAGTAGCCTAAGGTTACCGTCAGCTATAAGCATTGTCGGGGTATTGCAAGGCGCATGATAACCAAATCATGAATGACGGCTCACTGTCGGATTAATCCCGTAGGCAAAGAAAATATGCGACAGTACCATCAGCTATGAGTGTAATGGCCGACCGAGCATAGCCGACGGGAGATAGTTGACGGTGTACCGTCGGTTCTAACAATACCCGATGGTGAATTAAGATATCCAACGGTAATTTGACCCTCGGCTAAAAGGGAATATCTAGTAGTGAATGAACTCTGGTGGATCCATATGTGGTATGTGAAAAGAACACACATGCAATGACACTAGTGGATCTATATGTGGTCTGTGAAAAGAACACACATACAATGACACTTGTGGTTCCATATATGGTTTGTGAAAAGAACACACATGCAATGAACTCTGGTGGATCCATATGTGGATCCATATGCAATGACACTGGTGGAACTATATGTGGTCTGTGAAAAGAGCACACATTTCAATGACACTGGTGGATCCATATGTGGTCTGTGAAAAGAACACACATGCAATGACACTGGTTGATCCATATGTGGTCTGTGAAAATAACGGATATAAAATGACACTGGTGGATCCATATGTGGTATGTGAAAAGAACACACATGCTATGACACTTGTAGATCCATATGTGGTCTATGGAAAGAACAGACATGAAATGATACTGGTGGATCCATATGTGGTCTGTGAAAAGAACACACATGCAATGACACTAGCGGATCCATATGTGGTTTGTGAAAAGAACACACATGCAATGACACTGATGGATCCATATGTGGTATGTGAAAAGAACACACATGCAATGACTCTAGCTGTGCCATATGTGGTTTGTAAAAAGAATAGACATTTAATAAACTCTGGTGGATCCACATGTGGTCTGTGGAAAGAACACACATGCAATGACACTGGTGGATCCATATGTGGCCTGTGAAAAGAACACACATGCAATGACTCTAGATGTGGTTAATGAAAAGAACACACATGCAATGAAAATGGTGGATACATATGTGGTATGTGAATAGAACACACATGCAATGAAAATGTTGGATCCATATGTGGTTTGTGAAAAGAACACACATTTCAATGACAATTGTGGTTCCATAGGTGGTTTGTGAAAACACACATGCAATGCCTACTCTTTGTATTTTCTATTTGAATCCCTTATTCTGTCTTGCCCTTGGTTTCTTGATAGTACTCAGATTTGCCCTCTCTCTCTCGGTCACAAATCTCACAAAATCCCAAACTTGTGCTCACTCTGGGTGCTACGCCCTGATTGGCTGACACAGATGTCACGCGGACGATCTCCACCAACCGTTGATCCTCTATGATCCAACGAGCAGGATAACCCCTCCCTCTCCACTTTTTTTATGCATGGTCTATCCGTGCCACTAATACTTTACGTCCATAAACAAGTTAAAATCCATCTATCTAAATAAAATAAATGATCATATTTCAAAGAAGCTATCGTCTTTGTCTTCTAGTTTGTCCTCGTCTTCGTCAACGCCATGGTCCTTTCAATCGCCGCCGTTGGTGTCCTCCTCTGATGACTCGACACCGCCCCCTTCCTCGTATAAGCGCTCTATCTACCCGTCGGAGTCCTCCTCCTCCTCCTCTTCGTAGTCCCATGGGTCCATGTCACTCACCTCCGCTTATGCCTCCAACTAATCGATGAACGCCTCCTCGTTGGCCGAGTCGGACTCGTCCAAAGAGCTGTCTCCTCTCTTCTTCTTGGTCCTCTTCTCATTCCTCTTCTTGTCCGTACTCGCCGGTGCAACACGTGCCCCCATCCTGGCTACTGCTTTGCGCTCGTCCATTGCTGCAGGTACCCCACGCTCCTCCTGCGCAGCCGGTACAAGCTTCAACATCGCGGTGTCCTCGAGTGCCAATGTCGGTGGATCCTGGCGCGGACGGACACGACGTGATACCTCAGTAGGCCACTCGCGAGTGTGAACGATGCAGCGAAGAGCCGGGGACGCAAGACGGTCAGTGGATGGCTTGGACCTGCCATTTCCACGGCGAGGGGGCATCGTGCTCGAGGTAGTTGTTCCGAATGGTCGATGGCGGGTACACAGAGTGGGGTGCTGATCTGTTCAAGGACGAGCAACAGTTTTGTGCGTCATGTTCACGCATGCATTTGTCGATTATCAAAAAAAACGAGAAGTAATATCTTGCGTACTTAACATGATTTGATCACAACAAAAGTGGCACAACGTATTCTAGACTCGTAAATATCTCGTGTGTGCCTGTTGACGTGGAGTTCAACGGAGTTCGACGTGCCGACATGATCGTGCAGCAGTTGTGTGCGTCATTGCCCCATCAACATGTGACACACACATGCGGGACGTGCGCGACGATGCCCGTGATGACCACCCGGCTCGCACTCCTCTTATTATATACTGGATTTTAGGCAGCGCCGAATACCATTGAACTGTCCATCGCAATAAATACAAGTCCCATCGATTCCCTATCCCTACCTCCCTGGCTTCTTTGAGAAGGTAGACCGTACACAGTGGTCTTGTATAATAGTAGTAGTACTACTGGACCACGGCCTGTACTCTTTGACTCATCTCCCACACTAATCACTATCTTCTTCCTCCTGCCGCCACCACCCTCACCCTGCAAGCCATGGCTCCCCTGAGGAGAGGCCGGTCGACATCCTCGCGGAGAAAAGGGAGAGATCTCGCCTGGAGGCACTTCTTGCTCTACCAGCCCCTCAAGGCCCCCTCTCACCGAGGCCCAATCTCCCCTGACAATGGCGCCGAATGTTCTAGCAGGCGAGGGCTCCTCCCGGTACAGTCTTCTTGTTCTACTTCTTCTCCATCTCCTCCAAAAAAACTTCTTCTCCATCTCCTTCTCCATTATGATCTTATTCTGCTTCTTCTTGTTTCTTCTTCTTCTTCTTCTTCTTCTTCCTCTTCCTCTTCTACGTATTATAGGCCAGCCATAGAGCCAGAATCCACCACGACGGAGGCGTTGCAGGACCCGTTCGGTCCCGTCCCACGTCTCAGCGAGGTAGGAAATCTCCACACTGTTATTTTTCTGAGTTGTGATGTGGATTTCTTAGATCGTGTCCACCCCGCATTGGTTTTTCTTCTTCTTTTGCGAGATGTATTAGTTTTCATGAGTATGACTGGATCTCTTGGTCTTTCCTTAATACCGTTGTTCATAGATTCACTATGGATTTTTTGTGATTAGAATTAGTTTATAGTGGTTATGAATAGATCGCTAGGTCCATTTTTAATACTGTTGTCCATAGATTCAATGGGGATTTTTTTATCTGTATTAGTATTCACCTAGAACCTGGAGTGTAATTATAGAATTTGTATTTCAATTAACATGAACGATGCAACGATCGAAGGCCGAGCACCGTGACAAGGTGGCCACGATCAGTGCCAAGATTGACAACCAACATGAGCTTGCACGCTCCCTCACCCAAGCTAATGAGAGCCTACGCAAGAAATTATCTGTGCAGAAGGAGGTCTCGCTAGATTTTGTACGTGACATCGTGAGGCTGCAGAAAGTGCTTGACCTTAAGTTGAACATGCAAGAATAGGCCATCAAGATAATCAACAAGCTCATGGAGGAGAAGAAGAATTGCGTGGAAGGGTGCACTCTCCTGCCGAACGAAGTCACCGAGGCACTCAGAGGACACATCGAGGAAACCAAGGCTGCCATTCGAGCCTACCATGATAGGAACCGTTGCCTGGATGCAGTGAAAGAGATGAAGGAGGACATGAGTAGAGGGATCACCGTACTCGAGGGTGTTCGGAAAGAGAATGAGGAGCTAAGGGCTTGTCTGGAGGCGTATCGGAGCAATGCCCAAGTCTGATTCCCATTAGAGGGGGCACGAATATCAGTTCGTGCTCCACTCCTTTTGTAATGTTTAGGGTTCAGGGAGCAATGCCCAAGTCTGCTTCCCATTATAGGGTGCAATAAGAATTCTAGGGCAACTCCTTATCTATCTAGACATGTGTTGGTGTTCATGTTCATGAATGGATACCATGTGCTCTTTCCATTATGTATCTGGACATGGGTTTCTGTATTATGAGTTTGCCACTAGCCCACTACTATTTGGTGATATTGGAAAAAAAACCACAGCACACTAAACTGCAGATACACCTTATTTGTCTTTGAAATTGAAATTATGAAAATGCCACTAGTCGATTCATAAAATGTTGATTAGTCCTAGATTGCTTCTTCCTTGAAATTATGACAGTGCCACTAGTCGATTTAGTTAATTATGTAAACTAACCAGCTTGTCCTAGTGAACTGAACAAACCATACTATGTATTTTTGTTGCAGGAAACAGGCAAAAGCTCGACCAGGACCTGGCGACCTGGCTAAATGACAAGATAGCAATCCAAAGGGAGAAGCAGAATTCCCAGAAACTGGCCTTTAACCACCTATGCGCTAAACTCGCGGTCCTTTTTGACAAGTGCCAGAAACTGAAGGAGTTAAACGTCGGCTGGGCGAAGCTTCACAGTGAAGGTCGCACCTCGGCTAGGAAGCAGACGGAGATCATGAAAGGGATCTTGAAGGAAAATCGTATGGCTATGGACCAACTTCTCGAATCCGTGACGGAGCGCTGGAACCTGCAGTTGGCGCATGACAAAGTACTGAAGGAGCTGGCCGATCTTAGGGAGGAAAACAAGTAGCTCTAGGCCAGGCTCGCTTGAACCCAACATATGTCTATTTAGTACTGAACTACCTGGTTTATCCTCTGTAGTGGTGATTTTGTAAGCGTGAACTTAACTCTATGCACGATATGTCTATTTGTCTGAAATTAATTTGCTCGAGGATTGAGTTTGTCTTAGTTAAGAAAGGACAACTACAAGTCTTATAGTTAACTAGTTTCAGGCATTGGCACAACATAAGTTATTCATCTCAAATTTCCTTTATCCTCGGTAGTCTGTCCTTGGTCACTCTCGCGCGCCTTCTTCAGTTCCTTCAACAAATTCGCAATGCAGTACTCTAGCTTCTTCTTGTCTTCCCTGAGCTGATCCCTCTCCTTTTCTTCATTATGAATCAGCAAGATGTGACTATCTTGAAGCTTCTTTGCAGTTCCAACAACCAAGCTCCCATTGATTCTGTCACTTAGCTCTGACTGCAAATTCTCGATTTTTTGTTCTAGCTACTTATTTTGTACTGACAGCTTGTAATTTTTTCAGCTGCATCACAAGCATCAGTAAATCTCCCTGACCTTTCCAACTCATACATCTCCCATAACTGTGCCAAACATTTCTTAAGTGCATCTGGCCACTCAAGATCCACCCACTATACTGCTTTACACACAAGGCCAACCTAAAAACACACACTATAGTGTTATGAACATACACGATAAATTTTTTTCATGTCGCCGTTGCACATAATGTAAACAAACCTGATTTGTACAACCCCAAAACCTACTCCCAGTGTTACAGCCTTCGAATGCAACATATCTCCTTAGTTTTAGCCCATGGTCACATGGCATTTCTCCATCGAGATCTAGGCCCTACCATTTGGAGTCATAGATCGTCCGTGGTACCTATAGGTAAATGCAAAGGTGGAATTGAACATGATTGCATGCACATATGGAGCTCAGATCGAGAGATTTACCATTTCCTAACCCTAGCCCGAGAAAACAGAGAAAATCACATCAAGGACAGCATGACGAATGCGTCGTCACCAGCGACGACGTCGGCGTCAGTGAGGGGAGAGAGGGAGAGAGAGGGAGAGAGAGAGCAACCCTTCTACCGCTGCAACAATGACTAAATTGGCATGTTATAATAGTTTAATGGATACCATGCCCTTTCCCTGGATTTCTGTCTCCTACCTAATATGGATTCTCTTCATACATTCTTATTTCAAATATTAAACCTGTACTCCCTCCATCCCAATTACATTGCCTAATGAAAACATACTAGTATATTACATCATCTAAAGAAACAAAATCATGTCAACTACAAGGTACTTATGCATCACTTGTTCAGTTATGGTTTCACAAAACATTACATTACAATATCTCAACAAACATAATCACATCATGGTTTCACAAAACATCACATTACAATCTCTAAACAAACATAATCATAGAAACAAGTATATTACATCAACTCAAGAAACAAAATCATGTCGACTACAAGGTACTTACGCATCACTTGTCCAGTCATGGTTTCGCAAAACATTACATTACAATCTCTCAACAAACAAAATAACAGAAACAAGTACAATACATCATCTCAAGAAACATAATCATGTCAACTAAAATGTATTTATGCATCACTTGTTCAGTCATGGTTTCACAAAACATTACATTACAATGTCCCAATAAGCATAATAACAGAAACAAGTACGGTACATCATCTTAAGAAACATAATCATGTGAACTACAATGTACTTATGTCTTATTACAACAACGATGGTTTCAGTGACTGACATGTCCGAAAATCTCAACAGCTCACATATCATTATATCGCAATCTCTCAACAAACATAATCATAGAAACATGCTCTAAATGCAACAGCAGTCAATATTACAAATACAGGCAGGGGAACCCCGTGGTCCATATGACAAGCCTAGGGTAGCAGCTCCCATCAGATCTCATCAATGTCGACCACCTCATTCTGTTCAACCACTACAGGGGCCTCTACATCCACTATAACCTATTCAACAACATCAGAAATGGTACCAAGGAAGGACACCTTCCTGGTTCGCTTCTTTCGTCGCATAATCTACATAAGATCTATAGTATCCAAAACATCTATGAATTGCTGCTTCTTATGATGCCACCACCGGATTTGTGCCATCTGCTTAGGGCCAATACTGATTTCCTTACCGATCATCTCTCTCATTTCATCAAGAGTTATGTTTTTGGAATCGACAGTGATCTCCACAGTACATGCCAAAACTGGCTTATTAACTCCCTCATCATGTGTTGCCATGTATGAATCCACCTCTATGTGTATATTGAACTTATCTAGATCAGCATCTATTGGTCTGTATTCTCTAGGAGCCGAAGCTCTAGCAGCAAGATCTCCAGCATCTGCATACATATCATCAATCATCACTTCAACTTTCACGTTACGATCAGTTGCACAACACTCCCAAACCATCTGAAGCTCATGGGAGTGCTCAATTTGCTGATAGGTATCATTCATGTTGCGCGACACCAATTTTGTCCTCTATCTAGAACCCAGGGAATCCTAGCGGCAAGCATATCTACTAGCTGCGAAATAGACACAACCTCTTTGCAATTCACAAGCAGATGCACATCTTGCCCGAACACAATCCTCTCGCAACCAAAATCAAGTTTTGTAGTGTACTGGCGAACATGAACTATGAACTCATATAGGTCCCTTGTATCAAAGTTGTGCCTAATTTGATTAAAAAGGGGAACTTTTCAGTTCATTCGATTCTATTATACCGTAACTAATCTACTTGTAAGATAAGGCACAGATAAGAAAAATTCACCTCTTGCTCTTCTCCCGGGTTTTTTCTTCGAGATCTGGGTGCCGCATCCGCCCACGGGAGCCGAACAATTCACCGGCGGCGTTGATTTTCTCTTCAACCCGCTGCTTGTAGGTACCTTGGGAGCAGAGTCCTTGCTATCCTCCTCGCTAACCGGGACTGAAGACCTCGCCGCTGCTTCGTGTTGATCCCTAGACTTTGGCCCCTACGGACCCGAATCAGTTGGCAACGTAGCTACAACCTTCCCCTTGCAAGACATGATGGGCCGCCGCTGTTGGATTCAGTGTCGGGGGAGGGAGAAAAAAGGTCCTCCACCGCCGGCAGATTCAGGGTCAGGGAAGGGAAGAAAAGGGACTGCCACCGCCGCATCCAGATTCAGTGCCGAGAGTTAGGAAAGTATAGTAATGGATTTGCCCCTACGACATGTGTAGGGTGGCTAAGAAGAGTGACCGGCAAAGAAGGGGCACAACAGGAACTAGTGTAACGGAATATCCTGACTAAATGGGCGTGATTTGAAAATATTGGGTTTGGTCATCATTCACTCGAAACACCCCTCTCAGCAATTGGTGCCCCGACTTTTCAAATCGTGGTGATTAAAATCAACTCGGGTACCGCGTTGCCTGGGCGCCTCAACTTTCGTGCCGCAAAATGATATTCTCCATGAGACTACCTAGACGGCACCAAAAGTACACCTCTGATGATCAGCAGCCCTGCATCAAATCCATCCAGAAGTAGTGTACCCGATCCACAACCTCAGGTGCAGGCTCATCAATGAACAGGTCATCGTCATTACCATCAAAGTCCTCTTCGGTCGTCTGCTTCTGCTATTAGTAGATTAACATATACGTTTATAGAGAAACATCAAAGACACACAACCTGAACATTTCTCGTTCTACAGATATACCTTGTCATCTGGCATAGCAGTAGTACCAGAAATGAAACCCGTTTCATGCAGCTTGCGCTTTTTCTCTCCTCCCCCTTCTCCAAGTTGATCTAGATGCTCAGGAGCTGCCTCTGTCAGTTGATCTAGTTGATCAACATCTGCTTCCCCTACTTGATCTTGATGATAAAGATGTGCTTCCCCTGGTTCATATGGAGGATCATATGGTTCACCATGAAATACCCATCTAACATATGTGCTTAGCATCCCAAATGTAAAAATATGGTCTTCCACTATACACCCAATGATTCACACACAACCGATAGGGGCAATGTACTTTTGAGTTGTCACAATGAGCTCGAACAAACCCCATAAATCGTAGAACACCAAGGATATGTTTAGCGCTGCCTAATGGAGCAATCTCTATAGAAAATCTGCCCATTTGTTTAATTATAACATACAAGGTTGTATATTATTAAAAGAAAAGCAGGAAACATATAGATGGAGTACAAAAACTATATATGCCTATGCGTTTCAGCAAACATATTAACAACAGAAATTGCCAAAGGTATTTACAAACACAAATCCAGCGCAGAATAACCTATGACCATCCCCATTGAGGACAAATTAAACTACGTATTTGAGGATCCAGATCGGGTGAAAGGGCAATAAAATGCCAACCAGATCGAGCTAGAGATAGAAGGACTACCGTGAGATCGACGTGCCCACCGGTGCATCTCAAGAAGACTGACATGTAGGGAAATCTTCTTCACGCACGATGGTGATGAGGAGCGGCCGTAAGCGCGTCTGTTTTGTGGGGAAGGGGGTGAGGGCCTAGGCGGTGGAGGGTGCAAGTTAATACCTAGCGCGAAGGGGTGCAGAGGGATAACTTTGGAAATTCTGACCTACCCTACTTTGGGCACCACCATATACGTGGTCCACCTGCCAGGAACCATAGATCAAAATTGATCCAAAACTTGTCAAAATACAAGTTTATGTTTTACCATGGAAACTAATGCACATAGCATTGCACTTTGCGAACGAATGGCTTTATGTCAAAAAGTTATTTAATTTCAGCATCGTAACCTAGGAAGCTTGGAAACTCAAGAAAGTAGGCATTATCCATCAAATCTGGAATCTCCTTTGTAAACAATTGCTTGAAATGCCAAGATGCACCGATCTACCAAATATGGACACGTTTGTAAGCTTGGTTGGCGAAGATGCTCAATGTACGAAGTAGTACAAAACATGAAAAAGGTACATAAACTATGGCCGTGACCTTGCTCCTCTTGTTTGAAAGCCTTTTACAAATATTCATTAATTTCGGCACATGTCTATAAACTCATTAAATGCTGGAAAGCATACAAGCCTGTAGGTCTATCTAACGGGGACATCATCCCAAGTGGGAGTAGCGTACCTTAGAAGCTTCAACTTCAAAATTTCGGCAGAGCACCAAAATATCCCGTTCACCCATTCAAACATCCTGCCCATCCATTCAAACATCCAACCCCAAAAATTATTTTATTGCACTAATTTAGCCTGGAATCTTGAAAGGGCGTTATACATTGTGTGAAAAAAGGGGGTAGTGGAATTTTGAGCCATCATCTTTGTAGTTGTTTCACAACAAAACACATTGTGGTTACCTAGAAATTCAAAAACAAACTTCAAATTTGGGACCAAACATATTGGTTGATTTGCAAAGATGCATCGATCTACCAAATACGGACATGTCATCATAAACTATTTCCATGACCTTGGTCATCTTTTTTTTGGAGGATGGTCATCTTCTTGAAAGCCTTAAGTCGTTCGAAAATTTCATCAAATGCCTAGAAACTCATTTAAATGCTGGGAAGCAACTCTCGCTGGCATGTGGGCCTAGACGGTGACAACGCGTTTGAGAGGCCCCACGCCGGAGTAGCGTATGCTAGAAGCTTTGACCTCAAAATTTGGTACGACGCCCAAACATCACACCCATCCATTAAAATATCCCGCGCATCCATTCAAACATCCTTCACCTCTTTCTATAATGCAAAATTCCTCTTCTATCCCTGCTCTAGAAACAAGAATCCGAGGGAGCACTACAATAACAGAGGGATATAGGCGGTAAATTTGCGTTCTTCCAAGTGCATCACCCCATCGATGTTTCCTAGCCCTTCTTAAATATTTACCTGCCTGCCCACTCTGACCTACATTGACCTTTTGGACCCACTATGCAAGTGACCCACATGTCAGTGAGCCAGAATTACGGGAAGTAGATATTCCAATCGCTTGTTGTTCAAAATTCGAACATTTTTTGCTAAACCAAGATAATATAGTTCAAATCATCCAATCTGGCTTATACTATCATTCCACCATGTCACAGTAAAAGCTAAAAAAACAAAGCCAAAAACACGTTCGTAGCTTTATAAGCCAAAATTCAAAAGCCATAGTTAGAGCCCAACCAAACAGCGCCTAAATCTCAAAGAAGTCTTCATGTTTTCCCCTTGTTTTGGTACTTGGGTACCTTCAAATTTATTTAACAAAAAATTTGACCAAGCAGGGTATCATCAACTTGTAGATCAATTTTTGAGATACTTTCATTAAATTGCGGTAACACCATTTTGTTCCACGAATATATATATAACCATAAGGTTTGAAAATATTATTGAGAATTCATGGAATCCTAAACCATAAAATATAAACCCCTAAACCCAGACCAAGCAGGCATCGTGAAACTATAGATCAAAATTGAGATACTTTCATTAAATTGGGTAACACCATTCTATTCCACGAATATAAGCATAAAGCTTGAACATTATTGAAAATTCCTGAAAATGTAAACCCTAGCAAAACCACTAAAACCCAAATAAACCCTAAACCCCTATACCCCAAAACCTGACCAAGCACGTAGCATGCACTTATAGATCAAAATTTCAGATACTTTCGTTAAATTGGATAACGCCATTCTATTTGACGAATATAAGCATACATTCTAAGCATTATCGAAAATTCCCTAAACCCTAAACAACCCTTGAAACTTAAACCCTAAAGCCCTAAACCCTCAGCCATAAACACTAACCAAGCAGGTGCCATGCACACATTGATGAAAATTTGAGATACTTTCATTAAATCAGCTAACACCCATTCTGTTCTACGACTATAAGCATAAATCTTGAGCCTTATTGAAAATTTGCTAAACCCTAATGCCTAAACAACCCATAAAACTAAACCGTAAAAACCTATAACCCTAAACCCTCGACCCATAAACCCTAACCAAAATAAGTATCGTGCACTTATACATCAAAATTTGAGATACTTCCAATAAGTTGATGTAATGCCATTCTATTCCACGAATATAAGCATAAAGCAACTTGAACATTATTGAAAATTCCTGAAACCCTAAACCCCTAAAACCCGAAACCCTAAACCCTTACCAAGCACGTAGCATGCATTTATAGATCAAAATTTGATATACTTTCGCTTAATTTGGTAAGCCATTTTATTCGAAGAATATAAGCATAAATCTTGAGCATTATCGAAAATTCCCTAAACCCTAAACAACCCCTAAAACCTAAACCCTAAAACCTCAAACCATAAACCCATAAACACTAACCAAGTAGGTATCATGAACTTTATAGATCAAAAATTAAGATACTTTCAATAAATTAGGTAACACCATTCTATTCAACGAATATAACAATAAACCCTATATAACCATAAAACCTAAACTGTAAAACCCTAAAACCCAAAACCCACGACCCATAAACCCTAACCAAGCAGGTATCATGCACTTATAGATCAACATTTGTGATAATTTCATTAAAGCAGGTAACGCCATTCTATTCAACGAATATAAGCATAAATCTTTGAGCGTTATTGAAAAAATCGCTAATCCCAAAACCATAAACAACCCATAAAACCTAAACTGTAAAACCCTAAATCATCGACCCATAAACCCTAAACCAAGTAGTTATCGTGCACTTATAGATCAAAATTTGAGATACTTTCATTAAATTGCAGAAAAGACATTCTATTACATGAATATAAGCATAAAGTTTGAACATTATTGAAAATCAAAACCCTTAACTGTAAACCCCAATAACCTCCTAACCCTAGAACCCTAAACCCTTACCAAGGAGGTATAATGCACTTATAGATCAAATTTTGAAATACTTTTATTAAATTGCGATAACGCCATTCTATTCCATGAATATAACCATATATATAAAGTTTGAACATTATTATTGAAAATTCCCTAAATCCTAAAACCTACACAACCATAAACCCTAAAACCCTGAACAACCCTAAATCTTAAATCATGAACCCTAAACCACTAAACCCTAAAAGCCTAAACCCTAAAATCCTAAACCATAAACCATGAACCCTTAAACCCTCAACCCAAAATAAAACCTCGAACCCTAAACTTAACACTAGGCTATATATACTTTGAGTGAAAACCGGGGCAGTGGGATTTTAAGCCATGTTTTGTAGTAGCTTCATGACTAAAGTTGTAACATCCCAATTGTTTTTAGAATTTTGGAATGTTTAATTATTGAAATAAGATGATGGCTTTTTTCTAATAAAATTTGTGAAAAAAATTAAAACTTTCTAGGAGACTATATAATTTTCCTAAACCACATTAAAAAGAGCGGATTAATATGACTATCCAAACATAGTTGTTTGTTGGAAAAATTTATACAAATCCAATAAAGTATTGCCTTGCATTTTATTCGAATTCATTTTCGACTTTTGGAATTATTTTATACCTTAAGCGTGAGCAAAAGCAAGGCCTCTGAGAAATCTTGCATGGCGTCCTGCCGCTGCGTGTGGGCCAGGGCCGATATAGAGTAGAAGCAACCCCAAAATAAACACATGACAGAGCAGAGGATTTCCCAATCCGCACTTCTCCTCGTTCGTCAAAGGATAAGCCCTCTTCACCAAATTCCCTGAATTAGATTAATCCATGCTCTACCTGTAGCCTTGATTTCTCCTAAATTGTTTGAGCTTCCTATGAAGTAGTTATTCTTTGAGTTCTATTCTATTCAATTTATTTGTTCAGGAACTTAGAATGTGTCGACTTCTTCTCGCTGAGATCAAATCTTGATATCAAATTCGGTTAGTCTTCTCTTCAGCGCCTTCGACCCCCGATTCGTTAACCTCTCCCCAGTTTTTGTGGGTAGCTAGTACTTGAATATTTTCCAAGTACTTGTTTCATTTTTGCAAGAGAGAAAATAACATGACATTTCCAAATATAAGAAACACGTCGGAAAATACCTTACGGTATTAAGTAGAGTTTTGCCGCATTTTGGACTTTCACAAATATTAAAAATAGTTTTCAATTCAAAGAAAATCAACCGAGAGAAGATAAAATTACTTCTTTTTAATATTGGGTTGGAAATGTCGATTACAACATTTCTTGGTGTTATAAAATATTTGTGAGTACTATTTAAAACCTAAAACATGGTTTGTATTGTTTGAAGTGCTATGTTTATTTTTTTAAAGAAATTATACCAACCATGAAATCAATCAGACAAGAAATGAACGTGTGCCTTACACATAGTACTCCCTCCGACCCATATTAGGACTTGAATTTGTCTAGATTCGGATATATCTAGACAAGTTTAAGTACTAGATACATCCGAATCTAGATAAATTTAAGTCAATTAATATGGGTCGGAGAGAGTAGTAGAATTGACTTAGACAGAGCTAGCTTGGGTCTTTTCTTGTAGCTCGTACGTGTTCGCTCGAGGCCGGAACAATTTTGAAAGGTTTACGTGTCAGCTGTACAAGATCTACAAAACAAGAGAAAAAAGGACGAGAACTTACCTTCACCCAGCCAGTCACGCCGCCACGACTGGACGTGCACGAGGCCGCCAACATAGGATAACCGATCCGTTCGTGGTCAAGTTTGACTGCTCCCAATTTCTGGTCAACTGAAACCTGTCTGTCTTCACTTTATTTTTTCTTTGTCTAGCCACTGACGCGATGGGCCCACTTTATCTTCTTCCTCTCGACCGGATTCCAGAAGGAACACGAGTTCATCACGTACCTCAACGACTCCGCAAGAATCTCTCGATTTCGGTCGATTTCGTAACCCCTACTCCACGCAACACCTCTCATATATACCCCTCTCTCTCCTCGTCCAATTTTTGTCGAAACCCTAAATATCTATGCACCAAATCACCAAATCGATCTGGCCGGATTTTACTCCGCCTGAAGATGTTTCCCAAGCTCCTATTTCTTTTCGGTGTATCTATTCCTCATTACTGCTTCTCCTTGACCACTTTTTTTCCTCATACGCAGAGTAGCGAGAGCTAATTCCAGTCGACGTTCACGTACACGGGAGGAGCTGCAGCAGACCGGAGACCGCGTCCTCGTGTCCACCACTTCAGCATGGAAGCCGTACATGCAGCCCCGAGTCCGGTAGACGAACCATCGTCATCGACAGTATCTGCCTCGTCATCGCGAACACCATACGTGCCTCCACGACCAGTGAAGCAGCTGACCACGCCACCATCGACGCGAGCAAGCCTATTTTTGCCCATGTCGACCAGGCGCTGCCATTGTTAATCGGTCCTATTAACAGTTACTAGATCGTATTCTGCGGGTAGTACTTTTTTTAATCTAAAAACTGAACCAGAGAGCCTAGTCATGCCCTGTCAGGTGTCCCTTCTCTTTTTTTTTTTCCACACGTTGGATCAGATCAGTTCGGATGCATCTTGTACTAGTTCACGTTTTTAACTTACAAATTGAATATCTTTTAATCCATAGTCTCAAACATGATGATTTTTGTTGCATTAGATTCGTAGTTAAATATCATATCTAGTGATACTAAATTTTCTAAATTATCATTTTTTTTGAATCTCTTAATCAAATTTTAAATTTGAACTGTGATTTGACTTTATCTTTGTAGATCTATAATTCTGTTTTAATTGAATCTTTTGTGTTAAGTTCACAATTGATATATCTATTTGTCAGTAGTCTCAAAACCTCAAAACTATACATGTTAGATCTATACGTTTGCAAGAAGAATCTAGCCTTGTTTTGATTATAATATAAATTCTACAAGTCTTTTCAAAACCAATCCTTTGCAATTTGGCCGTAATCACACACTGCAACCTAGAATAATATGAATATACTATTGTGTATTAAATAAATAATTTGGAGTGATGTATGATTTATTTTGTTCACTTGTTGCTTGTTTACCACGTATTTATTTTGGCTCTTTGTTTGCAATGGTTGATTATTAGTATAATTTTTTTACACGCTAGATTTATTCGGAGTACGCAAGAAAGTTTCATGAAGAAATAATCATCAACAAACAAAGGCAAGTTACAATTCTTGTTCATATATTGTCCCAGTTTTGAATACTATGCATGTTTTGCTCTTCAAAATAATACTATGCATGTGTAGAAATGTTTTGGTAGATCTACTTGGAAATATTTTGCAAGTTTTGTAGTATGCCATGATAGTTCTATACTTTTTCTCTTCCCAGTAGGTTACCCCTATTTTTGCTAAGTATTGCTTGCTATGCTATATTAATATAAAGTATTGTTGGGGTTCGATAGACTGAAAATATTCTAAGTATAAAAACTCTCTCGAGCGAATCTTTTCCTCTCAAAACCCCCCTTTAAAATAAAACTAAGTTTTCTTTTGGACGGAATGGTTGTCGGGTCAATGAGTGGAATTTGGTGGAGGACGGCCGCCCAGGATTCAAAGAAGTCTGCCGTGTTTCAGAATTCAGAAGCTTCAAGTGCAACCACAATACATATGGGCTCTGTCTTAGCTTAGTACTTAGTTGGAAACCTCACGTGGGTACCGTCATTTGGCACGGGCGGATCCGGAAGGTAGAGGGGCTACTAAGAGAATGCTTCGCCATGGTCTTGTCTGTAAAATGACTTGGTTGTGAACTGTGGGTAAGTGCACAACCTCTCGAGAGTATTGCAATCAGATCGATCAGCCGAGTTCACAGAGAAGAACACTTTGAGAATCGGAAGCATGGAGCCTCTGAAGGATCTTCCTCTCTCTTTCCAAACTTAAAATTTTCTAAAACCTCATGGCGTGCGTGATATAGCTAATGGGTGGGATTTTGGGGATTTGGTATGTCATATCCAAGTAACTTGGTACGTAATATCGAAGTGCCACTTGGTGTGTAATATACAAGTGTTAGATTGATTGGACACTTGGTGCGTAATATCCTCGTATTCCACTCGACCCTATACTACTTAAACAAATGTTTACAAAGTAGGGTAAAACTCTTTCTCGTTTCTTCTTACTGAGAGAAAATTGGCTTTATGCAAATGAACCCCAAATCCCACTTCTAGCCTTGCATATAGAGTTAGTCTTATTCTTTCCTTGGTGTAATTTGCCAATACATTCAAAGTATTGACCAACTCCTTGGCTGCATATTTCATGCGCAGAATTTGGAGATCGTTGAAAGGTGCGCTAGGATCACGGGTCTTCACTCAACTAGCCCGTGGCATTAATGGGACTCCAAGTTGTATTTTTTTTGTTTCTGTTGTAATAATATAAACTCTAGATTATTCGATCATGTAATAAAGGCTTGTGTTTTACATGATATTTCATCGACTGTGAGTGCTAGCTATTGATCCAGGGACTAGCATGTTAATCACATGGACTTAGTATCTTTATCGATCCAAGGTCACTACAAAAGCCATTGTTGTGCCTTAGAAAATTGAAATAACTTCCAATTCAGAAGCTTCCTTTGTAAATATTTTAAATGCCAATACACACCAACTAGCAAATATGGATAGGTTATTATAAACTATAGAAAAGATATGGCCATGACCTTGGTCATCTGGTTTGAAAGTCATGCATATTCTTACATGGTACTCCATATACTGTGATACAATTTTTTCTCAGAAGTTATCAAATTTCAAGGTTATATTGTTCCATAAGAACTAGCTAGTGCACATAGTGTGACACGAAGAGAGAAAATAATGGATGTATTTATTTTTATATTTTGTTTCTTTGTATTTTTTAAATGGCCGAAAATAGGTGTCATTACCATTCATATCAAAAAGTTGAATGTTGTGAAACTCTCGGTGGTTCTCCAATATTTGACTATTTGGTATCTTTGAATTATTTTAAAAAGTCAAGAGCAAGGTACATCACACACTTTCTAGTTCGAAATTAGACATACTTACTTCAGATTATCAAAAAGTCATTTTATTGCATAGATTTAGCTAGAAAGTTTGGAAATTCATGAAAGTTGGGAATTGTGCATCAAATCTAGAATCTTCTTTGAAATGCCAAGATGCAGCTATCTACCAGATATGGACATGCTATTATAAACTATAACAGAGATATGACCGTGACCTTGGTCATCTTGTGTTGGAGATATGCCCAAGAGGCAATAATAAAGTGGTTATTATTATATCTTTATGTTTATGATAAATGTTTACATCCCATGCTATAATTGTATTAACCGGAAACATTAATACTTGTGTGTTTTGTAAACATAAAAGAGTCCCTAGTAAGCCTCTTGTTGAACTAGATTGTTGATTAATTGATGATCATGGTTTCCTGATCATGGACATTGGATGTGATTAATAACAAGGTTATATCATTAGGAGAATGATGTGATGGACACACACCCATAGTAAGCGTAGCATAAGATCAAGTCATTAAGTTCAGATTGTAAGCTTTGAAATACATAGTAACCTAATCCTTCGACCATGAGGTTATGTTAATCACCATCACCGGATGGGTACTTTGATGACATCAAATGCCGCTTCGTAACTGGGCGGTTATAAAGGTGTCATTGGGTATTCTGAAAGTATGTGTTGAAGCGCATAGACCAAGATTGGGATTTGTCCATCCATATGACGGATAGATATACTCTGGGCCCTCTCGGTGGAATGTCATCTAGATAGCTTGCAAGCATGTGACTGGGTCACAAGGGATGACATATCACGGAACGAGTAAAGAGTACTTATCAGTAACAATGAAGAACTAGGTATGGAGATACCGACGATCAAACCTCAGATAAGTAGAGTATCGCGTGACAAAGGGAATTGGTTTCGTATGTTAAATGGTTCTATCGATCACAAAGTCATCGTTGAGTATGTGGGAGCTGTTATGGATCTCCAGATCCCGCTAATGGTTATTGATCGGAGATGTGTCTCCATCATGTCTACATGTTCACGAACCGTAGGGTGACACACTTAAGGTTCGAAGTTGTTTTAAGTAGATATGGAATGTGCGTTGGAGAGCGAATGTTGTTCGGAGTCTCGGATTGGATCCAGGACATCACGAGGAGATCCGGAATTGTCCGGGGAATAAGATTCATATATTGGGGATCATTTTCTAAGTTAGGAAATGTTCTGGAGTATTTGTATGGGGATTCTAGAAGGTTTGAATGTTAGGAAGGTTCTAGAAGATTTCTTGGATTTTACTTGAAAACCAAGAAAGGATCAAGAATCCTTGTGGGGTAAGACAAGGATTAGTGGGGAGTAGGAATCTCCCCCCACCTCCTTGATCCGCTGGCCAAGGGAGAGGGGAGTCCTACAAGGACTCCACCTCCCCATGGCGCCTCCCTCCTTTAAATAGAGGGGTGGAGGCACAAACCCCCTTGACCCTTCTATTCTCTAGATCTCAAGTTACCTCTCTCCTCCTCCTTCCCTCTGCTCTGGATTAGGCGAAGCCCTGCAGAATTCTCTACTCCACCACCACCACCACGCCGTCGTGCTGCTGGATTCCATGGAGAGATCTACTACCCACCGTCATTTGGAACGGGAGAGGAAGGTCTGCCGACCACGCGTGTGACCGTCTGCGGAAGCGCTGCCGGAACACGGCGCCGGAAGGATCGTCCACACGATCTTGAGATCGGCAAGTGATCGACTACATCATCCACGAGATCTAATCTCGTAACGCTTTCGGTTCTACGAGGGTTAGTACCGATCTATCTCGTTTTTCATGTCTAATAGATTTGATCTTGGATTTTATCTGGATTAGATCTAGGTTTTGTTCGTTCTTGCGGTAATTTTTTTTGTTTTCCATACTACGAACCCATCATCTTGTATGAAAGCCTTCAAAATATATTGTTTATCAATTTCAACAAATGTGTGGAAACTATGGGTGCTGAGTCGCCGATACATGCTGTTCCCATGAGTGCTATGGTGCCACCTTCCCGCAAGAAGATGCGGCTGCCGAAGGAGTCATCGTCGGAGTCGGGGGATCAAACCTTCGATTTTGACAAGTTTGATTGGTAAGTATACGAATCTTCTTTTTGGTTCTTCTTTGGGGTTGCATTTTCTTGATGTTGGTTTTGCTCTGCAGTAAGCCGGCGTCGTCATCTTCTGGCGACATCGAAATTTTTAAGGAATCTGGAATCGCAGCCTCCAAGGCCAAGAAAATGGCCGAGCGTACTCCTTCTCCTCCATTGGCGGCCCACTCTGGCCATAGTTCTTCATGTTCTTCGCACGATTTTGAGCACCAGATGGTTATCCGGACGCCCACGCGTCAATCGACTTCGCAGTCATTGGAGGATCATGTATGTGGAGCGTTGTTTCTTCTGATTTTTTGCAGTCGAATGTATCATCTCCTATCATCTGCTTATCCTTTGATGTTTCTTCTGTCACAGCTTATTGTGAAGGAAGCCGCTCGCTTGGCGGAGCAAGTCCTTGTGATGGGTCGCCAGCATGCAATGCTGGATAATCGCCATCGCATAGTTGAAAGTAAGTGTTTTGCTTCTTCTTCTTCCTCCTTGTGATGTATCCGACTGATAGTCTATCTTTGTTTGTTTCATAGCTGAGCATAATGAACTCCTTCGCGATGCTGCTTCCCTTGAAAAGTCGCTTGCCGCGGCGGTGAAGAGTCGCGATGAGGCAGTCGCAGCATGTGACAAATCGCGGAAACACGAAGAGGATCTGCGCGCCTCCATCGTGGCTAGGGAGAAGTTGTTCGAGGAACAGCTTTTCTCGATTGCCAAGGCTCTCTCAGGTATTCCCTTGTATGAATTTTTGCTGTTTCTCTTCTTTCGAATTTGCTGTTGGTGCTGACTTTTGTGCCCATGCTTGGGTTTTGTGTAGATGCCAGTGGTCTAAGCTTCGATCCCAGGCACTCCGTCGTGATGATGCCCTGGTGGGTGCAATTTAGGCAGTCGAAGATCGCAGCGCTGCCGTTAAGGGGATGCTCACCAAGGCCAAGTGCATGCTCACTCGCCTCCGAGAGGAGCTGGCGCCCAAGGCTGAGTTGATCGAGAATATGGATGAGCTGGTGGAGTCCCTTGCCGAAGGCATTCCTTCGAGCTTCAAGAACTCACTCCGTGCGGCTGGCGCTTCAATGTCACTCGCGATGGTTCAAGCCCATGGAGTCGAGGTTGATCTTGCAGTGGTCTCCAAGGCGATGTCTGTCAGCACGGATGGCCAATAGGTAGTCTTTGCTTCTTTCGCAACTGCTTGTGGAAAGTACGGGCCGCAACTGATCAACACAGTTGCGAAGTACTCTAAGGAGCTACAGCGAGCCAAGAAGGCGGCGAAGGCTGTGATGTCAGGGGCCGGCGGAAAGTCTGTGACATCTGAAACTGCCACGGACTCGATGAGGCCCCCAAAACCAAAGTCCAAGTCAAAGAAACCAGTTGCTCCTCAGTAGTTGTGTCTGTAATAGTTAGATAGCCTATTTCTTTTGTCTGGAACATGCCTTTTGGCGAGTGTATCTGCTGATACTTTTATTATGCTTGAATGCGCTCGAGTCTTTTGCCAATGCGTCGCCTTAGTCTTCTTATTGTTTCTTGCTTGACTTGTGATAGGACACATCGAGTGGTCCTTTGAGGGAACCTCAGGATACACCACCCCTTGATGATACCTTGGTGCAACCGCGCTCAAGGGTGGATGAGCTGTCTCTGCTCTCGCGACTCCGAGACCACATGAAGCAGTTGGAGCGTGAATTGCCCGTACTCCGTGATAACGCGGATGTATGGAAATCGAGGGCAGAGAAAGCCGCCACCCGAGAACAATATCTGCTAGGGGAGGTGACGCAGCTAGGCGACCAATTCAAATGTTAGTTTTCTTCTTCCTTATCTTTTCCTTGTAGTCACTCGCAGTAGTTCGTTTTCTTCACACTTATGCCTTTGCTTGGTATAGTTGTCAGTGCACGTCATCCGCAAGATGAGAAGGATAGGATTGCCATTCGCATGAATGATCTAACCCAAGAGCAGCTTTAGGCGAGTGGATACTTCTGGGTGGATCATGATCACGCAATCACACTGGCGACCCTGCAGGATCGTGCGTCGCGAGTACTTCACTTCTTGAAGAAGTTGCAATCGTGCTTGAAGAATATTTACCAGACGATGTTCCCGCTGGACATCGTTCTGTCGAGCCTGCTGGCCCTTCTTGCCAAATTTCAAGATTTCAATGCAGTCCGCGAGTGTGTACGACAACAGCTAGTGGCTGGTGCTAAGGCTGCTCTGTCGCTTGTGCGAGTGCACAGACCTGATGTGGACGTTGCAGCAATTGCGGCCGGACCGCGAGCGCCGCCAGCAGGTTCGACTTGGAACATGGTTCCTCACTACCAGGCGGTGGATCGTCCAACGGAGGAAATCCTCGACTTCTTCGAGGAGCAGACCAACGTTCCTTTGCTGTAATAGTAGTTTAGTTTGTATCCTGCACATAGTTGTACTAGTGTTGTAAAGTTCATATATATGCTGTGTATAATTGATTAACATTGATGTATATAAAGAGCTTGTTAGCGTGTATGTTTTGTGAGTACGTTGCACTATGCGATTCCTTTTCGTTAGCCTGACTTGTGTTTATCTCAGCCCCTTGCCAACCTGTCAGGTGCATTGCAACTGGGTTGGTGTTTGTCAAGGGTTTCGATTGGTGTGCCAGCTACTCAGGATATCGCGTTAGTTCGTAGAACAGATGTGTATAGGGTGGCGCAGCCCCCGAGTGGATATTTTGCAAAAATAAAAGGAACACAGAGTTTTGGGATAGCTTTATTCATTCATAGGATAGTACGGGGTACAATGTGTGGCTAAGTAGCCTTGGTTGAGTAGCCATATTTGTAAAAATAAAAGACGACTAAGGGTAGAAGCGTCGCAGCTGCGCGATGTTCCAGGGGCTGGAGTATGCGACTCCTGTCTCGAAATCTTTAAGGCGATAGGCGCCACCTGGGATTACTTCTGTAATCACGTATGGTCCTTCCCAGGGGGACTCGAGCTTGAGATGTCCTTGCTGTTTCAGTCGCATGACCAGGTTTCCTTCGACGAAGGACCCGGGGCGTAGCCTTCTGCTGTGGTAGTTGCGCAGGTTCTGCTGGTAGATCGTTGATCTTTCCGCGGCGATTTCTCGTGCCTCATCAAGGAGGTCGATGGAGTCTTTGAGTGCAAGAGTTGACTCCTGCTCGATGTAAGCGACCACTCACGGTGCTTTGTATCGTACCTCAGCGGGTAGCACCGCTTCAGCACCGTGCACCATGAAGAACGGGGTGTACCCCATGGCACTGTTTGGAGTTGTGCGTAGGCTCCAGAGTACCGATTGCAGTTTGTCTGGCCAGCAGCCCGCGACCTGTTCGAGTAGCCTGAGGAGTTGCTTCTTGATGCCGCTGTAGACGAGCCCGTTAGCTTTTTCGACCTGACCGTTGGTCTGTGGATGTGCTACGGAGGCATAGGTGACATTGATTCCCAGATTCTCGCAGAATTCTTGGAACTCCTTGGATGTGAAGTTCGTCCCATTGTCCGTGATGATGCTGTGTGGTACTCCGAAGCGGTAGACGATGGACTCGAAGAACTTGATTGCACTGTATCCTGACTGATTAGTCACTGGCATGGCCTCTATCCACTTGGTGAATTTGTCGACTACAACCAGGAGGTAGACGTAGCCTCCTCGTGAGGACTTTGGGAGCTTGCCGACCATGTCGAGTCCCCATTGCACGAAGGGCCAAGCCAATTCCTGGAATTGGCCGGAGTTCTGCGCCAGGTGCGTGTCGCTTGTCCGTGAATTGCTGGCAAGCGTTGCATTTCTGGACGATGTCCTTGGCGTCACGCATGTCCGTAGGCCAGTAGAATCCAGCTCGTAGAGCTTTGGCGACGAGGGCGCGACTACCGGCGTGGTGCCCGCAAGTCCCCTCATGGATGTCAAGGAGAACAACTCTTCCGTCGGCCGTGGAGACGCATCGTTGGAGTACTCCTGTGATTCTGCGCTTGTATAGTTTGTCGTTGATAACAGCGCATGCCTTGGATCGCCGCGCGATGTGCCATGCGTCAGTCCGATCGTCCGGTAGCCTCTTGCTGAGAAGGTACGTGATGTACGGTTGAGTCCAGGATGGCTCGATCATCATGACGCTCATTGGTCCTTCGAGTCCTGTGTCCAGCTCCAAGTCGTCGAGTGCCATTGGCTCATTGGGCGGTGCAGCCCCCGAGTCCGTTGTTGCGCTTGTTTTCTTCTCTATGGCCTTTGTCTTGATGGAGCGTTCACAAATGCGCTCGAGAAATACCCCAGGTGGTATGGGGGTGCAGGCAGAGCCTATGTTGGCGAGTGTGTCCGCCTCTTCATTGCTTTCGCGGCCTATTGATGTCTACATACTTCTATTCTTGTAGACATCCAAGTGCAGAGGTTTGTAGAACAGCAACAAGTTTTCCCTTAAGTGGATTACCCAAGGTTTATCGAACTCAGGGAGGAAGTGGTCAAAGGTATCCCCTCTCAAGCAACCCTTCAATCAAGATACAAGAAGTCTCTTATGTCCCCAACACACCCAATACACTTGTCAGGTGTATAGGTGCACTAGTTCGGCGAAGAGACAGTGAAATACAAGTGGTATGGATAATTATAAGTGGTAACGGTGCCAGAAAATAGCTTCCTGGCGTGTGGTTGATGTGGGAAAAGACTAAAGGCAAACTGAAATAGAGAAGCAAGCAAGCAAACATGTAACAAATCTAATAGAAAATGGTGTTTCAGTGCTTAGAAACAAAGGCCTAGGGATCATACTTTCACTAGTGAACACTCTCATATAAATATATTCTTCTTTATGATACTACGCTGAACTACTCTCTGGTTGGACACTCTAATCCATGGTAGGGCTATAACAACACACCTCAAAGTAAGCCTTTCCCATCTAGATAACCCCACACTGTCACCTTGAGCACTAGATGGTTCAAACAAACACCACAATTTCATAAAGACATCCAACTCCAAATATAACTCATATCAAGTATTTGTAATCTCTAGCCTAAGTGCCACCATGGTGAGCACGCTGTCACTTTGATTACAAGCTCATGATCTCAATTATATCATGCATAGAGAGAGAGATAAACACATATCTACCGGTAGAACCGTTAGCCTCGAGGAAGAACTACTCCCTCCTTATCATGGGAATCAGCAATGGTGATGGAAATCGATGGAAATGGCTCCGGGGGTACTTCCCCGTCCCGGCAGGGTGCCAGAACAGAAACTTTCTATCCCCCGAATCTCCCCTTCGGTGGCGGCAGCGCTGCAGAACTTTTCGTGGATTTCTGATTGACTCCCTAGGGTTTTTGCATCGGGGGAGATATATAGGCGAAAGAGGCAAGGTCGGTGGCCGACCAGGGGGCCCACACCATGCCCTGGCGCGGCCTGGGCTGGCCCGCGCCAAGGGGTGGTGTGGCCACCCTGTGGCCCCTCTCCGACTCTCCTTTTGGCTCCGTGAGTCTTCCGGGAAAATAACAACTTTGGCTTTTGTCTGGTCCAATTCCGAGAATATTCATTTTCTGAATTTCCTGGAACCAAAAACAGCAGAAAACAGGCAACTGCACTGTGGCATCTTGTTAATAGGTTAGTCCAAGAAATCATATGAAAAGTACTCCAAAGTTGGAACAAAACACAAGAAAGTAGATAAACCAAGCATGGAACATCAAAAATTATAGATACATTTGCAATGTATCAACATCCCCAAGCTTAACTCCTGCTCGTCCTCGAGTAGGTAAGTGATAAAAAGAAAGAATAATTTCTGAGGTGACATGCACCATCATAAACTTGATCAAAGTATTTGTAAAACATTCAAAGCTAGGATCATAGTACTTCAATCATAGCATGAAAGACAAAGTTCTAGCAATAAGACAAAGAAGCTATGTTGCAATATGAAAAGGCACAAACAAAAGATTCATGAATAACAATGCTTTGCAAGACGTTTGTTTGTTTCACATAAAGAAAACATAGCATAGTGGCATTCAGCTTATCCCTCATAGAGTAGCAAATATAAATGCACAGGACACCCTCAAAGTTCATAAGAGTGACTAGATACAAATAGTTTAAAACAAGCAATATCAAGGTATGCATCAATCAATGGCCACTATTCTCTCAAAGTAGGTGCATAAAGGTAGAAGGTGGAGATTCAATATAATGGTGGAAGAAAGGCCTTCATAGAAGGAAGTAGGGATTCAAGTCTCATAAAGAGCTTCCAAAAATTATGGTACTTATAGCTTTCAGCTCTCATTGCCCCTATCATAAGCATCTTGAAGGTGATTAAGGTTAAAGTGACACAACTAAGAGGATATGCTTGACAAGTTATAAACCGAAATCTCATGCCCCTTACTTATGAAGACCGAACCTCATGCTACTCAACTTTAGTCACGAGTAAGCTCTTGTCATTGTAAGTACATATGTATCATAAAGAACCGCCAACGGGGTACCCCTTGCACATGATACAGGAGCTATCCCATAATCAAAATGACAAGGCAAGGAGACAATGAGCATCTTAGCGATCTTTTTATTTGCGATTTGCATAGGTTTTTATTGAGGATGCTTCATAGAGTGCTCATTATGGTGATGCTGCAAGTTTCCACCATGATTAGGCATGGCTTAGGCTAGCGGCCCAGGCATTTCTCTAACACACATACAAACTCCATGATCTTACAAGTTCCACTTTTATTTCACACTGCCAGGATCCATAAGCAAAAGAACATGATATCAACGGGGTATAAAGTACAATTACAATGTTGAAAGCGTTCCCCATGATACATGGTTCTGCTAATTTCAACTTATAAAGCGCAAGAATATACACAACAAAGAAGGACCCAATGGTTCAAGTTTATTAAATGCAAAAAATTAAAGTGTGCCATCAAGTTCGTGAGAGCTTTAATCACTAGTTTTCTCATAACAAGTTTAATTTGGAAGGTAAACAAAAACATGAATATACTTGGAATAGCATATGCTAATAGGTAGGTATGGTGGATTCTTTGGAATAACTTGGTTTAGGGAGTTGGATGCATGCGTGGAACTCATACTTGGTTGTGGAGGCTAGCAAAAGACTGGGAGCGATAAACTAAGAGAGCAATAATGGCCATAATCATGCAGAGCGACAAAACATTATTGATCAAAGAATAAAGTGGTACTACAAGTTGAAAAATAAAGGATCATAAAGTCTATGGTTACTTGAGATAGTCATAACATGGTGTGAGCTTGCGCCAAGTCAACCCAAATAAAGCATCAAAGGAGAATACCACTATACTATGCTTTAATATGCTAAAACAACGCATGATTCATCCAAGGCACATTAAGAAATCTCAATTGTTTATAAAAAGTCATGCTACAACAAATAATACTAAGCATAACGCCAAAACAATATCAAGCATGGCATGACAAAGCATAGGCCATAGTCAAAAACAAGCTCTCTTTACCACTTAAGCATGAACTTTCCTACTCTTTTCCAAACCAAACCAAACTATTTGAAAACCAATGCATGAAAGAGGGGGTCCAACCAATTTATTAAAAAAACAAAGCAAACAAAGCAAACGAAAAATCAAAGAGAAAATGAAAAAGAAGACGCTCCAAGAACAACACAACTGTGCATGAAACAATAAAAATGAAGCGTTTGGAAGAAACCTGGGATTTTTATTGATGAAGAGGGGGATGCCTTGGGCATCCCGAAGATTTGATGCTTGTACTTCTTGGATATTTCTTGGGGTGACACGCGTGGCATCCCCAAGCTTGATCTTTAGTCCATCCTTCATCTCATTACTCATTCCTTCCATACACCTAAAATTTTTCCTTCATACAAAACTTCACACAATCTTTATTAGCAACATTAGTGCACTCAAGATAATAAGTATTTAGGTTCAGTTCTAACACCAATAAACTTCCATTAGAACACTATATACTGTAGCACTTCCCTCAAAAATCTCAATTCCCCAAAAGAACTCAAAAAGGAACCAACAAGAAGCAAATGCAGAAAATGATAGAAATCTGTCAAAACAGACCAGCAGGTAAAGAAGAATTTTTTTGAAGACCTTCTGTTGCTCAAATCAAAAACTGTTGACCTAACGAAAGTTAGATAACAACCTGGGTTAGAAGCACAAAATTCACGCCTCAAAAGGACGTACAAATATTTTACACAAATTTTTACGGTGAAGCACAGAAATCTGTTTCGGGACAACAACTTTCCCAATCATTACTTCTTTTTCATTAGAGGTTAATCTCAGCACAAAAAGCAAATAAAAAGGATAAAGAGCGGTTATTACTGAAGTAATAACTTCCAAGACTCATCTAAAACTTTTGGGTTATCTCGCAATAAGTACTTTTTTTAACGCCTTTAAGTTAGGCATGATAGTTTGAGAAGATGCTCACATAGGAAATATGAATTGAAGTAAAAGAGAGCATCAAGAAGCAAATTCAAAGCACATTTAAGTCTAACCCACTTCCTATGCATAGGAATCTTGTAAGGAAACAAGTCATGAAATCACAAAGCAATAAGCATAGTAAAGCAAAACAAGTGCAACTTCAAGACTTTCAATATAAAGAGAGGAAACTTAATATTATTGAGATACATAAAACTATGTTTCCCTCTCTCATAATAACTTTCAGTAGCATCATGAATAAAATTAACAATATAACTATCACAAGAAACATTCTTATCATGAGCCACATGCATAAAAGAATTAATACTCTCCACATAAACATAGTCATTCTTATTAATTGTAGTGGGAGCAAATTCAACAAAATAGCTATCACTATTATTCTCATCACCATAATCATCAAATATAGGAGGTATATTGTAATCATTAATTGTCTCCTCAATAGTTGGTGGACTGAAAATATCATATTCATCATTGTAATCATCATATATTGGAGGTTTGGTATTATCATAAGCAATAGAATAGCTATCTTCCAAAGCTGGGGAACTAAAAAGATCATTTTCATAAAAACTAGCTTACCCAAGCTTAGACTTTTCCATAGCATTAGCAATAATGGTGTCCAAAGAATTCATACTAACAACATTGCTATTAGCATGCAAATAAAGTTCCATAGGTTTTTTAATTTTCTCTTCAAACACTTCATGTCCTAACTCAAGATAAATACTATAAAGCTCTCTAATTTTGTTGTTGTTTTCCATTAAGCCTAACTAGTGAAAACAAGAAACAAAAAGGCTAAATTGCAGAATCTAAAGGAAATAACTTCGAGCACTCACACCGGAGGATGTGAGTACCTTTTACCTTACCTCCCCGACAACGGCGCCAGAAAATAGCTTGATGTATACGCACTTCTATTCTTGTAGACAGTTGTTGGGCCTCCAAGTGCAGAGGTTTGTAGAACAGCAGCAAGTTTTCCCTTAAGTCGATTACCCAAGGTTTATCGAACTCAGGGAGGAAGTGGTCAAAGGTATCCCCTCTCAAGCAACCCTGCAATCAAGATACAAGAATTCTCTTGTGTTCCCAACACACCCAATACACTTGTTAGGTGTATAGGTGCACTAGTTCGGTGAAGAGACAGTGAAATACAAGTGGTATGGATAATTATAAGTGGTAACGGTGCCAGAAAATAGCTTGCTGGCGTCTGGTTGAAGTGGGAAAAGATTAAAGGCAAACTGAAATAAAGAAGGAAGGAAGCAAACATGTAACAGATCTACTAGCAAACGGTATTTCAGTGCCTAGAAACAAGGCCTAGGGATCATACTTTCACTAGTGAACACTCTCATATAAATATATTCTTCTTTACGATACTATGCTGAAGTACTCTCCGGTTGGACACTCTAATCCATGGTAGGGCTATAACAGCACACCTCAAAGTAAGCCTTTCCCATCTAGATAACCCCACACTGTCACCTTGAGCACTAGATGGTTCAAACAAACACCACAATTTCATAAAGACATCCAACTCCAAATATAACTCATAACAAGTATTTGTAATCTCTAGCCTAAGTGCCACCATGGTGAGCACGCTGTCACTTTCACACACATGGGGAGAGCAGAGATCTATTAAAGCACGTGAGTAGCAAGGTAGATCTATAGATTACAAGCTCATGATCTCAATAAGATCATCCATAGAGAGAGAGATGAACACATAGCTACTAGTAGAACCCTTAGCCTCGAGGAAGAACTACTCCCTCCTTATCATGGGAGTCAACAATGGTGATGGACATGGTGGTGGATTTCGATGGAGATGGCTCCAGGGGCACTTTCCCGTCCCAGCAAGGTGCCGAAACAGAGACTTTCTATCCCCCCGAATCTCCCCTTCGATGGCAGCGGCGCTGCGGAACTTTTCGTGGATTTCTGATTGACTCCCTAGGGTTTTTGCATCGGGGGAGATATATAGGCGAAAGAGGCAAGGTCGGTGGCCGGCCAGGGGGCCCACACCATGCCCTGGTGTGGCCTGGGCTGGCCCGCGCCAAGGATAGGTGTGGCCACCCTGTGGCCCCTCTCCAACTCTCCTTCTGGATCCGTGAGTCTTCCGAGAAAATAACAACTTTGGCTTTTGTCCTGTCCAATTCTGATAATATTCATTTTCTGACTTTCTTGGAACCAAAAACAGCAGAAAACAGGCAACTGGCACTGTGGCATCTTGTTAATAGGTTAGTCCAAGAAATCATAGGAAAAGTACTCCAAAGTTGGAACAAAACACAAAAAGTAGATAAAACCAAGCATGGAACATCAAAAATTATAGATACATTTGCAATGTATCACCTATATGCCGCAGCTTGCAACCGTCGAAGTCCCCTTCGAGTGTGTCATAGAGGTCGCGGTAGGTGATCATGTTGTCATTCAGTGCGTCGCACTCGTGCATTGTCTGGTTGACGGCCAGCTTGGAGTCACCATATATTATGAGCCTCTTGGCGCCGCAGGCTTTTGCCATCCTCATCCCATGCAGTAGGGCCTCGTATTCAGCTTCATTGTTGGAGGCGGTGAACTGCATTCGCAGGATATATTTCAGCTTGTCTCCCTAGGGTGATGTTAGTATGACACCTGCGCCGGCCCCATCCTTTCGCTTTGAACCGTCGAAGTGCATTGTCCAGAGGTAGGACATATCTAGTTTATTGGGGAGCTGGTTCTCCATCCAGTGCACGAGGAAGTCAGGGAGGACTCGCGACTTGATTGCATCGCGTTTTTCATATGTAATGTCTCGTGGAGACAGTTCGATTCCCCAAAGCGCGACTCGTCCAGTGGCGTCGGGATTGTTGAGGATATGCCCAAGCGGGGCGTCGTTGACTACCATGATTTGGTGTTCATGGAAGTAGTGGCGTAGTCGCCGAGCTGTCATGAAGACGCCATATGCCAGTTTCTGGTAGTGCGGGTACCGCTGTTTTGTTGGCGTAAGTACCTCGCTGAGGTAGTAGACTGGGCGCTATACCCCGTGGACCTTGTTTTCCTCGGTTCCTTCTACCACGAGCACCGTGCTGACCACCTAGTTGGTGGCAGAGATGTATAGCAACAGTGGTTCCCTTTTGCGTGGGGTCACTAGTACTGGCGAGGTGGACAATAGGCACTTGAGGTCTTCAAATGCTTCCTGTGCCTCGTTGGTCCACTTGAAATTTTCAGCTTTGTGGAGGAGTTGGTAGAAGGGCAGTGCCTTTTTGCCCATTCGACTGATGAATCGACTGAGCATCGCGATTCGCCCAGCCAGCTGCTGGACACCTCTTACGTTCTTCGGCTTCTCCATGCCTAGTATGGCTTTTATTTTCTTCGGGTTCGCCTTGATCCCTCTCTCGGAGATAAGATACCCGAGTAGTTGCCCATATGGTACGCCGAAGGCGCATTTGTCAGGATTGAGCTTGATCCGGTAGCGGTCAAGGTTGGCGAAGGTTTCGCGCAAGTTGTCGATTAGTGAAGCTTCCTCTTTGGTCTTGATTATGATGTCGTCGACATATACTTGAATGTTGCGACCAAGTTGGTTTTTGAGGCAAGCCTACATGCACCGCTGGTAGGTGGCTCCTGCGTACTTTAGCCCGAAGGGCATTGTGTTGTAGCAGAACACGCCAAAAGGCGTTGTAAACGCCATTTTTCTTGATCTTCCTCCTTCATTCGAATCTGGTTGTAGCCTGAGTAGGCGTCGAGGAAGTAGAGGCGCTCACATCCCGCGGTGGAGTTGATGATCTGGTCGATTCGTGGTAGCGGAAAGTGGTCCTTCGGGCAGTGCTTATTCAAAGAGGTGAAGTCTACGCACATCCACAGGATCTCCGTGTCCTTTTTTGGTACTAGCACCGTGTTGGCGAGCCAAGTGCTTTCCTTGATCTCGTGTATGAATTTGGCGTCGAGGAGTCTTTTGATCTCCATTCCAACTACCTTTGCTCTTGGTTCAGACAGTCACCGAATTGTTTGTTTGACTGGCCTTGCGTCTGGGTTGACATTGAGTGCGTGCTCGGCAAATTCCCTGGGAACTCCTGGCATGTCCGCTGGACACTAGGCAAAGATTTCCCAGTGCTCACGGAGGTATTCGACGAGTGTGAGTTCCTAAGCGGGACTCAAGTTGTTGGCGATTAGGGCCGTCTTGGTGGGATCCAATGGGTGGACCTAAACTTTCTTCGTGTGCAGCGATCAGTCGAAGGATAGGTCGGGTGAGCTTGGCCGGCTTAGGGGAGGAAGACTGTTGTCTGTCGACTCCTTCAATCTTGTGAGTTCCTCCTGCATGCCGAAGGACTGGGAGATTCTGTTGAATTCCCTGTCGCAACTGTCGGATATCTCGAAGGTCCTGTTGATTGTGATGATGTCGTTACGGCCTGGCATTTTCATCTGCAAGTAGGCATAGTGAGGCACGGCCATGAACCTGGTGAACGCGACGTGTCCGAGGATGCGGTGGTACTGGGAGGGCCAGTCGACGACTTCGAAGTCGATGCGCTTACGTCGAAAGTTTTTCAGCGTGCCAAAGATGACGTCGAGGTTGATTTTACCAAGAGGGTACACGCCTTTGCCTAGGACGATGCCGTGGAATGTTGTGTCTGAGGCCTCTAGGCAGGTCAAAGGGATCCTCATCGCTCGCAAGGTACTCGCGAACATAAGATTGATGCCGCTTCTGCCGTCCATGAAGATGCGGCTCATGTCGAATCCTCCAATTTGTGCCTCGAGGATGAGGGGACAATGGCCTGGACAAGGTACCTGGTGCAGGTGGTCGCGCTTGTCAAAGGTAATGCAGGAGTAGCTTCCACTGAGGTAGTCAGTGGTGGATGGTGGTGAGTTTGTCGCCAAGTTGACTTGGCGAGTGATGGCCTTCTGCACCCGATTCGAGGGGTGTACCTTTTGGATTATCATGGTACCCATGGCCCGTGGGTATGGTTTGCCTCCGTGGTGCTGGTCCGGCGTAGCTGCATTTGGGGGTGGTCCAGGTGGTGGTGGCGGAGCGCCATGTGCTGCAGCTCCTAAGGCGGCTCCGTAGCCCCTGTTGACAGCGTCGCGATTCATCCGAGCTAGACCCTCATGAAGGTTGAGGAACTCGTGGCAGTCCTTGAGGAGGTGGCTGGACTTCTTTTTGCCATTGTGCTTGTTGATGTAGAAGTGTATAGTGCATGGCCCGGACAACTTGTCTTCGATGGATGTAGCGGGTGCCTCATCGTGAGTGCGGTGCTGCCATACTTGCATGGTTTTCCCGGAGTCGCGGTATCCACTGCTATGGTAGCCGCTGTAGCGGTTGTCGTCGCGTCTATCGACATAGCTGGCTGCGACGATCTTGAAGTCATCGCGGTGATCGTAGATGCGCATGCGACGTTTGCTTCGGCGGTCACGTCTGCATTCGAGTTCTGCTTCATTGTCGGAATGAACGCGATTCTTCACCGAATCTTCTCCATCTGCCCATCGATTCGCGATTTCCATCAGGTGGTCGATGGTTTTGGGCTTCGAGCAGCCCAGATCCTCCCTAAGCTCTATGCGGCGTACGCCGCAATTGAATGTGTCAATCGCGCGATCCTCCGAGATATTTTATGCGAAGTTCTTGATGATGGACCACCTCTGGATGTATGAGCGCAGTGACTCGCCCGATCTTTGCTGGCAGCATCTCAGCTCTTCGATTGATGCAGGCCTTTTGTAGGTGCCCTTAAAGATGCGCACAAAGCTGTAGACCATCTCTTCCCAACTACGAATGGATCCGCATGGGAGGTTGTTGAGCCATGCTCGGGCGGCGCCCTGCAGCTGTAGCTGCAGGCATATCATAGCCGTGCTTCGACTTCTGCCGTGGAGCCTGACGGAGGAGATATGGACTTCTAGCCAGAGTTTTGGGTCCTACAGACCGTCGAACTTCGGGTTTTCTGATGGGAGCTTAATCCCCTTGGGCATTCGCTTTTGCCTGATGGCCCTGCTAAAGCATCTAGCGCCATAGAGCTCCACATCTTCGTCTTCTGAGTTAGTCGATCGGGCACGTCGTGCCCTTGATTTGTCGATTTTGTGCTGCGTGATGTCATCACGCGCGTCGTAGTCGTGGTCGTGTCGTCGTGCGCGGCAACATCGGGTCAGGTCATGACTGTCATCGCTGGATGAGGGTGAGGAGTAGCGTTTCAGCAGGGCCTTGCCTTTCTTCGGCTCCGGTGCTGGCTCTTTGTCGAGAGCAGCCTCGACTAATCCCAAGCCTACGGTCGTATATTGGTGCATGGCAGCTCGGGGATCTCTAGCTGGCGGCTAATTGTTGAGCAGGTACATGGTGGCCGCTGTCACCGCTACCTGCGGTGTCTTTGGGACCACGTTGCCCCGGGTGTCGACTGTCATAGAGCTAAAGTCGAGGACTTTTGCAGCCTCTATGCGCTCCTACTCGGTGAGATGGGCCATTCGAGATCGTCTCTTGTTGGCCACGTACTCGTTGCCCTTGGAGGAGGATCCTCCATGGGAGGAGAGTCCGGCCCGTCGAAGGCTCGACTCATCTGCCGCCTTTTTACGCGCTTCGAGTTGCGCGATTGTTTGCAGCTGGTGTCTGTATTCTTCCTTAAGTAGCCAATGGCAGCCCATTAGCATCTCTTGCGACATGCCTGGAGGCAGGGGATTGCCTCGTAGAGCTTCTCGGCAACAGGCCCACTCGAGATCGTTGAGCCTAATCACGACATGCTCGCCGGTGTGCTCATTCACCATGGTAGGAGGTTCGGCCGCCCCTCCATTGTTGACGGGGGCGCCGTTGGTAGGGCCACCGTTGGGTGGTCCTCCATTGGGTATGCCGCCGTTTGGCGGGTTGGCTCCATGGCCACCATTGCCCGTGTTGTCGTGATTGGCAGAGGAGTCGCCCGTGTTGATGACGATGCACATGAAGTGGTTGGGGAAGCTGCTGCTCCCACAACTTTCAGATCTGGAGCCGTAGGCTCCATCTTTAGTTGCCAGATCACGCAGATCGGATTCGTCACTGCTATCGCTGACCGTATTCTCAACTGTTGTCAAGGCTTTGAGCTCACCGAGGGTGCCGATCGGCGGGGGGAACCATGATGCTGGAGCAATCGATGGTGTCGTCGGCTGGTCAGGCATGCGAAGCGTGCCCATCTGACCAACTTGGATGCGGAAGCTCCCGATCGCCAGGCTGATTCCATCGCCCACGGACTCGAAAGCCGGGTGACTGGCTGGCGTGTGGACGGTGAAGTCGAACGCGCCGAAGAGTTGGCGAATCTCCGCTGTTGCGGAGTTGTAGATCGCAGTTGATGGGCCGAAGAAGCCACAACATCAGCACTCCCAGTTCCCACAGACGGCACCAATTGACGAGGGTTTAACTCATCAATGCCCATTGTTATGGACTTGGGTTTTGGAGAAGGAGGGAGTGCTGGAAGCATCTATCGGCAAGCAAACAAGCACAGAAGGGACTCGAAGATTTACCCAGGTTCAGGCCTCGTAGAGGTCCCTACTCCTGCTTGTCTGCTCGTGGAATTATCAGAAGAATCGAAGATTACAATGGTGCACAGATGCAATCTGGCGAGGGTTGTGAAAACTAGGGTTGCGTGTGTCCTCCTCGCTGCCCCCTCCTAGCCTTTATATAGATGGGCTAGGTCTCGGGTAGCAGGTCGAGTCGGTTACAGGTTAGGGTTTTTCCCTTTGAACTTTCTATCTTTACCTTCTTCCTGTTCTTCAAGCAATCGAGAGTCCGTAGGCTACTCGAGTTCTCTCTTTGGGCTTTGGCGACACCGTGGGCTTCCACTGTATTTAGGCCGTATATACCAAGCTCGAGTACTTGTAGGGTTTACCCATGTTAGTAGCTGTATTCAAAATTGAATTCAAAGAGTTGTACGGAACCAAATTGCATGATTCCAATTTGGTTAGAAAGGTATTGAAAATATCTAATAACTCCCCTTGTATCCAAACCATTTGAAATTATAGATCACCTATACCAAAAATAACAAGACAGAGAGTTTTACCACTTCAAACATTTTTATAAAATCTACCATAAATGCTTTTGAGTTGATTCCAACTCTCAAAAATCACATTTGGCATGCTCTACATGAATATGTAAATAGATTTGGTTTTACAGATATTAAACATGGATTAGTATTAAAAGAATGCTATATAGGCATTTCTAGTCACTTTAATATTATTAAATAGTAGTATTAAATCTTGTAATCTATGACCACCACTTTAAATCACATTCCCAAGTATTAGAATATGTGGTGATGACATGTGTCAATATGATCCCATATCTTAATTGGAGAATATTAAATCTTAAGTATTTTCAATGAGTAAAAATTACTTTTCCCAATATAAGATAAATAAGAATGTGCCATTAATTCATGTGATGAGTAGGATGATGCTAGATCATCTAGTGTGAGCCCTTGTGTGCTAATTAGAAATAGTGAAGTGTTGTTTGGTGATTGTGTACCTCATATATATTTATAGACGCTAGTACCGACCCGGGCTACGACGAGGAGGAGTACTTCGAGGAAGAAGAAGAGAACTTCAACGACTGCACCCAACAAGGCAAGGTAAAACTATGCAAGCTATCAGTGCAAACAAACAAATGCAAGATGCACTAGGCATGCTTGGTTATGCAACTTTGATTATACCCAGCCCAAGTTTTACTTTTCCCTTTCACTAAAGTTTCTTACTTAGTTAATGAATTGTGATTAATGGAAAATAGGATGGATCCCCTCAAGATCCTAAAACTAGTCTTGGATACTTATACTTGATTAGCACCCCTCCATAGTGATACCCTCAATACTAGTGGCTAGTGCTAAGCTAAAACTTGATCACTTAGATGGGAATACTTGGAGAAAAGGATTATGAAAATCTTGGAATGATGATTCATTCTATTGAAATGTTTTGACATGTGTTATGAAACACAATGGTTTGATGATGAAACTGAAGGAGGCATGAACCTTGACTTTGATAAAAACTGATGGTTGGGTTCGAATGCGATACCATTCCAATTTTACCGTACACCCACATTACCTGAGTTTGGTAGGGCTTAACTCAAAGTTTATACGTCTTAGTATGGGTTCCCTTGCGGAAGAGGTTGAGCTGAGGCTACCTCGTGAGTATGAATCTCCACCTATGTAGTGCCCAGGATGGCAGATGGCCGTGGCTGGGGGGCCAAACTCATAGGGGAGGTGCCTATACTAGGGTGTGTAATTGAAATGTTAGGATTGATTATCAGCATACTAAGTATGATGATTCAGGGTTATCCCTGACAAATGTATCGAATCTTGTGGTGAAAGTGTACCACCTCTACTAAATTATTCGAATAGCCGCGTCCACGGTTATGGATAGTTGGAGTGGCCATACTGTTCCGTTGTCAGATGTTTTCAAAATGACTTGAACAATGACTTTGACTTGACCACAACCATGTTGTGAACATGAAAACTAGATTCCCACTTAAGTAATCTAGAGAACTAAATTAGGTCTTTAATCTTTAAGGCATTCTTGAATAAACCTGGATTTTTGCAAACAAACCTAGAGCTTAAGATTCCTACTAGCTTTACCTTACTTATACTAGTGATAGTTTGTGAGTACTTAAAGAGTACTCATGGCTTTATCCCTAGCTATTCCCATGTACAGACTATGAGGAGGACTACCTGGAAGATGGACAACAGGAGGTCTAAGATAACTAGAATTATCTCCCATCGTCAGCATTGCCTGTGACTGTGAAGATGGAGTCTACTACATTATAATTCCGCTGCTCTGATTTGTATATGATTGGATCATCAGATCCTTTATTTGTAAGACTATTATGGTTTGTAATGGATGAGGTACTATGGTACCAATTCTGTTATGTCTCGCAAAAATGGTAATCCTAGGATTGCGATGTACGACATAAGAGGCATATGGACTTAAAAATCCGGGTGTTGACAAGATGGTATCAGAGCCATCCTGACCATAGGAGACCCTAGTTAGAATGGACGGACGTCTAAAAAACCTAGTTTCAAAACAAAGTAATTGAGTATTTACGAAAACCTATTCTCATTCTTACCCTTGTGATTCTTTCAAAAAGGAGTTCACATGTTCCTCATAACTCTTACAATTGTACATACAAATTGACACACTTGATCACCCCACTAACTTACTCATCTTAATTTCTTATAGATGGAGGTCAAATATAACAAGTTTTACCAGTTGGGCAACGGAGGACAGCTCATCTTTGTGAGGTATTTGGATCAGCTCTTGGAGTATCTTGGACGCCCACACCCGGAGTTCTTCGGAGCACAGCTCAATGACCAACAAGGAGGGGAACTACAGTGGTTGATAGTTGCGGATCTGAGAGGCAAAATGGAGCCACCTCTTTCGGAGAAGATTCAGTTCAGCGTGATGGAGAACAACTGGTTAGGTGGTCTAGCCAGGGCAATGCATGAGGCACTTGCTCGTCAGTGTGCACAAAACATCAACTAGATCAATGGCACCCGTTTTTCCTACTATGTGAGACGTGACTCTATGGTATAGCCTTTGGCCATGCCGGCACATCCGGAGTTGAAGCATCACGTGGACCACATGGCCTTCATGCTGCACGAGACCTAGAAGGAGTTGGACAACGCCCATGCCTACGCCAACCAGAATCATGCTGAAGCCACTAAGAGGAAGCAAACCCTCGCCATTCTCCCCAAGGAGCGCAAGTGACTTCATAGCCAGCGTGACAAGAAGGATCGCATCATCGCCCTTCTTCATCAGAAGATAGCCACCTTGGAGGATACTATCCACGACCAGGAGATCCAGCTAGAGGAGAAGGAGGAGGAAGGTGAAGATATCCATGGTGATATTCACTCTTACCTCAGTGATGATGATGACTACCTAGAGGACGTCGCCATGGAGGACCACACTGACCAGGATGACGCCGACTTCATTGATGACGAGGAGCCCGACACCCCCGATGATGAGTAGTCGCACCTGAGCACTATCGTAGGTGTGAGTTGTATTCGGTCCCATTGTATCGTAGCTTCACAGAATGGTTCCTAAAACCATCTGCTTTCTTAGTTGTGGTGTGTGTTTGTATTGTGTGTTTGGAATGAATGAGAAAAGGTTATTAGTTTCATAACCTTAGTCATGCTCAAAGTTTTAAAAGCTTTTAAACCATACCAATAAACCATTGAAATTTTCCCTCTTGTCTCATTATCTATCTCAATCTTTAGATGACTCGCGGAAACCCCGGAGGAAGCAGCTCATCTCAGGACCCAATGCTGCAGATTCTGCAGATGTTAATTTCTAACCATGAAGCCGGTAGAGCTGAACATCAAGCCAATCTAGCCACTGTTCAACTGATATCCTAGATGGCACATAACAATCAAGGCCATGGAAACCAAGATCACCATGGATCCAAACTCAAAAACTTCCAAAACACCAACCCTCCCATGTTTAGTAAATCAAAAGAGCCTTTAGATGCTGATGACTGACTACAGACCATGGAAAACAACTTAGAAGTGGGAGGAGTAGATGCCAATGAGAAGGTACTGTTTGCCACCCACTATCTGGCAGGCTATGCAAGATCTTGGTGGAATAGCACCCGTACCATGAACGGAGGTCAGATGATGACTTGCGAGGAATTCAAACTCAAGTTCAGCCAGACCCATGTGCCCCCGAGTTTGATCAAGAGGATGAGAGATGAATTCAGGGAGCTGAAGCAGGGAAGAATGACTATGGTGGAATACCATGACAAATTCCTATCTCTAGCCAGGTATGCCCCGAATGAGATTGACACTAAAGCGAAGAAGAAGGAGAGATTCTTGAACGGTCTACATGATGAGATGCAGACAGTGATAGTCAACATTCCCTTTGATGACCTTGTGATTCTTGAACCGCAAGCATCGTATGATGCACCAACCTAGACCCCACCAGACCCTGAAGTATCGTCCCAACCCGTCTGCAGGATATGCACCTAGAAACAACAGACTCCCTATGCCCCGTCCGAACTATCCCAATCGTGGCGGAGGAAACCCGAGGCCCAGAGGCCACAACAACCACAACAATTACCCTGAAACCCCAATAATTTCAACCGTGCACCACCAAGGTCCAACAATAGCAACAACAACAATACTACCCCAAGGACTGGAAGCAATGTTGTGCCTGTCGCAGGGAAGCACAAGTCAATGATCACTTGCTTTGAATGCGGAGTCACGGGTCACTACTCCAACGAGTGCCCCAAGAATCTTGCCGCAACAACCAATGTTACTGCACCTGCCCAACAGCAGCGCTATGTCCACCCTGGAAAGAGATTTGCCCCAGGAAACCTGCACAACCGTACCGGTCGTCTATTCCACATGAATTCTGAAGAAGCCCAGGAAGCGCTGGATGTCGTGTTGGGTATGTTTTCTGTTAACTCAGTATTAGCAAGAGAGTTGTTTGATTCTGGAGCATCGCACTTGTTTGTTACAAAAGAATTTGCATGCACTAGTAAGATCCAACCCACCAATTTGAAGCATGTTATGATAGTTCAAATACCTAGTTCAACCACCAAAGCTAGAAAAATTTGCAAGGCCGTACCTATCAGAATCCATGGGATAGATTTTTATGCCAATCTAATAGTACTTGGAACCAAAGGTTTGGAAGTAGTACTAGGAATGGATTGGATCTTGAAACATCAAGGATTAATTGACTATGCCAAGAATGCCATAACCATGACTAGTAGCACCGGAGTATCAGTAGAACATGTATCTGAGACGCTACCCTGTCAATTCAAGTGCAACAAAAGTTTAGCCAAAACCACCATTGACCAAGTCAGAGTAGTTTGTGAATACCCCGATGTATTCCTAGATGAATTGCCCGGTATGTCCCCAGATCTAGATATCGAGTTTATCATTGAACTAGTTCTTGGAACTGGACCCATAGCTCAGAGACCATATAGTATGAACCCATCTGAATTAGTGGAGCTGAAGAAGCAACTTGATGATATGTTGGGAAAAGGTTTGATACAACCAAGTGCATCGCCATGGAGATCACCTATTTTGTTTGTGGATAAGAAGGATGGTGCCAACCGTTTATGTACGGATTATCGGAAGCGGAATAACGTCACTGAAATGGATCGTATGGGCACCTAGAGGGGGGGATGAATAGGTTCTACTTCAAATTTTAATGCCTTTTCAATTTTAGGCTTAGCTCAAAAGGTAAATTCTCTAGATAAACTATTAGGTGGAATTTCCCTATATGTAAACCTATCTACTAGCAAGTAAAGAGCGAGTGGAAGAGGAACGTGTAAACCGTAGTGAAGCACGTGGAGACACATGATTTGTTTGACCGCAGTTCCTTCCTTGTTAAGGGAAGCACGTCTGCATTGGAGGGGTGGGTGGTACTAAGACCACCACGCCACAATAAGCCTCACCCTGTTCTCCGATGGATCCCGCCACCAAAGGCCTGATCCACCTTTCCACTATAGGGACCCTTCGAGGCGGGTACCGGTGCCTTTACACAACTAGCATGGCACGGCTCCACAATCAACTTGGAGGCTCCCGAAATGACAACAAGCTGCCACGAGAACAAGTTACAAAGAACAAGATCTAGATATTGACAAGAATACTAGATCAGGGATTTCTCCAAATTAATGGAGAGGAGTTGATGCGCTTGATTCGTGATGACGATGACGATTCTCTCCTCCTTCAATTCCCCCAAAGATTGAAGCCTTCGGGTGGTTGAAGTGGGAGATCTAGAATGGGAGCTCTTGCAAAGTGTCTGAATAATTTCGAGTGAATCAAGAGTTCTGAACGTTGGGGAAGGAGGGATATTTATACCCCCTTCCAAAACCAAGCCGTTGGAATCTTTGGGGGCCAGATTATCCGGCCTAAGTGAGGGCCGGATTATCCGGCCTAGGGAAAACTCCGCCCTAGACTCGGAATATCCGGCAGATAATCCGCCCCTCTCTGAGTGTCGTGCCGAGCTTGCCCTTGATCGTCTTCTGGGGGCCGGATTATCCAGCCCCATGTGAAGGCCGGATTATCCGGCCCGGGGAGGAAAAACCGCCCCAGTTCGGATTTTCCAGGAGAAAATCCGACCGGACTCCGAGCAACGCGCCTTGGCAGGCTTTGGTCAAATTCTGGGGGCCGGATTATCAGGCCCATGCAAAAGCCCGATTATCCAGCATGGGGAAGAAAAACCGCCCCAGTTCGGATTTTCCGGGAGATAATCCGCCCCCTCTCTGAGTGTCGCGCCTTGGCAACCTTTGATCAATGAGGTAGGCCGGATTATCCGGCCCTTGGTGGGGCGGATAATCCGCCCCCCAAAACTCCTGCACACTTAGCGCACATGAGAAAACTCCACAGTATTGTTATCTAACACACAAAACACAGGAAAACATGAAATGTTCTTTCAATCTCCCAATTTTTGGTGTTAGATGACAATACTAGGATTTGCAGGAAAGGATCACAAGACTACCAGCAATAAACATGGAAGAGACTCCCCCTCAATGTGTGCATATTAGAATTTTGCATTTGAATACAAATGCACACAAATAGGTGAATCTATTCCATTGACATATGAACAACATAATCATACCACCGAGATAGGGAGAGAGGCATCCTTAAAATAGCCACAATTATCAACGTGATAACCAATATAAGCGCCTTCCTCGATAAAGATTCCCAGCATAATAGGATATGAATAGATGAATCCATAAGCATAATCCATGAGATAAATCCAGACAACCACCGTCACAGAGTCTCAAACAAACCACAAATCACAAATTTAAAATTCAACGCTAAATGGGCACAAGCGAGAAAACAACGAATAGGAAAAAATGCAAGTGCTTATGCCCGACCCATGCAAATTCTCAAAGACTTAATAGAACTACTTCTCTCTCTTTGGCATCGAGACGCCAAAAAGGAAGAAGAGCGATGCTAGCGCCCCAAGGGATCACTCGTAGTCCTCATCCTCGTCCTCGTCCTTGTCCTCGTCCTTGTTCCCATCCTTGTCCTCATCTTCAATCTCCTCGGTGTCATCATCCTCATCATCAGTAGTGGCCGTAGAGGGGAACAAGTGATGTTCCATCTCTCCATAGTTCAGCCCGGAAGAAGAGTTCCACCGGGCATATGGTGTGGGAGGGGTAGGAGCCGGGGGATCACCAGAAGCACCGGACACATGGTGAAGGATGAGCTGCTGAGAGTGAGCCAACTCATGGCGCTGCTTGTACGCCTCATATTGTCCCTTGCGTGTGTCCATGCCCATGCAAAGGATATTCCGCTGGAACCAGTTCAACTGCTTGATCTCACAAGCAACAGGGGGCACTGGAGGCCTGCGAGCATCCCTCATGAGACCCTTAGGAGCAGAAGAGGGGTGAGAGGTATTCCGAACCTTGGTGTAGATCTTCTTTGCCTTATGCACAACATCAATGTTGAAATCTTCAAAAAGAAGTAGGTGCCTGATGAGCATCATAATGTAGGGAGCATAAGGAATGGACAGCCGGTTGAACATTACATCAATCAATTCATGGTAGATGAAGTCCATCACATCTAGCTTGTATTGCACGGACTCATCCTCGCACGAGGCAACCTCATGGGAGAAAGCAAGGAGCTGAACAAGGTGACCACGGATGCTATCATTATTGCCTCCACTTGGAGTGATCGAATCACGGAAGAGACCGACCAAAGTAGCATAGATAGGAGCAAGACCAGCAAGAGTGCCCACAATGCCATTGTCCATTGTGCAAGGAGAGAGAGCTGCATCTTTGTTGGGCTTCAGCTGAGTGACGATGCGGTGGCCACTGGCCCTATCCCTGCTGCGGAAATTGTATCCAAGAACCTCAGCAAACAAACCGAAATCAACAGTCATAGGCCTGTCATGAGTCATCCACTTCATAGTGCCATGCTCATCGCCACAAATAACCAAAGTGGAAAAGAACTGCTTCACCACCTCAGAGTCATATGAACACTGGAGAGACATGAGATGGTGCAGCCCCCTCCGCTCAGCCACATACATGGCATCCACAAGGTGGGGCTTCTCCAAAGCCTCAGCAAGAACCAGCGGGTGCATAGGCCTAATGTTCAGCCTGGCATACACATCTTCAAAAAAACCTTTCTGTTCAGCACACCAAAAGCGAGCATATCCCAGCTCAGAATCACGAGGTAAATCCGCAAACAAATCACGGTGACGAATAGAGGAATAAGTAACTGGATCCAAAGCCTTGTAGTTGATCTTGGGATCCTTGCCCTTCCTTTTGGACACCCCCTTTCTAGTCCTCTCTGCTTGTTCAGCCATGCGCTTCTCTTCGTTCTTTCTTCTCCTCAACTCAACCTCGTCCACTAAGTTACCCTGTCTGTCATCCCGAAAGCATTTATCACGAGGACGGCGCTTGTAGGTCTTGGGAACACTAGAACCACCTGTGAGGAGAACAAGGGCGATAGCATGGGGATAAGCATACACACAAGTCCAAGAGAGAGCATGGAAAAAGTAGTCAAAAAGTTCATAAGTCAAAACTACTCAATGCACACAATATGGTGAAACTGAACCAGTGTTGAATCTGTCAGGCCGGATTATCCGGCCTGGCCAGGGGCAGATAATCCGGCCCTGGCAGAAATTTTCGACTTCACCTAGATTGAATGCAAAAAGTAGATCGGGCCTAGAAACTGCAAGACTATGATTTCTACGCGAAACAACATCCTTCTAGACAATGTTCCACCCAACAAATAAGAGAGAGGGAGTTACCATCACTCATTGGAGGAAGAACGCGGAGGAGAAGGTACCCGAGACGCAGAGAAGAAGATCCGGGGAGGCCCGAAAATCCGGTGGCCGGAGAGGCTCCGGGGAGGGTGGGGGACGGCAAGCGGCGGTTGAGGAGGAGGAGAGGGTTGGGGGAGAAGTACTGCTCGTTATGAGCCGTTCCCCCCGATCCCTGCCCTTTAAGATGAAATCCGCCAGGGCCGGATTATCCGGCCTCAAATCTGAATTTCTGTTGTACACAGATTTAGGCCCGCACGTCCCCAAACAACACCCCCACAAGGTGTACAAGGGACTTGTGTGCAAGAATAGATGGCTTATGGGTGGATAAAGTCTTAGGATTAAGAAAGACAAACTTAGATGGTACTATACACTCAAATTTGCAAGAACCAAATCAAATAAAAGCCAAAATTGAGTGTGATTCCCATAAGAACATGAGATGAGAAAAAACAACCAAAAAGATCCATAAAAATCCAATTCTCCTCAAGGGAGAGGGTGGTGGCCGAAGCCACCTTGTTGGAGTGTATGGTGTGACACCGCGAAGATATATCTTGGGTTCACGACCAATACTCATCAATAAGCTCACATATCACAAAATGATATTAAGAGAAATGATTTATCTTGCTTTTGGCATTATGGGGGGAGGGTTAGCCCTATTAATTAGGACCACACTCCCCCTATATCCATGCCCATATCTAGACCAAATGACTGAGATGTAAGAGTGAGTGCATGGGTAATCAAGACAAACTCCCGGAATCAATGATATTTAGCTCATTCCTCAAGTAGCAGAATCTTGCTTCATCAAGTGGCTTCGTAAAAATATCAGCAAGTTGGTTCTTCGTGCTCACAAAATATAGATCACTATCGCCTCGAGCAACATGGTCTCGAATAAAATGATTCCAAATCTCAATATGGTTTGTCCTTGTGTGCCGTACCGGATTGTACACAATTTTGATTGCACTTTCATTATCACATAAAAGAGGCACTTTGTCACAATTGACACCGTATTCCTTTAAAGTTTGCCTCATCCACAATAACTGAGTGCAAGCACTAGCAACAACAACATATTCAGCTTCGGTGGTGGAGAGAGAGATACAGTTCTGCTTTTTAGATGACCAACACACTAGAGATCTTCCCAATAATGGACAAGCTCCAGAAGTGGATTTCTGATCATCCTTATCACCAGCCCAATCTGAATTAGTATAACCACATAGAGAGAAATTGGAGCCCTTGGGATACCATAGACCAAAGTTAGGGGAATGAACCAAATATCGAAAGATCCTCTTGACCGCCACTAAGTGGCTTTCTTTAGGAGCTGCTTGATACCTTGCACACACCCCCACACTCAACACAAAATCGGGTATAGATGTGCAGTGGTAAGGAAGAGAGCCGATCATGGACCGATATACCTTTTGGTCCACATCTTTACCATGTGGGTTAAGTTCAAGGTGACATTTTGTTTGCATCGGAGTGGCGACACCATTAAGATCCGTCATCTTGAATCTCTTGAGCATGTCTTGGATGTACTTAGCTTGATTGATGAAGGTTCCTTCTCTAAGTTGCTTGATCTCGAATCCAAGAAAGAACCGTAATTCCCCCATCATCGACATCTCAAACCTGTCAGTCATAAGCTTTGAAAATTCATCATTAAAAGCTTTATTAGTAGAACCAAAGATGATATCGTCTACATATAGTTGGCATATGAAGAGGTCCCCCTTAACCTTCTCAGTAAAAAGAGTGGGATCGATTTGCCCAACTTCGAAGCCACAGTCTAGTAAAAGCTCTTTAAAGGTGCTCATACCATGCACGTGGGGCTTGTTTAAGGCCATAGAGTGCCTTATCGAGTTTGTAGACATGGTTCGGGAAGTTAGGATCCTCAAATCCCGGGGGTTGCTTTACATATACCAACTCATGTAGAGGACCATTAAGGAAAGCACTCTTGGCGTCCATTTGCTGCAATTTAAAATTGTTATGGGCAGCATAAGCAAGAAGGATACAGATGGACTCAAGTCGAGCCACTAGAGCATAGGTCTCGCCGAAGTCAATGCCCTCAACTTGAGAGTAACCTTGTGCCACAAGTCTCGCCTTGTTCCTCACAACAATGCCATTCTCATCTTGCTTGTTTTTAAATATCCATTTAGTGCCGATAACATTGCGGCCATCTTTGGGTTTCTCCACGAGTTTCTAGACCTTGTTGCGCTCGAAATTATTCAATTCTTCATCCATAGCAACAACCCAGTCCGGATCTTCAAGAGCTTCAAAAAATTTCTTGGGTTCCACCATTGAGATGTGAGCTTGATGCTCACCAAAACTTGCCAATTCCCTTCTTGTAGAAACCCTTCGTCGAAGGTCACCTACAAGCTTATCGAGGGTGTGACCCCTTAACTCAAGGTTCCGATCAGCACGAGACTTGCGACAAAGTTCAATAAGCTTGTTGTCTCTTGGTGGAATAGTTTCATCACTTGAATCTTCATTAGAATCATTTGCTCGACCTTGATTAGAATCTGGGATAACAGTAGTAGGCGGTGATGAAGTGTGCCCTTGAGGTGCTTAGCAGCCGTAACAGGAGACTGCTGAAGAACAGGTGATTCAGGGCTGGGTAATCTGGCCGATGGAGAGGCCGGATAATCTGGCCTAGGAGAACTTGTAGCTGCTTCATCAGGCTGCCTAGGACTTGCTTGAACTGGCGAGGGCCGGATAATCCAGGTCCAGCCGGAAAATCCGGCCTGGAGCTTGCAGCGATTTCTTCAGCACCAGGAGCAATTTGGTCGTCGAGAGCGGGGTGGCCGGATATTCCAGTGTCAACCGGATAATCCATCCTAGAGCTTTCTAGAACATCTTGACCTTCACCAATTGATGGAGATGGGGTAGAAGTTACTCCCGTGGTCGGAACATGATGAGTATGTGTAGATGAGGGTTCTTCATGAGTAGAGCATTGTCCTTCCCGATCCGCCACAAGGGGTTCCTCAATGGGGCGGAAAAATCCCACGCCCATTCTTCTTATGGCATCTTGGGGTATTTCAACATCTGCATCACAAACATCAACTTGCCCCGCACGGGAGCCGTCATTTTCTTCGAACACCACACTACAAGATTCTACAGCAGTTCCGGAGAGCTTATTGTAGACTCTATAAGTGTGGGATTCGGCACCATAACCAACAAAAATACCTTCTAGAGCCTTAGATTCAAACTTAGATAAACAAACTCCCTTGATGAGAAAGAAACACTTACACCCGAATACCCGAAAGTATGAGATGTTTGGCTTGTTATCGGTAAGTATTTCATATGGAGTCTTGTCCAAGATTTTATGGAGGTATAAACGGTTGGATGAGTGTCAAGCGGTAGAGATTGCTTCAGCCTAGAAATTATAAGGATATTTGAATTCGGCTAGCATTGACCTTGCCATATCCAATAGAGTCCCATTTTTCCTCTCGGCTACACCATTTTGTTGAGGGGTGTACGCATCGGAATATTGATGTCTTATCCCCTCTTCACTTAGGAACTCATTTAAGGTGTAGTTCTTGAACTCAGAGCCGTTATCACTTCTTATAGCTAGAATAGGGACGTTGTGTTGACATTGAACCTCGTTGGCGAAGTCGATGACCGTTTGTTGAGTTTCACTCTTCAACTTGAAGAAATAAACCCAAGTGTATCTTGAGTAATCATCAACGATCACAAGATAGTACTTCTTCCCACCGAGGCTTGCATGAGATGGAGGTCCGAAGAGGTGCACATGTAGGAGCTCTAAGATCCTTTTTGACGAGATAATAGTCTTCCTACGATGAAGAGACTCATGCATTTTCCCTTCAAAACAAGCCCTGCAAACACGATCTTTGGCAAAGGAGACGTTTTCTTTTAGTCCAAGGATGTGGCCACCCTTGTGGAGACTTTGCAAAGTTCTCATATTGACGTGGGATAGTCGGCGATGCCATAGCCAACCCACATCAGCCTTTCCGAAAAGACACATCGGGCCTGTAGTGGTTTTCCCTGAAAAGTCCACCACGTACAGGTCATTTTCGACATATCCCACGAAAGCGACTTTTAGAGACTTGCTCCACAAGAGTACCACCAAATAAGCATCAATATAAACTGCAAAGCCCATCTTACCAAGGGAACGAACTGAAAGTAAGTTGTACCCGAGGGTCTCAACAAGCATGACGTCCACGAGAGAGATATCGTGAGATACCACAACTTTGCCGAGACCCAGTACCTCAGATTTTGACTTGTCACCATAGGAGATGGTTATATGATCATGATTTGGCTGCATCTTCGTGATGATCTCCTTGCTTCCGGTCATATGACTCGTGCATCCGCTATCGAGTACCCATTTAGACCCACCGGAAGCATAGCCCTGCAAGAAAGTTACTTCTTGGTTTTAGGTACCCATTTTTCAATGGGTCCTCTCATATTAGTGACAAGGGTCCTAGGGAACCAAATAGACCAAGGAATGTAACAATCATAAGAGCCTATATAACTAGCATAAACATCACCATAATAATCGCAATATAACTCAAAGTTAGGATTGTTAGCCCCTGCAAAATCATCATAATTAGACTTGTAATTGGTGATGTTGCTAGTCTTTGGTTGAGCAGGCTTGCTCTTCTTCTTCTTGTTGTTTTTCTTGTTTTTTGTCTTGGAAATGTAACCAAGACCTTCTTTTCTATTGTTTGTCCTTTGCTTGATCAGTATCTCATCAAGAACCTCTTTACCTTTGTGTTGAGAACCTCTTGCAAGATCTTCTTTTCCATAAGATGATGTGGAGGTACTTGGCACATCATACAACTTCAATTGAGTTTGGAGCTGATCATGAGACTCATTTAGAGTAGAGTGATCACTCTTCAATGCCTTGTGAGCACTGTCGAGTTTATCAAACTTCTCTGAGAGTCTAGCATGTGCAGGCCCAAATTCAATTCTTTCTTTCTTTAGTTTCTTGACCTTGGTAAGAGCATTGTCATGTTCTTTGATGAGCTGAGCCACAACTTCTTCATGTGACTCCTCAATGGATTCGAGTCTCTGTTCCAAGATACTCGAGCTTCCTCTTCTTCTTCCAAAGCATTCTTCAAAGAAGCTATCTCCAAGGCATCTTCTCTTTTAATTCTGCCCTTTTCTTCAAGAAGATCTTTGGCTTGAGCAAGTTGACTCATAAGAGCATAAAAATGGAGTTTGTGCTCACCTTGCAGGTTAGTGAAAAAGTTGTCCAAAGCAATAACTTCTTCTTTCATTTTAAGACTATGATGATCGTCCATATCCAAATTTATGTTAGTCTTTGGAAATGAAGAGCTAGAACTTGATACCTTGGACCCTCTTGCCATAAGGCAAGTGGCATTATTGTTGATGACGTTCTCGTTTGTCGAGTCGAAGAGAGATGATGGAGTCGATGTGGTGGCTATAGCAGCCACCTCACGAGAACTATCTTCATCCTATTCATCTTCAGTTACAAAGGAGTATTCTTCTTGTGCCACTAAGACGATCTTGGGTTGCTTCTTATAGGGGCCATTCTATTTAATAAATGGCTTCTTCTTAGGTGCCTGGGATTTTTCTTTAAGAATGAGCGTGCCACCATTGTCTTCTCTATTTTGATAAAGACACTCGGCTACAAAGTGCAGCCCATCTCCACAGTTGTAGCATGTTCTCAGTCTTGGGCCACTTTCTCTTCTTCCACTCGACCCATTCTTGCGCTCAACTTCCGACTTGGCCTTGGCAGGATCCTTCCAAAAGTTCCTTGCGTAAAACACCATGTACTCACCATGAGCATGTTTGACTTCATCGGGGCAGTCCATGGAGGCCCCCTTAACAACTCTTTCATCCTCATCTTGCTCAACAACATTGGCCTTTAGAGCAACATTGACTCCCTTTTGCATTCTAATGGCACGAGCCCAGGCATCTTCAGCGTTCTTCGCGGCAACTTTGAATGATGCCATTTCTTGCATGACTTCATTGGATGTCATTTGATGGTAGTTGTGTCTACCTTGCAAGCTCTTCAAATCCGTTGGCTCAAAAGGCATTAAGGCACTCACATATTTTCTTTTTATCCATGCATCATCAATGTGGGTGGCTCCATGCTTTCTAAATGTTGTTGCAATGCCCTTGAGTCTTCTATACATGTCTTCATGGCTTTCACCATCCAACATGTAGAACCCTTCAGCTTCAGTACTCAGGGCATCATAACTATTCCTTCTCATGCTTTCATTCCCAATAAAGAGATCGGTGAGGGCATCCCAAGCTTCTTTAGCTATGTTGAGATGTTCAATGTGGGGCATGTCCTTGGGACCCAGTCCAAGTTGTATCATGTGGAGAGCCGTAGCATTTAATTGGTTGTCCACAACTTCTCTTCTTGTTAGATTGGAATGATCTCCAATATGAAGACCCTCTTCAATAATCCTCCAAAGTTCAATTGAGGAGCTGCAAACATGAGACTTCATTAAGAATTGCCATTGATTAAAAGAGGATGCAGTAAGCTTGGGTGGATCACCCCTATTGTTTATATGAGGATGAGGGATAGGTGGATCGGGGGAATATACGTGACGAACCTCACTATATTCCTCCTTACCACTTCCCTTCTTGGAGGTGGAACCATTATGTTTTTCACCTACCACTTAATCATCCTTGGATCCGATGTTAGCCTTATCCTTGGATGATGGTGTGGCAGCCTCAGAGGAGAATGGAGATGGGGCTATGGATGATGTGAGACGAGCAATCATTTGATTCATCTCCTCCATCTTGGCTCAAAGGATTTCAACAAGGTTGTTTCCAACGTCTCGAGGTCATCCATTGTGACCTTATCCACAGCCTCATCCCCATCTCCCATGGTACCCATACTTCTCTTAGGCGGTTAAGCCCGAAAATAGAGCCGGGGCTCTGATACCAATTGAAATGGATCGTATGGGCACCTAGAGGAAGGGTGAATAGGTGCTACTTCAAATTTTAATGCTTTTTCAATTTTAGGCTTATCACAGAAGGTAAATTCTCTAGATAAACTATTAGGTGGAATTTCCCTATTCGCAAACCTATCTACCAACAAGTAAAGAGCGAGTGGAAGAGGAACGGGTAAACCGTAGTGAAGCACGCGGAGACACAGGATTTGTTTGACCGCAGTTCCTTCCTTGTTAAGGGAAGTATGTCTGTGTTGGAGGGGTGGGCGGTACTAAGACCACCACGCCACAATAGGACTCACCCTGTTCTCCGATGGATCCCGCCACCAAAGGCCTGATCCACCTTTCCACTATAGGGACCCTTCGATGCGGGTACCGGTGCCTTTACACAACTAGCAGGGCACAACTCCACAATCAACTTGGAGGCTCCCGAAATGACAACAAGCTGCCACAAGAACAAGTTATCAATAACAAATAACAAGATCTAGATATTGACAAGAATACTAGATCAGGGATTTCTCCAAATGAATGCAGAGGAGTTTATGCGCTTGATTCGTGATGACGATGACGATTCTCTCCTCCTTCAATTCCCCCAAAGATCGAAGCCTTCGGGTGGTTGAAGTGGGAGATCTAGAATGGGAGCTCTTGCAAAGTGTCTGAATAATTTCGAGTGAATCAAGAGTTCTGAACATTGGGGAAGGAGGGATATTTATACCCCTTCCAAAACCAAGCCATTGGAATCTTTGTGGGCCGGATTATCCGGCCCAAGTGAGGGCCAGATTATCCCGCCTGGGGAAAACTCCACCCCAGACTCGGAATATCTGGCAGATAATCCGCCCCCTCTCTGAGTGTCGCGCCGAGCTTGCCCTTGACCGTCTTCTGGGGGCCGGATTATCCGGCCCCATGTGAAGGCCGGATTATCCGGCCTGGGGAGGAAAAACCGACCCAGTTCGGATTTTCCGGGAGAAAATCCGACCGAACTCCGAGCGACGCGCCTTGGCAGGCTTTGGTCAAATTCTGGGGGCCAGATTATCCGGCCCATGCGAAAGCCGGATTATCCGTCCTGGGGAAGAAAAACTGCCCCAAATTCAGATTTTCTGGGAGATAATCCACCCCCTCTCTGAGTGACGTGCCTTGGCAGCCTTTGATCAATGAGGTAGGCCGAATTATCCAGCCCTTGGTGGGGCGGATAATCCGCCCCCCAAAACTCCTGCATACTTAGCACACATGAAAAAACTCCACAGTATTGTTATCTAACACACAAAACACAGGAAAACATGAAATGTTCTTTCAGTCACTATCAAGATAAAATATTTGTTTGACCAACTGACTGGTGCCAAAGTGTTTTCGAAGATTGATCTTACAACTGGTTATCATCAATTGAAGATCCGCGCACGGATATTCCAAAGACTGCCTTCACCACCAGATATGGATTGTATGAGTACAATGTCATGTCTTTAGCATTAACCACTGCCCCCCGCTTACTTCATGAATCTCATGAGTAAGATTTTTATGAACTTCCTGGATAAGTTTGTCGTTGTTTTTATTGATGACATTCTGATCTACTCCAAGTCAGAAGAAAACCATGAACAACACCTACGAACCATCCTTGAAACCCTTAGAGAGCATCAGTTGTATGCCAAGTTTAGCAAATGTGAGTTCTGGTTAAAGGAAGTAGGATTCCTAGGCCATATCTTGTCGGCAGGAGGAGTTGCTGTCGACCCCGCCAAGATTAAAGATGTCAAAGAATGGAAAGCCCCAACCACTCAAATCAAAGTCCACGCATTTCTTGGACTAGCCGGATATTACCACAAGTTTGTTGAAGGATTTTCGAGCATCGAAAGACCGATGACTCAGCTATTGAAGAAAGACAAGAAGTTTGAATGGAAGGACAAATGTGAAGCAAGTTTTCAAGATCTTAAGAAGAGATTGATTTCAGCCCTAATTTTTATCATGCCGGATATCAAGAAGCCTTTTGATGTGTATTGTGACGCATCCAGGATTGGTCTCGGATGCGTGTTGATGCAAGAAGGCAAAGTCATATCATACCTATCCAGACAACTGAAGCAACATGAGCAGAACTATCAAACCCATGACTTAGAACTGGCAGCCGTAGTTTTAGCCTTGAAGACATGGCGTCATTACCTCATGGGTAACCACTGTGAGATTTATTCGGATCACAAGAGTCTGAAGTATAGTTTCACCCAGAACGAGCTGAATATGAGGCAAAGGAGATGGATAGAGTTAATCAAGGATTATGACCTTGACATTCACTATCACCCCGGCAAGGCCAATGTGGTAGCGGATGCTCTTAGTAGATTTCCATGTAGACTAAATACCATCATCAAGGAAGACCAACCAAATTTGCATGAGCAGTTGGAATTTTTTTAGAATGGAGCTAGTTAGTGAAGGATTTTTAGCTAGCATAGAACTTCAACCCACTTTGATCAGTCAGATAAACGAAGCTCAGAAAGGAAATGCCAGTATGGATGGAATCAAGCGTCGTATCGGAACAGGGAAGGTACCCGGATTCACCGAAGATGAAGAAGGAGTTCTATGGTATAAGGGATGTATCTGTGTGCCCACAGATTCAGAGTTGAAACAAGTCATTATGCAGGAAGCCCATGATACCCTTTATTCTATTCCCCCGGGAGGAACCAAGATGTATCATGATTTGAAGGAGCAATTTTGGTGGCACAAAATGAAGAGAGATGTCAGGAGCTACATAGCCAAGTGTGATATCTGTCAGAGAGTCAAATAGGAACATTAGCGACCCGCAGGACTTTTGTAACCATTACAGATTCCGAATGGAAATGGGATTCTGTTGGAATGGATTTCATCACAGGTTTGCCCAGATCTAGTAGGGGAAATTACTCTATTTGGGTCATAGTGGATAGACTTTCCAAAGTAGCTCATTTCATACCCGTCAAGACTACCTACCACAGCTCCAAGCTAGCGGAGTTATACATTGCTAGAATAGTCAGTCTGCATGGAACCCCCAAAACCATAGTGCCAGATCGAGGAACCTAGTTTACCTCAAGGTTCTGGAAGAAAGTTCAAGAAGGATTAGGAACCAAATTGAACTTCAGCACAACTTATCACCCGCAAACCGACGGACAAACAGAAAGAGTAAACTAGATACTAGAAGACATGTTGAGATCTTGTGTTGTAGAATATGGATCCAAATGGGAAGATTGTCTACCTTTCACGGAATTCTCATACAACAACAGTTATCAAGCCAGTTTGCAAATGGACCCATTTGACTTTTTGTATGGAAGAAAGTGCTGTAGCCCCTTGAATTGGTCGCAAGTAGGAGAGAGTCAGATATTCGGACCCAACATCCTATGAGAAGCCGAGGAGAAGGTTCACAAAGTCCGTGAACACCTCAAGACTGCCCAATCCAGACAGAAGTTATGCTGATAAAAGACGTCGAGACCTGACCTTCAATGTCAGAGATTTTGTGTATCTCAAAGTATCAACCTTGAAGGGAATGTGGCGTTTTCGACTCAAAGGGAAGCCTGCCCCAGATATATTGGACCCTTCAGGATTTTAAGCTGCAGAGGAGAAGTATTGTCAACACCCGGATTTTTAATCCCAGATGCCCGTTATGCCATACCTCGCAATCCCAGGATTACCATTTTTGCGAGACATAACGGATTGGATATCATAGTACATCATCCATTACAAACCATACATAAGGTTTTACACAAATACGGATCTCATGATCCAGTCTGTAATACAACACCCAACGGAAATAAACAATAGCGTAGCGGTGGGGTCCATCTTCAGGGGCACATGCAATGCTGATGAAGGCAGATAGTCCTAGTTATCATAGCCGTCCTGCTGACCATCATCTTGACAATCTCCTTCATAGTCTGGCCATGATAATAGCCAGGCACAAAAGCCATGAGTACTCTTTAAGTACTCACAAACTACTACTAGCAAGGGTTATGATTCTAAGTTAAAGTACTGAATTTAAAGAATAACTATCAAGTTAAGTTTGAAACCTAAGCTGAGTTCTGAAGCAAGAAAAGATAAAATAAAGTTCTAGAATCACTTAAGTTGGGAAGCTATTATCATCTACACAACCCTGTTGTGGTCAAGTCAAAGTTCATCATTCCTTTCAAGTTATTTAGAAAACATCTGACAACGAAACAGTATGGCCATTCCAATCGTCCATAATCATGGACGCTGCTATTCAATAGTTTAACACTCTGCAGGTGGTACACTTTCACCAAAAGATTCGATACATCATCCGGGGATAACCTCAATCATCATACTTGGTATGCAGATAATCAAACATAACCTTCCCTTTACACACCCTAGTACAAGCACCTCTCCTATGAGCATGGCCTCCCAACCATGACCATCAGTCATCTTGGGCACTGCATAGGTGTACATCATTGAGAGGTAGCCTCAGCTCAAACCTCTCCCGTGAGGGAACTAATACTAATGCATATAAATTTCCAGCTAAGCCTTACCCAATTCAGGTAATGTGGTTGTACGGTAAATTTGGAATGGTATCGCATCCGAATCCAACCATCAGTTTTATAAAAGGGTTAAGGCTCAATGCCTTATCATCATAAACCAATTGTGTTTCTCAACACATGTCAAAACATCTCAATAGAATGACTCATCATTCCAAGGTTTTCATAACTCATTTTCACCAAGTGTTCCCATCTAAAGTGACTCAAGTTTGATCTATTCTAAAACACTAGGTTAAGAGTGTTCACTAAGGTGGAAAGGTGGGATCAATCTCATGCCATATAATGACATCTAAAGGTTCCTAAGTAGGTCAAGTTTTATACTCTTTATGCTACCTTCAAAATTAATTAAAGAACTTGGTGTAAACTAAGGGGGTGTGATCAAAGTATGCTTAAGGCATCTTTACTAAACCATCTAGTTTTATTCTAGCTTGCTACAATAGCTTACTAAATCATGTTTGCAAGGGTTAGCTTGCCACTAATAGCTTGCCTTGGTTGGTGCAGTGGTTGAAGTTTTCTTCTTCTTCTTCTTCTTGGTAGAACTCCTCCTCGAAGGCTGGGTCGGTACTATCGTCTATAAATACATAGGGAGTGCACAATCACCAAAAAATACTTAACTTAGGCTAAGTAGTATTCTAATCCACACAATTGATGATATATTATCATCCCAAACATCACAAGTTTTAATTCAATAGTTTCAACCTTTTTATTTTGGAAAAGTAATTTCTACTCATTGAAATATTAACTACACTTTAATATTCACCACCAAAATATGGGATCATGTGGACACATGTCCTCACCACATATTCTAACATGTGGGAATGAGATTTAAAGGTTGGATCAATATTACTTTGGTTTAAGTTCATTATTTAATGATTTAAAGTGACTAGAAATGCCTATATAGCATTATTTTGGTACTAGTCCAAAGTCACTACCTGTAAACCTTAATATTATTACATATTTGGATATATATTATGAAATGTGATTTTTGAGAGTTGGAATCAACTCAAAAGCTAACTTGGTTGATTTTACAAAAATGTTTCAAGTTGCAAAAGCTTTTGTCTTCTTATATTTATTAGGAGAAATCTATAACTCTAAATGAATTAAATCCAATGGGCTTGGATAGAGCATTTCAATACCTTTCAGACAAAATTAGTTTCATGTAATTTGGATTTGTGAAACTCATAGAATTGAATTTGAAACACTGGACAGAAACTATATTCTAACTAAAAAGAAAAACCTAGATTTGAATCTACGAACTGCGAGAAGGAAAATGGGCGCCAATGGGCGCTACGAGGCACGAGGCTCAGCTGACAGGAGGGGTCCACTTGTCAGTGGCTCTTTAAAACGCTGAAATCAGGCGTCAGGCGATTAGAGTCTAGATCTCTGGTGAGGGTCGTCCGACGACGGACGACGGGTCGTCGCGAGCTCGAATCCTAGCGGCTCGTGGGGGTCTACTAGGGGCACTGCAGGCTCCAGCAGGTCGGCGTCTGGCGAATGAAGTGGAAGACGACAGCGAGGCGAGGCGTGGTCGCGGCGGAGCTTGGGGTGGCCGGAATCAACGGCACCCTTCTTCTCCAGAGGCGGCGGCTCCAGCTCCAATTCCGGTGAGCTGGCGCTCCACTTGCTCCGGCGAGGGGTGGTTGAAGTTTAGAGAGGTGAGGGGAGTGGAATGGTGTGAGTCTTTGGTGCTGGGGAGGGCTCCTTTTATAGGCTCGACGGTGAGACCGAGCGGGATGGGGCGACATGGCTACGGCGAGCTAGCGGCATGGCTGGGGATGGCGATCGATGGGCGGTCCCCTGGCGGTGCTCTAGCGCTTTAATGCGGCTGTAGGGGCGGTGGCATGTGGTCGGGGTGAGGTGGCTCTTTGCGTGGCCGAAGCGGCTGTGTCCACGGCGAGCGGTGGCTGTGGGGCTTTGGGCGGCGAATGAAGGTGTCTGAGGTGTTCTCTAGGTCGAGGCGGAGCGGTGGGCGCGGGCTGGTGTCAAGCGGCGGCTTGTGCACGCGGGGACAGTGCGCGCTCTGCGGGCGGCGTCGGCATGGTTCGGTGGCACTGGGCGCGGTTTCTCCTCTGTGGTCCATGGCTGGTCTTGGCTCGGGCAAGGGACAGAGAGGGGCGGTGCGGTGCTGGCTACCTCCTAGACATGGAGAGGAACGAGGAGGTGGTCTGCTGCAGCGGGGCAAATTTGGCCGGCCAGGGTGGGGAAAGAGGGTGTAGGGGATGGGTTGCAAATGGCATGGTTTGATCAGAGGGGGACAAAGAGATTAAATGGAGATCAAATGGGGGCAAAACTCTGTTCAAAACAGTGAGCTAGGATTAGAGGTGTGATTCTGCCTGCCAAGTGTTTGATGAAATGGCCGCAAGAGAAAAAGTTTTGAATTTTGAGTTCAAATTTTTTGAGTGATCTCCACTAGTGATAGGTAGTCTCTGGTTGCAAGGGTTTTGAAAATAGTGCTCAATTTGATGGTTTTTGAAATAGGGGTGATCTATGCATATGCATTAGATTCAATTTTAAACTGTCATTTAAAATAGTTTATAGAAGGTTTTTAGTAGATCAAAAGGTGGGCCTTGGTACCTTATTATGTGTACTAGAAAGGGGTGTAAAGATCAAGAATTGTTTCTGTTAAGAAATGAGTACTAGGAATAGCCAAAGTAGGCATGAGAGTTAAATTTGTCCAAATGACCATTCTTTCGTTTTAATTCTTTTTGATTTGATTTTCTTTAGGAAAAGTTTGGGAATGATGTAGATGATGTTTAAATCACCTAAGAAACATTTTAGAAGCAAATGATCACACAATCATGGAAATTCAAAACAACTCCTATTTTAAATGCACACATATATGAATGCTTTCATTTTAAATATGGAAAAGTTTTTGTTAATCCAAAATTTGGATGATTTGATCTTTGATAACCTTGGATTGAAGTTTTGGTATGTTACAAACCTTCCCCCCTTAAATAAAATCTCGTCCCGAGATTTACAAGAAAACTAGGAACTAAAGAGATCTGGGAACTCTGTCCTAATGTAATCCTCGTGCTCCCAAGTGGCTTCCTCCTCGGTCTGGTTGCTCCACTGAATCTTGAGAAACTTGATACTCCTGGTCCTGGTGGTTCTGTAGGCTTCTTCTAAGATACGGATGGGTACTTCCCGATAGGTCAGGTCATTGTTGATTTCCACTGCTCTGTGATCGATATTCTTGAAAACTTCAGTCTTCTCAGGCACTTCCAAACATTTGCGAAGTAACGAGATATGGAACACATTGTGGATGGCTGACATCTCTTCCAGCAATTCCAGCTAATACGATACTTCTCCTCGGCGGTTCAGAATCTTGAAAGGTCCGATATATCTGGGAGCTAACTTTCCCTTCAGACTAAAGCGTTGGGTTCCCTTCAATGGTGAAACCTTGAGATATACGAAATCTCCGACATTGAAAGTCAGGTCTCTCCTTCTCTTGTCAGCATAGCTTTTCTGTCTGGATTGGGCGGTCTTGAGGTGCTCTCGAACTTTGTGAACTTTCTCTTCTGCTTCTCGGAGAATGTCGGGTCCAAAGATCTGACTTTCTCCTACTTGCGACCAATTCAAAGGGGTACGACACTTTCTTCCGTATGGGAATTCAAATGGTGCCATCTGTAAACTAGCTTGATAACTGTTGTTATATGAGAATTCTGCAAAGGGCAGGTAGTCTTCCCATTTTGATCCGTATTCCAACACACAAGCTCTAAGCATATCCTCTAAGATATGATTGACTCTCTCAGTTTGTCCATCTGTTTGCGGGTGATAAGCGGTGCTGAAGTTCAACTTGGTTCCTAAACCTTCCTGAACTTTCTGCCAAAATCTTGAAGTAAACTGGGTTCCTCGATCTGATACGATGGTCTTGGGGGTTCCATGCAGACTAACAATCCCAGCAATGTACAGCTCTGCTAGTTTTGCACTCTGGTAGGTTGTCTTGACTGGTATGAAGTGGGCTACCTTGGATAGTCTATCAACTATGACCCAGATTGAGTCATTTCCCCTACTATAAGTAGGTAAACCGGTGATAAAGTCCATTCCGAATCCCATTTCCATTCCGAATCGCAATGGTTGCAACAATCCTGCAGGTCTCGATGCTCGCTTTGACTCTTTGACAAATGTCACATTTGGCGATGAAGCTCCGATCTCTCTTCATCTTGTGCCACCAAAATTGCTCTTTCAAATCCTCGATACATCTTTGTTCCTCCGGTGGATAGAATAAAGAGTATCATGAGCTTCCTTCATGATAATTTCCTTCACTCCGAATCACCGCACAGATACGTCCTTTGTACCTCAATACACCTTCTTCGTCTTCGATGAATCCAGGTACTTTGCCTGTACCAATACGATGTTTGATTCCGTCGATACTTTCATTCCCCTTCTGGGCTTCCTTGATTTGGCTAATCAAAGTGGGTTGAAGTTCAATGCTAGCTAGGAATCCTTTGCTAACTAACTCAGTCCTGAACTGCTCCAACTCCTCATACAAACTTGGTTGCTTCTCTTTGATCATGGTGTTAAGCCTACACGGCAATCTGCTAAGAGCATCCGCTACCACATTGGCTTTGCCGGGGTGATAGTGAATGTCAAGGTCATAATCCTTGATTAACTCTATCCATCTTCTTAGCCTCATATTCAACTCCTTCTGGGTGAAGATATACTTCAAGCTCTTATGATCTGAGTAAATCTCACAGCGATTACCCATCAAATAATGACGCCATGTCTTCAACGCTAGAACCACAGCTACTAGCTCAAGATCATGGGTTGGATAGTTCTGCTCATGCTGCTTCAGTTGTCGAGACAGATACGCGATGACTTTGCCTTCTTGCATCAATACACATCCTAGACCAATCTTTGATGCATCACAATACACATCAAACGGCTTCTTGATGTCTGGCATGATCAAAATTGGGGCTGATATCAATCTCTTCTTCAGCTCCTGGAAACTGTCTTCACACTTGTCTGTCCATTCAAACTTCTTGTCCTTCTTCAACAATTGGGTCATTGGTCGGGCTATGCTTGAGAATCCTTCCACAAATTTGCGGTAATATCCCGCTAATCCAAGAAATGAACGAACTTGGGTTTGATTGGTTGGGGCTTCCCATTCTTCGACATCTTTGATCTTGCTGGGATCAACAGAGACTCCTCCGGCAGACACAATATGTCCTAGGAATCCTACTTCTTTCAGCCAAAACTCACACTTGCTGAACTTGGCATATAACTGATGTTCTCTCAGGGTTTCTAGGGTGATTCTCAGATGTTGCTCATGCTCTTCTTCGGACTTGGAGTAGATAAGGATGTCATCGATAAACACAACTACAAACTTATCTAGGAAATTCATAAAGATCTTATTCATGAGATTCATGAAATAAGCAGGGGCATTGGTTAATCCAAAAGACATAACCGTATACTCGTATAAACCATAGAGAGTAGTAAAGGCGGTCTTCGGAATATCTGTTGTACCTAATCTTAAGTTGGTGATAACCAGTCCTAAGATCAATCTTTGAGAATACGAGCTCATCAACCCGATCAAATAGATCCTCTATCTTTGGCAAGGGGTACTTGTTCTTGATGGTGACATCATTCAACTTTCTGTAATCTATACACAGACGGTTGCCTCCATCTTTCTTGTCGACGAATAACACTAGTGATCTCCATGGCGATGCGCTTGGCTGAATCAAGCCTGTTGCTAACATGGCATCAAACTGCTTCTTCAGTTCTACTAACTCTGAGGGGTTCATGGTATAGGGTCTCTGGGCTATAGGTCCGGTTCCGGGGATTAGTTCGATAATGAATTCTATATCCCTATCCGGGGGCATACCTGGCAATTCATCTGGGAATACGTCGGGGTATTCACAGACTACTCTGACTTGGTCAATGGTAGGCAGGGCTACAGTTTTGTTGCATTTGAATTGATAGGGTAAGGTTTCAGAGATATGTTCTACGGTTACTCCAGAACTACTGGTCATGGTGATGGCTTTCTTAGCACAGTCTATCAGTCCTTTATGCCTTGACATCCAGTCCATACCTAGTACTACTTCCAAACCTTTGGTTCCAAGTACAATTAGGTTGGCATAAAAATCTATCCCATGAATTCTGAAAGGTACAGCTTTGCAAATATTTCTAGCTTTTGTAGTTGAACTAGGGATTTGAACTATCATGACATGCTTCAGGTTGGTTGGGCGAATCTTACTAGTGCATACAAATTCTTCGGTGACAAATGAATGCGATGCTCCAGAATCAAACAATACTCTTGCTAAAACTGAGTTGACAGAAAACATACCTAGCACTACATCTGGTGCTTCCTGGGCTTCTTCTGCGTTCATGTGGAAGAGACGACCATTGCGGGTTCCTGGGCAAATCTCCTGCCGGTTGAACACGACATCGCCGCTGAGTGGGGCATTCACAGGGGCATTGGCGGCGTCTTCTTGGGACATTCATTGAGTAGTGACCCTTTACTCCACACTCAAACAAGTGATCCGGGACTTGTCCTTGATCGATGTAGTCAGACATTGCTGCCGCCTGGGGCGATGTTGTTGTTGCTCTTGGGAGGGGCACATTTGAAGTTGTTGGCGTTGCCGGAGTTGTGATTGTTTCCTCCGGGCTTCACATTTCCTCCGCTACGGTTGGGGTAGCTTGGGCAAGAATTTGGGGGTCGGTTGTTCCTTGGTGCATATCCTGGTGAGGGGTTGGGACGGTACTTCTGGTGACTATCGATCTGCATGCTGCATCATATGATGCTTGCGGTTGTCGTTGCTGGTTAATCTTCCTTCCATCCGAATGGCGAGTCGACTAGCTCTTGAGATCCTTGAAACGGATGTTGACGAGGACACCTGCATCTCATCATGCACCGCTTAAGAATCTCTTTCTTCTTGGCCTCCGTGTTGATTTCATCCGGTGCATATCTGGCAAGTGACAAGAATTTGTCAGGGTACTCTACTACAATCAATCTTCCTTGCTTCAGTTCATGGAATTCATCTCTCATCCTATTGACAAGACCTTGCGGCACGTGGGTGCGGCTGAACTTGACCTTGAATGCTTCCCAGGTCATCACCTGGCCATGGTTCATGTTGTGGACGCTATTCCACCAAGCTCTTGCATCTCCCGCCAGATAGTGGGTGGCGAAGAGAACTTTCTCATTCTCATCAACTCCTGCAACTTCGAGGTTGTTTTCCATGGTCTGTAACCAGTCATCAGCATCTAATGGGTTTTCAGATTGGTTGAAGATTGGGGGATTGGTGTTCTGAATTTTTTTGAGTTTAGATCCATGGCGATCCTGATTTCCATGTCCTTGGTTGTTGAGAGCCATTTGGGCGATCTGCTGCAATGTCGCTAAGTTGGCTTGATGCTCGGCCCTGCTTGCTTCACGGTTTGCGATGAGATTCTGCAAGATCTGCATCATTGGGTCCTGCGATGAGCTGCTCCCTCCTGGTTTCCATGAGTTATCTGAAGATTGAGATAGATATAGGGGTAAGAGGGAAATTCTAAGGTTCATGGTTTTGGGTTTTCAAAGCTACAACTTTGAGTTAGACTCAGGTTTTTCAACTAACTTCATTTTCATTCATGCAAGCAAGCACACGATACAACACACACCACAACAATCAAAGGGAAAAAACAGATGGTTTGATGAACCATTCTTCCAACTACGATACAATGAGATGATACATCTCATGCTATGACAGTGATCTAGTGCATCTATTCATCGTCGATGAAGTCGGAGTCTTCATCATCAGTGTAGAAGTCCACAACATCCTCTGCCAGAAAATCGTCATCATTGCTGAGGTAAGAATCCATATCTCCCTAGATGTCTTCACCCTCATCATCTTCTTCTTTGGCGGCAAGTTGAGCTTCCTGCTCCTTGACCGTCTTCTCAAGGTCGGCCACCTTCTTGCGAAGACGGGCGATGGTGCGATCCTTCTTGGCACGCTGGCGACAAAGAGACTGGCGATCTTGGACGAGCAGTGTGAAAGTCTGGGCCTTCTGGTCGGCGATGGCACGGTTCTGGTTTGCTAACTCTCTAGCATTGTCCAGTTCCTGCTGTCGGTCATGAAGCAAGAAGTCAAGGTTCTCCACTTGACGCCTCAACTCTGGGTGACTTGGCATCTCCATTGGCATTCCCATGAAGTCACGTCTTGCATAGTGGGAAAAACGGGTTCCTTGAATCTTGTTGACGCTGAGGGCACATAAACATGCGAGAGCTTCATGCATTGCCCTGGCTAATCCATCTAGCCAGTTGTTCTCTCTCATAGAGAACTGAATTTTCCCGGAAGTCGGTGCTTCAATGCTTCCTCGAAGATCTGCGGTGACTAGCCATTGTAGGTCTCCTCCTGGGGGTCCTGGAAGTTGAGCTCCAAGAAACTCCGGATGTGGGTGTCCCAGTAATTCTAACAGTGAATCCAGATCCCTCTCAAAGATCAGCTGACCTCCATTTCCCAACTGGTAAAACTTGCTGAACTGAGTCTCCATCTACAAGAATTTAGGATGAGGAAATTAGTGAAGTGATCAAGTGTGTCAAATTTTAAGTAGTAATGTAAGAATTTTGAGGAACATGTATTTTTGAGAAAGAATGAGTTCACAAGGGTAAGAGGGGAAATAATTTTTCATAAATACTCACTTTGGCTTTGAAGCTAAGTTTTTGGTTTGACGTCCATTCTAACTAGGGTCTCCTATGGTCAGGATGGCTCTGATACCAACTTGTCAACACCCGGATTTTTAATCCTAGATGCCCGTTATACCATACCTCGCAATCCCAGGATTACCATTTTTGCGAGACATAGCGGATTGGATATCACAGTATATCATCCATTACAAACCATACATAAGGTTTTACACAAATACGGATCTCATGATCAAGTCTGTAATACAACACGCAGCGGAAATAAACGATAGCGTAGTGGTGGGGTCCATCTTCAGGGGCACAGGCAATGCTGATGAAGGCAGATAGTCCTAGTTATCATAGCCGTCCTGCTGACCATCATCTTGATAATCTCTTTCATAGTCTGGCCATGATAATAGCCAGGGACAAAAGCCATGAGTATTCTTTAAGTACTCGCAAACTACTACTAGCAAGGGTTATGATTCTAAGTTAAAGTACTGAATTTAAAGAATAACTATCAAGTTAAGTTTGAAACCTAAGCTGTGTTCTGAAGCAAGAAAAGATAAAATAAAGTTCTAGAATCACTTAAGTTGGGAAGCTATTATCATCTACACAACCCTGTTGTGGTCAAGTCAAAGTTCATCATTCCTTTCAAGTTATTTAGAAAACATCTGACAACGAAACAATATGGCCATTCCAACTGTCCATAACCGCGGACGTGGCTATTCGAATAGTTTGACACTCTGCAGAGGTGGTACACTTTCACCACAAGATTCGATACATCTGTCAGGGATAACCCTGAATCATCATACTTGGTATGCATATAATCAAACATAACCTTCCCTTTACACACCCTAGTACAAGCACCTCTCCTATGAGCATGGCCTCCCAACCATGACCATCAGTCATCTTGGGCACTGCATAGGTGGACATCATTGAGAGGTAGCCTCAGCTCAAACCTCTCCCGTGAGGGAACTAATACTAATGCATATAAATTTCTAGCTAAGCCTTAGCCAATTCAGGTCATGTGGTTGTACGGTAAATTTGGAATGGTATCACATCCGAATCCAACCATCGGTTTTATATAAGGGTTAAGGCTCAATGCCTTATCATCATAAACCAATTGTGTTTCTCAACACATGTCAAAACATCTCAATAGAATGACTCATCATTCCAAGGTTTTCATAACTCATTTTCACCAAGTGTTCCCATCTAAAGTGACTCAAGTTTGATCTATTCTAAAACATTAGGTTAAGAGTGTTCACTAAGGTGGAAAGGTGGGATCAATCTCATGCCATAGAATGACATCTAAAGGTTCCTAAGTAGGTCAAGTTTTATACTCTTTATGCTACCTTCAAAATTAATTAAAGAACTTAGTGTAAACTAAGGGGGTGTGATCAAAGTATGCTTAAGGCATCTTTACTAAACCATCTAGTTTTATTCTAGCTTGCTACAATAGCTTATTAAAGCATGTTTGCAAGGGTTAGCTTGCCACTAATAGCTTGCCTTGGTTGGTGAAGTGGTTGAAGTTTTCTTCTTCTTCTTCTTCTTCTTGGTAGAACTCCTCCTCCTCGAAGGCTGGGTCGGTACTATCGTCTATAAATACATAGGGAGTGCACAATCACCAAACAATACTTAACTTAGGCTAAGTAGTATTCTAAACCACACAATTGATGATCTATTATCATCCCAAACATCACAAGTTTTAATTCAATAGTTTCAACCTTTTTATTTTGGAAAAGTAATTTCTACTCATTGAAATATTAACTACACTTTAATATTCACCACCAAAATATGGGATCATGTGGACACATGTCCTCACCACATATTCTAACATGTGGGAATGAGATTTAAAGGTTGGATCAATATTACTTTGGTTTAAGTTCATCATTTAATGATTTAAAGTGACTAGAAATGCCTATATAGCATTATTTTGGTACTAGTCCAAAGTCATTGTCTATAAACCTTAATATTATTACATATTTGGATAGATTTTATGAAATGTGATTTTTGAGAGTTGGAATCAACTCAAAATCTAACTTGGTTAATTTTACAAAAATGTTTCAAGTTGCAAAAGCTTCTGTCTTCTTATTTTTATTAGGAGAAATCTATAACTCTAAATGAATTAAATCCAACGGGATTGGATAGAGCATTTCAATACCTTTCAAACAAAATTAGTTTCATGTAATTTGGATTTGTCAAACTCACAGAATTGAATTTGAAACACTGGACAAAAACTATATTCTAACTAAAAAGAAAAACCTAGATTTGAATCTACGGGCTTGCGCGGGAAAGGAAATGGGCCGGCCCTGTGGTGCTACGCGGCACGGGGCTCAGCTGACAGGAGAGGTCCACTTGTCAGTGGCTCTTTAAAACGCGGAACGGTACGCACGCTATGGGTCGTGCAATTAGAGGCTAGATCTACGGCTAAGGGTCGTCGTCGACGATGGACGGGTCACCAGCGAGCTCGAACCCTAGCGGCTCGGTGGGGGTCTACTGGGGGCGTACCAGGGCTCCAGCAGGGTCGGTGATGCGGGCGAACAAAGTGGAAGACGATGGCGAGGCGAGGCGTGGTCATGACGGAGCTTGGGATGGCCGGAATCAACGGCACCCTTCTTCTCCAGAGGGGGCGGCTCCGGCTCTAATTCCGGCGAGCTGCTGCTCCACTTGCTCCGGCGAGGGGTGGTTGAGGTTCAGAGAGGTGAGGGGAGTGGAATGGTGTGAGTCTTTGGTGCTGGGGAGGGCTCCTTTTATAGGCTCGACGGTGAGACCGAGCGGGATGGGCGGTCGACGGTGGCGACATGGCTACGGCGAGCTAGCGGCATGGCTGGGGATGGCGATCGATGGGCGGTCCCCTGGCGGTGCTCTAGCGCTTTAATGCGGCCATAGGGGTGGTGGCATGTGGTCGAGGTGAGGTGGCGCTCTACGCGGCCGAAGCGGCTGTGTCCACGGCGAGCGGTGGCTATAGGGCTTTGGTCGGCAAACAGAGGTGTCTGGGGTGTTCTCTAGGTCGAGGCGGAGCGGTGGGCGCGGGCTGGTGTCGAGCGGCGGCTTGTGAACGCGGGGACAGTGCGCGCTCTACGGGCGGCGTCGGCATGGTTCGGTGGCACTAGGCGCGGTTTCTCCTCTGTGGTCCATGGCTGGTCTTGGCTCGGGCAAGGGACAGAGAGGGGCGGTGCAGTGCTGGCTACCTCCTAGACATGGAGAGGAAGGAGGAGGTGGTCTGCTGCAGCGGGGCAAATTTGGCCGGCCAGGGTGGTGCTCGGCATGGCATGGCATTTCTACTAGGGTGTAGGGGATGGGTTGCAAATGGCATGGTTTGATCAGAGGGGGACAAAGAGATTAAATGGAGATCAAATGGGGGCAAAACTCTGTTCAAAACAGTGAGCTAGGATTAGAGGTGTGATTCTGCCTGCCAAGTGTTTGATGAAATGGCCGCAAGAGAAAAAGTTTTGAATTTTGAGTTCAAATTTTTTGAGTGATCTCCACTAGTGATAGGTAGTCTCTGGTTGAAAGGGTTTTGAAAATGGTGCTCTGATGGTTTTTGAAATAGGGGTGATCTATGCATATGCATTAGATTCAATTTTAAACTGTCATTTAAAATAGTTTATAGAAGGTTTTTAGTAGATCAAAAGGTGGGCCTTGGTACCTTATTATGTGTACTAGCAAGGGGTGTAAAGATCAAGAATTGTTTCTGTTAAGAAATGAGTACTAGGAATAGCCAAAGTAGGCATGAGAGTTAAATTTGTCCAAATGACCATTCTTTCATTTTAATTCTTTTTGATTTGATTTTCTTTAGGAAAAGTTTGGGAATGATGTAGATGATGTTTAAATCACCTAAGAAACATTTTAGAAGCAAAGGATCACACAATCATGGCAATTCAAAACAACTCCTATTTTAAATGCACACATATATGAATGCTTTCATTTTAAATATGGAAAAGTTTTTGTTAATCCAAAATTTGGATGATTTGATCTTTGATAACCTTGGATTGAAGTTTTGGGATGTTACAAGTATCCTATCAACTGGAACTACCTAAAGAGATGTCAGCCGTACATGATGTGTTCCATATCTCGTTACTTAGGAAATGCCTAGAAGTTCCAGAGAAGACCGAAGTTTTCAAGAACAGCGATCGCATAGCCATAGATATCAATAAGGATCTAACTTATCATGAATTGCCCATCCGTATTTTGGAAGAAGCATTCAGAACCACCCGGACCAGAAGTTTCTCAAGATCCAGTGGAGTAACCATACCGAAGAAAAAGCTACTTGAGAGCGAGAATATTATATTAGGACAAAGTTTCCTAATCTGTTTAGTTCCTAGTTTTTCTGGAATCTCAGGACGTGATTCTGTTTAAGGAGGAAAGGTTTGTAACATCTCAAAAATATTAAACAAGCTTATCAATTTCTAATCACTCAAGATTAGGGTTAACAAAAACTTTTAATCCTAAACCCATATGAGTGCATGTGTGATTTATATTAATGCATGAATGCTTTTCTTTGCCATGATTGATTGTTATAAATGCTAAGGATTAGTTTAAAGATGAATACCACATCATCTAGGTCAATTCCAAACATAATCAAATAAAAATAAATTAAATATGAGGCATATGATCAAATGGTCACTTTGGCCAAAATTAACTACTAGCCTACTTAGGGCATCTCTAGTAAAATATTTCCAACAAGAAACAATTCTAGTTCTTTTCACCCCTTGCTAGACTAAGTAAAGATGAACCCAAGCAAACTTTACAAATCTACACAAACCAAGTTTAAATCTATTTGAGAGGCAATTCAAAATTTAATCAAGTATAGATGCATAGATCATCATTTTTCAAAAACCACTAAAATCTCCACCATTTGACAATCCCTACCAACCAGAGACTACCAAGCATGTGGCCAGCTCACTCACCAAAAATCATGGACAAATTCCAAGGTTAAGTTTATGCGGCCATTTAGTCAAATACTTAGCAGACAGAGTACAAATTCAACAACTATCTACTGTTTGAAAACAAACTTGTGCTCATGCTTGTACTAAAATCAACCCAACAAATCACCCACGACCATCCCTAGTACTTGGCCGTGTAGTGGAGCAACCTCAATCGCCGCAGTGACCAGTGCCACGACAGTACCAAGCATGCCATGCCGGTCGACCATGGACCAGTCGCCAAACTCCGCGCCGCCCTCTCCCATGATGCCTAGATGATAGCCGTGACCTCACCGCCCCTCTCTGTCCACCCCTTGACCAACGAAGAGGAGTGGAGAAGCCAGAGCAGACACGCCCATTTATGTCTCTGCCATTCCGAGAGTACGACGAACCTCCAAACCCACCTTGTGCACACACGATGCGCCTCGCTCTCTCCACTCGTACCCGCACCCGCGGCGTCACCAGCCACCTCCCAGACACGATGATTCACCGCCGCACGCCCCGTGACCACCATACTCGATGACGAACACCTCTGTACCTAACAGAGCGCCGATGTCGCCCGACCGACTGAGACCGCCCCTTGCAGTGCTACTACGCGCGTGACGATCGCCGCAGTCCACCACGTCGACCCATGCCATCCGCCATGCCTAGCTCGACCTGTAGCAGCGTCGCCGATGAGCCCGACCATGTCGCCCTGCCTCCAACGCCGGTGTATAAATAGGAGCCACCCTAGACCTCAAACGGCACACCATTTCACTCTCCACTCTCTCAGAAACCTCACCGACCCTTCCCCGAAGCAAGGCGAGCACCACGTGACCAGAATTTGGCTGGAGCCCGCCACAGCAGTGAAGGAAGAGCACCATTCATTGGAGCCACCCCAGGAGCTGCCGCGACCACCAATCGACTCACCGCCGTCTACCAGCCCATTCGCCCCCATCGCCAAACCTAATTGGAGCCCTGGTAAGCCTCCCACGACCCCCACCGTGTCGCTAGGTTTATAATCTCGCCGGAGCTCTGCAACATAGACGATGAACCTTAGCCGTAGATCTTGTTCTAATCGTAGCACTGAGATTTGATGATATCGTTTCAGTTAGATAGAGCCGCTAATGCATGGGACCAACCTGTCAGCAGCCTGCTACGCGTGTGCTGTGCAGTTGGGCTGGCCCATTTCTTTTCCCGCGCAGAGCCCAAGGATTCAAATAGAATTTTTCCATTTAGTTAAAAACCCTATTAGTAGCTATATTCAAAATTGAATTAAAAGAGTTCTACTAAACCAAATTGCATGATTCCAATTTGGTTAGAAAGGTATTGAAAATATCTAATCACTCCCATTGGATTCAAACCATTTGAAATTATAGATCACCTATACCAGAAATAACAAGACAGAGAGTTTTACCACTTCAAACATTTTTATAAAATCAACCATAAATAATTTTGAGTTGATTCCAACTCTCAAAAATCAAATTTCCCATGATCTACATGAATATGTAAAAATATTTGGTTTTACAGATATTAAACGTGGATTAGTATTAAAAGAATGCTATATAGGCATTTCTAGTCACTTTAATATTATTAAATAGTAATATTAAATCTTGTAATCTATGACCACCACTTTAAATCACATTCCCAAGTATTAGAATATGTCGTGATGACATGTGTCAATATGATCCCATATCTTAATTGGAGAATATTAAATCTTAAGTATTTTCAATGAGTCGAAATTACTTTTCCCAAAATAAGATAAATAAGAATGTGTCGTGAATTCATGTGATGAGTAGGATGATGCTAGATCATCTAGTGTGAGCCCTTGTGTGCTAAATAGAAATAGTAAAGTGTTGTTTGGTGATTGTGTACCTCGTATATATTTATAGACGCTAGTACTGACCCAGGCTACGACGAGGAGGAGTACTTCGAGGAAGAAGAAGAGAATTTTAACGACTGCACCCAACAAGGCAAGCTAAAATGATGCAAGCTATCAATGCAAGCTAACTAATGCAAGATGCACTAGGCATGCTTGGTTATTCAACTTTGATTATACCCATCCCAAGTTTTGCTTGCAAGCTTTACTTTTCCCTTTTACTAAAGTTTCTTACTTAGTTAATGAATTGTGATTAATGGAAAATAGGATGGATCCCCTCAAGATCCTAAAACTAGTCTTGGATACTTATACTTGATTAGCACCCCTCCATAGTGATACCCTCAATACTAGTGGCTAGTGCTAAGCTAAAACTTGATCACTTAGATGGGAATACTTGGAGAAAAGGATTATGAAAACCTTGGAATGATGATTCATTCTATTGAAATGTTTTGACATGTGTTATGAAACACAATGGTTTGATGATGAAACTGAAGGAAGCATGAGCCTTGACTTTGATAAAAACTGATGGTTAGGTTCGGATGTGATACCATTCCAATTTTACCGTACACCCACATTACCTGATTTGGGTAGGGCTTAACTAGAAGTTTATACGTCTTAGTATGGGTTCCCTTGCAGAAGAGGTTGTGCTGAGGCTACCTCGTGAATGTTAATGTCCACATATGCAGTGCCCAGGATGGCAGATGGCCATGGCTGGGGGCCAAACTTATAGGGGAGGTGCCTATACTAGGGTGTGTAATTGAAAGGTTAGGATTGATTATCCGCATACCAAGTATGATGATTCAGGGTTATCCCTGATGGATGTATCGAATCTTGTGGTGAAAGTGTACCACCTCTGCAGAGTGTTAGACTATTTGAATAACCGCGTCTGTGGTTATGGACAATTGGAGTGGCCATACTGTTCCATTGTCAGATGTTTTCAAAATTACTTGAATAATGACTTTGAGTTGACCACAACCATGTTGTGAACATGAAAACTAGATTCCCACTTAAGTAATCTAGAGAACTAAATTAGGTCTTTAATCTTTAAGGCATTCTGGAATAAACCTGGCTTTTTGCAAACAAATCTAGAGATTAAGATTCCTACTAGCTTTACCTTACCTATACTAGTGATAGTTTGCGAGTACTTAAAGAGTACTCATGGCTTTGTCCCTGGCTATTCCCATGGCCAGACTATGAGGAGGACTACTCAGAAGATGGATAGCAGGAGGTCTATGATAACTAGGATCATCTCCCATCGTCAGCATTGCATGTGACTATGAAGATGGAGTCTACTACGTTATATTTCCACTGCTCTGATTTGTATTAAGACCGGATCATGAGATCCTTTATTTGTAAGACTATTATGGTTTGTAATGGATGAGGTACTGTAGTACCAATTCTGTTATGTCTCACAAAAATGGTAATCCTGGGATTGCGATGTATGGCATACCAGGCATCTGGACTTAAAAATCCGGGTGTTGATAGGCCAGTAGCAGGCTTGGCGGCAGGAGTTGGAGGAGCGGTGGCGGAAGAGGGCTTGTCAGCCACGTCCTTGGTCAACATATCGTGAATGTTTTTTGACCCTCCAGCATCTCTAGAGGATCTCTTCAGGCTAATACCGGCTTTCCTCCTGAAACATACAAAGTATAAGTACACGAGTTGAATAAGGTGCGAGCTAAGGTACAACTTGGAGAATGAATACACTTACTCCATGGCAGGAGCCTTGGTTAGGGGGATGCCAGTGGATCTCTTCTTCTTCGCCTCTAAGGCGGAGGTGGATCGTCTAGAGAATCCACTCTCCGATTTCTTTGTCTTCTTGGCCTCGGCAGTGATACGTCATAAACGTATCTATAATTTTTGATGTTCCATGCATGTTTTATATCAACTTTCTTATGTTTTGTTCACAGTTTGAGGTATTTTTATACATTTTCTGGAACTAACCTATTAACAAGATGCCATAGTGCCAGTTGCCTATTTTCTGCTGTTTTTGGTTTCAGAAAAGCTAGTAAGGAAATATTCTCAGAATTGGACGGGACAAAAGCCAAAGTAAATATTTCACCTGAAGCAACACGGAGTCCGGAGGGGAGACGAAGTGGCGCACCAGGGCGGCCACACCTGGTGGCGGCGCGACCAGGGGGCGCGCCACCAGGGGGTGTGGGCCCCTGGTACTCCACCGACCTTTCCCCTCCGCCTATAAAAGCCTCCGCGGACGAAAACCCTAAGTACCCGATCATAAATCCATGAAAGAGTCTGTAGCAGCCGCCATCTCCATCCCTAGATCGGGGCAGGGGATCCGAAGCTCTTCCCGGCACCCTGTTGGAGGGGAGAGATCACCCTAGAGGACCTCTTCATCACCATACCTGCCTCCGGTGTGATGCGTGAGTAGTTCACCCTTGGACTATGGGTCCATGTAGTAGCTAGATGGTTGGTTCTCCTCCTTTGTGCTATCATGTATAGATCTTGTGAGCTCCGTTCATGATCAAGATCATCTATTTGTAATCTTACATGTTGTGTTTGTGGGGATCCGATAGATATTGAGATGCTATTTCAGATTGATTATTGACTCTATCACGTCTATGTTATTTGTGATCTTGCATGCTCTCCGTTGTTAGTAACTATCTTGGCCAAGTAGATGCTTGCAACTCCAAGAGGGAGTATTTATGCTCGATAGTGGGTTCATGCCTCTAGTAATCCGGGGAAGTGATAGAAATCTCTAAGGTTGTAGATGTGTTGTTGCTACTAGGGAGAAAACAGGAATCCTTTATCCATGGGGCAATCGTATTGTTTACTTTACGCACTTTGCTTAATGCAATTATCTGTTGATTGCAACTTAATACTGGAAGGGGTTCGGATGATAACCTGAAGATGGATTATTAGTCATAGATGCAGTTGGATTACGGTCTATGTATTATGTTGTAATTCCCAATCAAATCTCATAGGAGTAAAGATGTCTAGTATATGCATTGTATGCTTTCTCAAATCTGTTAATTGCCCCGCTGTAATTTGTTCACCCAACATGCTATTTATCTTAAGGAGAAACACCTCTAGTGAACGATGGACCCCAGTCCATTCTTTTACCAATGATATACCATCTACTATTTACCGTTTACTGTTTACTTTCTGCAAGAAATTACTATCTTCCACACAATACGTTTAATCCTTTGTTTTCAGCAAAACCGGTGAGATTGACAACCTCACTGTAAGTTGGGGAAAAGTTATGTGGTTGTGTTGTGCAGGATTCCATGTTGTTAGCAACACATTGGAGTTGTTTCCTTGCTCCTACTGGTTCGATAACCTTGGTTTCATAACTGAGGGAATCTTGATGCTGTGCTCATCATACCTTCCTCTTGGGATTCCCAGCGAGCTCGACGTATCTTGAGCCATCAAGCCTTTTTCTGGCGTCGTTGCTGGGGAGTTAAGGACAACTTCACAAGGGGAGTCTCTCACAACCAATCTCTTTACTTTGTTTTTTGTTTTTCTTAGTTTATTTTTTCTTTTTATCAAAAAACACAAAAAAATAGTTGTACTGGTTTGCTTCTTTTTACCAAAAACACAAAAAGGGGAGTTTTAGTTATTTCTGTAGTTGTCACCTCGTTCTTATCTCACCATTATGATACATAAGTTCACCCTAAAAGACCTTTCAATAGGTAGTGGATCTATAATAGGGAAAGATAATATTGAAGAATTCTTTAATCATGTTAGCAAGCATGTGGATATTGAGGATAGATCCTTAGCAGAACTTGCTGCAGTTTCTTTAGTTCACATGTTGGAGGCTAGGTTTGTTAACCTTAACCCCATGATGCAAATAATGTTTCTTAAACTTAAAGATATTGAGGATATTAAAAAGAGAGATTTTATTCTAGAAACTTTGCTTAAAGAATTCTATGATGTTGTTAAGGAAGCTAGAAAGGTTTTTGATCATTTTAATATGCTAGGCTAATCTGTAGATATTATTGGTACACTAGAAAAATGGACAAAACCAAACCAATGGAGAGGAAATTAAAATACCAATACCTTTTAAACTTGTAGGAATGCATGAAGCCTTAGAAAAGAATTTTGATTGGATTGTTCCTGAAAACCCGTTTGATGAAAATAGTGAACCCAAGAATATTAAGAGAGGATCCTCCAGAACTTATTTGGATGAGATACCTTGCCTTGTTGAAGATATTTCTGGTATTGATCTTAATGCCCCTTCATTTGAAAATACTTGAATCTTATTCCTATGCCTAGCTGAAAGGCGTTAAAGAAAAGCACTATTGTGAGATCACCCAAATTTTTATTCAGTAAGTTTTTGTTTTGTTGAGTCTTGGAAGTTATTGCCTCAGTAATAACCTCTCCTTATCCTTTTTGTGTGGTTTTTGTGCCAATAATAACCTCTAATGAGAGAGAAGTAAGACTCGGGAAAGTTGCTGTCCCGAAACAGATTTTGTGTGCTGCACTGTAAATAATCATGAAAAATCCCTGTACGTCGGATTGAGTTGTAATTTTTTTTGCTTCTGCCCTAGGTTATTATATAACTTTTGTTAGTTTAACAATTTTCAATTTGAGCAACAGAAGGTCTTCGAAAAAATCGGTTTTTACCTACTGGTCTGTTTTGACAGATTTCTGCCATTATTTGCATTTGCCTCTTAATATCTTTCTCTTTGATCACTTGAGATTTTAGAAGGAATTTCTACAAAAGCTTGTGTTTTAATGGAAGTTTTACTTGTGTTACAACTAAACCCAAAGACTTATTATCTTGAATACACTAATGTTGCTAATGAAGATTGTGTGAAGTTTTGTATGAAGGAAATTTTAAAGTGTAGGGAAGAATAATGTGATGAGATGAAGTATGGACAAAAGCTCAAGCTTGGGGATGCCACTCGTGTCAGCCCAAGAAATTTTCAAGAAGTACAAGCGTAAAAGCTCGGGAATGCCCAAGGCATCCCCTTCTTCATTAATAAAAATCTCAGGTTTTCTTCCAAACACTTCATTTTTATTGTTTCATGCATAATTGTGTTGTTCTTAGAGCGTCTCTATTTTTGTTTTTAGTTTTCTTTTGTTTGGTCTGCTTAAATAATTTGGTTGGACCCCCGCATTCATACATTGTTTCAAATAAGTTGATTTGTGTTGGAAAAGAGTAGGAAGTTTCATGCTTATAAGTGGTACAAAAGGAGCTCATTTAGCTATGGCCTAGACTTTATCATGTCATGTTTGATATTTCTTTGACTTTATGCTTAGTGATTATTGCTGTAGCGTGACTTGTTCCAAACAATTGAGATTGCTTAATGTTCCTTGAAAGAATCATGCGTTGTTTTAGCATACAAAAGCATAATATTGTGGTATTCTCCTTTGATGCTATATTTGGGTTGACTTGGCGCATGCTTACACCATGTTAAAACTATACCAGTCACCATAGCCTCTATGATTATTTAGTTTTTTACTTGTAGTACCACTTTATGCTTTAATTAATAATTTTTTGTCGCTTTCCATGATTATGGCCATAATTGCTCTATTAGTTGGTCGCTCCCAGTCGTTTGCTAGCCTCCACATGTACCAAGTATGAGTTCCACTCATGCATCCAACTCCAAATGAAACCAAGTTATTCCAAAGAGTCCACTATAAATTCCTATGCATGGTGTGTTACACCATTCCAAGTATATTCATGTTTTTATCTACCTTCCAAATTAAACTTGTTATGTGAAAATTAGTGATTACAGCTCTCACAAACTTGATGGCACACTTTACTTTCTTGCACTTAATAAACTTGAACCATTGTGTCCATCTATGTTGCGCATATTCTTGCAGTTTATAAGTTGTGAATTAGCAGAACCATGTACCATGGGGAACACTTTCAACATTGCACTTATTATTCAGTTGATATCATGTTCTTTTGTTTATGGATCCTGGCGGTGTGAAATAAAAGGGGGGGCTTGTAAGCTCATGGAGTTTGTATGTGTGTTAGAGAAATGCCTGGGTGGCTAGCCTAAGCCATGCCTAATCATGGTGGAAACTTGCATCATAACCATAGTGAGCATTATGTGAAGCATCCTCAATAAAAACCTATACAAATAGCAAATAAAAAGATCACTAAGAGGCTCATTGTTTGTTGCCTTGTCATTTTGATATGGGATAGCTCCTGTGTCATGGGGCAGGGGTACCCCGTTGGCGGTTCTCTATGATACTCATGTACTTACAATAACAAAAACTTACTCGTGACTAAAGTTGAGTAGCATGAGGTTCGGTACTCGTAAGCAAGGGGCATGAGATTTTCAAGTTATAACTTGTCAAGCATATCCTCATATTTGTGTCACTTTAACCTTAATCACCTCAAGATGCTTATGATAGGGGCAATGAGAGCTGAAAGCTAATAAGTACCATAATTTTTGGAAGCTCTATATGAAACTTGAAATCCCTGCTTCCCTCTATAAAGGGCCTTTCTTTTTTACTTTTATGTTGAGTCGCCATATTCTATCTTTATGCACCTATTGAAAGAAAATAGTGGTCATTCTTAGTTTAATGTGCATTGTCCCAAAACTTGTTGATTGATTCATAACTTTGATATTGCTTGTTCTTAAATTATTTGTATCTAGTCACCCTTATGAACTTTGAAGGTGTCCTATGCATTTATGTTTTGCTATACCATGCGGGACAAGCTTAATACCACTCTCATTATGTTTTCTATATGTGAAACAAAGAAACGTCTTTCAATGCATTGTTATTCATGATCTTTTGTTTGTACCTTTTCATGTTACAACATAGTTGCTATGTCTTATTGTTAGAACTATATCTTTCATGTTCATGTTTAGAGTACTATGATTCCAGCTATCAATGTTTTACAAATACCTTGATTAAGATTGTGATGGTGCATGTCACCTCAAAAATTATTCTTTTTATCACTTACCTACTCGAGGACGAGCAGGAGTTAAGCTTGGAGATGCTTGATACATCGTAAATGTATCTATAATTTTTGATGTTCCATGCTTGTTTTATATCAACTTTGTTATGTTTTCTTCACACTTTGAGGTATTTTTATACATTTTCCGGAACTAACCTATTAACAAGATGCCACAATGTCAGTTGCCTGTTTTACGCTGTTTTTGGTTTCAGAAAATCTAGTAAGGAAATATTCTCAAAACTGTACGGGACAAAAGCCAAAGTCAAGATTTTACCCAAAGCAACACGGAGTCCGGAGGGGAGATGAAGTGGCGCACCAGGGCAACCACACCTAGTGGCAGCACGGCCAGGCGGCGCGCCACCAGGGGTGTGGGACCCTGGTACTCCACAGACCTTGCCCCTTCACCTATAAAAGCCTCCCGGGACAAAAACCCTAAGTACCTGATCAGAAATCCACGAAAGAGATTATAGTAGCCGCCATCTCTATCCCTAGATAGGGGGATCTGAAGCTTTTCTCGACACCCTGCCGAGCGGGAGAGATCACCCTGGAGGCCCTCTTCATCACCATGCCTTCCTCCGATGTGATGCGTGAGTAGTTCACCCTTGTACTACGGGTCCATGTAGTAGCTAGATGGATTGTTATCCTCCTTTGTGCTATCATGTTTAGATCTTGTGAGCTCCGTTCATGATCAAGATCATGTATTTGTAATCTTACATGTTGTGTTTGCGGGGATCCGATAGATATTAAGATGCTATTTCAGATTGATTATTGATTCTATCATGTCTATGTTATTTGTGATCTTGCATGCTCTCCGTTGTTAGTAACTATCTTGGCTAAGTAGATGCTTGCAACTCTAAGAGGGAGTATTTATGCTCGATAGTGGGTTCATGCCTCTAGTAATCTGGGGAAGTGACAGAAATCTCTAAGGATGTAGATATGCTGTTGCTACTAGGGAGAAAAAGCAATCCTTTGTCCATGGGGCAATCGTATTGTTTACTTTACACACTTTGCTTAATGCAATTATCTGTTGCTAGCAACTTAATACTAGAAGGGGTTCGGATGATAACCTGAAGGTGGATTATTAGTCATTGATGGGAGAATAACAATCGGGGTATACCCATGAAGCGGAGTTGCCAGCTGGATCGAGCCGACTGAAGCCAAGCCTAGAGCGGGTCCACTCGCCGTATACGGCGACTGACACATATTGGACCCAGACGCCACGCCGACTAAAGGCCCAAGACGGCGGCTCCAATAAAAGGCCCATTAGCACTTGTAAACCCTAACTGGTTGCATATATAAAGCCACCAGGGGAACCCCTAAAAACCATCTCTTATTAGATCCAATCTCCCCTTTCGCCTCCGGCGGCTCCATGTAGACCAATCTATGATCATATACTGGATTGACATTAGGACGTAGCGATCCTCCATCGAGGGGACGAGAACCTGGGTACATCGCGTGCCAATCTCGCTCCCGGATTTTCCTACGTCGCCTTGTCCTTTCCTCTACGTAAGCTACCCTGTAGCATCTGTCGTGGTCAATTCTACGACAGTTGGCGCCCACCGTGGGACAAACGGTGCTTGGAGGTGATGATCCCGGCGGGATCCCTCACCATCGACGACAACCGGATCGCAGCAGGGCAGATGATCTACACCAACAGTTCGTCGTCAACGGGAGGTTGGAAAAGCAGGATCCAATCTAATGAGCGGTACGACTGCTGCTGTCATCGCGCCGCAGCACGGCTGGGTCGAGGCCGACACTACTCCAGATCAGTACATCAAATCAGCCCGGCGTCCAGCAATTTCTACGATGAATGGATTTCACGCCCAGATATCCTATCTTCCTTACTTATTTATTTATTCGATTGCTTGATTAGATCTAACCCATGCATGCATGTTTCTCCCCACGTTTACAAGACCGGAACAAGCTACAGCCTCCACGCAAACTATTATGCAAACTAAGGCACAATCCCAGGTCGACCTAATCAATGGGTTATTTCTACCCGGTCCTATCTCCTCACGTATTCCTTATTTTGTTAGTCAATTAATATTTTACTCAGATCTAATTGCATATACATGTTGCTTGTACGTGTTGTTGGAGGATTAATCCATGATTACATGATTGCATCGCTCGTGATCATGTCCCAAGGCAGGGCTATTATCCTGAATCAAAGAAGCAAGGATGTGGAACGTGCTTGTTATGCTTGTTACAGCACTGCGACTGCGTCACCGCACCGGTTTAGTCTGTGATGCCGACTCCATCCAGCCGCCGTCCAACGTGATGTCGCGCTGATGAAGCTAGGCCGTGCTTACGTGAGCGATTGATTTTTCTGGAAGCTAAGTTTTTAATTCAATCCCATCTCTTTTTGATTACTTTGTCAATTGATTATCATACTTGGATCTCTTATACTTGCACGTAGGCATATTGATTGTATGCATTGATTGATCCATGCCTTGTAAGATTTTAATTGGGCACGTACGGAGATCGTGGCGGCGGTGCTTGGCCTCGTGCGGCTTGGCACTGTAACATCTCAGGTTTAAGCGCGATACGCGGCCATGGAAGCCGACTCGGTCCCAGGTTCCAATACACACCGATTGCTAACATGTCGTTTTCATTATCTAATTCAGGAAGTACCTAAGCACGCGATTCTTGGAGTATTTAATTTGCAAGCATGTTAATCGTTTTCTTTAATTTATGTGTATACGAGGCGATCCACTATTTGAGATCGTGATGAAAGATCAGTCAACACCATAAATCCACGCATGACGCAGCACAAAAACCACCGTCGCGCACCAAGCAAAAGGAGTATGCGAGAGAATCTGACTCGTCGATTTTGAGAGCAATTTCATAGCAGAGCTGCATATCGCATGGATCAAGGAGAGTTGTCCAGCCATCACACAACGCAATAATGGATTATTTGACATCTCACCCGATCTCTCTTTCTCGTCGATTAAGCTGTCAATAAATAATTTTATTTATATCTAATTATCTTCATGTTGATTTGCTACGCATGCATCCTTGGAGAACCAAGTCATGGAGATTACATGTCGCCCTCGCGGAATCGCCACTACGGGCTCACCCTCGCGGACTCTCCATGTTTAGGGACTCGCCATCGCGGGTTCGCCCTCGTCGACGCACCCTCGCAGGTTCGCCCTCTCGGACTCGCTCGCGTGGACTCTCCACCGCGAACTCGCCCTCGGGGACTCATCATCATGGACTCACCGTACTCGGGGACTCGCCCGTCGCGAGCTCGCCCATCACGGACTCTCCGCGTTCGGCGACTCGCCCCTCGCGGATTCGCCACCATCGCCAACTCGCCATGTTTGGTGATTCGTCCGCCGCGAACTCGCTGTCCTACCGGCTCAACGCCGTACAGCACGTCCGCTGCGTCGTCTTCTCCCCAGCGCGACCTACGTCCGCCGCGTCGACCCCGTCTCCGCAGCGTCGACTTTGCCCCAGCGCGACCTATGTCCGCCGCGTCGACCCCGTGTCCGCTGCGTCGACTTCGCCATAGCGCGCCGTTCGCCGCGCGACCATATGTCCGCCGCGTCGACTCCGCCAAAGTGCGGGCTCCCTTTGCCATAGCGCAACCTCCATCCGCCGCGTCGACCCCGTGTCCGCCGCGTCGACTTCGCCATAGCGCGACCTCCGTCTGCTGCGCGACCATGTGTCCGCCGCGTCGACTTCGCCAAAGCGCGACCATACTTCCGCCGCGTCAAATCTTTCCGGCTACGTCGAATGCGTACGCCGCGCCTACTAAGGGACCTTCATCGTCCGAGTCGCCAGAGAGGGTCGCATGCCACGCTGCATGGACTCACCGCTGGGTGCCTCTCCCCCTCGAGAAAATCAGTTTGCCTTATTCAACCTTTGAAAGAGCGACTCGCAATGGCCAAGTAGTGCGGACGAGGACTCGCAAACCGAGCCTCGTATCGTCCACGAAAAACGCTAACCGAGAGCCATCATTGGAGTCACCTTGCTCGACTGGCCTTCCGGGCCAAGACAAATGGCAGTGCTACACAAACAACACCATGTCCTCCTCAACCTTAGATAGTGCGACTCGCACGGCCAAGTACTGCGGATAAGGACTCGCAAACCGAGCCTCGGATCATCCAGGAAGAATGCCCAGCCGAGAGCCATCTTTGGAGTCGCCATGCGACTGGCCCCCCAGGCCAAGACGAGAGACTCGCTAACAAAAACAGCGCAATCAACATCATCGCGGACTTGCCACACTCGGGGACTCTCCCCTCGCGGACTCGCAATCATCGCGGACTCGCCACACTCAAGGACTCTCCCCTCGCGGACTCGCCCTCGCGTACTAGCCGCACTCGGGGACTCGACGCGCTCTAGACAGCGGCACTCGCCGGTCGCTCGACCTCGCCACTCACCGTGCTCGGGGACTCGGCGCGCTCCAGACAGCGGCACTCGCCAGTCGCCCAACCTCGCCACTTGCCGCACTCCAGACAGTGCCGAACTCTACTCGCCATGCTCGAGAACAACCTATACTATGCATCTCTAAAGAGCCTCAAGTCGCCTCTACAAGCCAACTCGAGCCTCGGGGGCTACTCCTAGGCATACTGCGTCTGCGCGTGGTTCCACGACCATGGCTCGCCACGCTCGGCGACTCGCCATCGTGGACTCGCCCTCGCGTACTGAACACGCTCGAGGACTCGCCACCGCGGACTCACCCTCGCGTACTCAACACGCTCGAGGACTCGCCACCGGGGACTCGCCCTCGCGTACTCAACACGCTCGAGGACTCGCCACCGTGGACTCGCCCTCACGTACTCGCCACACTCGGGGACTTTCTATCGCGGGCTCTCCTTCGCGTACTCAACACACTCGAGAACTTGCCACCGCGGATTCGCCCTCGCGTACTCAATACGCTCGAGGACTCGCCACCATGGACTCTCCCTCACGTACTCAACACGCTCGAGGACTCACCACCGCAGACTCGCCCTCGCGTACTCAACACGCTCGGGGACTAGCCACCGCGGATTCGCCCTCGCGTACTCAACACGCTCGGGGACTCACTACCACAGATTCGCCCTCGCGTACTAAACATGTCCGAGGACTCGCCACCGTGGACTCGCCCTCGTATACTCAACACACTCGAGGACTCGCCACCGCGGGCTCACCCTCGCGTACTCAACATGCTCGAGGATTCGCCACCGTGGACTCGCCCTCACGTAGTCACCACGCTCGGGGACTCTCTATCGCAGGCTCTCCCTCGTGGGCTCATGTATCGCGGAATCGTATGCGCCGACTCGGCGACTTTGTCATCAATGACTTGGAGGCCTCCACGTTTTCTATTCATAAGCTTCTACAACAGCAAAATAACAAGGCGCCAGTCAAACTTCTCCAAGGAGCGACTTTGTCCAATGGTGATTCGCCTGGCGCCTCGACTCGCCCAGGCGAATGGACTACTTCATGAGTTATTTTTCTATTTCAGAAGCTCGCCAACGACTTGCCATCGACTCCACCCTGGAATCACCTACACCAATTCGACAGTTTGAAGTCATCGCCGAGTCCTTGATGCGCTCGGGGACTACTGATGGGAGAATATAAATCGGGGTATACCCATGAAGCGGAGTCGCCAGCTAGATCGAGCCGACTGAAGCCAAGCCTAGAGCGGGTCGATTGGCCAGTGACGGCCATCGACACTATCTTGGACCAGACACGCCATGCCGACTGAAGGCCCAAGACGGCGACTCCAATAAAAGGCCCATTAGCACTTGTAAACCCTAACTGGTTGCATATATAAAGCCACCAGGGGAACCCCTAAAAACTAGCTCTCATTAGATCCAATCTCCCCCTCCGCCTCCGGTGGCTCCATCTAGACCAATCTATGATCATATACTGGATTGACAGCAGGACGTAGAGATCCTCCATCGAGGGGACGTGAACCTGGGTACATCGCGTGCCAATCTCGCTCCCGGATTCTCCTACGTCGCCTTGTCCTTTCCTCTATGTAAGCTACCCTGTAGCATCTGCCGTGGTTAATTCTACGATAGTCATAGATGTAGTTGGATTACGGTCTATGTATTATATTGTAATGCCCATTCAAATCTCATAGGAGTCAAGATGTCTAGTATATGCATTGTATGCTTTCTCAAATGTGTGAATTGCCTCGCTGTAATTTGTTCACCCAACATGCTATTTATCTTAAGGAGAAACACCTCTAGTGAACTATGGACCCAGTCCATTGTTTTACCATTGATATACCATCTACTGTTTACCATTTACTGTTTACTTTCTGCAAGCAATTACTATCTTCCACACAATACGTTTAATCTTTTGTTTTTAGCAAAATCGGTGAGACTGACAACCTCAATGTAAGTTGGGGCAAAATTCTGTGGTTGTGTTGTGCAGGATTCCAAGTTGTTAGCAACACCTTGGAGTTGTTTCCTTGATCCTACTGGTTCGATAACCTTGGTTTCATAACTGAGGGAAACTTGCTGCTGTGCTCATCATACCTTCCTCTTGGGGTTCCCAACGAGCTCGACGTATCTTGAGCCATCAGGCAGCAGCGTCAGAGGTGGAGCTCTTCCGCTTTCGCGCTACCGGAGCTGGGTGATCCTTGGGGGTGTCATTGTCGAATACCACCTGGATATACTTCAGCTTGGGATCATAGACCTGGGAGGCCATCTGATCCTCCACCAAGGTTGCTAGCTGGTAAACAAAGGTGTGTTAGACTGATAACTTCAAGACGGAAAAGCCTTAGAGTATATACGTAACGAGCAACAAAGGAAATAGAAGCTACCTCTAGGCACTTGTCGCATTCGAACATGTCATAGGTGATCATGAAACCACACTTCCTTTCTTTCGCCTTGACTATGTCCGTTAGCCGGAGCTTGATGGAGTCAGTGGAGAAGTTTTCCTGCAAAATACGCATGGGATCCTTCCGGCTCTTGGAGTACTTGCACATCAACTCGGCGTGGTGTTGCAGAGGCTGGATCTGCCTAGTAAACTAGCACATGGCTAGGTCCAAGCCCATCAGACCTCCGTCTACGAGCCATTTGATCTGCCTTACAGCGTGATTGGCTTCTTCGTCGAACGGAAGGGAGGCTGGGGACCTCCAGGTAGGTGCTTCGACGGAAGCTCCATCGATGAAGTTGGGATACGTCTCAAGACGTCTCAATCCCTCCTCCGCTGGGAGATACCCCTCGGTGATGAGTTCTTGCAGATCCTCGGCGGAGAGGTCGGAGCCCCTACACACTCCTTTGTGGGAGTCATTATGCTCTTCAGCAGCTTCTGGCGCCGCCCGTCCTTGGTCATCGATGGTGGTTTCCACCACCGAAGTGACAGGGGCGACGACCCCCTCCGGTGGGACCGTCACCCCCTGGGATGGCTCCGTTGTAGCCTCAGGAGTCGCCGCCATCAAAGGAGTAGAGCTGTTGGAGGCCATTGCGTAAATGGGATTGGATGGAGAAAGGGGGAAGCTCTGGCTAGGGTTTTCTGGTGAGAGCTCGAACGGCTGTGTGGCTGGAGGAAGACGAAGACACATGGGAGAATGCAGGTAAAAGAAAATAATCTGGCCACAGTCAAAATATATAGACCTGGTGTCAAGATTCGTGTGGAAGGATCCAATGGACGAAGTGTTGCCAACATGGAGATGAGCATGCACGGTAATTTAGCCACATGCTCCGTCATTGCCGCTTTACCGTTTCAGATTTCGTGGGTGTAAAAATAGCTAATGATTAATTCCTTGCCTTCTGTGAGATTCGAGGTAGTGTAGGATGTACCCTACGTCATCCTCCTGACAGTTGCAGTGGAGAGGTCACGCCTAAAGATTCCATCGAAGGCGGAAGGTATCAGACTCTAGAAGTGAAGACTCAAGGAATCTCTGGCTACATTGCAAAGCCGGAGAGGATTGTAGGGTTCTTTGGGAGACCTTCAAGATATTGTTTGACGGATTGCCAACATCACATAGATGGAGCATTTAGGACTATAAGGCAAGACAGTGCAAGATCTCAAAGTCCTCTAGGGGCTATTGTTGGGGATATGCTAAATGGGTATCACCATAGCATGTCTCTAATCCAGCTAACCCGGGTGGCCCACAGTTGGTAGCAAGGCCTATGGCCTTCTGGGCGGCCTAGTTAGACGGATCCAAAAGGGAGGCCCATGCCAGATTAAGGAAGGCTACGCATGAGTCACCGACGTACTCGGAGCCTTGGAGTGTGATGTCTACGCACTTCTATTCTTGTAGACATTTGTTGGGCCTCCAAGTGCAGAGGTTTGTAGAACAGCAGCAAGTTTTCCCTTAAGTGGATCACCCAAGGTTTATCGAACTCAGGGAGGAAGTGGTCAAAGGTATTCCCTCTCAAGCAACCCTGCAATCAAGATACAAGAAGTCTCTTATGTCCCCAACACACCCAATACACTTGTCAGGCGTATAAGTGCACTAGTTTGGCGAAGAGATAGTGAAATACAAGTGGCATGTATAATTATAAGTGGTAATGGTGATAGAAAATAACTTGATGGCGTGGAAAAGACTAAAGTAAAACTGAAATAAAGTTGGAAGCAAGCAAACATGTAACATATCTAGTAGCAAACGGTGTTTCAGTGCTTAGAAACAAGGCCTAGGGATCATACTTTCACTAGTGAACACTCTCATATAAATATATTCTTCTTTATGATACTACACTGAACTACTCTCCGATTGGACACTCTAATCCATGGTAGGGCTATAAGAGCACACCTCAAAGTAAGACTTTCCCATCTAGAAAACCCCACACTGTCACCTTGAGTACTAGATGAGTCCAACAAACACCACAATTTCATAAAGACATTCAACTCCAAATATAACTCATAACAAGTATTTGTATCTCTAGCCTAAGTGCCACCATGGTGTGCATGCTGTCACTTTCGCACACATGGGGAGAGCAGAGATCTATTAAAGCACTTGAGTAGCAAGGTAGATCTATAGATTACAAGCTCATGATCTCAATAAGATCATGCATAGAGAGAGAGATGAACACATAGCTACCGGTAGAACCCTTAGCCTCGAGAGAGAACTACTCCCTCCTCATCATGGGAATCAGCAATGGTGATGGAGATGGCGGTGGAGATCGATGAAGATGGCTCCGGGGGCACTTCCCTATCCCGGCATGGTGCCGGAACAGAGACTTTATGTCCCCCGAATCTCCCCTTCAGTGGCGGCGGCGCTGCGGAACATTTCATGGATTTTTGATTTACTCCTTAGGGTTTTGGTATCAGGAGGCTCTTATAGGCGAAGGAGGCAAGGTCGGTGGCCAGCCAGGGGGCCCACACCATGCCCTGGCGCGGCCTGGGCTGGCCCACGCCATGGAGTGGTGTGGCCACCCTATGCCCCCTCTTCGTGTCTCCTTTTGGCTCCATGAATCTTCCGGGAAAGTACCAACTTTGGCTTTTGTCCGGTCCAATTCCGAGAATATTGATTTTCTGACTTTCCTGGAACCAAAAACAGCAGAAAACAGGCAACTGGCACTGTGGCATCTTGTTAATAGGTTAGTCCAAGAAATCATATGAAAAGTACTCCAAAGTTGGAACAAAACACAAGAAAGTAGATAAAACCAAGCATGGAACATAAAAAATTATAGATACATTTGCAATGTATCAACATCCCCAAGCTTAACTCCTGCTCGTCCTCGAGTAGGTAAGTGATAAAAAGAAAGAATAATTTTTGAGGTGACATGCACCATCAAAGACTTGATCAAAGTATTTGTAAAGCATTCAAAGCTGGGATCATAGTACTTCAATCATAACATGAAAGACAAAGTTCTAGCAATAAGACAAAGAAACTATGATGCAACATGAAAAGGCACAAACAAAAGATTCATGAATAACAATGCTTTGCAAGACGTTTGTTTGTTTCACATAAAGAAAACATAGCATAATAGTATTCAGCTTGTCCCTCATAGAGTAGCAAATATAAATGCATAGGACACCTTCAAAGTTCATAAGAGTGACTAGATACAAATAGTTTAAAACAATCAATATCAAAGCTATGCATCAATCAACAAGTCTTGGGACAGTGCACATAGAACTAAGAATGGCCACTATGCTTCACAAAGATAGAAGGTGGAGACTCAATATAATGGTGGAAGAAAGGCCTTCATAGGAGGGAGTAGGGATTCAAGTTTCATAAAGAGCTTCCAAAAATTATGGTACTTAATAGCTTTCAGCTCTCATTGCCCCTATCATAAGCACCTTGAAGTGATTAAGGTTAAAGTGAACAAACTATGGTGTACATGCTCGACGAAGTATAAGTTAGGAATCTCATGTCCCTTGTATATGAGGGTCGCTCCTCATGCTACTCAAGTTTAGTCACCGGTAAGTTCTTGTCATTGTAAGTACATGTGTATCATCGAGAACCTCCAATGGGGTACCCCTTGCCTGATGATACGGAAGAATCCCCATATCAAAATGACAAGGCAAGCAGACAACGAGCATCTCAGCAATCTTCTTATTTACCATGGGAATATGGTGCTTTTTTGTCTCTTTCCTCTTTTCATAATCTTTTTTTTTCTTTTTCTCTTTTTTCTCAATATAGAACTCTTTTTATAAGAAGAATGCTTCATGGACAGCTCATTATGGTTATGCTGCAGGTTTCCACCATGTCAGCATGGATTAGACCAGCGGCCCAGGCGTTTCTCTAACACATATACATAACACCATGGACTTACAAGCTCCCCTTTCATTTCACACCGACGACAGCCATATACAAAAGAGCATGATATCAACTAGGTACAAGTATCATGTGCAATGTTGAAAGCGTTCCCCATGACAGCATGGTTCTGCTAATTCCCAACAAATAAGTGCAAGCATATACAACATAGACGACACAATGGTTCAAGTTTATTAAGGGCAAGAAAAGTAAAGTGTGCCATCAAGTTCGTGAGAGCTTTAATCACTAGTTTTATCATAACAAGTTTAATTTGGAAGGTAAAAAAAAGCATGAATATACTTTGAATAGCATAAGCTAGTAGGTAGGTATGGTGGACTCTTTGGAATAACTTGGTTTAGGGAGTTGGATGCATGAGTGGAACTCATACTTGGTTGTGGAGGCTAGCAAAAGACTGGGAGCGACAAACTAAGAGAGCAATAATGGCCATAATCATGCAGAGCGACAAAACATCATTGATCAAAGCATAAAGTGATACTTAAGGTTGAAAACTACAGGATCATAAAGGCTATGGTGACTTGAGATAGTCATAACATGGTGTGAGCATGCACCAAGTCAACCCAAGTAAATCATCAAAGGAGGATACCACTATACTATGCTTTAATATGCTAAAACAACGCATGATTCATCCAAGGCACATTAAGCAGTCTCAATTGTTTATAACAAGTCATGCTACAACAAATAATACTAAGCATAAAGCCAAAACAATATCGAGCATGGCATGACAAAGCATAAGCCACAGTAAAAAAAGCTCTCTTTAACACTTAAGCATGAACTTTCCTACTCTTTTCCAAACCAAACCAAACTATTTGAAAACCAATGTATGAAAGAGGGGGTCCAACCAATTTATTCAGAAAACTAAGAAAACCAGGCAAACGAAAAACCAAAACGAAAATGAAAAAGAAGACGCTCCAAGAACAATACAACTGTGCATGAAACAATAAAAATGAAGTGTTTGGAAGAAACCTGGGATTTTTATTGATGAAGAAGGGGATGCCTTGGGCATCCCCAAGCTTTGACGCTTGTACTTCTTGGATATTTCTTGGGGTGACACGCGTGGCATCCCCAATCTTGAGCTTTAGTGCATCCTTCATCTCATTACTCATTCCTTCCATACACCTGAAATTTTTCCTTCATACAAAACTTAACACAATCTTTATTAGCAACATTAGTGCACTCAAGATAATAAGTCTTTAGGTTAAGTTCTAACACAAATAAAACTTCCATTAAAGCACTAGCTACTGTAGCACTTCCCTCAAAAAGATCAATTCCCCAAAAGAACTCAAAAAAGAACCAACAAGAAGCAAATGCAAATAATGGCAGAAATCTATCAAAACAGAACAGCAGGTAAAGACGAATTTTTTCGAAGACCTTATGTTGCTCAAATCTAAAAGTGTTGAACTAACGAAAGTTAGATAACAACCTGGGGCAGAAGCACAAAAATTCACGCCTCAAAAGGACGTACAAATATTTTACACGAATTTTTACTGTGAAGCACATAAATATGTTTCGGGACTGCAACTTTCCCAATCATTACTTCTCTCTCATTAGAGGTTACTCTTGGCACAAAAAGCAAATAAAAAGGATAAGGAGCGGTTATTACTGAAGTAATAACTTCCAAGACTCATCTAAAACTTTTGGGTTATCTCCCAATAAGTACTTTTCTTTAACGTCTTTAAGTTAGGCATGATAGTTTGAGAAGATGCTCACATAAGAAATATGAATTGAAGTAAAAGAGAGCATCAAGAAGCAAATTCAAAGAACATTTAAGTCTAACCCACTTCCTATGCATAGGAATCTTGTAAAGAAACAAGTCATGAAAGCACAAAGAAACAAGCATAGTAAAGCAAAACAAGTGCAACTTCAAAATTTTCAACATAAAGAGTGGAAACTTAATATTGTTGAGATACATAAAACCATGTTTCCCTCTCTCATAATAACTTTCAATAGCATTATGAATAAAATTAACAATATAACTATCAAATAAAGCATTTTTATCATGAGCCACATGCATAAAATGATTATTACTCTCCACATAAGCATAGTCATTCTTATTAATTATGGTGGGAGCAAATTGAACAAAATAGCTATCATTATTATTCTCATCACCATAATCATCAAATATAGGAGGCATATTGTAATCATTAATTTTCTCCTCAATAGTAGGTGGTCTGAAAATGTCATATTCATCATTGTAATCATCATATATTGGAGGTTTGGTATCATCATAAGCAATAGAATAGGTATCTTCCAAAGCTAGGGAACTAAAAAGATCATTTTCATAAAAACTAGCTTCCCCAAGCTTAGACTTTTCCATAGCATTAGCAATAATGGTGTCCAAAGAATTCATACTAACAACATTTCTATTAGCATGCAAATAAAGTTCCATAGGTTTTTTAATTTTCTCTTCAAACACTTCATGTCCTAACTCAAGATAAATACTATAAAGCTCTCTAATTTTGTTGTTGTTTTCCATTAAGCCTAACTAGTGAAAACAAGAAACAAAAAGACAAAATTGCAGAATCTAAAGGAAATAACTTCGAGCACTCACACTGGAGGATGTGAGTACCTTTTACCTTACCTCCCCAGCAACGGCGCCAGAAAATAGGCGTTCGCCGTGGGAGGTTCTTCTTCTTTAATCCTCCGGTGTGAATACCTTTTACCTTACCTCCCCGGCAACGGTGCCAGAAAATAGCTTGATGTCTATGCACTTCTATTCTTGTAGACAGTTGTTGTGCCTCCAAGTGTAGAGGTTTCTAGAACAGCAGCAAGTTTTCCCTTAAGTGGATCACCCAAGGTTTATCGAACTTAGGGAGGAAGTGGTCAAAGGTATTCCCTCTCAAGCAACCCTGCAATCAAGATACAAGAAGTCTCTTGTGTCCCCAGCACACCCAATGCACTTGTCAGGTGTATAGGTGCACTAGTTCGGCGAAGAGATAGTGAAATACAAGTGGTATGGATAATTATAAGTGGTAATGGTGATAGAAAATAAGTTGATGGCGTGGAAAAGACTAAAGTAAAACTAAAATAAAGATGGAAGCAAGCAAACATGTAACAGATCTAGTAGCAAACAGTGTTTCAATGCTTAGAAACAAGGCCTAGGGATCATACTTTCACTAGTGAAAACTCTCATATAAATGTATTCTTCTTTATGATACTACGTTGAACTACTCTCTGGTTGGACACTCTAATCCATGGTAGGGCTATAACAACACACCTCATAGTAAGCCTTTCCCATCTAGAAAACCCCACACTGTCACCTTGAGTACTAGATGAGTCCAACAAACACCACAATTTCATAAAGACATCCAACTCCAAATATAACTCATAACAAGTATTTGTAATCTCTAGCCTAAGTGCCACCATGGTGTGCACGCTGTCACTTTCACACACATGGGGAGAGCAGAGATCTATTAAAGCACTTGAGTAACAAGGTAGATCTATAGATTACAAGCTCATGATCTCAATAAGATCATGCATAGAGAGAGAGATGAACACATAGCTACCGGTAGAACCCTTAGCCTCGAGAGAGAACTACTCCCTCCTCATCATGGGAATCAGCAATGGTGATGGAGATGGCGGTGGAGATCGATGAAGATGGCTCCGGGGGCACTTCCCTATCCCGGCAGGGTGCCGGAACAAAGACTTTCTGTCCGGCAAGACACGAAAGACTAGTTAGTATTAGTGTAGGACTCTTTACCTTGTCCGGCAAGGTCCTTTCCCTATAACCCTATGTTCTGGTGCCTTTATAGACAAGACCTCTCGGAGCCTTTAGGGCACAACACTCAATGCTTAACAACACCCTCGCACAGCGAACCGATCTCTGTAACTCGGTGTATTGCCATTATAGTGATTTACAGTAGGAGTAGAGTTCCACCACTGTTGTGGGACTTGAACCTGGGTAAACTGTGTTACCTCGTACCGACCAACTCTCCACCTTAGACAACGTCTCTAAACATAAACTGTGAGGACCTCTCAATGGCGTACTCGTTGGAAATACAATGACATTAGTGCTTCCTCTAGAAGAGTATGTGCCGACACTTGAATAATTAGTAGACCTTGGTTACACACCATTTTCACATGCTTGAATCAGAGCTACTTCAGACATTTGTTTGTTGTTATGTTAAACAAACATTCTTGTATAGGAGATCTGTATTTTCATACGTGTGGTAGATAATCACTCTCCCCGACTTGGATCCCTGAAATAGAGGGAGAACAACCTATTTTTTAAATTATTCTTTGGACAATCTCTAAATTCAAAATCGCAGTCGACCGCCAAAACCTACTGCCTACCCTGTTTGAATTGGAGGCATTAGTTGATGTGACTCTCACCTTAAATTCCTGACCAGATGGCATTTGATCTAGACAACCTTTTTTCTAGTAATAAAAACTTGGTCGGCAGCCCAATTCATACCGTAATTGAGCGGGAAAATAACCCACCAACCACGAAGAATTTTGCACCCCTCTGTTTCAAACATTTTAGGCAAAATCCCCCACCGAGTTTGTATCATTTTTATATTATTACATGGACGCTAGCCAAATTGAAAACATGAGTCAAGCACCAAAATTTACCGCCTATGCTGTGTGAATCAAAGGTATCCAAGTTTTTGTGCAAAAAAATGTTATGGATGATCAGTTGATGTGACTCTCGGCCTTGAATTCCTGGACAGATAGCGTACGTTCTACTACCTTTTTTGTATTAGTAGATGGACGCTAGACAAATTCAAAATCTCAATCGAGCAGCAAAATCACCCACTTACCTTGTAGCATTTCCTGCCCCACCATTTCGAAACCTTTGAGCCAAAATATCTCACCAACCGGGGGAGTACCATTTTTCTATTATAATTAGATGGGAGCTAGCCAAATTAAAATTCTCAATCGAGCGGCAAAAACACACACCGACCTTGAAGCATTTCACGCCCTTCTGTTTCAAAAACTTTAGAATTTAAAATTCCAAATCTACCCATTGTTCAGAGGACAAATGGGCATGCTAAAGTCTGTAGCTCAGGGAACGATCGTAATTCTTTTTTCTGCTCACCTCTATGGTCCCGATTCCCCCAGTTTTTCCCGCCGGCCCTCCCAAAAATCCCAAGCTCCTCTGTCCCCTCCACGACCACCGCGTGCACAATCTTGAGCTGCGGTCTCGTGGACCGGCACAGAGCCACTTCACCGATCCTCACCCACTGGATCTAGGAGCTGCATGTCGTTCACCATGCTGATGGCGTCATCAACTGCCCAAGCTTAGCTTCCTCGCTGCCGAAAGCTACCCAACCGTACAGGACCCGCTTCACCGGTGTCCATCAGGCATGATCTAGTTCAAAGAGTTCCATGTCCACTGCTTCAGACCAGCTGCATGGCCATCACCGTTCAATGCACCGGATCTGCCTTAGCGACGCTCTCGTCCACCATGTTCAAGCCGGCATCGACCGCCCAAGATCTGCTTCCCCAACGCCAATAGCCACCACAACCGTAGCACCCTCGGTGACCTGGACATCACTCGCACGGTACCGACGACACTTAGACACCTCTCCTACCAAGGTTAACCAAATCTCCAACCTGTTTTTGTTTTATCAGCAGTATAGCAGGTTCAAGCCTATTGCAATGAACTGCATTTTTGTAATCGTGCTAGTACATACAAGTCACTGGCCACGCCTGTTCTTCGTGCTAGTACATGCAAGGTCATTAGACATGTTGGTTTGCATTCGCTGCTCTACAAATTTCAAGTCATGCACATGTCTATTATTTTGTAATGCACATGTTCTTAGCTACTCCATACAACAGTAATTGCCTGCTACCGTGTAATTCTTGCAAAATCTAAAGTCAGTGGAAAATATTAGTGTGGGTTCCCTGCTCTACAGTTTCTGAATCTATCTGGTTCGTCCTGAGGTTAATTCCTGCTATTATTTCCTCCTTGGCATCGTTCAGTTATCCTATAGTAGCCGTTTAAACTCTTCGTACTAATTCGATTATAATTTTGTTGTTGCCATCTGGTTCTGCAAAATCTACATCACTAACTATGTCCTTTTTCTTGCATAGAGCTCAAAATGGAACAATGAACATGTTCGTTTGCATAGACTATTCTACAGGTTCACAAGGGATGCCATTACTTCCTTATCTAGTACTGGTTCATCCTGAGCAATGACATAATTGTCCTCTACTATGTAGTTCACTCATGGTTTGCATTCCTGCTCTAGAATTTCTCTTATGATGCCATTATAATTTCTATCTGGTTGATTCTTAGCTCTAACAGTAACTACATGCCATTGTGTAGCTTACCGCAAATTATGAGTCACCCAACGACTCTTTGCATTCCAGGAGATGCCACTACATCCATATATATTTTCTGAAATGACCTCGCTAGTTTATATTTGTGAAATACTAAGAAACACTTTGTTTGATTGATCATTTCATTCTAGGCACACTTGTCTAATGCTTGTTTGTCCTGTTCTACTGGTTCACGAGCGACGCCATTATATCTCGCATCTGCTTCTAGTTCGTCCTAAGCCACGACATAACTATCCTCTACAATATATAGTTCATTCGTGGTTTGCATTCCTTCTCTACAAGTTATAATTTCTATCTGTGTCAGGGGGATGGCCCCTGGGTAGGCCAAGCGAGGCTCAACTGGCCGGCTCCAGGGAAACCTGGTCGGATGGCCACAAGACAAGGAACCACAGCCGAGTGGAACACTCCACCCGGTCCGCTTCAAGATTCCTCGGCTGGCCCGTCTAGCCAGGTGGCCAGGAGAGCCAGCTGGGTAGCCACCTACACCCGGCCGCCTCGGTACGAGGGAGGGTGACGCTCCTTGCTGAGCGCACCCTTGACCGGACAGGCTGGCATGCCACCCTGCCAGCACTACCAGACGAGGATGCCAAAGCGCCAAGGCTGGAGGCTGACGGATAAAGCATCGACTGATGGATAAAGCTCCGGGTGACGGATAAAGTACCAAGCTAATGGATAAAGCACCGGGTGATGACCAAAGCAGCGGCGCTGAGACGCTGTGGCGATATCCCCACCTGTACTGGAGCTTGACCTGGTCCTGGACCACCGGCTGGACCCAGCAGCCGGCCCTCTTTGTAAACCCAAAGCCCAAATAGTAAATCCTAGAGCCCACATTGTAACCTACCCTTCCACCAGTATATAAGGAGGGGTAGTGCCAGGGTTCTAGGTAAGGCATTACAAGTTAGAAGTTAGGCATAATCGACAACTTAAGTAGTTCATCTTCCTCTATCTGTCGATAGTAGCTAGGGAAACAGCTCAAGGAGCACTTATATTGAGCATTAGCTCCCCATATAGTAGATCCTTGCAGGAGTAGGAGTGTTACCTCGAGAAGAGGGCTCTGAACCTGGGTACATCGCTATGTTTGCAGTATCTGTGCCGAACCCATTGCGAGTAGCCACCGATAGCATCCTGATTGTCCCCTCTCATGCCATCCCCGATGGCACTGTCGTGTTCCACAACACGAGAGTTGGAGCCCACCATGGGGCACAGCGCTTCGGCTGAGGTGATCTTTCGCACGGGACTTCCGCTCATCACCGGTGAACGAGTCGCCTTTGGCCTCGTCCTCACCTTCAGCTCCTTCGACTGCATCCTCGATAACGCATCCTGCTTCAACGGGGAAACCTTCCCAAGTGATGGCTATGTAATGCACTTTGGTGAGCACCACGTCTACGTCACCACCATCGTCGAGGATTTCCCTCGCAAGGTCATCACCATCTCTGGCGCGCCTCCTAGCTTCTCCGCCCTGCTCCTCGCAAGTGGCAGCATCGAGGTCATGATGGCCGACGCAGGCGAAGGTTGCTGTCCACCTCCGGAGCGCGACGCGGGCACCAACAACATCGCACTGCACGAACAAGACGCGGACCCATTGGCAGCCTCCATCTAGAACCTCCGCATCTCCATCGCCCCCGAGGTGGACCCAGCGGCTGCAGCAGCTGCGCTGGAAGCCACGCGCCAGAACCTCCTGGATGCAACCATGCGTGAGTACAAAACCGCGCATGGCTTGTCGCGCTTACCTGTTGCCAACTAGAAGGCACCGCCTCACGGCCGCAACTTGGGTTCACAGCTGGACCGCTCTTCCGACTCGCGTGTCCCTGCGGCTCACCCGGTTTATAGTACCCCAGCCAAGAACATGAGGGCCGCGGAAGCTGCCGTCGCGGAGCTTAGCCACCTGGAGGGTGACGAGCTGCGTCGCCAGCAGGCGCGCGTCCAGCTCCTTGTCGCTACGACCAACAGGCAACAGGCCGAGGCAGGCGCAACCATCGGAGGAAACAACAAGAGCCAATAGCACCGTCAGGTGGGCGATCTGGCTGCAACTGGGAGCAAGGCCTCTTCTCCGAACGCTACAAACTAGAACAACCGTCCACGCGGCAGATCAGCTGGCTATGGGTAAAATCCGCGCGAAGCCGCAACTGTCACCACCAAGAACCACGATCCGGCTGACGAAGCCGGAAGAACCAACACGCCACCCAAGTCCCGCCTTTCAGGATGACTTGGCCCGCTCGAGCCGGAGGGGCCGCAGGATGCGCGCGCGCATCGACCTATTCGTCCAGTTACGTGAGCTGGAAGATGAAAGTCTAGCTGGCCCAAGGTGTTTCGGGTCGCGTGATACATTGCAAATGTATCTATAATTTTTGATGTTCCTTGCTTAGTTTTATCCACTTTCTTGTGTTTTGTTCCAACTTTGGAGTACTTTTATTATGATTTCTTGGACTAACTTATTAACAAGAGCCAAAGTGCCAGCTGCCTGTTTTCTGTTGTTTTTGGTTCCAGAAAAGTCAGAAAATGAATACTCTCGGAATTGGACGGGACAAAAGCCAAAGTGCCTATTTTTCCGGAAGGGATCAAGTGCCAGAATACGAGACGGAGAGGGTCCAGGGGCCGGCCACACCACCTGGCCACGCGGTTAGGCCTGGCCCGTACCAGGGGGTGGTCTGGCCGACCCCAGCACCCCCTCGGCCCCTCCTTCCGCCTATAAGTTGCCCTCGGGACGAAAACCGTAAGTACCCGATCAAAAATCCACGAAAGAGTCTGTAGCCGCCGTCATCTCCATCCCTAGATCAGGGGGGATCTGAAGCTCTTCCCGACACCCTGCCGGAGAGGGGAATTCACCCTAGAGGCGTTCTTCATCACCATGCAAGCCTCCGGTGTGATGCGTGAGTAGTTCATCCTTGGACTACGGATCCATGTAGTAGCTAGATGGCTGGTTTCTCCTCCTTTGAGCTTACATGTTTAGATCTTGTGAGCTCCGTTCATGATCAATATAATCTATTTGTAATTCATACATGTTGTGTTTGCGGGGATCCGATGGATATTGAGATGCTATTTCAGATTGATTATTGATTCTATCATGTCTTTGTTATTTGAGATCTTCCATGCTTTCCATTGTTAGTATCTATCTTGGCCAAGTAGATGCTAGCAACTCCAAGAGTTAGTATTTATGCTCGATAGTGGGTTCATGTCTCTGGTAATCTGGGGAAGTGACAGAAATCTCTAAGATACTAGATGTGTTGTTGCTACTAGGGAGAAAACAACGATCCTTTGTTCATAGAACAATTGTATTGTTTACTTTACACGCAGTTCATAAAGCAATAATCTGTTGGTTGCAACTTAATATTGGAGGGGGTTCGGATGATAACCTGAAGGTGGATTATTAGTCATAGATGCAGTTGGATGGCGGTCTATGTATTATGTTGTAATGCCCAACCAAGTCTCAAAGGAGTCAAGATGATTAGTATATGCATGTATTGCTTTCTCGGTGTTTGTCAATTGCCCCGCTGTAATTTGTTCACCCAGCATGTTATCTATCAAAGGAGAGCCACCTCTAGTGAACTATGGATCCCGGTCCTTTTCTTTACATACAATCTACAATCTTTTACTGCTTTGTGTTTACTTTCTGCAAACTTTTACTTCTTTCCATTCGATACGTTTAATCCTTTGTTTTCCTCAAAACACGGTGAGATTGACAACCTCATCGCAACTTGGGGACAAAGTTCTGTGGTTGTGTTGTGCAGGTCTCCACGTTGCTACTAGCACCGGTAGTGCGCCCTGCCAAAGCTCAGCTAGTAACACCTTTGAGGTGTTTCCTTGCTCCTACATGTTTGATTAAACCTTGGTTTCATAACTGAGGGAAACTTGCTGCTGTGCTCATCATACCTTCCTCTTGGGGTTCCCAACGAGCTCTATATCAACCACGAGCCATCAACACTTTTCTGGGCGTCGTGTATTGAGCCATCAAGCAATTATCTAGCGCCGTTGCCGGGGAGTCAAGGACATCTTCCCAAGGGGAGTCCCTCATAACCAATCTCTTTACTTTGTTGATTTTGTTTTGCTTAGTTTCTTTTTGCTTTGTTTGCTTGTTTTGTTCTTCAAAAATCCAAAAAAATTAGTCCTACTTGTTTGCTTTATTATTTGAAAACCCAAAAAAATGACTACTCTTGAGAACACTAAGTTGTGTGACTTCACTAGCACCAACAAACAATGATTTTATGAGCACTCCTATTGCTCCACCTGTGGCTGAAAATACTTTCTTTGAGATAAAACCTGCTTTGCTCAACCTTGTTATGAGAGAACAATTTTCTGGTATTGGTAAAGAAGATGCTGCTTCCCATCTAAATAACTTTGTTGAACTTTGTGAGATGCAAAAGCATAGGGATATAGATGGTGATATTATTAAGCTGAAATTGTTTCCTTTCTCTTTGAGAGGAAAATCTAAAGAATGGTTGAATTCCTTAACTAGCAATATTATTGATTCTTGGACTAAGTGCAAAGATGCTTTTATTGGAAAATACTATCCTCCTGCTAAGATTATATCCATGAGAAGTGAAATAATGAAGTTTAAACAACTTGATAATGAGCATGTTGCTCAAGCTTGGGAAAGAATGAAAGTTTTGGTAAAGAATTGTCCCACTCATGGACTGACTGCTTGGATGATCATCCAAACTTTTTATGCAGGATTGAACTATTCTTCAAGGAACCTATTGGATTCAGCTGCTGGAGGTACCTTTATGACCATCATTTTGGGTGCTGCAACAAAACTATTTGATAATATGATGGTTAATTATTCTGAATGGCATACTAAGAGAGCTCCACAAGGTAAGAAGGTAAATTCTATTGAGGAAACCTCTTCCTTGAGTGATAAGATTGATATTATTATGTCTATGCTTGTTAGTGGGAAAGCCCATATTTATCCAAATAATGTTCCTTTAGCCTCTTTGGTTTCTCAAGAAGAGCAAGTTGATGTGAACTTCATAAGAAATAACAACTTTGGCAACAATGCTTATGGTAATAATGCTTATAGGAACAATTTTGGTAACAACAATTATAAGCCATATCCTCCCAACAATGGTAAATCTGAATTACCTAGTGAAGGTAGAATTTTCGAAGTTGAAAGAGCCACTAAAAAATTTATGCAAATGCAATATGAGCAAAATAGACTATTTACTAAAACAATGGAGGAGCAATCTATCATTTTGAAGAACATTAGCCATCAACTTGAGAGTCTAAATAGGGAAATTCCTAGTTTACAATTGAAACTCTCTAATGCTGAAAGAAATATATCATCTTTGTTTGAAGCTCAATCTTCATTGATTAATAAAATGGTTGCTAAACCCGAAACTAATGAGAATCGCTTTGCAGCCACTAATGCTATACAAGTAAGAATTGATGAAAATGTTAGACTATTAGCTGAATTACATGCTAAGTGGGAAAGAGAAGATGAAATTGCTAGAAACATTAGTGTTTCTACTATTACCACCACTAGTGTTGAGGCTAGTAATAGTTCTACTACTTTAGATGATAAAGTTGATTTTGATCTTGATGGTTGCAACATCTCTGTAGTTATTAAGTTCCTACAAAAGATTGCTAAAAGTCCTAATGCTAGTGCTATGAGCATGGCTTTTACAAAACACATTACTAATGCTCTCATAAAGATTAAAGAAGAAAAGATGAAACATAAAGCTTCTATTCCTATAAAGCAAGAAGATGGTTGGAAACCCATCATTAATATGAAAGTGAATGACTTTGATTTCAAAGCTTTGTGTGATCTTGATAGTAGTGTTTCTATTATGCCTAGAAGGATCTATGATATGCTTGATTTGCCTCCTCTTGAAGATTGTTATTTGAATGTCCCACTTGATTCTAATGCTAAAAAGAAACTCATGGGGAGTCTTAATGATGTTCTTATTATGGTTAATGATTCCTATGTCCCCATTGATTTCTATGTTTTGGATGTTGAATACAATGCTTCTTGTCCTATTACTTTGGGAAGACCTTTTCTTAGAACTGTTGGTGCCATCATTGATATGAAAGAAGGCACCATTAAATATCAACTCTGACTCAAGAAAGCTATATAACACTTCCCTAAAAAGAGAGAAAATATTTCTTTTGCTTCTCCTATGAAAACAAAATTTGGTCTTAATGCTTCTTCATTTGAGAACACTTGATTCTTTCTTTGCTTCTTATGCCTAACTTAAAGGCGTTAAAGAAAAGTACTTGTTGGGAGATAGCCCAAGAGTTTTAGATGAGTCTTGGAAGTTATTACCCCTGTAATAACCTCTCCTTATCCTTTTTATTTGCTTTTTGTGCCAAGAGTAACCTCTAATGAGAGTGAAGTAATGATTGGGAAAGTTGCTGTCCCGAAACAGATTTCTGTGCTTCACCGTAAAAATTCCTGAGAGAGCTCTGTATGTCAGATTGAGCTGTAATTTTTTGTGCTTCTGACCCAGGTTGTTATATAACTTTCTTTAGTTCAACACTTTTTTATTTGAGCAACATAAGGTCTTCGAAAAAATTCGTCTTTACCTCCTGGTCTGTTTTGACAGATTTCTGCCATTTTCTGCATTTGCTTATTGTTAGATCCTTCTTGAGTTCCTTTGGGGAATTGAGCTTTTTGAGGGAAGTGATACAGTAGCTAGTGTTCTAATGGAAGTTTATTTAGTGTTAGAACTGAACCGTAAGACTTATTTATCTTAAGTGCACTAATGTTGCTAATGAGATTGTATGAAGTTTTGTATGAAGGAAATTTTCCAGGTGTATGGAAGGAATGAGTAATGAGATGAAGGATGGACTAAAACTCAAGCTTGGGTATGCCACGTGTATAACCCCAAGAAATATCCAAGAAGTACAAGCGTCAAAGCTTGGGGATGCCCAAGGCATCCCCTTCTTCATCGATAAAAGTTCCAGGTTTCTTCCAAACGCTTCATTTTTATTGTTTCGTGCACAATTGTGTTTCTCTTGGAGCGTCTTCTTTTTCGTTTTTGTTTTAGTTTTTTGTTTGCTTTGGTTTTATTAGTTTTCTGAATAAGTTGGTTGGACCCCCTCTTTCATACATTGGTTTGCAAATAGTTTGGTTTGGTTTGGAAAAGAGTAGGAAAGTTCATGCTTATGTGGTAAAAAGAGCTCGTTCTTGACTGTGGCTATGCTTTGTCATGCCATGCTTGATATTGTTTTGCCTTTATGCTTAGTATTCTTTGCTGTAGCATGACTTGTTATAAACAATTGAGATTGCTTAATGTGCCTTGGATGAATCATGCGTTGTTTTAGCATATTAAAGCATAGTATAGTCGTATTCTCCTTTGATGCTTTATTTGGGTTGACTTGGCGCATGCTCACACCATGTTATGACTATCTCAAGTCACCATAGCCTTTATGATCCTTTATTTTTCAACTTGTAGTATCACTTTATGCTTTGATCATTGATGTTTTGTCGCTCTGCATGATTATGACCATTATTGCCCTCTTAGTTTGTCGCTCCCAGTCTTTTGCTAGCCTCCACAACAAAGTATGAGTTCCACTCATGCATCCAACTCCCTAAACCAAGTTTTTCCAAAGAGTCCACCATACCTACCTACTAGCTTATGCTATTCCAAGTATATTCATGCTTTTTTACCTTCCACTTGTTATGAGAAAACTAGTGATTAAAGCTCTCACGAACTTGATGGCACACTTTACTTTATTGCCTCTAATAAACTTGAACCATTGTGTCGTCTATGTTGTATATGCTTGCACTTATTTGTTCGGAATTAGCAGAACCATGCTTTCATGGGGAACGCTTTCAACATTGCACTTGGTACTTGTACCTAGTTGATATCATGCTCTTTTGTATATGGATGTCGTCGGTGTGAAATGAAAGGGGAGCTTGTAAGTCCATGGAGTTATGTATATGTGTTAGAGAACGCTGGGCTGGTCTAATCCATGCTGACATGGTGGAAACCTGCAGCGTAACCATAATGAGCTGTCTATGAAGCATTCTTCTTATAAAAAAAAGAGTCCTATTGAGAAAAAAGAGAAAAGAAAAAAAGAGATACTATGAAAAGAGGAAAGAGAGAAAAAAGCACCATATTCCCATGGTAAATAAGAAGAATGCTGAGATGCTTGTTGTCTGCTTGCCTTGTCATTTTTATATGGGGATTCTTCCGTATCATCGGGCAAGGGGTACCCCTATTAACAAGAGCCACAGTGCCAACTGCCTGTTTTCTGTTGCTTTTGGTTCCAGAAAAGTCAGAAAATGAATACTCTCGGAATTGGACGGGACAAAAGCCAAAGTGCCTATTTTTCCGGAAGGGATCAAGTGCCAGAATACGAGACGGGGAGTGGCCAGGGGCCGGCCACACCACCTGGCCGTGCAGCCAGGCCTGGCCCGTGCCAGGGGGTGGTCTGGCCGAACCCAGCACCCCCTCGGCCCCTCCTTCCTCCTATAAGTTGCCGTCGGGACGAAAACCGTAAGTACCCGATAAAAAATTCACGAAAGAGTCTGTAGCCGTCGTCATCTCCATCCCTAGATCGGGGGGAATCTGAAGCTCTTCCCGGCACCCTGCTGGAGAGGGGAATTCACCCTAGAGGCCTTCTTCATCACCATGCAATCCTCCGGTGTGATGTATGAGTAGTTCATCCTTGGACTATGGATCCATGTAGTAGCTAGATGGCTGGTTTCTCCTCCTTTGTGCTTTCATGTTTAGATCTTGTGAGCTCCATTCATGATCAAGATCATCTATTTGTAATTCATACATGTTGTGTTTGCAGGGATCCGATGGATATTGAGATGCTATTTCAGATTGATTATTGATTCTATCATGTCTTTGTTATTTGAGATCTTGCATGCTTTCCGTTGTTAGTAGCTATCTTGGCCAAGTAGATGCTAGCAACTCCAAGAGTTAGTATTTATGCTCGATAGTGGGTTCATGCCTCTGGTAATCTGGGGAAGTGACAGAAATCTCTAAGGTACTAGATGTGCTATTGCTACTAGGGAGAAAACAACGATCCTTTGTTCATAGAACAATTATATTGTTTACTTTACATGCAGTTCGTAAAGCAATAATCTGTTGCTTGCAACTTAATATTGGAGGGGGTTCGGATGATAACCTGAAGGTGGATTATTAGTCATAGATGCAGTTGGATGGCGGTCTATGTATTATGTTGTAATGCCCAATCAAGTCTCAAAGGAGTCAAGATGATTAGTATATGCATGTATTGCTTTCTCGGTGTTTGTCAATTGCCCCGCTGTAATTTGTTCACCCAGCATGTTATCTATCTAAGGAGAGCCACCTCTAATGAACTATGGATCCCGGTCCTTTTCTTTACATACAATCTACAATCTTTTACTGCTTTGTGTTTATTTTCTGCAAACTTTTACTTCTTTCCATTCAATACGTTTAATCCTTTGTTTTCCGCAAAACATGGTGAGATTGACAACCTCATCACAAGTTGGGGACAAAGTTCTGTGGTTGTGTTGTGCAGGTCTCCACGTTGCTACTAGCACCGGTAGTGCGCCCTGCTAAAGCTCAGCTAGTAACACCTTTGAGGTGTTTCCTTGCTCCTACTGGTTCGATTAAACCTTGGTTTCATAACTGAGGGAAACTTGCTGCTGTGCTCATCATACCTTCCTCTTGGGGTTCCCAACGAGCTCTACATCAACCACGAGCCATCAACACTTTTCTGGGCGCCGTGTATTGAGCCATCACCGTGCATCCGGAACGAGCCATTTCCAAAGGGATTTTCGCTCCCAAGGGATATGCCAAAGAACAACGACACGGTCAAGGCAGAGGACTGGCTGGTAGACTACACCACCGTGGTGGGAATCGTGAACGGCAATCGCTGGGTAGTTGTGCGCTACATCCCGCACATGCTCCTCGACTCAGCCAGGACATGGCTCAATAGCCTCCCCAACAACAACATCCACGCTTAGGTTGACTTCGTGCAGGCGTTCGTCCGCAACTTCACCGGCACCTACGAGCGCCCGGGTCGGCCCGACGACCTTGCCCTTTGCGTTCAGGGCAAGGATGGGACCGACCACTCCTACATCACCCGGTGGACAAGCATGCACAAGTCCTGCGAGGGGGTGCGCGAGCACCAAGCAATCAACTTCTTCATCAACGGCTGCAGAGACGACACCATGCTCAAGCATAAGCTTCGCCGGATGGAGCCCAATACCATGGCCAAGACCATGGAGATCGTGGACAAGTATGCCACCACGGATGCTGCGATGAAAAGGTCCATCCGGCTAGACAAATAGGGGCAGATCATCATGGAGGTCTCCATGGACCAGCGCCAGCCAGAAGGGAACAACCACAACTCCAGGCGGCATGACAATCACCACGACAAGAGGAAAGACGACCAACCGGATAACCAATATGGTTCCAGGAAGGTGGCAGTTGTCCAAGAGGACCTAGCTGCAAGCGGCAGCCAGAGGCAGAAGCCCGACGACCGGCCACCTCGGCCCAAGTACTCCATCGAATCGATGCTTGATGGCCCATGCAAGTTCCACAGTGGTGGCAACAAGCCGGCTACACATACAACTCACCAGTGCACCTAGACAAAGAAGATGGCTGAGGTTTGTGGTTTACCACCACCACCCCTGCCTCCGCCAGCCGGTGGCCAGCAGGACAATCGCGAGCGTCAGAACTGCCAGGATGAAGACGGATGAGACTATCCTCGCCGGGTGGGAAACTACCAAGTCTTCACCAGCGAGAAGGAAACCAAGCACAACAAAAGACGCCGCGAAGTGGAGGTGAACACAATCGTTCCCCCCATCCCTCAGTTCCTGAACTGGTCTAAGCAAGAGGTCAAGTGGACCCAGAAGGACCAGCTGGACGTGCTGCCGCATCCGGGCACATACGCCATGGTCCTGGACCCCATCATCATCTCCAAGAAGCACTTGCGCAAGTTCTCTTGTGTCTTGGTGGACGAAGGAAGCAACATCAACCTCCTGTACCATAGCTCCCTAGACCGACTCGGCATCAGTGAGTCCCAGTTGGAACCATCTAGCACCTCCTTCCATGGAGCTGTTGTGGGTCCATCACATTCGCCCATCGGCAAGATCTGGTTGGACATTATCTTCGGCACGGAGGACATTTTTTGCCGCGAGCCTATCTGGTTCGAGGTGGTTAACCTCTACAGCGCTTACCATCCCATCCTGGGACGCCCCGCACTCACCAAGTTAATGGCGGTGCCGCACTACGCCTACCTCAAGATGAAGCTCCCTGGGCCAAAGGGGGTAATCACCGTCGTAGGTGACTACAGGTAGTCGGTGGAATGCGCCACTGACGGCTCAAAGATTGTCGAGGCCATGATCATTGCAGAGGAGAAGCACATCATCATGTAGAACATGGCGGCCCTACAGGCAGACATGCCGGCTAGCGAGCCAAAGCTGACCGGAGAGGCGCAGTTCAAGCCATCAAAGGGCACCAAGAAGATCCTGCTCAACGAGGCTGAGCCAAACAAGTTCATCATGGTCGGAGATGGCCTTAATAGCAAATAGGAAAACGCGCTCATCGACTTCTTCTGTGAGAATTGGGATATCTTCAAATGGTCCCCCAAGGACATTCCTGGTGTTCCAAGGGAGCTCACCGAGCACTCTTTATATGTCAGGCCAGATGCAAAGCTGGTAAAGCAATCATTACGCTGCTTCGCGGAAGAGAAGAGAAGAACCGTTGGTGAAGAAATCACCCGGCTACTCGCAGCAGGATTCATCATGGAGGTTTTCCACCCAGAATGGCTGGCAAACCCGGTGCTAGTGTTGAAAATGAACAAGACCTGACGCATGTGTGTTGACTACACCAGCCTCAACAAGGCATGCCCTAAAGATCCGTTCGCCCTGCCAAGGATAGACCAAGTGATCGACTCCACGGCTGGCTGCAAACTATTGTCATTTCTGGATGCGTATTCTGGATACCACCAGATCCGGCTGAACCCTTCTGATCAAATAAAGACAACATTCATCACCACATATTGGGCATACTTCTATAGCACCATGCCATTTGGACTGAAAATGTAGGCGCCACATACCAGCATTGCATGCAGAAGTCCCTACAATCACAAATCAGCAGAATCATGCACGCCTACGTCAATGACGTGGTGGTCAAGACAAAGGAGAAACAAACTCTCCTCGAAGACCTGAAGGAGACATTCACCAACCTTCGCCGGTTCCAGATGAAATTGAACCCGGAGAAGTGCGTATTCGGCGTCCCAGCCGGCCAACTGATACGTCCATTTTGCATCACTATTCTATGTCGTAATTCACCATTATTCATTGATATATTTCATATTGAGAGGTGATACTTATGTTATTTCATCTATTTTTGCATGGTTGATGACTTTTGGAGCATGGACCGCTGCAGTCAGGATTCTGATGGAAAAGGTGCTGTCTGGAGGCACAATTCGCGAAGATCAGAAAATCCGGGAAAATATACGGAAAATCCTATTTTTCCAGAAGACTAAGGATGCCAGAAGACGGAGTGGAGGTGGGCCACAGAGGGCCCACACCACCCCCTGGCGCGGGCAGCCCTAGGCCACGCCTGGAGGTGGTGTGGCCACCCTGGCCCACTCCAGCCTCTCCCCTCTCGCGTATATCAACGTCCCGAAACCCTAAGACTCGGGGAGCGACCACAGAAAGATTCTGTTGCCTCTACGGGGCAGAAAACACCGAGAGAGAAAGATCTCTCCGGCAGACAGATTTCTACCGGGGGAATTCCTTCCCGGAGAGGGGAGATCGTCGCCATCAACACCACCATCAAGCTGGACTTCATCGGGATCATCATCATCATCACCACCATCATCACCATCAGAACCCTTATCACCATCTCCATATTGCTGTAACAATTGAGTTGAATCTTACATTAGTTCATAGGGGAAACTTTCCCAGTGTTGATTACTCTTTGTAGTTGATGCTATTGAGTGAACCATTGAATTATTGTTTATGTTCAGATTGTTATACATCATTATTCTAGCTCTGATCATGATCCATATGATGTCTTGTGAGTAGTTCGTTTTGTTCTTGAGGACATGGGAGAAGTCATGTTGTTAGTAGTGGAGTTGTGTTGAGAAAGATTCAATAGTTTGATATTTAAGTTGTGGGGTACTTCTTCTAGTGGTTTCATGTGAACGTCGACTACATGACACTTCACCTATATGGGCCTAGGGGAATGCATTGTGTATTTGGCTACTAATCGTAGGGGTTGCCGGAGTGATAGAAACCTGAACCTCCGTTAGGAAACCATTGCAAAAGGAACGTAAGGGTCTTAGAGTTTAAAGATGTGGTTAGGTCTCTCCCTTAATTACTTTCTTGTACTTACGGATGTTTGCAAGGGGTATAATCACAAGTATGTATTAGTCTTGGATGGGGCGGTACATTAGCACAGGTTCACCCACACAACACTTAGAAAGCTAAAGAAGATTAATCAACCATATGAAGCGAAAGCACTTGACAGGCTTCCCATATGTCCTCAAGAACGTTTGGTCATCTTAAGTAATACAACCGGCTTGTCCTTTGATGCATAAAGGATTGGGCCACTTGCTGCATTTATTCCTACTGTCTTTTATTTACTCGTACTTTGTTTACTTGCTTTATCGAAAACCCCTAAAAATCCGTTTGCTAAGTATTTACAAAGAATTCCTGATCCATACCACTAGCCAGCACCTTCTACTCCTCGTTGGGTTCGACACTCTTACGTATCAAAAATACTGCAATACACCCCTATACTTGTGGTTCATCAAGACTATTTTCTGGTGCCGTTGCTGGGGAGTGAAGCGCTATTGGAGAGTGGAACTGGTAAAGGAAACTTCTACTGTGAGTATTGTTTACTTCTGCTAGTTGCTTTATTTTTGTTATGGATAATTCACTGAGTTTCTTATTTGGTAATGCTACTACCACTGCTAAGGTAGTAGATAAACCACCACCACCTGCTGAGAATGATGTTTTCAAAATACCTACAAGAATTATTGATCGTGTTATGGATAACTACTATGTTGGAGATGGAACTATCCATCCCGGTGATCATTTGCTCTTTATCCACGAATTATGCGGGTTGTTCAAGTGTGCAGGTATTACTACGGATCAAGTTAAGAAGAAGTTATTCTCATTATCGCTGAAAGGAAGAGCTGAGGAATGGTATAAGCTGCTAAAGAATGGTCAAGCTCTGGAATGGGAGGAAATAGTACCTCTCTTTTATTCAAAGTTTTATCCTCCTAGTGAGATTCATAAAGATCGGAATCAAATATATAACTTTTGGCCTCTTGATGGAGAGAGTACAGCTCAAGCTTGGGGGAGATTTAAGTTACTAATGCTCAAATGTCCCATTCATGAGCTCCCCAACAATATTATTATCAATAACTTTTATGCAAGACTCCCTCTACATGACAAGGATTTATTAGATGCTTCATGTGCTGGATCATTCACTCGCATGGAAGAAGCAGCTAAATGGGATCTTCTGGACCGTATTCAAGATAATGCTGAAGCTTGGGAGAATAACAAAGGTAGAAAGTCAGGTATAAATTATGATTATGAATGCATTGAATCTTTTATGAGAACTGATGACTTTCAGAATATTAGTAATGTTTATGGTCTTGATTTGCAAGTTATTACGAATTGCTTCCTATATCGAAATTCCAAAAAGGGGATGGAATAAATACCATGCACCTTACAAAGATATTGTTAACTATGCTCCTATTGGAAGTGCTGAGTATTGCATTATTGATCCCATCCTACCCGAACCTTATATCGAGAAGATTCCCTACTCCAAAAAGGTAAAGGACCATCCTATAATAACTAATGTAATCACCAAAAGTGAAAAGAGAACTGTAAAACCTGATGAACAAATAAACATTGAACCTGTGGTTGCAATTGTGAAAGACCTTGTCACTAAAAGCGTAGAAGATGGGCACATAGTCTTTTGTGCGGATGCTTCTAATATTGTTTCACATCCTAATAGAACTAAAAGGCTAGTGTTCCTGTGCTTTCTGTTAGAATTGGTGATCATTGCTATTATGGTTTATGTGATATTGGTGCAAGTTCCAGTGCTATTCCTTATGAGCTCTACAGAGAAATTATGCATGAAATCAGTCCTTGTGAGTTGGAAGAGATTGATGTGGTTATTCACCTTGCTAATAGAGAGACCATCTCTCCAATTGGTATTGTGCGAGAGGTGGAAGTTCTTTGTGGTATGATTAAGTACCCTGCTGATTTTCTAGTACTTGGTTCAGCTGCTAGTAAAACTTATCCTATCATTTTTGGTAGACCTTTCTTGAGTACTTGTGGAGCTATTATTGATTGCAAGAGGGAGAAAATCTTGACTAAGTTTGATGGGGAATCTTATGAGTTTAATTATTTGAAATTTACTAAAGAACCTTGTGAAGAGGAAACCCATAATGAGGATTTTAGAGTTGAACAACTTGCTTCTATTTCTCTTGCTCCTAACAATGCTTTGCAGCAATTTATGGAAGATCATGAAAGTGAAATCTTCACGGAAGAAAGGAATGAGATTGACAGGATTCTCCATGATCAACCTAAGATGCTTAAGCATGACTTGCCTATAGAAGACTTGGGTACCACGATGCCACCTACAAAATATCCGGTTTTCAATCTAAAACCTCTCCCTGATGATCTTAAATATGCTTATATTGATGATAAAAAGATATATCCTGTTATTGTTAGTGCTAAACTTTCAGGGAAGGAAGAAGAAAGGTTATTGGAGGTTTTGAGGAAACACCGAGGAGCTTTGGGCTATACTCTGGATGATTTAAAAGGGATTTCACCTACTATATGTCAGCATTCTATCAACATAGAACCATATGCGAAGCCAGTAGTGGAGCACCAACGACGTTTAAATCCTAGCATGAAGGAAGTGGTAAGGAATGAGGTATTGAAACTCCTTGATGTTGGTATTATTTACCCTATTGCTAATAGTGAATGGGTTAGTCCTGTTCATTGTGTTCCAAAAAAGGGAGGTATTATCGTTGTTCCTAATGATAATGATGAGCTTATTCCTCAAAGAATAATAGTAGGCTATAGGATGTACATTGATTTTAGAAAGGTCAATAAAGTTACTAAACAAGATCATTACCCGCTTCCTTTTATTGATCAAATGTTGGAAAGGTTGTCTAAAAAGACCCATTTTTGTTTTCTTGATGGGTATTCTGGTTTCTCTCAAATTGCTGTTAAACAACAAGATCAAGAAAAAAACTACTTTTACTTGCCCTTATGGAACTTATGCCTTTTGGTTTATGTAATGCTCCTGCTACTTTTCAAAGGTGCATGTCTGCTCTCTTTCATGGTTTTTGTGAGGAAATTGTAGAAGTGTTCATGGATGAATTTTCAGTCTATGGAACTTCTTTTGATAATTGTCTGCACAACCTTGATAAAGTTTTGCAGAGATGTGAAGAAACTAATCTTGTTCTTAATTGGGAGAAATGCCACTTCATGGTTAATGAAGGGATTGTCCTTGGGCATATAGTTTCTGAAAGAGGCATAGAAGTTGATAGAGCTAAGGTTGAGGCAATTGAGAAGATGCCATGTCCACGAGACATCAAAGGTATTCGTAGTATCCTTGGTCATGCTGGTTTCTATAGAAGGTTTATTAAAGACTTCTCTAGGATATCAAAACTCCTTACTAATCTTCTTCAAAAAGATGTACCCTTTGTTTTTTATGATGATTGTAAGGAAGCTTTTGAAACTCTTAAGAAGGCTTTAACTACAGCTCCTATTGTTCAACCACCTGATTGGAGTTTACCCTTTGAAATAATGTGGGATGCTAGTGATTTTGCTGTAGGTGCTATCCTTGGGCAACAAATTGATAAGAAGTTAAACGTTATCCATTATGCTAGTAAGACTCTAGACGCTGCTCAAAGGAATTATGCTACTACTGAAAAGGAATTTCTAGCTGTTGTGTTTGCTTGTGATAAGTTTAGGTCCTATATTGTAGACTCAAAAGTCACCATTCATACTGATCATGCTGCTATTAAATACCTTATGACGAAGAAAGATGCTAAGCCTAGGCTTATTAGAAGGGTGCTGCTTTTACAGGAGTTTGGTCTGCATATAGTAGATAGGAAGGGTGCTGAAAACCCTGTAGCTGATAATTTATCTCGTTTGGAAAACATCTCTTTTGACCCTATGCCTGTTAATGATAGTTTCCCAAATGAACAGTTAGCTGCTATAGGGGTGAGATCGCGAGGGAGCCCTTGGTACGCTGATTATGCTATCTTTATTGTCTCCAAGTATTTGCCTCCAACTTTTACAACTCAGCAAAGAATAAAGTTCTTTTATGATTTGAGGCATTACTTTTGGGATGACCCACACTTATATAAAGAAGGAGTGGATGGTATAATGTGAAGATGTGTTCCAGAATATGAACAAAAGAAGATATTGCGTAAATGTCATGGTAGTGCTTATGGAGGACATCATGCAGGAGATAGGACTGCACAAAAGGTGCTACAATCAGGTTTCTACTGTCCTACCCTTTTTAAAGATGCAAGAAAATTTGTTTTATCTTGTGATGAATGTTAGCATGTTGGTAATATTTCTAGACGCAATGAAATGCCTATGAACTACTCTCTAGTTATTGAACCTTTTGATTGTTGGGGATTCGACTTTATGGGTCCTTTTCCTCCGTCGAAAGGATACACTCATATTCTTGTTGCCGTTGATTATGTTACTAAGTGGGTAGAAGCCATTCCTACGAAGAGTGCTGACAGCGAGACTTCTCTAAAAATGCTTAAGGATGTTATCTTTCCTAGGTTTGGGGTGCCTAGGTATCTCATGACGGATGGGGGTTCTCATTTCATTCATGGTGGTTTTAGGAAAACCCTTGCTAAATATGATGTTAATCATAGAATTGCTTCAGCTTATCACCCCCAAACTAGCGGGCAAGTAGAGTTAACAAATAGAGAAATTGAATCTATCTTGCAAAAGACTGTTAATAGGTCTAGAAAAAACTGGGCTAGGAAGTTGAATGATGCTTTATGGGCTTATAGAACTGCTTACAAAAATCCTACGGGAATGTCTCCTTATAAAATGGTTTATGGGAAAGCTTGTCACCTACCCTTAGAATTAGAACACAAAGCTTACTGGGCAGTTAAAGAACTAAATAGAGATTGTAAGCTCGCTGGCGAGAAAAGATTATTTGACTTAAGTTCTTTAGATGAATGGAGGAGTGAAGCCTATGAAAATGCTAGGCTCTTTAAGGAAAAAGTTAAAAGATGGCATGACAAGAGAATACTTAAGAGAGAATTTCATGTTGGTGAGAAAGTTCTATTGTATAGGTCTCGTCTCAGATTTTTTGCAGGTAAGCTACTGTCAAAATGGGAAGGACCTTTCATCATTGAAGAAGTATACAGTTCAGGAGCAATAAAAATTTCTTCTCTAAAAGATAATACTACACAAGTAGTGAATGGACAACGACTCAAACACTATATTGCTGGAGATTCTTACAATGAAGATGTTGATGCCTTTCAAGTTATAACTCTAGAGAAATTCATCGAGGACCAATTTCAGAGACCTGCAGAGTCTGTTTTCAAATAGGTAATAGTTCTGGTAAGAAAAGTTCCGCGAAAATACAATACAACTATAGTTTTGCAGTTTTCAGTCGATAAGGAAAGTTACAAAGCAAAAAAGGGACGGAATTGGAGCCAGGGTGGCCCACACCACCCTGTGGCGCAGGCCCACCCCTGGCCGCGCCACCAGGTGGTGAGGCCACCCCAGACTCCGCCTCCGACTCGTTTTCTCCTACTACCTTCCTTTTGTTGTGAAATTTCGTAATATATAACCCCCCGGATCTTCCGAGGTTCGTATATCGTGTTTTCGTCGTGTTTTTGTTTCGATCTGTTTCTGCCAGGTAAAATCCTAGATTTGTAGCCACAATGTCTTGCATTGGATCAGCCGAGGGAGATTCCTTAGAAGATATCATCAACCCATACATGAGAGAATTGAAGACTCATCCCAAGGAGTTGTTGCTTGAAGGTCGGGAGGTCCGGATTGAAGAGGTTCAAGTCCCTAAAGGTGAAGGAAGTCTGGAGGACAAGATGGAAGCACTGGAGCAAGAAGTCTTTAGGTACAAGAAGATGGCAGAGCGCGAAGTGGATATCATCCATAAGATTTGTTCCGAACTCATCACCAAGCACCAAAAGGAGACTGCTGAACTCAAATACGAAGTCCTCTCACTCTGCCAAACAACCAACAAACTGCAAGTATAGTTCTATGACGTTCAAAATCAAAACTGTGAGTATGAGGCTAGATTTAAACGCATAAGTGCTGCTGCAAGTTTCAGGATGTGGGAAACCACGATGTCCTTTGTTGATGGGAAGCCTTTGCCCTGGAAGACGGACGAAGATGAGAAGATACCACCACCACCAAAGGAGTAATTCGTCATCAGGTTTGGCATCCCCTTCATTTGTTCCAAGCTTGGGGGAGTGCCGCGGTATCACATCACTATCTTCTATCTTTTTACCTTTTTAGTACAGTCATATCATGAATAGAGGAGTTATTATGTAGTATGGTTTGCATTATGGAAGTGTCCCCTCTCTCGTTAGATATGTATCCCTTGGTGTGAGTTGCCGTTATGGAGTATTAATGAGAAGTTCTATCATTCACTCTTTTTCATAGATTATATTAGTTTTCAATTTATGGTTATATGATTGATCTTGTTGTTAGTATTGGTATCACTATAGGATCATTGAGTTAATTTAGTTGGTTTTGGCAAACCTGGCTCGGTCAGTAGCACACTATTTTTGAGAGTTGAATGAAAAAGATAAAAAGTACTCTAAAGAAATATAATTTCATCATCTTTCTTTCTTGATTTGCTCATAAGTCTAGTATTCTCTAGTTAAGATCTTTTGTGCTTCCAAGGAAGATTGCATGTTTGTCATTAATACTTGTATGTTTGTTTGTTTCCTTCAACTCTTATACTTGTTACCCAGCCTTGCTAGCCAAAAACCTGTACTGGGAGGGTATTCTTCTCATGCATCCACCTCCTTTAAACCAAAAACCTTTGCCATTTGTGTCCACCATACCTACCTAGTAGCATTATTGCTATTCCAAGTAAATTCTTGTTTTATCTACCTCCCAAATTAAACTTGTTATGTGAAAATTAGTGATTAAAGCTCTCACGAACTTGATGGCACACTTTACTTTCTTGCATTTAATAAACTTGAACCATTGGATCCTTCTTTATTGCGTATATGCTTGCGCTTTATGAGTTGAAGTTAGCATAACCATGCGTCATGGGGACCGCTTACAACACTTCATTGGTACTTGTACCTAGTTGATATCATGTTCTTTTGCTTATGGATCCCGGCGGTGTGAAATAAAAGTGGAACTTGTAAGATCATGGAGTTTATATGTGTTTTAGAGAAACGCCTGGGCCACTAGCCTAAGCCATGCCTAATCATGGTGGAAACTTGCAGCATAACTATAGTGAGCATTCTATGAAGCATCCTCAATAAAAACATATGCAAATAGCAAATAAAAAGATCGCTGAGATGCTCACTGTCTCCTTGCCTTGTCATTTTGATTATGGGATAGCTCCTGTGTCATGTGCAAGGGGTACCCCGTTGGCGGTTCTCGATGATACACATGTATTTACAATGACAAGAGCTTGCTCATGACTAAAGTTGAGTAGCATGAGGATCGGTACTCATAAGTAAGGGGCATGAGATTTCAACTTATAACTTGTCAAACATATCCTCTTAGTTGTGTCACTTTTAACTTAACCACCAAAAGATGCCTATGATAGGGGCAATGAGAGCTGAAAGCTAGTAAGTATCGTAATTTTTGGGAGCTCTTTATGAGACTTGCAATCCCTTCTTCCCTCTTTGAAGGGCCTTTCTTTTACTTTGTAGTTGAGTCAGTAAACCTACTCCCTTCTATCTCAGCAATATTTTGAGTTGTTGTGTTTCATTCATTCATATGTTGATTTATTCAATCATGTTTCTTATGTTCCTTGTTTTTCACATTTCTCTTATCTTGATGTTTACTACTTTGAAAGCTATCATTGAAAACCAGCTATTTGTGAACTCCAGCAAATTATTAACTATTCTTTGACCAAGAGTGAAGTTTGCCATTACCAATTATGATTCACTTTATGTATCTTTATTGTGTTTCCTTTACTTATTACAAGTTGAGTTATATAATAGTGATTTGTCTTCTTTTATGATCTATGTATTTGATGAATGTGATGCTTCTTGTCCGTATTCTTTTATCGACTCTTCACTCCATAAACCTGAGGCCATGTTTATTGAACTCAGTTTCGCTTGGGGACAAACGAAGTCTAAGCTTTGGGGGGGGTGATACGTCCATTTTGCATCACTATTCTATGTCTTAATTCACCATTATTCATTGATATATTTCATATTGAGAGGTGATACTTATGTTATTTCATCTATTTTTGCATGGTTGATGACTTTTGGAGCATGGACCGCTACAATCAGGATTCTAATGGAAAAGGTGTTGTCTGGAGGCAAAATTCGCGAAGATCAGAAAATCCGGGAAAATATACGGAAAATCCAATTTTTCCAGAAGACTAAGGATGCCAGAAGACGGAGTGGAGGTGGGCCACAGGGGGCCCACACCACCCCCTGGCCCGTGCAGCTCTAGGCCTGGAGGTGGTGTGGCCAACCTGGCCCACTCCAGCCTCTCCCCTCTGGCGTATATCAACCTCCTGAAACCCTAAGACTCAGGGCGCGACCACAAAAAGATTTCGCCGCCTCTGCGGGGCGGAAAACACCGAGAGAGAAAGATCTCTCTGGCAGACAGATTTCTGCCAGAGGAATTCCTTCCAAGAGAGGGGAGATCGTCGCCATCAACACCACCATCAAGCTGGACTTCATTGGGATCATCATCATCATCATCACCACCATCATCACCATCAGCACCCTCATCACCATCTCCATATTGCCGTAACAATTGAGTTGAATCTTGCATTAGTTCATAGGGCAAACTTTCCCGGTGTTGATTACTCTTTGTAGTTGATGCTATTGAGTGAACCATTGAATTATTGTTTATGTTCAGATTGTTATACATAATTATTCCAGCTCTGATCATGATGCATATGATGTCTTGTGAGTAGTTCGTTTTGTTCTTGAAGACATGGGAGAAGTCATGTTGTTAGTAGTGGAGTTGTGTTGAGAAAGATTCAATAGTTTGATATTTAAGTTGTGGTGTACTTCTTCTAGTGATGTCATGTGAACGTCGACTACGTGACACTTCACCTATATGGGCCTAGGGGAATGCATTGTGTATTTGGCTACTAATCGTAGAGGTCGCTGGAGTGATAGAAACCTGAACCTCCGTTAGGAAACCATTGCACAAGGGACGTAAGGGTCTTAGAGTTTAAAGCTGTGGTTAGGTCTCTACCTTAATTACTTTATTGTACTTACGGATGTTTGCAAGGGGTATAATCACAAGTATGTATTAGTCTTGGATGGGGCGGTACATTAGCACAAGTTCACGCACAGAACACTTAGCAAGCGAAAGAAGATTAATCAACTATATGAAGCGAAAGCACTTGACAGTGTTCCCATGTGTCCTCGAGAACGTTTGGTCATCTTAAGTAATACAACCGGCTTGTCCTTTGCTGCATAAAGGATTGGGCCACTTGCAGCATTTATTCCTATTGTATTTTATTTACTCGTACTTTGTTTACATGATTTATCGAAAACCCCTAAAAATCCGTTTGCTAAGTATTTGCAGAGAATTCCTGATCCATACCACTAGCCAGCACCTTCTGCTCCTTGTTGGGTTCGACACTCTTACTTATCAAAAATACTGCGATACACCCCTATACTTGTGGGTCATCACCAGCTCCTCGGTTTCCTCGTCTCAGAATCTGGAATCGAGGCCATCCCGGAGAAGATTGGCGCAATCGAGCGCATGCAGCTGCCGGAGAATCTGCACGACATGCAAAAGTTCACGGGTGCCAAGACTCCCTCACGGGTGCCAAGACTCCCTCACGGGTGCCAAGGCAATCCCCCTGTACCATCTCATGAAGAAAACAAACAAGTTCGTCTAGACGGCGCAGGCGGACGCGGCCATCCGCTCCATGTCGACTTGCGCGCCCAGATTCTGTATGATCCATGCCTTCCGGGTGGAGGGGACGTTGGCGAACATCGACACCTTGATGTAGTCCACCTCAGTGTGGTTACGCATGTAGAAGTACGAGCACTGCCATAGCTTGATGGTGTCAGGCATCTCCAACCGCGGAATCAACGATTACGACCATGGGTAGATGGCGCAACAGCCGGTCTTTGTCAGGGGGGCACCCTTCCCCACCACCTAGACCTTGAAGTTGAAAAACTTCAAGAAGTTCGCCATGTCTGGGCAAACCCCCAGGAAGGCTTTGCAGCAGACCGCATGGTGCGTCATCTGCGCGATGGCGTTGGCCCGCAAGTGGTAGAGTGGGATCTTGAAGGAGACGAGAAGCTCGAGGATGAACCTGCTCAGCGGCAGGCCAAGTCCACATGCGAAATGGGCGAGGAATACGATAGCTTCCCTGAGCCGGGGGTTAGGCACCCGCTCCCCCTCCGTCGCGAGGCGATGCCTCACCAGACGTTCCGACGGGATGAATTTTCCCTGCCGGTATTTCTAGACAAGCTCATTGGTGACATATGATCCGCACTAGCCACTGGCCTGATCTGGCAGCATCTTGGCAGGCGTGGTGATAGCGCGAGAGAACCGAGGTCCCGTCGTCATAGAAGGAAGGCCGTTGCACCGACAACCAAAAATGGCAGCACAAGGAAGCATCAAGGAGGCAGAGTGCAAAGGGCAGTAGGAATGGACGCATGGAGAGGATGAAGTGGGGAAAGAACTCTCCCTCACGCCCCTATTTATCGGGCAGGGTAACCTCGCCCCCGTGCTCCTCACCACCATGTGGCAAGGAACCACTCCACTCCCACCACAATGTTTCTATTCTGGATCACGTGTACCAGAGCAATTCCCACAGAAGATCCTGCAGGCATTACCACGAAGGCCAAGCGTGCGCACGATCCCCAAGAAATCTCTATGATGAAGGCGTGTGCGCAGTTACCAAAACTGAAGCGGCAGGCCAAGAGGTTAATCTAACGTGACGCGCAGTAGAGGAGGCAGGCGTGGCTAACGCCAGCACTGACGTCATCAACTGGGCGATTCACTTCCCCCGTCGGGTGCGGCAGCCGGGAGATGCAGTCGCTGCTCACACCCTGTGGGTGGGCCACCAGACCCGCAGCAAGTAAATCCCAGCTGGGGACAACAAGCATCTCAAGCTAGAAAACGACAAGCACTACAAAACAGTTCACGATACGGTCTTCATCCGCAATCATGATAGTCTCGCCGGAGATGGTCGGAGGAGGCCGCTAGAGGTGGTGGTGGAGGAGGAGGAGGTCGCCGGAGGTGGAGGACGGGGTCGCCAGTGGTGTTGGAGGTCGCCGGAGGAGGAGGTCACCGAGGTAGAGTAGGAGGCCATGGCCGGAGGTGGATGTCACCGGAGAGTGGAGGAGAAGGGGAGAAGTATGGAGGGAAGGAGAAGTGGAGGAGAAGGGGAGAAGTATGGAGGGGAGAAGTATGGAGGGGAGGAGAAGGAGAAGAAGTGGAGGAATATAAGGAGAAGTGGCGCCGACGGGATTCAAATTTTGAATCCTGCCCAAGGCTTCTGTGGCGCATATGGGAGAAATGCGCCACAAAAAGTTTCTCCCCTTTTTTATTTTTTTGCAGTAAAAAATCTTCTTTCTGCCATAACTTTTTACTCTTTTCAAATTTGGGGATTCTGTCAAATCCAGAACAACCATTGGTGGTTTAATTTGAGAATGGAATTTCGAGATGATCATTTTGATAGGTTAAAGATTTTTTTCCGACATCGTATGCAAAAGTTATGGCCGTTTTACCATGCCATTACCTATTTTTGCAAAATACATCCAAATTCATGTATTTCAATTTTCACTACAACTACACCCTAAAATATAACTACATCTCAAAGGAATTATTTTTTTGAAGTTTTTATCATTTTTATTTATTTTTTACAAAACTGAAAAGGCAATCCATGGCGGGGGGCGGGGGGCGGGGGGGGGGGGGGTGGGATTTGGTTTTCCATATTCTGTGGCGCATATGTCCATATGCACCACAGAAACATCACTTTATGTGGCGCATATGTCCATATGTCCATATGCACCATAGAAACATCACTTTATGTGGCGCATATGTCCATATGCGCCACAGAAGTGTCTCCCCCTTTTTTTGGTGCTAGGTCCCATCAACTTTTTGTGGCGCACACGAAAATATGCGCCACAGAAATGTGGACTTCTATGGCTCATATCGGTTTCGTGCGCCATTGAACTGCCAAACTTCAGTGGCGCATTTTTCCTACTGCGCCACTAATACATATCTGTGTCACATGGTTTTACATATGCGCCACAGAATATCTTGTCTACCTATAAGTTGTTTCCTAGTAGTGGGAGTTACTAAGACATAAAGTCCAACCACCGCTAGAAGTTTCAAGGTCCCCATAATTATACTCCCCCATTAATTAACCATGAATTAATATAGCATGTCAAGTGCCCTATGACTAACCTTGTCCTATCAACATGCAATGATAAAAACCTTATGCATCCTTCAACATATGTGTGAACTCATATATTAGTACATAATACCATCATAGAAAATATCATATACTTGTATGCAGCCAAAAACAAACCATTACACAATTATCATGAACAAATTACTACTCAAAGAAAGACACAGAGATGTAATAGATCATGGAAAAACAATAGATTGCATCACACATCATATATTCCAAGCGATTATAGTATGGGGATGGAGATGATCTTGCTGTAGCTGTTGATGATGACCATGCCAAAGGAGGGTGAAGGCAATCCTAGTAGCAGTTACCCCCTCCGATCTCCGCCGCCGATGACCTATAGACTCTTTGTTTATGTGTTTTTATCTCCGCCTCCATATGTTCTAAGATCGGTTCGGGGACACTTTATATAGAGGGTTTTTGGTCAGGACGAAGAGGATGGTTGTGGAATCGATGACATCCGAGCAACAAGGTGGGAATGATTGGTGGTGGCATGACCCGGGTAGGAGCCCGCTCCATGGCCCTCTTTCCCGGCCTATTGGTCTTATGGTGACCTCCTTTGGACTACTAGATGCGTCTCGAAAATTCCGAAGCATGCTCTCTGACCTTGCCCTTTTTAGAGTCTAGTACCTCCTATAAAGTCAAAAATACTTACAGAAGGTATTTTTTGCTAGATAGAGTTAAAACTAGAGGAGAGGGGATTATTTACAAAACTCCCAAGATAATTAAGAACATTGATAATAACTACTAATATTATTCAAATATGTCAGAATATGTGACAATAAACTAAAAAGTTCATGTATGTATTTTACATGCATCAACATCCCAAGCTTAACCTTTGATCGTACTTGAGCATGAAGGTGATAAAACTAAACATGGAGTTTGGAGTTTGTTGCTATGTTGAATATCATAAGTCATGATCATTTCTACACAAAGTTGAATGGTTCATTATTTAAGGAACAACAACAAGAAAATGATCTATAAAGTGTTATATCTTACGCATTACATCATAATATGTTAACTTGTATAAAACAAATGAGAATACTATGGACCATTAAGCATGTAAAGTGCAAATAAAAGTAAATCCTATATTAGTCTTAGAAAAATCCTTTCTTCTTTCTTTCATTCCTCGACACTTAAGTAACAGAAAGTAAGAAGGGAATACATGTGCTAGATCTTTGAGAAAATAAATTGTTATAGAGAAAGCAAAGTTAAATTTTGGGATATATCTCTCATGTCAACGGTAATCATAAGAGTTTGTCTCCAGGCATACTTTATGGTTATGGTTAAAGTGAAAGTAAGTATGGTTTATATTCTTCACCCGTTACAAGTTGAATGTCTCATGCCTATTGACAACAAGTACCCAGTTTGCATGTCACTCAACTAAGGACGTTTGTCATCGTATATGCATATAGTTCAAAGCAAGGTGGCACCGAGGTACCTCTTGCCCCATTATACGAGGAGTCTTAAGGGACTATCCATACTCAAATTACAGGACAAAAAACCAAACGGGAATCCTCAACAATTATTTTTATTTACTATTTGCATAGCTTTTTATTTAAAGTGCTTCGTCGAATGCCCATACCGTAAATTTCCTCCATGATGCATAGAATGGCTTTGGTTAGCATCCCAATGCTCACACTAACACATATGCATACTCAAAAATATATCTTACTCCAATGTATTTCACACCATAGGCATCCACAACCAAAAGAAAAAATGATATCATAGTGCTATGATGAAAGCGTTCCCCATGTCAGCATGGTTCTGCTAACACTAAACTCATAAGTTGTCAAACACATAACTTACATAATTTTAGTCACAATTGGTCAAGTTTAGTTATTATTTCTCCTTATTTTAAGTAGTTGAGAACTAGTGATTTCACCCCACATCTTAATTTCCCATGAGCTTTATATTACACAAAAGAGATGGATTGAAAATATCAAAAGACATACCACATATAATATACTTGGAATAGCAAGTGCTACATAGGTTGGTCTGGTGGACATTCTTGTAATATATTAGTTTTATGGGATTTCGATGCACAAGTCTTTGCTTTTTTAATTACTTGGGCTTAGAAAGAGGGAGAAAGTTGACCATCTACAAGCATGCAAAAAGTATCCATACTTCTAATCACTTCTTATTAGACAAAGTAAATTAAAGTTGATCATCTATGCACAGAAATAAAAGGTACCACTAAATAAGGCACTTGCAAGTTATCACTCATTAAAGCAATGAAACAAACAACATCATGCATAACTTGTATTTCAACTTTTATATCTCTCTATTTTCATGCATCCATTTTATTTAATTTCTATAGAAAATTTATTGATAGTGGTCTTGGCAACATGAATAAAATGCAAACTTAACATAACAGTAAGATAAATACGCTCCAAGTTTATGCGAAAATCTTATGTTGCTCAAAAAACAAAGTTTAGAGGTGTGAACATTGGGGTGTCTTGGGCATCCCCTATATTATGTTGTTCACCATTCTTGGATAGCTCATGGTCTGATGTTCTTCCATTCCTGGTGAAAAAACTTCAAGACAAAACTTTCTCCCAATTCTTCTATAACTAGTGGTATATAAAGATAACATGCAAGCTATTATAAAGGACCCAAATAAAATTTGGTTCTAAATGTACGGAGAGTTTATTAAGTTGCTAACATTCACAAATTATCGGTAGACTAAAAAAGAATCAAGTTTATACTCAAAAGCATAGCTTAAATAACTAAAGACATAATTTGTCCAAAAAAACAACAACAAAACGTAATTATTTAGAAGACTTAAACATGTCAAGATTTGTTTTCCAATTTTAGACCAATCGGAGCTACCAAACAACATAGGGAGTGTTTCTCTAACACAGCAACATGTAGAAATCTGTGGCCTCCTGTGTTTCAACCTTATCATCCAAAATGGGTAAAACTTGGTACTTAATTTGTGGAAATGTAAACTTTAAACTAAAATACTTATTTTAACATAAAATAAAAGTCCAAAAAGAAAAGGTAGACTTGGTCTCCATAAATATGCAAAAGACATGGTGATAAAACTAGAACATAAGTTAGAAAAATAGAACCTGAGATTACTTGAAAGAAGAGGGGGATGGGGGCATCCCAACCTTGTGGTTTTTGCTAGTTATTTTCATCTAATCCTTCCTTTTCATCTCATGTTTCATATCAAACAAAGAAATATTTTCATCTCCATCATACTTTTAGTGCCTGCAAAACGGTTAGTTCTCCATACAAATAATATAATAGTTTCAAAATATGGAAACTTACTTATTATTAGGAAACCAATTTATTCAAGAATAAACTATATACAATGAACACTCTTTTTATTTTGTTTTGTTATGGAATTTTTTATAATGATATAGACTTTGAAATGGTTCCATTGGCATGAATAACACATGTTCAAGGTCAACCCCAAGTTCTCCATTTTTTACTTTCCCAAATTTCATTTTTATTTAAAATATTAAACTAATTGTTAGAAGACAGTAGCTAAAGTTATTTTACATGTTACAAGGGTACAAAGATGTGCTCAAACTGAATAGTATTTTAAGTCTGTTCCTATCAATTGGATTTTTGTATATGAATAAATAACAACAATTTTGTGGTAGCAACTTCATATAATGACCATTATATTGCATTTTAAATAAAGGGGAAACATAAATAGGAATCTTATTTCTTCCTCTTTCATAATATTTGCAAGCATCAGAAGTAAACTTAATCACATAGTTTTGAATAGAATCACCACTTAAAGATAAGTCACCTAATGATATCACTTTCATCCTCCCATACACTACAACAATACCCCTTGTGTGTGGTACTTTTTTGGGGAAGTACAAGCAAAAAGTACCTCAAAAAGTTGGTTAGCCGACAAATGAGCAACTATGACACCATTTGTCGCGGCGGCCAAGTATACCCCATAGCAGGCACAATGCAGACACAAAATAATGTTGTTGTAGGTGGCTAGATGAACCGATGCTTAATAATGTCGCGGTACATCAGAGGTGGTGTGTTTTCATCATCGTAGATTTGACTTGACACAACACATGTCATTGGCTAGTGTGGCTCACCACGTCTAAGCCTATCCTTGTAAATAGCGTGCGCCCTCCACTGCGTGCTCCACTTCTGCGCAACCACACTCCACAGTACTCCTCCCCCGAACCTCCCTTGGCAGCTAGGCAGAGGTGGTTGTGGAGTCCTCGACCCGACAGCAAAACACGAAGACGATGGGCAGTAGGACCGGTGAAGGATTTGTAAGTGATTGCTTCGCATTTCAGTTCATGGATCTCACGTATTTCAATATGGGGTTTTCTTAGTGCGACATAGTGTCAAAGTGGATCGACGATCCTTGATTCAAGGGTGTCCCAATGGAAAATGACGATATTGAGACCTGCTACTGCAAAAGACCTCGCCACCATCACGTCGTGTTCTTGGCCAAGCACACCAACCATAGGTTCTTAGGTTGCAATTACGAAAAACCGAGGTGTTGCTACTATGTATGGCTTGATCGGGAGCACAAAGAAGTAACGTAGTGTTCTTTTGAGAGAATAATTAAGGCAGGAAACAAGGATGGATCACCGGCTTTGGAAGATTGGAGAGAGAAGAGTACATGGAGGACACAAAGATTAGAATGAAGCAAGAGATTAGTGATTCAATGAATGCGATTTGGAAAGTGTCTGAGGTAGTTTGTGATTCACTAACTACAATTAGGGCATCACTAGATGACATAGGAATTATGCCACAGGAGGAGGAGGAGCAGGACATTAAAATTTATTATGCACTTTTGGTTAATTATTATGCAATATGTAGTATGCTTGTTCTTTTCTTATTCCCTAAATATAAATATATATGTGCTCATTATCCTTGTGGGTCCACAACATTGTTCGCAAATCGCAAAGTGCATAAGGGTGCGAGTGGCCCAGTGGTCAACTAGTCAACCTTAACCGAACAAAATTCCCCACTCACCTACAACTTGCTAGTGGTGAACCCTAAATTGAATCCGCATCGCACACCTCCAACGTCATATCCAACCTCGTGCGGCTACTGCTCTTCTCGTCGGCATACTCTCGACTGGTCCATTCCCATCTTTGTTGTGGCCCTACTCTTGACTACATGTTCCCATCTTTGTCGTGACCCTGTTCTCAATGAACCATTCCCCTCTTAGCTACGGCGGTGCCCTCCATTGACCGTGCAGTACCACTCCTTGGTACATCCCCGACTTAAGGACATCACCGGTCTAGATCTCCTTTCTACTATTGTATATTTACAATATTATGTTTTTATGCAATGACATTCACTAGGAGCGAAACAACATTACGGAAGCTGCCATCTGATGTGGTCGCTTAGATTCTTGTCAGAATTCCTCCATATCCTCATTGCTTATTGATGGTATCAACAGTTTGTTCTGATGGAGGGGACTGACCAAAAGCAACAGTTTTAGATAGCTAACCCTGCCACACAATTGTGGATCCCCTTTGCTAGTATTTTTCTACCGGAGCAGTGATAATGCTCGGTGTTTAATCACTAAGAATCACCTTGACCCAACCATGATGCCAAAGTTTCCCCTTAGATATGAGGACTCAGTCGGCAAGATTGACACTAATAGTGATGGAGGGTTATACGTAACCCTGCGTATTCCTAGCATGATGGCATGGGCGTGTGCTTCTTCATTCTTCAGCCTACCTAGACCTGTTAGTCTGGGATCCAATCAAGAACATTGATACATTTGTGTGTGAACAATATGGTGTGTGTTCTAGACTAAGTTCAACGATACAATTATATGTTCCAACAACCATGATGGACCATTTACCCACAATTGTCACACAATAAATTTCCTTATTGTTTGGATAATAGGAAACACTAAACAAGTGGAGATACAATGGTACTCATCAGACACATGCATATGGGATTCAGTTGCAACTATTCCATCGACAGCAGGGGCATGGGTTCATGAATCGAGTCCAGCAACTATGACATGTGGTGTTCTATACTGGGTAATGACATCTGGATATATCATTCCATTTTACAACACAACAAAGGCTCTACGATATGTCGACTGTCCTGAAGATAGACATGATGATTTATTTTAGTGCAGACTTCACACCTTCAAAGGCCAGCATGGAGGTGTTGGCCTTGCCATTCTAGGAGTTCTACGCTACTAACCTAGAGCACTGTAAAGTTAGTAGAAGGTGATCATGTACGGTCTCTTGATGGAGCTTTTGATTTGTGTAATCTCCTATTCCTTGGCAAATATTTTCCATATGATGATAAATGTAAACAAAAGATACTACTCCCTCTTTTCCATAATATAGTGCATATCAGATTTTTTTTTAAGTCAAACATCATCAAATTTGACCAAGGTTATTCAGAAAATTATCTAAATCTATAATACCAAATATACACCATATTAAAAAATCATGATGGATCTAATGGTATTGAGTTGGTATTCTAGATGTTCGTATCTTTTCCTAGGAACTTGGTAAAACTTGATATCGCTGGACTTTTTAAAATTCTTATATGCACTACATTTTGGCATGGGGGGAGTATGTGTTTGTGAAGATAGAGATGTCTTAGTTATACTGATGAAGGAATAAGTATACAATTTACATTTTAACAATTATAAGTGGAAAAATATCTATGATTATCTCAAATCATCCACTATATATCCTCTTACTATGATACCAGGTCAGCATAAGCTATCATATATATGTATATGAGGATGCATTCTTACATAAATCTTTTGTGCTTGTCATTTTGTTTATTGTTTGATACGAACAAACTTGTTCTGAAGTGTAAAATAAAGAAATGAAGCTGTATATATTTACGACATATATAGAACGTACACTATAGACATATGTATTCATTCTTTCAAGTGTACATGCCATTTACCATGTGATATAATATATGTGGTCATTCTTTCTTTTGCTATAAATATTTTGAATCTCATTATAAATACTGGACTTCTCTTTGCATCCCTCGGAGCATGGCCGGTAGACAGAACACCCGATGATATGATCACGATACATCTACGTACAAGAGAAATGATGGAACCAAACCCTCCCTAACACGTATAAGTGAGACTAACAAATCCTAGAGTCTATGAGGCTCGCGTGAGTAGAACGTTATTTAGTAGTCTAGGCCAAGCCAGTAGGCTAAACATTGATGGTTCGGCATAAAAAACATTCGGAGGTGCACCATTAGACATACACTGTATATACATATAAACAACAATGGTACACTTACGTACGGAATTTCTTTGCTGAAAACTCTTACGTGCACGACATGGGCTATCACGATTAGAGTCTCTACGTCAGTTATTCCGAATTTTACTCATCATATCTCACTATTTTTTGACATGTCTGTCATGTAAGTCTAGTACCTAACAATTTAGTTTGCAAGCGTATATATACATACGCACATTTGGACGTATAAAAATGACTATGTCAAGACGTCTCCCTATATTAGAAGAGTGAAGAGATCGTTTATGAGCATGATAGCTAGTTATATATCTGATGCATACTCTAGAAACCACGACGTAAAAGATCTAATATTGTAGAGATCGCATGTCTTTAACTCGATGGTCCTCTAGGCAGTCTTCTCAGAAATACCAGTCACATGCTCATATGAGAAGGTGTTTACTGCTATAACATCACATCGCAAAGAATAATAAACTTTCACACACGCGAATAAAAAGGTATATCGACATAAAGTAAAGATCACAAAAGTTGCTTATTTATTTTAAATATTAGTACATAGTAGATTACAAAGACAATAGCAGTCTAAAAGTTAAACCTTATTACTTAGCTATATCTAACAGTCTAAGTCTAAATGTTAAACCTTATTACTTAGCTATGTCTAATAGTCTAACAAGCTATAAGCTTAGCCTTACTTAGCTATGTCTAACACTCTAACAGTTAGACTCTAAACTACTTCTTGTTGTTGTCATACAAATGACGCTTACGAATAAGAAAAACTTCTATCATATAGAAGATTCCATCATCTACGCTAGTCCTGCTGCCTTCCGTCTTCAATCCACCAATGTAGTCGCCGCTCATGCTGCCTTCCGGCTTCACTTGACCGGCACAGGCAGCATGATTGGGTACGGATATGATCTACTTGCTCCTAACTTCCGCGTGTTGTTAAGCTCCTCTTGCTGGCGCCCTTGCGCGGGAAGCATCGAGATGGCCTCTCCGTGCTCGAGCCGACACGTTCTTCGTATGAGTTGGAAAAGATGTGCATGGGCGAGCATCGAAAAGATGAAAACTCACAGAGGATGGAGTAAGAAGAAGAGGAAGATGAGGGCACCACGAGCAAGCACAAAAGTGGGAAGAAGGAAGAGAAATATTAGAGGTGAAGGGAGCACCGAGAGATATGCAGAGAGTAGACAGTTTGGAGCATAGTGGAGGGCGAGGGAAAACCTTCTAAAAGAACACATTGTAACCTTCGAAGATAGGCCATTCACGGCCGGGCACGACGGGTGTAGGCGTAGGAGCCAGCGCTGCAGAAAGAAGCGCACCCTCATGGTTTACCCAAGGGCAAGAAAAATATGCCTCCATCTTCTTATGGTTGTAGGTTACGAAAGCATCATTCTTCGCGTAGAACAAACGCGTCGACATAGGACATGGCTCGTGAGGCCTCACGTACACATGTAGAGGCGTCATAGAAAGAGTGGCCTCACCAACGTTGTTCGTGCAATGAGTCTCGAACCTAGGTTTAGTGTAATCGAAGAAATCCATCCCAAGGCGAAGCAAAAGCGCCAGGAGTGAGCCCTCCTTGTTTACGTGAGAGAAGTAAACATAGGGAATCACTTTCTTGGCATCGACAGGGATGGATACGTCATGCTGCACGATGAACGGGTGCGCCGACAGAGATCGTGCTTCATCCGGCCTGGCATGCATTACTATAGAAATCACATGAGGGCTTTGCTCGCCACCTGCGGTAGGACAAGGAGTTCCACAGTTGACTCGAGCGCAATTGAAGAAATCCATACCAAGGCAAAGCAAAAGGGGCACGGATACCTAAAAAAGATGCAAACCAATGTCAGTAAAGACAGGAAAAAACAAAACCATAAAAGAAGATCGGAGCACATACCTTAAAACAATGAAGAAGTGAGGTGGAAATGTGGATGACCGACAGACTGAAGATCTCATAGGAAGCCGCTTTCCACTATTTCCCAAAGCGACCAATACGGAGAAAAAGAAAATTAGTGTTAGACATAAACATAAAATAAGATAAGAAGACTATAGAAAAAACCGTGAAACGTGTACCTTAAAATATCAAAGAAGGGAAGAGCACATAGCAATGACGAAGACGCGGATGAACTCACAACAAGAGGCATTCGATCCTTTCCAAAGGCGACCAATGCAGAGAAAAGGAGAAAATGCGTTAGATAAGAGTCATAAATTGAGATAAAGAGAATACCTCGAAAAATTATTGTAAAACATGTGAGGTGAACGTGGAGAACGGTTCCTCTATCAGTGGTCGTACGCGCCGATGTGTGTCTGTGACAATATTGACTATCTTCTCCCCATGGTGGACCTCGGTCTGGCATCGACGATGGGAAAGCAACCTAGTAGATACGACGCCGAGAGAGAAGACGATATGATGACAAAACTTGTAGAAGAAATAGCAAAATAGAAATACGCCAGAAGGAGACGTATATAAGCGAGAAAAGATGAAAGGTAGTCATTCGTGCCGTAAGCATAAACTTGCGGTGCTAGCTGTCTTCCAATCCACAACGATAAGTGTCACGTAATGGAGACATGGATTGTATCCAGCTAGGCCTGTATGAATTGGGACCCGCCGAATGATGTTGCCGCGAGAAACCACGCGCGTGCACAATGTTGAAGTGCCAAGGAGACTATCGTCCGGACCCACCAGCTGCATAGCGAGAGTTTCTCCTGCTAGCTCACCTATCGACCGCGAGAACCGCGTCTTGGCATAGTTACCGACTTCACGTTCGCTTCCAACTAAGATCTCCATGGCACGAATGGCCGTACATAGAGAGATAATGCTGCCAGCTGTTTCGGCGGCTGCGAGAAACCACAATTGTGTAGAGCCTATAGTGTCAGCTACGCTCTAGTAGTACGCGAAGAACTGTGGACGTATAGAGCCAATGATCACAACCCTCTCTAGACTATGATTCCAGGTCGTCTATCTACAACGAGAAACCGCATTCGCCCATGTGTTTTGGCGCCACCTGGTGTGCCATCTTGACTCTCTTCAGCGATAATATGTGCCACGTTGGTTCTCAGCGGGCCCCACCACCTGTGGGTGCGGAGGCATGTCACGCAAGCAACGCCTTTCACAGACCATGGTACCACCCACGTATACCGAAGACGTGCCCATGTAGCATGCACGGTCCACCATCTGGCGACGCAGGGTACGATCGCGCGCGCAACACCCGTCCATGGTCTAGAATCTTTCGCCCTGGCTCGTAGAGGGGCCCGACTCAGGAGATAGTAGGGATCCATTGCAACATTATTGCATGTCCTTTCTAGCTTCCATCCCACGACCGATAAGAATCGAGACTACATGAATAGAAGTTTGAGCCTAAACAATCTTGCGCTATTATTTACTCTGATATATATTATGGTGAATCTGAAATTGCTATCTATAAAGGTACATAACGATAGATACCTTTCTGGGCAATCTGATTGTGCCGGGCATGCATAGCTTCCACAACACCTAGTCAGTGCCAACCTACAATAGGCCATGACGTTATTACTTTGTTGCATGCTAGCGCTAGCTCAGCGAATGAAGATGTAACAAGCCAAATAAGTGCTACCTAAAAAAAATTCCTGATGTAGTTATCCTTGGTGCCTTTTTTTTGCCTTGCCAGCAAGAGCGCAACGACTAGGCGTGTGCATCAGTGTTTATACGAACCAGTGCACATGATACGTGTTGTATTGATATATCAGATACAATTGTTCCACATAAAGGACTATCATGCAATAAAGAATCATCATCATTTGCAATTATGTAAGAAGGGTTGTTCGTGGAAATTTGTGTGTTACCATTGTTGGGGTAGGGGATGGGTATCTATTTCATTCTTCCTCCAGTTATTCTTCCTTATACTCTTCTTGAGGCTGCATGGGCATCCCCAAGCTTATTCTTTTATCATCCTTTTCCTGCAAAACATTAGTGCTCTCTTGAGCAGCAATGCCCCTCTTATTGAAGTCAACAACATATATATTTTCTATGAAGTTGGTTATGCAATAGTCAATGATAAGAGTTTTATGTTGATCAATGAAGATTTCTATGTCATAAGCTGTCATAAAAGTAACAATTTGTTCTACTTCTTCCATCCCTAAATGAGAATAATCACCTCTATGGTAAGATGTTATCACATATTCTTCATGAAACATATATTGAAATTTAAAATGTCTACCATATTGTTTAGGACAATAACTTTGATCACAATATTCAAGCAACTCACTAGCAATATAATTTAGTTTTTTCATGAAACATTCTAGTCTTATCCCTTCTCTTGATTCTCTATGACTCTTTGCAACTTTAGTAGCATTCAAGTACATGCACAAAGTGTCATTTATATTCATAATTGTGCTCATAATGAGATTATTTTTTGGTATTTTTAATTTTCTATTTTTTGTTTTAGTTTTATACTTGCTAATAATAAACTAGCAATACAAACAAGAATAGAAGCTTATTGCTACGCTCCCAAAAATAGTGCTGGAAAAGTACTTGATAATCCCAAAGAGCAGTGAAACACTGTAGCATAATTCGATAAGTATTTGAATGTCTAACCCACGACAAGCTGAATGTAAACTATCTATTATCTAAAGCCCTATAACCCACTTATATGGCCTTTTATGCAATACAATCAACTAGAGGTGTAAGGTACTTTACTTCTTACTAGAAAGAGGTAAAATGCTAAAAGTAATAATAGGAATTAAACTATTGGAAGTAAATTAAAATGACTAAAGTTAAAAGCAAGTAAAGTAGAAGTAGGTAACTCAATGGAGCAAGTGTTTCTGCAAATTTTTGTTTCATTTGTTTGCTTGTTCCAATTAGTGAAGCACATGGATAGTTTTTTTGTTGTTTCTTCTAGAGAGGAGCCATAAATTGGTGCAACCATGTTAGTGTGTAATTACACCCCTAGGGATTGATCCCAAGGCCGTTTCCATGGAAACAATGGAGCTATTAAGACATAAAGTTCAACTACCGCTATAAGTTTCAAGGTCCCCATAATTATACCCCTCGTTAATTAACCATGAATTAATATAGCATGTATTTAAGACATGGGAAATGGTTTTTGTCAAGTGTATTCATCCATTCCTCGTCCTATCAACATGCAATGATGAAAACCTTATGCATCCCCCAACATATGTGTGCACTCTTATATTAGTACATAATACTCATGAAGGATAGTTTTCATGTTCCCTCCGTAGTCTCACTTTCGAGGAACGAAAGAGAGTTTATTTGTTTAGCAATCGGCTAAGGTCAATAGGTTTGGATATCCAAATACAAAGACGATAATGTGTGTATAATGGGGGGATTCCCTCAGACTTTATTCATAAGGAGATCAAGAAATATTACAAAGTGGTTACAAGATGATCTCGGTGGGTTTATAATGTTACCTGACGAGAGATGAATCTAGGGTTTATGACTAGGTCTAGTGACAAAGACATGGGAAATTATGGTGTTTCCTCTTTAGGTTAATGTCTTCGGTACTTATAGGCATCGATGGTGTTAGAGTTTCCCTTAGTCACATCAGGTATTCATCTTGTCTTGCATGTCATGTTGATATTCGATCTTCCTTGTACGTGTATCTAGTCTTCAGGATCTTTAGAGAGCCGTCTTGCAGCCCCACATGTCAGGTTGGTTAAGAGCTTCTAGATGTAGGGCTTCAAGTCTTTGATCGTAGAGATAGGCGTGTAAAGGAATCATGGATTAAGGACCATGTAAGGTGCATGCCTAAATCCACCCATCACTTACAAGCCCTTGACTAGTACCTTTAATAAGACAACCTTTCCTTCAACAAAGTTGCTTCAGCTTGTGCTTAACCTCCCTCTTGTGAGCTCGATTACTTCATCTTGGTCTTGAGGAGTGAGGTCTTAGTGAATGCTCGAGGTCTTGAGATCAGGTCTCCTGCATGTGCTAATGTATCGATCACACATACCTTTCTATGCGCTCGTCTTCAGAGCAGGTATGATGAGCCTTCCCATCTCGGATGTCCTAGGGTAATGGTCTTACGAAGAGTTCCTGCAAAAAGGTGAACAACAAAAGGGAAGAACAATCCTTCTATAGAGGCATTGATACCTTGGTGACATCCCTTCTATGGAGACATCCCTTCATGTCATGGATTACCGAATCAAGAGGTCGAGAAGGCATCTGTAAATCCAGCTCTTATCATGTTGGAATGATACCTGTGGACTCATCTAATGTTGTAATGTCGTAGCGGGGTTTAGGCCTAGATTAGGATGACGTAATCAATGATGCTGACAGTCGCTTTGACTTATTCTATGACCTGTGGAGGTTTGTTGAAATGATCTTTTCTGTGGTCGTGAGGACCTGAATCTAAACCATTTTAATATGTCTTTCCATTAATTTCCATTTCTAAGACCTCTTTCACTTTATGGGAATCTTTTCTGAAGGTGGTGATCATAATGAGATTCCTGCCCACGATGCCGACTGATGGTACGTGACCCTGCGCATGTTCGGGGATTTTTTGTTCAGGGCTGATCCCTTACTGGATTTCTCCACATAACGTTGCATGAATGTTTTCCACTTCTTCCTTGTATATGATCTGAACGACCATGATCTATCCACGAGGAGGCGAGAGGTCGCTGGTCCTCTTCCCTTATAAAAACCTTGTTGCCCTAGGAAGGAGGAGTTGCGTCGTCTATCTAATTCTCTTCTTCCTCTAGTTAAAATACTCCAAAAATGGGCACCATGGTTTCTGGCTACCGTCGTGGCAACTCTCCCGCTTGGCTCTCACATGAGACAGAGCACGTCGACCGAGAGGATGTCTAGCCGTTTCCATCGATATCCAATGGTGATATAGGGGTATGTGAGCTGCGAGGGTCATCCCTTCTTCCTTTATTTACATTTGGTGATGGTGCCTGGAAGCCCTGATGTTCCTAACGAGCAAACGGTGGTGCCAATTGATGACTTCAAGTGTAGGCTCAGCTTTCCCCTTTCCTCCACCATACATGATGTGCTAGGGTTTTATGGGATTTAGTTGATGTACCTCTCCACCATTCCATTTTGATCCTTACCTCATTTTCTCATCTCTGGGAAGCATACATCAGGATTCGCCCTTCATGCAGTCTCCTGTACTTCTTGTTTTATCTCTTGCATTCCTGTGTAAGATTGTCCATGGTCCTTTCGACCTACAACTTCCTTCCCAAGGTACACAGGGAGGAGGAGTATCTCCTGATTTCTCAAACGACCGGATGGCCGAGCCCATCCAGCTGTCGTATACTTGTGGCCAGCTCGGATGATGTTCCTCACTACCATGACTACCCTATGTTTGAGACTGTTGACTAGACGAAGGAGCCATAGGTGCTCCCCTCTTCACCCTCTATCGTGATGCCATCTGAGAGCTGTGGGATCAGGGTGTAATGATAGGCCATGTAGTGGAAGATTTCCTACTTCATTGACTTTGCCCTTTAAAGAATAAGGGATCAGCATGGGCGCATGCTCCCAGGAGCGATCCACTACAAGAGCGCATGCTCCCAGGAGCGATCCACTACAAGACCTATATTCCTCTTTCCCGCTAGTTGATACCTTCATCCTGAATTACGGATGTAATATAGTAGCTTTTCCCTACAAAATACCTAGGTTTATCGAACCTTGGGAAGAAGATGCTAAAAGGAAATTTTGAGCAACTTCTACAAGACTTTCTTATTAATTTTGTTTTTCGATTACCGGGCCTTTCTAGATTACTTTGTATCTTTTGTATGTTTTCAATGATGGAGATAGTCCAGGATAGAAGAGCCACCTGCAGATATGCATACAAATGTGATAATATAAGATTAAGCATAATCATGTGTAAAATGATATAATAGTGATAGGAATTATGGGTAATACATCCTTAGCTCCTAGAGCCCTTAAAAACCATAGGTGACAATAGTCTCTTGGTCCAACCATCATACCACAAAACCATGGGTTACAATGATGAAAATTTTCCTTTGCTACTACTACCCTATTTTGAACTTGATAGAAATACTCGATGCATCTGTCGTTTAGTCAGGCTACTGGGTCCCACATGTCAGCCTCTCATGAGAAGAAACGTGTGAATGATGGAATTTTTTTCCTCGGATCATTCCTCCCTAATTTGAACTCGATAACATTGATCGATGCATCAGCCATTTATTCAGGCTGCTGGGTCCCTCATGTCAGCCTCTAATTAAAACAATTGTTTGTATGATGGAATTTTTCTTCACTCGAGCTTCCCTATTTTGGACGTGATAACATTGCTCAACACATCTACTGTTTGTTCACGCTACTAGGTTCAATATGTCAGCCTCTATTTTAAAAAACATGTGTATGATGGACTTTTTTCTAGTCGCGTCCGCCGTTTTAACCTTTGCAATGTTGCTTGATGCAACAATCCTTTAAGGTCTGCCTGCTGGGTCCTAGATGTCAGCCTCACTTTGAAAGAATCGTGTGTATGTTGGACTATTTTTTTGGGTCGAGTCCACCATTTTGACCTTGGCATCATTGCTCGATGCGGGAGCCGTTTAAGGTCTGGCAGCTGGGTCAGATGCCAGGCTTTCTTTCAAAGAAACGTGTGTCTGATGGATTATTTTTCTTGGCCATGTTCGCCTTTTTGATCTTGGCAACATTGTTAGATGCATCAGCCGTTTATATGGGTCCTAGATTTCAGCCTCTCTGTATAGAAACCATGTGTATACTGACCTTGCCAACGTTGTTTGTTGCAGTCATATATAGTTGTCTTACAGCTAGGTCCCCAATGCCAGCCTCTATGTAGAGAAATATTGCAACAAAAATGATAATCTATGACACAACATATAAACGATAAATATATAAGCCTAGGAATCGAAATCAAGACTTTAGCGGCGGTCAACTGCATGCCTTGCCACTATGCAAGACACACTTGATGAATTTCAAATGTTAAACAATATTACTATAACGTATGAATTTGTCACCTTAAAAAGAATTTGCTTGTCCATGCTTATATCCCTTTATATAAGAAGGCAACGCTCTTATAATCTCAATTAAAATTGCTACATAATGCAGTCATTTCTATATAAGAACATAAGTAGGCGGAGCTTTTTTTGGGGGAGGGGGTAATGCCAATAAAGGTCGAATTGAAAAGATTTTGCGTTAACTGAAGGAGGATGTCATATTCTTCATGGGATATATTCCATGGTCTCTCCTAAATTGAATGGGCTATGGTTTTCGGCCACCTGACCACGACAAGGACGGATTAGTAGGTTTTGGGATATGCTTGGGACTGATAGGCTAATTTCATGGGCTCAGAATAAAAATTCCAATATGCTAGGGCTCGGCCAAAATTGACACAAAGACCTCAACAAGGAAGAAAAAAAAGAAGGTAGAAACAATTTAGCAGATATTTCGCATGAAAATTGTTGACAGCCAAGACACATACCATGCATGCACCAAAACTTCCCACCGAGCACCCAAATTAACTTTCCTATGCACGCCTTCACTCTAGAAGCCAGCTAGTATATCTTTGTGCCATTCATGTGGAGACACATCGGCGGTCAAACCCACAAGTCTCGCACCAAAACATTCACACTCCGTCAATCAGCCGGGCCTGCTTGACACCATTGCTAGCGATGCCATTCTTCTCGAGACACACATAGGCCAACGGTTAGCTAGTCGATCCCCACGGTACGTGCTATGATTATAGTGTCCATAGTTTGCTCGAATTGTTCTCTAGACATTGCTTCCGACTTGATTTGTTTGTTTCACATTGTTCTGCACTTGATATGTTTGTTCGAATTGGTTGGCATTTTATTTCGCTCGGTCGATCTGTTATTTCAAATATGTAATATAGTTCTGCACTTAATTTATAAAATAGGATAAAATTATGTGGCATTTATAGTTCTATATTTAATTAGTTTTTGTCAGATATCTTGGCTTAAGTAGACCTGTAATCAACCTATTCACTGAAATACCTTGAAATCTTCTGACCATGTATATCCTCAACAGAAGGAAAAATATTGGATATTGAATGGAGAAAAGCAATATCTTTATATTGGGAAGGTGTTAATGACTTCCTGAAGTTTGTTAGACGCCATAACGACAACTAAGATGTGTTTTGCCCATGTAAAAATGCCTTATTTAAAAAGCAGAGTCAGAGCATATTTGCAGACCATATATTCATTCATGAGATTTAATGCACATATATTAGGTAGACTAGTCATGGTGAACCATATGATCAGCCTATTGTTGATCCTCTAGCAGATTCTGATCCACCTAAAGCTCATCAGGTTGAGGATGATGACCATTCTGGTTTTTTAAGGGACTTGTACCCCACTACAAGCAAAAGTGGCGCTCCTTTTCTTAAAAGATCACTATTCTATGAGCTGGTAGAAGATACCAAGTGTTCAGTGGAGCCTGATTCTGGTATCTCAAGATTCAAACTTATAATGAAATTATTAAAGGAAAAGTCACCCTGCAATATTACCAATAAAGCTTTCGATTCAGTGATTAAGGTGTATAGCGAGTCAATCCCTAGATAAGGACTGCCAAAATCCTTTTATGGGATGAAACAATACATCAAGGTACTCAGACTATCACATGAGAAAATCCTTTTTCGTCCAAATAACTATGTACTATTCTGCGAAGATTATGAAAAACTCGATGAATGCCTAGTATGTAACGATTCAAGATGGAAAATGGTGATAAGAAGAAGAAAGATCCCTACAAGGTTCTGAGATATTTTTCAATTCTAGATAGATTGAAGAGGTTGTTTCATTCAGAACCAAGATATTCTCAAGCTGGATGATTACTTACTGAGACATCCAGTTGATGGCGATAAATGGAAGAACTTTGACAAGGCTCATCTAGGATTTGTTGTGGATCCAACGAACCTTGGACTTGTCCTAACTATAGATGGATTTAACCCATTTGGCAACATGAGTAACTCATACAACATGTGACCATTAATTGCTACCATGTACAACCCGCCTCCCTGGGCATGTATCGATTAGTCGAACTACTTGCTGGTCCGTCTGCTAGCTAATCAAAGGTTTCATTGCCCACTTGTCATACCAGGACCCTAACGGGACAGTTTAGAGGATTACTTTACTCTTCCAACAACACCCAATCCACTAATAGATATTCCCCTATTTAATAAGTTCTGAAAAGTCTACCTCCATAGGTGCACTTGCTAAAAAGACCAGTTCTCAAACAAGATAGTCGACAACAGGTAAAAGATACCGAAAAAATGCTTTTTAAATAATAGTCGGCAGGTGTTTTCGTCACTCTATACTATAGAAGAGCTGTTTCTTTTTGTTTAGAAGGAAGAGCTTTCTCGACTCTTCACACATGATAGTTCCCAAATCACCTGGGAATGATTTTGATCTATTCATGCAACCTCTTATCCGAGACTTGCAGGAACTAATGAAGGGTGTCATGACTCCTAATATCCTTGCAAGAAAACTTGTAGATGGCAAGTTCCCTATGCGTTCTGCTATGATGTACTTCACCCATGATTTTCCAGTTCTTGGCACTATGTCAGGCAGAGTGACAACATGTTATAACACATGTGTTTGCTTTGAGACAAAATAGATCACAATATGGCTAGAAAATAAGACTGCTTCCTTGGACACCAGGTTTTTCTTCATAAAAGCCACATATTCGAAAAACCTAAACAAATGCAGTTCTATGAAAAGAGTATATGGCACTACACTACAAAAGTTCACTACAAGTAAGTTGCATGCACATCTAGAAAAGGTCAGAAATATCAAACCAGGAAAACAACCAGTTGCCAAAAGAGGTAAAAGAAAGAATATTTAAGATGCACAGAAAGTAGGAGCAGGATCCAAAAGGAAGAGAGTGGAAGTATAAGCATATGCCCAAGGCAAGGGAAAGGAATCGAGAATATTTTATAAGCGCAGATCCACTCTATAGAACTTGTCGTATTGGGCTGGTAAGACACTTCGACATAATATTAATTTCATGCACATGGATAAAAATATATGTGACAACATTATAGGAACATTACTAAACACTCCATACAAGACAAAAGATAGCTATAATGCTAGGCTTGACTGCGAAAAACTCAACGTTAAAAAGAACTTGAAGGTGCACCTTGAAGATATGGTTGATAAGGGCGGTGAAAACATAAAAAAATTCGAGGTGCATAATTCACCTTGCCGATAAATAAAAGGGTACTATTTTATGACTTCCTTTGAGCTGTGAAGTTCGCATCTGGATTTACTTCCAACATTGCAAATTGTATCAATGCAAAGGGTAACAAGCTCCAAGGGTTGAAAACTCATGATTTCCACATTCCACTACAAAGTCTTTTAGCTCTTGGCGTGAAATGTTTAGTGAACAAGGATTTGTACAACGTGCTTGTAGATTAGGAAAGTTCTTTAGGGAAATCTATAGCAAGAGTCTAGACGGAAGAGTTCTAGCAGGTCTTCAGATGGGACATAACAGAAATCTTGTGCAAGCTTAAGCTGATATATCCACCAACCTTCTTTGATGTGATGGTGCATTTGGCTATTCATCAACCTGATGATACACTTTATAGACGTCTCGTACAATACATACGGATGTACCCTATAGAACATCGACTTTGCACTTTCAAGGGTACTATTAGGAACAATGCTAGAGTAGAGGCTTGCATTGCAGAGGCATGCATTTGCATTTTGCTCAAGGTATATTCATGATTGTAAGACGGGATCCAATCCAGGATGGATGAGCCGAAGAAGTTCAAAAATCTGTTCTTAACCATGGTGGTCACCTAGTAGAAAAGAAGGAAGATATAACATTAATGCAAAACCAATATAACCAACTTACTTGGTATGTGCTGAATAATGTTGATGAGGCTAAATTTTTTGTTGCATGAGTACTATTCATACATATCCTCACATATTTGAAATGAAACTTGAGTATCATATTTGTAGGTTATTTAAATGAACCGAAGGAAAATATTATGTTGCACTAGTATGTGGGGGTGGGTTTCAGGAGTGGTTTGGGAATCATGTAATATGTTCAATTAAACTTTGAATAGCATATGAATTGTGAACATGATATGACCTCTTTATTATTTTGTATAACCGTAGATCACGAAGCTACGTGAAGAGAATTCGAGCGATGTTAGTGATAATATCTATGCCCTATCACGTGGTCCTTTAAAGATGGTGTAGACAACTTTGGCTTGCAATGACGATGGCATCCACCACAACACTTATGAGCATGGGAAACATTTGAAGACACAAAGAAATGGCATCACGACCAGCGGAGAGTAGTTGACATCCAAAATGAAGAAGTCAAAGGACTATGATCATTATGGTTGCATAAAATGGGTTATTGAGTTGACCTATAACAACAAGACTGGTGGTCGATCTATGGTTCTATTCAATTGTTATTGCTATGACCATGATCCGAATAAGAAAAGAGGCCCCAAAAATGATGGGAATTTCATATCGATCAATAGTACAACTGATTGGTACATGGAGGAACCTTATATTTTGGCATCTCAAGCTTCCAAGGTAATATTCTTGGATGACAGAGATAATAACGACTAGCAATATGTGCAAAAGTTTGAGGCAAGGACCACCTATGATGTAAATGAGTATGATGAGCCAGTCACCATAGATGTTTCCCACCAAGATGATCCTAGTGGTTGTATGTTAACTTAACTGGATGGCGTTGATGAAAATCTTGTTTCCAAAGATGGATGTACGCATGATGGACAAGTAGATTTCACTGTCGAGGTTAGTGTGGTCGACAAATATAGGAATATACTAGTTCTACTTGATGAATCTCATGACATTTATTATGAATGGCAAGGGGATGAAGATCCAACCTAGTCGGAATATGTGGATCTAGAATGTGGTGGTGCTGAAAGCAATTATGGTGATGATTCTTGGACTGTTGTTTCATATTATGTTGTGAGATGATGAACAATTATTCATTTTTGTTTTCTCTTTCTAAAGTACATGAAAGAGATGATGACAATTTGCTACTAGATTTTAATCCCAGACTAATTATTTTTTTCCACGCAATAGAATTGGGGGAACCACACATTGCACCTCGGTTCGTGGGAAGGGACCAACACCCCTGCAAGACCATACTCATGAGGAGAACACAAGGGAGACACCTTCTCTGAGCTATGTGATCATATCTAGACCATTTCTAGCCTTATGTGGTGTAGAGGGAGTGGGAAGTTCCCTGTGGTCATCCCCGGCCCTCTCACACGTGGAGATACTTGAGTGAGATCACAATGTCTCGTGTGCGCATTTAACCTATAGGGAAGCAGGCCCGGGAACCTGGTCATGAAGGAGTCAAGTGATGTTAGCGGGTGTTATAACTCTCTCCGCCATGACGACAACAAGGAAGAGGATCATCTCAGGCTGGGCACCACCCGAGAACGCGAGTCAACAAAGCTGGAGTCGACGGAAACATCTATGAAAGTATGAGGGACAAGTGTTGCCCCTATCCCTACACCCACGTAGGGCATTGATAGTGGTGCAGGCGTTGCAGTCCTGAGATGACAACACACATGCTATCCTATCTCCTCGCCATCAAGTGCTGCAGCGGACCGCCCACGGGGAAGTAGTGGCCAACGACACGACCCATGACTAGGAGTGGCCAATGGCGCCGCTTGCCTGCCGCCGTGCCGCGTGTCACAACCGTAGTGGATCCTAAGAATGATAGGAAGGTGCACGCACGCCGACCACTATGGTACCCCCTTGAGATACTAAAGAAGGGCCTTGGACACAGAAAAGAAGGGAAAGTCTTGACACAGGGAAGTTTGTATACACAAGGAAGTTTTGAGTGAGAACAAGCATGTTCTGTAGCACCAAGAGAGAAAGAGAGAATAGCTGCGAGTGGCTAGGAGAGGAGTGTTAGAGAGAGGAAGTACTAAGAAGTCCTCACAGAGAGAGTGTGAGAGGGAAAGAAAGAGGAAGCTCAAGAAGCATAGAAGCTAGCTAAAAGCGATTCCTTGTATATCATCAACCAAAACCACCAAAGCATGATATAGGGTTGTTAGTCGAAGCTCGACCTGAACCTGGGTAAAAAACATCATGTGTGCTGTCTTTGATTTGTAAATGAGCTTAGGTCATGTTACCTTAGTGCCCACTGCCGAACCACTAGGGGGTGTGCAACATCCCCGGTGTCTACATTCCGACATGTGACAATTTTCCCTTTCTAAGTTGGATTAAGGTTAATTCGATGACAGAAACATATGTAGAACATGTTCACTTCACTTGCAATATATACATTGGTTCCATACATTAAATAATTAGAAACCACAGGACCAGGTTTCATATAGAAGGGGGCATGCACATGGCGTTAGTAGAGATGTGCGAGCACATTGTCTCAGCAGATAGGGAAGTTGGCGTTGGTCTCAAACCAAATGAAGATGCACTTGCGGTGGTACAGATGGTTGCATCCCTGGAGATGCACCATTGTGCTCTTAGATTGGGCCTGCATACAAGTTCTATAGTGACCATCCTTCTTCTCAACTAGGTACCAACTGTCTTGAAGCGTAAACAGGTTGACGATGAGCCGAAGATCTAGGATGAGGGTTGATGCCTTAGTGTTGATATAGAGCTCGTTGGGAACCCCAGGAGGAAGGTATGATGAGCACAACAGTAAGTTTCCCTCAGTTATGAAACCAAGGTTTAATCGAACCAGTAGGAGCAAGGAAACACCCCAAAGGTGTTGCTAGTGAACCAGGCGCACTACCGGTGCTAGTAGCAACGTGGAGACCTGCACAACACAACCACAGAACTTTGTCCCCAACTTGCGACGAGGTTGTCAATCTCACCGGTTTTGCTGAAAACAAAGGATTAAACGTATCGAATGGAAGAAAGTAATAGTTTGCAGAAAGTAAACACAAAGCAGTAAACAGTTTATAGATTATACATAAAAGAAAAGGACCGGGATCCATAGTTCACTAGAGGTGGCTCTCCTTAAGATAGATAACTTGCTGGGCGAACAAATTACAGGCGGGCAATTGACAAACATTGAGAAAGCAATGCATGCATATACTAATCATCTTGACTCCTTTGAGACTTGATTGGGAATTACAACATTATACATAGACCGCCATCCAACTGCATCTATGACTAATAATCCACCTTCAGGTTATCATCCGAACTCCCTCCAGTATTAAGTTGCAAGCAACAGATTATGGCTTTACGAATTGCGTGTAAAGTAAACAATACGATTGTTCTATGAACAAAGGATTGTTGTTTTCTCCCTAGTAGCAATAACACATCTAGTACCTTAGAGATTTCTGTCACTTCCCCAGATTACCCGAGCCATGAACCCACTATCGAGCATAAATACTAACTCTTGGAGTTGCTAACATCTACTTGGCCAAGATAGCTACTAACAACGGAAAGCATGCAATATCACAAATAACAAAGACATGATAGAATCAATAATCAATCTGAAATAGCATCTCAATATCCATCGGATCCCCGCAAACACAACATGCAGAATTACAAATAGATGATCTTGATCATGAACGGAGCACACGAGATCTAGACATGAAAGCACAAAGGAGGAGAACCAGCCATCTAGCTACTACATGGATCCGTAGTCCAAGGATGAACTACTCACGCATCACACCGGAGGCTTGCATGATGATGAAGAAGGCCTCCAGGGTGAATTCCCCTCTCCGGCAGGGTGCCGGGAAGAGCTTCAGATCCCTCCCGATCTAGGGATGGAGATGACGTCGGCTACATACTCTTTCGTGGATTTTTGATCGGGTTCTTAGGATTTTCGTTCCAAGGGCATCTTATAGGCGGAAAGAGAGGCCGATGGGGTGCCTAAGCTGGCCACACCACCCCTGGCGCGGCCAGGTGGTGTGGTGGCCCCCTGGCTCCTCTCCGTATCGTATTCTGGCATCTGATGACCTCCGGAAAAATAGGCACTTTGGCTTTTGTCCCGTCCAATTCTGAGAATATTCATTTTCAGACTTTCCTGGAACCAAAAACAGCAGAAAACAGGCAGCTGGCACTATGGCTCTTGTTAATAGGTTAGTCCAAGAAATCATATGAAAAGTACTCCAAGGTGTGGACAAAACACAAGAAAGTGGATAAAACCAAGCATGGAACATCAAAAATTATGGATACATTTGCAATGTATCAAGGGTTAGGTCAGAGTTGAATCCGTCGACCCACACACACCCCTCATGCCAAAGCTCATGCAGAATGTAATAAGGGATGATGATGTCCCACTCCTCCACCGTGAGTTGCAGGTTATTCAACAGCCCTACCGGCCAAGAACCTTCCGCATAGTTCCCACGACCTTGCTTGCTCTGTGCAGCTTGCTGGGTGGTAGGCTGAGATTCAACACCTCCTCTTTGCAGGGTGTGGTCATGATATTGTCATCCTCCAGAGGGGCTAGGAGGGAGCCAGGCATCCTCCTAAGCTCGTACGTCCATGAGAATAATATCTTAAGTCTAATTGTGTATGACATCGTCTCATCAACTAACAGCATCTCGGCCACAAAGGAGTCGATTGAGGCTACCAAGACGTGGCAGGCACGAAAGACATGGGGGTCAGACTCGATGGTGTGCTCCTGTGAGGAGTGCTCTAGTTCTGGTGGCACTGGCATTGGGGAGTTTTGGGAGGGGGGTAGTCAATGGTGAGGTGTTTGTTTTAATTTGGGTTCTCTAGCCCTGGCCTCGATGAGGGGGAATAGGCCAGGGTAAATGGGTGAGAGTGGAAGTGCTTGAAGGCGAGGCTGCACTTGTCACTCCTCAATGTCAAATCTGGCTCGTCCTCTCTTCATGGTTCTTTTAGGGGGAAGTCCAAAACAAACCTTGAATTTGTAGGGAAAAGGTAGATTTAACCCCAACACCTAATCCTCAAAATTGGAACTCCAAACTTATTAATCTTCATCTATTTTAAACCCTAGATATGTTTGAGATGCAATTTCCCTCACATGACTGGTCAAGACAAAAAAAGAAAGATCTCCAAAATAAACAAGATATATAATACTCCCACTAACATACATGGCCCACCTGTCATATTCATCTTCATCCTGTTCCGAGCCACCTAAGTGGCTCTTGATTGTGTCATCATTGTGTGCATCACAGAAGTACAACTGGACACATGCGTGTCTCTTCCTGCCATCTAGTCCCCTCCACGCGCGCATCAAACTCTTACCGACATGGGCGTGTGTGAGTCCAACTGCAGCCAGAACTCATGTGGCTTCTTATCAAGGCCAACGTTAGCCAGATGCTGTCACAGATGCTCTCATCCACTTCTTCCCCAAAGGCCCCCGATTCTGTACTATCATGCTTCGCTAAAGCGCCCATCGCCATAGTACCCTCACCATTGTGACACAGTACCTAGACCACTGGAACCTCACTTGATGCCGCTCTAAATTGACATGGCCATGATTCTTCTCAGCCTTGGGCATATGATTTGGTGGTTACAGCGTTGCATGGGATCAATTGACTGACAAAGAGATCTATCGAGGATTGGGGAAGAAGGGCTTTATAGGTGGGGTCCATGTGTCAGTGAATGTGGACTGTAATCCTCGTCGGGATTTAACGTTTCCGATGCGCCAACAGCTTTAATTGATAAGTTCCAAGTCCTAATTTTAGGGATTAGGAGTTGGGGGTTTGATTTAACTTTTTCCTACAAGCTTAAGGTCTATTTTGGACTTTTCCTTCTCTGTAGGGTTACATCTGACACGATGAATTCGATACTTAACTATATGTCAAAACTGAACCAGTCAACTTTGGTTGCCTTTTCACACAAAGTAGAACAAATTCTGTGGTAACACCCAAGTTCTATGAATTTTCAAGCTTTCTAGCTAAAAGAGAGAAACTATGTGGATGCACAGGATGGTGGTACTTCCTCTTTCAGTAAAGGAGAGAAACTATATGGATGCAATGATGATTCAATTTAACATAATTAGTAGAAGTAATCAACAACCACGACAGAAAATAAACACCGTACTATAGAAGGAATCAACACACACATAGACACCCACATATCATACGGTTCTTTTTCGTCAAGAACCTATGTGCCCTCTGGTGTCCCATGTGGGCTTTCCGTCTTGTGTTTGATGAACTCGAAGTAGCCTCCACTCATGTTGCACCCTTTTTTGCTGCACTTCAACCTCATTGATGAGGACATCCGATCCACATAACTGCTTGGTTTGAAGACACTTCCATACTCACATCTCAGGCACTGTCCAATGGACAATTTTCTGATGCATTCTGCGCTTGCAATGTGCATTGTGGCCTTGCCCTTGCACTGCTCATGTAAGGAAAATAGATTTAGGCCAAAAAAAATAGTCGAATTGAACCATTGTGACACAGAAGAAAAACATCCTGAAGAAAGAAGTATTAACCTGATACGCGGCATCATTAACAATTTGAGAACACAACCTGCAGCTGATGTGCCACCTCAATACACTCATCTCAGTCTCAGCTGCAATACACTATCCACCATAGAGCGGCCTTCTTCAATTGCGGTGGATCAGAGAGGGAGTTTTCAGACCGAGCGAGAGAGCAGAGAGAGGAGCTGATGTGAGAGGGTTGTTGAGAGCGAGTTAAATAGACTCCTCATCTCACTCTATGCAATATCATCTGGCCATCCAAATTCAACAGGCACGAGTAGATACAATCTTTGGGAAGAGACTAGCGCAGAGAGAACAAGGAAAGCACTTTGTTTCCCAAGTAGAAGTAGGTGTGGAGTAGTTTTTAATTATCTCTCCATTTATGCTCCCTCTGACTCGGTGTACACATTTCTTTGACAACCTAAGGCTACGTGCAATACTAAATATGGTAAAACACACCGGGATGGAGGTACTTGTACTTTATTTTCCTTAAATTTTTTAAGAGGGTGTCAAATTTGTTGGCATGTATATTTCTAGTAAAAGTTGAATGAGGCCATATTTTGAAGCATGTTTTTTCAAAACAATTCAAAATTTGTGTTTAGGATTTTTCATGGAACTAGTACATGTAAGAGAGTGCCATGTGCTAGTTTTTTATAAAAATGTTTTACCTGATTACTTTTATTTATTTTTCCAAAACAGAGACAAATTTGCCAGCACGAAAATTCCTAGGAAGAAGTTAAAACTATAAAATTTCAGAGGTTCTAGATAGAGTGACTACTTGGGTAAATAAAAAATTGTTTTCGAAAAAGTTAGAAATAAGCTATCATGCACTTGTAGATCAAGATTTTGTTAAATTGACATAAAGTAGTTTAAGAGGATGAAATTGGAAAAATAATTTTATTTTCATAAAAGTTGGAAACACCTGGAACCAACATTGTTTAACATGTATAGATGCACCATCTTCTACTAGCTAGATATGGGAATGACATCAGCGGATCTACACCCATCGTAAATAATTTTTTAATCTATATGTTACTCCACTAGAAATAAGTTATCTACTCTAGGATTTAGCCTAGTTACAACATATAATACGATGTTGGCCTTGCTTTGGTGGGATTACTTGTAGATCTGCAAAACTATGATGTGGATATGGGCCTGCCCCTGGTCATTTGTCTTGAAATAGAAGAATGTTTGCGCATGGGAACACAAACTATTAAATGATTTTTTTCAAATGTTTTCAAAATGAATGTTTAGTATTTTTTTGTGGAAATTATTTTCCCTTGATTTTTTTCAAAAGGCAATCAATTTTTTTGGTATGGATATTCCTAGCAAGAAGTTGGATGGTATGCCATAAATTAAAGCATGTTTTTCTCCTGAATTTTTCAAAGGGGGACATGCAAGCCGTCTTTTCGTGTTTTCATCGATGTTAAATGCTAGTAGTACTAGTAAGTTGCTTGTTCCTTAAACATGAGACTCACATAATATAAGTATGACATATCATCACTATATAAAATTTTAATAGGTAAAGCTAAAAAAATTATAATTTTGAGCCACAACATATCCATAAAGTATCAGGTGTATATTTAGTTCTTGTACTTTATATTGCTAGTCAGTTGAACTAATTTGATGTCATACTCCTAATTCTATTATGTGTATCTCACGTTCAAGGAACATGCAATTTACTAGTGATAAAAGTACAAGAACCAAATATACACCCGATACTTTATGGATATGTTGTGGCCCAAAATTATAATTAACTTTTGATCTTTATCTATTAAAATTTTATATAGTGATAATATGTCATACTTCTATTATCTAAGTCTCACGTGCAAGTCATGTGCAACTTAATAGTAGGATCAGCATATGATAAGAATTACCAGATGCATTGCGCGTGCTGTCAGTTGCTCGCCACCTCTATTTCGAGAGTAGCATTTGATAAGACCGCGGCCAGGAGAAAGTATGGCCGCTACAAGTACTAATATGACATTTCTCTTCCAAGTCTTAATGCTCCGAACCACCACCAACTGCCTAAGAACTCATGCGCCACCTCGCGGTCTCTCTGCATGTTGTCGTTCTTCTATATGAGTATATGGAGAAATGCTTGGTAAAAGAAAGAACACCAAAAACGAGCCCCCTCATTTATTCATTGTAAGGCAGGGAGTAACTAAGTAGTACCAGTAGTATTAGTAATTCTCCTTCGCAAAAATTAGTTAAACTTCTCCTTCGTGCTACTCTTTGATGAAATTTCTTTAGTCCATTTAGTCCACGAAAGCCATTTTCCCTCATAGATACTTGAAGGAATCCCTATGGTGCATAGTATTCTAAGGTCTGCCTCGTCTCGAGGCCAGGCCCAAGAATAGTTCATCGACCTGGAACATGCCACCATTGGAGGTGCCCTATAGCCCGTGGTAAATGTACATTGGTTGTGCCGTCTGACAAAGCGATTTTGGGCACCCTCAAGTCTATCGATCCTGCTCTGGCCGTGTCACGGAGGCATCAACACGCTAGCCGAAGGAAAGTGGCCTTTACAACAAAGCACCAGTGTGCCTCCACTTGGATAGATCCAAATTTTGACACTTTTTACCTATGATTTTCATGTGGTTTTTGCCAGGTTTTCGTTGAATTTTATCTTTGAACTAATATTTACATCACAAATTAGCGAAACCTTGGTTTCTTGTCATAATTTTTAGGTAATCGATATTTCTGGAATATCTTGGAGAATTTATGAGCTATTTACAACCAAAGAAGGAAATCCTCAATTAAAGACCCCTTCATTTTAGGCGTCAAGGTGGTGTAACGACCACTGGTACGATCGGAACACGCCCGTACCATCCGGCCGTACGACCCTCCAGCGCCTTCGTTATATCAATACAAGCAACTTCTATATTGGAGGCGAGACAAGAAGTGTGAGGAAGAAAAGAACACATCTGCCCGAAATCATTCCATAAGAGGGGAGATCAGATCTGAAGGAGGAGAAGAACATCGCCTCATTCACCAAAGATATCTAGCCTCTAATCCATCCACTCCACCATCATTCCCAATTATAGAGAGAGAGATTGACAGTTGTAAGATTAGGGTTTGAAACTTTGATCTTGTCTTGTCTTGATTTGTATTTGATTTTATCTCAAAACGGTATTGTTGCTTGCTACGGTAAAGTTGAGATGATTTCCCTTTGCAATATTATTATGCATTTGATATATCTTCCTCTCATGTCCAAGTAAACCCCCATAGGCGTGGGAGATGTAGGGGGTTGGTGAGATATGATGCGCCTCTCTTATTTCCATTCATTTGTGATTGTTGTCATGATTATTATAATGTGAGATTGAATATCTATGTTTGCCTAATGCTTGTTGTCTAATTTAAGTGCCCACATATCATGATCTCGAGATCTCTTAGATATGAACTTGTTTACTATCGAATCGGCGACCCCTGAGTGACACTACCAATATCAATGAGGAGCTTGTAAACTCGAGGAATAACAAGGAACCATCAAGATTAAAGCCTTGATCTGGTCGAAAGACCTTAATTAATGCACTGACCATTATTGTGGTAACAAGCAGATGGATCAATGGGACGAGGGGAAATTTTCCATGAGGACCCCAAGTCGGTATATGGGTTGCTTTCCTACTCACTTATTAATATGAAGTATCCCAATCACTTATGTCATTTTATCCATTCAACACATTCACTATCACCATGAACTATTTCTCTCCACGCCTAGCTTCTCATCTGCAGGAACTCCGAACACTTTCATTGTCTTTCTAGTTTTATGTTATTTACTTTTAGCATCTACCTTTACTCAAGTTTCTCCTATTATTCACTCACCACTTTCCACCTCCAACACTTGCAGTTAATTCACTCGAGACCTGTGACACCTTGGGTGCGATAGAAACGCCACATAGAAATATTTACTGAAGCTCCTTATTATGATCGATATAAAAACTGGAATTAATACTTCCACGAAAACATGCTCTGACAAACTTGTGCACTTGCAGGCCATCATCAAGCTATTTTCTAGCACCGTTGCCTGGGAGCTACATGCTAAGTGTTTTTTTCTTGACATTTGTAAGTGTTGGGATCATCCATGATCTCCGTTGAAGACAGGGGTAACACTCGTTCAGGTAGAACTTATTTTCCTCCTTATATTGATCGTATTCCTGCTGAAACATGCCTAGAATTTATTGAAAGATTTTCTAACTCACGTTCTTTTGATGTGAATAGTCTGATTCCATTAATGGAAGACTTGACCATTACCCAGGGGGCTGAAAATCCTAAACAACCATTGGGAGAATATGGGAATTAATCTAGGCACCTGAGAAAAATGGCTATTCTTTACCCTGATTTAGAAACTGAAGAATTTGAAATATATCCTGAGCTAATCTATATGATGAAAGAAATTTCTTTCGCAGGGAAAGAAGATGAAGATCCTAGTTATCATTTGACAAAGGTCCATGACCTTTGTGCTACTCTTAAACCAGCTAATATACCGATAGAGTTTGTACTTCTCAAACCTTTCCACCGGTCCTTAAAATAAAATGCTTATACTTGGTTACAATCACTACCCAATCACACTATAAAAACTTGGGAAGATTGCATCCGAGAGTTCATGCATAAATATTATTCATTTACTAAAATCATGCAAATTAAATGTAGCATTACAAACTTTCTTGAAGGAATTGGGGAAATTTTTATGAAGCATGGAATAGATTTTATGGCATGATAATGAAAGTCCCAAACCATGGCTTTCAAGAACATTTAATTGTTCAATACTTCTATAATGGACTTAATGAAGCTTCAAAAGATATGATTGGCTTTTCTGCAGGGGGATCTATTAGTAACTTGACATTGTCAGAGTGCGTAAATTTTTTTGAGGTAAGATCCTTCAACAATGAGCAATTCAACCCAATTGAGGATGTTAAGCTGCAAAAAGGTGTGTTTCTAATACCCTAAGAACTTATGCCAGAAGTTAAAAAGTCAATGGAAGAAAAAGGAATAGCTGCGGAACTTGTTGAAGTAAGTGAGATTGATGTTCTTCGAACTTATGTAATAGAAGATGAAAATAATCTTGTGATGTAAAAGTTTAGATATCAACAAAATCAGTTTCGAGGAAAATATTATAAACGGTTAATGACTCAAGAAGAAATATAAGAGAGTTGACCGAAGTTTTTGATGATCTAGGATACGCCACTAGAAATTTAGATAAGTACTTGAGTATGGTCAAATATCAGTGTGCTCAAATAGCTGAAACTCAAGATTTAATTAAAACAATTCTATTATAATACAGTCTCTATTAATATTGTTACTAGACGTGGAACAGAAACACATGAACCACAAGGGCTGCCATGGTACCAAGAAGAGCAGGCCCGTAAGACAAGGGATACTCAAGGAATGAGTCAAGAAGAATAGAACTTTGTTGATCCAGAAGATGATATTGATTATGAAGTTCAGAGAGGAGGACATGAAACATCTAATGAAGACAAAGATGAAAAATCAAGAGACAAGGATAAACCGTATGATTTAGACGCTGAGATGGTTGATTCAAGAGAAGACATCAAGCTTAGAAAGGAACAAGAAGAACAAGTTTTTGCTCCAAGTAAGAAGCATACCGACAAGCAAAAACCTCCATCAAAGAAAAAATAAAAAGGATGTCGAACCAATAGCAAAGGTAAAAGAAAACGTAACTCCAACAAAAAAAGTTCCTTATCCTAACCGATTTTTGTATCAAATGGATAAAACTATTTATGATTCTTTTACCGAAGCTCTTGGAAACCTCCATTTAGAACTTCCTCTAGCTGATGCAATTCAAGTTGATACTTACAAAAAATTCATGCGAGATATTCTTAGTAGAAAAAATAAGGTAACTAAGACTATAGCAGTGATGACAAGCTTTGGATATAAGATGAATGCTAAGCTTAGGGATCCACCTATACCGACTATCACTTGCTCGATTGGGGAAACAAATATTTTTAATGCTCTTTGTGATTTAGGAGCAGGTGTTAGTGTCATGCCTTACTCACTATTTAAGAAATTATATCTTGTAGAGTACTCTCCAACTTTGATTACTTTGAAAATAGCCGATAAGACAACTAAACGACCTCTTGGTATTTTCGAGGATATTCTTTTTAGGATTGATCAACATGTTATAGCTACTGACTTTAGCATACTAGATGTTCCACAAGACGACAAACCTTCAATCATCCTTGGAAGAACTTTTCTTAGCACTGTTGGAGCTAATGTAGATTGCTCCACTGGCAAGATTGTTTTCAATATCTATGATGACCAGATTGTTCGTTATTATCCAAAGAAAGAAGAATAGGATGGAAAATATATACCATCACCAAATCGTGATCAAGCGGTAAGTACCACTGATAAAGGGCAACCAGAGGTCAACACTAAGAGCTTGGAGGTCGGTTAGTTTGAATCCGACCATTTTGAATAAACGCTTGATGGGAGTCAACCCATTTTTAGTATTAAGGTTTTACTTTAGTGTGTTCTCTAATAAAAGGTTTTTAAGTATATAGTTTGTAGGAGAAATTTTACAAATATGAAGGGTAATAAAGATTTGAAAGATTAAATTTTTGTAGAGAAGGAAGAAAACTGGTTCCAGGTGAACATAACAAGATGCGGTACGGCCAGACGTGCCCATACCACCCTCTCATACTAGAGCGAAGAAGGTTTTTCGATGAAGCGGCCGGAGGCAGCTCTCATAACAAGGAGTGGTACGACAGGACGCACCCGTACCGTCTGCCCATACTGAATATCGACAATCATCTCCAACCTTACTAGCGCGATAATGACCACTATTATGGCCAGACGCATCGCACTGCTCTGCATCACGACCAGAATGTGTGCGTTAATGATTTAGAGGCCGTGACTGCAAAGACCAGCCTTCTTCTTCTTCTTCCTCTCTCTCTCCAACTCAAACCCTATTCACCTAGTACCTTTGATTCTTCACCAATTTCTTGTGTTTAAGTGGGGGAATCTTCACATCTGTTAGTTTCTCATCCGATCCATTCTTTATTTTCGGAAATCCCTGGTTGAATTCATCACATTGACTATCTAGATGAGTTCATCATATTTTGAGATTATTTTTAATTCCTCATGTTAGGATTTGTAATTTCCTTCTGTAATCATTTGTTTGTATGATAGAAACCTGATGCCAATAGTGTTTCTTTGAAATTACTGTAGCACAATGAATATTCGGAAGATTTTTTGTTCAGGAAGGACAGGAACCTCAGGCACCTCAAACCCATCGGGATCAAAGAAGAGACGCTCGGAGTGCGGGAACTTGCGGGCAGCACTGAGCAAGGGCTAGGAGAGGATGAGGTCACGCAAGGTTATACCCACCAAGTGGGTGAACCGTGGCCTCCTCTCCCTCCAAGGCCTAGGAGAGGGTGAGGATGACTTTGACAGGATGATCGAGAACGCCTGCATGGTTCCTTTCTCCTACCTCTCCACCGACACCTTCGAGACCTCCACGTACAAGTTCTTGTCGTCATTCCATGATGACCTTGAAACCCAAGAACATCATTGCACTATAAGTTTCTTGCTCAATGTGGAACCCCACAGCCTCACTTTTACAAATTCTGCGATTGCTTCGGGTTCTCCTAGGAAGGAGAACTTGATACCACTAATGAAGTCCTTGTGGAGACAATGCATGTTTGGGAGCAGATTTCTTTCCATAGGGACATCGACTACCTACGCAAGAAGGGGACCACTATCCGGAATCCCACTATCCACTACTTCACCACCTTTTTGGCAAATTCAATTTTTGGGAAGGGAGATACCGGGTAATGGCAGGCCCCAAGATAAGTTTACATGGCTCTCCATCCTGAGATGGAGCATAAGGTAAACTAGGGTGCTTTGCTCATCCAGCACTTCCGCCGCCAAAGGTCGTCTCCTTCGGGTGACATCCGCTGTGGAGGCTTGATCACTTAGATCGCCTATGAGAGCGAGTTTGTCATGTCCAATAAGAGACCGGTGGCTAACAGTAAGGAGTTGGATAACACCACCATGGCCAACACCAAATTTATGGGGGTTTATAAGCCTCAACGCTCCCTACATTCTTATCAATTTTATTTTGAGCCTAACGGTGAACTCCACCAAGTCTTGCTTCCGTTTGTCCAAGATTTTGGTTTTTTAGGTAAATAGAGATGGGTCCTCAATGAGGAGGAATTCAATCAGGCATTGATCTCCTTGGGGAGGATTCCAAGCACAGGAGGGGCCCCCAATTGGGAGAATGCATCCAACACCCAGCAATAACAGGAGCAAGGGGAAGAGGGCTGGAACGCCGGGGGCTAGGACGACTATGACCAGCAACATGATCACAATTATCCATTTCCCCACTACCAGTAGGAGCAAGGTATGCCTCAACCTCAACCGAGATTTGACTATGTCCCAAGGAGTGACTTCGACCAGGTGGTGCATCGCATCGACAACATAGAATATACGTTGCAAGATGTGAACGCCAACATTGTTGAACTCACTCATAATTTCACCACCTTCATGACCGACTTCCCGAGCCATTACCCATACTATCCACACCAGCAGCCGCCACCCAACTATGACGGCGACAATTGATCCAAGGTAGGCTAAGAGCCTATGCTTGGGGAGGTTAAACTCCTCCCCACTTTTGCATTCATATTTTTGTTTTCTTCTTTTGATTTATTTGTTTGGTTCCAAGTGCATGTTTACTTTCAGTTTTTCACTGATAAAAGAAAACTCAAAAAAATTAGATTGGCATTTTATCTTGTTTAGTCTGAATTTCTCTCGGTTTTATCTCTAGATTTTTGCAGGTTGCTTACTTCTAGTGACTTAGCCATGGAGGAGCACGCGAGGAGTTGACTCAAGTGAGAAGAAAATCAAGCGATAGGAGGTACACATTCCTATTTTCCCTCTTCCTACAAGTTTATTTATGAACATATTTTGTTGGGATTTCTATTTACGTACCCTCGGTTCGTTATTTATACTCAGTTTTCCCCAGTCGCTTAACGTTTCCTCACTTTTGCCCATATTCTTGTACGAAACTCTCACACGGTCTGAAAACTTGATGTTTGTCAATCTTGCCGTTACGTGCTGACAAGTGGGGCCGTGTTCAGTTGGGTCTCGTAGTGGACCCTCGCCATTACATGCTGACAAGTAGGGCCATGTTCTGTTGAGTCTCGTAATGGACCCTTGCCGTTACATGCTGACAAGTGGGGCCATATTCAGTTGCTTCCCGTAGTGGACACCTCTCTCCACTTAGGTCAGCATCGGACCCACATCTTAACCACGTGAGCGCCGGACCCACGGCTTACCCAGGTTGGCGTTGCAAGATGGGACCCTGAACCAGCCCCACACCCACGCCCATGTCGTTGCCTCCCCTTTCTTCTTGTTCTCCGGCGACGGCGACCCTATGTCTAGCTTCATTTTCATACAGTGAAATGTAATACATATACGAAAATTCTACACCTTTGAACTCCTTGAAATCGCACTTAGGACATGATAATGTTGTGCTCATAAAATCCTGATCATTTATCAATTTCATGGAGTGAAATATAATGCATAAACTTGCGTATACGAAAATTATAAACCTTTGAACGCTATGCAATGTCACTTAATATGTGATAATGACGTGCTAATAAAATTTTGAGAGATTATCGTTTTCTCCCCCATTTTCATAGAGTGGAATGTATTGCATAAACTTGCATATATGAAAATTATACACCTTTGAACTCTTTGAAATCGCACTTAGGACATTATAATCTTGTGCTAATAAAATCCTAATCATTTATCATTTCCATGGAGTGAAATATAATGCGTAAACTTGCATATACTAAAATTTTAAACCTTTCAACACTGTGAAATCACACTTAATAACGAGATAATGACGTGCTAGCAAAATTTTGAGAGATTATGATTTTCTCCCACATTTTTCATAGAGTGGAATGTAATGTATAAACTTGCGTATACGAAAATTATACACATTTGAACTCTTTGAAATCGCACTTAATACATGATAATATTGTTCTAAGAAAACTGAGTAGAACTTAAGAACCAAGGGCAAAACTGAGTAGAACTTAAGAACCAAGGGCAAAACTGAGTAGAACTTACGAACCAAGGGAAAAAACTAACAAAGGGATTCAAATAGAAAATAGAAAGAGATTTAAAAAATGGAAAATGTGTCTTTTATATAATAAAATACATCTTTCCATACGTCAAACTATTTTTAATTCAAATCTACACCAGTTTGACAATTATTGCCTCATTCAGACAAAAAATGTTTTGGGGAGGGATCTTTGGGGAAGAGGCTTGAGTAGAAAGCCATGAACCTTCATACATAGTATGTGATTTGAGAAGTGGTGATTTAGGTTAAAACTTGGTTTATATACATTTCTTATGGTGGCAGTTCAGATAATAAGACTCCCTGGGTAGATGCCACTATGTTTTGATCTTTTTGAATTTGTTGTGCATAAAATGACTCAATTAGTTAGCTAGAACCCATTCCTTTACTACTATTGACCAGCCACCAAAGGGTAAAACTGAGTATATTGCACAATTCAGTGTTAGTACTTGAGGGCAAAACTGAGTACAACCAAACTACCAGTGTTACACTCCAGGGCAAAACTGAGCACAAATAAGTCGCCAGGGTTAGACACGAGGGAAAAAAACATGACTCATGGTACGCGTGTGCGGTGCACAGGACGGTAGAGGACACATGTGGTTGTGCATGGTGCGGTAGTGTACATGGTTACACGGTGCACGGTGGTGCAACGAAATGTCGGTTCCCTTCTCCTTTATAGAGGCCTCCTCACTCTCACTCATCACTCACTCGCTCAGTCAACCGTCTCCACGGTCCCATCACCTTCTGCAAACCCCCAAGAAAACCCAACCACGCCGGTGATGGAGAAGAACGGCACGATGGCCATCAGTGCCTCCAAGGCCACCATCGAGGAGGCCCCCATTCCTGTACAGGACCCTGTCAAGGCATCGAAGCCAGCCACCTTCCCAATCCAGACCCCCGTCCCCGCTTCCTCCATAGCCGGCAACGAGGAGGCCCCCGCTGGTCTCGGGTAGATCCCGCTCGGCTGGAACCCTACGGGGACGTTGATTACATAAGGCCGGAAAAGGCATATGACACCATGATACGTCCATTTTGCATCACTATTCTATATCATAGTTCACTATTATTCATTGGTATATTTCATATTAAGAGATGATACTTATGTTATTTCATCTGTTTTTGCATGGTTGATGACTTTTGGAGCATGGACCGCTGTAGTCAGGATTCCGATGGAAAAGGTGCTGTTTGGAGGCAAAATTCGCGAAGATCAGAGAATCTGGGAAAATATATGGAAAATCCTATTTTTCCAGAAGACGAAGACTGCCAGAAGGAGGAGTGGAGATGGGCCACAGGGGGCCCACACCACCCCCTGGTGCGGGCCACCCTGGGTCGCGCCACCAGGTGGTGTGGCTGCCCTGGTCCACCCTTGGCTCTCCCCACTTTTGTATATTATCCTCTCGGAACCCTAATACCGGGGGAGCAACCACAAAAAGAATCCGCCGCCTCTGCGGGGCAGAAAACACCGAGAGAGAATGATCTCTCCGACAGACAGATTTCTGCCGGGGGAATTCCTTCCCGGAGAGGGGAGATCGTCGCCATCAACACCACCATCAAGCTGGACTTCATCGGGATCATCATCACCACCATCAGCACCCTCATCACCATCTCCATATTGCTGTAACAATTGGTCTGAATCTTGCATAGTTCTTAGGGGAAACTTTCCCTGTGTTGATTACTCCTTGTAGTTGTTGCTATTGAGTGAACCGTGGAATTATTGTTTATGTTCAGATTGTTATACATCATCATTTCATCTCTGATCATGATCCATATGATGTCTTGTGAGTAATTCGTTTTGTTCTTGAGGACATGGGAGAAGTCATGTTGTTAGTAGTGGAATTGTGTTGAGAAAGATTCAATAGTTTGATATTTAAGTTGTGATGTACTTCTTCTAGTGGTGTCATGTGAACGTCGACTACATGACACTTCACCTATATGGGCCTAGGGGAATGCATTGTGTATTTGGCTACTAATCGTGGGGGTTACCGGAGTGACAGAAACCTGAACCCCCGTTAGGAAACCATTGCACAAGGGACGTTAGGATCTTAGAGTTTAAAGTTGTGATTAGGTTTTTACCTTAATTACTTTCTTGTACTTACGGATGTTTGCAAGGGGTATAATCACAAGTATGTATTAGTCCTAGGAAGGTCGGTACATTAGCATAGATTCACCCACACAACAGTTAGCAAGCTAAAGAAGATTAATCAACTATACGAAGCGAAAGCACTTGACAGAATTCCCATGTATCCTCAAGAACGTTTGGTCATCTTAAGTAATACAACCGGCTTGTCCTTTGCTGAATAAAGGATTGGGCCACTTGCTGCATTTATTCTTATTGTCTTTTACTTACGCGTACTTTATTTACTTGCATTATCAAAAACCCCTAAAAATCCGTTTGCTAAGTATTTGCAGAGAATTCCTGATCCATACCACTAGCCAGCACCTTCTGCTCCTCGTTGGGTTCGACACTCTTACTTATCGAAAATACTACGATACACACCCTATACTTGTGGGTCATCAAGACTATTTCCTAGCGCCGTTGCCGGGGAGTGAAGCGCTATTGGAAAGTGGAACTAGTAAAGGAAACTTCTACTGTGAGTATTGTTTACTTCTGTTAGTTGCTTTATTTTCAATATGGATAATTCGCTGAGTTTCTTATTTCGTAATGCTACTACCACTGCTAAGGTAGTAGATGAACCATAGCCTGCTGAGAATGATACTTTTAAAATACCTACAAGAATTACTGATCATGTTATGGATAACTACTATGTTGGGGATGGAACTGTCCATCCCGGTGATCATTTACTCATTATACACGAATTATGCGGGTTATTCAAGTGTGTAGATATTACTACAGATCAAGATAGAAGAAGTTATTCTCATTGTCACTGAAAGGAAGAGCTGAGGAATGGTATAAGCTGCTGAAGAATGGTCAAGCTCTTGAATGGTAGGAAATAGTACCTCTCTTTTATTCAAAGTTTTATCCTCCTAGTGAGATTCATAAAGATCGGAATCAAATATACAACTTTTGGCCTCTTGATGGAGAGAGTACAGCTCAAGCTTGGGGGAGATTGAAGTTACTAATGCTCAAATGTCCCATTCATGAGCTCCCATCAATATTATTATTAATAACTTTTATGCAAGGCTTCCTCTTCATGATAAGGATTTATTGGATGCTTCTTGTGCTGGATCATTCACTCGCATGGAAGAAGAAGCTAAATGGGATCTTCTGGACCGTATTCAAGACAATGCTGAAGCGTGGGAGAATGACAAAGGAAGAAAGTCAGGTATAAATTATGATTATGAATGTATTGAATCTTTTATGGGAACTGATGACTTTCAAAATATTAGTAATGCTTATGGTCTTGATTTACAAGTTACTACAAATTGTTTTAAGGCTTTTGCTTCTTATATTAAAATTCCAAAAAAGGGATGGAGCAAGTACCATGCACCTTATAAAGATATTGTTGACTGTGTTCCTGTTGGGAGTACTGAGTTTCACACTATTGATCACATCTTATCTGAACCTTATATCGAGAAAATACCCTTCCCGGATAAGGTAAAGGATCATCCTATGATAACTAGTGTAATCACTAAAAGTGCAAAGAGAACTGTAAAACCTGATGAACAAATACACATTGAACCTGTTGTAGCAATTGTGAAAGACCTTGTCACTAAAAGTATAGAAGATGGACACATAGTCTTTTGTGAGGATGCTTCTAATATTGTCTCACATCCTAATAAAGCTAAAAAGGCTAGTGTCTCTGTGCTTTCTGTTAGAATTGGTGATCATTGCTATTATGGTTTATGTGATATTGGTGCAAGTTCAAGTGCTATTCCTTATGAGCTTCACAAAGAAATTATGCATGAAATCAGTCCATGCGAATTGGAAGAGATTGATGTGGTTATTCACCTTGCTAATAGAGATACCATCTCTCCAATTGGCATTCTGCGGGATGTAGAAGTTCTTTGTGGAAAGATTAAATATCCTGCTGATTTTCTAGTACCTGGTTCAGCTTCTAGTAAAACTTATCCCATTATTTTTGGTAGACCTTTCCTGAGTACTTGTGGAGCTATTATAGATTGCAAAAGGGAGAAAATCCTAACTAAATTTGATGGGGAATCTTATGAGTTTAATTTTCTGAAATTTACTAAAGAACGTTGTGAAAATGAAACACATAATGAAGATTTTAGAGTTGAACAACTTGCTTCTATCTCTCTTGCTCCTAACAATGCCTTGCAGCAATTTATGGAGGATCATGAAAGTGAAATCTTCATGGAAGAAAGAAATGAGATTGACGAGATTCTCCGTCGTCAACCTAAGATCTTAAGCACAACTTGCCTGTAGAAGACTTGGGTACTACGTTGCCGCCTAAAAAGGATGCGGTCTTCGATCTAAAACCTCTCCCTGATGATCATAAATATGCTTACATTGATGACAATAAGATATATCCTGTTATTATTAGCTCTAAACTTTCAGGGAAGGAAGATGAAAGGTTATTGGAGGTACTAAAGAAACACCGAGGGGCTATGGGATATACTTTGGATGATTTAAAAGGGATTTTTCCCACTATATATCAGCATGCTATCAATATAGAACCATATGCAAAGCCATTGGTCGAGCACCAACGGCGTTTAAATCCTAAGATGAAGGAAGTGGTAAGTAATGAGGTATTGAAACTCCTTGATGCTGGTATTATTTACCCTATTGCTAATAGTTAATGGGTTAGTCCTGTTCATTGTGTCCCTAAAAAGGGGGGAATTACCGTTGTCCCTAATGATAATGACAAGCTTATTCCCCAAAGAATAGTAGTAGGCTATAGAATGTGCATTGATTTCAGGAAAGTTAGCAAAGTTACTAAGAAAGATCATTACCCACTTCCTTTTATTGATCAAATGTTAGAAAGGTTGTCTAAAAAGACCCATTTTTGTTTTCTTGATGGATATTCTGGTATCTCTCAAATTGTTGTTAAGTAACAAGATCAAGAAAAAACTACTTTTACATGGCCTTATGGAACCTATGCTTATAGACGTATGCCTTTTGGTTTATGTAATGCTCCTGCTACTTTTCAAAGATGCATGTCTGCTATCTTTCATGGTTTTTGTGAGGAAATTGTGGAAGTGTTCATGGATGACTTCTCCGTCTATGGGACTTCTTTTGATAATTGTCTGCACAACCTTGATAAAGTTTTGCAGAGGTGTGAAGAAACTAATCTTGTTCTTAATTGGGAGAAATGCCACTTCATGGTTAATGAAGGGATTGTCCTTGGGCATAAGGTTTCCAGAAGAGGCATAGAAGTGGATAGAGCTAAAGTTGAGGCAATTGAGAAAATGCCTGCCCAAGAGACATCAAAGGTATTCGTAGTATCCTTGGTCATGCTGGTTTCTATAGAAGGTTTATTAAAGATTTCTCAAAAATATAAAAAACCCTCACTAATCTTCTTCAAAAAGATGTACCCTTTATTTTTGATGATGATTGTAAGGAAGCTTTTGAAACTCTTAAGAAGGCTTTAACTATAGCTCCTATCGTTCAACCACCTGATTGGAGTTTACCCTTTGAAATAATGTGTGATGCTAGTGATTTTGCTGTAGGTGCTGTCCTTGGGCAACAAATTGACAAAAAGTTAAACGTTATTCATTATTCTAGTAAGACTCTTGACGCTGCTCAAAGGAATTATGCTACTACTGAAAAAGAATTCCTAGCTGTCGTTTTTGCTTGCGATAAGTTTAGACCTTATATTGTAGACTCAAAAGTCACCATTCATACTGATCATGCTGCTATTAAGTACCTTATGACAAAGAAGGATGCAAATCCTAGGCTTATTAGATGGGTGCTGCTTTTACAACAGTTTGATCTACATATTGTAGATAGGAAAGGTGCTGAAAATCCTGTTGCTGATAATTTATCCTAGTTGGAAAATATTTCTTTTGATCCTATGCCTGTTAATGATAGTTTCCCGAATGAACAGTTGGCCGCAATAGGGATAAGCTCATGAGGGAGCCCTTGGTATGCTGATTATGCTAACTTTATTGTCTCCAAGTATTTGCCTCCAACTTTCACAGCTCAGCAAAGAAGGAAGTTCTTCTATGATTTGAGGCATTATTTTTGGGATGACCCACATTTATATAAAGAAGGAGTGGATGGTATTATGCGATGATGTGTTCCAGAATACGAACAAAAGGAGATATTGCGGAAATGTCATGGTAGTGCCTATGGAGGACATCATGCGGGAGATAGAACTACGCAAAAGGTGCTACAATCAGGTTTCTACTGGCATACCCTGTTTAAAGATGCAAGAAATTTTTTTTTATCTTGTGATGAGTGTCAGCGTGTTGGTAATATTTCTAGACGCAATGAAATGCCTATGAAGTACTCTCTAGTCATTGAACCCTTTGATTGCTGGGGATTTGACTTTATGGGTCCTTTTCCTCCCTCGACAGGTTATACTCATGTTCTTGTTGCCGTTGATTATGTTACTAAGTGGGTAGAAGCCATACCTACGAAGAGTGCTGACGGGGAGACCTCTCTAAAGATGCTTAAGGATGTTATCTTTCCTAGGTTTGGAGTGCCTAGGTATCTCATGACTGATGGAGGTTCTCATTTCATTCATGGTGGTTTTAGAAAGACCCTTGCTAAATATGACGTTAATCATAGAATCGCATCAGCTTATCACCCTCAAACTAGTGGGCAAGTAGAGTTATCAAATAGATAAATTAAATCTATCTTGCAAAAGACTGTTAATAGATCTAGAAAAAACTGGGCTAAAAAGTTGAACGATGCTTTATGGGCTTATAGGACTGCCTATACAAACCCTATGGGGATGTCTCCTTATAAAATGGTTTATGGGAAAGCTTGTCACTTACCTTTAGAATTAGAACACAAATCTTATTGGGTAGTTAAAGAACTTAATAGAGATTCTAAGCTTGCTAGCGAAAAAAGATTATTTGGCTTAAGTTCTTTGGATGAATGGAAGAGTGAATCATATGAGAATGCTAGAATCTTCAAGGAAAAAGTTAAAAGATGGCATGACAAGCGAATACTTAAGAGAGAATTCAATGTTGGTGAGAAAGTTCTATTGTATAGGTCTCGTCTCAGATTTTTTGCAGGAAAACTACTGTCAAAATGGGAAGGAACTTCCGTTATTGAAGAAGTGTACCATTCAGGAGCGATAAAAATTTCCTCTTTAAAAGACAACACTACACAAGTGCTGAATGGGCAGCGACTCAAGCACTATATTGCTGGAGATTCTTACAATGAAGATGTTGATGCTTTTCAAGTTATAACTCTAGAAAAATTTATCAAAGACCAAATTCAGAGACCTAGAGAGTCCGTTTTCGAATAGGTAACAGTTCTGGTAAAAAAGTTCCGCAAAAGATCTGTACAGTTATATTTTTGCAATTTTTAGCCAACAAGCAAAGTTACGAAGCGAAAGAGGGATAGAAACGGAGCCAGGGTGGCTCACACCACCCTGTGGCGCGGGCCCACCCCTGGCCGCGCCACCAGGTGGTGTGGCCACCTCGGACTCCGTCTCCGACCCGTTTTCTCCCAGTACCTTCCTTTTGTTGTGAAACTTCGTAATATATAATCCCCGGATCCCCCGAGGTTCTTATATCGTGTTCTCGTCGTGTTTTCATTTCGATCTGTTTCTGACAGGTAGAGTCCTAGATTTGGAGCCACAATGTCTTCCTCTGGATCAACCAAGGAAGATTTCTCTGCGGATATCATCAACCCATACATGAGAGAGTTGAAGATTCATCCCAAGGAGTTGTTGCTTGAAGATGGAGATGTACAGATAAAGGAGGTTCAAGGCCCTAAAGGTGAAGGAAGTCGGGAAGACAGGATGGAAGCACTGGACCAAGTAGTCTTTAGGTACAAGAAGATGGCGGAGCGCGAAGTGGATATCATCCATAAGATTTGTTTCGAACTCATCACCGAGCACCAAAAGGAGACTGCTGAGCTCAAGGACGAAGTCCTCTCACTCCGCCAGACAACCAACCAACTACAAGCACAACTCTACGATGTTCAAAATCAAAACTATGAGTACGAGGTTAGGTTTAAACGCATAAGTGCTACTGCAAGTTTCAGGATGCTAGAAACCATGATGTCATTTGTTGATGGGGATCCCTTACCCTGGAAGTCGGACGATTACGAGAGGATACCGCCACCACCGAAGGAGTAATTCATCATCAGGTTTTGGCATCCCCTTGGTTTGTTCCAAGCTTGGGGGAGTTCCGCGGTATCACATCACTATCTTCTATCTTTTTACCTTTTTAGCAGAGTCATATCATGAATAGATAAGTTATCATGTAGGATGGTTTGCATTAGGGAAGTGTCCCCTCTCTCGTTAGATATGTATCCCTTGGTGTGAGTTAACTTTATGGGATATTAATGAGAAGTTCTATCATTTACTCTTTTGCATATCTTATATTAGTTTTCAATTCGTGGTTATATGATTGATCTTGTCATTAGTATTGGTATAACTTTGGGATCATGGAGTTAATTTGTTGGTTTTGGCAAACCTGGCTCCGTCAGTAGCAACACTATTTTTGAGAATTGAATGAAAAAGATAAAAGTACTCTTAAAGAAATATAATTTCATCATCTTTCTTTCTTGATTTGCTCATAAGTTTAGTATTCTCTAGTTAAGATCTTTTGTGCTTCAAAGGAAAATTGCATGTTTGTTTTTATCACTTGTATGTTTGTTTGTTTGTTTCCTTCAACTCTCATACTTGCTACCCAGCCTTGCTAGCCAAAAACCTGTACTGAGAGGGAATTCTTCTCGTGCATCCAATCCTTAAACCAAACCTATGCCATTTGTGTCCACCATACGTACCTATTAGCACTATTGCTATTCCAAGTAAATTCTTGTTTTTATCTACCTTCCAAATTAAACTTGTTATGCGAAAATTAGTGATTAAAGCTCTCACGAACTTGATGGCACACTTTACTTTCTTGCATTTAATAAACTTGAACCATTGTGCCCATCTATGTTGCATATATGCTTGCGCTTTGTGAGTTGTGAATGAGCAGAACCATGCTATCATGGGGAATGCTTTCATCATTGCACTGGTACATTGTACCTAGTTGATATCATGTTCTTTTGTCTATGGATGTCGTCGGTGTGAAATGAAAGGGGAGCTTGTAAGTCCATGGAGTTATGCATGTGTGTTAGAGAAACGCTTGGGCCGCCGGTCTAATCCATGCTGTCATGGTGGAAACCTACAGCGTAACCATAACAAGCATCTATGAAACATACTTCTTATAAAAAAAGAGATAGAGATAGAGAAAAAGAAAAAAAGAGATGATAAAAGAGGAAAGAGAGAAAAAGCACCATATTCCCATGGTAAATAAGAAGATTGATGAGATGCTTGTTGTCTGCTTGCCTTGTCATTTTGATATGGGGATTCTTCTGTATCATCGGGCAAGGGGTACCCCATTGGCGGTTCTCCATGATACACATGTGCTTACTATGACAAGAACTTACCGGTGACTAAACTTGAGTAGCATGAGGAGCGGCCCTCTTATTCAAGGGCATGAGATTTTCAACTTACAACTTGTCAAGCATATCCTCGTATTTGATCACTTTAACCTTAATCACATAAAGATGCCTATGATAGGGGCAATTAGAGCTTAAAGCTAATAAGTATCATAATTTTTGGGAGCTCTTTATGAAACTTGAAATCCCTGCTTCCCTCTACGAAGGTCCTTTCTTTTACTTTTTAGTTGAGTCAGTAAACCTATTCCCCTCTATCTCAGCAAGTATTTTGAGTTGTTGTGTTTCATTCGTTTGTATGATGATTTATTCAATCATGTTTATTATGTTTCTTGTTTTGCACATTGCTCTTGTCTTGGTGATTACTACTTTGAAAGCTATCATTGAAAATCAGTTATTTGTGAACTCCAGCAAATTGTCAACTATTCTTCGACCAAGAGGTAAGTTTGCCATTACCAATTATGATTCACTTTATGTATCTTTATTGTGTTTCCTTTACTTATTGCAAGTTAAGTTATATAATAGTGAGTTGTCTTCTATTATGACTTATGTATTGATGAATGTGATGCTTCTTGTTCGTATTCTTTTATCGACTCTTCACTCCATAAACCTGAGATCATTTTTATTGTTCTCAGTTTCGCTTGGGGACAAGCGAAGTCTAAGCTTGGGGGGAGTTGATACGTCCATTTTGCATCACTATTCTATATCATAATTCACTGTTATTCATTGATATATTTCATATTAAGAGATGATACTTATGTTATTTCATCTGTTTTTGCATGGTTGATGACTTTTGGAGCATGGACCGATCCAGTCAGGATTCTGATGGAAAAGGTGCTGTTTAGAGGCAAAATTCGCGAAGATCAAAAAATCCGGGAAAATATATGGAAAATGCTATTTTTCCAGAAGATGAAGATTTCCATAAGGAGGAGTGGAGATGGGCCACAGGGGGCCCACACCACCCCCTGGCTGGCCAGCAGGCCACGCCACCGGTGTGTGGCATACTGGTCACCTGGCTCTCCCCTCTGACGTATATTATCCTCCCGGAACCCTAATACCAGGGGAGCGACCACAGAAAGATTCCGCCGTCTTTGCGGGGCGGAAAATACCGAGAGAGAAAGATCTCTCCGACAGACATATTTCTGCTAGGGGAATTCCTTCCCGGAGAGGGGAGATCGTTGCCATCAACACCACCATCAAGCTGGACTTCATCGGGGTCATCATCATCATCACACCACCATCATCTCCACCAGCACCCTCATCACCATCTCCATATCGCTGTAACAATTGGGTTGAATCTTGCATAGTTCTTAGGGGAAACTTTCTCGGTGTTGATTACTCCTTGTAGTTGATGCTATTGTGTGAATCATGGAATTATTGTTTATGTTCAGATTGTTATACATCATTATTTCATCTCTGATCATGATCCATATGATGTCTTGTGAGTAGTTCGTTCTGTTCTTGAGGACATGGGAGAAGTCATGTTGTTAGTAGTGGAATTGTGTTGACAAAGATTCAATAGTTTGAGATTTAAGTTGTGGTGTACTTCTTCTAGTGGTGTCATGTGAATGTCGACTACAAGACACTTCACCTATATGGGCCTAGGGGAATGCATTGTGTATTTGCCTACTAATCGTAGGGGTTGCTGGAGTGACAGAAACCTAAACACCCGTTACGAAACCATTGCACAAGGGACGTCAAGGTCTTAGAGTTTAAAGCTGTGGTTAGGTTTTTACCTTAATTACTTTCTTGTACTTACGGATGTTTGCAAGGGGTATAATCACAAGTATGTATTAGTCCTAGGAAGGTCGGTACATTAGCACAGGTTCACCCACACAACACTTAGCAAGCTAAAGAAGATTAATCAACTATACAAAGCGAAAGCACTTGACAGAATTCCCGTGTGTCCTCGAGAACGTTTGGTCATCTTAAGTAATACAACCGTCTTGTCCTTTGCTGAATAAAGGATTGGCCCACTTGCTGCATTTATTCTTATTGTCTTTTATTTACTCATACTTTATTTACTTGCATTATCAAAAACCCCTAAACATCCGTTTGCTAAGTATTTGCAGAGAATTCCTGATCCATACCACTAGCCAGCACCTTCTGCTCCTCGTTGGGTTCGACACTCTTACTTATAAAAAATACTGTGATACACCCCCTATACTTGTGGGTCATCACACCAGCATCGCCATCCCGTGGTCGGAGGTAACTAGGGTTTTCTCCCCTTCCCTTGTTCTCCCCCCATTCCCATCGTTGGATGACAGATTGAATATTATTGGGGTTTGGCTATTCTTATTTTTATAGTAGCTAATCCTGTTGTGTTAGATCTCATATTTCGATGAATCCTCCTATTCGTATTTCGATGATCCCCCTGTTCATATTTGAATCCCTCTATTCGTAGTTGGGATCAGTTTTCGATTTGGTTTGAGATTTGGGGAATAATCGGGGGATCTCAATCATTCATGTCCTTATTGCACTCTACTGTTTTTTCCAACAGGAGGATAGCAGCGACGTCCGCAGCAACGATGAGTCCAATGACACCAAGACTCGTCATGTGCTGAGGAGGCTGAAGTCTGTCCAGTACGACAACTTCCTCACCGGTGACGTCTACATGTGCCCCTGCTACACCACCAGGAGGCTCCGTGGCACCGACTTCAACTCCCTCGTGAAGCATGTCGAGGACGTGAGGACCTGCGACGAGTTTGTGAACGTCCACGACTTCATAGCCAAGCACCAGGCGCTCGGTCTACACCTTCGCAACCTCCAGAAGGTGGCCATCGAGGAGGCTCGCATGCCCCTGATCAAGCCCAAGCCGCCCAAGGTCAAGGGATTGGGCAGCAAGAAGTGGAGGAGGTGCTAGAGGGAGGAGGTGGACACCCTACTGCAGAGGCCATGAGGGGCCACTTATCTTGTGCTGCTGCTGTTGTAAAGCAACTTCTTTTGTCTTGTCTGTGTTGAGCTTGTTCCCTGCTGCTGCTAAGCAGCCTAATTATTGAACCTCGTTAAAAACCGTTATATATATCCTATATTAGCTACTTTATCTACATCTCCTCTGTTTATTGAATTTATTTATGTTGCTGGTTAGATTTTTTATCTATATTTGCTACCAGATTGGGGAAAACGAGGGCCAAAAGGAACAATTAATGAAGGGAGAACCTGATCTAGACAACTGTTAGCGAGAGAGAGGGGAAAGGCACTCTTAAAAAGGCCAATCATAAAAATAACAAAAAAGAGAACTTCCAATTTAGGCGACCGGGCGCATGTAAGCCACCAAATGCGCCCCACATTGTCCCACACCACGTCCCCCATAATGTGTTCCCAATAAACCGGCCCCACATATTAGCATAACGCGTTCTTGACCAAACGGCCCCACGTGGTCCCAGACCGCGCGTCCCCACACATCAGCCAATGGTCAACCTGATGGCAGCTGTCGTTCGAGATCTTAGATGAGTTTCCGAGATGGAGAGGGGCAAAAGTGAGGAAAATTTAAGCGGTTAGGGAAAATTGAGTACAACTAATGAACAGGGGCACGGAAATAGAAATCTATTTTTTTGTTCAGTTGCACTTGAGTTCCACTCTCCGCTTAGCTCGTTATCTTTTAGGACATGATCTCATTGTTAATGCCACTACTTTGGTGTCGACTTATGACAATTACAATCGGTTAGAAAAATAACATTTTCAAACAAAAGAAAGTGTCTCCATGACAACTTGGTGCCTTGTTTTTGTCTTAAGGGCTTAATCTTGGTAGTGATCAACCCCACATCTTAAATGGTTTGACTTGATAAACATCTGCTGAAAATAATTGTTTCAAGGAATGAACATTTTTACGGTGGGTGAGGGAGTTTCTAAACTTTCCTTGTTTATATATGAGAAAAAGTAAAAGAGAAGAAAGAGAAAGAAAAATAAAAAAGGGAAAAAAGAGAAGAAGAATTACCATTCAGTTATGAGCCAGAATATTCGATCCTTATGAAAGTATTGGCAACACCTCACCACCTAAAATAAAAGGAGAACAACTATAGTTCTTCAAAAGCAAGGAATTGATGGGGTGTTTGATAGTCACGTTTTCAAAATGGGTGTTAATGAAAACTCTAAGATCATCCTTCTTTTAGCATCTACTTGTGTAGCCTTAATTTTCCCAGAGCATTCTTGCTTAAATATATTTTTACTCTCATAAGTAGAGGGGCACTAAAAAGAATTGAGTCACAAGCCTAAACAAATTTTTGGCGGTCTTGTTTGACTTCAAAAGCTATTAGCTAGCAAGTTATTTGCAGTTAGGAAGCGAACTTATGTGCAATTGTTCAAATATATTATACTCATGTTCAAGTTTGCAGGATTAGTGATGATGGAATATGATACAACCTTGAACTTGTTAGTTTTTCCCCCTTGATTTAATTTCTTGCTATTATTCTTTATAGATTTGTCGCTCGAGGGCGAGCAACATCTAAGCTTGGGGATGTTGATAGCTCCAAATTTTGACACTTTTTACCTATGAGTTTCCTCTGGTTTTTCCTGTGTTTACATTGAATTTTGTCTTGGAACTAATGTTAACATCGTGAATTAGAAAAACCTTGGTTTCTTATGATAAGTTTTAGGTAATCAATATTTTTGGAAGATCTTGGAGCATTTATGAGCTATTTACAACCAAAGAAGCAAATCCTCAATTGAAGCCCCGTTCATTAGAGGCGTCCACATGGTGTAACAACCATTGGTACAGTCGGAATACGCTTGTACCATCCGGCTGTATGATCCTCCGGTGCCTTCGTTATATCAATACAAGCAACTTATATATCGAAGGCGAGACGAGAAGAGGAAAGAATAAAAGAACATAGCCACCACAAATCATTCCAGAAGATGTAAGATCAGATCTGAAGAAGGTGAAGAACATTACCTCATTTACCAAAGATCTCTAGCCTCTAATCCATCCACTCCACCATCATTCCCAAATGTAGAGAGATAGAGATATTGGAACTTGTAAGATTAGGGTTTAACACTTTGATATTGTCTTGATTTGATCTCAAAACGGTATTGTGGCTTGCTACGGTAAATTTGAGATGATTTACGTTTGCAATATTATTATGCCTTTAATCTATCTTCCTCTCATGTCCGTGTAAACCCCCATAGGTGTGGGAGTTGTAGGGGATTGATGAGATATGATGTGCCTCTCTTATTTCCATTCATTTGTGATTATTCTCATGATTATTATAATGTGAGATTGAATATCCATGTTTTCCTAATGCTTGTTGTCTAATTTAAGGACCTAGATAACATGATCTCGAGATCTCATAGATATGAACTTGTTTACTAGTGAATTGGCGACCCCTGAGTGATATGACCGATATTAATGAGGAGATAGGACTACTCGAGGATTAACAAGGAACCATCAAGATTAAAGCCTTGATCTGGTCGAAAGACCTTAACTAATGCGTTGACCATTACTGTGGTAACATGATGACGGATTATTGGGATGAGGGGAAATTTGCCACGATGACCCCTAGTCGATAGATGGGTTGATTTCCTACGCACTTATTAATATGAAGTATCACAATCACTTATCTCATTTTATCCATTCGACACATTCAATATCACGATGAACTGTTTCTCTCTAGCATAGCTTCTCATCTGCAGGAACTCCGAACACTTTCATTGTCTTTCAACTTTTATGTTATTTACTTTCAGCATCTATCTTTACTCAAGTTTATCCTATTATTCACTCACTGGTTTCTACCTCCAACACTTGCAGTCAAGTCACTCAAGACCTGTGACACCTTGGGTGCGACAGAAACGCCGCATAGAAACATTTATCGAAACTCCTTATTGGGATCGATATAAAAACTAGAATTAATACTTCCACGAAAACATTCTCTGATGAACCTGTGCACCTGCAGGCCATCATTACACTTCGACCGCATCGGAGATGAATCCTGGTGGGTAATCTGGATGGACTTCAACCGTGGCCAAGTAAAGTCTGTTCGAGACAACAGCAAATCCATCCATTAGGAAATTGCGGCCAGTGATCATGTGACTGGGGAAGATAACTCGGTGGGGCGCCATGTCCACCTGGATATGGCGAACGACGCGGTCGTTGGTCCCCTTGATCCTATCGATCCTATGATGTCCCTTGCTTGCAATCAGGACATGCTCGAGTCTGAGTTTGAGCTCGAGCGTGAGGAAACTGTGGTTGGCGAAGGTGCGGCTAGGGAAGCGGCTTAGTATGGGGGCAGGTCAACCTCTTCAGACCTTCACCCGATGTGAACCACTTACAATAGTGACTTCAGTCCAACCGCTAACAATGTGCGACATCATGGAAGACAATCTTGGAGGCAGTGTGTCCGCCAGAATGTGTCCGTCGAAACTCGAAAGGGCAACTGGCTGCGCTACAAAGAAGACCAATTTGAGGACAAAGCACGACCAACACCAGAGTTCATTGTTTATTTTCTTTTTCCTTAATTTTAGTTCTTTCATAGTAGAGCGTTCAAAAATACTGTTAGTGTTATCCTTAATTAAGTACTCCGTAGTAAATTTGTTCAGAATTTTGCTACTTTTCATCAAATGACCTACATCTTCGTTGGGCGTGCGAACCATATCCTTGGGTGTGCTCCTCTACTCCCTCTAAGAAATCCCGTCCCTTTGTCCATGATCAACACACACGAGGCCGCTATCTTTTGTGTGTGAAGCAAGCAATAGTAGGAAGAGTATGGCTCAACTGCTTGATTGAAAAGGAGCCAGACCCAACTGCCTTTCGAGCTAAATTTTCGGGTCCTTTGTGCTAATTGTATGGATTTGGATGTAATTTTCTATTCTTTAACCTCCTTGATGTAACATTTACTTCCACTATCCATGTTAATTCAAGCATCTTTCTCTTTCGGGACTATCCTGGTTTTAAAAAAATAATGCCACCACCACAATTTTTAGACAAAGTGTACCATGCCAAGTTTTAGGATTTCACAAGCTTCCAAACTAAAACTCCATGCATTTAAATGACTTTATGTCGATAAAATGAAATTAGGTCAAACTTGAATACATGTGAGCGATATAGACGTTTCCTCTTGAAAATTTCTATTGAAGGTGCCTAGACAGTCAATAAATGATGGACCGACAATAGTTTTGACAAATGCCATTATTGACTAGTATTTGCATACCGACACTTTTGACCCTGTATGGGAAACATTCAAACAAAATAAAGCATAAAACAAAAATACGAGATTTTATTATGCTCGGCGTACTTGTGCTACAATTAATTTCCATGAAAAATAGTAAACATGAGTTTTCGCAACTTTAGAAAAAACATATTCAAATTATAGCTTACCATGTACGAACATTCTTGGGTTTTAGCCCAAACGACCAATATGGTCATGGACATATATATGGATACCCTAGCTACTTTATGATACGGTTTTCACATCAGGTAGATGGGTGCACCTTGGCGCAGTAAACAATGTTGCCCGTGGGAGTTTCCAACAATCAGGAAAAAACATTTTTCAGTTTTCCATGTGACGAGAAATGTTTTGTAAATAAAATCTGAAGAATGTGGCTCGGAATAACACAAGCCTTGTTTTAGACATAGCTGACCGTGCATGCTTTACTTGTGATTCACAGGTTTTATGAGTTTTCAAGATTCATAGCTAAATTCGCCCACTTAAATTACTCTATTCCGATTTATCGAAATTAGGTCAAATTAATTTGAACCACAAGTGAGCTGCTGAATGCTCTTAAAATTTTACAAAAATCTTTTGAAGGTAACCATATAGTCAATATATTGAGGACGAATGAGAGTTTGAAAGATCCAATTTCTTGATAGAATTTGTATACCGAGAAAGTTGACCCTACTTTGAATATAAAATAATAAAATAAAGAAAAAATAAAAAATAAAAATAGACTCATGTATGGCGTCCATTTGCGTGTATAACCTGCAATGAAAAATGATAAAAATGTGTTTTTCAACTTTTGAAAACCTCGCTTCACAAAATTGGTCTCTCCCTCATCCATAGCGTGGCACTACGCACGTGTGCCTTGTTACGACACACTGATCTACTTCCAGCAATCATGTTTTTTTGCAAAGGTAAACCGATATAATAATAATCATCAATAGAAGTATAAAAAGGCTCAAAAGCAATAATAATTACAAAAATGTCCTTAGAACACCTAGCGACAACTATAAACACTAGCGCGATAACTGAAGCATCTCGCTCCTTTAATACCTATGGTACCCTGGGTTCAAAAATAGATGCCACAACTCCCATTTTCAGATAATGTGTACCATGCTTTCTTACAATTCCCTAGTTTTAAGTTTTTTTAAGTGGGCATAAAAAGGTTTTTCATTTTATTCCTGCTAACATTTCTTGCTTTTTGATAAGGTTGTTCCATCGTAATGCTAGTGTTGTACAATATATTTTTATTGCTAGGTATTGTATATGCTGGTATAAGACCGCAACAGATGACTACTTGTCACTTTATTATACCTAAGAATTAGTTATACTATTGAACTTGCTATCTTACACTTGTAGAGTATTAAATTCAACCGAATTCGATAAAGAGATGGAGAGTTGTTTGAGTGGGTGAAATTAGCTAGAAAAGCTTGAAATATATAACCTGGAAATTATCCATAAAACTTGGACCACTTCATGTACTAGTAAATAGCACATTATATGCACTTCGATTCAAATTATTCGTACTTCCTTCTGAAAAATCTTTTACTTGTTTACCATGCAGACATGCACCGACCTACAAAAATATGGGCACATTGTCATTATCTTGATGTAGGTAGTGTATGCTCATGACATTGGTTATTTGGCTAGACACACAAGAAAGTTCATATAGAGTAGATAGTAGGCCATACTGTTAAGTGAGTTTTTCAAATATTTTTAGTGGTAGAATATAGAATGCCCCCAATTCTCGTACAAAGTAAACAATGATTTCTTACAGTTCACAAGTTTAAGGATTTTTAAAGCTTTCAAGCTAAAACTTCACACACGTAAATGACTTTACGTTAATAAAACAAAATTAGGTCAAACTTGAATATATGTGAGCGTGATAGACTATTAGTTTTGAAAATTTCCAAATTTCTTCTAAAGGTACCCAGGAAGTTAATATATCATGGACCAACAATTGTAACACCCTCGCCTAATAAGGCCAAGTTCCTATGTATAGTGCTAATCCCTGGATTGGTTCACAATCATACACAGTACAAAATGATACTAAATATAACTGTGCATCACCAATATAGTGTAGATGATCCATAATTTACATTATATTATAGCTGAAATCAATACAAGGTAGATCTCCATTCTTCCAAAGTGCCACATGCGAACAATTGTTGACTGGAGTCTCGTGACCTATGAATGATCATTCAAATACGAATAACCTGTAATAATAAATGTTGTAGCCACGAATGGATAATACATTGAATGTATGGCAAGTAGGCTAAAGTGTTTTACAACATACCTAACAACTACATGCTTATTTGGCTAGGTGGAGTTCAGGCTCATTTGCACAAAGCGATAGTTTTATCCTAACATTTTTAACAAAGTAGTTTTACAATACGATAAATAAGACACTCCGGTTCATTCCTAGGTGCTCCTACCCTATTAAGTTCAGCCAAAAAGTTTCAAATAATTGAGAAAGTGGGATAAGTGAGAAATATGTCATAGCCTCATAATCTAGTTTCTCAAATTCTCCATAACTCACTACAAGAAATGTTGGCTTTTAAAACAGACGATTTTCATGGTTGAAGACCTATTTTTCATGGATAAAAAGTCTTCCGCCATGGATGGCCTTCGTGGTAAAATCCACGTCACAAATGAATTAACCATGGTTTTTTTCACCGTGGCGGATCGCACCCTTGGCCACGAAAACTTGTTCCATCGTAGATCTGCTTGCAAGCCCCGTTGGCTGCTGACGTCATGCAAACTGCCACATGGTAACCTCTGTTAACAGCCGGTTACCTCCATTAATGGTCAAAGAATCCGTGGTAGAAGCCTGACCTAGCTAAGACCTGCTAATTATTAAGTGGGATGGACCATGCGGAGAGCCCAATAAGTACAAGGCCCGTTATTGTTTCGTCCTGCACTGCTTGAAGTGGGCCCATTAATGCAACTAGCTTTGGCCCGCAAACTTTCGGGCCCGATATTGTTTCGGCCTACAGGAGGCCTATGTTGGTCCAACACTATGGCCCATTAGCAGCATGTGCCAAGTAGGCTTGTTGCCGACCCATCACTGTTCTCGCAGCCCATAGTGGGCCACCTACTAATGACCTTTCTTTGAGATGGTCCATTAATGTTCTGGCCTTTTATTGTTTTGGCCCTCTCCTATTTAGGCTCACAGGCGACCTGTTACTATTCTGGCCTGGTAATTCTATCGACCTATACTGTTCAAGTCAGGAAATTTCACGGTTCGTTACTCTTCTGCCTCATTGCTGTTCTGGCCTTTAACTCCTTTGGCCCTTTACTGTTGCGGCCTTTTACTGTTGTGGCCTACTACTATTCTGGCATGTTAATACTCTGGCCTGTTATTGTTCTATCCTGTTATAGTTTCTTGCCTTTTACTGTTGTGGCCTGTTACTGTTATAGCATGTTTCTATTCGGGCCTGCTACTTTTCTGTACTTTTACTATTACGTCCTGCATTTGTGAATGGATCCCATGTGTGGGTCGGCCCATTACGTTTACAGTCTTTTGCAATTTTGGCCATTATGAAGCTCATGCAAATATCATAAAAGGTGTATAATTAGCGAGCATTTTTACTATTCATTGTCGGCCGAATACAAGATGGGCCAATAACAAAGCCCGATAATGTTCCTTAATAGACCTAGCTGGCGCAGTTACGGTAACGACTACTGCCATGTGTGGAGGCGTCAACTGAATGACTACATGGCCTATGCGAGTTATCTAGATATTACATCAGCCGCAAACTTATTAAAATTATTAAATATTATCAACTCAAGGGAAAGAAAATTCGGCATTTCAGTTGACAATCGAGTTGATAACAGAGTCCTCAATTTGATTTCTCAACCGATCACCTACATCTTCCTTTGAGTGTGACAGCTACATTGGAGGAGACATGATCTTGCATCCCCCTCTTTTGTGGCGATAGCAATAATTGCAGTCTGAAACTAAGTAATAAAAAGTTAATACATCAAATAAGACAAACTACTCATTTGACTGATATGACATGAGCTATGAACTGGAGTTTACAACTGGTCAATGGTTCAATTATTGACCAACACGTCAAACAAATAGGACAAGCAAGCATGCATTAAACAAGTGTGCCTACCATGAAACGAGCAATTAAAAGATGTGTGTGTGTGTGGCTTAGAATTTTAGGAAATCTAAACTAGCCAGGTCATTTCGACAAATATATATGAAAGTAGTTGTATACCATAAAATGCAAGAGACATTGGGTGAATCAGAATTTGCATTGAGCCACAAAATGGCATGCAGTTACTGTCGTAGCAAATAATGACCTAGATAAAAATTATAACCGCATCATAAGAGCACTTGTAGAGCAGGAATGCAAACCATGAATGAACTATATATAATAGAGGATAGTTATCTCATTGCTTAGGACCAGCCAGAACCAAATATGAGATATAATGGGATCGCTCGTGAACCTTTAGAACAACACAAACAAGCAATATAAAGTAGCCAGGTCATTATATATGGAAGCACTGGTATCTCCTGGAATGCAAGAGTCGTTGGGTGACTCAGAATTTGCGGTGAGCTACACAATGGCATGTAGTTACTGTCATAGCTAAGAATCAACCAGATAGAAATTATAATGGCATCATAAGAGAACTTCTAAAGCAGGAATACAAACCACGAGTGAACTACATAGTAGAGAACAATTATGCCGTTGCTTAGGACGAACCAGCACCTATAAGGAAATAATGGCGTCGCTTGTGAACCTGTAGAATAGGCTATGCAAACCAACATGTTCATTGTTCCATTTTAAGCTCTATGCAAGAAAAAGAAAATAGGTAGTGATGCATCTTTTGAATAACTAGATTGCAACAACAAAATTGTAATCGAATTAGTACAAAGAGTTTAAACGGCTACTACAGGATTGCAGAATGATGCCAAGGAGGAAACAATAACAGGAACTGATCTTAGGATGGACCAGATAGATTTAGTAACTATAGAGCAGAGAATCCACACTAATATGATCCACTGACTTGAAAATTTGCAAGAATTACAAGGTAGTAGACAATTACCATTGTACGGAGTAGCTAAGAACATGTGCATGAATTTAAAATTTGTAGAGCAGCGAATGCAAACAAACATGTCTAGTAACCTTGTATGTAGTGGTTACAACAGGCGTGCGCATTAACTTGGTGTGTAGCACGATTACAAAAATTCAGTTCACTGCGACATGCTTGAACCTTCTATACTGCTGACAAAACCAAAACGGGTTGGAGTTTTGTTACCTTGGTAGGAGAGGCATCTAAGCATCATCGGTACCATGCGGGTGACGTCCAGGTCACCGAGGGTGTTGCGGTCGTGGTGGCTGTTGGCGTAGGGAAAGAAGATCTTGAACGGTCAATGTCGGCATGTTCATGGTGGACGAGGGCGTTGCTGAGCCAGATCCGATGCAGTGAACAGCGATGGCCGTGCAGCTGGTCTGGAGCAGTGGACTTGGATCTCCGTGAACTAGATCTCGTCCGCTGGACATTGGTGAAGCGGATCCGGTATGGTTGGGTAGCTTTCGGCGGTGAGGAAGAAGATCTTGGGCGATCGATGACGCCATCAATAGTGAGGAAGCAGAGCTTGGGTGCTTGATGACACCATTGGCATGGTGAACAACACCGCATCTTCGGTGGAGTGGCAGAGAGACCCGGTGAACTAGATCCGGTGGGTGAGCATTGGTGAAGCGGCCCCGTGGTGGCGCACGAGACCACAGATCAAGCTGGTGTGCGTGATGGTCATGGAGGGGACAGAGGAGCTTGAGATTTTTGGGAGGGCCAGCAGGAAAAACTGCGCGAATCGGGACCATAGAGGTGAATAGAAATATAATTACGATTGTGCCCCAAAGCTACTGACTTTAGCATGCCCATCTATCGTCTGGACAATGGGTATAATAGGAAATTTAAAGACAATTTTTTTTGAAATAGAGGGGTGCGAAATGCTTTAAGGTTGGTGTGTGATATTGCCGCTTGATTGAGATTTGAATCTGGCTAGCGTCCAACTAATAATAATAGAAAAATGGTACAATCTGATGGGAGATTTTGGCTCAAATGTTTTGAATCGTTGTGGTGGGAAATGCTTTAAGGTCGGTGGGTGGTTTTGCCGCTCGTTTCAGATTTTGAATTTGGTTAGCGCCCATCTAGTAATAAAAAAGGTAGTAGACCGTAAGTTATTTGTCTAGGAATTCAAATCTGAGAGTCACATCAACTTATCATCCATATCCATACTAGTAAAAGATACATGCCACACACATATATACTGTATGAATTTTTGATTCAACAAACATTAAGTCAATAGTCTTGTTAGAGAAAAAATGCATACATTAAGTCTATTAATAATAACTATCTACAGATATTGAGAATACAACCTACTAGTCTATGAAATTTTGGAAACGGTGACATGATGGTTCTAGAACATGGTGGAGTTTCCTGTAGGTACTACTCCTTCAACACAAATCTAACTGCTCTGAACCATTGGATCTAACAGTTCAACAGTCAGGACTAGTGCTATGGATCCAATTCAAAACTACTCCATTATAGTAGTAGAGATTTTTGCACGCAACATTCGATACCTACGATTCACATAGCCTAGGCGGTAAATTTTCACGCTTGATAGAGATTTTGAATTTGGCTAGCGCCCAAATAATACTCCCCCATCTCAAAATAGATGTCTCAGATTTATCAAGTATATTGCACAACCTCGTTTCAATCTCTCAAGTATATTCCACGCACCCCTTTTTATTTGTCGTACTTTAAAGTTCTCAGAAAGTATGAGATAAATCATGAACATTGGTTGTGCTGTACCTTGTGCATTTAGCTACTTCCTCCGTCCTCAAATAAGTGTACTTCTAGCATTTGTTCTAAATCAAACTTAACTATTTCTGACCAACTTTAATTTATAAACATAGTAATATTTATGACACAAAACTAGTACTACAAGTTTAATCATATTGAAATGTACTTTCATAATATGTAGATTTCATGTTATATATATCGCTCGATTAGTTTTATAAAGTAGTCAAATTTTAAAAAAATATTGACTTAGACTAAGAGCTACTAGACGTACACTTATTTATGGACGGAGGGAGTATGAAAAAACTTGGCATGGTGGTGTTCCTGTATTTGGTAGGAGCACATAGGTGCTTCCTCGCATGATGAACAATATTGTCACTAGGAGTTTCCCTCGTGTTGAAAAAAAAATCTGGGAGAAAGAAGAGACTGGGAGCACACAGGAGGCAGTGCAAGAGCAGCGGAGAGGAGAACTTTCCAAAAAACTTTTGAAGCTAACCAGGAATTCAGTATATCGAAAACCACCAAAAATCTATTTCGTAAAACATTCAAAACAACCTACAATTTACTTGTAGTTCAAATTTGACCTAATTTCGATAAATGGCACAAAGTCTCATTCAAGTCGGTAGAGTTAGCTAGGAAGTTTTAAAATTCGCAAACATGGAAAAATTGAGAATGTTCTTTCCTGATAGCGCGAAACTCACACCAACAACATCAATTAGTAAAAGAAGATGGACCCATCTACCTTCAAAAATACAATTAATTTAAGAGCAATATATCATGCTTACTTGTAGCTCAAGTTTGACCTAATTTCGTTAAGTTGTCAAGATGCAAAATATTAGCAAGAAGTTGAACCTATCGTGAAAACTCTCGGTGGTGGTTTGTGATATATTAAATGATCCCATGATGGTTGGAAACTGAGAATGTTATTTCGTGATAGTTGGAAACTTACACCGATGGCATTGTTTACTACAAGAAGTAGATGCACCCATCTACCTCTGAAATGACATTTAATTCGAGAGCAATCTATCACGCTTACTTGTAGATCAAGTTTGACCTAATTTCGTTAAGTAGTCAAGATGAAAACTCTTAGAAAGAAGTTGAACCTATTGCCAAAACTCTCGGTGGTGGTTTGCGATATATTAAATGACCTCCCGATGGATGGAAACTGAGAATGTTCTTTCGTGATAGTTGGAAACTTACACCAATGACATTGTTTACTAAAAGAAGTTGCACACATCTTCCTCTGAAAAAGACATTTAATTCAAGAGCAATCTATCATGCTTACTTGTAGCTCAGATTTGACCTAATTTTGTTAAATCGGGAAGACGTCAGTGAAGAGTGTGATGTCAGCTAGGAATCTTGAAAAATGGAAGTATAACAAACCGTGGTCCACTTTGTGTGATAATTTGGGATCTGTTGCATTTTCGTCTAACTGTGGTAGGTCCCGTAGGAGCAAGGTGCTTTAGTTAACACGATGAGTGGATGTACAAGTTACATCAAGGAACTCATAAAAATGAAAATTACATGCAAGTCCATGCACTTAGCACAAGTTCCCCGAAACTAAGAACTAGAGTGTGTTTTCAGGTTTACACATACGAGCATTCATTGTGCTAAAGACTATGAATATAATATTCTAGATCCTAAGAATGTAAAATAAGATCCAACGGTTAACAATATTTGGATTTGCTAGTCTTGATCCAATGTGCAATGTTCAAAGTTATTCGTACACTATATAGTGGGTTGGTATTGTGAGATATAAGACAAGATAACGATAAGATAAGAAGTACTGCTAATGCTTGGTCTTTTGAATTACCTCCCCTCCCGATGTTTCAGAAGCAAGTGAAAATTTCGAAATTAGAAAGTTTAATTTTTTTTTGCGCCAAGGACCAAAGTGGTTTCCTTCCTATGACTCCTCCTACTCCACACCAACATGGCTACCAAACACGCGAGATACATAGCGCCACCATACCAAGGCACACATCTGCAGTTCCATGCTCTGGACGAGGGAGTGATCAGTCGGGTAGTGTGTGAGGGGAGAGGGGAGGGGAGATGAGAGGTAGCGAAAGAGAGAGAAACCACACTATTTGTTTTGTGTGCATAGGTCCTATGAAATTTACTACTAGTAGATTGTACACTATAAGGCAGAAGGAGTACCTCGTTTGAGGAACCCATCATAATTTGCTCTGACATCCAACCGCCTTCAATTCCCTTCCCTATCGTTCTAGACTCGTAGGTCCTAAACTATGATGTGGATATGGCCATGACCTTGATTGGTCGCTCAAGCCAATTTGACGTTATGCAAATACAAATCAGTGCTGGCAATTTTCAAAACTATTGTTGGCCCATGATATATTCACCATCCGGGTTCCTTCAGAAGAATTTTGGAAATTTTCAAGGGTAATAGTCTATCACGCTCACATGTATTAAAGTTTGACCTAATTTCGTTTAATCTGCATAGAGTTATTTAAGTGTGTGGATCTTTGGCTTGAGATTTTTAAAAATCCTTAAACTTGGGAAACTGTAAGAAAGAATTGTCCACTTTGTATGAAATTTTGTGTGGGGGGCATTCTTTTTTTCTTTACCATGGCCTACTATACCATGTACTCCGGGTGAACTTTCTTGGGTTTAAAGGCAAGTGACCAAGGTCATGGACATACTCTATATATCAATAATAATGGTGTGTCCATATTTTGGTATAGGTTAGTGTATGTTAGCATGATAAAGAAGTAAAAGTTTTTTCAGAATGAAGTACAATAAATATGGCTAAATTAGAGTTCATAGCATATGTCATTTATTTACTAGTACATAAAATGGTTGGATAAATTACATGTTATATTTTTTAGGATTAATTTGCTACCTAATTTAACCCACTCAAATGACTTTCCGTCGATTTATTGAATTAGGTCTAATTTGATAATCTACAAGAAGTGCGTGAGAGCAAGTTCAAAAGTATAACCGAGTCTTAGGTATAACAAAGTGACACGTCATTTACTACCAGCATATACAATACCTAGCAATTAAACTATACAACATCTAGCATTATGATGCAACAACCTCATCAAAAAGCAAGAAGATTGAACATGAATAAAGTGAAAAACCTTTCTATGTCCGCTTGAATAATCCTAAAACTTGGGAATTGTAAAAAAGCATGGTACACTTTGTCTGAAAATTGCGGTGGTGGCATTCTTTATTGATTTTTTGGAACTAGAGGTCGTGGAGGAGCGAGACACTTCTGTTATCGCGATAGGGTTTGTTATCATCGCAAGGTGGTTTGAGGACCTTTTTGTAATTATTGTTACCTTTGATCCTTTTTGTACTGGTGTTGATGATTATTTTGAATTTCGAAAGAGAAAAAACGGTTGTTGGAAGTAGATCGGTGTGTCATACCAAGGCACACGTGCGCAGCGCCACACTGTGGATGAGGAAGAGACAAGTCGGACTGTGCACCCGCGGCTGAAGAGAAGAGATCGATGGAGGATGGATGTTGAGAGCCAGCGAAGGAGAGAGAAAACACAACTTGTTTTGCGTGCATATACTAATAGTAGGTCCATACATTTACTACTAGTGGAGTGGACCATACATCTCGTGTCAGCAGCCCATCATAGCTTTGCTTTGACATGGCATCACCTTCAAGTCCTCCTCTGCGCTGCTCTCGTGCTGCCTCTTTTTTTGCAAGTCTTGCGCTAACTCCCTCTTATTATCTTACTTGTGTAGCTCAGGTTTGAAAGAATTTCGTTAAATTATCAAGATGCAAAATCTTAGCAAGAAGTTAAACCTGCTCTCCAAACTCTCAGTGGTTTCCGATATACTCCTAATTGACCCCCAATGGGTACCTCCAAAAGAACTTTCAATGAAACGTACGATTTACTTGTAGTTCAAATTTGAAAGATTCAGCAATACATAATAAGACAGGAAAATATCACAGATTCTAGACAGATTCAGTAGCATTTCAAAGGGACTGATTCAGCAATATAGACACTGAAATTCAATAGCAATACAGAGAAAATCAGATCTTGTTTCACCTCTCAAAAACTTGGCATAGTGCCATTGACCAAAACAAGTACCGGTACAATAGTATTAGTTCTACAAAATACTTTAATAATAGAAACATCAGAACATTTGAGAGATTCGGTAGCTTTTGAACTATTTAGCAGTACAGGCCATATTCTGCACTCGATCTGAACAATTCCCAGTACATAGGAATTATTACAAAATATAGTAGAAGTTGCAGAACTCTATACATAATACTCAGTAGAAGTATAAAGTTACTCATAGTAGTACCTTAAGCTAGCTAGGAATGATTACATGTCCCATCATATACTCCAAACATGCATGAGAGAAAATAGAGAGGTCAAAATCACCACAAGATTTGTATGCCAATGATTCAGCGTGTCCAAGTCTATGTTGGGTAGCGCTTGCTTTCCAGCCTGGCATGCTTCTTTCATTTTACCGTCGAATGTGGATCCTCGTAATAGGCTTTCGCCTGTTCACCCTCAGCAAGATAGATGTAAAATTCACGGATCTTTCCAACAATTTCCACCACTCCAATTACGAAGGTAATCTACCACTAACATAAATAAATTAATCAATATTAGAATAGATCGACTAGAAAATTACATACAGTAGTACATTCATATTAGGGTCATCAGGAGAATATTAAGATATGATATCTCACAATTTGTTGATGTCATCATCGATCCAATATTGGAACTCCACGAGGAACTCCGACCAACGATTGAGGAGCTTGAAAATAAGTCCACGGCACCAACACGTAATGGTTAAGAGCATCCAGCGTGGCTTCAGCTGGCAGCTCCACAATATCTGGCTCGGAATAAAACTCGAGCTGATAGAACCTAAGAAAAGATACCAATGATGATATCCTCACCTCGTACTCCTCCAATTCCCACATGGCCAACCTTACACAGCTGATGGATAGGATAATCTCCGTGTTGTGCTTGTCAATCTGAGCGATGAATAGCGTGCCCATCTTCCCAATGTTGATGACATTTGTTCTCTGCAAGAACCCTGCAGGCACCAACTTAGACATGTCCCATTGTTTGATGTTGTAGAGGAATGTGGACACCTCAATCGAGTGGGTGGATTTGAGGTGCAGATACAACGTTAATTTGTTGTCGAACCAGTTCCATCCTGGCTCCATGCAGATAAACGGATTATGGATGCAGGAGATCATGTGGGCATATAGTTCGTGGAAGGAAACCATGTTGTGCCTATCAATCTGACCGATGAACAGCGTGCCCGTCTTTCCAATGTCGATGACATTTGTTCTCCGTGAGAACCCTGCAGGCATCGGCTTAGACGGGTCCCATTGTTTGATGTTGTAGAGGACCATGGGCACCTCGATCGAGTGGGTGGATTTGAGGTGCAGATACAACGTTAATTTGTTGTCGAACCAGTTCCATCCTGGCTCCATGTAGATAAACGGGTTGTGGATGTAGGAGATCATGTGGGCATATAGTTTGTTGAAGGAGACCACTTTCGAGCAGGTGTAGTTCGGCAAGCTATAACCTTCTCCTCCGGTGACTTGGCGGTGTAGCTCCTTGGATCATGCGGCCAGTCGGACAACGCATTTAGCATATAGATGGTCAATGATTTTGTTGACAAAGTCGTCACCAAGCCTGCTAAAGCAGTTGCACTGCCGTTTCTCCCTCAAACCTCTATAAGTTTTGTACAAACAATCCGCCATCGCGTTCAGGAGGATTGGGGCGAGGGAGGATCTACATAGAACTATTTGCGTTTTTTTGGAGGAGAGGGGTGGTGGTCTGGAAGGAGAGATGCACCGGGCGAGATGGCGAGGAAAATGTGTGATTCGTGGAGAGGTTCACAATTGCGGCCAAGCGGTGTCGGCGAGTGGGGATAAACTAAACAGAGGTGGGGAAGATGGGATGGCTCTTTGAAAGAGGTTTTTTCTTTTCTTGTAATAAATTAACCATGTCACCTCCCGGGGGCAGTATAGTATCGGTCATGTCGGTTTGACCAGACACGTTATTTATTTACAGGTTTTGCTGTTGTATTTGCATAAGTAGGAGTAGTAAGTAGGAGTATTACTCTACCTTCGTCCCGAGGAATAAGGCATCCTTGTTTTGCGTGTTTTTTCTTTGACCAAGATTTAATATAAATATATATAGTATGTTGGTACAAAATTAACATTATTGGAAAGTATTACTCTACCTCCAACAGTACTAATTTTACACAAAGTCATCAAGTATATTAGTTACTCTATTTATTTGGTAAAATTTTACACAATGTAATCAAGTATGTATATTCTCGGCACCCGCGCGCACACCTGCCAGTTGGTCTCTCCCTCATCCACAGTTTAGCGCTCAGCACATGTGCCATGGTTAGGGTTGAGAGTGAGATCCCGCGAAAGTCACATTTCTAGTTCATTTTGAAGTTTCTATGGGAGTACTTCAAAATGAACTAGAAGCAGAACTTTCGCGGGATGCCGCTTTCAACTCTAGCCATGGTACAATGGCTCTATGTTTGTCTATCGTCTGTTCATCAGCTATGTTTTGTTGATGTGCATAGTAAGGAACCACTTTGGCCCTTGGGTTAGGGTGGCGGAAAAATGTAGTCGCGAATCAAACTTTTCGGGTTTCGATTTTTTCACTTGGTTCATCCCAAACATCGACATGGAAGGTTATTACAAAAATCGACACCCATAATACTAGAGAAGGGATATTGTACTTGATATGTATATACATCTATATATACACGTCCCATTGCATTCGATGCACTTCATCAGCAAGATCTGGCAAAACTGAGCACCGTGATGATTTTCTCTTTGTTAAGCATGTTGTTGTTGTAGTACGAACATTATGCCTCAGCTAGTGGGTGGAGAAGGAGAGCCAATCCCAACTGTTTTTCCATGTTTATTTTCAGGCCCCTTTATACTAAAACATGGGTTGGTTGTAATTTTCTATTTTTTGAGGTCCTTGATGTAACATGTACACTTCCACTAACCATGATAAGTTGTTAACCGAAGCATCTCGCTCCTTCTAGGCCCAACCTAATTGAAAAATGGTTCCACCACCCCACAATTCAGACAAAGTGGACCATGCTTTCTTATAACTTCCTACTTTTAGAATTGTTGAAGATTCCTAGCTAGGTAACTTCCCCCACTTAGAAGACTGTATGCCGATTTAACGAAATTATGTCACATATGAACTACAAGTAAGAGTGACAGGTTTATCTTGAATTTTACAAATGCCGTTTGTTGGTTGCAATGTTTTCAATATATCGAAAACCATCACGAGATTTAAAAAATGCAACTAACTTCGTGCTAAGAATATGCATGCCTACAAATTTGATAATGTTTTAAAGACATTGAAATAAAACAAATAATAAACCAAATACTTTCATGTGGCGTCCTCTTATGCGTATTGCTCGACATAAAAGTATCAGAAATAAGTGCTTGACACTTCTTTTCAAAAGAAAAAACTGTTATGTTGCTTCAGAATTTCCATACCACTATATATTGTACGAATAACTTCGAAAATGGGCAGTTGGATATAGATTGACAAAGCCCGACATCGTTGACCATTGGATCCCTTTTAGTACATTTTATTATGTCATGTCTAGCAAATAGAAGATTCCATTATTGTTGGCCTCTAGCACAATGAATATACAATGCACATAAAGTAGAAAGAGCATGGTTTTGAATGACACAAGCCAAATTCCTAGATATAGTGGACAATTTTTTATGTATGATTCCCAAGTTTTATGAGTTCTCAAAGCTTCTGAGCTAACTCAAACCACTCAAATGACTTTATGTCTCTTTTAACAAAATCAGGTCATATTTGAACTAGAATCTCTAGAAAGTGGTAGATTGCTATCGAAGTTCTACAAAAAGCTTTTGGAAGTACCCATCATGAAGTTAATATATCGGAAACAATCGAGAATTTTGACCAATTCAACTTCGTACTAAGAATTTGTATCATGACAATTTTGAACCTGTTTTGAAACAATCACATGTAATAAAGAAAAACAGAAAAACAAATATTTATGCATGGCATCCTATCACGTCACGTGTACATCCTATCAGGAAATTGATAACCATGTGATTTGACACCTTCTAAAAACCAGCCCCGTGATATTTTCCCATCATGTATGAATATTATTTGGTTTCAACCCTGATGACCAAAAAAGGTCATGGTCATATCGACATCATAGTTAATGTACTGTTCCCACATTAATTTGGTATATGGGTGCACCTTGGCATAGTAGGCAATGTTGCTCATGGGAGTCTCAACATTTGGCTTGTTTGATTCGCGGGATAGGAAACACAAAGGAATAGGAAAAACATAGTATTATTAGAATATCATGTCCAGTTGAATCCTACAAGATTTGGAGCCTACAGGGTTTTCTTAAAGAAGTGTTCAATGTAGAGGATAGTAATGGAATTGTAACATGAGGTTGAGGTGGATTGTTCTTAAAATTTTATGGAAGACATGTGCATGGCGTCCTTTTGCATGTATCACATGCCATATAAAATGATAAACTTGAGTTTTGAGAACTTTTAAAAAACCAGGTTCACAAAATTGTCCTGCAATGCGTATGAATAGGTTTCAAGTCGGACGACCAAGGTCTATGCCATATCCTGCGATCCACATAATAGTTTATGCTAATTTCCCCATATTATGTAGATTGGTGCATCTTGTCATGGTAAACAATATTTTGCCAAGGGGAGTTTCCTAGAAGTATTATGAAAAGAGATGATCTCAATTTTCCAAGTGATAGGATTTTTTGTGTGAAAACTAGAACATTGTTTTCCATAAAGAAAATAGTAGTACTAGGAATAAGAAGGATCGAAATGGAGTGGGGAACAAATGAAGAGCTATTGTAGAAGAGATTATGGTGTTAGAGAAGGCAACCCGAGAGGGCAGCAGCGAAGAGGTGTTGAAGGCGGTTCGATGTCAAAGAAAAGTTATGAAAAAAAAGAGATAGACAGAGAGACGCCGTAGTACCATGGCACACGCGCGCAACGCCACGCTATGGACAAGGGAGAGATCAGCTAGAGGATGGACGTGATGCAGCAAAGGAGAGAGTAGTACACAATTTATTTTCCTTGCATAGAGGAGCAGTAGCACACTATAAGGCTGCAGGAGAGAGTAGTACACCACGCTGATTTCCTTTGTTAAGCAATTACAAGTGAACCTCATAAAAATGAAAATTGTATCCAAGTCCATGCATTTAGCACAAGGACTCTGAAACTGAGCAATGAAGTGTGTGTTTTGAGGTTTGCGCATACTAGCATTCATCGTGCTAAAGACTATCATTATCATCTTTCTAGATGCTCAGAATGGAAAAGAACATCCAATAGTTGGCAATGTTTGGATTTGCTAGTCTTGATCCAACGGTCAATTTTCAAAGTTAATCTGTACACTATGCAGTGGGGTATGGTATTATAAGAGATAAGACAATATAAAGAGAATATGAGAAGTACTGCGAATGGCCGATCAAATGGTAGGTTTCGAAGGAGAGAGGTGCTTGAGAGTTAACACGGTCGGTGGAAGTACAAGTTACATCAAGGACCTCATGAAAAAGGAAAATTACATCCAAGTCCATGCATTTATTAGCACAAGGACCCTGAAAACTGAGCAATGAAGCGTCTGTTTTGAGGTTTGCGCATACCAGCGTTCATCATTCTCAAGACTATCGGTAGAATCTTTTTAGATGCTAAGAATGGAAAGAAGATCCAACGGTTAGCAATGTTTGGATTTGCCAGTGTTGATTCAACGGTCAATGTTCAAAGTTAATTTGTACACCCCTAAGCAGTGGTATGGTATTGTAAGAGACTAGTAAAAGGCACGTGCCACACATATATATATACTGTATGAAATGTGATTTAAGAAACATTAAGTTGTTATTTACCAATAGTCTTATTAGAGAACAAAATGCATACATTAAGTCTATTAATAATAACTGTCTACACATATTTAGAATACAACCTACTGTATGCTATGAAATTTTGGGGTGGTGACATATGGTTTAGAACATGGAGGAGTTTGCTCTAGGTACTATTCAACATGAATCCAACTACTCTGGACCATTGGATCTAATAGCCCAATAGTACGTATTGGTGCTATGGATCCAATTCAAAACTTCCCCATTATATATAGTAGTTATGTAAGAGATAAGACAAGATAAATACATAAGATAAGAAGTACTGTGAATGGATGTCTAATTGAAGGTCTCATAGATGCGAGGTTCTTGAGAGTTAACACGGTCGGTGGAAGTACAAGTTACATCAAGGCCCTTGTAAAAAAATAAAAATTGCATCCAAGTCCATGCATTTAGCACAAGGAACCTGAAACTGAGCAATGAAGTGTGTGTTTTGAGATTTGCGCATACTAGCATTCATCATGCTAAAGACTATCGGTAGAATCTTTCTAGATGCTAAGAATGGAAAAGAAGATCCAACACTTAGCAATGTTTGGATTTTCCAGTCTTGATCTAACTATGAGTGTTTAAAGTTAATCCGTACACTATGCAATGGTATGGTATTGTAAGTGATAAGAGAAGATAAAGATAAGATAAGAAGTATTGTGTCAACACCCGGATTTTTAATCCTAGATGCCTGTTATGCCATACCTCGCAATCACAGGATTACCATTTTTGCGAGACATAATAGATTGGATATCATAGTACATCATCCATTACAAACCATTATAAGGTCTTACACAAATAAAGGATATCATGATCTAGTCTTAATACAAACAAGCAGCAGAATAATAAATGTAGTAGTGGGCTCCATCTTTAGGGTCACAGGCAAAGCTGACGATGGGAGATGATCCTAGTTGTCGTAGACATCCTGCTATCCACCATCTTGGTAGTCCGCCTCATAATCTAGCCACGGGAATAGCCAGGGACAAAGCCATGAGTACTCTTTAAGTACTAGGAAACTATCACTAACAAGTAAGGTAGTTCTAATAGGAATCTTAAGCTCAAGGTTTGTTTGTAAAAAGCCAGGTTTATCTAAACTCAGTTTAGAAGTAAAGAAAACTAAGTTAATGTTCTAAATCACTTAAGTGGGAAAGTAGTTTTCATATTCACAACCCTGTTGTGGTAAAGTCAAAGTCACAATTCATTTCAGAAGTCATTTTTAAAACATCTGACGACCGAACAGTATGGCCACTCCAACTGTCCATGACCGTGGACGCGGCTATTCGAATAGTTTGACACTCTGCAGAGGTTGTACACTTTCACCACAAAATTCGATACATCCGTCAGGGATAACCCTGAATCATCATACTTAGTATGCGGAAAATCAATCATAACCTTTCAATTACACACTCTAGTATAGGCACCTCCCCTATGAGCTCGGCCTCCCAGCCATGGCCATCTGCCATCTTGGGCACTGCATAGGTGGACATCATCAAGAGGTAGCCTCAGCTCAAACCTCTTCCATGAGGGAACCCATACTAATGCATATAAACTTCCGGCTAATCCCTACCCAATTCAGGTATTGTGGTTGTACGATAAAATTGGAATGCTATTGCATCCGAACCCAACCATCAGTTTTTATAAAGGGCTGAGGCTCATGCCTCAACATTTTCATCATCAAATCATTGTGTTTCTCAACACATGTCAAAACATCTCAACAGAATGAATCATCATTCCATGGTTTTCATAATCATTTTCACCAAGTATTCCCATCTAAATTGATCCACTTTTACTCTTAGCACTAGCCACTAAAGTTAAGAGTATTCACTAATGAGGGGTGCTAACCTTCAATCTCATGCCATAGAATGACATCTAAGTATAGGCCTAGTTTTATACTCTTTATGCTATCTATACTATTTTTCTAATACTCACAAAGCACTAACTAAAAGTAAACAACTTTGGTAAAGTAAAAGAATAAAGCTTACAAGTAAAACTTGGGATTGGTATAAATCAAAGGTATATAACCAAAGCATGCCTAATGCATCTTGCTTAGGTTAATACTTGCAATTGGTAGCTTGCAAGGGTCTAGCTTGCTTCGTAGTGATGGCTTGCCTTGATTGGTGCAGTGATTGAAGTTTTCTTCTTCTTCTTGGTAGTACTCCTCCTCCTCGTGTCCTTGTTTGATACTATCATCTATAAATGAATACAGGGTACACAATCACCAAATAATATTTAACTACTTCCATTTAGCACACTGAGGTTCACTCTTGATGATCTAGCATCATCACAATCATCACATGATTTAAAGATTTAATCCTGTTTATTTTATTTTAGAAAAGTAATTTCTACTCATTGAAATTAATTAAGATTTAATATTCTCTAATTAAAAGATGGGATCATGTTGACACATGTCATCACCACATATTCTAATATATGGGAATGTGATTTAAAGTGTTGATCATACTTTATTACATTTAAGATTATCATTTAATAGATTTAAAGTGACTAGAAATGCCTATATAGCATTATTTTGGTACTAGTCCAAAGTCACTGCATGCAAACCTAAATCTTTTTACATATTTATATAGATCTTGTCAAATGTGATTTTTGAGAATTAAAATCAACTCAAACGCATTGATGGTTGATTTTTGAAAAATGTTTGAAGCTAGAAATGTATCTGTTTTTTATTTTTACTATAGATGATCTATAACTTCAAATGATTTGAATCCAACGGGCTTGGATAGATAATTTAAATACCTTTTTAATAAAATTTTAATCATGCCATTTGGTTCAGTGAAACTCTCTGAATTGATTTTTGAATCTATGAACATAATAGGGTTTTAACGAAATTGGAAAATACTAATTTGAATTCACTGGGCTGCGCGGGAAACTAGACGGGCCGGCCCAAACTACATAGCACAACATAGTGGGCTACTGACAGAGGTGGTCCACTCTTTGGTGAGTCTATCTACGCGAAGCGGTATCTACGAATCTGAGCCCTACGATCAAATTCTAATCTAACGGTCGTGGTTCATCGTCGATGACGAACTGCTCCGGTGAGGAAATTAACCTAGCGCGGCAGTGGGGGTCCGGTGAGGCTCACCTGGGCTCCAGCTAGGGTCGGCGATGGGGTCGAACGGCGTTGTCTTGGACGGCGGTTCGAGGCATGGTCACGACAGCTCCTAGGGCGGCTCCAATCGACGGCGCCCTTCTCCTCTAGCTGCGGCGGGATCCGGCCAAATTCTAGCAAGGGAGAGCTCACCTTGCTCCAGGAAGAAGAGTGGGAGTGTCAGTGAGGAGTGGGAGGGTGTTGGTGTGGAGAAATGAGGCAGAGGAGGCCTCTACTTATACTGCGGTGAGGGGACCGGATGGCATGGGCTCGGGCTTGTTGGTGATGACGCTACAGGCGGCTAGCCGCGCGGCTGAGGGTAGGGGACGGTGCGTGGTTCCCTGGCGATCCTCTTTGGCTTAATAGCGGGGTGCGGGGCGGTGTGGATTAGTCGGGAGCGTGCGACGCTCCATGCGGATGCAATAGTGTTTGCGATGGCGTGCGGGAGCTACAGGTGGCGCGGCGGCGAACGGGGGTGTCTGGGAGGTTGTGGTGATCATGGCGAGCAAGTGCACACGAGGCGTGGGTGAGGCGCGGTCTGTGCGAGGCGGTCGGGTACGGCTATTTGGCGCGCTCTAGGCATGGCACAGAGACGATGGACACGGCGTAGCTAGGGTGGTCCAGGGCTTGGCAGTGGTCGTGGCTTGGACCGGGGGTGGTGGTAGGCTGCAGCGTGTCAGGTGCTCATCATGGGAGAGGGCGGCGGGGCCATGGCGCATTGTCCTTGTCGTCGGTCGGTGACGACCAGAATTAAAGCGACAGCTTGCTGACACACAAAGAAAGGGGGGGGTGCGGTGCTTGGCTAGGCATAGGGGAGACAAGGGAGTGAAGGGGAGACCAAATGGTCGAATGATCACTGCGTATACAGTGAAGTTAGGCAGATGCTTAATTAAGGTAAGCAAGGTGTTTGTGGAAATGGCCGCAAGAAATAAAGTTTGAAAATTTTAAATGAATTTTTTTGATTGATCTGGACTTAAGCTTGAGTGTCTAAGGTTGCTTGGGTTTGCCACGAGGAATTGGTTTGAGTGGTTTTTGAAAAAGTGTGATCTTAGTACATACACTTGCTTCAATTTTCAAATGTCCATTAAATTGATTTGGAAAATGTTTTTGTAAGTTTGTAAAGTGGGCCTTGATACACATTTACTTGGTCTAGCAAGGGGTGAAAATAAGTAGAAATGTTTCTGTTAGAATTTCTCTTCTAGGAACACTCAATGTGACCTAGTGGTTAACTTTGGCCGAAATGACCATTTGATGTTTTTATTCATATTTCATTTCTTTTTATTTTGATTTTGTTTGTAATTGGCCTAGATGATGTAGCATTCATCTCTAAACCTTTTCTCATCATTTGTAGCAATAAAGCATGGCAAATTCAATCAATTCTAAACTAATGCAAAACACACATGCATTCATATTAGATTTAATACTAAAAGTTTTTGTTAATCCTAAATTGGGTGATTAGAACTTGATAATCTTGATTAGGGTTTTTGGGGTGTTACAAACCTTCCCTCCTTAAACAAAATCTCGTCCTGAGATTTAAGAAAAGCTAGGAACTAAAGAGATCTGGAAACTCAGTCCTAATGTAATCTTCTCGCTCCCAAGTAGCTTCTTCTTCAGTGTGGTTGCTCCACTGGATCTTGAGAAATTTGATACTCCGGGTCTTGGTGGTTCTGAAAGATTCCTCCAAAATACGAATGGTAACTTCGCGATACGTCAGATCCTTGTTGATCTCTATGGCTCGGTGATCGATATTCTTGAAAACTTCGGTCTTCTCCGGAACATCTAGGCATTTGCGAGGTAACGAGAAATGGAACACATCATGTATGGCTGACATCTTTGATATGCTACTTCTCCTTGGTGATTCAATATCTTGAAGGGTCCAATATATCTGGGGGCTAACTTTCCTTTCAGTTGAAAACATTGCATTCCCTTCAAAGGCGACACTTTAAGATACACAAAATCTCCGACATTGAAGGTCAGGTCTCGACGTCTCTTGTCAGCATAACTCTTCTGTCTGGATTGGGCGGTCTTGAGGTGCTCACAGACTTTGTGAAACTTCTCTTCATCTTCTCGTAGGATGTCGGGTCCAAAAATCTGACTCTCTCCTACTTGCGACCAATTCAAGGGGGTACAACACTTCCTTCCATACAGAAATTCAAATGGGGCCATTTCCAAATCGGCTTGATAACTATTGTTGTATGGGAATTCTGCGAAAGGAAGACAACCTTCCCATTTTGATCCATATTCTAGAACACAAGCTCTCAACATATCTTCTAAGATTTGGTTGACTCTTTCAGTTTGTCCATTGGTTTGTGGGTGATAAGATGTGCTGAAATTCAACTTGGTTCCTAATCCTTCTTGGACTTTCTGCCAAAATCTTGAGGTAAATTGGCTTCCTCGATCCGACACTATGGTCTTGGGGGTTCCATGCAAACTGACAATTCTAGCAATGTACAACTCTTCTAGCTTCGAACTATGGTAGGTGGTCTTGACAGGTATAAAGTGGGTTACCTTGGACAGTCTATCAACTATGACCCAAATAGAGTCATTTCCCCTACTAGAAGTAGGCAAACCGGTGATAAAGTCCATTCCGACAGAATCCCATTTCCATTCTGGAATCTGCAATGGTTGCAAAAGTCCTGCGGGTCTCTGATGTTCCGCTTTGACTCTATGACAGATAACACACTTGGCTATGTAGCTTCCGATTTCTCTCTTCATCTTGTGCCACCAAAATTGCTCCTTCAAATCCTGATACATTTTTCTTCCTTCGGGGTGGATAGAATAAAGAGTACCATGAGCTTCTTACATGATAACTTGCTTCAGCTTCGAATCTGCTGGCACACAGATACATCCTTTGTACCACAAAACTCCTTCATCTTCGGTGAATCCGGGTACCTTTCCTGTATCGATACGATGTTTGATTCTGTCGATATTCGCATTTCCTTTCTGGGCTTCCTTGATCTGACTGATCAAAGTGGGTTGAAGTTCAATTCTAGCTAAAAATCCTTTGCTAACTAGCTCCATTCTAAACTGCTCCAACTCTTCATGCAAACTCGGCTGGGTTTCTTTGATCATGGGGTTTAATCTACACGACAATCTACTAAGAGCATCCGCTACCACATTGGCTTTGACGGGGTGATAGTGAATGTAAGGGTCATAATCCTTGATTAACTCTATCCATCTCCTTTGCCTCATATTCAGCTCCCTCTGGGTGAAAATATACTTCAGGCTCTTGTGATCCGAATAAATCTCACAACGGTTACCCATAAGGTAATGATGACAGGTCTTTAATGCTAAAACTACGGCTGCTAATTCAAGATCATGGGTAGGGTAGTTTTGCTCATGCTGCTTCAGTTGTCGGGACATATATGCTATGACTTTGCCTTCTTGCATCAACACACATCCGATACCAATCTTGGATGCATCACAATACACATCAAAAGGCTTCTTGATATCCGGCATAATCAAGATTGGGGCTAAAATCAATCTCTTCTTGAGCTCTTGAAAACTTGCTTCACATTTGTCAGTCCATTCGAACTTCTTATCTTTCTTCAACAATTGGGTCATCGGTCTTGTGATGCTCGAAAATCCTTCAACAAACTTGCGGTAATATCCCGCTAATCGAGAAATGCATGGACTTGGGTTTGAGTGGTTGGGGCTTTCCATGCTTCAACATATTTGATCTTGGCGGGATCGATAGCGACTCCTCATGCTGACACAATATGTCCTAGGAATCCTACTTCCTTTAACCAGAACTCACATTTGCTAAACTTGGCATACAACTGATGCTCTCTAAGGGTTTCAAGGATGGTTCTCAGGTGTAGCTCATGGTCTTCTTCTAACTTTGAATAGATTAGAATATCGTCGATAAACACAACGACAAACTTATCCAGGAAGTTCATAAAAATCTTATTAATGAGATTCATGAAATAAGAGGGGGCATTGGTTAATCCAAAAGACATGACCGTATACTCATACAATCCATATCTAGTGGTAAAGGCGGTCTTTGGAATATCCGTTGCATGAATCTTGAGTTGATGATAACCAGTTTTAAGATCAATCTTAGAAAACACTCTGGCACAGTTAACTTGTCAAACAGAACCTCTATCTTCGGAAGTGGGTAATTGTTCTTGATGGTGACATCATTCAGCTTCCGGTAATCCGTGCACAAACGGTTACCTCCATCTTTCTTATCCACAAACAAAACAGGTGATCTCCATGGCGATGTGCTTGGTTGAATCAAACCTTTCTCCAGCATAGCATCAAGTTGCTTCTTTAGCTCCACTAATTCAGATGGGTTCATGCTATAAGGTCTCTGAGCTATGGGTCTAGTTTTAGGAATCAGTTCAATGATGAACTCGATATCCCGATCCGGGGGCATACTGGGCAATTCATCTGGGAATACATCTGGGTACTCACAAACTACTCTGACTTGGTCTTGGGTTGGTGGGGCTAGACTATTGTTGCATTTGAATTGACGGGGCAAGGTTTCAGATACATGCTCTACTGATACTCCAGAGCTACTGGTCATGGTTACGGCTTTCATGGTACAGTGGATCAATCCTTTATGTTTCGACATCCAATCCATTCCTAGTACTACTTCCAAACCTTTGGTTCCAAATACTATTAGATTGGCATAAAAATCTATTCCATGGATTCTGATAGGTATAGCCTTGCAATTTTTTCTAGCTTTGGTGATTGAACCAGGTATTTGAATATCATAACATGCTTCCGTTTGGTTAGTTGAATCTTACTAGTGCATGCAAATTCTTCTGTAACAAACGAGTGCGATGCTCCAGAATCAAACAACACTCTTGCAAGTACTAAGTTAACAGAAAACATACCCAGGAAGACATCGGGTGCTTTCTGAGCTTCTTCAGCATTCATGTGGAATAGACGGCCATTGCGGTTGAGCAAATTCCCTAGAGCAAACCTCCTTCCAGGTTGAACACGACGCTGTTGCTGAGCAGGTGCATTCACATTGGTGGCTGCTGCAAGCTTCTTGGGGCACTCATTGGAGTAGTGACCCTTGACTCCACATTCAAAGCAAGTAATCTGGGACTTGTCTTTGGCTGCTACAAGCACAACATTGCTTCCAGTCCTTTGGGCAGTATTGTTGTTGTTGTTGTTGTTGGACTTGGGCGGTGCACGGTTGAAATTGTTGGAGTTGCCGGCATTGTTGTTATGGTTTCCTCCGGTCTTCAGGTTTCCTCCGCTATGATTGGGATAGATGGGACGGGACATAGGGGGTCTATTGTTCCTTGGGGTATATCCTGTAGACGGGTTGGGGCGATACTTCTGAGTATTGTGGGACCCAATCTGGTGCATCATCCTGCGCTTGCGATTTTCATTAGCTTGGTTGATCTTCCCATCCATCTGAATGGAGAGTCTATAAGCTCTTCTAGATCTCCAAAGCGGATATTGACTAATACAGTTTGCATATCATCATGCAATCCGTTCAGGAACCTTTCCTTCTTCTTGGCTTCAGTGTTAATCTCATCAGGGGCATATCTAGCTAGGGACAGAAATTTGTCACGGTACTCAACTACCGTCATCCTGCCTTGCTTGAGTTCTCTGAACTCATCTCTCATTCTGGTGACCAAACCTTGGGGCACATGGGTGCCGTTAAACTTGACCTTGAATGCTTCCCAAGTCATCATTTGACCATCGTTCATGGTACGGGTGCTATTCCACCAGGCTCTTGCATCTCCTGCCAGATAATGGGTGGCAAACAATACTTTCTCATTGGCTTCAACTCCCGCGACCTCCAGGTTGTTCTCCATGGTTTGCAGCCAATCATCAGCATCTAAGGGATCCTGAGACTTACTAAATATAGGTGGGTTGGTATTCTGAGAGTTCTTAAGCTTGGATCAATGGTGATCCTGGTTTCCATGGCCTTGATTATTGTGAGCCATCTGAGCTATCTGTTGAAGAGTGGCTAGGTTGGCTTGGCGTTCGGCTCTACTAGCTTCACGGTCGGAAACTAGCATTTGCAGAATCTGCAACATCGGGTCCTGCGATGAGCTGCTTCCTCCGGGGTTTCTACGAGTCATCTGAAGATTGAGATAGATAATGAGATAAGAGGGAAATTTCTAAGGTTCATTGTTTTGTTTTCAAAAGCTTAAACTTTGAGTTTGACTCAGATTTTGCAAACTAACAACTTCTTCTCATTCATTCATTTAAAGCACACCATACAAACACACACCACACACAAATGGAAAACAGATGGTTTTAAGAACCAATCTGTGAAACTACAATACAACGGGACTGATACAACTCATTCCTACGGTAGCGATCAAGTGCATCTAATCATCATCAATGAAGTCAGAATCATCATCATCAGTGTGGAACTCCATGGCATCATCCTCCGGGTAGTCGTTGTCATCTCTGAGGTCAGAGTAAAGATCTCCCTGGATATCTTCACCTTCCTCCTCCTCCTTCACTTCAAGCTGGACTTCTTATTCACGAATGGTCTTCTCGAGAGCGGCCACCTTCTTGCGAAGACGATCGATGGTGTGATCCTTTTTGTCACGTTGACGACGAAGTTATTGGTGATCCTTGGCGAGCATGGAGAGAGTCTGGTCCTTCTTGATGGAAATGGCAAGGTTGTGGTTGGCGTAGTTGCGAGCGTTGTCGAACTCCTTCTGCCTATCATACAGCATGAAGTCAAGATTGTCCACCTGGTGCTTCAGCTCTGGATGTCCTGGCATCTCCAATGGCATTCCCATAGAATCACGCCTTGCGAAGTGAGTAAAGCGAATTCCTTGGATTAAGTTGATGTTTTGCCCACACAGATAGGGAAGAGCTTCATGCATAGCCCTAGCTAATCCATCTAGCCCGTTGTTCTCCCGCAAGGTAAATTGGATCTTCTCAGAAGTGGGTGCTTCCATCTTGCCTCTGAGATCTGCCACTATCAGCCATTGTAGATCTCCTACGATGTGATCATTTAGTTGGGCCCCGAACAATTCCGGATGCAGGTGCTCCAAATACTCTAACAATGCATCTAGATCCCTCTCAAAGATCAGTTGGCCTCTGTTGCCCAACTGGTAGAACTTGCAATATTGGACTTCCATCTATACGAATTTAGGATGAGTAAGTTAGTGAGGTGATCAAGTGTATCAAATTTTTATGTAGGAATGGAAGAATTTTTGAGGAACATGATTTTTTTTTGAAAGAATCTCAAGGATAAGAGTGGGAATAGGTTTTCATAAATACACACTTCTTTTGTTTTGAAACTAAGATTTTGTTCGGACGTCCATTCTAACTAGGGTCTCCTATGGTCAGGATGGCTCTGATACCAACTTGTCAACACCCGGATTTTTAATCCCAGATGCCTATTATGCCATACCTCGCAATCCCAGGATTACCATTTTTGCGATACATAACATATTGGATATCACAATACATCATCCATTATAAACCATTATAAGGTCTTACACAAATAAACGACCTCATGATCCAGTCTTAATACAAATAAGCAGCAGAATAATAAACGTAGTAGTGTGCTCCATCTTCAGGGTCACAGGCAATGCTAACGATGGGAGATGATCCTAGTTGTCGTAGACATCCTGCTATCCACCATCCTGGTAGTCCGCCTCATAATCTAGCCACGGGAATAGCCAGGGACAAAGCCATGAGTACTCTTTAAGTACTAGCAAACTATCACTAACAAGTAAGGTAGTTCTAATAGGAATCTTAAGCTCAAGGTTTGTTTGTAAAAAGCCAGGTTTATCTAAACTCAGTTTAGAAGTAAAGAAAACTAAGTTAATGTTCTAAATCACTTAAGTGGGAAACTAGTTTTCATATTCACAACCCTGTTGTGGTCAAGTCAAAGTCACAATTCATTTCACAAGTCATTTTTAAAACATCTGACGACCGAACAGTATGGCCACTCCAACTGTCCATGACCACGGACGCGGCTATTCGAATAGTTTGACACTCTACAGACGTTGTACACTTTCACCACAAAATTCGATAAATCCGTCAGGGATAACCCTGAATCATCATACTTAGTATGCGGAAAATCAATCATAACCTTTCAATTACACACTCTAGTATAGGCACCTCCCCTATGAGCTTGGCCTCCCAGCCATGGCCATCTGCCATCCTAGGCACTTCATAGGTGGACATCATCAAGAGGTAGCCTCAGCTCAAACCTCTTCTGCAAGGGAACCCATACTAATGCATATAAACTTCTGGCTAAGCCCTACCCAATTCAGTTATTGTGGTTGTACGGTAAAATTGGAATGGTATCGCATCCGAACCCAACCATCAGTTTTTATAAAGGGCTAAGGCTCTAATACGTTGCAAACGTATCCATAATTTTTGATGTTCCATGCTTGGTTTTACCTACTTTCTTATGTTTTGTCCACAGTTTGGAGTACTTTTCATATGATTTCTTGAACTAACCTATTAACAAGAGCCACGATTGCCTGCACATTTTCTGCTGTTTTTGGTTCCAGGAAAGTCAGAAAATGAATATTCTCGGAATTGGACGGGACAAAATCCAAAGTCAGTTTTTCACCGAGGGACACCTAGACAAAAACTTACCGGTGACTAAACTTGAGTATCATGAGGAGCGGCCCTCGTATTCAAGGGACATGAGGTTTCCAACTTATACTTCGTCAAGCATATACACCATAGTTTGTTCACTTTAACCTTAATCACTTCAAGATGCTTATGATAGGGGCAACGAGAGCTGAAAGCTATTAAGTACCATAATCTTTGGAAGCTCTTTATGAAACTTGAATCCCTACTTCCTTCTATGAAGGCCTTTCTTTTACTTTTAAGTTGAGTCTCCACCTTCTACCTTTATGCACCTACTTTGAGAGCATAGTGGCCATTCTTAGTTCTATGTGCATTGTCCCAATACTTGTTGATTGATGCATAGCTTTGATATTGCTTGTTTTAAACTATTTGTATCTAGTCGCTCTTATGAACTTTGAAGGTGTCCTATGCATTTATGTTTGCTACTTTATGAGGGACAAGCTGAATGCCACTATGCTATGTTTTCTTTATGTGAAACAAACAAACGTCTTGCAAAGCATTGTTATTCATGAATCTTTTGTTTGTGCCTTTTCATGTTGCAACATAGTTTCTTTGTCTTATTGCTAGAACTTTGTCTTTCATGTTATGATTGAAGTACTATGATCCCAACTTTGAATGTTTTACAAATACTTTGATCAAGTTTATGATGGTGCATGTCACCTCAAATATTATTCTTTCTTTTTATCACTTACCTACTCGAGGACGAGCAGGAGTTAAGCTTGGGGATGTTGATACGTTGCAAACGTATCCATAATTTTTGATGTTCCATGCTTGGTTTTACCTACTTTCTTATGTTTTATCCACACTTTGGAGTACTTTTCATATGATTTCTTGGACTAACCTATTAACAAGAGCCTCAGTGCGAGCTGCCTATTTTCTGCTGTTTTTGGTTCCAGGAAAGTCAGAAAATGAATATTCTCGGAATTGGACGGGACAAAAGCCAAAGTCAGTTTTTCACCGAGGGACACCTGGAGCCAGAATACAAGACGGAGAGGGGCTGGGGCCCGACCACACCACCTGGACACACGGCCAGGCCTGGCCCACGCCAGGGGGTGGTCTGGCCGCCCCAGGCACCCCCTCGGCCTCTCCTTCCACCTATAAGTTGCCTCTGATACGGAAACCCTAAGTACCCAATCAAAATTCCACGAAAGAGTGCATGGCGCGTCATCTCCATCCCTAGATCGGGAGGGATCTGAAGCTCTTCCCGGCACCCTGCCAGAGAGGGGATTTCACCCTGGAGGCCTTCTTCATCATCATGAAAGCCTCCGGTATGATGCGTGAGTAGTTCATCTCTAGACTACGTTTCCATGTAGTAGCTAGATGGCTAGTTCTCCTCCTTTGTGCTATCATGTTTAGATCTTGTGAGCTCCGTTCATGATCAAGATCATCTATTTGTAATTCTGCATGTTGTGTTTGCCCGGATCCAATGGATATTGAGATGTTATTTCAGATTGATTATTGATTCTATCATGTCCTTGTTATTTGTAATCTTGCATGCTTTCCGTTCTTAGTAGTTATCTTGGCCAAGTAGATGCTAGCAACTCCAAGAGTTAGTATTTATGCTCGATAGTGGGTTCATGCCTCTAGTAATCTAGGGAAGTGACAGAAATCTCTAAGGTACTAGATGTCCTATTGCTACTAGGGAGAAAACAACAATCCTTTGTTCATACAACAATCGTATTGTTTACTTTACACGTAATTCGTAATGCAATTATCTGTTGCTTGCAACTTAATACTAGAGGGGGTTCGGATGATAACCTCAAGGTGGATTATTAGTCATAGATGCAGTTGGATGGCGGTCTATGTATAATGTTGTAATGCCCAATCGAATCTCAAAGGAGTCAAGATGATTAGTATATGTTGTATGCTTTCTCGATGTTTGTCAATTGCCCCGCTGTAATTTGTTCACACAACATGTCACCTATCTTAAGGAGAGCCACCTCTAGTGAACTATGGACCCCGATCCTTTCTTTTACTATCAATCTACAATCAACTATTTACTGCTTTGTGTTTACTTTCTGCAAACTATTACTTTCTTCCACTCGATACGTTTAATCCTTTGTTTTTAGCAAAATCGGTGAGATTGACAACCTCATCGCAAGTTGGGGGCAAAGTTTAGTGGTTGTGTTGTGGAGGTCTCCATGTTGCTGCTGGCACCGGTAGTGCGCCCTGCCAAAGTTCAGCTAGATACACCTTTGGGGTGTTTCCTTGATCCTACTAGTTTGATTAAACCATGGTTTCATAATTGAGGGAAAACTTGCTACTATGCTCATCATACCTTCCTCTCGGGGTTCCCCAATGAGCTCGATATATTTGGGCCATCATGCTCATGCCTCAACATTTTCATCATGAAATCATTGTGTTTCTCAACACATGTCAAAACATCTCAATAGAATGAATCATCGTTCCAAGGTTTTCATAATCATTTTCACCAAGTATTCCCATCTAAAGTGATCCAATTTTATGCTTAGAACTAGCCACTAAAGTTAAGAGTGTTCACTAATGAGGGGTGCTAACCTTTAATCTCATGACATAGAATGACATCTAAGTATAGGCCTAGTTTTATACTCTTTATGCTATCTATACTATTTTTCCAATACTCATAAAGCACTAACTAAAAGTAAAGAACTTTGGTAAAGTAAATAGAATAAAGCTTGCAAGTAAAACCTAGGATTGGTATAAATCAAAGGTATATAACCAAAGCATGCCTAATGCATCTTGCTTAGGTTAATACTTGCAATTGTTAGCTTGCAAGGGTCTAGCTTGCTTGGTAGTGATGGCTTGCCTTGATTAGTGCAGTGATTGAAGTTTTCTTCTTTCTCTTCTTGGTAGTACTCCTCCTCCTCATATCCTTGTTCCGTACTATCATCTATAAATGAATACAGTGTACACAATCACCAAACAATACTTAACTACTTCTATTTAGCACACTAAGGTTCACACTTGATGATCTAGCATCATCACAATCATCACATGATTTAAAGATTTAATCTTGTTTATTTTATTTTAGAAAAGTAATACCTACTCATTGAAATTAATTAAGATTTAATATTCTCCAATTAAAATATGGGATCATGTTGACACATGTCATCACCACATATTCTAATACATGGGAATGTGATTTAAAGTGTTGATCATATTTTATTACATTTAAGATTATCATTTAATAGATTTAAAGTGACTAGAAATGCCTATATAGCATTATTTTGGTACTAGTCCAAAGTCACTGCATGCAAACCTAATTTTTTTTACATATTTAGATAGATCTTGTCAAAAGCATTTATGGTTGATTTTTGAAAAATGTTTGAAGTTGGAAAAGTCTTTCAATTGTTACTTTTACTATTGATGATCTATAATTTCAAATGATTTGAATCCAACGGGCTTGGATAGATAATTTAAACACCTTTCTATCAAAATTTGAATCATGCCATTTGGTTTAGTGAAACTCTCTGAATTGATTTTTCAATCTATGGACATAATAGGGTTTTAACTAAATTTGAAAATACTAATTTGAATTCACTGGGCTGTGCGGGAAACTAAACGGCCCAGCCCAAACTGCATTGCACAACGCAGCGGGCTGCTGACAGAGGTGGTCCACTCATCAGCGATTCTATCTACGCAAAACGGTATATGCGAATCTGAGCCCTACGATCAAATTCTAATCTAATGGCCGTGGTTCATCATCGACGATGAACTCCTCCGGTGAAGAAATTAACCTAGAGCGGCGGTGGGGGTCCGACGAGGCTCACCTAGGCGTGGTCATGGCATCTCCTGGGGCGGCTCCAATCGACGACACCCTTCTCCTCTAGCAGTGGCGGGCTCCGGCCAAATTCTGGTGAGGGAGAACTCCCCTTGCTCCAGGAAGAAGTGTGGGAGTGTTAGTGAGGAGTGGGGAGGGTTGTTGTGTGAAGAAATGAGGCAGAGGAGGCCTCTACTTATACTGCGGAGAGGGGACCAAACGGCGTGGGCTCGGGCTCGTCGGTGACGATGCTACATGCGGCTAGCAGCGCAGCTGAGGGTAGGGGATGGTGCATGGTTCCCTGGCAATCCTCTCTAGTTTAATGGCGCGGCGCGGGGTGGTGTGGATTGGTCGGGAGCGTGCGGCGCTCCGTGCGTATGCAACAATGTTTTCCACGGCATGCGGGAGCTACGGGTCGTGCGGCGGCGAACGGGGTGTCTAGGAGGTTGTGGTGATCATGGCAAGCTAGTGCACACGAGGTGGGGTGGCTGGCAGTCTGGCGGTCAGGCAATGGCAAGCTGGGCATGGCGAGAGGCGATGGGCGTAGCTAGGGTGGTCCAGGACTTGGCAGTGGTCGTGGCTTGGACCGGGGTGGCGGTAGGTTACAGCGTGTCTGGTGCGTGTTATGGGTTAACTTTGGCCAAAATGACCATTTGATCTTTTTAATTTCTCTTCTAGGAACACTCAAAGTGACCTAGTGGTTAACTTTGGCCAAATTGACCATTTGATCTTTTTATTCATATTTGATTTCTTTTTCTTTTGATTTTGTTTGTAATTGGCCTAGATGATGTAGCATTCATCTTTAAACATTTTCTCATCATTTGTAGCAATAAAGCATGGCAAATTTAATCAATTCTAAACTATTGCAAAACACACATGCATTCATATTAGATTTAATACTAAAAGTTTCTGTTAACCCTAAATTGGGTGATTAGAACTTGATAATCTTGATTAGGGTTTTTGGGGTGTTACATATTGTGAATGGCCGATCTAATGGTAGGTCTTGTAGGATAGAGGTGCTTGGGAGTTAACTTGGTGGAAGTACAAGTTACATCAAGGACCTCATAAAAATTAAAATTGCATCCAAGTCCATGCATTTAGCACAAGGACCCTGAAACTAAGCAATGAATTAAGTGTGTGTTTTGAGGTTTGTGCATACTAGCGTTCACCATGCTCAAGACTATCAGTAGAATATTTCTAGATACTAAGAATGGAAAAGAAGATCCAATGGTTAGCACTATTTGGATTTGCCAGTCTTGATCCAACGGTCAATGTTGAAAGTTAATCCATACACTACATGAAGTGGTATGGTATTGTTAGGGATAAGGCAAGATAAGGATAAGAAGTATTGCGAATGGCTGATCTAATGGTAGGTCTTGTAGGATCGAGGTGCTTGAGAGTTAACACGGTTGGTGGAAGTACAAGTTACATCAAGGACCTCATAAAAAATGAAAATTACATCCAAGTCCATGCATTTAGCACAAGGACCCTGAAACTAAGCAATGAATTAAGTTTGTTTTGAGGTTTGCGCATACTAGTGTTCATCATGCAAAATACTATCAGCAAAATCTTTCTAGATGCTAAGAATAGAAAAGAAGATCCAACGGTTAGCAATGATTGGATTTGTCAGTCTTGATCCAACGGTCAATAATGTTCAAAGTTAATCCCTACAGTATGTAGTGGTATGGTATTGTAAGAAATAAGAGACAAGATAAAGATAAAAGAAGAAGTACTGCGAATGGCAGATCTAATGGTAGGTCTCGTAAGAGCGAGGTGCTTGAGAGTTAACACGGTTCATGGAAGTACAAGTTACATCAAGGACCTCATAAAAATGAAAATTGCATCCAAGTCCGTGCATTTAAAACAAGGACCCTAAAACTAAGAAATGTAGTACTATGTGTTTTGAGGTTTGCGCATACGAGCGTTCATCTTGCTAAAGACTATCATTTGAATCTTTCTAGATGCTAAGAATGGAAAAGAAGATGCAACGTTTAGAAATGTTTGGATTTTTCAGTCTTGATCAAACGGTCAATGTTCAAAGTTAGTTCGTACACTATGCAGTGTTATGGTATTATAAGAGATAAGACAAGATAAAGATAAGATAAGAAGTAATGCGAATGGCCCATCAAATGGTAGGTCTCGTAGGAGCAAGGTTCTTGAGAGTTAACACAGTCGGTGGAAGTACAAGTTACATCAAGGACCTCATAAAAATGAAAATTGCATCCAAGTGCATGCATTTAGCACAAGGACCCCGAAACTGAGCAATGAATTAAGTGTGTGTTTTGAGGTTTGCACATACTAGCATTCATCGTGCTCAAGACTATTAGTAGTATCTTTCTAGATGCTAAGAATGAAAAGAAGATCCAACGGTTAGCAATGTTTGGATTTGCTAGTCTTGATCCAACGGTCAATGTTCAAATTTAATCCGTACACTATATGAAGTAGTATGGTATTTTAAGAGATAAGACAAGATAAAGATAAGTTAAGAAGTATAGTACTCTGAATGGCTGATCTTTTGAATAACCTTCCCTCCTGATGTTTGGGAAGCAAGTGAAAATTTCGAAAACCAGAAAAGTTTGAATTTTTGTGCTGCCAAGGACCAAAGTTGTTTCCTTCCTATGTACTCCTTGTCCCTACTCCACACTAACACGCTAGAACACCTGCACGCAAGAGACATGCGTCTTGGCAAGCGCCACTCTGTGGACGAGGGAGATATCAGCCAGGCCGGTGCATGAGGGGAGAGGGGAGGAGAGATGGAGGATAGCGAAGGAGAGAGAAAACAAACAATTTGTATTGCGTGCATAGGTCCTGAAATTTACTACTAGTAGAGTGTACACTGTAAGGCTGCAGGACTACCTCATGTCAGGAACCCATCATAACTTTGCTCTATCATGGAACTGCCTTCAACTCCTCTTCGCTGCTGCCCTCTTCCCCTGCCAATGTTTTATTCTCTCAGCATGTACAGCGCGTGGACAGAGGTGAGCATATGTCTAAGCAAATAAATATACTACTTCCACATTGTGTAAAAAAGCACACCTTAATAAGGCATACTATGTGGCATCCACTAATTTTCACCTTATACATAGTGGAAAAAATAAAGTTATCTTTAAGCCTAATGTGCACCTCAAGCTTGTGGGTTGCCCATAGAGAATAGAAAAATTATTTCCCCTCTGCCTATTTCATGTGATCGTTTTCAAAAGGGGTTCAAAATTTTCAAGATGCAAAATCTTAGCTAGAGGCCGAACCAGTCGTCAAAGCTCTTTGCGGTTTCTGGTATATTAATTGACTGCTCTATGGGTACCTCCAAAAGATTATTTCAGAAAACATTCAAAGCAACCTACAATTTATTACTTGTAGTTCAAATTCGACCTTATTTCGATACATCGACATGAAGTCATTCAAGTGGGCGGAGTTAGCTAGGAAGGTTGAAAACTCATAAAACATCGGAATCGCAAGTACAACATGTTGTTGATCCACTGTATATGTGTGAAAACTTAGCTTGTGTCATTCAAATCCAATATTCTTCGCACTTTATTTACGTAAAAGAATGATCTCGTCATCAATTAGAATGTTCTTTCCTTGTAGTTGTACACTCACACCGATGACACTGCTTTACAAGAACATGCACTCATCTACCTCTGAAATGAAATTTAATTCAAGAGCAATCTTTCACGCTTACTTGTAGCTCAAGTTTGGCCTAATTTCATTAAACTGTCAAGATGCAAAATCTTAGCAAGAAGTTGAACATGTCTTCAAAACCTATTGTGGTTTATGATATATTAATTGACTGCCGATGGGTACCTCCAAAAGATTTTTCATAAAACTTTCAAAGCAACCTACAATTTACTTGTAGGTTAAATTTGATCTAATTTCGATACATCGACATAAAGTCATTCAAGTGAACAGAGTTTGCTAGAGGAAGATCGAAAACTCACACAACATGGGAATCATAAGTAAAACATGCTGACCCACTATATATGTCTGAAACTTGGCTTGTGTAATTCAGATCCAATATTCTTCGGGCTTTCTTTACGGAAAAGAACAATCTCGTCATCACTAGGAAAATTGAGATTTTTTTCCTGATAGTTGGATACTCACGCCAACAACATTATTTACTACAAGAAGATGTACTCATCTACCTATGAAATGACATTTAATTCAAGAGGAATATATCACGCTTACTTGTAGCTCAAGTTTGACCTAATTTCGTTAAATTGTCAAGATCGCATTTTAATGTATAGGTTCATAGGGGTTCACTCCGAATCTACACACTAAAATATGACTAGATACATAACCTTCACAAACCTAAACATCTTATATATATTGAAACTGAGGGAGTACTACTTATTGTACTACGAGTAAACTCCACTCTTTAGACAGTGTCTAAACGAGATGATCCCACTTTTCCATATCAGTTTTATAGCTTGGTCATACACTGTCGAGTGGGCCCATTATTTGCTTTTTTACTTAGGGCATCCGCAATATGTAAAAAACACACCTTAAGGCCTATGTGGCATCCACTAAGGTTCACCTTATACATTGTGGAGAACATAAAGTTTCCTCAAGATTGTGGGTTACCATAGAGAATAGAAACATCATTTCCCCTCTCTCCTCTCTCTTGCAAGGAGTAGTATGATAAGCTATGTGGGTCCTATCTTTTGGCAAAGGTTAACCTTATACATTGTGGTAATTTCCATATAAGTCGGGTGGGTCCTACATTATGGACGCCCTTAGACACTCGTGCCTTGTACTCCCTTCGCCTTCGTGCTAGACTCGTGGGTCCTAAACTATGATGTGGATATGGCCATGACCTTGATTTGTCGCTCAAGGCAATTTGTCGTTATGCATATTCTAATCTGTGCTAGCATTTTCAAAACTATTATTGGCCCATGATATATTCGCCGTCTGGGTTCCTTCAGAAATTTTTTAGAAATTTTCAAGAGTAATAGTCTATCGCTCTCACATGTATTCAAGTTTAACCTAATTTTGTTTTATCGTCATAGAGTCATTTAAGTGCGTGGAGCTTTGGCTTGGGAGTTTGAAAAATACTTAAACTTGGGAAACTATAAGAAATAATTGTCCACTTTTTATGAAAATTTGTGTGTGTGTGCGGGGGGCATTCCTTATTCTTTAATTTATTCTACCAGTAAAATACTTGAAAAACTCACTTCATAGTATGGCCTACTATACCATGTACTCTGTGTGAACTTTCTTGGGTTTAAAGGCAAGTGACCAAGGTCATGAACATACTCTATATATCTATAATGACGGTGTCTCCATATTTTGGTATAGGTCAGTCCATGTTAGCATGGTAAAGAAGTAAAAGTTTTTTTTAGAACGAAGTACGATTAATTTGGCTAAATTAGAGTTCATAGCATGTGCCATTTAGTTACTAGTACATAAAGTGGTTGGACAAATTAAATGTTATATTTTTCAGGCTCAATTTTCTACCTAATTTAACCCACTCAATCGACTTTCCATCGATTTGTCGAATTAGTTCTAATATAATGTTCAAATTTAATACGTACACTATGCAGTGGTATGGTATTGTAAGAGATAAAACAAGATAAAGATATGATAAGAAGTACTGCGAATGGCCGATCAAATGGTAGGTCTCATAGGACCGAGGTGCTTGAGAGTTAACACGGTCGATGTAAGTACAAGTTACATCAAGAACCTCATAAAAAATAAAAATTGCATCAAGGTGCATGCATTTAGCACAAGATCCTAAAACTTAGAAATGAATTAAGTGTGTGTTTTGAGGTTTGCGTATACTAGCGTTCATTATGCTCAAGACTATCAGTAGAATCTTTCTAGATGCTAATAATGGCAAAGAAGATCCAACGGTTAGAAATGTTTGGATTTGCCAGTCTTGATCCAACGGTCAATGTTCAAAGTTAATTCATACACTATATGAAGTGGTATGGTATTGTAAGAGATGATACAAGATAAAGATAAGTTATGAAGTATAGTACTGTGAATGGCCGATCTTTTGAATAACCTTCCCTTCCTATGTTTGGGAAGCAAGTGAAAGTTTTGACAACCGGAAAAGTTTGAATTTTTGTGCCGCCAAGGACCAAAGTGGTTTCCTTCCTATGTAATCCACACCAACGCACGACTACCGAACATGCCAGAGACACAGAGCCAACGTACCAAGGCACACATGCGCAACGCCCCGCTATGGACGAGGGAGAGATCAACTGGGCCAGTGTGCAAGGGAAAGGGGAGAAGATATGGAGGATAGCGAAGGAGAGAGAAAACACATGACTTTTTGCATGCATATGTCCTGATATTTTCTACTAGTAGAGTGTACACTGTAAGGCCGCATGAGTACCTCGTGTCAGGAACCCATCATAACTTTGCTCTCACATGGAACCGCCTTCAACTATTCTTTGATGCTTCCCTCTTCTCCTGCCAACATTTTATTCTCTCAACATGTACAACGCGTGGACAGAGGTGAGCATATGTCTAAGCAAAGAAATATACTACTCCCGCATTGTGTAAAAAAGCACACCTTAATAAGGCCTACTATGTGGCATCCGCTAAGGTTCACCTTATACATAGTGGAAAAAATAATGTTATCTTTAAGCCTATGGTGCACCTCAAGCTTGTGGGTTTCCCATAGAGAATAGAAAAATCATTTCCCTCTCTCCCTATTTCATGTGATCGTTTTCACAAGGGGTTCAAAATTTTCAAGATGCAAAATCTTCGCTAGAGGTCGAACCAGTCGTCAAAGCTCTTTGCGGTTTTTGGTATATTAATTGACTGCTCGATGGGTACCTACAAAAGATTTTTTCATAAAACTTTCAAAGAAACCTACAATTTATTACTTGTACTTCAAATTCGACCTTATTACGATACATCGACATGAAGTCATTCAAGTGGGCGGAGTTAACTAGGAATGTTGAAAACTCATAAAACATCAGAATCGCAAGTACAACATGTTGTTGTTCCACTGTATATGTGTGAAAACTTGGCTTGTGGCATTTAGATCCAATATTCTTCGCACTTTCTTTACAGAAAAGAATGATCTTGTCATCAATTGAGAATGTTCTTTCCTGGTAGTTGGACACTCACACCGATGACACTGCTTTACAAGAAGATGCACTCATCTACCTCTGATATGACATTTAATTCAAGAGCAATCTATCACACTTACTTGTAGCTCAAGTTTGGCCTAATTTCATTAAACTATCAAGATGCAAAATCTTAGCAAGAAGTTGAACCTGTCATCAAAACCTATGGTGGTTTCTGATGTATTAGTTGACCACCCGATGGGTACCTCCAAAGCTTTTTCATAAAACTTTCAAAGCAACTTACAATTTACTTGTAGGTAAAATTTGACCTAATTTCGATACATCGACATAAAGTCATTCAAGTGAACAGAGATACCTAGAGGAAGATCGAAAACTCACAAAACATGGGAATTGTAAGTAAAACATGCTGACCCACTATATACATCTGAAACTTGGCTTGTGGCATTCAGATCCAATATTCTTCGGGATTTGTTTGGGGAAAAGAACAATCTCATCATCACTCGCAAAATTGAGAATGTTTTTTCCTGATAGTTGGATACACACACCAACAACATTATTTACTACAAGAAGATGTACTCATATACCTATGAAATGACATTTAATTCAAGAGCAATATATGACGCTTACTTGTAGCTCAAGTTTGACCTAATTTCATTAAATTGTCAAGATGACATTTTAATGTATAGGTTCCTAGAGGATTACTCTGAATCTACACACTAAAACATGACTAGATACATAACCTTCACAAACCTAAAACATGTTATATATATTAAAACTGAGGGAGTACTACTTACTGTACTGTGAGTAAGCTCCACCATTTAGATAGTGTCTAAACGAGATGATCGATGGGATCTACTAAACTCAAGATGCTAACTTTTGCAGATGAGTTTTATAGCTTGGTCATACATTGCCAAGTGGGACCATTATTTCCTTTTTTCCTTAGGGCATCCGCAATGTGTAAAAAACACACCTTAAGGCCTATGTGGCATCCACTAAGGTTCACCTTATACATTGTGGAGAACATAAAGTTTCCTCAAGATTGTGGGTTGCCATAGAGAATAGAAACATAATTTCCCCTCTCTCCTCTCTCTTGCAAGGAGCAATATGATAAGCTATGTGGTTCCTATCTTCTCGCAAATGTTGACCTTATACATTATGGTAATTTCCATATAAGCCGGGTGAGTCCTACATTACGGATGCCCTTATACACTCGTGCCTTGTACTCCCTTCCCCATCCTGTTAGACTTGTGGGTCCTAAACCATGTTGTGGATATGGCCATGACCTTGATTAGTCTCTCAAGCCAATTTGTCGTTAGGCAAATACTAATCAGTGCTGGCATTTTTCAAAACTATTGTTGTCCCATGATATATTCGTCGTCCGGGTTCCTTCAGAAGAATTTTGGAAAATTTCAAGAGTAATAGTCTATCGCACTCATATGTATTCAAGTTTGACCTAATTTCATTTTATCGGCATAGAGTCATTTAACTGCGTGGAGCTTTGGCTTGGGAGTTTGAAAAATCCTTAAACTTGGGAAATTGTAAGAAAGATTTGTCCACTTTGTAAAAAAAATTGTGTGCGGGGGCATTTTTTGTTCATTAATTTATTCTACTAGTAAAATATTTGAAAAACTCACTTCACGGTATGGCCTACTATACCATGTACTCTGTGTGAACTTTCTCGTGTTTAAAGGCAAGTGACCAAGGTCATGGACATACTCTACATATCTATAATGACGGTGTGTCCATATTTTGGTATAGGTCGGTGCATGTTAGCATGGTAAAGAAGTAAAAGTTTTTTTCAGAACGTAGTACTGTTAATATGGCTAAATTATAGTTTATAGCATGTGCCATTTATTTACTAGTACATAAAGTGGTTGGATAAATTATATGTTATATTTTCTAGGTTTAATTTTCTACCTAATTTAACCCACTCAAACGACTTTCCGTCGATTTGTTGAATTAGGTCTAATTTAGTAATGTACAAGAAGTGTGTGACAACAAGTTCAATAGTATAACCGAGGCTTAGGTATAACAAAGTGATACGTTGTTTACTACCGGTCTTATACCAGCATATAAAATACCTAGCAATTAAACTATAAAACATCTAGCATTATGATGCAACAACCTCGTCAAAAAGCAACAAGATTGAACATGAATAAAATAAAAAACTTTTCTATGTCCATTTGAAAAATCGTAAAACTTGGGAATTGTAAGAAAGCATGGTACACTTTGTCTGAAAATTACGATGGTGGAATTCTTTATTAATAGTTTGGAACTAGAGGTCGTGGAGGAGCGAGATGCTTCTGTTATCGCGCAAGGGTTTGTTGTTGTCACAAGGTGGCTCAAGGAGCCTTTTGTAATTATTGTTACCTTTGAGCCTTTTTGTACTAGTGTTGATGATTATTTTAAATTTCAAAACAGAAAAAATGGTTGCTGGAAGTAGATCGGCGTGCCGTACCAAGGCACACGTGCGCATCACCACGCTGTGGACGAGGAAGAGATAAGCCGGATTATGCACCCGCGGCTGCGAAGAAGAGATTGATGGAGGACGGATGGTGAGAGCCAGCGAAGGACACAGAAAACACAACCTGTTTTTCGTGCATATACTAGTAGTAGGTCCATACATTTAATACTAGTGGAGTATATGTTGTACCTCGTGTCAGCAGCCCATCATAGCTTTGCTCTGACACCACACCGCCTTCAAGTCCTCCTCTTCTGCTCTCGTGCTACATTTTTTTGAAAGTCTCACGCTGCCTCCCTCTTGTTCTCTTACTTGTGTAGCTCAGGTTTGAGCAAATTTCGTTAAATTGTCAAGATGCAAAATATTAGCAAGAAGTTAAACCTGTTGTCCAAACTCTCGGTGGTTTCCGATATACTCCTAATTGAGCCCCGATGGGTACCTCCAAAAGAACTTTCGTCAAAATTTCAAAGAAACCTATGATATTACTGTTGCATTAACCGGATTATTCAAGATTTAATAACTTTACTTATTTTTTCATTAGTACTGTTTTTTCTTCCGTTTTAGTGAATCTATGGACTTCAACGGCAGAGAAGGTGAGGAGGATATGGTCTATGTTATACGGAATCCTCTTGGTGGAGCATATCAGGGTGGAGTAGAAGACGACGGAGCCAAAGTGGCTCATGGTTCTAAGTCCGGTGAAAGAATAGAGATAGAACAAAGAAGCCAAGTGCCAATGAGTTTTGATTGCAATGACGACTCGCAAGAGATCAAATATTAATTATATATGCATCATAGTGTACTATGTATGTAGTAGCATAGAATATGTGTACGAAAACATGTTTGAAAGTATAATGAAACACAAATTGAAAAGGAACGAAATGGAAAAAACAAGATGAAAAGGAAAACACAAAAACGTGTCGCGACAGAGAAACACATGAATTATCTTCCACAAAAGGAAGATCTTTTGTCCCGGGTTGTGTTACGTCCCGAGATTAGAGGTCCTCCATCCCCGCCGCGTTGCCATTGCCACAAGGTGGCCTTTAGTCCCAGTCTAGAGACTAGAGATAGGGGTCTCTAGTCCCGATTTGGCAGTCCCGGTTTCGCACCCGGGACCAATGCCAGTTACGGACCAGGACTAGAGCCCCGTTTTCTACTAGTTCTTCTTAAGCATATTGCTCGCCATCAAAAAAATCAGAAATACGTGTTTGACTTCTTTTAAAAAAAACTGCTCTGTTGCTTCATAATATCAATATATACCACTATATAGTATACGAATAACTTCGAACATCGGAAATTGGATATAGATTGGCAAATCCCAACATTGTTGACCATTGGATCTCTTTCAGTACATTAGATTATGTCATGTCTAGCATCTAGAAGATTCCATCGTTGGCCTTTATCACCATGAATACAATGTACGGAAAGTATGAAAAATATGGTTTTGAATGCCACAAGCCGAGTTTCTAGATATAGTGGACCATGTTTTACGTATGAAGGTGCTTCGCATGGTGGTGTTCTCGTATTTGGTAGTAGTACATAGGTGCTTTCTCGCATGATGAACAATATTGCCACTAGGAGTTTCCCCCTTGTTGAAAAAACATTCTTGGAGAGAGAAGAGGCCTAGATCATGCAGGAGGCAGCGCGAGAGCAGTGAAGAGGGGAATTTGAAGGTGGTGTGATGTCAGAGCAAAGCTGCGATCGGTTCCTGACACGAGGTACAGGGTATAGTGAGTAGTACTCCTACTCATCACGATCAACACACCCCGGCCAACTGATCTCTTCCTCATCCACAACGTGGCACTGCCCACGTGGGTCAACCTGCCTTGTCGTTCCATTTCACACTCTACAAAGAGGAAGCACCAAGAACACGAGTAATGCTACACTTATGGAGGAATTTTACATAATCAAACTTACGGGATCACGTGGAATCACAGGGTTGGGTGCAGTTTTTTTCCACACCCACAACACGCTGGTTCGAAAGTGTGAGGAGCGTTTCTTGTGTGCGTGAACCTAGTACAATAGTACAAAGGGTATGGCTCAGTTGCTCGCTCGAGAAGGACCCAATTGCTTTTCCTTGCTTAAATTTAGGGCCATTTGTGCTAAATTTATGGACCTTTGTGTAATTTTATCTTTTTTGATGTCTTTGATGTAAACCGTACTTGCTCCGACCAACCGTGTCAAATTTTAACTACAAGTAAGTGCGATAGATAGACTCCTGTTCAAATTTTCCATAAAACTTTTGAAGCTAACTGGGAATTCAGTAGATCGAAAACCACCGAAGAGCTTCTTCGTAAACTTCCAAGCAACCTATAATTTACTTGTAGTTCAAATTTGACCTAATTTCGAAAAATTGGCACTAAGTATCATTCAACTTGGCAGAGTTAGCTAGGAAGTTTTAAAATTCACAAAACATGGGAAAATCGAGAATGTTCTTTCCTGATAGTTGGATACTCACACCGACGACATCATTTACTAAAAGAAGATGCACCCATCTACCTTCAAAAGGCAATTAATCCAAGAGCAATCTAGCACTCTAACTTGTACCTCAAGTTTGACCTAATTTCGTTAAGTTGTCAAGATGCATATTCTTAGCAAGAAGTGGAACGTGTTGTCAAAATTTCAGGACCTTTACTATATATATGCATGCAAAGAAAATTATGTTTTCGCATCCTTCATTGCCTCATCACCATCCATACACACCCCAGTCGACTGATCTCTCCCTCGTCCACAATGTGGTGCTACCCACATGTGTGTCGGCCTGCCTTGTCATTCCATTTTACACCCTGCAAAGAGGAAGCACCAAGCACAGCCCCATCACACTAGTTCGAAAGTGTGAGGAGCGTTTTTCTGTGTTTGAAGCGAGTATAGTAGTACAAATGGTATGGCTTAGTTTCTCGCTCAAGAATGACCTGCCTTCTTTTCCGTGCTTAACTTTAGGGCCCTTTGTGCTAAATTTATGGACCTCTATGTAATTTTCTCTTTTTTGAGGTCTTCGATGTAAGCCAACTCGCTCCCACTGACCATGTCAAATTATAACTACTCATAAGAGCGATAGATAGATTCCTCTTAAAATTTTCCTAAAAACTTTTGAAGCCCTAACCAGGAATTCAGTACATCGAAAACCACCGAAATGTTTTATCGTAAAACTTCCAAAGCAACCTACAATTTACTTTTAGTTCAAATTTGACCTAATTTTGATAAATTGGCACAAATTATCATTCAAGTTGACAGAGTTCGCTAGGAAGTTTTAAAATCCACAAAACATGGGAATATCAAGAATGTTCTTTCCTGAAAATTGGAACACTCACACAGATGGCATCGTCTACTAAAAGAAGATGCACCCATCTACATTCGAATAGAGAACTAATCCAACATCAATCTATCACGCTAACTTGTAGTTCAAGTCTGACCTAATTTTGTTATGTTGTCAAGATGCAATTTCTTAGCAAGAAGTTGAACGTGTTGTGAAAATTTCAGGACCTTTACTATATATATGCACGCAAAACAAATTATGGTTTCTCTCTCCTTCACTACCCTCATCACCATCCACGCACACCCCGTTCGGCTGATCTCTCCCTTGTCCAAAATATGGTGTTGCCCACACATGCGTCGACCTACCTTGTTGTTCCATTTCACACCCTACAAAGAGGAAGCACGAAGCACACCCACAACATGCTTGTATGGCTAAGTTGCTCACTCGAGAAGGACCCGGTTGCTTTTCCTTGCTTAACTTTAGGGCCCTTTATGCTAAATTTATGGACCTCTTTGTATTTTTATATTTTTTGAGGTCTTAGATGTAAACCGTACTTTCTCTAACCGACCGTGTCAAATTTTAACTACTAGTAAGAATGATAGATAGATTCCTCTAAAATTTTCCAACAAACTTTTGAAGCTCTAATATGGAATTCAGTAAGCATCATACAATTAGTTCAAATTTGACCTAATTTTGATAAAATTTGCATAGAGTCTCATTCAAGTCGGTAGAGTTAGCTAGGAAGTTTTAAAATTCGCAAAACATGGGAAAATTGAGAATGTTCTTTCCTGATAGTTGGAAACTCACACCGACGACATCGTTTACTAAAAGAAGATGCCCCCATATACATTCAAAAAGACAATTAATCCAAGAGATATCTATCATGCTTACTTGTACCTCAAGTTTGACCTAATTTCGTTAAGTTGTCAAGATGTAGAATCTTAGCAAGAAGTTGAACCTCATGTAAAAATTTCGCGGACCTTTACTATACATATGCACGCAAAGCAAATTGTGTTTTCTCTCTCCTTCCCTGCCTCATCACCATCCACACACACGTTGGCTCACTGATCTCTCCCTCGTCGATAACGTGGCGCTGCCCACGTGCATCGACCTGCCTTATCATTCCATTTCACACACTGCGAAGAGGAAGCACCAAGCACACCCCCAACACGCTGGTTCGAAAGTGTGAGGAGCGTTTTGTGTGTTTGTGTGAAGCAAGTACATTAGTACGAAGGGTATGGCTCAGTTTCTCGCTCAAGAAGGACCCGAGTGCTTTTCCTTGCTTAACTTTAGGGCCATTTGTGCTAAAATTTTGGAACTCTATGTAATTTTCTCTTTTTGAGGTGTTATATATAAACCGTACTCCCACCAACCGTGTCAAATTTTAACTACAAGTAAGCATGATAGATAGATTCCTCTTAATATTTTCCAAAAACATTTGAAGATAACTAGGAATTCAGTACATCGAAAACTATCAAAAATCTTTTTCTTAAAACTTCCCAGCTTATAGAAAAATTCTACCACATACATAGGTGATGCCCTAATACTAGTATGAAAATAGAAGCTGTAAATAGTAATTAATATGTCTAGTCAAACTAACGTGACGAAACTGTATTGCGCTAGAAAGTGACATGGTTAATTTATTGCACAGGGTGCATTAGTCTATCACGCATTCACGCTAGCCGGCGTTCTCAATGTAGCCGCTTCTTACAGAAGAAGAAAAGAAAAAACTCTTTCAAAGAGCCATCCCATCTTCCCCATCCCCGTTTAGTTTATCCCCGCTCATCGATGCCACCTGGCCGCATCTATGGCGCGCGCTTCACACATTTTACTCGCCATCTTGCCCGCTTCATCAATCACTCTAGGCCACCAGCACTCTCCTTCAAAAACCACCAACAACTCTACATAGATCCACCCTCGCCTCTAATTTGTCCAGACGCAATGGCGGATTTGAGGTGCAACCCACGGCACTACGGCTAGAGCAAGGTCGGCGATGATGTCTTCAACAAAATCACTATATGTTTGGACACTACCAGCACCATTAGGCTGGCTGCATGCTCCAAGGAGTTGTACCACCAGGTCACCAGCGGAAAAGGTAGCAGGTGCCCCATAGACGTTGTTCATTGGTATCCTACAATGATTCTATGAGCAAAAGATCCAGTGCTACTATGCCCCGTGCATAGCCTGCATGGAGCGAGGATGCGAGTTTGTCACCCGGCCATTGACTGTGCATGAGCTCTTTGACCACTTGAAACTTTCCCACAAGATGTATTTGCCCAAAGTGACCTACTCCAACAAGCACTGGTACCCGACTGACCCGGTGCCCGCACTAGGGATCATCGGCATCGGGAAAGAGGGCATGGAGTTTGCTGCCCTAATTGAAGGGTACACCGTGGACATCATCCTATCTGTTAGGTCGGCAGCATGTGAATCGTCGTGGTACAAGGTGGTGTTATGATCTCTGTCGTCATGGGATAAGCTCCATTCGGTAAAAATTGCAGTGACATCTAAGAAGACGAGAAGGCCTTCGTCGACTGAATGTGCTGTGAAAGGGCTCATGTCATACCTGTCGAAACCGTGGCATTACCCGCGAGCTTCTCAAAATGTCGTCGGAATTCCCCTTGGATTACAAGAATATCAACCAAGAGTGAGTTAACATATATAAATCTTCTTGTGATGATCCTAATATGAATATACGTAATTTCGTACTAATTAATTACTTTATGTTGGTGACAGACCCAATTGGTTTGGGTTGTCTAGCCAAATATGTCTTCATGTTCAATGCTCGCTGCTGCAGTCCCGTGGAACTGCGTGGTGCCTAGCTGCGAGTTCGCCACAATGTCGTTTGTGCTCCACTCCCTCCTCAGATAAGCCTACTCAATGAGGTTGCACCTTTTCCACTATGGTAGGAAAGGCAGGTACATCTCTAAGACGGTGTCGGCACCGGGCTCGCAGAATGCAGATATCAGGGTAAGCAGGGACTATGGCACGGTGTTTTGTGTGCTATTTGTTGGGCGTGACAAAGTCACCTTGATATCCGTCGTGTGCGTCAGGTCGGCAGCGCGCTTGTCCCCAAAGTACAGGCTGAAGTTGAGGTCTGCACATTCAAATGGCTTGTGTGAGAAGGTATTCTATGCAAATCCTAAAGCCACTTTCTCTTTATCGGTTTGTCGGTCTAATCTGGTTTCTCATTGTCCGAATCGACCATCGGAGTTCACCGTGGAATACAAGCTTCATAGCGACAGGATTCTCTAGAGAATAGCACATCTTAATCTCCTTATGATGATCCTAGCTTAAGGTAGTTCTCAGTATTTTGTATGGAGTTCTGCTACTGCATGCTAATCTATTTTGTAGTAGGAGTAATACCTATGTACTGGTACTTGTTCAGACTGTCGGACCTAGTGCAGAATATGGTCTCTCTTTCCTTTTGAATCATGGCCTTGCTACATCTACCGAATTTTAATGTCTGCATTGCTGAATCTGTCAATTCCTTTGGTCATTATCTGTACTGCTAAATCAGTCACTTTGAAATGGTGCTAAATCTATCAAGTGCCACTTATTATGAATTGGGAATCTGTTTATATTTTTCTATCTTATTCAGTACTTCTAAATCTTTCAAATGCCAATGAATCTATCAAATGTTCCGTTGTTGCTATTACTAAAGTATTTTTAGAACTAATAGTGATGTATTGGTACTTCTTTTGATCAAGACCAGTAGGTTGTCTTGCTCTTATTTTGGAACATGGCCATAATATGGTCTCTTTGTACTTTTGAAAAGTATGGCCTTGCTACATCTATTGAATTTCAGTATCTACATTGTTAAACTATCAATTCTTTTGGTCATTATCTGTACTGCTAAATCGGTCACTTTGAAATGTTGTTGAATCTGTCAAGTGCGTTGATTATGTATTTGGAATCTATTGATATTTTTTTGTTTTATTTAGTGCCGCTGAATTTTTCAAATGGTAGTGAATCTGTCAAATGTTCTATCATTTTAATTATAGTACTAAAATATTTTGTAGAACTCATTGGTACTTGTTTAGATCAAGGGAAGTATATGGTCTTACTATTCGTTTGAAACTTGGCCTTGTCACAATCTAGATGAGGCTTGGGGCATTTTGGTTTGCATATGTGGGTCACACAGTCATTGATGTGAGTAGAAGGTATGCATAGAAAAGAAGGCTTGATCGTGAGTTTTGCTTGCTCTGATGATCGGGTGTGATCAGGGAAAAGTGACTGATCCCGCGCCAAGGTTATTAGTGCTGAAACAAGAATTGATTCTCGCTGTCCTGCTATTTAATTTCAGAGTTTGTATTGCTGAATTGGTCACTTTGAAATGCTGTTGAATATGAACTAGGAACCTACCGTCATTTTACCAATCATGATGCAATTTAGGGCGTTGGTTCTTGCCTTTCTAGAAGTTTCAGTAATTTTAGCAGGCTTGCCAAATTTTGCAAAGGGGTACCTTTCTAGAAAGTTCATATGAGGTTTAGCATCTTTGTATTTTGGTACGTATGAAGTACCGAAAGACATAAGTGAGTCAACCTCAACTTACAACTACTCTGTCTAACTGATGTGAATCTGGACAAAGTTGAGGCCATTAGAAAACGAACTGGATGTAGTAGTATAAAAATGATAAATCATCTCTCAGTTCTAATAACTGAGATGTGATGAGAGAATACTCCATGGCAGTGTGCCAGTCTATAGTAGCTATAGTACTCTGTACTCCATAACTCTAGTCAGCGTGCTCAATGCAGTGCGCCTAACAGTAGACAACCGAAGGAGCACGGCAAAATCCCCTCCTTCAAAGAGCCATCCCCAACTCCGTGAGGCTGCATTTAGATCTTCTTGAGCGCACACTTCACACATTTTTCTCGCCATATCACCCACAGCATCGATCTTTCCAGGCCAACCATCATACATAGATCCATCCAGACATGATGACTGTGGATTTGAGGCATAACTGGCTAAACAACATCTGGACAAAGGTCAGCGACAACGTCTTCAACGAAATAGCTAGGCATCTGGACACTACCAGCGCCATCCGGTTGGCCGCATGCTCCAAGGAGCTGTACCACCAGCACTGGCGGAAAAGGTAGTAGATGCCCAACGACATCTGTTGGACTTTGGTCTCCTACAAGGACGTCTACGACCACAAGATCGCGTGCAACTACCACCGGTGTGTCTGCATGGAGCCAGGATGCGAGTTCACCAACATTAAGAAAGTGTTCGTCGAGCACCTCGTACCTGCCCACTCAATGAAAGTGCCCAGCTACAGCCCCAAAAAATGGGACTCGTCTGTGCCGGTTCGTGCACCGGGCTCGCTCAGAGCTAAGGTCATCAACATCGGTAAGGAGGGCAAGTTGTTCGTCGCCCAAATTGACAGGAATAGCATGGACATGCTCCTAGCAGTGTGCGAATCACGGCGGTACAAGGTGAGGTTTTGGTCGTTGGTCTTGTTTGCAAGTTTCAATCAGATTGTAGTAACGAGGTCATCAGAGACAACGACTAGGCCATCGTCAGCCAACACCATGCAGGAAGTGCTCACATCTTTTCTATCGAAGCCACGGTTTTACTGGCATAGTACTGAACCTATCATTGGACAAGATTTACTGATGAGATATCACATCTTAATCCTCTTTTGATGATCCTACTATGAGTGTATGTAATGTTGTACTAATTAGCTAGTTTATGTTGGTGGCAGATTCCCTTCGTAATTGGAATTGCCGAATTAAGGATCCCAAATTTCATGGTTTGTCATATGAATTTTACATGTATGCTGCTGACCTAGAGGACAACATGCGACAATGAAACGAGAGATGCGTCCCAGGCAGGAAATCAAGTGCGCAGCCCGGCCTGCACTTTGACACGCTGAAGCATTCTCTTTTCTTCGAGTATGTATGATGGGACATGTAATGGTTCCTAGCTTAGTGCAAGCTTGTAGTTCTACACTTCTACTAAGTATTTTGTATGGAGTTCAGCTAATGCTAATCTATTTTGCAATAATACGTATGTATTGGGACTTGTTCAGATCGAGTGGAGAATATGTATGGTCTCTCTTTCATTTTGAAACTTGGCCTTGCCGCATTATTGTACATCCGTTGAATTTCAGTGTCGCCATTGCTGAATTTGTCAATTCTTTTGGTCATTTTCTTCCACCGTTGAATCGGCCACTTTAAATTGTTGCTGAATCTATCAAGTGCTGCTAAATGTGAACTGGACATGTGTTCGTCGCCATTTTACAATGTGCTAATTACTGTGTATTACATGATAGTAGATCTTTGGTTTTGGACCGGTGCAATTTGCAGTTCCTCCATGCCTGGGAGTTGGGCGGTGTCGGGCATCATCTAGAGGAAAAACATTCCTTTTTGTTGTTCCATGAACCATCTCATATTACCCAGGGCCTGCATTACTCAATATACATCAATCGCGGGGGAGAATACCCAATTGACACAAAAAAAATTAACCCGCTTAGGGATCTTTGTGTGGTTGAGGGTGGATTTTGGATGCATAGTGGTACTAGTATATTACTAGTTCTTGTACTTCGGAGTATTTTATACTATATATTGGGAGTACTTGTTTAGTTCAAGGGTAGGATATTTTCTTGGTTTGCCTTTGTTCGGTCGTTGCTATTACCAAAGTATTTTATTGAACTAATAGTGATGTACTTTACTTGTATAGATCAAGTGCAGCAAATTTTCCTGCTTTTGTTTTAAAACCTAGAATTGTCACAGTTATCTAGATGAGTCTTGGGAATTTTGGATTGCATATGGGGGTCACACGGGCATTGATGAAATGAGGTGGTATTCACACAGAAGCAGACTTGATCGACAGTTTTGCTTATTCCAATGATCGAGCCTCTTCGGAGAACACGACAAACTGATCGTGCACCAAGGTTTTTGGTGATGGAACAAGAACTTATTATCTCTGTACTTCTATTGAATTTCATGCAAGAAAGCTACTGAATCTCTCTACTATTCTTTCATTGCTATTACTAAAGCATTTTGTGGAAATACTGTTGTACTAGTACTTGTTTAAATCAAGGGCAATATATAGTCTGGCTTTTCTTTTGGAACATGGCCTTGTCGCAATCTAGATGAGACTTGGGAATTTTGGGTTGCATATGGGGGTCACACAGACAATGATGTGAGAAGAAGGTACTCAAAGCAAACTTGATCGTCAGTTTTGCTTGCTCCAATGGTCGAGTGTGTCTGGTGAAAAGGGCAAACTGATCGTGCGACAAGGGTTTTAGAGCTAAAACAAGAACTGGTTCTCTTTGTACTTCTATTGTATTTAAGTGTCTATATTGATGAATTGGTCACTTTTGAAATGCTGCTGAATTGGTCAAGTGCTGCTGAATATGAACTTCGAATCTATTGATAATTTTTCCATCTTATTCTGTACTGCTGAATTTTGACATGAATATCTACCAAAAAGAATTATCGCTTTCCCCTCCCTCTCTAAGGTCATTGTTTTAAATCTGGCCGAGCACATCACAATGCAATTTTTATTAACTAGGAGAAGAAATCTAGTAGCTCATTTGGCCCCTCTTTAGTATAGAACATTTTAATTCAGTATTTTCAGGGTCAGGGGACTGCTCACCACAACCCAGTGAAATTTGAGAAAGGAGCTCATGGAGCATAACCAAGAACATATTAATTCGGCCTTTTAGGGGTCATGGGACTGCTGAGCACACCCCAGTGAGATTTGAGAAAGAAGCACATGGAGCATAGCCTATGGAATATAACCCACGTAGAGCAGCCTATGTGGAATAGCCAAACTCTTTTTAATTTGGCCTATGGTATTTTTTTTATAAATACCTTTGTTATAGTGGCAACACACTCAGTTTACGTTTAATTGATTTGAATGTCTTTTGCTCGAATCACATGTGTGTGTGTCTTGGGTTTACAATTTTTTCTTCTAGCAATATGGCATTACGGAGAGGCTAATATCACGGACCCAGCAGCCTACAGCATCCCTCAAGTTTATTTTTGAGAGTGGACTTGAAAGAAAGTTTAAATACTTGTGTAGATAGGCTGGCATCAGGGACATACCAGGCAAAATATACAAGGCTACATCAGGGACCCACGAGCCAGAACATACCAGAGAGTCTGACATAAGGGCCCCAGCAGTAAGAACATACACGGCAGCTACGGTGAAAATAGCAGACACGGCAGGAAAAAGAAGTTCATGATACATATGTTGAACTTATAGGGAAGCTGACATGTCAAACCCAGCAGGCCCAAGCATAGCCCATGAAATTAGCGTATCAACCCCAAGCATAGCCCAAATCCTTCTAATTCAGCCTTTTTGTGGTTTTCTAGCCACCGACCATAGCCTATTAAATTTAGGGGTGAGCCCATGGAATATAAGCCATGACGAATAGGGCATCCGCCCCAAGTTAGCTCAGAATACTTTCAATTCAGCCTTTATGAGCATTTTTTGTACTCTAAGGCTGACATCTGGGACCCGAAAAAACAGCCCAACATACATATATTTCTTTCAAATAGAGGCTGTCATCTGGGACCAGCATAGACACGTTTCTTGCATAGAGGAGGTTGACATCTGGGACCCAGCAAGTTGCCAAGGACAAAAATCGGACACGGCAAAAAAAAGTCCATCATACACATGTTTCATTTACAAAGAGGCTGATATGTGGGACCCAGCATCATGACCTTATATAGATGCTACATCGAGAAACGTTGCCATTTCTAAATAGGGAGGTGCGAGCGAGAAAAAAGTTCAGCATGCGCACATTTCTTATAATGAGAGGATAAAATGACGGACCCAGTAGCGCGAGCGAATGGAAGATTTTTCGAGCAACGCTATCTAGTTCGGAACAGGGTAGCGCTAGAGAGGAAAAAATTACATCATACCCATGATTCTTCTAATGCAAGGCTGACATAGGGGACCCGTCAGGCTGAATAAACGACTGATGCAGCAAGCAACGCTATCAAGTTTGGAACACAAATGCACGACCGAGGGAAAAAATCCATCATACACATGTTTCTTCTAATGAGTGGATGACATGTGGGGACCAGGAGGTTGATCAAATGGTAGATGCATTGAGCATCGCTATCAACTTCAGAAAAGGGTAGCGCGAGCAAAGGAAAAAATTCCATCATACACATGTTTCTTACAATGAGAGGATGCCATGTGGGTCCTAGCAGTTTGCTTAAACGGTAGATGCATCGAGTAAAGCTATCAACTTCGGAAAAGGGTAGCACGAGCAAAGGAAAAAATTTCCATCATACACACGATTCTTCTAATGAGAGGCTGACATGTGGGATCTAGTAGCCTGACTAAACGGTAGACGCCTCCAGCAACATTATCGAGTTCAAATCAGAGAGGTGCAACTGAAAAGTATGGTCCGCTAGAGACACTAACGGCTGGGTCTCACATGCCTCAATAGTGTTCGGCGAGTCAACATCGCATGAGGAAACAAAATCTTGTTTCTTCCACGCGCCAGCCGAGCTTCCCCCATGTTTTAGCGGTTCCTTCATAGTAGAGGACCACGAAACCGGGAAAAAAAGTTTTCCATCGGCCACGACTGAGCCACAAAATTCGTTGTGTCTTCTACGGCGACCGTCGGGCCAAGTCGTTGTAGAAGGAAACATTTCTTGTAGTTACTAGGGACACGGCTAAGTACTTAGATTAGACACCCTTCTTTGGGGTTTGTACACTTTACCCATGTGACTTGGTCAACCCGCTTGTACCATCGCACTGGTTTTGTGTCATGGTAGGGAGAAGTCCAAGACGAGACCATCTAGGAGGAACTTCCCAAATCCATCCACGCACCATACCAACCTACACTATCTATATCTCTAACTATGTAGGGTTCGAGTCGCCACAACCTACTAAGTCCAGCCAACCGCCGATTTTATTATTGACACATGGTTGCACAGGTAAGCTAGAAACCAAAGAAACCAATCCTTTCTCAGTACCCTGGGTAGTATTCCCCACCATAAATCTGCGCTCTGATGAAAATCAAAACAATTTCACCCAGGTGGTTCATTAAAAATTATGTTTTTTGTCACTTAGTAAGATATAAGGTTTCAAAACACATAATGTTTTATGGCATGATTCCCATCCTCGTCTATATAGCATAGCTAAGAAACCTACCAATATGTTGGCTCACAAACAAGGTATACTACAGGAATAATACGGGATATAGAATAGCATATATACACATCAATTCCTACACATGCAAATCTATGAAAATATCTACAATGCATAGGAAAATAGTAGGAAATTTATGACCAAGATAGCACCACTTGCCTTTGTTGTAGTCGTTAAGATAATCCTCACAATTATAATGGTTCCCCTTGTCACAATCACAATACTCGCAATCATAGTAGCTGCGATCACAGTAGTTGCACTCCTCGCAAGCTAACTGACATGGGTATGATTACTCGCCTACATATGTTTGGTTCCCCTAGCTGCATAAAGGCTCACGGCCCATGAAGACCCAAGAAAAAGGCTCAGGAAGCATCTGACAGAAGTCTTAGTTTTACAAGATAAGGAAATAGAAACCTACATTGAGTTGATGTTGTAATTTTAAATATGTAACCTATCCATATACGGATTTGGGACCCAACCTATTATATATAGGCTAGGAAGATCCTACAGAGAGGAACCAAAAAACCCCAAGCAATCTGTAATAGAATTGTGCATCGATAATCAGACGACTTCGACTCCCTTGTTTGTCTAACATCTAAAGAAATCCCCAACGTTCTCTTTTCCGCAAAACCCTAAGTCCCTTACCATGGACATTGCTGAGATTACTCCTCATCAATGGGTGCCGTCTGTGGGAAACCCGAACGCTAGAGTCATGAATTTTATGAACCCCTTTTCATCAAGCAACAATCCAAAGGAAGCGGAACCAAGCCCACCCACCCCTGTCTCGGTACCCGCTGTTTCAATGGCGGATCCGATCTCATCATCAGAAGTTTCCACTTTTAGGTGGACGAACCCAAAGAACCTCACCTCTCGGCTCCGATTTCATCGGGAAATTCGGTGGAAAAAGCTACGCCCACGGTGATACCCGCATCATCTGTCGGATCATCCGCATAAGCTACACTCCAGTCGGAGAAAGATGAAGAAAACACTGAAAACACAGCAGATCTGGGGGATCTTGATGGTCTTTACGATAATATTTTCCTCGGGTAAGACTCTCATCTAACTTCACCACGTGGTTCAAGCCCTGCAAACACAGAACTAGAAGAAAACAACGAAAGTATCGACTTCAGAATCGGGATGGCCAAAAACTTCTTGATTTCACTCATCCCCCAGACAGTGTCTCCCTCGGATCCGACAACGACATCACTAGTTCATACATAACTCATCACCAAGTGTGAGTGGTCATCGGAGATGCCTCAACTTAGTGTGAGTCTAACGGTAACCCTATCCTTGATCCTGATGATATTTTGTAAGGTGACAATGCAGGATTCACGTAAACGAAGGAAATCATGGAAACAAAGGAGATCGAACAAACAACCATGTAATCCTAAGAGGAGGAGAATTACGTAGAGGCGAGCGACAAACTCTTCGGCTACTAGCAGAAGCATGGAAAAAAGAAAGGGAAGCAATTTCGGGTGTGGTCCCAATGACAGTTGAGGCCACACGCGAAGATCCACTAGACTACCAATATTTGCTTCATCACAAGAAAAGGGATCTACTAAGGATGCAGAGGCAACTCGACAAAAGGAAAAGGCTAGCCAACGAATTCAGCCTACAATAGACGCACCTAAGCTCTACCGAGGATTAGGAAGTGTCACTAGAGGAGCACTGCCAAGGAGAGGAACCTCACGGCTGCAAAATATCGCTGAAGCTAAAAGAAATGAACTGACTCAAGATCTCGATTTATTGTTCATGTCAGTAGGTCCAACAAGACACATCAAAGCAAAAACAGCCCAAGCCGCAATTATAGCTTCACAACTCAACCCGCACCCGACGATCCTCGTGCGTCTCTCCATCGCTCTGCTCTGATGAACCTCAGCATGGTAGCAACATCTCTTGCACAAGCAGAACAAGGAATCACAAGACAACCCGACATATCCCCACGCCGTCGTAACATCCTTCGGCAAGTGGGGCAAACCTGACGATCACGATCACCACATCAGGTGCACTTTTTGGGCTCCGAGCCGCGAAACGACGCAAGAGACGACATTACACAACGCAAGATCGACAGATCTAGAGAAGAGCACAACATCCAAAGATATTATGACCGTGAAAGCAAGGACGAGTATGAACTATGTGGAGCCAGTTTCTTTACCTGACGGGTTTGCAAAACTACAATACACAAGGATTTCAATCTCCCTCATGATCATCATAAGTACGACAGCCTCCAAGAACCTGAAGCTTGGTTGGCATACTATTTGGCAACCATCAAACTATAGGGCTTGTGAACCTGATGTTTCTATTCTCTATGGCAACCCACGAGTTTGAGGCAACTTTATGTTCTCTACAATGTATAAGGTGAACCTTAGCGGATGCCACATAGTCCTTAAGGTATGTTTTTTACACATTGTGGATGCCCTAAGGAAAAAAGAAAATAATGGGCCCACTTGGCAGTTTATGACCAAGCTATAAAACTCCTATGCAAAAAACGTTAGCATCTTTAGTTTAGTAGGTCCCATGGATCATCTCGTTTAGAGACTGTCTAAACGGTGGAGTTTACTCACATTACAACAAGTAGTACTCCCTCAGTTTAAATATATATAAGATGCTTTAGGTTTGTGACGGTTATGTATCTAGTCATCTTTGCGGAAAAGAACAATCTCGTCATCACTGAGAAAATTGAGAATGTTTTTTCCTCATAGTTGGACCTGAAGCTTGGTTGGCAGACTATTTGGCAACCGTCAAACTACAGGGTGGCTCCAAGGCCATCGCAATGCAGAGTGTGTAGATGCACCTAACTGGTGCCGCTCGGTCATTTCTAAGACAGTTACCCGAAGATTTCATCAGTAGCTGGAATGATCTTAAGGACAAATTCATCCAAAATATCCACTCCACATTCAAGCGACTCGCATCTCTGGAGCAATTGTGAGCGTGCAAGCAGAAACCTGAAGAACCAATACTTGCCTTCATCCAGCGGTGGAACATTATAAAAAATTCGGTTGAGGCCATATCTGATAAAAGGGCAATTGACGCCTTCAACGAAGGCCTTCGTCGACTAGTATTCATAGAGGAGATGGGACATGTCAAGCCCAAAAAAAATTCACAGCTGATGGACATGGCAAACCGCTGGGCTGCCGAGAAGACGCAGTACACACTAAGAGAGGCCGCACACCCGAAGAAGATAGGGATAGGCGCCATAATAATAGAAGACGAAGAAACAACGATGGATACAGTAGGCCTAGCTATTTCGCAACTGGTAACTCAGGAGGGGACATCCAAAGAAATGACGATTACAACAACGGGTACCGCAGCAACAGGGACGACGTCGGAGGAAGCTAACTACCATAGCGATACTAGCCAAGCGCTCGGGAACCGCCAATGTCCGCAATGAAAATGCTAGAAGGACCCTGCAATATGCACTTTTACATCGACTCGACGGGAAAAAGGCGATCAGACCATCTCATGAAGGACTTCCAAACATTTTTAAAAATGCAAGAGCTATGCAATGCAAAGGCAACCAAAGCAACAAGCCGAGGATACGCCACTACATCTGTCGCTTTTGCCATTGGCGCACTGCCACCACCACCAGTACATCCGCTAGCAGGGTAGCCGCAACACACAACAAACCAAGAAGATGAGTACCCGAGGTCCAAGGGGGAAATATCAATGATTCATAAAGGGCGACCATCCAACATGACATAAAAGTTGATTACAAGACAAGTAAACATGGCAGTAAGAACACCACCCCTACACCCGAATACCTCCACTGGTCAGAACAAGAAATCACGTTCAGTAGAGCTGATCACCCGCTTCGGGTGCCACGACCAGGTTAGTCATCCTTAATAGTAGAAGCGCAAATTGGCGGGTTCGACATGAGGAAGGTTCTCTTGGATGCAGGGAGTAGCATCAATCTCATTTATGCCGGGCAATGGATTGGTCCCTGACAAACCTAGCACCTATGGACACAACTTTCCATGGTATAGTTCTAGGCAAAGCCGAGATTTCTTTAGGCAAAGTCTACCTTGGCGTAATCTTTAGATCAATGAACAACTTCAGGCGCGAAAAACTTGAGTTCAAAGTCATGGATTGTCCATCACAATACCACTTGATCCTGGGACGACCAGCTTTCGATAGGTTCATGGCAGTACCCCCACTAGGCATATCTGGTCTAAAAATGCTAGCCCCCAATGGGATCATAACCGTAAGAGGACGTTTCACTCGTTCAGATAGCTGTGACCGAGAGTTCAATAAAATATTAGAATCTTTCGGGATGGAAGCAGAATTTGGATAGCTGAAAATTGTGGGTGCGGAACTATTACACGAAGGACATGTCCCTAGTGAACAGACTCCAGAAAATCAGGCGCACCATGCAACTGCAAAAAAGGACCTATCCGGCCTCCAACATTGGTCCCGCATAGTAAGGCGTGCTCGTCAGTTTCTCCAGTGAGAATTGGGATACTCTTGTGAACTCAATCAATGCAAAAAAAAACCCCAAGGAACCTGACGAGCACTCAGCCAAATTAAACACAACAGATAATTAACTATCCACCCGACGAATCAGGGCCATTGGATAGCAAGCTCCTCACCTCACCAATACGTGGCACATTGTAGGGATAACGAAATCAACATGGGTGGCTAACCCAATAGTCGTCTCAAAGAAAGGCAATAGACTCTGCGTGTGCATTGATTTTCCAACCGAAAGCGATCTAGCAAACTAAGCCCCTTTCTCGGTGGTCCGTTGTGTAAAGCTGCGCATCCAGTCGAAACGATGAAACCTCCTTGAGCCCACAGGCAACGCAATAAGACAACAATGGAGTACCTCAAGACAAAATCCACAGATTTTAGGAAGTTCTTTTACTTTTACACATTTAATATTCAATAAGGCCAACGGCTAGGCGAGCACACCAAAAATGTATGCTCTACTATTCGACGATAAATAAAGAAAAGTTCCAAAAACTAGGTCTCAAGATTTTTGCTGTTCTATTCATCGGCCTGATACACAAGGGTTTCGACAAAAGCACCATATCAAAATCTTCACCTCCAATACAAAGTGCCTTTGACCCCAATAAAAGCTGACTTAGCCTATAGGCGTTAGACAAATAAAAAGGTCCCGGGCAATAAAAACAAAATTTCATATAAATTTACAATGTTTTTGATAAAAACAATGGCATTACATAGTATTTCTATGAATACAAAGATACATAATATAGGAAACAGTTAGATGGTAAAATTTATGAAGAAATCTTCGTCTTCCTCTAGGCATCTCTGGACCATCCTAATGGAAGGCCCACGGGCAGCCCCGTAGTGAGGCGCCATGTTAAACAATCCACTGCCAGCACGGGGAGGCAATCATAGAGACATAGTACTGGGTGGTACGCATGCACCCAAGAAAGTGCAAGATTAGCACCTGCCACAAGTTGGAGATTCACAGAGTGGTGAATCCTTTCACCCTGCCAAATTTTGGCATCAAATTAGCTAGCTCTAGGGCTGAGGATCCTAGGGAAACAAGGCATTATACACAATAGCCAAGTATCCACGGTAACACTAGACGAACTCCTCCACCTCTGATGCGCGATCTTGAAGCAAAGACACCGAATAGGCATGACGATGATCACTCGAAAAATCAGTATTGGTACCTTGGGAAGCAGTTACCAGCGCATGGATTAGATTGCGCAGGCGTTTGGACTCTTCCCTCTCGCACAATAGAATGCCTAAAGCACAAAAATGAAAGTTAACTTCTATGACTAAGAGGAAAATACTAAGAAATATTGCGGAATACTTACATAACATCTTCTCGCTCGCCCTCGAAATCACCTCCAGAAAATACGCTTCAGGATCTAGGGCTTTGCGCATCTTCTATTGAGATACGTCCACCATCGCTTGGACGACCCGAAGATTACCCTCATGTTTTCACCTACTCAATATTTTCTATATATAATGATGGATCGATCACATGAACAATGGCAGTTTTGGATGCACCTAAACCAGATGAAGATGGGTGTGCATCTGAAGCCTGAGTGGGCGCAGATGGAGCTGCCGAATCACAGAGTATCTGGCAGAGCAGACGAAAAATACAGGACCTTTAGTACATGAAGGGAAATTCATACACACAACAAACATATGCAACATATCTTTCTCAGCAAAAGGGGGAATTGAACAAAAGGAGCCAAATTCATTACAGAACTAGAATAAAAGACACCTATGACTACAAACTAAAACTACGGGGCGGTTTTTTCCGTAGGCATTATGGCGCTGGCAGATGGAGCGTCTCCCGAAGGAGGAATGATTGGGGCAGCACTCGCCAAAGGGGCGCCAGCCGAAGAAGGGGCATCAGATTTTTCTGGACCTATGCATATACCTAGCAGCAGCCGAGAGTACTTCTTGGCCTTCTTAATGAAATGTTATTAACTTCTTGGCCATTGGGGGTGACTGGGACAGAGGGCTAACCTTCTGCCAGTCGACTTTCTCGCCCTGCGCCATTGCTAGGGCCATAGAAGTTTTAGTGCCACTCTTTGACTGAGTCATGCTATAGCCAATAAGTGGGCTCGAATCAGCACCGAAGAGAACAACATGGTTGTTCAAATTAGCTGGCACCTCCTTCATCGGAAAAATATCGGCATGCAAGCTCTTGAAGGCATGGTGTGAGTGGATAAGAAGATTGCGCCCACGAACACTTTTGGCCTCTAAGGTACCAACAACATCCAATAAAGGGTCAACCCTCTTATCCATGTCCAACATCGAATCCTGGCCAGTAAGCTCTGCAAATACAAACACTCATAGAATCAAGAACCAAAAGAAAGTATCGGAAGCAAAACAGAAATCTTCTCTCGAAGATAGTAAACTCACGAGTCAATGAAGTATTGAGGGTCTCCAAGCACTTCCAAAGATTTTCATCTCGTTTGGCAAGGGAAATAGTTTTTTCTCCCTTTCTTCGGCATGATCTTTGGCTTTCTACTTGGCCTCCTCCAGAGCTTTCTTGGCAACCCGTAGTTTAGACTCCAAATCGTTGGTGCGCTTTAATGCCTCATCCCAGATAACCCCGGACTCTTTGGCAGCGACTGGACAATTTAAAGGGGGCAGATAGTTAGTACAAGAATACAATTTTTTCAGGCACAACAGAAACAAACCTTTCAATTCCGTGGCTTCGTTGCGGATCTTGATAAAGTGAGAGGCCATATCAACATCTCACGCATCAAAGGTTGTGTAGTGCAAAGAGCAGAAAATCAGGAAACTAAAAGTAATGGTGAAGCCACAATTATGTTATCCAAAGAAATACTTACGTCTTGCATGTCAACCTCGACGGGATTCTCAGATATCACCACACCCTTGCCCATAATTTTTCTTCTTTTTTTCGGTGGCGGCTTCGGCAAAGTGGTAATATCCTTGAGGATCATCTTTTACACAGGAGACACATGCGTTTCCTTTAGATCCACTGACAGTTTAGGATATTTAACCGAAGGAGGAGCAACAAAAGTACCAAGAGGGAACGCAGGAGGATCTTCCCCCTCATCTCTAATGTAGAAGCAACAAGAAAACTCTATAAATTTACCACCCGCAAAAATGAAAAAAGGATAAAGAATACTTATGAAGAAACATCCTGCGTAAAGTAGAATAGATGCATCGGTGGTAGAGCTAACGAAGCAGGAGCAGCATGCAGTAGTTCAAAGTCTTCAATAGTTTCTACGGCATTAGTACGCTTCCTTTTTTCACCAGCTGGCACCGCCCAAAAATCTCTAGACCAAGCCAAAGCCACATACTGGGTACGCGATGAAGATTCAGCGACCGACACCACTATTTCTTCAACGGTAGCAGTTCTAGCCCCAGTGAAATTTTTGGATAAAGTGGGGCTGGCTGGAAGCTCTCCACTTTCAGGGAGAGGAGGAAGAAAAGATAGATGATCATAATCCTACACCATGAAAGAGCAAAAAAAAGGGGAAAAAATTGTAAGATATAAAGTACACCAATACAAAGAACAAAGAGTAAGCCAACAAAAACTTATGTCTGGGAGGCGCTTCTTCTTCCCAAAAGGCTCCACACGGCAATCTGAGGGAACCGGGCTCTTCTTGTCAGCTGGTGAAGTTTCGAACTATTTTCTCATAGACCTTGAGGGTAACATCATCCAGTGAAATCCTCATCAGGTCCTTCTTGCCGGTATAGACCCACATACTGGACAACCTTTCCTGGAGAGGCTAAATACGTACCGGAAGAAGATACGCCAGGATCTGCAATCCCAAAAATTCCTTGCCAAACTCATGACACAGCTTGTCTATCCGGGTGAGCAAGGGTTTGATCTCCATCATTTCTACGGCAGTGGGCGCTGATCCCACAAATCAAGCTTTTGGCATCTCTTCTTAGGGTCAAAAGGGGCTAACCCGAAAGATTGACCCTCAATTTTCTAGTCCTTGATGAAAAACCATTTGGTTTTCCATCCTTGGACCAAATCCGTGTTTTTCAAGTTGAAATAATCAACATCAGATCAAACAGAGAAAATGGCGCCACCGACACCATGGACAATAGTATCGGTGGCATTGCAATGGACATAGAAGAAATACTTCCACATGCTCCAATGGGGATGAATCTGATGGCCTGCAAGTGCACAGGTTCATTAGAGAATGTTTTCATGGAAGTATTAATTCCAGTTTTTATATCGACCACAGCAAGTAGCCAAGGAAAGTGTTTTCATGTGGTGGTTCTGTTGCACCAAGGTGGCATAGGTCTTGAGTGAATTGACTGCAAAAGTTGACGGTGGAAGTGGTGAGTAAAAGATAGAGGAACTTGCTTAGGAAATAAGTAAATTGCATAAAAGTAAAGATGTGAAAGGTGTGTAAAGATCCTGCATATGAGAAGTTAGGCACGGAGAGAAACATTTCATGGTGATAGTAAAAGTGCCAAATAGAATAAGCGGAATAAGTGATAGTGACATTTTATTATTTATAAGTGAGTAGGCAAGCATCCCGTATACCGACTAGGAGTCCTCATGGCCAATTCTTCCCAATCTCAATGATGCATCTCCCTGTTACCACAACCATGGTCAGCGCATTAAATAAGTTCTGGCGACCAGATCAAAGCTTTAATCTTGATGGTTCCTTGTTGTCCTCGAGTAGTGCTAGCTCTTCTTTAATCATAAGGAGAAAATAATAGAGCTAGATTGTTTTGGCTTTGGACTGTGATCCACGTTGTATCGATTCTTTCGGCCATGGGATGGACGCCAAGAAGGACACATGGTGACGTCACAACGGAGCCCTGCTATCCCGTGAGGCGGGTCCTGCTGCTGTCCAGGGCGAAATATTCCATACCACGGACATGTGTACCGCACGCCATCGTACCTCACGCCATAGACGGGTAGGTCGCGCGTGCAACATGGGCATGTCATCATCATCTGCGGGTCGTAGCGTGCTCTATGAGAGGCATTCCCATTGTGGCATGGCTCCGCACCTACCGGGTGGTGGGACCCTAGACGAGCATATGTGGCATGGCGGAGAGGCGAGATGGCAGCCGAGGTTGAATTAGAAGGCATGGGCGGATGCTAGACCCATGTTAGTTCTCGTAGCATACATTATAGGTGTCTGCGTTTACTCGCGGCCATATTGTATGATGGATCATGTCAATTGTAGAGCTAGAGTTGTATGGCGTAGGTGACTGTGGTTTCTCGTGGAGAGGTCATATGTTGGGTCCCATCTAGAGCCACCATGACAAGTAAACTCTTAACGGATGCGGATTCTTGCGGGTAAGATCCCAGCTGGCTGCCTAGACTTTAGGCGTGCGCGGATTACCGCGCTAGAGAGACGAGCTCTCAGGATCCCATGTTTTCGCGTCCACACATGGCTATAAAACACTAAGTTACAGCTCCTTCCTTCTCAATGTATTACATACCATTTCTTCTCTCCCACATCCGCTCTGCTTTCTGTAGCTCCGGCATTCTGTTTCCGGCATCATCGATGAGGGAGAACATGATGCGTGCGCATAACCACTTCAATGTATAGGAAGCATGATCCACCGTCCCACTAGACCGACTCCGTGGTTGTCTTGGTTCGGCCCGCTTCTTCCTTAATCGCATACGCTAGTAAGGTGCTCTTCCGTCTCTCTTTTTTCTACTTTTGCATCATGCTCAGTCCATTTTTAGATTCTTACTTCAGTTCTTTGTTTGTTCTCTAGAACCACATCGTGCTCGTCCGCACATATCTCCCTGGATCTTCTTTAGTGCCGGGGGGTGAGGTAGCCTACCTACTATGCCTTCTATGGTGGTCGATGCTGCAGGACGATAGCCGGCGCTCCGGGAGGATCGGCATGCCATCTGTGTGTCCTATCGCTTCCACGGACAGGACTTCACGCCTATGGTCATGGACGACGAGCTTCTAGAACTGGCTTCTTCCGACTATTCTGCTACCTTAGACTAGTAGTAGGGGTAAGACGTCCAATAGTTCTTTTTACTCTTCTAGTTTGCTGGAAAAGTTATGCATGTGTAATAGTTAGGTTTGTAATACACGACAAGAAATAATTTTTTTGTAATGTGTTTGTTTGCGTTAGATTAAAGAAATTATTTTTTGTCAGCTTTATTTTTATCGAATTTGTGTTTAGCTGTTGGAAATATCGTGTCTTTGTAATACTTTGGTTTTTATTGGAAAATTAAAAAAGTCGTGTAATGTGTTCATTTGCGTGAGACTAAGAAAAAAGTGTTGTTATGACGCTTGACTTGGTAATTAGATCGTTGTCTCTGTAATACTTATACTTATATTTCTAATTGGATTGAATAAATAAATTGTCGTTATTTTACGTGTATGAGTATGTGATAAGAAGTTTAGTTTAGTTTCCTCTGTAATACTTAGACTTATGATTCCGATTGGATTGAATCAATAAATTAGCAATGTTTTATGTGTATGCATTTGTGAGAATAACTTTTGTTATCTACTTTTTGACTATGTAATTGGATTAAATAATCAAAAATATATGAGCGCAGGTTAATATGTTTTCTTGCTAGCCGTGTTTAATATGTTTACTTCTTCGCACAACGCTTTAATATTTCCTCTGTTCAGTTTTGACGGTCAGATTTCCGATTTTACATTTGATTCGAGCTTCAGAGGTTGCTTCATAGGTCAGGGCGTGGGTATCGAACGTGTGCGAGATTGTATCTTATATCATTTTATAAGCTTTTTCTCGAACGAACATCGTGTATGCTTTGTAGGTCAGGTAGTGTACCGAACATGTATGCGATTGTCTCTTATATTGTTGTATAAGTGTTTTCTCTGACACATGTCGTGAGTGATGCCCATGTGCGTCTTATCTCGATGTCCAAGATGCCATAATCACAGGAAACTATAAGAGTTTACTTCTTTGCTTCATCGACATGTTGTAAAACATTATGTGTTTACCATGTTCTGCTTCTTAGGTTCCTGTCTCTTGCCCTAACATGTAGCGCGATCATATCATCAAGCGTTTTGTCTGCTGGCCACACACCGGGGGGGGGGGGGGGCGCAGGGAGAAGTCTAGTCAAGAATAGTGCAAAAAGTCTCAAAAGTAATAATAGTTACAAAAAGGTCCTTAGACCACCTATCAACCACTACAAACACTGGCGTGATAATTGAAGCATCCCTCTCCTTCAAGAACTACGGTATCCAATAAGGTCACTATGACTTGTGTATATGTTTAACATGTATGGAACCAGGACCAGGAATAGGGTCACGACGGGGATAAGTGTCGTTGGCGGGTAGACAACCCACTACGTCATGGCGACATCAAGGATGAGGCTCCCCCGGGCCAAGCGCGGCTAGGGAACGTGGGTCAACAAAACCGGAGTGGACGACACTGTGCAGGCGAGATGGGAGACATGTGTCGCCCCTATCCCTATGCATCAGCAAGGCATTAATGAGGGCACAGGCGCAATAGTCCCAACATGAAAAAACATGCGTCGTGTTGTCTCCTCGTCATCAAGTAGCACCCTCCTGCCATCGTGTCGGGTGGCAGGGACGCAGTGGATCCAGGGCTCAACCCTGACCATTATGGTACGCCCTTGCAATATAAAATGATGGCCTTGGCCATGGTATGAAAGGGGGAGATTTTTTGGGACGAGTATGTGAGCTTTGTAAGGAAACTGTGAGAGAGATCAAGCATTGAGGAGCTCTCGTAGAGAGAGAGAGAGAGAGAGAGAGAGAAAGAAATCCCGGGAAGTGTAGAAGCTAGCTGAAAGCGACTCCTCGGGACAAGATTGTTCATCTCTTTGTACATACAACCACCAGATAATCCACCAAACTAGGATGTAGGGTGGCCTAAACCTGAGTAAAAAACAACATGTGTGGTATGTTTGATCTGTGCATGAGCGAGGTCGTATCGCCTTAGTGCCCACTGTCGAACATGTAGGGGGTATGCGACATCTCTGGTGTCTGCCTTTCGACACATGACATCTGGCACGCCAGGTAGAGGCGCTAGTGATTCAACCTCAGCCATTTTCTTCATCAACACCGACATCGTCATCGGAATCGTCTACACCAGCATTAGGCAAGGTGCCGAGGAGGACAACTGGAGCCAATGGCATGAGCACGACAACCGCGGACACTCCGGCTACACACACTTGTTCGCATAACCCATCCCTGGATGGGGGCTTGACGACTTAGCAGCGAACTCAGCAAATAGAGACCGTGTGATATGTTGTAAACGTGTCTATATTTTTTGATGTTCCATGCTTATTTAGTATCTACTTTCTTATGTTTTGTCCATACTTTGGGGTATTTTTATACATTTTATGGAACTAAACTATTAACAAGATGCCACATTGCTAGTTGCGTATTTTCTGCTATTTTTGGTTTTAGAAAATCTAGTAAGGAAATATTCTCGGAATTGGACCAGACAAAAGCCAAAGTAAATATTTTACCCGAAGCAACACGGAGTCCGGAGGGGAGATGGCTATGGCACACACACCTGTGGCATGCACCACCGTGGGGTGTGGGCCCCCTGGTGCTGCACCGACCTTGCCCTTCTGCCTATAAAAGCCTCTCGGGACAAAAACCTTAAGGACCCGATAAAAATCCCACATAAATCCACATAAGAGTCTATAGCCGCCGCCATCTTGATCCCCGGATCGGGGGGATCGAAAGCTCTTCCCGGCACCCTACCGGAGGGGAGAGATCACCCTGGAGGCCTTCTTCATCACGATGACTGCCTCCGTTGTGATGAGTGAGTAGTTCATCCTTAGACTACGGTCCACGTAGTAGCTATAAGGTTGGTTCTTCTCCTTTGTGCTATCATGTTTAGATCTTGTTAGCTCTGTTCATGATCAAGATGATCTATTTGTAATCTTACATGTTGTGTTTGCGGGGATCCGATGGAATTTTTAGATGCTATTTCAGATTGATTATTGATGCTATCATGTCTATGTTATTTGTGATCTTTCATGCTTTCCGTTGTTAGTATCTATCTTGGCCAAGTAGATGCTAGCAACTCCAAGAGGGAGTATTTATGCTCGATAGTGGGTTCATGCCTCTAGTAATCTGGGGAAGTGACAGGAATCTCTAAGGTATTAGATGTTCTATTTCTACCAGGGAGAAAACAATAATCCTTTGTCCATGGTACAATTGTATTGTTTACTTTACACATTTGGCTTAATGCAATTATCTGTTGCTTGCAACTTAATACCGGAGGGGGTTTGGATGATAACCTGAAGGTGGATTATTAGTCATAGATGCAGTTGGATTACGGTCTATGTATAATGTTGTAATGCCCAATCGAATCTCATAAGAGTCAAGATGATTAGTATATGCATGGTATGCTTTCTCGAGTCTGTCAATTGCCCCGCTGTAATTTGTTCACCCAACATGTTATTTATCTTAAGGGGAATCACCTCTAGTGAACTATGGAGCCCGGTCCATTATTTTACCATTGATAAATTATCTATTATTTACGGTTTACTGTTTACTTTCTGCAAGAAATTACTATCTTCCACACAATACGTTTAATCCTTTGTTTTTAGAAAACTTGGTGAGATTGAAAACCTCACTGTAAGTTGGGGCAAAGTTCTGTAGTTGTGTTGTGTAGGATTCTAAGTTGGAAACAACACCTTGGGGTTGTTTCCTTGCTCCTACTGGTTCGATAACCTTGGTTTCATAACTGAGGGAAAACTTGATGCTTTGCTCATCATACCTTCCTCTTGGGGTTCCCAACGAGCTCGATATATTTTGAGCAATCAAGCCTTTTTTCTGGCGTCGTTGCCGGGGAATCAAGGACAGCTTCACAAGGGGAGTACCTCATATCCAATCTCTTTACTTTTTTTTGTTTTGCTTAGTTTATTTTTGCTTTGTTTGCTTTTTTTAATCAAAAACACAAAAAAATAGTTATATTGGTTTGCTTTCTCTATTAAAAACACACAAAAAATGAATACTCCTGAAAATACTAAGTCGTGTGACTTCACCAGCATCAACAACAATGATTTCATGTGCACACCAATTGCTCCACCTGTTTTTGAAGCTTCTTTCTTTGAAATTAAACCTGCTTTGCTCAATCTTGTTATGAAAGAACAATTTTCTGGTGTTGGTACTGAAGATGCTGTTGCTCACCTTAATAACTTTGTTGAACTTTGTGAGATGCAAAAACATAGGGATATAGATGGAGATATTATTAAGCTTAAAATGTTTCCTTTCTCTTTCAGAGGAAAAGCTAAAGAATGGTTGCTATCCCTAACTAGAAATAGTATTGATTCTTGGACTAAATGCAAAGATGCTTTCATTGGAAAATACTATCCTCTTGCTAAGATTATATCTATGAGAAGTGAAATAATGAAATTTAAACAATCTGATAATGAACATGTTGCTCAAGCCTGGGAAAGAATGAAATCTTTGGTAAATAATTGTCCCACTCATGGACTAACTGCTTGGATGATTATCCAAACCTTTTATGCAGGACTGAATTGTTCTTCAAGAAATCTACTGGAGGTACCTTTATGACCATTACTTTGGTGCTGCAACAACACTGCTTGATAATATGATGGTTAACTATTCTAAATGGCACACTGAGAGAGCTCCACAAGGTAAGAAGGTAAATTCTGTTGAAGAAACCTCCTCCTTGAGTGATAAAATTGATGTTATTATGTCTATGCTTGTTAATGGGAAAGCTCATATTGATCCAAATCATGTTCACTTAGCCTCTTTGGTTGCTCAAGAAGAGCAAGTTGATGTGAACTTTATTAGAAACAATAATTTTAGCAACAATGCCTACATGAATAATTTTGGTAATAACAATTATAGGCCATATCCTCCCAATAATGGTAATGCTTATAGAAATTCCTACAACAACAATAGGAGTGAACCCTCTGAAATTGAAGTCATGCTTAAAGATTTTATTAGTAAACAAACTGATTTCAATAAAACTATTGAGGAAAAACTTTTGAATGCTGAAAGAAATATATCATCTTTGTCTGAAGCACAATCCTCTTTGTCTGAAGCACAATCCTCTTAGTTGGTCACTCCTAGTCTTTTGCTAGCCTCCACATGTACCAATTATGAGTTCCACTCATGCATCCAACTCCAAATAAAACCAAGTTATTCAAAAGAGTCCACCATACCTACCTATTAGCATTATTGCTACTCCAAGTATATTCATGTTTTTATCTACCTTATGAATTAAACTTATTATGTTAAAGTGATTAAAGCTCTCACAAACTTGATGGCACACTTTACTATCTTGCACTTAATAAATTTGAACCATTGTGCCGATCTATGTTGCGTATATGCTTGCGTTTTGTAAGTTGTGAATTAGCAGAACCATGTTACCATGGGGAACGCTTTCAACATTGCACTTTATTTAGTTGATATCATGTTCTTTTGCTTATGGATCCCGGTGGTGTGAAATAAAAGGGGAGATTGTAAGCTCATGGAGTTTGTATATGTGTTAGAGAAACGCCTGGGCGGCTAGCCTAAGCCATGCTTAATCATGGTGGAAACTTGCAGCATAACCATAGTGAGCAATCTATGAAGCATCCTCAATTTAAAAAAAGGAAAAAATTATGCAAATAGCAAATAAAAGGATCGCTAAGATGCTCGTTGTCTGTTGCCTTGTCATTTTGATTTGGGAAACCTCCTGTATCATGGGGCAAGGGGTACCCCGTTGGCGGTTCTCTATGATACACATGTAGTTACAATGACAAGAACTTACTTGTGACTAAAGTTGAGTATCATAAGATTCAGTACTCGTAAGAAAGGGCATGATATTTTTAGGTTATAACTTGTCAAGCATATCCTCATATTTGTTCACTTAAACCTTAATCACCTAAAGATGCTTATGATAGGGGTAATGAGAGTTGAAAGCTAATAAGTACCATAATTTTTGGAAACTCTTTATGAGAATTGAATCCCTACTTCCTTCTATGAAGGGCCTTTCTTTTACTTTTATGTTGAGTCTCCATCTTCTATTGAGAGAGCATATTGATCATTCTTAGTTTAATGTGCATTGTCCCAAAAACTTGATGATTGATTCATAACTTTGATATTGCTTGTTCTTAAACTATTTGTATCTAGTCACCCTTATGAACTTTGAAGGTGTCCTATTCATTTATGTTTTGATATACCATGAGGGACAAGCTAAATACCATTCTCATTATGTTTTCTATATGTGAAACAAACAAACGTCTTTCAAAGCATTATTATTCATGAATCTTTTGTTTGTACCTTTTCATGTTACAACATAGTTTCTATGTCTTATTGTTAGAACTATATCTTTCATGTCTATGTTAGAGTACTATGATCCTAGCTATCAATTTTTTACAAATACCTTGATCAAGATTGTGATGGTGCATGTCACCTCAAAAAATATTCTTTTTTATCACTTACCTACTAGAGGACGAGCAGGAGTTAAGCTTGGGGATGTTGATACGTTGTAAACGTATCTATAATTTTTGATGTTCCATGCTTCTTTAGTATCTACTTTCTTATGTTTTGTCCACACTTTGGGGTATTTTTATACATTTTCTAGAAAAAACCTATTAACAAGATGCCACAGTGCCAGTTGCCTGTTTTCTACTGTTTTTTGGTTTCAGAAAAGCTAGTAAGGAAATATTATCGGGATTGGACCGGACAAAATCCAAAGTCAATATTTTACCCGAAGCAACACGGAGTCCGGAGGGGAGATGAAGTGCACCAGGCGGCCACACTGTGGCATTGGCCTGGGGCGCGCCACCAGGGTGTGTGGGCCCCCGGGTGCTCCACCGACCTTGCCCTTCCGCCAGTAAAAGCCTCCCGGGACGAAAACCCTAAGGACCCGATAAAAATCCCACAGAAATCCATGAAAGAGTCTATAGCTGCCGCCATCACGATCCCCAGATCGGGGGGATCCGAAGCTCTTCCTGGCACCCTGCCGGAGGGGAGAGATCACCGTGGAGGCCTTCTTCATCACCATGACTGCCTTCGGTGTGATGAGTGAGTAGTTCATCCTTGGACTACGGGTCCATGAAGTAGCTATATGGTTGGTTCTTCTCCTTTGTGCTATCATGTTTAGATCTTGTGAGCTCCGTTCATGATCAAGATCATCTATTTGTAAGCTTACATGGTTTGTTTGCAGGGATCCGATGGATATTGAGATGCTATTTCAGATTGATTATTGATTCTATCATGTCTATGTTATTTGTGATCTTGCATGATTTCCGTTGTTAGTAGCTATCTTGGCCAAGTAGATGCTAGCAACTCCAAGAGGGAGTATTTATGCTCGATAGTGGGTTCATGCCTCTAGTAATCTGGGGAAGTGACAGGAATCTCTAAGGTACTAGATGTGTTGTTGCTACTAGTGAGAAAACAACAATCCTTATTCTATGGGACAATCATATTATTTACTTTACACACTTTGCTTAATGCAATTATCTGTTGCTTGCAACTTAATACTGGAGGGGGTTTGGATGATAACCTGAAGGTGGATTATTAGTCATAGATGCAGTTGGATTATGGTCTATGTATAATGTTGTAATGCCCAATAAAATCTCAAAGGAGTCAAGATGATTAGTTTATGCATGGTATGCTTTCTCGAGTCGAGCCATCCCCGCGGCAGGCCCCAGTGTTCAGCCTCATCCTGTGCCCATCACGTATGATCGTCCATAGCCGCGTCCCGTGGTGCCAGTAGGAGGGATGGCCACGAACAATGTGACAGCGCAAGAGGAAGTGCATCAGGGTAGCACAGGAGGTGTCACCACCGTAGATATCCCCCCTTGTGGCACTGGAGGTGCCATCAGTGGAAGCATGCCTCCTGGTGGCATGGAAGGTGCAGCCAGCAGAGGCCAACCTCCTAGTGTCATAGAGGCACTGTCGGGCAAGCAGAGCATATCGCAGGTGCAGGGAACTGCACGCCCGTTGTTGGTCTTGTTGTGGGCGATCATCCCCTAGAAGGTGTCGTGCCGCCTCGACGCGCAGTGTCTATTGCTGACCATTGCACGGAGCATACCATGTAGCGCTAGGTAACAGTACGGAAACTTCACCTCAGTGCACAGGGATCTGCACCAAGGGTGAGACCCTGGCCGCCATCACGGACTTGGTCCGATACACCCCAGTACTGGGGAATACAGAGTTTACAACGTGGAGATAGAAGGTGAAGCTCACATGGAGGCTTCCACGAAGCGCCCAGAGACCACCCGTGTGCACTCACTGTCCCATCAGGGGCTAGGGCATGGGCCATATAAAGCTCCAACCGTCGTAAGGCGTCCACTGGTCCCTGTCCTGCACTCGTAGGCTCCGCCCGCTGCTGCCAAACCGGGGGCTGGTTGGCCCAAGGATAATGGAAAGAGAGGACAGGAGCAAGTGGAAGGGCCTCCGGGGCTAGAGCCCCGGCTAGGCTGACGCGGACCGCATCCAATGAGGAGCTTGTCAGAGAGCAAGTAATCACGCTGGCAGGCCACGTCATGACTCAACCACAGGCAACGAAGCGCTCGTCAGAGAGCTCCTCCAGCCACTGCGCAACCAAGATGCGGGTGTGGAGCGAAACCTGTGAAGTGCCGCTGAGGCTAGGAGGGTGGCCTTAGAATACAGTGGAAACTGCTTCGCCTACACCCCTGCAATCTAACTCACGGTGGGTTGTGTTTCGCTGAAAGCTGCAGCGCTCTCTCTGTTGGCTCCTCCCAGCCTATATATGAGGGGATGGGTCTGAGAGTCCAACACGGATTGGTTACAAGTTTGGTTACAGCCATACGATTATGTCGGTTGGCATTTCTATCTTGATCAACACGTCTGGTTCCTGGGCTTCGAATGCATCCAGGACTCCTAGTTCTTGGTGGGATTCATGGGTCGTAGTTTAGGTGCATACCAGGTATACCAATTATGGGAACCCGATAAGTCATACCGATGTTAGAACCCCTTGAGAATCTATCTGAATCGTATTCGAGTGGAGTCTCAAAGATATTTTTAACATTGGACCTAGAGTTTTTCTTCAAGTAAACTTTTATTCATAAATATTTTATAATGGGGATTTTGGTTCAACAAGCCTGCTGCATCCAACGGATCGAGAACCAGTTAATTGCTCTTGGGAAAAAACATCGTGAACCGACATTAAGCTCAAGTCCCCGGACTCAGGTGCATTGTTTAGCGCTCCCGATGTGAGTAACCATTTCAGGATACACTTGGGTAATGCTCATAGTTTTTTTATCTTTATCGTCTCTGTAGGAGGATTTTTTATTTTTTCTATCGGGTGTGTGGCCAGCGCTGCTGATGGGAGTAACCCCGAGGCTATGTTCAGGTACTTGTACCTGAGCATAGGCACAAGCTTTAATCATCTGAGGAAATATTCAACTCAAGTCTTGTCTAAGTTATTTTCTATCAGGTGTGCGGCCAGCACTCCCGATGGGAGTAGCCCCCGAGGCTATGTTCAACGCTTGTGTCTGAGCATAGGCTCATTTTTTTATCATCTTAAGAGATCTCGACTTTGATCTTCTTTTTGTTGAATCACCAAATATTATCGGGTGTGCAGCCAGCGCTCTCGATGAGACAAACGAAGGAATGACGGACACCATGCCAAGTCAAGAAAGCAATTTTGCATGAGCTCAACACAACTGTTCCGGCTGTCCCTTAGTTCTTGGACTGGTCGGTAGTGATAATCACCTTTGACCGTGTTGATCATCCTCCTAAGTTGCACAGGCGAGGAAAGTACACTTTAGTCGTCAATCCACTTATTGACAACTATGGTTTCTCCAAGACCCTCATGGACGGCAGCAGTAACATCAACATCCTCTACGTCGAAACGCTGCGTCGGATGAGGATCTCAGAAACACAACTGAATCACAGCTCTGTGATCTTTCACGGAGTTGTCCCAGGAAGACAAGAAAATTCCCTAGGAGAGATCACTTTGGTCGTTAGTTTCAGAACTCCAAAGAACTACCGGACGGAAGCACTTTCCTTCAAAGTGGTCCCATTCAAGAGCGCATATCACGCTATCTTCGGACAGTCGACTTACTGGGATTTTATAATATGATAAAAATTCTAGGTCCAAAGGGCGTGATCACCATCAGGGGAGACCTGAAGAAAGCACGAGAGTGCAAGGACGGATATGCCACCTTTGCTAAAGCCGTACCGCATGCCCATGAGTACCAGGAGATCAAGAAGACCATTGACCCGTCTGAAATGCCCGCTACGAAGAAGGAGTTCAAGACATCAGAAGAGACGAAGACGACGATGTTGAAGGATGATGACCCCTCCAAGGTGACTCAGATAGGTGTAGGTTTAGATAGCGCATAGGAAAGCATGCTCGGCAAGTTCCTCCAAGCCAATCAAGATATCTTCGCATGACAGCCATCTGATATGACTGGAGTACCTAGGGAACTTGCCGAGCTCTCTCTAAATGTTCACCCAAATTCTAATCCCGTCAAACAGTCCTTACGATGTTTTGGCGATGAAAAGAAAAAACCAATAGCTAAGGAACTAGCTCGACTCGAGTTAGCCGGATTCATACAAGAGGTCATCCACACTTAGTGGTCGGCCAATCCTATAATGGTCCCTAAAAAGGACGCCATTGAATTAAGGATGTGTGTTCATTATACCGCCTTGAATAAGGCTTGTCCCAAAGATCCATTCACTCTGCCTAGAATTGATCAAGTTATCGATTTTACGGAAGGCTCGGAACCCATATGTTTTCTCGACGCATATTCCGGTTATCACCAAATCCGGATGAAGGAATTAGACAAAGTCAAAACTTCATTCGTAACCCCCTTCAGGACCTTCTGTTTCGTTACAATGCCCTTTGGGCTCAAGAACACATGAACTACATACCAGCATTGCCTCCATGATCATATCGGACGCAATGTACATGCATAAGTGGATTACATAGTGGTGATGTCCAAAAAGAAGGAAATCTTAATTTCCGACTTGGAGGAATCTTTCGCCAATCTACGCAAATACAACATAATGCTTAATCCAAAGAAGAGTTTCTTTGGAATACCAACCGAAAAATTGTTTGGTTTCATCGTGTCTTGCTGACCCACAAGTATAGGGGGTGTATTGCAGTATTTTTGATAAGTAAGAGTGTCGAACCCAACGAGGAGCAGAACATGTTGACGAGTGGCTTGGAGCAGGAATTCTCTGTAAATACTTAGCAAACGGATTTTTAGGGGTTTTTGATAATGCAGATAAATAAAGTATGATTAGATAAAAGACAATAATAATTAATGCAGCAAGTGGCCCAATCCTTTCTTTAGCAAAGGACAAGTCGGTTGTATTACTTAAGATGACCAAATGTTCTCGAGGACACACGGGAATATCGTCAAGTGCTTTCGCTTCATATAGTTGATTAATCTTCTTTAGTTACGTAAGTGTTGTGTGGGTGAACCTGTGCTAATGTACTGACCTTCCTAGGACTAATACATACTTGTGATTATACCCCTTGCAAGCATCTGCAAGTACAAGAAAGTAATTAAGATAGAAACCTAACCACAACTTTAAACTCTGAGATCCTACACTCCCTTGTGCAAAGGTTTCCTAACGGGGGTTCAGGTTTCTGTCACTCCGGCAACTCCTACGATTAGTAGCCAAATACACAATGCATTCCCCTAGGCCCATAAAGGTGAAGTGTCATGTAGTTGATGTTCACATGACACCACTAGAAGAATAACACCACAACTTAATTATCAAACCATTGAATCTTTCTCAACACAATTCCACTACTAACAACATGACTTCTCCCATGTCCTCAAGAACTAAACGAACTACTCACGAGACATCATATGGATCAAGATCAGAGATGAAATAATGATCAGTAACAATCTGAACATGAATGATAATTCAATGGTTCCACTCAATAGCATCAACTACAACAAGTAATCAACACCGTGAAAGTTTCCCCTAAGAACTATGGAAGATTCAACCCAATTGCTACAGAGGTATGGAGTGGTGATGATGGTGCTGCTGGAGATGATGATGATGATCCCGATGAAGTCCAACTTGATGATGGTGTTGATAGCGATGATCTCCCCTCTCCAGGATGGAATTTCCCCGGCAGATTTCTGCCTGCCGGAGAGCTCTTTCTCTCTCTGTAGTTTTCCACCCCACAGAGGCGGCGGAATCTTTCTGTGGTTGCTCCCTAAGTCTTAGGGTTTTGTGAGGATTATATACGCCAAAGAGCAGAGCCAGAGGTGCGCCAGGGTGGCCACACCACCTGGTGGCGCTACATAGGGTGGCCTGCGCCAGGGGGTGGTGTGGGCCCCCTGTGGCCCATGTTTTCTCCTCCTTATTGCATCCTTCGTCTTCTGGAAAAATATGATTTTCCGGATATTTTCTGGGATTTTCTGATCTTCGCGAATTTTGCCTCCAAACAGTGCCTTTTCCGTCAGAATCCTGGCTTCAGGGCTCCATCCTCCAAAAGTCATCAACCATGCAAAAACAGATGAAATAACATAAGTATCATCTCTTAATATGAAATACATCGATGAATAACAGTAAATTATGATATAGAATAGTGATGCAAAATGGACATATCATGTCTCAAAGAGGCATAGAGGTGAACCGAGACAAAATTAAGGCTATACTCAATATTTCCAGGCTGACTCGGCTGAAGGACATTCAAAGGCTAACTAGTTGCATTGCTGTAGTCAGTCGGTTTGTAAGCTAGCTCGGTTAAAGAGCCGCACCACTCTATAAGCTCCTAAAAAAGACTAAAAAATTCGTTTGGACTGATGAAGCGGAAGCTGCACTACAAGACCTGAAAGCAGTAATCTCGTCCGCTCCTATCCTTGTAGCACAGGAACCTCGCGAACCGATGTTGATCTATTTGGCTGCAACAAACAAAGTCGTCAGCATCGTCATGGAGGTGGAAAGACCAGAGGAAAAATAGGGACACCTAGTGCAGCGTCCGACTTACTACCTCAGTGAAGTCCTAACTAAATCAAAGTAGTGGTATCCGCATTATCAAAAGCTGGCTTATGGTGTGTTCTTTGCATCTAGTAAGCTATGACACTTTCAGGAGCACCAAATTACCGTGGTGAGCACAACTCCCATGAGAGACATAATTAACAACAGGGATGCTATAGGGCATGTCACAAAATGGGGAATAGAGCTTTCGACATTGAGTACAAACCTCGTATGGCAATTAAATCCCAAATCCTCGCTGACATTTTCGCTAATTGGACAAAGACAACAGAAAATATGACCCTCCTAGAGTCGGAATACTGGACCTTGCATTTTGACGGGTCTAAAGCGCTCGGGGGCTCGAGGGATAGTGTGGTGCTCAAATCAGCCCAAGGAGATAAGCTTTTCTATGTATTGCAGATCCACTTCATGGCAACAAACAACATTGCCGAATATCAAGCATTGCTACATGGAATTCGGATTGCTTACATCTACATCCGACAAATTATGTGTTATGGAGATTTGGATCTTGTTGCTGAATAGGTGTTGGATCTCTGTAATGCAAATAAATACCTGGCAGCATATAGGGCTGTCGTGGATGAACTATGTAACTCATTCAAAGGGTTTGAGGTGCAGCACCTCCCTCGAACAGAAAATGAGGAAGCCGATGCATTATCTCGAATAGGCTCTACACAGAAGAAGGTCCCAGATGGCGCATTATTAGAGAACCTCAAAGTTACCTCTATAACAGGAGTTGATGAGGAATATCCGAGCAAGTCTGACTCACCTTTAGTAGTAGTTCTGGCTGTGATTCCCAGCTTGACAAAGCCCTACCTGGATTTCTTGGTAGACGGAAAATTGCCCGAAGACAAAGTTCTGAGCTGGCAGATCGTCCAGCAAGCAAAAACCTATACAATTATAAATGGTGAGCTCTATAAACTGAGTGTATCTTGGGTTTTTCAGGGCTCCATATATCGGGAAGAAGGAATGGAAATCCTAAGGGAAATTCACGAAGGCGAATGCGGCCATGATGCTACAGCCAAATCTTTAGTGGCAAAAGCTTTCAGACATGGATTTTTCTGGCTTATAGCCAAGGCAAATGCCGAACGGCTGGTAAAGACATGCAAAGGCTACCAAAAGTATGCCAAATAATCTCATGTTCTGGCTGATCATCTTCGAACAATTATGATAACATGGCCCTTTGTCGTCTGGGGGCTTGACATGGTAGGACTGTTTAAACAGGCTCCAAGTGGATTTACTCACCTCTTAGTGATGGTGGATAAGTTCACAAAATGGATTCAGGCTAAACTTGTCACAAGTTGTGATGAAGAAACAGCCAGAAGATTTGTCGAGGATGTTATAATCCGATACGATTATCCGCATAGTATTATCACGGACAACAGGAGCAATTTTTCTATGGGAGAATGTGCTGAATTCTACGACGAACAAAAAAACGGTTTGACATTGCGTCAGTCGCGCATCCACAAGCCAATGGACAAGTTGAAAGAGCAAATGGTCTACTCCTGCAAGGCCTCAAACCAAGACTTGAAGCACCACTTCGTCGTGTTGCGGGGGCTTGGGCAGACGAATTACCATCTATGATATGGAGATTGGGAACAACTCCGAACAGGTCAACCGGATACACACCTTTCTTCTTGCTCTATGGCACAAAAGTAGTTCTTCCTAGCGATTTAATTCATACTTCTCCCTGAGTTGCTGCGTATATCAAAGAGGATGCTGAAATTTCTCGACAAAATGATCTCGATTTAATCAAAGAATTTTGTGTCGTTGCTGAGTAGAGATCTACAACCTATCAGCAGAAGTTACGCAAGTATCATAGCCATAGAGTCAGAAACCGGTCTTTCAATAAGGGCGACTTGGTTCTCCGGCTTGTGCAGAAAAAAAGCACAAACTTAGTTATCTGAGTATTACACAATGGTTCTTACTATCAAACTAATATGTGGCCACTCAAAGAAAGACCTGCTACTAAGAAGAGAAAGAGAGCTAGAGGCAGTACACACCTGGAAGAATTAGACAGACAGTGGAATATTACTCAGCTATGTCCCTTTTATTTTTAAAAATTCTTTCTTTGTAATCATATATGTGTACATGTTCAATGAGAAATAAAGTATTGGTTGCCTCAATTTTTTTTGAGAAGTTTTATATTACCATCTTATTTCCAAATCTCCATGCTTCCATTGTGGCTCATAACCATTGTTAGGGCATTATGCGCTGCAGTTCGCGCATAGGACATGTTCTAGTCCTGGATGAGCTGGGGCATCTCTTTTGCCTTATCTCGCACTTCAAAGGCGAACATTCTTTTCATATCGGAAATCTTTAAGGCTTCGCCAATATCCTCCATTGACTGGCGGGAATCTTGAAGCAGATCTCTGACTTCATTAAGCCGGCTAGTGCGAGACTCGGAAGAAGAAGAATCCAGCAAATTCAGAGGACCTGCGTATATAAAGCAAAGGTCAAAAATATATCCGAACTCCTAGAGTCGGAAGAAAGAAAAGTCAGAAAAGTCAGAGATAGGAAAATTATTGAAGATGACATCATCAACTTTGATCTTCTCCGCCCTAAGACCTTGGAGTTCATCCCGGAGTGCCTGGGTGATGTCCTTCTCCCTGACCAACTCGTCTGTGAGATCCGAGATTTACTTGTCCTAGATAGCAGTTATGCGATCACGTTTTTCAGTGGCCATGTTGGATGATTCAAGAATGTTGTTAATACTGCGCTAATGATATACCTTAAGCTCATCCAGCTCTCGCCTTAAGTCGGTCTTTTCCACCTCCAGGGTCTTGAGGTTCTCGGCATCTTCAATCAGTTTGCATGACAGTTTGACCAGATCTATAAACAAAAGAAAATAGTCGAATAAGAATTCGACTATGAAAGCAAAAGTGCATGTATGAGGACTGAAATGATTACCTTCGGCCTCATCCTTGGAAATCTTTAGTTGATCATTTTCAAGGCAGAGAGCTCTAATCTCTCTTCGCTTATTGCAAATATTCTTTAACAATTCCTAGTTATAAGCATAAACTTTCTGTAAGTCAGAATAATACCCAGAGTCAAAAGTCTACTAAAGACTCAGGCTAATATTTTAACTAAGTTAAATATCAGCATGAGTCTTGGGGGCTACACTTGTTCGTTCTTTGGCATCCTATGAATTCATAAATCCGGATTTCCTATTCAACTTCATGCTGTTTCTGTGATAAAACATGTGTCACACTTGGGCTATGGACAAGTTTACCTGATGCAGTGCTTGTGTAGTTGTGTGTACTGGAATTCCTCAGCGAGTAAAAGAATTAAGATGCCATGACCTACCTTTGCTGAGCAACAACTTTGCTGTAAACTAAGAGTCTAAGAAAAGGTTTTGTACCATCTGTAGGTTTTTTAGAATGTGTGCAGGATTCCTCATTTGTATTCTGGTCCACTGAAGCTATCTGGACCTACCTTATATGTGTTACTGATCCTTGAGCATATGTTGTGTTGCAAGTCATACTGTAGCTACACGACTAGAAAGTAGTTCGATAAAATGTATGTACCAAGTGGTACTATCTGGGTAATTCAGACCTTGATGATCACATCTGGTTATTACTTGATGTCCCCTGGTCTATATATAGTCTAAGTTGCTAGTGTTGAATTCACCATCTCCAAATTGACCGTGATCGATGTTTTATTGCGATTGCTGACCACATTTAGCATGGTATTTACACAGTTACTGTCTAGGCTTATATAATGTAAATGATGCAGAGAAGAGGGATAATATAAATCATGCAGAGAATAGGGATACTGTAAATGATGCAGAGAAGAGGGATAATGTAAATGATGTTAGGCTTATTTACACAGTTACTATGCTAGTTTCTTGCAGCATCAGCTGTACTGCAGTAAAAAGAATGGCAAGGAGTGTTATTGGCTAGGGAGAAATATTTTGAACCTTGTAAACTGAACTACTCCATGAAATGCTTTTCCTGTACGAAATGATGGCTATGTGCTCCTGTAGCTCTGTGCTTGTTTGTTTGTGTGAGCATGAGGTGGCTCTGTGCTCCTGTAGCTATGTGCTTGTTTATCTTAAGTTTTTAACACTAATTATAGTGATGTTATATGGTGATGTTGTTACATGGTGCTCCTATATGGTGATGCTATATGGGGATGGGGCTGTTAATATGGGGATGGGGTGTTTTGTCTTGCAGGGATTTCATTTTAGTTGCTCATTTCTCCCGAAGTGTCGATTCACTTCCGTTTCGGTTGAGAAATGGGCACTCCTAGGTCAAAAAAATAGCAAAGGTTATGCCGAATTTTTCGGCCGAGATTTGTGCTAACTTTTTGCCTCTTTTAAATAGAGTAGTGCAAACATGTTGGGCAACAAGGAGTCTGGCCCTTCTAAGCACATGATCAGCGTCGAAGAACAAGCTAGAGAGGCCAACCATTCATTCTAGCGGGGGTCCCAACAGGAGGAGAAGGAGGAGGCGATGAGGATGACACCACCACCGGAGGAGGAGGCGACCGTCGCCAGAGCTGCTGGGGAAAATGAGGGCGGAGATCCTGATTACGAGGGGGACGAAGACGACTACGATGGAACTAGTGAAGGCGGCGGCGAAGAGGATGACACCACCGATGGCGGCGCGACCGATGAATGGCGCCACGGATGGCGGTAGCGGCAACCCGGCCGCTTCTCAGAAGAAGAAGGAACAGAAGGAGCCGAAGGTGCCAGTGCTCGCCACCGTCTGCGATGAGTTCACTGAGGTCAAAAAAAGTGGCCTACCCATTGCGCGAGAGGCGATTGCTAAACTGTACGGCCTGCAACTCGGGTGCATTGTCCGGGAAAGCATGTCGATCAACACGAAGTACATCAGACATGCTGACAATGTAGCTTTGGTCGATAACCTCCTTAAGAAGCTTCACAAGCGATATAGATTCCCAGAGCGGTTTAGAAACCTTGAGAGAAAGAACCCGATGAACAAACTAGCCCTCACGAAGATGAACCCGAGTGAAGAATAGCATTGACAAAGGTGAAAGCTGGGAGGTTATTAGTAAGAAAAATCCGAAAGTTCGACGAAGAGGATTTTAGGATATTCAAGGCGGATATATCTCTTGTTGACGCTATGAAATGGACTCAATGGGGAAGGAGTATGCGGGAACAGAACATAGGTAACCACCGCCTTGGAAGCGGCGGTTACAGGGGGAAACGGGCCATTTGGGACAAGGTGGATGCCGAGCTTGAACGCCTTGGTAAAGACAACCCTTGGCTTAAAATCACGGACTTGTAGCTTAGGCAATTTTTTCGGGCCCGCTACTACCTGGACAAGGAAGCAGGGAAGTTCATCACCGATGATCCGGAGGTGAAGGCATTCGAGAAGAAGCTGGTAAGGAATTTATCGCTGATCTCAAGTCTATTGCATTCTAATTAAGATAATGAAGTCAAGAATCTAAATGGGTTCACCTTTCCTTGTCCCAGGAGGATGAACTAAATGCTACTGCCACAGAGTCGTCCCAGGATTCGACGGAGCCGTGGGACACGGTTTTCAACAGGGCCACCAATGCTTACAAGAAGAGGGACAAGGGGTTGCCGCCGTCCTCAGCTGGCCGTGTGTCCGGCTTCGATACGAGCATGAAGTTCAAGGAGTACTAGTAAGAGGACGCCAAGAAAAGAAGGGAGAGCAAGAATCAGGATAGAGCCGCTGTTGCAGAGCTGAAGATGAAGGTGCAAACACTGGAGGAGAAGGTGGTGGACGAGAAAACGGTGGACACGTTAGTGGAAGAGAAGCTCCGCTCGATGATCCCCCCTGAGTTTTTTGAGGGGCTTACGGCTTGGAATGCGGGAGGTCGACAGGGGCCGATACATCTGCCCAGCTTAAGCGGAAGCAACTCGGGCATCAATGTTACCATGTCGCCAGACCTGGTGACCCCGCCGGCCGTCAATGTCGGGACATAGCCGCTCGTTTTGGTCACACCGACGCCCCCTCCCGCCAAAGATACCAATAAGGCGCAAATGGTAAGCCGTGGAGGCACCCGGCGGAGATTGCAGATGATGATAGGCCGGCCGCCGGCATCGGTCATGTCTCTACATTAGCCGAGATCCATGCCATCACCAAGGTAACTAATTAGTTAGTGCACGCCATCTCCTTTATGCCTTTGATGCATGACTGCTGCCATCTCATGACGCCTAACAACATGTTTTTGCCTCAGGACACTTCTTGTGTACTCCTGCTTAAAGATGTTGGCGGTGAGTTGAAGGATGTTGCCAAGGGCACTCTTATACAACCTGCAAGTCGCACGATGCACAACAATCCAATGGATGATGACGTGATGAGGGTCAGGTTGGCTCGGGTGTTGCCAGGGTGCGACGACATGGACCCCCCTTTCAACCTCAGGGAGCCGACGAACACAAGACCCTTGGGGAATGCTACAACTGGCCCTTGACATGGCCGAAGACCCAGATTCTTCTTGTGGGGAGAGCACCGGCGCCACCTCTCGACCGATCGGCCGACCACCACCTCGGAAGCTAGTAGCCACCATCGTCGCCACCACCAGCCGTCACCATCAACTCTTGGCAGCGTGTGCACCGCCACATGGCAAAGACGTTGTGCCGCAACCGTCGTCGCCCCCGCTACCACCACCACATGATGGCACCCATGAAGATGATGAATTGTTCAACATTGACGACTTCATTAACACCGGCGCCGCCAAAGGATTGTATATGCCTTCTATGGATGAAGAACCCTTCGCAGATCGCGACGACCATCAAGCTGGTCGGCCCAATACATGCACGCAACGGCTGGTCTTCCATGGTCTTTCTCAAGAGATGCCTCTGGCCGCCGATACACCACAAGAGAAACCGGGATTGGTTTTCAGCCCCAACACACTCTGAAAGGTGACTGATGAGCAGATGGTAGTGGCTGACACTGTTGTGAAGAAGAAGCACTACAGGAAGAGAGGTAATAATAATAATAAGAAGGGTGCGAGCCAGCCTCTTCCGAAGAGGATCCGGGGTCAGGACGCCGTCGTACCATCCACACAATTTGGCTTGCCCCGAGTGCATGTAGCTGGTGATCCGATATTGACTCCGGATATGATCCACATTGCGGTTGGAGCCATGTTAACTTTGCACGAGGGTGTCAAGACACTATAGGCCCTCCTTCTTAAAGACGAAGATCCAAATTACCCGGTTTTCACGGCCAAGGTGCCATTGGACGTGGGCTTCGTTGATGAACCCCCCGCGGATATATTCTTCCTAGCGTTCGAGGACATATTCAAGCTGTTTCTCACGAAATGGCTGGACTATAATTTGGTCCGCCTATACGCGCTTAATCTGGCGATCACGATCAAGAGAGAAAGTACCCCAGAAATCGCGATAGTGGATCCCTACTTCATGCGGGACAGCCAGTTGGTTGAAGGATCAGAGACACGGATCGAGGCAACGGCGTACCTCGAGAAGTTCATGGTGGACAACAAGAGGAAGGGCACACTTCTTTTGTCTTTCTTTCCTGAGTAAGTACACACACTCGCTCATCGCCACCGTAACTTATGCATTTCTTATAGATTTCTTCCTTTGCTCTTTTTCCAACATTCCGTTCCAATTGTGTTTCGCAGAGACAAATACTGCACACTCATCGTCCTTGCCCCGAGGTATTCGCTAGCCACGTATTTCGACTCGGGGAGTTTGACGAAGAAGAGAGACTACACCAGAATAAGGGGTGTTCTCAATGAGGCTCTCGAGGGCTACATCAAGAAGGGATGCACCTTCATAGATAGGGGGAATGTATCAAGGATGGCAAACACGTGCTCAAGCATGTTCTCGAGTTACCCTGCGTCAAGCAGTCGACTACTGGTGCCAAGGAGGCCTTCTACGTCCTCCATCACCTTAAAGCCAATGTTCGGGATTGCCAGGACCTAATGCTGCCATCTAGTCTCCGAGGATGGGCCGAAACTTTGGCGAAAATCGACGATGCCGATCTTAGAGAAGACTTCCATCGCATTCAGATGAAGTTGTCGCAAATCATCATTGAAGATGTCAACACAAGGGGCAGTGCCCTACAACAAGCCAGAGGGTTGAGTAAGAGGGAGATCGAAGAACGCCTCCGTAAGCAGGGTGACACAAGGACGTGGATGACGAAAGAGGGCTATCTACCGTTCCCGAAGCCGAGCAAGAAGAGGAAGTCTTCATCATGATCGATGTGTGCCTCTAGCATGATCCAGTGTGTGTATATTCTTGATGGACGCCTGTTGTATTAGTGTGTGTGTCATAAACTTTACTATCTCGTGGTCGAAATGGTCATTGTTGTTAGACTTAAACTACCTTGTGGTCGTGTTGTTGTTGAGCTTATTGCTTCTATGATGATCTATCTTTTAGGTTTATGGATCCTTTGTTTTATATTATGTGAACATATATATATATATATGGATATGAACCCTTTATTCATTATTTTCGTTGTATTTTTACTAATATGCCTTGTCGTCTATAGAGATGGCGACGAGGTGGTATGTGGTGTACATGGGTAGGGTTCCAGGAGTCTACGAGGAGTGGGAGTATTGCCACAAACAAGTGAACAAGTTCAGCGGCAACATCTACAAAGGATACGCGAATAGAGAGGAGGCGATAGCCAAGTGGAGGAACCACTTGTGGAAGAAGAACCAGATGAAGATATTGGTCCGGCTAATGCTCTTGCTCACCATTATCACAGCTGTATTCTATTTGATCCTAGTGTAGGCGGCGGTGGCCACTTCATATTTGTAATGTGAGATGATATGAACTTTGTATTTGGCGCTTGTGTAAAAATTTGGCACTTGACACTATATATGTATCTCGATCGGGCTCTACGTGTTTGTATTATATATATGTCGGTTTTCATGCATCTACTACTTGTGCAATGTATTTTATACTAATCTGGATAAATATTGTATAAATCTTGTATAAATACCTGATTATACACCACGAAGGTATTTTAGTTTGAATACGTGTTACGCAATCAGTGGCGCATATAATTATATAGTCAGTTGCGCATGGCATTTCTATGGCGCATACACGTAAATGCACCACAGAAGTTCTTCATGTGGCGCATATGAAGAAATGCGCCACAGGAAGTAGTTATCAGTGGCGAGGTAACAGTGGCTACTAGGATATGCGCCACAGATGGGCTATTTCCTAGTAGTGCAACTAGCATATCATCTTAGTAAGTCAACTACCAAATATAAAAAAATCAAACTTCCAAAGTGCAAGACATAGGACATACCTCTCATGAGTGACTTCATATTTCTCTACATTACAGAGATGTGTTCCTTTAAATCTCAAGTTAAAAGTACTCCCATAATAATATTGAAGCAAATAGGCAATAGAAAAATCCACTTTCGCAAAAAAGGACAAAATGAACAATATTTTTGTATTTTTGAGGATGGAGATTAAATAATAGAAATTTTTTAAACAAATGAAAAATGAAAGAAAAAGCGAAGTGTTGGAAAAAACCAACCTGAGTGTTTCAAAGGTCACAAGGATCTTAAGTACAACCTCGTCATTACACAAATATAAATGTTGGGGGACACATCCCCAAGCTCAGGCTTTTGCGAGCCCTTTTTTACTCATTGTGGTGGTGGTGGATAATCTCTCAAGTTACATTGGCTACTCCAATTGGTGAACTGGGTTGAGAGGTTGGCAGTAGCATCTCAAAAGTTGATGGAGAGGTTGCTAATATTAAGGATGCTTCCTTCGAGAGCATAAATATCTCATAGGTGGTGTAGTAGTTTGGTGGCTGCTCATCTTCTTAAGGTCCCTCTTGTTCTACTTCTTCATATTCTCCTTATTCATCCACGAGTTCTTTTTGGCGTAGTTTCGCTTCAACCTGCGTGTCAAAATGCGAACATCCATCCATGATAGACAACAAACCATTAGGCAAAGGAGCTGGGATCAAGTGATCTGCTCCAGGTATACCAAGACAGTATCAACCATTAGATTTAGAAATCATACCACAATCTCTGAAAGTAGAGAAACCAAGATGGCAGTCTCCTGCCAACGGTTGGATGTTACATATGTTGACTTTAAGCGCATGAGCAAGAATGGTGAAAACTCCTCCTCCACACATGGTACCATCGGATTGAAGATCTTGATGATTAAGATAGAAAAATAGGAGGGTGCCCAAATTTGTCGTCAAATTACAATTTGGAACAGCAGCTCTTGTGAGGATCATCATATCCTCCTCATTGCCTCTAGTAAACTCACCACGTGCCTGCAAGGTGTTAGCAACAACATAGTACACATAACGAATAACAGGGTGATAAATTTGGTTTCCCTTGGGAATGTTTCCACGGTTTTTCATTCTAGAAAAGTAGTTCAGGGATGATGGATAAGGAACAAAGGTAGTGGAGTGTATGTCGGTGGTGTTGTTGGCAAACCCAAAATAATGATCCCATTGGTTGAGTGTCAAGGAATAATCACTATTTATAAGACGGAAGTTGATGCGATCAACTCCTGGCATATTCTCTTCGGAACAGTAGTGTGAACTCACCATATGCGCCAAGGTACTAAGGAACTCAAGTGTCAAGCGATGATATGTGGTGGCGTCCTTAAAAAAGTGATACAAACCAACATTGTTGCAAAGGAAATAAAAATCATGATGAACACCCAGTTGTTTGAGGATGTAAGGACATGCCTACTTGGTGGACCTAATCTCTCGATGCTTGAGATAGTTGAAACGAGTGAGCTGAAACTCCTCATTGAACTCGATCCCAAATGACTCGGTGGTTAGCGTATCGACGGGTGGTGTGTCTTGTTCCACAAGCATTGCACATGTATGGCTCCTCGTATTCATCTAAAACAAAAAATAAAGCTAATTAAAAATTTATCCAATAAAAACATAGCATAAGTGATCCTATACAATTCTTACAAAAGAATCTCCTCTAAGGACAAAACTAAGCATGCTCATAAAAATGATTATCCCAAGAATAAGACCTAACTCTAGATTGATAATGGTGAAAGATTGAGAAAGATTTTGGTGCAAATGAAGTGGAGACCGGAGGAGAAACATACCTTAGATCGACTGGGTGCGAGGAATCAAAGAAATAACGGACATAATTGAATATCCAATGGAGGTAGTTTTGAGTTTGGAGGAACAAGAAAGAGAAATTTGTGAATTATGGATTTTAGGTTTATGTCTCCCTTGGTTCATGTGGTGGCTGAGTACACGGTATGGGTGGTCGTTATCATGGCTTTCTCAAACCATAATTGATTGTAACTCACCTTATTTTAGTACCTTTATGATAAATATAAAGAGAAGGTTAAGAAGCCTACTAAACCAAAAATTGAATATCAAATTCCTATTGGTATTGTCAAGAGAGCTATGGAGGTAACTTTTGCAGGTGATGGAAGCCAAACTGCTATGTGACATTTATATGAAATTTAAGAACTATGTTCGCTATTTAGACTTTTAGGTATTCATGAGAATGAAGTTGGAAGGAAGCTATTGTATTTATCTTTATCTAGTAAAGCTCGCGAATGGTATAGATCTCTAGAAGATAAATACCGTCTTAAATATTATACTCCTAAATAAGCGTATGATGATCGTTGCCATATTTATAACTTTTGGCCACATAATGGAGAAAGTATTGCTCAAGATTGGGGAAGATTAAAGGGTCTTCTTCGTAAAAATCCTTGTCATGGTATTTTTGAAAGCATTATCTTAATAAACTTTTATGTGAGATTGCCTCAGCGTCATAGGGACTTCCTAGATAATTATTCTAGAGGAAGTTTCCCTAATAAAAATCAAGAGGAGGCAGCAGATCTGTTGGAAACTATTTCTCAAAATACTGATGCTTGGGATCCCAACAAAGATAATAAACCAGGTTTGGCATATGAATATTCATGTGTAGAGAATTTCTCTACTTCCATATTATTTGAGAACTTAAGAACAGGTTAGGCATTAACCCTCTATTTTAGTAGAAATTTCTAAATGTTTTGCTAACCATCTTAATATCCCAATTAAAGGATGTTATGTATTTGTTGAACCTCTTAAAAGTTCAGCATATGTTTCTAAAGTTCTGAAATAGGTTCATCAAGTCTCATCTCCTAAGATAGAAGAAATCTTTGAAGTTCCCCCTTATCCAAGAAAAGTGAAGGAAAATTTACTCACTACTATTACTAATAAGAGTGCTAGAAGATGTCATGAACCATATGAACAAATTCAAGTCCAACATCAAATTTTGGCCATTAAAGAATTGAACGAAGAAATACCTTGTGATGTTTATTTATGTGAAGATTCTACCAAGGTAATAAAAGGTAACACCACTAGAGTTGGCAAACCTGTCATATCATGTACTATTAGGACTTCATGTTACCTGGACTTTGTGATATTGGAGCAAGTATAAGTGTGATTCCATATTCTTTATATCTTGAAATCAAGACTGATATTGATCCCATCAACATGGAAGATACATGTATAACTATGCAACTTGCTAATAAAGAGTAGATTTGTCCTCATTGTATGGAGAATATGTTGAAGTGTTAGTTGGAAAGATTAATTATCCTGCTAATTTCATTGTGCTTGGTTGCTCCCAAGATGCATTTTTCCTATTATATTTGGTATACCTTTCTTACATAGGTGCTAAAATTAATTTGCTAAAAGATAAAGTATTCATTAAATTTGCTGGTGAAATACTTGAGTTTAACTTTTCAAAGTTTACTAATAAAGATTTAGAAAAGGAAAATTTCTCTAAAGATATAGTGGAGACTCTTGCTTTAGTGGTAGTCACTTCATTGGACACGATGGAACGATATGTGATGAATCAAGAGGAGCCATTTGATGATGAAGAGAAAGAAGCTTTATAACAAATACTATCTCAACAACCACCACAACTACAATTACATATTCCACCTGATAATATAGGAGAACTACCACCACCTAAACAAGATCCTAGTTTTGAGCTTAAACCATTGCCTAAAGATATGAAATATGCATTCCTTGATGATAAGAAAATATGTCCTGTTATTATTATTGCTAACCTTTCAGATGAATAAGGATCACAATTACTTGAAGTATTGAGAGATCATAAGCCAGCCATTGGTTATTCACTTGATGATTGGAAAGGTATAAGCCCTGCATTATGCCTGCATGAGAATAACTTGTAAGAAGATGCAAAGTATTTTGTTGACCATCAACACCGCCTTCATCCAAAAATGAAAGAAGTGGTAAGAAATAAGGTAATTAAACTCATTGAGGCGGGTATTATCTATCCCATAGCTGATAGTAAATGGGTAAGTCATGTTCATTGTGTGCCTAAAAAGGGTGGAATCACTGTGGTTCCAAATGATGAAAATGAACTTGTTTCTCAATGTACCATTACTGTTTATAGAATGTGTATTGATTATAGGAAACTTAATAAGGCAACTTGTATTGTGAGGGAGAAATGGAGAGACCTTGTAGACCCTCCGCGGCTTGAGGGGGAACAGGAGGAACAGTTGAGAACGGTGGCTTCCATCTTCAGAGTGACTGTCCCAAGCATTGCGATTTCGGTGGGGGGAAACGAAGATTCTCTCACCCAGCCTCGAGTTGTGCCCTTCTTTTATATACCACTGCTAATAATCAATGAAGCTCTACGTGATTGAGCCTTTCCTTTCTGAACTAGGGTCCTTTTTGTATATTTTGAGGCCTTATGATCTACAAATTCCTGGTTTAGTGGGACAAGATTAGCAGCCTCTTTGTATTTGTGCACCATCCTTTTATTAGTAAGTTGCATAGCTAAAAAACTAAATGTTTGTGTGATGTTCTATGCGATCTTATTCGAGAATAAAAATCAAATATGAGGATTGGGAGATAAATTTTCGGATCATGCAAGATTTTATCTCGTAGAAAAAAATGGCTCACACGATGGGGGTCTACTTTCTCTCTACCGCTAGGCTTCATATGTAGTAGAACCGCTAGACTAGTACTCTTTGAACTATAATCATGCACGAAAGCACTTAGCGTACCTGATGGGTGTTGTGAAGCTTTCTAAGAGGGTATAGGTAGAGAAGAGAGGGAAGAGTAGGGATCTACGATGATTTTCCTTCAAGTTTAGTAGCAAGGACATAATTATTGTGTTTAGCAGCTTAAATTCATTGAAATTTCACCACTTACTTTTTGGTTAGCATTTTACACGGTCGGTGGGAGTACATTCTACATCAAGGCCCTAAAAAAGGGAAAATTGCGTCGAGGTCCACACATTTAGCACAAAAGGACCCTAAAATTGAGCAAAGAAAACAACCGAGTTCAGCCCCTTCTCGAGAGAGCAGCTGATCGAGCCATACTCTTCATACTACTTTCTCTTCGATTGTTTTCACAATATGGTCAAAACTATCGCCATGCAAATTCTTGGATACTCAATCATCAGAATAAAGTATGATGTAGAGATATGGCCTTGACCATGTGGTCGTTCGGCTTGAAATCAAAGGATGTTCATACTCATTGACAACTATAAGATGAAACATTTAAATTTCACCACTTACTTTTATGTTAGAATTTTACATGGTCGGTGGGAGTACATTTTACAACAAGGACCTAGGAAATTTACATCGAGGTCCATACATTTAGTGCAAAGGACCCAAAAATTAGGCAAGCAAAACAGTCGGGTTCGGCTCCTTCTCAAGAGAGTAGCTGATCGAGCCACACTCTTCATACTACTTCATCTTTGATTGTTTTCACATTATGGCCAAATATGTCGGTTTGCAAATTCTTGAATATGGGATCATCAGCATAAAGTATAATGTAGATATGGCCTTGACCTTTGTCGTTCATATTGAAATACAAGAATGGTTCATACTCGTTGACAACTAAGCTTAAATTCGTTTAAATTTCACCACTTACTTTTAGGTTAGAACTTTATACGGTCAATCGGAGTACATTTTACATCACGGACCTCAAAAAAGCAAAAATTACATCGAGGTCCATACATTTAGTAGAAAGGGCCCTAAAAGGAAATATTTCTGGTTCGGCTCCTTCTCGAGAGATCAACTGATCTGAGCCAAACTCTTGATACTACTTCCTCTTTGATTGTTTTCCAAACATGGCCAGATGTGTTGCCATGCAAATTCTCTGACACGGGATCATCAGCATATAAAGTATGATGTTGATATGTCCTTGATGACCTTGGTCATTCGGCTTGAAATCCAAGAACTTTCATATCATCTAGATTTCACCACTTACACTTTTAGACCTAAAAAGGGGGAAAAGTACATCGAGGTCAATACGTTTAGCACAAAGGACCCTAAAATTAAGCAAGGAAAACAGTTGGGTTTGGCTCCTTCTCATGAAAGTAGCTGATCGAGCCATACTCTTCATACTACTTCACCTTTGATTGTTTTTAAATTATGGCCAAATTTGTCAGCATGCAAGTTCTTGCATATGGGATCATCAGCATAAAGTATAATGTAGATATGGCCTTGACCTTGGTGGTTCGTCTTGAAATAGAAGAATGGATCATACTCGTTGACAATTAAGCTTAAATTCATTTAAATTTCACTAGTTACTTTTAGGTTAGAACTTTACACGATCGATCGGAGTACATTTTATATCAGGGACCTCAAAAAAGAAAAAATTACATCGAGGTCCATACATTTAGCATAAAGGACCCTAAAAGGAAAAAATTCTGGTTCGACTCCTTCTCGATAGATCATCTGATCTTAGCCAAACTCTTAATACTACTTCCTCTTCGATCATTTTCAAAACATGGCCAAATCTGTTGTCATGCACATTCTCTAACATGGCATCATGAGCATAAAGTATGATGTTGATATGGCCTTGACGACCTTGGTCATTCAGCTTGAAATTGAAGAATGTCCATACTTCTTGACAAGTAAGCTTAAAATAATCATCTAAATTTCACCACTTACACTTTTAGACCTAATAACGAGGCAAATTACATCGAGGTCCATACATTTAGCACAAAGGACCCTAAAATTAAGCAAGGAAAACAATCGGGTTCGGCTCCTTCTCACGAGAGTAGCGGATCAAGCCATACTCTTCACACTACTTTTTGTTTGATTGTTTTCAAAATATGGCCAATCTGTCGCCATGCAAATTCTTTGATATGGGATGATCGACATAAAGTATGATGTAAAGATATGGCCTTGACCTTGTGGTCGTTCGGCTTGAAATCTAAGAAAGTTCATACTCATTGACAACAAAGCTGAAATTCATTTGAATTTCACCACTTACTTTTAGGTTAGCATTTTACACGGTTGGTGGGAGCACATTTTACATCAAGGACCTAAAAAAGGGGAAAATTACATCGATGTCCATACATTTAGCACAAAGGATCCTAAAAGGAAAACTTTTTGGTTTGGCTCCTTCTCGAGAGATTAACTGATCTGAGCCAAACTCTTCATACTACTTCCTCTTCGATTGTTTTCAAAATATGGCCAAATCTGTCGCCATGCAAATTCTCTGATATGGGGTCATCAGCATAAAGTATGATGTTGATATGGCCTTGACCTTGGTCATTCGTCTTGAAATCCAAGAATTTTTTGTACTCATCGACAACTATGCTTAAATTCATTTTAATTTCACCACTTACTTTTAGGTTAGAATTTTACATGGGCGGTGGGAGTACATTTTACATCAAGGACCTAAAAAAGGGAAAATTACATTGAGGTCCATACATTTAGCACAAATGACCATAAAATGAACAAAGAAAATAGTCGGGTTCGGCTCCTTCTCGAGAGAGCAGCTGATCGGGCCATATGTTTCATACTACTTCCTCTTCGATTGTTTTACAAATATGGCCAAATTTGTCACCATGCAATGTCTTGGATATGGGATCATCAGCATAAAGTATGATGTAGCGATATGGCCTTGACCTTGTGGTCGTTCGACTTGAAATCCAAGAAAGTTCCTACTCGTTGATAGCTAAGGTTAAATTCATTTAAATTTGACCACTTACTTTTAGCATAGCATTTTACACGGTTGGTTTGAGCATATTTTACATCAAAGACCTAAAAAGGGAAATTTACATGGAGGTCCAATCATTTAGCCCAAAGGACCATAGAAGGAAAACTTTATGGTTTGGCTCCTTCTCAAAACATCAGCTGATCTGAGCCAAACTCTTCATACTACTTCCTGGTCAATTGTTTTCAAAATATGGCCCAATCTGTTTCCATGCAAATCCTCTCGTAAAAGGCCATCAGCATAAAGTATGATGTTGATATGGCCTTGACCTTGGTCGTTCGGCTTGAAATCCAAGAATGTTCATACTCATTGACAAGTAAGCTTAAATTCATTTAAATTTCACCACTTACACTTTTTGGTTAGAATTTTACACGGTTGGTGGGACTACATTTTACATCAAGGACCTAAAAAAAGGGAAAATTACATCGAGGTCCATACATTTAGCACAAAGGACCCTAAAACCAAACAAGGAAAATAGTCGGGTACGGTCCATACTCTTCATACTCCTTCCTCTTTCCCAAATTAGGACGCATATTAGGTTTGTCAAAGTCAATCTTTATAAAGTTCGACCAACTATATGCAAAAACATACTGACTTTTCTAATGACAAATGCATGTAATATGAAAATATAGTTCATGATGATTCTAATTAATATTGAGTTGATGTCGTACACTTAGTCAAAGTTTATTAAATTTTACTCCGACCATAAGTAATACGCATCCTAATTTGGGAAGGAGGGAGTACTACTTGCTTCACTGAAACAAAAGGAGCGCTCCTCACTTTCGAACCAGCTTGTTGCAGGTGTGCTTGGTGCTTCCTCTTCCTAGGGTATGGAGATGGAGTAGTGCGGAGTAGGAAGGCTGGCAGATCATAATGATGAGCATCCAATGTGATGGGACATTTTTGTTTTTTGGCTGGCCAGATCAACTAATCCCTTGTCCAGCACTTAAGTACTCATACTTGTACTAGTAGTACTGCGAATGGCGATCTTTTGAATATCCTTCCCCCCAGATGTTTATGAAGGAAGTGAAAATTTCGAAATCGGGAAAGTTTGAATTTCTACTATATTACACTGTAGTAGTAATACTTTTTGCTGCCAAGGACCAAAATGGTTTCCACCAACGCAACTAACAAACACGCCAGACACAGACATAGAGCCGCCGACACAAGCAGGTTGTCGGTCGACGCGCGTGTGCAGCACCACGTTGTGGACGAGGGAGAGATTAGCCGGTTGAGGTGTGGGGTGGTGATGAGGGAGTGAAGGAGAGAGAAAACACATTTTGTTTTGCGTGCATATATATCGTGGTCCTAAAATTTACTCTACTCACTATACCCTGTACCTCGTGTTAGGAACCCATCCCAGCTTTGCTCTGACATCGCACCGCCTTTAAATCCTCCTCTCCGCAGATCTCTCGCTGCCTCCTCTGTGATCATATAGTCTCTTCTTGCTCTTTCTTTTTTAACAGAAAAAAGGAAATAAATTATTCTTACTTGCTTTTCATAAAATAAATTCCTGTCACTTGGAAAAATGAAATTGATTATTTTTTCTTTTTAATATCTTTGATTGTTTTCAAAAGGTGGCCAAATTTGTTGGCATGCAAATTCTTGGATATGGGATCATAAGCATAAAGTACATTTACATAAACCCCCTAGAAAAAATGAAAATTACATCGAGCTCCATACATTTAGCACAAAGGACCCTCAAATTAAGAAAGGAAAACAGTTGGGTTCGGCTCCTTCTCTAGAGAGCAGCTGATCGAGCCATACTCTTCACACTACTTCATCTTCAATTGTTTTCAAAATATGGCCAAATTTGTCGGCATGCAAATTCTTGGATATGGGATCAGATGCATAAAGTATGATCTAGATATGGCCTTGACCTTGGCCGTTTGTCTTGAAAATCCAAGAATATGGTTCATACTCATTGATAACCAAGCTTAAATTCGTTTAAAGTTCACCACTTACTTTTAGGTTAGAATTTTACACGGTCGGTGGGAGTACATTTTTCCTCAAGGACCTAAAAAAGGTAAAATTACATGGAGGTGCATACATTTAGCACAAAGGACCCTACAAAGGAAAACTTTCTGTTTCGGCTCCTTCTCGAGAGACGAGCTAATCTGAGCCAAACTCTTTGTACTACTTCCTCTTTGATTATTTTCAAAATATGGCCAAATTTATTTCCATGCAGATTCTCTGATATGGGATCATCAGCATAAAGTATGATGTTTATATGGCCTTAACCTTGGTTGTTCGACTGAAATCCAAGAATGTTCATACTCGTTGACAAGTAAGCTTAAAATCGTCTTTCACCACTTACACTTTTAGGTTAGAATTTTACACGGTGAGTGGAAGTACAATTTACATCAAGGACCCAAAAAAGGGAAAATTACATCGATGTCCATACATTTAGCACCCCCTAAAAATAAGCAAGGAAAACAGTCATGTACGGCTCCTTCTCGAGAGAGCAGCTGATCGATCCAGACTCTTCATACTACTTCCTCTTCGATTGTTTTCAAAATATGTCTAAATCTATCGGCATGCTAATTCTTGGACATGGGATCATAATCATAAAGTACGATGTTGATATGGCCTTGACCTTGGTCATTCGGCTTGAAATCCAAGATTTTTCATACTCGTTGACAACTAAGCTTAAATTCGTTCAAAGTTCACCACTTACACTTTTTTAGTTAGAATGTTACACGGATGGTGGGAGTACATTTTACATCAAGGACCTAAAAAAGGTAAAATTACACTGAGGTCCGTACATTTAGCATAAAGGACCATAAAATTTAGCAAAGAAAATAGTCGGGTTTGGCTCCTCGAGAGAGCAGATGATCGGGCCCTACTCTTCATACTACTTCCTCTTTGATTTCTTTCAAAATATGGCCAAATTTGTTGCCATGCATATTCTTGGATACGGGACCATCAGCATAAAGTATGATGTAGATATGGCCTTGAACTTGGTCGTTCGGCTTGAAATCCAAGAATGTTCATACTCACGTTTATCTTAAAACAGTTGTCAAAACTCATGTTAAAGCATCTAGAGCGTGAGTTGCTGATACGTTGCAAACGTATCTATAATTTTTTATGTTCCATGCTTGTTTTATATCTACTTTCTTATGTTTTGTCCACACTTTGGAGTATTTTTATACACTTTCTTGGACTAACCTATTAACAAGATGTCATAGTGCCAGTTGCCTGTTTTCTGCTGCTTTTGGTTCCAGGAAAGTCAGAAAATCAATATTCTCGGAATTGGACGGGACAAAAGCCAAAGATAATATTTTACAGGAAGACACATGGAGTCCGAAGGAGAGACGAAGGGGGGCCACATGGCGGCCACACCACCCCTTAGTGCGGGATGCGCTAGGCCATGCCAGGGCATGGTGTGGGCCCCCTGGCTGGCCACCGACCTTGCCCCTTCGCCTATAAGAAGCCCCTGGGACGAAAACCCTAAATCGAACAGCTTGCCGAGAAGGGGAAGTGCCTCCGGATCCATCTCCATCGATCTCCACCACCATCTCCATCGCCGTTGCTGATTCCCATGATGATGAGGGAGTAGTTCTTCCTCGAGGCTAAGGGTTCTACTGGTAGCTATGTGTTCATCTCTCTCTCTATGCATGATCATATTCTGATCATGAGCTTTGTAATCTATAGATCTATTCTGCTACTCAAGTGCTTTAATGAATCTCTGCTCTCCCCATGTGTGTGAAAGTGACAGCGTGCACACCATGGTGACACCTAGGCTAGAGATTACAAATACTTGTTATGAGTTATATTTGGAGTTGGATGTTTTTATGAAATTGTGGTGTTTGTTGGAACCACCTAGAGCTCAAGGTGACAGTGTGGGGTTATCTATTTGGCAAAAGCGAACTTTGAGGTGTGCTGTTATAGCCCTACCGTGTCTTAGAGTGTGCAACCGGAGAGTAGTTAAGAGTAGTATCATAAAGAGAATATATTTATATGAGAGTGTTCACTAGTGAAAGTATGATCCCTAGGCCTTGTTTCTAAACATTGAAACACCGTTTGCAACTAGATCTGTTACGTGTTTGCTTGCTTCCATCTTTTTGCCTTTAGTCTTTTCCACGCCATCAAAGCTATTTTCTGGCACCGTTACCACTTATAATTATCCATACCACTTGTATTTCACTATCTCTTCGCCGAACTAGTGCACCTATACACCTGACAAGTGTATTGGGTGTGTTGGGCACACAAGAGACTTCTTGTATCTTGATTGCAGGGTTGCTTGAGAAGAGATACCTTTGACCACTTCCTCCTTGAGTTCGATAATCCTTGGGTGATCCACTTAAGGGAAAACTTCTGCTGTTCTACAAACCTCTGCACTTGGAGGCCCAACAACTGTCTACAAGAATAGAAGTGCATAGACATCAAGCTATTTTCTGGCACCGTTGCCGGGGAGGTAAGGTAATAGGTACTCACATCCTCCGGTGTGAGTGCTTGAAGTTATTTCCTTTAGATTCTGCAATTTTGTCTTTTTTTCTTGTTTTCACTAGTTAGGCTTAATGTAAAACAACAAAAAATTACAGAGCTTTATAGTATTTATCTTGAGTTAGGACATGAAGTGTTTGAAGAGAAAATTAAAAAACCTACGGAACTTTATTTGCATGCTAATAGCAATGTTATTAGTATGAATTCTTTGAACAACATTATTGCTAATGCTATGAAAAAGTCTAAGCTTGGGGAAGCTAGTTTTTATGAAAATGATCTTTTTAGTTCCCCAACTTTGGAAGATAGCTATTATATTGCTTATGATGATATCAAACCTCCAATATATGATGATTACAATGATGAATATGATATTTTCAGTCCACCTACTATTGAGGAGGAAAATAATTATGATTAAAATATGCCTCCTATATTTGATGATTATGGTGATGATAATAATAATGATAGCTATTTTGTTGAATTTGCTCCCACCACAATTAATAAGAATGACTATGCTTATGTGGAGAGTAATAATCATTTTATGCATGTGGATCACGATAAGAATGTTTCATGTGATAATTATATTGTTAATTTTATTCATGTTGCTACTGAAAGTTATTATGAGAGAGGGAAACATGGTCTTATGTATCTCAACATTATTAAGTTTCCCTCTTTATGTTGAAGTATTGAAGTTGCACTTGTTTTGCTTTCCTATGCTTGTTGCTTTGTGCTTTCATGACTTGTTTCTTTACAAGATTCCTATGTGTAGGAAGTGGGTTAGACTTAAATGTGTTTTGAATTTGCTTCTTGATGTTCCCTTTTACTTCAATTCATATTTCTTATGTGAGCATCTTCTCAAACTATCAAGCCTAACTTAGAGGCGTTAAAGAAAAGTACTTATTGGGAGATAACCCAAAAGTTTTAGTTGAGTCTTGGAAGTTATTACCTCTATAATAACCTCTCCTTATCCTTTTTGTTTGATTTTTGTGCCAAGAGTAACCTCTAATGAGAGAGAAGTAATGGTTGGGAAAGTTGCTGTCCTGAAACAGATTTTTGTGCTTCGCCGTAAAAATTCGTGTAAAATCTCTGTACGTCGGTTTGAGCTGTGATTTTTTGTGCCTCTGCCTCAGGTTGTTATCCAACTTTCGTTATTTCAACACTTTTCGATTTTAGCAACAGAAGGTCTTCGAAAAAATTGGTTTTGACCTGCTGGTCTGTTTTGACAGATTTCCGCCATTATTTGCATTTGCTTCTTAATCTTTTTCGCTTTGAGTTCTCTTTGATTATTTGAACTTTTTAAAGGAAGTGCTTCAGTCGCTTGTGTTAATACTGAACCAAAAGACTTGTTATCTTGAGTGCACTAATGTTCCTAATGAAGATTGTGTGAAGTTTTGTACAAAGGAAATTTTAAAGTGTAGAGAAGAGTGATGTAATGAGATGACGAATGGACTAAAGCTCAAGCTTGGGGATGCCACCCGCGTCACCCCAAGAAATATCCAAGAAGTACAAGCGTCAAAGCTTTGGGATGCCCAAGGCATCTCCTTCTTCATTAATAAAAATCTCAGGTTTCTTCCAAACACTTCATTTTTATTGTTTCATGCACAGTTGTGTTGTTCTTGGAGCATCTTTGTTTTTTTTAGTTTTAGTTTGCTTAGTTTGCTTGAATAAATTGGTTGGACCCCCTCTTTCATACATTAGTTTCCAAAAAAGATTGGTTTGGATTGGAAAAGAGTAGAAAAAGTTCATGCTTAAGTGGTAAAAGAAGCTTGTTTTTGACTGTGGCCTATGCTTTGTCGTGTCATGCTTGATATTGTTTTGGCTTTATGCTTACTGATTTTTGCTGTAGCATGACATGTTATAAACAATTGAGATTTCTTAATGCGCCTTGAAAGAATCATGTGTTGTTTTAGCATATTAAATCATAGTATTGTGGTATTCTCCTTTGATGCTTTATTTGGGTTGACTTGGCGCATGCTCACACCATGTTATGACTATCCCAAGTCACCATACCTTTATGATCCTTTTAGTTTTCAACTTGTAATATCACTTTATTCTTTAATTAATGATGTTTTGTCACTTTGCATGATTATGGCCATTATTGCACTCTTAGTTGGTCGCTCCCAGTCTTTTGCTAGCCTCCATAACCAAGTATGAGTTCCACTCATGCATCCAACTCCAAATAAAACCAAGTTATTCCAAAGAGTCCACCATACCTACTTATTAGCATTTGCTATTCCAAGTATATTCATGTTTTTATCTACCTTTCAAATTAAACTTTTTATGTGAAAACTAGTGATTAAAGCTCTCACGAACTTGATGGCACACTTTACTTTCTTGCATTTAATAAACTTGAACCATTGCGTCATTTTTGTTGCGTATATGCTTGCGCTTTATAAGTTGAAGTTAGCAGAACCATGTATCATAGGGAACGCTTTCAACATTGCACTTGTACATTGTACCTAGTTGATATCATGTTCTTTTGCTTATGGATCCCAACGGTTCGAAATAAAAGGGGAACTTGTAAGATCATGGAGTCTGTATGTGTGTTAGAGAAACACCTAGGCCGCTAGCCTAAGCCATGCCTAATCATGGTGGAAACTTGCAGCATAACCATAATGAGCACTGTATGAACATCCTCAATAAAAACCTATGCAAATAGCAAATAAAAAGATCGCTGAGATGCTCATTGTCTGCTTGCCTTGTCATTTTGATTATGGGATAGCTCCTGTATCATGTGCAAGGGGTACCCCGTTGGCGGTTCTCTATGATACATATGTACTTACAATGACAAGAGCTTACTTGTGACTGAAGTTAAGTAGCACGAGGTTTAGTACTCACAAGTAAGGGGCATGAGATTTCAACTTATAACTTTTCAAGCATATCCTCTTAGTTGTGTCACTTTAACCTTAATCACCTAAAGATGCTTATGATAGGGGCAATGAGAGCTGAAAGCTAATAAGTACCATAATTTTTGGAAGGTCTTTATGAGACTTGAATCCCTGCTTCCTTCTATGAAGGCCTTTCTTTTACTTTTATGTTGAGTATCCATCTTCTATATTTATGTGTCGTCGGATTGATGACAAGTACACCATGAGGGGGTCCTCGAGGCATGCGGAAGAGAGGGGTGTGAGCCGTACGGTGTTCCGGGACCGTGAGCACACAAGTTTACCCAGGTTCGAATCCGTCGGCTTTGGACGGATCCTACTCCTGCTAGCAATCCAGTAATACGGCAGCGCCGAAATATGGGTTACAAGGGTTTCGCCTATGCGAGTTGAGGGTCTAAAGTACTGGGTGTGCCCTAAAGGCTCTCCCTAGGACGGCTTATATAGATATCCGGCCTAGGGTTTACAGGAGAGATCTATCCGGCTATGTCTAAGAGTCTGTTACAGAGTACATCTTGAACTACAAGTAACATTATGGGCCTAAGTCGATAAGTCTGACCTTCCCATAGCCGGATTGGACTCCGTCTTTCTCCCTGACTAGGCCGCCCGTAAAGCAAAGCTCTAACCCGAAGTGGGCCACCCTGGTCAGTGAGGAACTATGAGTATACCCGAAAAGTATATCCCCAACAGCAGCCCCCGGAGGCCTCCAAGATCCAAAGTCGGATTTATCATCGTCTATCTTGATCTCCGGCTTGTAGAATCTTGAAGGGTTCCTAAAACTTCACAACAAAAATACGATCGGGTCTTAAAAATAAGTCGGACCTTTCAATTGGTTACTCTGATTTTCCAGCTCGTTTTTAAACTAAGCCGGAACTTGGTCTCTAACGCCACCTGACACAAGCATGGTCAAGTCACGTCATCTGACAGGCGTTCCGTCAGCACGAGCGTTTGTGTGTCCACGGTCCGCGGAACCGAGGCGCTGTTTCAATGCATGCGTGGAGATCGAGGCAACGCAATCATCGTGCGGGTCCTTCCCAGTTCTTTCCACGACGCGTGGCGGTTGCACTGTAGCGTTTGCACGAATCTTGGCACAGGTAGGTGGATATAAGGGGTTTGGATTTCTTCTTCTCCTTTCCACCAGTCCTTTGCCGTTTCCTTTCCTCCCAATCTTCCTATGCACACAGAGCCTTCTCGTCCTCCCCCCACAGAGCTCCCAGCGCTGCCCCTTTAAGGTCACCCTCTCACCGGAGAAAATGGCTTCATCATCTTCTTCCTCCGGTTTGGTGGCAGCAGCGGCGGCGGCAAAGGCGGAATCAGCAGCAGAAAAGGAGAGCTACCGGGGAATCTGGATCCCCTGCGCCCTTGACGAAGCAGGCCTCAAGAACGTGGAGAAGGGGGGGCTTCTCGCCGCCGGCGACTGGCGGAGTGGCTCCGGTGAAACCGTCCCCAACCCGCGCGATGACGAGCGGGTCCACTTCGGCACCCATCTTGACCGAGGTCTGTCTTTTCCTCCCTCAGAGTTGTTCTCCGAGGTGATAGATCATTACGGAGTTCAACTCCACAATCTTCCTCCCAACTCACTTCTAGAAATGAGTGCGTATGCTGCGCTTTGCGAGGGCTTTCTCGGCATTAGGCCGAGTTTGCTTCTATTCCGGTTTTATTTCCATGTCCGGAGGAATTCCATCACCGCCGGTGTTCCTTACATCACCGGCACTATCAGCTTTTCTCTTAGACGTGAACGGGCATATCCCAAAATTTCTGCCAGTGACTCGGTCAAACAATGGCCAGCCACTTTTTTCTACCATAGGGATATTCCGGCTCCCGGCAAAGCTACTGCTTTGCCGACTTTTGTCGACGGAGCTGCCACGGCCCAGCCTTCCTGGGACGAGGCTGCTCCGGCTCTCACTGATGATCTGATCCTCACTAAGAGGCGGATCAAATATCTGATTAAGCATAATGGTCTGAAGGGATCCGACTTGGTCCGGTGCTGGGTCTCATGTCGGATCCAGCCACTTCAGTACCATGGGGATAGACAGATGCACTCCATCACGTCTTCTCCAACCGACTCCCTCCGTATCAGCCCCAAAGCCTACACCACTCAAGGCTATATAAGCCAAATCAAATGGTTGATCAAGGAGCGGATCGAAAGGCGGATTCCGGAGGTTTCTCTGGACATGCACACGGCGGAAAATCCCGTGGTGCCGGTAGGCTTCCACCATCACATCTTTTATGTGTTTCACTCTTCGAGTTATACTGCAATACTGATATGTTTTCTTGTTTTCAGCTTGCTGACATCCCCGAGTCGGAACTTGCTCCGCTAGAAGGATACCCTCCAGAGTTCTCTCAGGAGGTAGAAGTAGTTCCAATGCCGGATCTTGCGCTCAAGAAGCGCAAAGCTCCGATAGTAGCGGTTGGCACAAAGGAGGTGACTGTCGTGAAGAGGTAACTTCCAGTCACAACTTTTCCACCTTTGTACTTTACTCAAATTTCTTTCCGAGATGTAACGTTTCTGACTGTGCTACCTTCTCAGAGCAAAATCAATCATCAAGGGCAAGGGGAAAGGAATTTCTTCGAAGCCCTTGCGTCAGACGAAGCTTACCATAGCTTCCTCTGCCGTGGCTCCTCCGACTCCGGCCCCTCAACCTTCTGCAACTCCGGTTATCTCGTCGGATGCTGCAGAAGATCTAACTCCTCAAACGGAGCTTGCGATCCTTGGGTTGCAAATTGACGTCACCGTGGGTGCATCAGCTCAAGATAAGGGTGAACCCTCTTCGGGTAATGATCCCTCGGCTAAAGTCTTTGCCGAAAACCTCCTCAGCAATCCGGGTCTTGCCAAGTTTGGCCGGACCCGAAAATCTGCAGAGGAGATCCAGTGGCTAGCCAGGCAAGTCCTGGATAAAATCCATTTATCCCCCGAGGAGGAAGAGCAAGAAGCAGAGGACGTCAAGTTCTCTGACCTTCTCACTCAAGTCCGCCTTTGCGACGAGAGGATTAGGACTGGCGAGCTTCCAATAGCCCCAGTGATCCCTCTTACTCTTGCCGAGATGGTGGCCGCTAAAGTGAACGCGGGTTTAGATAAACTCACCCGCGAGCAATATGTAAGTCAGAATTCCAACTCTTGTTTTTTCCATTATGTTATATCATATCCTCTAGCCCCCAAGCATGAAGTAGGATATAGAATCCGAGTTTATGCTTCATTAGGATGCCAAAGAACGAACTATTGTAGCCCGCAAGGCTCATGCTGATATTTAGCAAAAATATTAGCCCGAGTCTTAAGTAGCTTTCTGACTTTGGGTAGTCTGACTTACAGAAAGTATGTTCCTATAACCAGGAATTACTGACCAATGTCTGTGATAAGCGGAGAGAGATCAAAGCTCTCTGGCTTAAAAATGCTGACCTCAAAGTAGCCAAGAATGAAGCCAAAGGTAAACATTCCGAGATTCAAACCTTGTCTTTGCTTTTTTTAATGTCGAATTTTTGACTTACAGTGCTGGTGAAACAATCCATTGCTATGATTGAAGAGGCCGAGAACCTCAAGACCTTGGTGGTGGAGAACAAGGGACTTCGCCAAGAGCTAGATAAGCTCAAGGCAGATCATGAAAAGAGCATAGCTCAAGTCCTTGAATCCTCCTCCATGGCCACTGATGAGCGTGATTGCAAGATTGCTGCTCAGGATAAAATAATCTCGGACCTCAAGAATGAGCTTGGCAGAGAGAAGGACCTATCCCAGGTGCTCCGGGCTGAACTCCAGAGTCTCCGGGAGGAGCAGACCAAGATTGACAACGTCATTTTTGGTACGTTCCACCTCTCTGACTTATCTTTTTCTTTGACTTCTATCAATGTCGGTTTTTTCTTAACTTGTTTTGTGTATAGGTCCTCTGAAGTTGACGGACGCTTCCTCGTCCGAGCCCTGCACTCACCGGCTTACCCAAGTCGGTGATCTTCTTCATGACTACCGCCAGTCCCTTGAGGACATTGGCGTGTCTCTCAGGATTCCGGACATGTCAAGCATGTCGGATTTTGAGGTGCGGGACAGGGCCAAGGAGATGTCGCAGCTTGTTCGGGACTGGAACATGTCCTACGCGCGGACTGCTGCGCAGAACGCTCTCACTATGGTCATGAGCCACCATGGAAACATGGAGATATGGCAAGTGACCAGAGGGTACTACAAGGTGGACGAAGATGGCCAGGAGCAAGACCTTCAAGCTATCATGCACTCCTGCGCCGGATACGGGTGCCACATAGCTGATCTGACCAGCTACGAGATCCCCTTCTTCACCCACGTGGATACTCTGCCTCCTCCTGTAGAAGAAACCAAAGAAGTTTCCGACGATGAACGCACCAACTCGGATCCGGACATCTCGGAACAATATCAAGGAGGAGTGACCAGCGAGCCGGCAGATCCTTCATCTTCTCCTGCATCATATGCCAGAAATTTATGTACTAGTCTAGAAAAAACCTGATGCGATTATAAATATTAAGTACTATTTATCTTGCAAGTGCTAAGATTTTGATATATTCAGCACTTTTCGGCTTTGAGATTTTTGCGTGCCTAAAATGTTTACACAAGCACTTGTATTTTTTCATCTCTACTTATCGTTTATCTGGCTTTCCGCCTCGTCCCTTTCGTGATCCGGCTAAACCTTCTGCCGGAAACTTTGCCGAGCAATGAGGCTCAATTGCTAAACCAGTTTAAACTCGGAAACAAAGCTGGCTTCCAGTACCAACAATTCACTACTCGGAAAATGCCCACATCCGGCAATCAGACAAATAACCAAAGTAAGGACTAGAAACTTTAGAGTTATACCCGAATGTAGCAGTTTTAGAATCGGAAATCTAGACCAGAATGAACATGAGCATAAAGTACTTTCAAGCATTCTAGGATTTTTGACTATGACATGATCATTTGGAAATAAGATGGTTTAAGAACTTCTCAGAAAAAACTTGAGGTAACCAACACTTTTATTTCTCACAGAACATGTACATATGTATAATTACAAAGAAGGATAAACTAAGAATAAAAGGGACGTAGCTGAGCAATATTCCACGGTCTGTCTAACTCATCCGGATTTGTACTGCCTCTAGCTCTCTTTCTCTTCTTAGTAGCAGGTCTTTCTTTGATTGGCCTCATGTCAGTTAAGTAGTACGATCAATTGTGCAATACTCGACTAACTAAAAAGGGCCCTTCCCATACTGGGGAAAGTTTGTGCTTTCTTTGTTGCACAAGCCGGAGAACCAAATCACCTTTATTGAAAGATCTATTTTAGACTCTCTGGCTATGATACTTGCGTAACTTCTGCTGATAGGCTGTAGATCTCATTTCAGCAATGACGCGAACTTCTTCGACTAAGTCGAGATCATTTTGTCGAGAAATCTCAGCATCCTCTTCGATATACGCAGCCACTCTAGGAGAAGTATGAATTAAATCTCTAGGAAGAACTGCTTCTGCACCATAGACCAAGAAGAAAGGTGTGTATCCTGTTGACTTGTTCGGAGTTGTTCGTAAACTCCAAATTACAGAGGGTAGTTCCTCTGCCCAAGCCCCCGCAGCACGTCGTAGTGGTGCTTCGAGTCTTGGTTTTAGGCCTTGTAGAATTAAACCATTTGCTCTTTGGACTTGTCCGTTAGCCTGTGGATGTGCGACTGACGCAATGTCAAGCTGAATATTTTGCTCATCGCAGAATTCAGCCAGTTCTCCCATAGAAAAGTTACTCCCGTTGTCCGTGATAATGCTATGCGGATAACCATACCGGATTATAACATCCTCGACAAATCTTTTGGTTGTTGCTCCATCACAACTAGTGACAGGTTTAGCCTCGATCCACTTGGTGAATTTATCCACCATCACTAAGAGGTGAGTAAATCCACTTGGAGCTCGTTTAAAAGGTCCTACCATATCAAGCCCCTAGACCGCAAAAGGCCATGTTATAGGTATTCTTCGCAGCTGATCAGCCGGAACATGAGCTTGCTTGGCGTACTTTTGGCAGCCTTTGCATGCCTTGACTAATCGTTTGGCATCTGCCTGAGCTGTAAGCCAGAAAAATCCATGTCGAAAAGCTTTTGCCACTAAAGATTTGGCTGCAGCGTGGTGACCACACTCGCCTTCATGGATTTCCCTTAAGATTTCCACTCCTTCTTCCGAAGATACACAGCGCTAAAAAACCCCAGAAACACTCCGTTTATGGAGCTCACCCTTAACAATAGTATAGGCTTTTGCTCGTCGGATAATCTGCCGGCTTAGCACCTCGTCTTCGGGTAATTTGCCATCTACCAAATAATCGAGGTAGGGTTGAGTCTAGCTGGGAATTACAGCCAGAAGTGCTATCAAAGGTGAGTCAGATTTGGTCGGATATTCCTCATCTACTCCCTTTATAGAGGGAACTTTGAGGTGCTCTAAAAATGCGCCATCCGGGACCTCTTTCCGCGCAGAGCCTATTCGAGACAGTGCATCTGCTTCCTCATTTTCTGCCCGAGGGATGTGTTGAATTTCAAACCCTTCGAACGATTTAGATAGATCATCCACGATAGCTTTATATGCTTCCATGTGGTTATTTGCATTACAAATATCCGAGACTTGTTGAGCAACAAGATCCGAATCTCCGTAACACATCAAACATCGGATGCCGATATCCTTGGCAATCCGGATTCCATGCAGCAGTGCTTCATACTCGGCAATATTGTTTGTCGCTATGAAATGGATCTGCAACACGTATAAAATTTATCTCCTTGGGGTGATTTGAGCACCACGCCAGCCCCCGAGCCCCCTCGAGCCTTAGACCCGTCGAAAAAGAGGGTCCAATATTCCGACTCAGGGAGGATCATATTCTCCTTCGTCTCTGTCCAATCAACGACAAAGTCAGCAAGGATCTGGGATTTGATTGCTGTCAGACGTTTGTACTCAATATCGAAAGCTGAAAGCTCTATGCCCCATTTGGCGACGCGTCCTGTGGCGTCACTGTTGTTGATTATGTCTATCATGGGAGCTTTGCTCACCACGGTAATTTGATGCTCCTGAAAATAATGTCGTAACTTATGAGATGCTAGGAAAACACCGTAAGCCAACTTTTGATAGCGCGGATATCGCTGTTTTGATTCTGTCAAGACCTCGCTGACAAAGTAAGTCGGACGTTGCACCAGGTGTTCCTGATTTTCCTCTGGTTTCTCCACCACCATGACGATACTAACGACCTTATTTGTCGCAGCAATATAAAGCAACATCGGTTCCTGAGGTTCCGGCGCTGCGGATAGTTGAAGATGAGAGTACTTTCTTCAGGTCTTGTAGTGTAGCTTCAGCTTCGTCAGTCCATACAAAACCTTTGGTCTTCTTCAGGAGTTTGTATAATGGTGCGGCTCTTTCACCAAGCCGGCTTACAAATCGACTAACTGCAGCAATGCAACCAGTTAATCTTTGTACGTCCTTCAGGCGAGTTGGCCTGGAAATATTGAGTATAGCCTTGATTTTGTCGTGGTTCACCTCTATGCCTCTTTGAGACACGATGAAACCTAACAATTTTCCGGCTAGTATTCCAAAGAAGCATTTCTTCAGGTTAAGCATGCTGTTGTATTTTCGTAGATTGGCGAACGTTTCCTCCAAGTCGGAAATGAGTGTTTCCTTCTTTTTGGACATCACCGTGATATCATCCACATATGCATGTACATTGCGTCCGAGTTGGTCGTGGAGGCAACGCTGCATCATGCACTGGTACATAGCTCCTGCGTTCTTCAGCCCAAAGGGCATCGTAACAAAACAGAAGGTTCCGAAGGGGGTTATGAATGAAGTTTTGACTTTGTGAGATTCCTTCATCCGGATTTGGTGATAACTGGAATATGCGTCGAGAAAATAGAGGAGTTCCTAGCCTGCCGTAGAATCGATAACTTGATCAATTCTAGGCAGAGCGAACGGATCTTTTGGACAAGCCTTGTTCAAGGCAGTATAGTCAACACACATCCTTAAATCAGTGGTGTCCTTTTTAGGCACCATTACAGGATTGGCTGACCACTCAGTGTGGATGACCTCTTCTATGAATCCGGCTAACTCGAGCCGTGCTAGTTCCTTAGCTATTGCCTTACGCTTTTCATCGCCAAACCGTTGTAAGGACTGTTTGACTGGTTTAGCATTCGGGTTTACATTTAGAGAGTGCTCGGCAAGTTCCCTAGGTACTCCGGTCATGTCAGATGGCTGCCATGCGAAGATATCTTGATTTGCTTGGAGGAACTTGACGAGCGCGCCTTCCTATGCGCTATCTAGGCCTACGCCTATCTGGGTCACCTTGGAGGGGTCATCATCCTTCAACGGAGCTTTCTTCGTCTCTTCTGATGCCTTGAACTTGGGATTTGGCTTGGTAACCTCCTTTGTTGCAGGCATCTCGGACGGATCTATGCTCTTCTTGATCTCCTGGTACTCCTAGGCGTGCAGCACGGCTTTGGCAAAGGCGACATTTCCATCCTCGCACTCTCGCGCTTTCTTCGGGTCTCCCCTGATGGTGATCACGCCGTTGGGACCTGGAATTTTCATCAAATTGTAAATGTAACACGGACGAGCCATAAAAGCCCGATGTTTGGACGTCCGAATATAGCATGGTATGCGCTCTTGAACGGGACCACTTCGAAGGAAAGTGCCTCCGTCCGATAATTCTTTGGAGTACCAAAGGTAACATCAAAATTGATCTCTCCCAGGGAATTAGGTTGTCTTCCTAGGACAACTCCGTGAAAATTCACAGAGCTATGGTTCAGCCGGGTCTCCGAGATCTTCATCCGGCGTAGCGTTTCGACATAGAGAATATTGATGCTGCTACCACCGTCCATGACGGTCTTGGAGAAACCATAACCGTCAATAATTGGGTTGACGATTAAGGCGTATTTTCCTTGCATGTGTAACTTAGGCGGATGATCATCGCGGTCAAACATGATTGCCACTTCCGACTAGTCCAGATACTGGGGAATAGCCGGAACTGTTGCATTGAGTTCGTGTAGAACTGCTTTCTTGACCTTTGCTGGTTGAGATCCGAGGAAGGTGACATAAGTGTCCTTCTTGGTGGGAAAAGTGTTCTTCCCTTTCGACTTGGGATTTGAAGCACCAGCTTCCTCCATGTCGGAATATTCCTTGGTCTCCTTGTCTTTTTCGGGATTTTTCTTTCCCTTCTTCCGCTTAGCTTTGTAGCCCGCGGTGTCATCTCTTTTGATGTCGTCATTAAAACGACATTCAGCGTTGGTGTGGGATGAGCCCCCATTGGCGTCTAGGTGATGCACACATGGGTTATTGGCAATGTTGGCCCAAGAGTAGGTTTTGCCTGGTTGTTGTACTCCTCTTCCTTGGACCCTTGATGTCCCATGGCCACGCCCGCGGCGTCTGCCACGTCCTCCTCGTCCTCCAGACCCGGAAACAGTAGTAACTACCGCCGTTTCCGTGTTGGGTTTTTCTTCCGAGGTATTTTTGCGCTTCTGAGCTTGTTGCTTTGGTTGTTTTGCTGACTGAGGCACAACTAGGGCATTGAGTAGTCCTTCTGCATCGTCGTCAGCATCTGCATACTTGCTCGCTGTTTCTATCATCTCTCCCAAATTGGTGACCTAGTCACACTTCAAGCGATGGCACAGTAAACCAATAGGGAGACCTGCAATGAAAGCTTCAATCGCAGATTGATAATTTACTCCTTCGCAGGAGGTCTTGGTGTCGATCCATCGTCCGAGGTAATCCCAGCAAGTTTCTCCAGCTTTCTGGGTGCAACGCTGTAGGTCTCCAACCGTACAGGGCCTCCGATATGTGCCTTCGAAATTCTGAAAGAACGCGCTTTGCAAATCATACCAGTTATGGATGGTGTTTGCCGGAAGTTCATTGAGCCATGATCATGCTGTCTTCCGCAACATAAGTGGGAGATATCGGGTTGCGGCCAGGCTGTTTCCGCCTTTGGCAATGCAGCAAGCTTGGAAGAAATCCTGTAACCAGGTGTCTGGCTGAGCAATGCCGTCATAGGCTTGGATATGTCTTGAGATAGCAAATCCTTCCGGGAATTTTGTAGCTCTGATGCATGGTCCGAAGCACTTTGGGCCCACGTACACGTCATTGGTTTCATAGCGCCGAGCCTCTATGTTGGAGTTGATCCTGTGCCTTGCGTCGTTCGGGGATAGAGATCGTCCCGAATGCCGGCTGTGGCTCCGGTGCCGTGGAGCCAGACTTCGGCTTCTACCACCACCTCCTCCGCCATGTCGTCATCCTTGCCCTCCATGGGGGTCGTTGTGATGACTATGAGGTGGAGAGGGTGGGGCAGCTGGATAGTTTCTGGCTGATCGCCGGCCTCCGTCTGGAACGTCATTATTCCGGTTCCGAGGAGGATCTTGACTACGACGAGCCCCCTGCCGGCTTGTACCAGCATGGTTTCCGTCATTTCTTCGTCCGTCGTTCCCACCATGGTGAGGCTCAGCCGGACGATTTTCATGTCTAGGAGGTGGCATTCTCTGATGATCCTCCTCCCGATGTTTCTCCTTATCTTCTCCCCTTAGATTCTCATCGGGGAGGGTTCGTCGGATTCAGGGCAGCGATGGCGTCTTTTTCGGCCGTTGGGGCGACGTTGCTCCAGTTACGCGAAGTTTTGTGATGCTGTCCTGAAGATCCAGTTCTTGAATAATTTTCTTCCCTGCGTTCGGGGTGATGGTACTGCGCCCGAACGTAATGGGATCTTACGCCAGCCCATGCCAGATCTGTGCGACACTGGTCAGAATCCGAGACCAGATTTTGACTTCCGGATAAGGCTACCTTTTGCTGCTCTAGTCCAATGTTGAGTAGCTTGATACCCAAACGGATCTCCTCTTGTCCTGGATTAGCCGATAGAATTTCTCGGGCTGCCACAGTATTTTGTACTGGTGTTTGGTATACCCAATCTCCGTTGCTATCTTTCCGTGGCTTCCCCATCTCATCTCCAAAAAGGACGGCACGGACACGTGGGAATTGGTTGTCATCTATGTGACGCTTTCGTGTCTTCTGATGTAGACGAGACATGTATTCCTTGTTTGACATGCGTTTCTTCTCCACCTCGATGTTTTTGGCTTCATCGAGGAGTTGTTGAGGACGCGCTTCTAGGGCTTGTGCCTTTTCATCCATCTCATCTGCAGTAAGTTCTGCAGCTGTAGGGATAGGTGTGGTTAATGCGGCATCGATGAGTTTACGCGCACCTTCAGTGATCATGTGTCCATCCACCGATGCTTCTTTTTTCAGCTCGTCTGGGATAAGTGCTCCATCCGAGTTTTCCTCATATTCCTCGGCAATCACCTCCTCCGTCAGAGGGTCTTTTGTCGGGGTCTTGTTTTTCTTGTTCTTCTTCTTTGCCTTCTTGGCAGCGCCGGTAGCAAAGACGGCCTTGGGTCCGTTTCCCGGAGTCAAGCTCTGATCGGTACTTTCGAACATCTGGACCTCGGGATTATCTCTGACGTCCATGTCATCCTGCGTTTTGGGAGAGTGTTCGCCGGATCCTTCATCCATGGCTTCTCCTTCTTCTGCAGCTTTGGAGTTGTAATCCTCTTCATATTCCACGGAGAACTTTCGGAAATCTGCTGATGTCATCGATTCATCCGAGGATGCGGGTATATCAGAGTTTGTTCCAGTTGCCTCTAGCACCGAGTCGGTGTTTTCTCCAGCATCGGCAGAGCCGGATCCGGATCCCACGTATCCGACAAAGTGCGACACGTGCCTCGTGAGGTACCTGCGGCTTTCGCGATCAGCCATATCGAAACTTTTGATGGTCTCGAGGATTGCATCTGCGCTTTTGCCTTGCAGTATCATACGTTTTAGTGTGTACCTTAGGAACGGCCTGTCTGTCCCGACATCATCAGAGCCGGAATCAGTGTCGTTGATATGCTCCTCCTAGATTTCGACTTCCACGGTTGGGTCGATCTGGGATCCTCTCCTCCTGGGAGATCCACTCCAGATTCGACTTGGTCTGCTAAGTCTTCTTCAGGCTCGGGTTTCTCCACTATCTCTGCAACTGGTGCGGGCTGGGTGGGATTAGGGTTTTCGGAGATCCGGAACTCTGCCGCCTCCACGGACAAAGGGGACCCAGAAAATTCTTCTGTCTCTATCATCGCCGCTGGGGTGGGTTGGGCAGGTTCAGCGAAACTGATGTAAACATCGATCTCGCCAAAAGACATGATTGTGTAGGCAGTCACGGCCTCCCTTGCCGGAATCCAAGTCTCGTCGAGAACGATGAGAGGGACATCACTGGCATAGAGGATGCGACCGACAGCGATAGTCTCGCCGATTCCGATTCTTGCAGATTCCGCTCGGAACGCAGATCCGAAGCTCACTTGCCCTTGGGCGCCTATCGTCGGATTGATGACAAGTACGCCATGAGGGGGTCCTCAAGGCGTGCGGAACAGAGGGGTGTGAGTTGTACGGTGTTCCGGGACGGTGAGCACACAAGTTTACCCAGGTTCGAATCTGCCGGCTTTGGACGGATCCTACTCCTGCTAGCAATCCAGTAATACAGCAGAGCCGGAATATGGGTTACAAGGGTTTTTCCTGTGCGAGTTGAGGGTCTAAAGTATTGGGTGTGCCCTAAAGGCTCTCCCTAGGACGGCTTATATAGATATCCAGCCTAGGGTTTATAGGAGAGATCTATCCGGCTACGTCTAAGAGTCGGTTACAGAGTACATCTTGAAGTACAAGTAACATTATGGGCCTAAGTCGGTAAGTCTTCTGGGCCTTCCCGTAGCCGGATTGGACTCCATCTTTCTCCCTGACTGGGCCGCCCGTGAAGCAAAGCTCTAACCCGAAGTGGGCCACCCTGGTCAGTGAGGAACTGTGAGGATACCCGGAAAGTATATCCCCAACATTATGCACCTATTGAGTGAGCATAGTGGCCATTCTTAGTTTAATGTGCATTGTCCCAAAACATGTTGATTGATGCATAACTTTGATATTGCTTGTTCTTAAATTATTTGTATCTAGTCACCCTTATGAACTTTGAAAGTGTCCTATGCATTTATGTTTTGCTACTCCATGATGGACAAGCTAAATGCCACTATGCTATGTTTTATATATGTGAAACAAACAAACATATTTCATTGTATTATTATTCATGATCTTTGCTTGTATCCTTGCATGTTGCATGCATAGTTACTATGTCTTATTGGTAGAACTTCATCTTTCATGCTCATGTTTAGAGTACTTTAATCCCAGCTTTCAATGCTTGCAAATGGTTTGATCTTGATTGTGATGGTGCATGTCACCTCAAAAATTATTCTTTCTTTTTATCACTTACCTACTCGAGGATGAGAAGGAGTTAATCTTGGGGATATTGATACGTTGCAAACGTATCTGTAATTTTTGATGTTCCATGCTTGTTTTATATCTACTTTCTTATGTTTTGTCCACACTTTGGAGTATTTTTATAAACTTTCTTCGACTAACCTGTTAACAAGATGCCATAGTGCCAGTTGCCTATTTTCTGCTATTTTTGGTTCCACGAAATTCAGAAAATCAATATTCTCGGAATTGGACGGGACAAAAGCCAAAGTCAATATTTTACCCAAAGACACATGGAGTCCGAAGGAGAGATGAAGGGGGGCCATAGGGCAGCCACACCACCCCTTGGTACGGGCAGCCCTAGGCCACGCCAGGGAATGGTGTAGGCCCCCTGGCCGGCCAGCGACCTTGCCCCTTCGCCTATAAGAAGCTTATGGGACGAAAACCCTAAATCAAATAGCCTCTAGCCATGAAAAGTTCCGCAGCACCGTCGCCACCAAAAGGGAGATTCGGGGGATAGAAAGTCTCTGTTCCGGCACCCTTTCGGGACGGGGAAGTTCCCCCGGAACCATCTCCATCGCTGTTGCTGATTCCCATGATGATGAGGGAGTAGTTCTTCCTCGAGGCTAAGGGTTCTACCGGTAGCTATTTGTTCATCTCTCTCTCTAAGCATGATCATATTGTGATCATGAGCTTTGTAATCTATAGATCTATTCTGCTACTCAAGTGCTTTAATGAATCTCTGCTCTCCCCATGTGTGTGAAAGTGACAGCATGCACATCATGGTGGCTCTTAGGCTAGAGATTACAAATACTTGTTATGAGTTATATTTGGAGTTGGATGTTTCTATGAAATTGTGGTTTTTGTTGGAACCATCTAGAGCTCAAGGTGACAGTGTGGGGTTATCTAGATGGGAAAAGCAAACTTTGAGGTGTGCTGTTATAGCCCTACCATGTCTTAGAGTGTCCAATCGGAGAGTAGTTAAGAGTAGTATCATAAAGAGAAGATATTTATATGAGAGTGTTCACTAGTGAAAGTATGATCCCTAGGCCTTGTTTCTAAACATTGAAACACCGTTTGCAACTAGATCTGCTACATGTTTGCTTGCTTCCATCTCTTTGCCTTTAGTCTTTTCCACGCCATCAAAGCTATTTTCTGGCACTGTTACCACTTATAATTATCCATACCACTTGTATTTCACTATCTCTTTGCCGAACTAGTGCACCTATACACCTGACGAGTGTATTGGGTGTGTTGGGGACACAAGAGACTTCTTGTATCTTGATTGCAGGGTTGCTTGAGAGGGGATACCTTTGACCACTTCCTCCCTGGGTTCGATAAACCTTGGGTGATCCACTTAAGGGAAAACTTGCTGCTATTCTACAAACCTCTACAATTGGAGGCCCAACAACTGTCTACAAGAATAGAAGTGCGTAAACATCAGTTGCCCATTATCCGCGGTAACGCGGATGTGTGGAAGTCAAAAGCTGAGAAGGCCACCACCCGTGAGAAGTATCTCTTGGATGAAGTTGCACAATTGAACGAGCAATTTAAATGTTATCTCTTTGTCTTCTCATCTTTTCTTTTTAGCCAGTCGCGGCGATGCCTTGTCCTTATACTTTGCTCTTGCTTTTGTAGTTGTTAGTGCTCGTCATCCGCATGATGAGAAGGACCGGGTAGCCATTCGAATGAATGACTTGACCCAGGAGCAACTGCAAGCTAGTGGGTACTTTTGGGTGGACCACGACCGCTCAGTCATGTTGGCGACGCTACAGGATCGTTCTTCGCGAGTGCTTCAATGTTTGAACAAGGCGGAGTCGTTCCTTAGGCATATCTTCCAATTGATGTTTCCTCTTGACGTGGTGCCCTCATGCCCGTTGGCTTTCCTAGCAAAGTTTCAAGATATCAGTGCGGTCCACGAGTGCATGTGACAACAGCTGGTCACAGGTCCCAAGGCTGCATTGTTGCTGGTACGACTGCATCGGCCATAAGTGGACATCGCGTCTGTTGCCGCTGGACCACCACCGCCGCCTGAAGGGATGACTTAGAATATGGTGCTGCACTATCAGGCGGTTGACTGGCCAGCTGAGGATATTGTAGATTTCTTTGAGGAGCAAACAAATGTTCTCCTTTTACAGTAGTAGTGTTTCCTGCACATAGATGTATAAGTGTTGTAAAATTCATATGATTACGGTGGGTGTATTTGATACCCATTAATATGTAAAGAGCTTCCTAGCTTGTATGTTTTTCAAGTGTATTATAGGGTACATGTCCTTTTCGTTAACCTGATGTGTATTCATCTCAGCACCTTGCCAACCAATCAGGTGCGTTGCAGCTGAGTTGGTGTTATCAAGGGTTCGATTGGTAGTGCGTCAGCTACTCAGGATGCTATATTGTTCGTGGAACAAGATGCAGAGGGTGGCGCAGCCCCCGAGTAAAATAATTGCGAGAAAAGCATAAAACACAGGGTTTGGGGCACTTAGCTTTATTTATTTGTAGAATATCACAGGGTACAATGTGTGGCTAAGTAGCCTGGCTGAATATCCTTATTTGTAAAGTAAAAAACATCTAAGGGTAGAAACAGTGCAGCTGCGCGACGTTCTAGGGTTGGAGTATGTGAGTCTGCTCTTGAAATATTTAAGGCGATAGGCGCCACCTGGGATGACTTCGGTAATCACGTAAGGTCCTTCCCAAGGGGACTTGACCTTGAGGTGCCCTTCATGTTTCAGTCGCAGGACCATGTCTCCTTTGACGAAGGATCAGGGCATAGCCTTCTGCTGTGGTAGTTGCGGAGGTTCTGCTAGTAGATCGTGGATCTCTCTGCTGCAATCTCGTGTGCTTCGTCGAGGAGGTCGACGGAGTCTTCGAGTGCGAGAGATGATTCCTTCTTGCTGTATGCAACCACCCGCGGGGCTTTGTGGTGCACTTCTGCGAGTAGTAATGCTTCAGCACCGTGCACCATGAAGAATGGAGTGTAGCCCGTGGCGCTGTTTGGAGTTGTGCGCAGACTCCAAAGTACCAATTGTAGCTCGTCTGTCCAACATCCAATAGCTTGTTCGAGTGGCCGGAGGGCCCTTTTCTTGATTCCGCCACAGACGAGGTCGTTGGCTTTTTCGACTTGACCATTGGACCGCGGGTGGGCTACCGAGGTGTAGCTACTGTTGATTCCCAGGTTTTCGCAGAATTCCTGGAACTCCTTGGAGGTGAAATTTGTCCCATTGTCCGTGATGATGCTATGTGGTACCCCAAAACGGTAGCCGATGGACTCGAAGAACTTAACAGCGATGGCTCCTGATTGATTCATCACAGGCATGGCCTCGATCCACTTGGTGAATTTGTCGACCGCGACTAGGAGGTAGACGTAGCCTCCTCGCGAGGATCTCGGGAGTTTGCCGACCATGTCGATTCCCCATTGTGCAAAGGGCCAAGCCAATGGTATTGGCCTGAGCTCCATGCTGGGTGCGTGTGGTTTGTCCGCGAATCACTGGTAAGCGTTGCAGCACTGGACGATGTCCTTGGCGTCACGCATGGCCATTGGCCAGTAGAATCCAGCTCGTAGAGCTTTGGCGATGATAGCGCGACTGCCAGCATGATGTCTACAAGTCCCTTCGTGTATGTCAAGGAGGATGGCTCTTCCATCCCCGCTGGAGATGCACCTCTGAAGAACTCTTGTGATGTTGTGCTTGTACAGTTCGCCGTTGATGAGGGCGAATGCCTTGGATCGTCACGCTATGTGTCATGCATCAGTCGGGTCATCTGGCAGCCTTTTGCTGAGCAGGTATGTGATATATGGTTGTGTCCAAGATGGATCGATCATCATGACCTCCATTGGTCCTTCTAGTCATGTATCAGGTTCCATGTCATCGAGTGCCATTGGCTCGTTGGGTGGCGTAGCCCCCGAGTCTGTTGACCTGCTTGCCTTCTTTTCTGGAGCCTTGGGCTTGATGGAGCGTTCGTAGATGCGCTCTAGAAATACTCCAGGTGGTATTGGGACGCAGGTGGAGCCGATGTTGCCGAGTATATCTGCCACTTCATTGCTTTCGCGGCCAACGTGTCCTAGCTCGCAGCCGTCAAAGTCTCCCTCGAGTCTGTCCTAGAGGTCGCGGTAGGCGATCACGTTGTCGCTCAGGGCATCACACTCGTGCATTGTTTGGTTGATCACCAGTTTGGGGTCGCCATAGATGACGAGTCTCTTGGCGCCGCAGGCTTTCGCCATCCACATTCCATGGATCATGGCTTTGTATTTAGCTTTGTTGTTAGAGGCTGTGAACTGCATTCGCAGAACATACTTCATCTTGTCTCCTTGGAGCGATGTCAGTATGACACCTGCGCCAGCCCCGTCCTTTCGCTTGGACCCATTGAAGTGCATTGTCCAAAGATAGGACATATCTAGCTTGTCGGGAGTTGGTTCTCCATCCAATGTACGAGGAAGTCCGAGAGAACTTGTGATTGGATCATGTCACGCTTCTCATATGTGATGTCTCGTGGAGATAGTTCGATTCCCCAGACCGCAACTAATCTAGTGGCGTCAGGGTTATTAAGTATATGCCTGAGTGGGGCGTCATTTACCACCACGATTGGGTGCTCGTGGAAGTAGTGACGCAGTCGTATGGCTATCATGAAGACGCCATACACCAGCTTCTGGTAGTGTGGGTATAGCTGTTGTGTTGGTGTGAGCACCATGCTGAGGTAGTATACTGGGCGCTGAACCCTGTGGACCGTATTTTCTTCGGCTCCCTCCACCACAAGCATAGTGCTGACCACCTGGTTGGTGGCGGAGATGTATAGCAACAGTGGCTCCTTTTTGCGAGGCGTGACCAATACTGGCGAGGTGGATAGTAGACGCTTGAGGTCCTCGAATGCTTCTTGCGCTTTGTCCGTCCACTCGAACTTGTTAGCTTTCTAGAGAAGTTGGTAGAAGGGCAGTTCCTTTTCGCCCATTTGACTGATGAATCGACTGAGCGCCGTGATTTGCCCGGCCAGCTGCTGGACGCCTTTTACGTTCTTCGGCTTCTCCATGGCCAGTATGGATTTTATCTTTTTCGGGTTTGCCTCAATCCCTCTCGCAGAGATGAGATACCCGAGTAATTGCCCAGATGGTACGCCGAAGGCGCATTTGTCTAGATTGTGCTTGATCTGGTAGCGGTCGATGTTATCGAAGGTCTCGTGGAGATCGTCGATTATCGTGGCTTCCTCTTTGGTTTTGATGACGATGTCATCGATGTAGACTTGGATATTGCGACCAAGTTGGTTCTTTAGGCGGGCCTACATGCACCGCTGATAGGTGGCTCCTGCGTTTTTTAGCCCGAAGGGCATCGTGTGCTAGTAGAACACACCGAAGGGTGTTGTGAACGCTGTTTTTTCTTGGTCTTCCTCCTTCATTCGAATCCGATTGTAGCCTAAGTAGGCGTCGAGGAAGGAGAGGTGCTCGCATCCCGCAGTTGAGTCGATTATTTGATCGATCTGTGGCAATGAGAAGTGATCCTTCGGGCAGTGCTTATTCAAGGAGGTGAAGTCCACGCACATCCGCAGGATATCCGTGTCCTTTTTAGGCACAAGCACTGTATTTGCGAGCCAGGTGCTTTCCTTGATCTCGCGTATGAAATTTGCGTCAAGGAGTCTGTTGATCTCCATACTAACCACTTTTGTTCTTGGTTCAGACAGTCGCCATATTGTTTGTTTGACTGGCCTTGCATCTGGATTCATGTTGAGTGAGTGCTCGGCGAATTCCCTGGGAACTCCTGGCATGTCCGCTAGACACCAGGTGAAGATTTCCCAGTGCTCACGGAGGAACTCGACGAGCGCGAGTTCCTATGCGGAACTCAAGTTGTTGGCTATGAGGGTCGTCTTGGTTGGGTCTGTTGGGTGGACCTGGACTTTCTTGGTATGCACCATTGAGGCGAAGGATAGGTCAGGCGAGCTTGGCTTGCTTAGGGGAGGCAGACTGTTGTCTTTCAACTCCTTGAATCTTGCGAGTTCCTCTTGCATGCCGAAGGACTGGGAGATTCTGTTGAATTCCCTGTCGCAGCTATTAGACCTCTTGAAGCTTCCGTTGATTTTGATGACGCTGTTGGGGCCTGGCATCTTCATCTGCAGATAGGCGTAGTGTGGTACTTCCATGAACCTTGTGAATGCGACACGTCTGAGGATGCAGTGGTACTGCAAAGGCTAGTCGACGACTTCAAAGTTGATGCATTCTCGCCGAAAATTTTGCGGTGTGCCGAAGATGACGTCGAGGTTGATTTTTCCTAGGGGTGCACTCCCTTCCCTGGGATGATGCCGTGGAACATCGTGTCTGAAACTTCTAGACACGTCAGAGGAATCCTCATTGCACGCAAGGTACTTGCGAACATGAGATTGATGCTGCTTCCGCCGTCCATGAAGACGCGACTCATGTCGAAGCCCCCAATCTGTGCCTCGAGTACGAGGGGGCAGTGGCCTGGGAAAGGTACTTGACATGGATGGTCGCGCTTGTCGAAGGTGATGAAGGACTCGCTTCTACTGAGGTACTCAGTGGTGGAGGGCGGAGAGTTTATTGCCAAATTTACTTGGTGAGTGATTGCCTTCTGCATTCGATTTGAGGGGCGCCCTTTTTGGAACATCCCCATGTTGCCCACGGCACGCGGATATGGCTCACCTCCATGATGCTGGACTGGCGCAGCCACAGGTGGTGGTGGCGGTGCTCCGTGAGCTACTGCGCCCGGGGCAGCTCCATATCCCTAGTTGATTGCATCGCGATTCATCTGGGCCAGCCTTCATGGAGCTTGAGGAACTCGCGGAAATCCTTGAGAAGGTGGCTGGACTTTTTCTTGCCATCGTGCTTGTCGATGTAGAAATGCACGTTGCATGGTCTGGACAATTTGTCCTAGATGGATAGTGTAGGTTCTTCGTCACGAGTGCGGTGCTGCCACACTTACGTGGTTTTCCCGTTGCCGCGGTATCCGTTGTTGCAGTTGTCATCGTGTTTTTCATCGTGTCCTCATAGACGCACATTCGACGTTTCCCTCGACGATCACGTCTGCGCCCGAGGTCGTCATCATCATCGGAGTAGATACAATTTTTCCCCGAGTCCTCTCCATCGGCCCACCAATTTGCAATCTCCATAAGGTGGTCGATTGTCTTGGGCTTCGATCGACACAACTCCTCCCTAAGCTCTCTGCGGCGAACGCCGCCATTGAACGCGTCGATTGCGCGATCCTCAGAGATGTCTTCTGCAGAGTTCTTGATGATGGACCACCGCTGGATGTATGAGCGCAGCGAATCGCCAGACCTCTGGTGGCAGCCTCTTAGTTCTTCGATTGACACGGGCCTTTTGTAAGTGCCCTTGAAGTTGCGCAAGAACCTATAGACTAGCTCCTCCCAGCTGTGAATTGATCCGCGTGGGAGATTGTTGAACCACACGCGGGCGGCACCTTGTAGTTGTAGCTGCAGGAATTGCATTTCCATGCTTGAGCTTCCACCATGTAGTCTGATGGAGGACATGTGATCCTCCAGCCAAATTTTTGGGTCCTACATGCCGTCAAATTTTGGGTTCTCCGACGGGATTTTGAACCCCTTAGACATTCGCTTCTGCCTGATGGCTCTACTAAAGCACCTAGCACCACAGAGCTCTACCTCATCATCTTCCGAGTCAGTCGAACGAGTGCGCCTCGCACACATCTTGTCGACCTTGCGCTGTGTGATGTCATCAAACGTGTCGTAGTCGCGGTCATGCCGCCGTGAGCGATGTCACCGTGACAGATCGTGGTTATCGTCGCTGGAGGAATACGAGTTGTAAAATTTTTCCAGAGCTTTACCTTTCTTCGGCTCCAGCGTCGGCTGCTTGATGAGGGAAGCTTCGACTAGCCCCAAGCCCGCGATTGTAGATTGGTGCATGGCAGCGCGCGAATCTCCAGCCGGTGGTTGGTTGTTGAGGAGGTACATGGTGGTTGTCGTCACTTCCGCTTGTGGTGTTTTTGGGAGCACGTTGCCCCTTGTATCCACCATCATGGAGCTGAAGTCAAGGACTTTCACGGCCTCCTCGCGTACCTTGTCGGTGAGGTGGTCCAGTCGAGATCGTCGTTTGGCGGCCACGTAGTCGTTGCCCTTGGAGGAGGATCCTCCATGGGAGGAGAGCTGAGCCCGCCAAAGACTCGACTCATCCATTGCCTTTCTGCGCGCGTCGAGTTGCACGATTACTTGTTGCTGGCGCTTGTATTATCCCTTCAGCAGCCAATGGTAACCCATCAACATGTCTTGCGATGAGTTAGGGGGTAGACGGTTGCCCCGCAAAGCATCTCGACAACAGGCCCACTCGTTGTCGTTGAGTTTGATCAGCACACGCTCTTCGGTGCGCTCATTTGCTGTGAGGTTCGGGTCCCCTTTTGTCCCATTGTTGGTGGGCGCGCTGTTGATGGGACCACCATTTCTGCCATTGGTTGGCCCATTACCGGTATTGTCGCGATTGACACCGGTGTCGCCTGCGTTGGTGATGGCGCACATGACGTGATTGGGGAAGCTGTTGCTCCCACAACTCCTAGATCCGGAGCCGTAGGATCCATCCTCTATGGCCAAGTCACCCAGATCGGATTCACGACTGATGTCGCTATCCGTGCTCCCAACTATTGTCAGGGCGTTGAGTTTGCTTAGGGTGCCAATTGGTGGTGGAAACCACGATGCTGGAGCAATCGCGGGAACCGTCGACTGATCAGGGAGGCTAAGTGTGCCCAACTGACCAACTTGGAAGCGCAAGCTCCCGATTGCTAGGCCAATTCCGTCGCCTGCGGACTCGAAAGCCGGGCGAGTGGCTCGCGTGTGGACGGTGAAGTCAAAAGCGGCAAAGAAGCCGTGACATCAGCACTCCCAGTTCCCACAGACGGCGCCAATTGATGATGGATAAACTCATCAATGCCCATTTTTGTGGACTTGGGTTTTGGAGGAGGGAGTGCTGGAGGCATCAATCATCTAGAAAACAAGCACACAGGGATGCAAGGTTTACCCAGGTTCAGGCCTCATAGAGGTCCCTACTCCTGCTTGTCTGCTCTTGGAATTATCGAGGGAGCCGAAAGTTACAGAGGGTGCACAGATGCAATCCGGCGATGGTTGTGGAAACTACGGTTGTGATCATCCTCCACTCCGCCCCCTCCTAGCCTTTATATAGATAGGCTAGGTCTCGGGTAGCAAGTTGAGTCGGTTACAGATTAGGGTTTGTCCCTTTAAACTTTCTATCTTAAACTTCGTCTTGTGCTGCAAGCAATCGGAGTCTCCGTGAGTCACCCGAATCTTGTATTGGGCCCTGGTAACGCTGTGGGCTCCTGTCATATCTGGTCCGTATATACCAAACTTGAGCACCTGTAGGGTATGCCCATGTCAGGAACCCCTCGACCAAGTAACTTGCCTAGTAGATTCCATGAGTCACATAGTTCGGGCTTTCAATTTGGCATACACATTGAAAATGTTTTTGGAAGAGGAGGAGAAGGAGGTGCATCATAACAGGTAGGTAAGCATGTCTGGGATTGCTTGGGGTAGATAGCGCCCCTGATAAACCAACATCGCCTCACATTTCTAGGGACCGGCTTTGAAATTTGACCCATTACGGCGGAACCTTCCTTAGGGCGTGACTCATGGTCTCGGCAACAACAAGGTAAAGTTCGTGGTCAACCACCCTCTACCGGTCCTCCAAGGAAGAGGGATAATAATATTTGGCACTAAGAGTCGGTTGGTACATGTGGGTAAAGTTGTACACCCCCGAAGGGTTAAAAAAATTCGAGAAGCCGTGTTCACGGTTATGAACGCTTGGTGACCGAATTCTAAGATCATAGATAACATTAACTAAAAGTAAATCTGGTTGATCCACGTGTGCTTAAGGATGCTTCCTCTGGGGTTCGAGGGGGTGATCCTAGATGAGGATTTCAAATGTACTTGGTTAACAAGTTCAGATGTTCAAGATGGAGTTGTCGCTCTCTTACCCCATTTTAAAAGTATTCTGTGTAGACGAGCCTCTACTCTCTCTTGTTTACAAAAAAAGTTTGCTTTACACAAAAAAAATCCAGAGAAAGATTTTCTATCTAGAGCATGTAGATACTAGGTTATCTAAGTATTGCGAGTACATTCTCGTACTCAACCTTGCGCCATTGTTGTTTTTCTTCAGATGATCTAGTCACAAATGAAGGTGGCTTCTAAGTTGACATCGACATGTAGTTGGGGGTCCTAGGTAGTAGCCTGAGGACTATGGGTTGGATGTCGCTTATGTTTATGGCCTCTTAGGCCCTTTTTTAAGTTTTTTGTGTAGAACAACATAATTTGCTTTCACTGTCTAGTGTAATGGTGGGTCTGTGACCCCTGGTTTGTAATAATCTGATATCGTACTCTATTAAGGGTTTAAACTTATGTTGTTGTGTCCAGATGTTCTATAATGTTACCGAATTATATACTATAAGTCTCTGAGGTTGGAATTAAGTTTATCTCGGAGGTTAATCCGAGGTTTGTTTAACCCTAATCCCGGGGGTGTTACAGGTTTTGGTATCAGACCAGGACTGCCTATAGGAAACCCTAGTATTGGTCGATGTTGAGGCTAGCAGTTGACAAAACTATTTAAAGGTTGAAAACTATTTGCAAAAACTCTGACTAGGACTCTATTTTAATCCCTCCCTGGTGTGATTCTAAGGCTGGAGTTTTCTTATCCTATTTGGTTTGAAAAGGTTTTCATTCCTTATCCTTAATTTCAAACTTTTAAGATCGTGTCATCGGGGTTGTTTTTCTAGGTACTCCATCTATTCCTAGAGTTATCAAGATATTTCAGTTCTGCTTGATGCATAACATCTTAGCACTCCATTGTCATGGTTTGTAAGTCAGCTGGTTAGTGCATACGTTAGTATGCTTTTTGATACTACCATGCTTGATGAGATGATATGTCTTACGTCCAGTATTCTTTGTCTTTGAATCCCTTGGCTAACGCCTTCTCTTCTTACATGATGGGTGACACTTGTCGAGCTCATATCCGTGCTCAAGCTCATGGGTCTAGGAATGAGGATGATCCTTCTAATCCTCCTCCACCACCATCAATGGTTCAACTCATGGCTATGTATGAGACCAATCGTGCTGACAACATGAGGCTCCTTGAAAGGATTGAGCGCAATACCCAGCACCCAAACAATCAAATCGGCATCAAGGATTTCATACGTGTCACTCCGCCAGTCTATAGCTTTTCCACCAAGCCACTTGATGCAAACTACTAGCTTCACACCATGGAGCGCAAACTTCAGGTTGGTCATGTTCCTGAAGCTGATTGGGTAACCTTTGCTGCCTACCATCTAGAGGGAGCAACTAACTCCTGGTGGGAAAAATTCTTGGCACTGCAAGCCACCCAGCATGTTGTTAATTGGCAAGAATTCACTGAAGGATTCCGAGCTTATCATATTCCGAAGGGTCTAATGGATGAAAAGAGGGAGGAGTTCCTCAAACTGAAACAAGGCACTGGTTCTTTGTATGATTACCAGTGCAGCTTCAATCGTCTTGCATGCTATGCTCCTTAAGAAGTTTCCACTGATGTTAAGAAGAAAGCTCTATTCCGCAAGGGACTAGACCCTGATGTTCATCGTGATCTTCATCTGATGGATTTTAGGAATCTACAAACCCTTGTAAACAAGGCAATGAAAGCAAAGCGTGGAAAAGTGGAGTATGAGGAAACCCGTAAGCATTCTTATGAAGGATCCAACAAGGCTGGTTCAAGCAATAAGAAGTGTCGTGACTTCATGCCTTAAAGTGATGTGACACGTGCCTCTTATACCCAAAGATCTTCTGGATATGATCCTCGCCCGAATGCTACCTCAAGAAATGTTGGTGGGATAAACTATTCGTCTACTGGTATGGCATCAGGTCTTATCTGCTTCAACTGTCGCTAGCCTGGTCACATTGCAGGAGACTGTTTGGAAAAGAGTGCTACTAAGAGAGCACCACCAAAGAAGTATACTAAGACTCAAAGTGCTGGAAGTGGTCGTGACCCATATCTCTGTTGAAGAGGCTCGGGAAGATCCAAGCGCCATTTGTTGGGTCCGCAGCATAGAAAACAAAAAATTTCCTACGGTGTGAACTACACGCCAAGATCTATCTACTAGGTACAAAGCAACGGGTGGGCATACATCCAACGAGAACTTACCCTCGTAGACAACGAGCTTTGTTAACGAGTAGGAACTCGTGGTTGATGTAGTCGTACACTTTCCGATCTCAAGATCATGATGAAGTCCAGCAGGTCCGGCTCCAGCACGTCCATCAGATCCACCTCCAGCACCACCATGTCCAGCACCGCAAAGAAGCAGTGCATCCGTGATCGCACACACGTCCGGTACCCCGACAACCTCCGTACCTCGCTCCAGCAAAGCAGCGGAAGCAACAACTCCTTTCCAGATAAAGCCACCGGGAACATGTATCTCGCTAATCAGAGACCATGGGGAAATAATACTAGAGGGGGAGAGAGATCCTTCACAAGGAGGTGTGAGTGAGAAGTGAGGAGGGGGTGGCCTTTTATAGGAGGAGGGGGGTGCCCCTCCTTCATGGCCGGCGCATGGAGGGGGTGACCCTTCACCTCCTCCATTCATGTGGTGGTAACCCCTCCACATTAAAATGCGCCTTCACATTCTCTTTTAAAGTCTCCACTTTAAATGCATTAAATTTCTCCAAATTTAATGCTCTCTCATTTAATAAAACTCTTTTATTATTTTTATTCAGAATTTTGTTAATTACTTTGATTAACAAACATTCACATAAAACCCCCTACAACATTTCAATATTACATGCAGAACCAATTTCAGCAATTTCACCTGAAACAGTTTCGGTGTCTATTGAAATAATTCCAGCGCTTTCTTAAATCTTTATCTGAAACATATTTGCTCGAAATGGTGTCGGTATCCCTTAAGTGTGTCACCCTATGGTTCGTGAATAATGCAGACATGATCGAGACCCCTCTCCTATCAATAATCAGCAGCGGGACCTGGAGATCCATACTGACTCCTACACATTCAACGATGACTTCTGTGATCGTGAGAACCTTTAACGCTAGTAACTAAATCCCTTTGTACCGCGATATATTACATGTGCGAGATTCAATCATCGGTATCTCCATACCTAGTTTGATCTTGTTACCGACATGCACTCTTTTCTCGTTCCCTTGATATAACATTCTAGTGATCACATCACTTGCTTGCAAGCTATTTCAATGTGATATCACTGAGAGGGCCCAGAGTATATCTATCCATCATCGGGATGGACAAATCCCACTCTTGATCCATGAGCCTCAACATAACACCTTCTTTGCACTGAAGCCACCTTTCTAGTCACCCTGTTACGGTGTGACGTTTGATGTTATCAAGATACTCTTCCGGTGTTAGCAATTAACATGATCTCATGGTCTAAGGATAAAGATTAGTTCGTATGATGTTATAGCAATATAAACATAATGACTTTGATTGTAATGCTATACTTCGGATGAATGTTCATCACATCATTCCACCAATGGTGTGACCTTGTTATTAACAACATCCAATGTCCATGATCAGGAAACCTTGATCATCTTATTAATCAACAAGCTAGTCTATAAGACAGGCATAACTAGGAACCCTTTTTGTTTATTAAACACACATGTATTGATGTTTCCGATCAATACAATTCTAGCATGTAAAATAAACATTTATCATAAACATGGAATAAGATAATAACCACTTTATTATTGCCTCTCGGGCATATTCCCTTCAGTCTCCCACTTGCACTAGAGTCAATAATCTAGTTTGAAAAACTTTGCGTATTGAACACCTATGGCTTTCTGGTGTTGCATATACGCTATTGCTAGTGGTTAACATAATCTCTGGATCCCAGGTTTCAGTCGTGTGTATTTGCATGTCTCTACGCATCACTCATTCTCAAATGAGATGGCATTGTATAGATTTGGTCCTTTGGTGAGACCTTTAGTTCGTTCAGCTCAAAATATGTTGATATTATTGTCATACAATATATCTTCATAGTATTAGCCCACTTTGAACCACACCTAGTTTGATAACAAACTACTTAACACAAATGCCCTCCTTTGCTGCTACTATAGCAGTCATATACTTAGCCTTTTGTTGTAGTATCCGTCACAATGTCTCAACTTGGGAACTCATCCAAATCCATCATGGAACATCCTTTCCATTACATTGTGCCACCCATAGTCTAAATTTCAGATAAATTTAATTTGTATCTTGTGACAAAACTAGTATCAATGTAACACTTTACAATGAACTACTGTAACTACCTCGGTGAATTACGCTCCTAGTACAAGCCTGGATGTTCAGAAATGGTTGAAATAGTACGGTGGGGCCCAAATGCCACTCACAGGTAGACCTTTCGGCCGTCCCAACCATTTCCAAACATCGGGACCAGAACGGGCGGCGTAATCGGCAGGCGAAGGGATCAACTACATACACAAATGAGTATGTATGCAAGCCACCATACAACAGTACATCAGAGCCATTCCATCTAAAAATAAAGGAAATATAGCATACATACGGCAAGATCCAAATATCCTAGATAGATATAATAGTTTAGGATATCTCCTCATACATCAATCAACAGAGTATCAAGCGGAAGCGGAAGACAAAATCCGAGTACGGATAAGAAGCAAATCGGCATAAGATGCCCCATAAATAAGCACATCCCGCCCACAGATCTCACGGATCCCCGTTCCCGGAATCTCTACACCGAATGATCGTTGCCCATGTCGTCCGTCTCTTCCACCCAGTATCCATCTTGCGAGTGTACCTGTTCATCTGAACCAATAATTTATCGTGTGAGACCCTAGGGTACTCAAAGAAGTCTTTATGCCTCTAAAGGGGACACAACCTGGGGTGACGCAATTGCAGCAAAAGATAAACCCTAACAATTCTATAGATACTCGCTAACCATCCGCCTAACCAGAGATAGACGGATATCCGTGAATTAATAACAAAAGTTATAACAGTAATAATGGTAATATCCACAGATCCATCCTCCTCCTCGCTTACCGACGAGGAAGCGGACGAACAACCCCCCCATCCATTGGCAGTTTTATTATCCATTCCGTTAGTGTTGCAGTATTTACTAGTCAGGTACCTAGTCTAGTCAAATTTAAAAGCGGTACTTTAGTTATGCTTGTCTATGATCGAGAAACTGTGCTCCAAGTCGTCCATAACCGCGGACACGGCTTTCAGAAAGTTTTACCCTGCAGGGGTGCACAAATAGCAACACACACTCGATATGCCTCGGAAAAACCAAATCAAAACCCAACGAGGCAGTCACGACAAAGCGATCACAGGATTCAGAAATATTTCAGGGGGCCACCCCATTGAGCTACCCATAGCGAAGTTATGACTCAGAGCCTCAAGGTTTGCGCCAATGGCTGTGAACGACTGGGAACCCGAAAATGTGACTGGGCTTGTCGACACCGCGAAAACACTCCGCTTTCCTAAACAGTACAGTGTGCTCCTCGCACAATTTTAAATAAAGCAGTAAGCATGGCATAAGTACAGGATAGTAAATAAAACCTCAAACTAGTTTGTGGCCCTCAAGAAATAAGAATGAATAAAGCTCTGGCTCAGGGGGGTTCATAAGCCTCCCGGATGTGGATAGCGCGAATATTCAAGGAACAAGAATCAAGTACTCGGGGTCCTACGGGACACAAGTGAGCCTGAAAAACCAAATAGCGAATATGGCTCACCGATGCCACTTTCATTAGTTATCCCATTACTAATCAGGTTGAGTTGTTTAGGTACCTCGTTTTCCATCAGACACTCACAAACCCTACACATGCTGTTCTACGACTCGCATGGCTCAAACAACTCCTGTAGTAATGGCTCATGGGATGGAGGAACAAGCTTCGGTGGGGTTTATAAGTAAAAGCTATGCAATACTTGGGATTCAATTTAATGCAATCGCGACTCAATGATGCAAGAATAAGAAAGAGGCAATAGGTACTATATGTATGCAAGCATGTGGTAGTGCTTGCCTGGCAGCTCAGTTGAAGCAAGGGTTGGATCTGGGTAGTGCTCTTGGTTCTCTTGATATATCCCCTGCTCAGCGTCTATTCGAAGAAGAAGCAAACAAACAAGGCCAACATAAATAAAGTGCACAAGCATATGAATAGATGCGACAAGCAAACAATCATGCCATGATGAATGATGCACAATTTGCATGGCATTAAAGTAGCATGGCATGGGTGAGGTGTGGAAACAAGAATAAACCACTTTATTGAGTTTTGGACCCATTTTATTAACAATTTGGTTGTTGTCCACTTTATATTTATATGATGCATGCTTCAAATCAAACCATGGAATGCATAAACAGAAGGGTCTCGTCGAGCTAATCATTTTAGACATATCATTTGTTAAATTTGGATTTATAAAACAAAAGTTATTAATTTAATGAGGAAAAAGGGCATTTTATTGTAATTTTATTCAACTTGGAATTTTAAATGTTCAAAATATATTTTGGAGGCCATATTTGAAATCCTCACATTTTTCTGATTTGAAAACATGTATTATTTGGATTTGTAAATCATAAGTTATTTAAAAACAGATTTAAATTTGAATTTGAATTAATTTTGAAAAGATTTGAATTTAAATAGATTACCGAAATACTTTTTGTACTCAGGAACAGCTAGCCACAACCACTTACAGGTAGGGCCATTGTTGGGGCGACCAGGGCGGATGAGGGCTTTTCTCACTACGCTGATGGCTAACCCAGGAGGCCGACAGGTGGGGCCATCGACCTCGAGCCACGTGGCAATGAGGCGACCAGTGCCACTGGCTGAGGGAGCGGGTTGAGGGCATACTTCTGCGGGGGGGTGTTTTGCAAAACGATCAGAGAGGCTGACGGGTGGGCTCGTTTGTACCGCGGGTTTAAGAATAAAAACTAGGGGGGTTTACTTCAAAACTGCCTCGCGATGCACTGTGGATCTTCCTCTCTGCGGACAGATTGGTCCATGCGCGACAGAGGATAGGCGCCACGGCGGGGCTCGAACCTGGGGCATGCGGGTGCGCGCTGTGGGGCGGAGCCACTACGCTGGCCTGGGCTTGGTGTCAGGGAGGGTCAGCACGGCCTAGATATGGGCTAAGCGGAGCGGTAGCGAGCAAGCAGAAACGAGCGGCGGCGCGCAGAGGGTGATCGACGAAAAGACCGGCGAGGATAGGGCATCATGGTGAAGCGGACCATGTCAGGGAGGTCAGGGAGCTCACCGGGGAGAGGTTGGTGCGGCCGGAACGGGCAGGGGAGCAGGCGATCATCGTTGAGGCAGAGGCCGGGCGACTAGGGTTTCGCCTCGGGTCGGTGGTGGTCCAGCAATGCCGGTGCTTCTCCTCCTCGCTGGCGTGTACCGGGCGGAGCAGGGGGTCCTCCTGGTACTCCTCAACCACTCCCACGTCGTGCTGCATGGCTAGATCGACGAGGTGCGGTGGAGGCCGACGGTGACCGGCGTTTGGGGGTAGACGGTGGTGGAGAAGAGAGGGGAGGGAGCAGGGTGCCTCGGCCAGATCTGGAGGAGGCCAGGGAGAGCCGGGGGATGGAGATAAGGCAGAGGGGGATAGGGAGATGCCGTGGGGAGCAGGTAGATGGAAAAGGTGGCCTCGGCCACCTTTCTCTCCTCTCCTCACGTGCTCGGTGGGGCTTGGCCAGGGCAGGCACGGGCAGGGGCAGGGTAGGGTGGTGTAGGGGGACTGCCAGGTGGGGTAGGGCAGGCCAGGCTCGGCTAGGGGGCCACAAGGCAGGGGGAGAAGAGAGGGAGAGAGGGTAGGCTAGGGTTGGGTGGTGGTAGCCTCGGGCTAGGGTTGGCATTAGGGTTGGGGTAGCTAGGTGGACCAGGGAGAGGGGCCAGGTGGGGCCTGCATGGTAGGGAGAAGGAAGGGCCGAAAGAGAGGGGGAGGTGGTAGCTAGGGTCGGTTTAGGGTTCAGGTGAGAGAGAGGGAGAGGGGTTTAGATAGGGTGGTATGGTGAAGATGGAGTGGGTTATTAGGGTGGTGGGGTTTAGGGTTAGATACAACCCACAAGACCAAACATGGATGGGGGAAAGGAGAGAGAGGGAGATGTGGCCTAGGGTTTAAGCTAGATCAAATTAAGATCAAGCTAAAAGGAGTGAGAGATAGATGAGAGATGGCATGATCCAACCAAAAACAAGTAAAAACCAAATGACAAGCAAAAGGTGGTACTTGCATGGCCCATGCAAATATTTAATGCCATGTTGATTCTTGTGAAAACAATGTTATTACATGGCATTATTGTTATGCATTCCCAAAATTGGAGTAAGGCCCAAGCAAAGGAATTTAGAAAGAATTCCAAGTGGAGTATATGGAGATGATCATATTGGATTATATTTGGAACTTGCTAGTGTGTATATGCCACTAGGTATTTAATAAGCCCACGAAAATAACCCAACATGATGATAACCCCAAAACCACACATATGGAAGTTAGGAAAAGATTCCACTCACAAGGCATGCAAAGGTGGCCATGTGGCTCTCATGTTTCAATATTGTGAAAACAACATGATGCTAAGATGAGAGCATGTGGAATAGAGTTGGATCCATCCCAACCCACATGAGCTAGAGGTAAAACCAATAAGTGCCAAGCTCATATTTAGTAGGATGGTGGAATTATAAGGTGGTGAAAGAAAGGTGGTGGAGTTAATAAAAGATATGCCCCCAACTCAACTTGGGCACTACACAATATATCAAGAACCAAATACAATATCAAGAGGCAAATATAATTTACAATGCATATGAGAGAAGAACCAAATAAAAAGGGTTTTATATGATGCTCAGATGCAAGGTGGCATGATGACATGAGCATGATATAATGATGATGCAACAATTATATATTGAAGTAGCCATTATATTACTAGACCAAGTAGCATTACAATTGTTAGACAATTGGGATGCTACAACTCTCCCCCACTAAACAGGAATCTCGCCCCGAGATTCTAGGATGAATAAGAAGACACAAAGAGGGTAGGATACTTGGCACGGAGGTCATCTTCACGTTCCCAAGTGGCTTCATCAATGGAATGGTGCGACCACTGCACCTTGCAGAACTTGATGGACTTGTTGCGAGTCCTTCTTTCTGCGACTTCAAGGATTTTTGTGGGGTGTTCTTGATAAGACAGGTCTTCTTGGAGATTGATAAGCTCATGGTCCACGGTCCTGCCGGGATCCTTGAAGCACTTCTTGAGCTGAGAGATGTGGAAAACATCATGGACCTTGAGTTTTTCCGGGAGCTCAAGAGCATAAGCAACTTCTCCTCTTCTTCCACGAACTTTGAAAGGACCGATGTATCTAGGAGACAGCTTTCCTTTGATAACCAAACGGTGCGTGCCTCTCATGGGAGTGACACGAAGGTAAACGAGATCACCAGGGGCATACTCCATGTCCGTGTGCTTCCTGTCATAATTGCTCTTCTGGCGACTTTGAGCAATCTTCAGATTTTCAAGAATGATGTGAACCTTCTCCTCCGCTTGAGTCACAATGTCAGGGCCAAACAAGATCCTTTCACCTGCACCCGACCAACCAATCGGAGTTCTGCATTTGCGACCATAGAGAGCCTCAAATGGTGCCATCTTTAGACTTTTCTGGAAGCTGTTGTTGTACGAGAATTCAGCATAAGGAAGGCATTCTTCCCACTTCATGCCGAACGAGATGACGCAAGCACGAAGCATATCCTCCAGAATCTGATTGATCCTTTCAACTTGTCCTTGCGACTGAGGGTGGTAAGCTGTGCTGAAGTTCAACTTTGTTCCCAAAGCATTTTGGAAACTCTCCCAGAACTTGGAAGTGAAGATGCTTCCACGGTCGGAACTGATCTCAAGCGGAACCCCATACAGAGAGACAATTCTGTTGATATAGAGCTCCGCCAACTGAATTGCAGAAATGGTTTCCTTGACGGGGAAGAAGTGAACCACTTTAGAAAGCCTGTCAATGACAACAAAGATTGCATTGTTGCCCTTCTGCGACCTAGGAAAACCAGTGATGAAGTCCATCTCTACTTTCTCCCATTTCCATTCCGGGGGTTTCAATGGTTGTAGAAGACCGGAAGGTTTCTGATGGACAGCTTTCACTCTGCGGCAGACATCACACTCCGAGACATACCTGGCACAATACCTTTTCAAACCAGGCCACCAATATTGTGTTTTCAAGTCCATGTACATCTTTGTGCTGCCAGGGTGGATAGAAAGAACAGAATCATGCGCCTCCTTGAGAACTTGCTCTCTCAAACCCGGGTAGTTCGGAATAAACATCCGGTGTTCAAAGAAAAGCGTGCCTTGATCATCAACGTGGAAGGACTCATACTTCGGAAGCTGAATCCTGGAGATGATCTTTCTTGTGTGCGGATCACCAAGCTGAGAAGAGCGAACCTTTTCTTCTAAGAGAGGTGTTGCTAGAAGGTTCAGGAGATACCCTTGTTCCACAATTTCAAGGTTGAGCTGACGGAATTCCTCGCACAAGAGAGGTTGTTGTTCTTCCATCATGAGGTTATTGACATAAGCTTTGCGGCTGAGAGCATCTGCCATAACATTAGCTTTGCCCGGAGTGTAGTTGATGGTCAAATCGAAGTCATTGATTGCTTCAATCCATCTCCTTTGCCGAAGGTTGAGATCAGGCTGTGTAAAGATATACTTCAGACTCTTGTGATCAGAAAAGATCTCTAGCGGTTACCAAGCAAGTAGTGCCTCCATACTTTCAAAGCAAAGACAAGCTGCTGCGAGCTCGAGGTCATGTGTAGGATAGTTGATCTCATGCGTCTTCAACGGCAGAGGCATAAGCAACAACTTGTTTTTCTTGCATAAGGACCGCACCCAATCCATGCAAGGAGGCGTCACAGAAGATCTGGAACGGCTTGGATGTATCCGGAGGAACCAAGACTGGTGTGGAAGTGAGCTTCTCTTTGAGTGTCTCAAAGCTTGCTTGACATGCAGGAGTCCAAAGGTATTTCTTGCCTTTCTTGAGGAGATCGGTAAGAGGCTTCGCTATCTTCGAAAAGTTCGAGCGAAGCGGAAATAACTAGCCAAACCAAGGAAACTCCGCACTTCTTTGACATTAACAGGAGGAAGCCATTCAACAATTGTCTTCACAGTTTCCGGATTGACTGCAATGCCCTTGGCAGAGATGACGTGACCAAGATAGGTTACTTGAGGCAGCCAAAACTCACACTTCGAGAACTTTGCATACAAGCGGTTCTCTCGAAGCTTGTTTAGGACACACCAAAGGTGTTCTTCATGCTCTTCTTGTGACTTAGAATAGACTAGGATGTCATCCAGATAGACCACAACGAACTTATCAAGATACTCCATGAAAACCGAGTTCATGAGCCTCGAGAAGGTGGCAGGTGCGTTGGTGAGACCGAAAGACATGACCGTGTACTCATACAGGCCATAGCGGGTGGTGAAAGCTGTCTTACGAACATCTTCCTTGCGAATCTTGATTTGGTGATAACCACTTCTCAAGTCAAGCTTAGAGAATACCACAGCTCCAGCTAGCTGATCGAAGAGATCATTAATCCGCGGAAGGGGATATTTATTCTTGATGGTTTTAGCATTGAGAGCCCGATAGTCAACACAAAGTCTATCAGTCTGGTCTCGCTTCTTCACAAAGAGAGTAGGGCTACCCCAAGAAGAAATCTTGTGTTGAATGAAACCCAACTTCTCTTGTTCATCAAGCTGACGTTTGAGTTCAGCCAACTCAGCAGGACCCATCTTATAAGGCCGCTTGGAGATAGGAGCGGTACCAGGTTCAAGCTCAACAACAAACTCAACCTCACGATTCGGAGGCATACCTGGCAACTCTTCAGGAAAGACATCTGGGAACTCACGGACCACCGGAACACTCTGAATAGCTTCCATAGCATCAACATTCAGAGCTGCCAAAGAGAAAAGCTGGATAGCAGGAGTCATACTTGGAGAATAGACTATATGGCCTTCAGGAATCTTCAGAGAAACCGAGCGTTCAGCACAATCAATCACAGCTGCATTTGCTGTCAACCAATCCATGCCCAAGATGACATCAATGTCAGAATTGCCCAGAACAATTAAGGAAGCCGAGAACAAAGACCCACCAATCTCAATTTGATTGCCATGGCTGATTTTAGAAGCTGCCATTGTTGCTCCAGGAGAAAGGACCATTAACCGCTTAAGGAGAGGATCCATAGCTAACCCATTCTCATCTGCAAACTTGGTTGACACAAAAGAATGCGATGCACCAGAATCAAACAAAACTCATGCAGGGACTGAGTTAACGGGAAGCATACCCATCACAACTCCAGGTGCATGCTCAGCTTGAGCGGCGTTGACACAGTTGGCACGAGCAACAGTAGACCCGGGCTTGGTGTTGATGTTGAGAGCCCGAGGTGGTGGTGCACGAACCATAGGAGAGCTTGCCGCAGATCTTGGAGGGGGTGGAGGAAGAGCCTTGTTCTTCAGCAGACGGTTCCAGCTTTGATGCCCGAGTCTCCACGTGTAACAAGCACCGGTGGGCGTGGAGCAACGTGGCGAGGACTCGCTAGGCGCTCCAGGGAAGTGGTGGTTGTAGCCCCTGGGAGCAGCAGTGAGGAAGTTTGGTGGCCTTGCCGCGTAGCTTGAAGGTCTTGGTGGAGCCGGGAGCGACGGTGGGGTGTTAGGAACCCAAACACGACGCTTAGAAGGAGCTGACATAGCTGAAGAGCTTGCTGCATCACGGCTGTGTTTCTTTGACTCCTCAAACACTTGCCTACTTGCCTCTTCCTGCAGAGCTGTATGCTGAAGTTCCAGAAACGATGCCGGCCTTGCATGGGTGATTGCATACTTAATCGATGCATTGAGCCCTTGCCTGAACCTCTTTTGCTTCTTATTGTCATAAGAGATCTCATCGCCACCATAACGAGAAAGGTTCATGAAGTTCCTGATGTAGGTATTGACATTATCATTGCCCTGCTTGAGGTTGAGAAACACTTCCTTCATCCTCTCCATGACAATTTCTCGTGACATCGCTCTTTGAAAGCTCCAGTGAACTGTTCCCAAGTAGGCTGAAAACCAGTGCAGTTTGCCTTCAGGTAATTCTCCCACCAGAGAGCTGCATCTCCCTTCAGAAGGTGAGTAGCACACTTTACCCATTCTTGCTCAGGAACATCAGCAGTCACCAGTAGCCTTGACATCTCACGCAACCAATCATCAGCATCAAGTGGTTGATCAGAAACATCAAATTGGCGTGGGTTGAACTTCAGGAAGCTTTTGATGTCTCCTCGCTTGGGAGGTGGAGGTAGCAGCACAAACTCATTCCTCCTGACACTTTCCTCAAACCGCTGCTGGTTCTTTGCATTCTTGCCAAGGCATTGGCGATGCTTGACAAAGCCCCAGATTCAGGTTGTATGTCCTCCTCGAGCAGGCGTGGTGCCATCCTGTTATTGATATAAACACAAGTCAGTACTATGATGGAGAATAAAAATAATCCACAATAGTACCAAAATGGAATTAACCAAGATTAAAGGATACAATTTACTAAGATGATATTAAAATATCAACGAAGTTCAAAACGCCTAGAAGATATTAAGCATATCGCACACGACTGAAAAGGAGTGTGGTACACATATATATCAAAGAAAACTTTTCCACAAATTTCGGCATTAAAATACCAATAGATGCGCAAAATTACTTAACGAATCAAGATTAGTGACTCTACCAACTCAATATACTAGAGCAATGATAAAAGTAGTGGTATGGTCGCGACTCCATCCCGCACTCAAATCGTTACTCCGCACATGAACAAGTAAAACACATATCTCAACACCTTCTTCTCACGATGATCCTAAAGATTAGCAACTACGGAAACGAACACCACAAACAAGATAACGTCGGATAACAAAGAGTAAGACAGATCGTGTCGGTATACAATGAATCAGATAGATCGCGTCGGTTAGCAAAAGCCTGTCGGTATGGAATGTACCAACAGTTGATAACCAAAAGGCCGATAAGATAACAACTTGGATGCAACAGATAGACAAGGAATTACACACACACACACTCACACGCACAGATACACAACCTATGGTACTACGGAAACCCAGAACACGAGAATCCTAGTTTGAATTTAAGAAGAGGATTGAAAACGTTACACTTCCTTACCAGAAAAGGGCGGTGGGTGGGTAAGAAGAAAAATGGAAGCAGTCCTACTCTCATGTTTTGTTTTTCCCTAGTATACATAGCTACCAAAAATATTTTCTAGACAGACAACGACCATTTGGCTGAGACCCTGAAGGGCGGGATGGCTCTGATACCAATTGTAACTACCTCGGTGAATTATGCTCCTAGTACAAGCCTGGATGTTCAGAAATGGTTGAAATAGTACGGTGGGGCCCAAATGCCACTCACAGGTAGACCTTTCGGCCGTCCCAACCATTTCCAAACATCGGGACCAGAATACAGGCGTAATCGGCGAAGGGATCAACTACATACACAAATGAGTATGTATGCAAGCCACCATACAAGTACAGAGCCATTCCATCTAAAAAGAATGGAAATATAGCAACGCCATACGGCAAGATCCAAATATCCTAGATAGATATAATAGTTTAGGATATCTCCTCATACATCAATCAACAGAGTATCAAGCGGAAGCGGAAGACAAAATCCGAGTACGGATAAGAAGCAAATCGGCATAAGATGCCCCATAAATAAGCACATCCGCCCCAGATCTCACGGATCCCGTTCGGAATCTCTACACGAATGATCGTTGCCCATGTCGTCTCTCTTCCACCCATTATCCATCTTGCGAGTGTACTGTTCATACGAACCAATAATTTATCGTGTGAGACCCTAGGGAATTTTCAGCAAGTCTTTATGACTCTAAAGGGGACACAACACAGGGTGACGCAATTGCAGCAAAAGATAAACCCTAACAATTCTATAGATACTCGCTAACCATCCGCCTAACCAGAGATAGACGGATGTCCGTGAATTAATAACAACAGTTATAACAGTAATAATGGTAATATCCACAGATCCATCCTCCTCCTCGCTTACCGACGAGGAAGCGGACGAACAACCCCCCATCCGTTGGCAGTTTTATTATCCATTCCGTGAGTGTTGCACTATTTACTAGTCAGGTACCTAGTCTAGTCAAATTTAAAAGCGGTACTTTAGTTATGCTTGTCTATGATCGAGAACTGCTCCAAGTCGTCCATAACCGCGGACACGACTTTGAAAAGTTTTACCTGAGGGTGCACAAATAACACACACTCGATATTCCTCGGAAAAACCAAATCAAAACCCAACAGGCGATCACGACAAAGCGATCACAGGATTCAGAAATATTTCAGGGGCCACCCCATTGAGCTACCATAGCGAAGTTAGCTGACTCCGAGACGGCCTCAAGGTTTGCGCCAATGGCTGTGAACGACTGGGAACCCGAAAATGTGACTGGGCTTGTCGACACCGCGAAAACACTTCGCTTTCCTAAACAGTACAGTGTGCTCCTCGCACAATTTTAAATAAAGCAGTAAAGCATGGCATAAGTACAGGATAGTAAATAAAACCTCAAACTAGTTTGTGGCCCTCAAGAAATAAGAATGAATAAAGCTCTGGCTCAGGGGGGTTCATAAGCCTCCCGAATGTGGATAGTGCAAATATTCAAGGAACAGGAATCAAGTACTCAGGGTCCTACGGGACACAAGTGAGCCTGAAAAACCAAATAGCGAATATGGCTCACCGATGCCACTTTCATTAGTTATCCCATTACTAATCAGGTTGAGTTGTTTAGGTACCTCGTTTTCCATCAGACACTCACAAACCCTACACATGCTGTTCTACGACTCGCATGGCTCAAACAACTCCTGTAGTAATGGCTCATGGGATGGAGGAACAAGCTTCGGTGGGGTTTATAAGTAAAAGCTATGCAATACTTGGGATTCAATTTAATGCAATCGCGACTCAATGATGCAAGAATAAGAAAGAGGCAATAGGTACTATATGTATGCAAGCATGTGGTAGTGCTTGCCTGGCAGCTCAGTTGAAGCAAGGGTTGGATCTGGATAGTGCTCCTGGTTCTCTTGATATATCCCCTGCTCAGCGTCTATTCGAAGAAGAAGCAAACAAACAAGGCCAACATAAATAAAGTGCACAAGCATATGAATAGATGCGACAAGCAAACAATCATGCCATGATGAATGATGCACAATTTGCATGGCATTAAAGTAGCATGGCATGGGTGAGGTGTGGAAACAAGAATAAACCACTTTATTGAGTTTTGGACCCATTTTATTAACAATTTGGTTGCTGTCCACTTTATATTTATATGATGCATGCTTCAAATCAAACCATGGAATGCATAAACAGAAGGGTCTCGTCGAGCTAATCATTTTAGACATATCATTTGTTAAATTTGGATTTATAAAACAAAAGTTATTAATTTAATAAGGAAAAAGGGCATTTTATTGTAATTTTATTCAACTTGGAATTTTAAATGTTCAAAATATATTTTGGAGGCCATATTTGAAATCCTCACATTTTTTTGATTTGAAAACATATATTATTTGTATTATTTGGATTTGTAAATCATAAGTTATTTAAAAACAGATTTAAATTTGAATTTGAATTAATTTTGAAAAGATTTGAATTTAAACAGATTACCGAAATACTTTTTGTACTCAGGAACAGCTAGCCACAGCCACTTACAGGTAGGGCCATGCTGACTGGACGACCCAGAGGCAGGACAGGGCTTTTCTCACTACGCTGATGGCTAACCCAAGAGGCCGACAGGTGGGGCCATCGACCTCGCAGGCCCACGTGACAGCGGGCGACCCAGGGGGTGCCACGCGGCGCAGCGAGGGAGCGCGGGTTGAGGGCATACTTCTGCGGGGGGGTGTTTTGCAAAACGATCAGAGAGGCTGACGGGTGGGCTCGTTTGTACCGCGGGTTTAAGAATAAAAACTAGGGGGGGTTTACTGCAAAACGGCCTCGTGATGCACTGTGGATCTTCCTCTCTGCGGACAGATCGGTCCATGCGCGACAGAGGATAGGCGCCATGGGGCTCGAACTCGGGACGTCTTGGTGTGCTGAAGGCGGAGCCCTGCTGGCCTGGGCTTGGTGTCGGAGGAGGTCGTGGCGCCTAGATATGGGCTAAGCGGAGTGAGCGAGCAAGCAGCGAAGCAATGGCAGAGGGTGATCGACAAAAGACCCGGCAGGATAGGGCATCATGGCAAGCGGACCATGTCGGGGAGGTCAGGATCTCACCGGGAGAGGTTGGTGCGGCCCGGGCAGGGAGCGATCGTCGTTGAGGCAGAGGCCGGGCGACTAGGGTTTCGCATCGGGTCGGTGGTGGTCCAGCGATGCCGGTGCTTCTCCTCCTCGCTGGCGTGTACCGGGCAAAGCAGGGGGTCCTCCTGGTACTCCTCAACCACTCCCACGTCGTGCTGCACGGCTAGATCGAAGAGGTGCGGTGGAGGCCGACGGTGACCGGCGTTTGGGGGTAGACGGTGGTGGAGAAGAGAGGGGAGGGAGCAGGGTGCCTCGGCCAGATCTGGAGGAGGCCAGGGAGAGCCGGGGGATGGAGATAAGGCAGAGGGGGATAGGGAGATGCCGTGGGGAGCAGGTAGATGGAAAAGGTGGACTCGGCCACCTTTCTCTCCTCTCCTCACGTGCTCGGTGGGGCTTGGCCAGGGCAGGCACGGGCAGGGGCAGGGTAGGGTGGTGTAGGGGGACTGCCAGGTGGGGTAGGGCAGGCCAGGCTCGGCTAGGGGGCCACAAGGCAGGGGGAGAAGAGAGGGAGAGAGGGTAGGCTCGGGTTGGGTTGTGGTAGCCTCGGGCTAGGGTTGGCATTAGGGTTGGGGTAGCTAGGTGGGCCAGGGAGAGGGGCCAGGTGGGGCCTGCATGGTAGGGAGAAGGAAGGGCCGAAAGAGAGGGGGAGGTGGTAGCTAGGGTCGGTTTAGGGTTCAGGTGAGGGAGAGGGAGAGGGGTTTAGAGAGGGCGGTATGGTGAAGATGGAGTGGGTGATTAGGGTGGTGGGGTTTAGGGTTAGATATAACCCACAAGACCAAACATGGATGGGGGAAAGGAGAGAGAGGGAGATGTGGCCTAGGGTTTAAGCTAGATCAAATTAAGATCAAGCTAAAAGGAGTGAGAGATAGATGAGAGATGGCATGATCCAACCAAAAACAAGTAAAAACCAAATGACAAGCAAAAGGTGGTACTTGCATGGCCCATGTAAATATTTAATGCCATGTTGATTCTTGTGAAAACAATGTTATTACATGGCATTATTGTTATGCATTCCCAAAATTGGAGTAAGGCCCAAGCAAAGGAATTTAGAAAGAATTCCAAGTGGAGTATATGGAGATGATCATATTGGATTATATTTGGAACTTGCTAGTGTGTATATGCCACTAGGTATTTAATAGCCCCAAAATAACCCAACATGATGATAACCCCAAAACCACACATATGGAAGTTAGGAAAAGATTCCACTCACAAGGCATGCAAAGGTGGCCATGTGGCTCTCATGTTTCAATATTGTGAAAACAACATGATGCTAAGATGAGAGCATGTGGAATAGAGTTGGATCCATCCCAACCCACATGAGCTAGAGGTAAAACCAATAAGTGCCAAGCTCATATTTAGTAGGATGGTGGAATTATAAGGTGGTGAAAGAAAGGTGGTGGAGTTAATAAAAGATATTCCCCCAACTCAACTTGGGCACTACACAATATATCAAGAACCAAATACAATATCAAGAGGCAAATATAATTTACAATGCATATGAGAGAAGAACCAAATAAAAAGGGTTTTATATGATGCTCAGATGCAAGGTGGCATGATGACATGAGCATGATATAATGATGATGCAACAATTATATATTGAAGTAGCCATTATATTACTAGACCAAGTAGCATTACAATTGTTAGACAATTGGGATGCTACAACTACCTTTAACTATTTGTCACTTATACATTATATATTCATAGTTCTTCCAAAGCTCATAAGAATATCTTTACTATTGTCCAATGATCATCTTATGAATCATTCTGGTATATGCTCATAACATTTAGAGCATAGGACATTCTGGATATATACATATCATGGTATAATCGATCAAAATCTTCATGTGATTTTACTCACCAAGTGTTGAAACACTTGAATTTTGATACAATCCTTTTCATGCAGCAAGAACCTTTGTTGTTGTTTCCATATTGAACCCTTTCAATATCTCATATATGTATGTCTGGCACAACCATATTAGCGCCTTAATCTATCCATATAGATATTGATGCCTAATATTCTGGGTTTTCCCAAGTCTTTCATCGAAATTTTATTTTAATGAAATTCTTAACTTGTGTCAATACAAGATACATCATTTCCAATCAACAATATGTCCTCTACATAATGTATTAGAAATATGTCTCAGCACTCCCACTTAATTTCTTGCAAATGCAAGCATCTTCATCATATCCGATGAATTTAAACTCTTTTAACAGTTTCATCATGGTGAAGATTCCAACTCCGCTATGCTTACTTCAACTAAATAACTTTACATGCCCTTTTAGCACCCTTTGAATTAACAAAACCCTTCGGACCATGTCATGTACATGTCCTAGGTTACCGTTCTATTAGAAGAACCTTGTTTTGTTTATTCAACTACCATATACCAAATTATATGTAGTGGTTGCTACATTAATCCGTCAAGACTATATATCGCTATGAAAGATCAAATCTTGTCATAGTCAACTCCTTGAACATTGTCGTAAACTTCTTTCCGACATGTCGACTATTTCATAGATGTTAAACATCCATGTATTATTTCTTTATAGATCCAAACACGACCAATAGGCATCACGCCTTTCCGGAGGGTCTTCCAAGTTCAGAAACTTGTTTTCTCGTGTATGGATACTATCACGGATTCTATGACTTATAGTCATTTTATGGAGTCAGGGCCCATCATCGCTTCTTTGCATGTAGTCGGTTCATCATTGTCAAAACAATAACGACTTGATTATCAAATCTTACTATTTGATTCTTACCGACCCACACGGTTCTATAGGAACTCTAATCTCCGAGATCACACCTTTTGTAATCACGAGAGCCATGAGCATTGTGGCCGCCACCAGGACACTTTCCGGCGCTGCGCTACTTAGCACGTATAGCTAAGGTTCAACAACCTTATCAAAGTTCTATTGTCCTCCTAGTTAACTTTTCACGAAAAATTCCTTCTCAAGAAACTTGACGTTCCAAGTAACAAACTATTTTGTCCTTGGTGTTATGGAGAAATTCCCATCAAATTCTTTGGGATAACCTACAAAGACGTGCTTATCCGAATTTGGTTGTAAACATTTTACTTATGCATAGCATACCAAAATTTAAGAAAAGACAATTCGGGTTTTATCCCAAACCATAACTCATATGGTGTCATTTCAATGGATCACGATGGTGCTCTTTTCAGTGTAAAAGCGGTAGTCTCTAAAGCTTCAATCCTTAAAACATAATGGCAGTTTTATAAATGACACCCTTGATCTTACCATGTCAAACATGGTTTGATTTTATCTCTCGAATATGCCATACTCCTATGGTTTATCGAGAAATACAAATCATGGAACAATTCCTCAAGTCTTAGGTGTTTTTGCTAAACATGTAACTCAAATATCTTCCTTTATGATTGAATCATTAACTCTTTATTTTCTTGTTACAATGATTTTCCACTTCATCTTGAAAGTCTTTGAACAATTTTCAAATGTTTCATACTTCTTCCTTGTTAAGTAAATATACAAATATATTCACTCAAATTTTCGGAGAAAGCATATGAAGCAAAAAGATCCATCGCATATGGCTACACATAATGGACTATGCACATCAGCATGCACAATTTCCAATAAGCTAGTCATCCGTTCCTCTCTAGCCTATGGACAGAGTTTCAATTATCTCGAGGAAAGTCTCACATGCGTCAATTAATCAAAATCAAAGACTCCAAAAATCCATCAACATGGAGTTTCTTCATGTTTTCTTTCAAATATAATTTAAACAGCGATGTCACTTCATAAGTGATCTTTCAATCATTTGTCTTGCGACATTTTAGCAATAGTGTTTATGGATGTGATTTCTCCAACTAGACTTGTAAAAGTTCATCCATCCTTTATGGAATACGGTAATTATTTGAACAGCCATTGTTCTCATGATACCGGAACAAAATAACAATTATTTAAACAAATCTTGAAGGCTTGGTTTGATGACAACGAAAAACACAATAACACTTTATTTGTTTTCGATGAACATCATCACTCATTCTCTTGCTGGTTACTTAGGCCATTGTAGTTCATGAATTGCGTTGTCCTGTATGACACTTCATACCAACCAATTCGGTATCCAATACCGGTATCCAATACCTAATAACCACATTGTTTAACAAGCAAGGAATATGGCCATAACATGTATATCTTCTATATACCTAAGTTGGACATCTCCAACCTTTTATTTTCTGCCAAATATTTTATAGATTCTCTTTCAGCAATTCCTTTTTCTTTCAAAAGAATCTATCAACATCAATAGTGGTGTCATTCACATGACACATAGTACAAAGCGTATATAGTCAAATACTAATACCTTTGGACTTGCACTTTGAAGTGGATCACCATCATCAAATGTTTGGCATTCTTTCAGAAATCCATTCTTTAGTAATCTATTAGTGTAGTAAACATTTTACTTACATCTTCTATTCATCCTTATCATGACAACTTTCATGATCATCTACTATAGCTTATAAGGAAGAATCACGAGTATAATATCAGTTCCCAAAACCTTTTTGGTATATTCGGATGCCTAGCATCTCCATCCTTCACAAATTTTCATACAATATGAGAACATGTATTTTGCTAAATTATACTCTATCATAATGCAACCAAAAACATTGTTTCAGATATCACAATATCTTTCACACATGATGGTTTCTGAAACAATTTCCAGCTCCAATATAATCTTGATATTAAAACAACTTTTTGAATATCAATAATCATGGAGGCAAACATGATACTTTAGATACTAACATTGGGATTCTTACTCTTGATTTAATACTACTTATTAAACTTCATGGAGTAAATAGAGTTTGCTGAAAGTTTGCAATAGGACTTATAAACTTTAAATTGACATTCAAAACAATACGATACCAGTTCGTAAAGTAAATATCCAGAATTCTATAGTTCTATTATCTCAAATAAAAACTAAGCATAAGGTAGAAAACGAATGCCAATGACTAAAACAAACTTTGCAAATTCACTTTGATTTAATTTATGACAAATTTGGTTCGACTAATCCAAATTAGAAATGAACTCCCACTCAAAAACGACATCCCTCGTGCCTTTTTGGTGATTACATGAACAAATCCACTACACCAAGTCCGATCATCACGTGAGTTGATGTAGCTTCAAAGGTGAGCATCTATATGGGAATCATATCAACTATATGACTCATGCTTAACCTTTCGGTCCGTGTTCCGAGGCCATGTATGTACATGCTAGGCTCGCCAAGTAAGAACCTTAGTACTCGCATGTGTAAAACTGTCTTACACCCGTTTGTATGAAAGCGTAGAGTCGAGTACACCCAATCATCACGTGATGTCTCGAAATACGATCCACAAAACAGTGCGTACTTAAGGAAGAACACATTTTTATCTTGATATCTAAAAGTGGGATCATCTTACAATGCTACAGAAAGCGCCAAACTAGCAGTATAAGATGCTAACATCTAATGTGTAAAGTGAGATGATATGGTCCATGCATTTGATCTCTATCACTTGCATCGTGGTATGATCTCTATCATTCCTTTGTGTGTAAGGCCAAGGTCTATGGAACTTACACGTTGAGTGTGTTGTAAGAGTATCTATCATACATCTACTTACAACAATACCATATCAATACACTAGCCCAGCAACAATCTAAACTAGACGCCTCTAATTTATCAATTGCATGTTATACGTGGCTTAGGGCTTTCGGAGATAGAAACGTTCTTACCTACGAACATGAACCACAACGAGGATAACTAAGTTATTAGCAACTCGTTGTAAATCAGATATTGACTATAGTAGGAGAGACAGACACCCGCCAGCCACTTATGCAAAACAAGTTGCATGTCAGTCGTGGAACCGGTCTCATGTACGATGACATGTAAGGTTGGTCTGGGCCGCTTCATCCCACTATGCCACCAATATCCAAAATACATAAAAGATGCAATAACATGATCGTCATCACCCACATATCAACATATGTGTACTACCCGTGCTAAGCACCTACGCATAAATCAGGCTCGATACCCTTTGTGGGTCATGACATAGAAAACAAAAAAATTCCTACGGTGTAACTACACGCCAAGATCTATCTACTAGGTACAAAGCAACGGGTGGACATACATCCAACGAGAACTTACCCTCGTAGAGAACGATCTTTGTTAACGAGTAGGAACTCGTGGTTGATGTAGTCGTACACTTGCCGATCTCAAGATCATGATGAAGTCCAGCAGGTCCGGCTCCAGCACGTCCATTAGATCCAGCTCCAGCACCACCAAGTCCAGCACCGCAAAGCAGCGGTGCATCCTTGATCGCACACATGTCCGGTACCCCAACAACCTTCGTCCCTCGCTCCAGCAAAGCAGCGGAAGCAGCAACTCCTTTCTAGATAAAGCCACTGGGAACATGTATCTCACTAATCCGAGACCATGGGAAAATAATACTAGAGGGGGAGAGAGATCCTTCACAAGCAGGTGTGAGTGAGAAGTGAGGAGGGGGTGGCCTTTTATAGGAGGAGGGGGGGTGCCCCTCCTTCATGGCCGGCGCATGGAGGGGGTGACCCTTCACCTCCTCCATTCATGTGGTGGTAACCCCTCCACATTAAAATGCCCCTTCACATTCTCTTTTAAAGTCTCCACTTTAAATGCATTAAATTTCTCCAAATTTAATGCTCTCTCATTTAATAAAACTCTTTTATTATTTTTATTCAGAATTTTGTTAATTACTTTAATTAACAAACATTCACATAAAACCCCCTACAACATTTCAATATTACATGCAGAACCAATTTCAGCAATTTCACCCGAAACAGTTTCGGTGTCTATTGAAATAATTCCAGCGCTTTCTTAAATCTTTATCTGAAACATATTTGCTCCAAATGGTGTCGGTATCCCTTAAGTGTGTCACCCTATGTTTCGCGAATAATGCAGACATGATCGAGACCCCTCTCCGATCAATAATCAGCAGCGGGACTTGGAGATCCATACTGACTCCTACACATTCAACGATGACTTCTGTGATCGTGAGAACCTTTAATGCTAGTAACTAAATATCTTTGTCCCACGATATATTACATGTCCGAGATTCGATCATCGGTATCTCCATACCTAGTTTGATCTCGTTACCGACATGCACTCTTTTCTCGTTCCCGTGATATAACATTCTAGTGATCACATCACTTGCTTGCAAGCTATTTCAGTGTGATATCACCGAGAGGGCCCAGAGTATATCTATCCATCATCAGGATTGACAAATCCCACTCTTGATGTTATCAAGATACTCTTCCGGTGTTAGCAATTAACATGATCTCATGGTCTAAGGATAAAGATTACTTCGTATGATGTTATAGCAATATAAACATAATGACTTTGATCGTAATGCTATACTTTGGATGAATGTTCATCACATCATTCCACCAATGGTGTGACCTTGTTATTAACAACATCCAATGTCCATGATCAGGAAACCTTGATCATCTTGTTAATCAACAAGCTAGTCTATAAGAGAGGCATAACTAGGAACCCTTTTTGTTTATTAAACACACATGTATTGATGTTTCCGATCAATACAATTCTAGCATGTAAAATAAACATTTATCATAAACATGGAATAAGATAATAACCACTTTATTATTGCCTCTCAGGCATATTCCCTTCACCCTTATGGGTACGCTTCATATTAATCACATTCCAGCTAAAGTTTTGTTTGATTCTGGAGCATTACATTCATTCACATCGCAAGCTTTTGCTGAGTTGCATGAGATACGTTTTGAGGGGTTGTCTAAACCTTTGATGGTTCATTGTCCTGGTTATAGATGTCAAACCACCATGGTTAGTCATGGGAACCTAATCAATGTTGCTTCCTAGTTGTTCCCTACTTCTCTTATTGCCCTCAAGTCAACTAATATTGACGTCATTTTGGGCATGGACTAGTTGTCCCAATATGAAGCGGTCATAGACTGTGAAACCAAGTCCGTGACTCTAACTAGTCCTGCTGGCATAACAGTCCCTTATTGGACCGTAGGGTCACTTTATCCTTCAGTTGTTTCTATTCCTCAAGCGGAGTTGTATGCTCTTGAAGTTTAACTTCCGTTAGAGATTCAAGATGTTTGTGTGGTATCTGAATTTCCGGATGTCTTTCCTGAAGAGTTGCCTGGCATGCCACCTGATCGAAGTGTGGAGTGTGTCATAGAGTTGGTTCCTGGAACTGCACCTGTTTCCAAGAGACCCTACCATATGCCCCCTCATGAGCTAGTGGAGTTGAAGAAGCAAATAGAGGAGATGGAGATAAAAGGATACATCCAGCCTAGTACATCTTCTTGGGGATGTCCTACAATCTTTGTTAAGAAGCGGGATACCAATATACCGCGTCTAGTTGTGGATTATAGCCCTCTCAATGCTGTGACTATCAAGAAAAAGTATCCTCTCCCTAGGATGAACGATCTTTTTGATCAGTTAAGTGGTGCCACCGTCTTTTGCAAAATGGATTTGAGGTCAGGGTATCATAAAATCAAGATCCGAAAGGAAGACATTCCAAAGACTGCTTTCACTACTTGTAATGGTCTTTACGAGTACATTGTCATGTCCTTTAGTCTTACCAATGCTCCAGCCACTTTTATGCGGCTTATGAACCCTATATTCATGGAGTATCTCGACAAGTTCGTTGTGGTCTACATCGATGATATTCTGGTCTATTCCAAGACTGAAGAAGAACACACTGAACATCTATGTTTGGTGTTGACAAAGATTCGAGAACATCGTCTCTATGCCAAGTTCTCCAAATTTTAGTTTTGGTTACAAGAGCTCATATTCCTTCATCATGTTGTTTCTGCCGAAGGGGTTGCTGTTATTCTGGATAAGATTCAATCCATACTTGACTAGGAGTCCCCCAAATCCATTAAGGATGTTCGAAGTTTTCTCGGGTTAGCGGGATACTACCGTTGATTCATCAAGAACTTTTCCAAGATTTCCAAGCCAATGATTGATCTTCTTAAGAAGGAAAACGAATTTTGAATGGTCTGATAAGGCTGAAGAAAGCTTCCAGGTTTTGATAACCAAGCTAACAACTGCTCCAGTGCTAGTTCTTCCAAACACCAGTAGAGACTTTGTCATCTTCTGCGATGCCTCTCACCAAGGTCTCGAGTGTGTGTTAATGCAAGATGGTCATGTGGTGGCCTATCCCTCCCGACAGCTGGAACCACACTAGAACAATTATCCAACTCATGATCTCAAGCTTGCAGCTATTGTTCATGCTCTTAAGCAATGGCGACATTACGTCATCGGTAGTCGTTGTGAGTTATACTCGGATCATCAAAGTCTAAAGTACCTTTTCACACAACCTGATCTGAATCTTCGGCAAAGGAGATGGTTGGAACTCATCAAATATTATGATTTGGGTCTCAACTCTCAACCTGACAAAGCCAATATCGTTGCTGATGCGCTAAGTCAGAAATCCTATTGCAACAGTTTGTTGATCAAACAAGCTCAACCTTCTCTTCATGAGGAACTTTATCGACTGAATCTTGAAGTTGTTCCTTATGGATTCCTTTCTACTCTTGAGGTGAACTCTTCTATAGAGGATGAGATCAAAGCTGCTCAGAAGCAAGATCTTGAAATTGACACGATCAAGGAGAGCATCGCTAGTGGAATTGCTAAATGTTTCTCCGTCAATGAACAAGGCGTCCTCTATTTTGGTACATGTTTGGTAGTGCCAAATGGGAAGGACTTGAAGCGGATAATTCTTAAAGAGGCTCACAAATCACCTATCTCCATTCACCCTGGAGGTACCAAGATGTATCAGGATTTCCGTCAAAGATTCTAGTGGTCTGGTATTGTCATGGTATTGCCGACGAGTACGCCATGGAGGGGTCCTCACAGTGCATGTTTAGAGACGTGGGGTAAGGTGGAGAGTTGGCGGGTATGAGGTAACACAGCTTACCCAGGTTCAAGTCCCACAACAGTGGCGAAACTCTATTCCTGCTATAAATCACTATAATGGCAATACACGGAGTTATAGAGATAAGATTGCTGTGCGAGGTGTTGTACGTTGTATGTAGCAATCTAAGAGGTTGTGCCCTAAAGGCTCCCACAGGCTGGCTTATAAAGGCGCCAAGACCTAGGGTTTACAGGGAAAGGTCCTTGCTGGACAAGGTAAAGAGTCCTACACTAATACGAACTAGTCTTCCGTGTCTTGTACTCCAAGGCTCCGAGTATGTCGGTGACTCCTGCGTAGCCTTCCTTTATCCGGCATGGACCTCCCTTCTGGATCCGTCTAACTGGGTCACCCAGCAGGCCATAGGCCTTGCTACCAACTATGGGCCACCCAGGTTAGGCGGATTGGTGACATGCTATGAGGGTACCCATTTGGCATATCCCCAACAATAGTCACCGGAGGACAATGAAGTCTTGTGCCGTCTTGCCCACTCATATTTGAATATCCCGTCTAAGTGATGCCAGCAATTCGTCAAGCAATATCTCAAAGGTCTCCCAAAGAACCCTGCAATCCTCTCCGGCTTCGCAATGTAGCCGGAGATTCCTTGAGTCTTCTTTTCTAGAGTCGGACAATCTCGGTCTTCAATGGAATCTTTGGATGTGACCCTTCACTTCAACTGTCAGGAGGATGACGTAGGGTACATCCTACGCTACCTCGAGACTCACAGAAAGAGAGAATTAATCATCATCTATTTTCACGCGTGCGAAATCCGGAACGGTGAAGCGACAAAGACGGAGGACATGGAGAACTTACCGCACGCGTTCACTTCCACGTCGGCAACGCTCCATCCATTAGATCCCTTTGCACGAATGTTGACACGGGGTCTATATATTTTCACCGCAGTCAATTTATTTCTTTTTCACCCGCATTCACTTCCTCGTCTTCCTCTAGCAGCGTGACCGTTCGAGCTCTTCTGCGAAAACCCTAGCCAGAGCCCTTCTTTCCTCCACCTACTCCCCTATCGTAATGGCCTCCAACAGCCCGATCCCTTCAACGGCGGTGACCCTCGAGGCTACTTCAGAGCCATCTCAGGGAGTGACCATCCCACCAGAGGGGGTGGTTGTCCCTGTTAACACCATGGTGGAAACTACCAATGACGACCAAGAACGAGCGGCGTCCGAAGCTGCTGAAGAAGAAAATGATTCCCACAAGGGGGTGTGGAGAGGCTCTGACCTCTCCGCCGAAGATCTGCAGGAGCTGGTCACCGAGGGGTATCTCCCCGTGGCGAAGGAGTTGGCCTGGCGGGCGACGCCGACCGGCGAGGTGGTTTGTTAACACCCGGATTTTTAATCCCAGATGCCCGTTATGCCATACCTCGCAATCCCAGGATTACCATTTTTGCGAGACATAACGGATTGGATATCACAGTACATCATCCATTACAAACCATACATAAGGTCTTACACAAATAAGGATCTCATGATCCAGTCTTTAATACATGCAGCAGAAATAAAAGATAAGCATAGCGGTGGGGTCCATCTTCAGGGGCACAAGAAATGCTGACAAAGGCAGATAGTCCTAGTTATCATAGCCGTCCTGATGACCATCCTCCTGATAGTTTCCTTCATAGTCTGGCCATGATAATAGCCAGGGATAAAAGCCATGAGTACTCTTTAAGTACTCGCAAACTACTATTAACAGGTACTATAGTTCTAAGTGAAAGTGCTAAATCTAAATTTAACTCTAAAGTTAAGTTTGAAACCTAAGCTGAGTTCAGAAGCAAAGAAAGATAAAATAAAGTTCTAGAATCACTTAAGCTGGGAAGCTATTATCATAAACATAACCCTATTGTGGTCAAGTCAAAGTTCATCATTCATTTCAAATTATTTAGAAAACATATGAGAACGAAACAGTATGGCCATTCCAACTGTCCATAACCGCGGACGCGTCTATTCGAATAGTTTGACACTCTGCAGAGGTGGTACACTTTCACCACAAGATTTGATACATCTGTCAGGGGTAACCCTGAATAATCATACTTAGTATGCAGATAATCAAACATAACCTTCCCTTTTACACACCCTAGTATAAGCACCTCTCATATGAGCATGGCCTCCCAACCATGACCATCAGTCATCTTGGGCACTGCATAGGTGGACATCATGAGAGGTAGCCTCAGCTCAAACCTCTCCCGTGAGGGAACTAATACTAATGCATATAAACTTCGAGCTAAGCCTTACCCAATTCAGGTAGTGTGGTTGTACGGTAAATTTGGAATGGTATCGCATTCGAATCCAACCATCAGTTTTATAAAAGGGTTAAGGCTCATGCCTCATCATTTTCATCATCATAAACCAGTTGTGTTTCTCAACACATGTCAAAACATCTCAATAGAATGACTCATCATTCCAAGGTTTTCATAATTCATTTTCACCAAGTGCTCCCATCTAAAGTGACTCAAGTTTTTGATCTATTCTAAAATACTAAGTTAAGAGTGTTCACTAAGGTGGAAGGATGGGATCAATCTCATGCCATAGAATGACATCTAAAGGTTTCTAAGTAGGTCAAGTTTTATACTTTTTATGCTACCTTCAAAACAAGCAAAGAACTTTGTGTAAACTAAGGGAGGTAAAACTTGTCAATAAGACTTGAAGTACTAATAGTCAAAGGGGTGTGATCAAAGCATGCTTAAGGCATCTTTGCTAAACCATCTAGTTGTTTCTAGTTTGCTAAACACTAAATTTGCAAGGATTAAAACTGTGTATTGCTAGCTTGCTAAGGGTAGCTTGCACTGTTAATTGTGGCTTGCCTTGGTTTGTGCAGTGGTTGAAGTTTTCTTCGTCTTCGTCTTGATAGCACTCCTCCTCCTCGTAAGCTTGGTCGGTACTATCTTCTATAACAATACATATGGAGTAGACAATCACCAAACAATACTTAACTAGGCTAGATAGCATTCTAAGACACACAATTGATGATCTATTATCATCACAAGCATCACAAGTTTAATTCAATAGTTTCTTTCTTTTTATTTTAGAAAAGTAATTTCTACTCATTGAAAATTTAACTAAGATTTAATATTCACCACTTAAAATATGGGATCATGTTGACACATGTCATCACCACATATTCTAACATGTGGGAATGAGATTTAAAGGTTGGATCGATATTACTTTAGTTTAAGTTTATTATTTAATGATTTAAAGTGACTAGAAATGCCTATATAGCATTATTTTGGTACTAGTCCAAAGTCACTACATGTAAACCTTAATATTATTACATATTTATATAGATATGATGAAATTTGATTTTTGAGAGTTGGAATCAACTCAAAAGCTAACTTGGTTGATTTTATAAAAATGTTGCAAGTTGCAAATGCTTCTGTTTTATTATTTTTATTATGAGAGATCTATAACTCTAATTGAATTAAATCCAACGGGATTGGATAGATCATCTTAATACCTTTCAGATAAAATTGGTTTCATGCAATTTGGATTTCTAAAACTCTCTGAATTGATTTTCAAACTAGGGGACAGAAACTAGATTTAACTAAAAAGAAAAATCCAGATTTGAATGGGTGGGCTAGCACAGGAAAAGACTTGGGCCGGCCCAGTGGCGCTCCACGGCGCTGGGCTCAGCTGAAAGGGGGGTCCCACTTGTCAATGGCACTTAAAACGCGAAACGGTACGCGCGCTGTGGGCCATGGGATTAGAAGGGAAATCTACGGCTGAGGGTCGTCATCAACGACGAACAGGTCGCCGGCGAGCTCGAACCCTAGCGACTCGGTGGGGGTCTGATGGGGACGTACCAGGGCTCCAGCAGGGTCGGTGAGGCGGGCAAACAAACTGGAAGACGATGGCGAGGCGAGGCGCGGTTGCGGTGGAGCTTGGGGTGGTCGCAATCAGTGGCGCCCTTCTCCTCCAGAGGTGGCTACTCCGGCTCCAATTCCGGCGAGCTGCTGCTCCCTTTGCTCTGGCTAGAGGTGGGTGAGGTTCAGAGAGGTGAGGGAGTGGAGTGGTGTAGAGAGAAGAGGCTGGGGAGGGCTCCTTTTATAGGCCCGACAGTGAGACCGAGCGGGATGGGCAGTCGACGGTGGCGACATGGCTACGGCAGGGTAGAGGCATGGCTGCGGGTGGCGATAGATGTGTGGTTCCCTGGCGGTGCTCTAGAACTTGAATGCGAGTGTATGGACGGTGGCACGCGGTCTGGGCGAGGTAGCGCTCTGAGAGGCAGAGGCGGCAGTGTCCACGGCAAGCGGTGGCTGTGAGGCGTTGGGCGGCCAGCGGGGGTGTCTAGGGTGTTCTCCAGGTCAAGGCAGAGCAGCGGGCGCGGGCTGCTGCCAAGGGGCGGTCTGTGCGAGCGGGGACCGAGCATGCTCTAGGGCGGCACTGGCATGGTGCGGTGGCACTGGGCGCGGTTTGTGCTCGGTGTTCCACTGCTACTCTTGGCTCGGGCAAGGGACAGGGGGTGGCGGTGAGCTCCTGGCTACCTCCTAGACATGGCGAGGGAAGAGGGAATGGTGTGCTGCAGCGGGGCAAGGTTTGGCCGGCGAGGCATGGCTCGTCATGGCATGGCATGGTGACTAGGGACAAGGGAGAGGCGTGTTAGGGGTTTGGTTAGATCAAGAGGGGACAGAGGAGATAAATGAAGATCATTTGGGGGAAAAACCTTGTAGTAAACAGTGAGCTAGGATTAGAGTAGATATTATGCATGCCAAGTGTTTGATTAAATGGCCGCATGAAAGAAAGTTTTGAATTTTGGTTTCAAAACTTTTGAGTGATCTCCACTAGTGATAGGTAGTCTCTGGTTGCAAGGGTTTTGAAAGTGGAGCTCAAAGAGATGGTTTTTGAAATAGGGGTGATCTATGCATATGCATTAGATTCAATTTTAAATTGTCATTTAAAATATTTAACAGAATGTTTTTAGCAGATCAAAAGGTGGGCCTTGGTACCACATTATGTGTACTAGCAAGGGGTGCAAGGATCAAGAATTGTTTCTGTTAAGTTTTGAGTACTAGGAATAGCCAAAGTTGGCATGAAAGTGAAATTTGCCAAAATGACCATTCCTCCTTTTTAATTCTTTTTTATTTGATTTTCTTTAGGAAAAGTTTGGGAATGATGTATATGATGTTTAAATCACCTAAGAAACATTTTACAAGCATTGGATCACACAATCATGACAATTCAAAACAACTCCTATTTTAAATGATATATGAATGCTTTCATTTTAAATTTGGAATTTTTTTGTTAACCCCATTTTTGGATGATTTGATCTTGATAAGCTTGGATTAAAGTTTTGGGATGTTACAAACCTTCCCCCCTTAAAAAAAATCTCGTCCCGAGATTTACAAAGAAAACTAGGAACTAAAGAGATCTGGGAACTCTGTCCTAATGTAATCTTCGTGCTCCCAAGTGGCTTCTTCCTCGGTATGGTTGCTCCACTGAATCTTGAGAAACTTGATGCTCCTAGTCCTGGTGGTTCTGTAGGCTTCTTCTAAGATACGGATGGGTACTTCCCGATAGGTCAGGTCATTGTTGATTTCCATAGCTCTGTGATCGATATTCTTGAAAACTTCAGTCTTCTCAGGCACTTCCAAGCATTTGTGAAATAAAGAGATATGGAACACATTGTGGATGGCTGACATCTCTTCAGGCAGTTCCAGTTGATATGATACTTTTCCTCGGCGGTTCAGAATCTTGAAAGGTCCGATATATCTGGGGCCTAACTTTCCCTTCAGACTAAAGCGTTGAGTTCCCTTCAATGGTGAAACTTTGAGGTATACAAAATCTCCGACATTGAAAGTCAGGTCTCTCCTTCTCTTGTCAGCATAGCTCTTCTGTCTGGATTGGGCGGTCTTGAGGTGCTCACGGACTTTGTGAACTTTCTCTTCTGCTTCTCGGAGAATGTCGAGTCCAAAGATCTGACTCTCTCCTACTTGTGACCAATTCAAAGGGGTACGATACTTTCTTCCGTATAGGAATTCAAATGGTGTCATCTGCAAACTAGCTTGATAACTGTTGTTATATGAGAATTCTACGAAAGGCAGGCAGTCTTCCTATTTTGATCCGTATTCCAACACACAAGCTCTAAGCATATCCTTCAAGATCTGGTTGACTCTCTCAGTTTGTCCATCTGTTTGCGGGTGATACACGATACTGAAGTTCAACATGGTTCCTAATCCTTCCTCAACTTTCTGCCAAAATCTTGATGTAAACTGGGTTCCTTGATCTGACACGATGGTCTTGGGGGTTCCATGCCGACTAACAATCCTAGCAATATACAGCTCTACAAGCTTTGCACTCTGGTAGGTTGTCTTGACAGGTATGAAGTGGGCTACCTTGGACAATCTATCAACGATGACCCAGATTGAGTCATTTCCCCTACTAGAAGTAGGCAAACCGGTGATAAAGTCCATTCCGACGGAATCCCATTTCCATTCCAGAATCTGCAATGGTTGCAAAAATCTTGTAGGTCTCTGATGCTCTGCTTTGACTCTTTGACAGATGTCACATTTGGCGATGTAGCTTCCGATCTCTCTCTTCATCTTGTGCCACCAAAATTGCTCTTTTAAATCCTGATACATCTTCGTTCCTCCGTGGTGGATAGAATAAAGAGTATCATGAGCTTCCTTCATGATAACTTCCTTCAGCTCCGAATTTGCTAGCACACACATACGTCCTTTGTACCAAAGTACTCATTCTTCGTCTTCGGTCAATCCAGGTACCTTGCTTGTACCAATACGACGTTTGATTCTGTCGATACTTTCATTCCCCTTCTAGGCTTCCTTGATTTGGCTAATCAACGTGGGTTGAAGTTCAATGCTAGCTAGGAATCCTTTGCTAACTAACTCAGTCCTGAACTGCTCCAACTCTTCATACAAACTTGGTTGCTTTTCCTTGATCATGGTGTTAAGCCTACACGGCAATCTGCTAAGAGAATCCGCTACCACATTGCCTTTGCCGGGGTGATAGTGAATGTCAAGCTCATAATCCTTGATTAACTCTATCCATCTTCTTTGCCTCATATTCATCTCCTTCTGAGTGAAGATATACTTCAAGATCTTATGATCCGAGTAAATCTCACAGTGATTACCCATCAAATAATGACGCCATGTCTTCAATGCTAGAACCACGGCTGCTAGCTCAAGATGATGGGTCGGATAGTTCTGCTCATGCTGCTTCAGTTGTCGAGACAGATACGCGATAACTTTGCCTTCTTGCATCAATACACATCCTAGACCAATCTTGGATGCATCACAATATACATCAAACGGCTTCTTGATGTCTGGCATGATCAAAATTGGGGCGGATATCAATCTCTTCTTCAGCTCCTAGAAACTGGCCTCACATTTATCTGTCCGTTCAAACTTCTTGTCCTTCTTCAACAATTGGGTCATTGGTCGGGCTATGCTCGGGAATCCTTCTAGGAACTTGCGGTAGTATCCTGCTAATCCGAGAAATGAACGAACTTGGGTTTGATTGGTTGGGGCTTCCCATTCTTCGACATCTTTGATCTTGGTGGGATCAACAGAGACTCCTCCGGCAGACACAATATGTCCTAGGAATCCCACTTCTTTCAGCCAAAACTCACACTTGCTGAACTTGGCCTATAACTGATGCTCTCTCGGGGTTTCTAGGATGATTCTCAGATGTTGATCATGCTCTTCTTCTGACTTGCAGTAGATAAGGATGTCGTCAATAAACATAACTACAAACTTATCTAGGAAATTCATAAAGATCTTATTCATGAGATTCATGAAATAAGCAGGGGCATTGGTTAATCCAAAAGACATAACCGTATACTCGTATAAACCATAGCGAGTAGTAAAGGCGGTCTTCGGAATATCCGTTGCACGAATCTTAAGTTGGTGGTAACCAGTCCTAAGATCAATCTTTGAGAATACCTGGGCTCCAGTCAACTGATCAAATAGATCCTCTATCTTTGGCAAAGGGTACTTGTTCTTGATGGTGACGTCATTCAACTTTCTCTAATCTGTACACAGACGACTGCCTCCATATTTTTTGTCGACAAATAACACTGGTGATCTCCATGGCAATACGCTTGGCTGAATCAAGCCTGTTGCTAACATGGCATCCAACTGCTTCTTCAGTTCCACTAACTCTGAGGGGTTCATGCTATAGGGTCTCTGGGCTATAGGTCCGGTTCCGGGGATTAGTTCGATAATGAACTCAATATCCCTATCCGGGAGCATACCTGGCAATTCATCTGGGAATACGTCAGGGTATTCACAGACTACTCTGACTTGGTCTATGGTGGGCAGGGCTACACTCTTGTTGCACTTGAATTGACGGGGTAAGGTTTCAGAGATATGCTCGACTGTTACTCCAGAACTACTAGTCATGGTGATGGCTTTCTTAGCACAGTCTATCAATCCTTTATGCCTTGACATCCAGTTACCTAGTACTACTTCCAATCCTTTGGTTCCAAGTACAATTAGGTTGGCATAAAAATCTATCCCATGTATTCTGATAGGTACAACTTTGCAAAATTTTCTAGCTTTTGTAATTGAACCGGGGATTTGAACTATCATGACATGCTTCAGGTTGGTTGGGTGAATCTTACTAGTGCATACAAATTCTTCGGTGACAAATGAATGCGATGCTCTAGAGTCAAACAATACTCTTGCTAAAACTGAGTTGACAGAAAACATACCCAGCACTACATCTGGCGCTTCCTAGGCTTCTTCTGCGTTCATGTGGAAGAGACGACCGTTGCGGTTGTGAGGGTTCCCTAGGGAAAATCTCCTTTCTGGTTGAACACGACGCTGCTGCTGAGTTGGGGCATTCACAGGGGCATTGGCGGCAGTCTTCTTAGGACACTCATTGGAGTAGTGACCCTTCACTCCACACTCGAAACATGTGATTTGGGACTTGTCCTTGACAGCGACAGGTATAGCATTGCTGCCAGTTCTGGGTGCAGTGTTGTTGTTGTTGTTGCTCTTGGGAGGGGCACGGTTGAAATTGTTGGCATTGCCAGAGTTGTGATTGTTTCCTCCGGACTTCACATTGCCTCCGCTATGGTTGGGGTAGCTTGGGCGAGAATTTGGGGGTCGGTTGTTCCTTGGTGCATAGCCTGGTGAAGGGTTGGGATGGTACTTCTGGTGACTACTGGATCCAGACTGTTGCATCATACGACGCTTGCGGTTGTCGTTTGCCTTGTTAATCTTCCATTCCATCTGAATGGCAGAGTCGACTAGCTCTTCGAGATCCTGAAAACGGATGTTGATGAGGACAGTCTGCATCTCATCATGCAGTCCATTCAAGAATCTCTCCTCCTTCTTGGCCTCCGTGTTGATCTCATCCGGTGCATATCTGGCAAGTGACAAGAATCTATCATGGTACTCCACCACAGTCATTCTTCCTTGATTCAATTCGCGGAATTCATCCCTCATCCTGTTGACGAGACCTTGCGGCATGTGGGTGCGGCTGAACTTGACTTTGAATGCTTCCCAGGTCATCACCTGGCCATGGTTCATATTGCGGATACTATTCCACCAAGCTCTGGCATCTCCTGCCAGATAGTGGGTGGCAAAGAGAACCTTCTCATTTTCTTCAACTCCTGCAACTTCAAGGTTGTTTTCCATGGTCTATAACCAGTCATCAGCATCTAATGGGTTCTCAGATTGGTTGAAGATTGGGGGATTGGTGTTCTGAAAGTTTTTGAGTTTGGACCCATGGTGATCCTGATTTCCATGTCCTTGGTTGTTGAGAGCCATTTGGGCGATCTGCTGCAATGTTGCTAAGTTGGCTTGACGCTCGGCCCTGCTTGCTTACGGTCCGCGATGAGATTCTGCAAGATCTGCAGCATTGGGTCCTGTGACGAGCTGCTCCCTCCTTGGTTTCCACGAGTCATCTGAAGATTGAGATAGATATAGGGGTAAGAGGGAAATTCTAAGGTTCATGGTTTTGGGGTTCTCAAAGCTAAAACTTTGAGTTAGACTCAAGTTTTTCAACTAACTTCATTTTCATTCATGCAATCAAGCACCCGATACAACACACACCACAACAATCAAAGGGAAAACAGATGGTTTGAGGAACCATTCTCCAAGCTACGATACATCTCATGCTATGATAGTGCTCTAGTGCATCTACTCATCGTCGATGAAATTGGAGTCTTCATCATCAGTGTAGAAGTCCACAGCATCCTACTCCAAAAAGTCCTCATCGTTGCTAAGGTAAGAATCCATGTCTCCCTGGATGTCTTCACCCTCATCATCCTCTTCTTTGGCGGCAAGCTGAGCTTCCTGCTCCTTGATGGTCTTCTCGAGGTCGGCCACCTTCTTGCGAAGACGGGCGATGAAAGCGATCCTTCTTGCACCGGTGGCAAAGAGACTGGCGATCTTGGATGAGCAGTGCGAAAGTCTGGGCCTTCTGGTCGGCAATGGCACGGTTCTGGTTGGCTAACTCCCTGGCATTGTCCAGTTCCTGCTGTCTGTCATGAAGCAAGAAATCAAGGTTCTCCACTTGACGCCTCAATTCTAGGTGACTTGGCATCTCCATCAGCATTCCCATGAAGTCACGTCTTGCATAGTGGGGAAAACGGGTTCCTTGGATCTTGTTGACGCTGAGAGCACATAGACGTGCGAGAGCTTCATGCATTTCCCTAGCTAATCCATCTAGTCAGTTGTTCTCTCTCACGGAGAACTGAATTCTCCCAGAAGTTGGTGCTTCGATGCTTCCTCGAAGATCCGCGGTGACTAGCCACTATAGGTCTCCTCCTGGGGGTCCTGGAAGTTGAGCTCGAAGAAACTCCGGATGTGGGTGTCCCAGTAACTCTGACAGTGAATCCAGATCCCTCTCGAAGATCAGGTGACCTCCATTTCCCAACTGGTAAAACTTGCTGAACTGAGTCTCCATCTACAAGAATTAAGGATGAGGAAGTTAGTGAAGTGATCAAGTGTGTCAAATTTTAAGTAGTAATGTAAGAATTTTGAGGAACATGAATTTTTGAAAAAGAATGAGTTCACACGGGTAAGAGAGGAAATAGTTTTTCATAAATACTCACTTTGGTTTTGAAGCTAAGTTTTTGGTTTGGACGTCCATTCTAACTAGGGTCTCCTACGGTCAGGATGGCTCTGATACCAACTTGTCAACACCCGGATTTTTAATCCAAGATTCCATACATCTGTTAGGGGTAACCCTGAATCAACATACTTAGTATGCAGATAATCAAACATAACCTTCCCTTTTACACACCCTAGTATAAGCACCTCTCATATGAGCATGGCCTCCCAACCATGACCATCAGTCATCTTGGGCACTGCATAGGTGGACATCATGAGAGATAGCCTTATCTCAAACCTCTCCCGTGAGGGAACTAATACTAATGCATATAAACTTTGAGCTAAGCCTTACCCAATTTAGGCAGTGTGGTTGTATGGTAAATTTGGAATGGTATCGCATTCGAATCCAATCATCATAAACCAGTTGTGTTTCTCAACACATGTCAAAACATCTCAATAGAATGACTCATCATTCCAAGGTTTTCATAATTCATTTTCACCAAGTGCTCCCATCTAAAGTGACTCAAGTTTTTGATCTATTCTAAAATACTAAGTTAAGAGTGTTCACTAAGGTGGAAGGATGGGATCAATCTCATGCCATAGAATAACATCTAAAGGTTTCTAAGTAGGTCAAGTTTTATACTTTTTATGCTACCTTCAAAACAAGCAAAGAACTTTGTGTAAACTAAGGGAGGTAAAACTTGTCAATAAGACTTGAAGTACTAATAGTCAAAGGGGTGTGATCAAAGCATGCTTAAGGCATCTTTGCTAAACCATCTAGTTGTTTCTAGTTTGCTAAACACTAAACTTGCAAGGGTTAAAATTGGGTATTGCTAGCTTGCTAAGGGTAGCTTGCACTGTTAATGGTGGCTTGCCTTGGTTTGTGCAGTGGTTGAAGTTTTCTTCGTCTTCGTCTTGATAGCACTCCTCCTCCTCGTAAGCTTGGTCGGTACTATCTTCTATAACAATACATACGGAGTAGACAATCACCAAACAATACTTAACTAGGCTAGATAGCATTCTAAGACACACAATTGATGATCTATTATCATCACAAGCATCACAAGTCTAATTCAATAGTTTCTTTCTTTTTATTTTAGAAAAGTAATTTCTACTCATTGAAAATTTAACTAAGATTTAATATTCACCACTTAAAATATGGGATCATGTTGACATATGTCATCACCACATATTCTAACATGTGGGAATGAGATTTAAAGGTTGGATCAATATTACTTTAGTTTAAGTTTATTATTTAATGATTTAAAGTGACTAGAAATGCCTATATAGCATTATTTTGGTACTAGTCCAAAGTCACTGCACGTACACCTTAATATTATTAGATATTTAGATAGATATGATGAAATGTGATTTTTGAGAGTTGGAATCAACTCAAAAGCTAACTTGGTTGATTTTATAAAAACGTTGCAAGTTGCAAATGCTTCTGTTTTGTTATTTTTATTAGGAAAGATCTGTAACTCTAATTGAATTAAATCCAACGGGCTTGGATGGATCATCTTAATACCTTTCAGACAAAATTGGTTTCATGAAATTTGGATTTCTAAAACTCTTTGAATTGATTTTCAAACTAGGGGACAGAAACTAGATTTAACTAAAAAAAATCCAGATTTGAATGGGTGGGCTAGCGCGGGAAAAGACTTGGGCCGGCCCAGTGGTGCTCCGCGGCGCGGGGCTTAGCTGACAGGGGGGTCGCACTTGTCAGCGGCACTTAAAACGTGAAACGGTACGCGCGCTGTGGGCCGTAGGATTAAAAGGGAAATCTACGGCTGAGGGTCGTCGTCGACGACGAACAGGTTGTCGGCGAGCTTGAACCCTAGCGGCTCGGTGGGGGTCTGCTGGGGACGTAACAGGGCTCCAGCTGGGTCGGCGAGGCGGGCAAACAAACTAGAAGACGACGGCGAGGCGAGGCGCGGTTGTGGTGGAGGTTGGGGTGGTTGCAATCAGTGGCGCCCTTCTCCTCCAGAGGCGGATGCTCCGGCTCCAATTCCGACGAGCTGTTGCTCCCTTTGCTCCGGCTAGAGGTGGGTGAGGTTCGGAGAGGTGAGGGGAGTGGAGTGGTGTGGAGACAAGAGGCTGGGGAGGGATCCTTTTATAGGACCGACGGTGATACCGAGCGGGATGGGCAGTCGACGGTGGCGACATGGCTACGGCGGGGTAGAGGCATGGCTGCGGGTGGCGATTGTTGTGTGGTTCCCTGACGGTGCTCTAGAACTTGAATGCGAGAGTAGGGGCGGTGGCACGCGGTCTGGGCGAGGTGGCGCTCTGAGAGGCAGAGGCGGCGGTGTCCACGGAGAGCGGTGGCTGTGAGGCGTTGGGCGGCCAGCGGGGGTGTCTGGGGTGTTCTCCAGGTTGAGGCGGAGTGGCGAGCGCGGGCTGCTGCCAAGGGGCAGTCTATGCAAGCGGGGATCGAGCGTGCTCTGGGGGCGGTACTGGCATGGTGTGGTGGCACTAGGCGCGGTTTGTGCTTGGTGGTCCACTGCTACTCTTGGCTCGGGCAAGGGACAGGGGGTGGCGGTGAGCTCCTGGCAACCTCCTAGACATGGCGAGGGAAGAGGGAATGGTCTGCTGCAGCGGGGCAAGTGTTGGCCCGCGAGGCATAGCTCGACATGGCATGGCATGGTGACTAGGGACAAGGGAGAGGGATGTTAGGGGTTTGGTTAGATCAAGAGGGAAGAGAGGAGATAAATGAAGATCATTTGGGGGCAAAACCCTATAGTGAACAGTGAGCTAGGATTAGAGTAGAGATTATGCATATCAAGTGTTTGATTAAATGGCCGCATGAAAGAAAGTTTTAAATTTTGGTTTCAAAATTTTTGAGTGATCTCCACTAGTGATAGATAGTCTCAGATTGCAAGGGTTTTGAAAGTGGAGCTCAAAGAGATGGTTTTTGAAATAGGGGTGATCTATGCATATGCATTAGATTCAATTTTAAAATGTCATTTAAAATAGTTAACAGGATGTTTTTAGTAGATCAAAAGGTGGGCCTTGGTACCTCATTATGTGTACTAGCAAGGGGTGCAAGGATCAAGAATTGTTTCTGTTAAGTTTTGAGTACTAGGAATAGCCAAAGTAGGCATGAAAGTGAAATTTGCCAAAATGACCATTCCTACTTTTTAATTCTTTTTTATTTGATTTTCTTTAGGAAAAGTTTGGGAATGATGTAGATGATCTTTAAATCACCTAAGAAACATTTTACAAGCATTGGATCACACAATCATGCCAATTCAAAACAACTCCTATTTTAAATGCACACATATATGAATGCTTTCATTTTAAATTTGGAAATTTTTTTGTTAACCCCATTTTTGGATGATTTGATCTTGATAAGCTTGGATTAAAGTTTTGTGATGTTACATGGTTCCTTCTTCCCAAGCTGGAGAGAAGGTGTACCTCAAGGCCTAGCTGGTACGAGGCGTAAGCCTACCAGTCTCCGACTTCTTCTTGGACGTCCTCCTGCACTTCCGGGTACTCACCCACAATCTCTCTCCCAACAGTATCTTGGTCCTTAGCAACTTTGTAGCCTTGTGCGAAGGATTCCTAGGCATTAAACCTAGGTTAGATATGTTCGTGTACTTCTTTACCATCAAGACAGACTCCGTAGAGTCCAAGGACGAATTGCAGATCTACGGGACCATTAGCTTCAAGATCCGGCCTAGCCGGCGCTCCCTCGACATCGTGGGCCCTGAGTCATGCAAGAATTGGCAGCGCACGTACTTCTACGGCCCATATATTCCTCTGCCTGACCTCCTTGAGACTTATCCCAACTTCGTCGATGGAGCTGCCACTGAGGTTCCCGCATGGCGGACCCTAGCCTCCCTTCCCTCTGACGATGAGGCCAATCGCGCTGTAAGGCGGATTGAATGGCTCATAGATGGAGGTATGATGGGCTTGGATCTTACCATGTGCTGGTTCGTTAGGCAGATCCATCCTCTACAGCACCGCACCGAGTTGATGTGTAAATACACTCAAGACAGGAGGGATCCCATGTGAATTTTGCGGGATAAGTTCTCTACTGACTCCATCAAACTCTGGCTAAAAGAGATTGTCAAGGTGAAGGCGAATCGCGGCTTCAAGATCACCTACGACATGTTCGATTGCGGCAAATGCCTAGAGGTAGCTTAAGTTTCCTTTGTTGCTCATAACATGCTCTAAGGATTTTCTAACTTGAAGTTTTCAATCTAACACCCCTCTGTATCCCAGCTAACGACCTTGGTGGCGTATCAGATGGCCTCCCAGGTCTCTGATCCTAAGCTAAAGGATATTCAGGTGGTGTCCGACGACGACACCCCCAAGGATCAACCAGCTCCGGCAGCGCGAAAGCGGAAGAGCTCCACCTCTAACGCTGCTACAAAGGCCAAGAAGAAGAAATCGGAGAGTGGAGTCTCCAAACAGTCCACTGCCGCCTCAGAGGCGGAGAAGAAGAAGAAATCCATTGGCATTCCCCTCACCAAGGATCCTACCATGGAGTAAGTGTTTTCATTCTCCGACTTATGCTTTTCAGCTCATACCTTTTTTCAACTCTTGTACTTATACTTCGTATGTTTCAGGAGGAAAGCCGGTGTTAGCTTGAAGAGATCCTCCAAAGATGTTGGAGGGTCAAAACACATTCGTGACATGTTGACCAGGGACGTGGCTGCCAAGCCCTCTCCCGCTACTGCTCCACCAACTCCTGCCGCCAAGCCTTCTGATGGCCCTGCTGGGCCTTCGTCTCCCGTCATCCCTAAGATCTCCGCCATGGAGACATATGTCAATCCAATCCTTGATATCTCAGGCTCTATCGAGGAAAATGTTGCTCCTAGCGACCAGGAGACGTAGGAGAGTGTTTCCTGTAAAGTGGCTGATGCTCCGGCTAAGGACCACTGAGAAAGGGAAGCAAGTAATGGAAGAGGTGGAGGCAGAAGCAACGGTCCAAGCGAGAGCCTATGAGCCATCGTCTGTCTTGAAGATGCAAGTGATAGCTAGGGCATCATCCATGCCTCCAGCTTCAACTTCTCCATTGGCTGCAACTCCTCTGACGTTGTGCCTTGATGACCTCATCATGCAGGCCAATGCAATTTATAACAATGCCTGAACCTTCCATGATTCCTATGCTCATCTGGCCAACAATATTAGAGTCATTGACATCGTAAGTCTTTTGAACTTCACTTCTGTTGATTTGTAATGTATCCCACTGTAGCCCCCGAGCTCTTAGGCAAAAAATCAATACTTTTGGCCTGAGTGCTCCAAAGAACTAAGTGTAGAACTTGTATGTGTACCCCCCGAGTTTCTAGTTTAGAATAAAGATTTCGACTAGACACTCTAAGATAAAACACTAGCTGATTATAAAATCATACTGTAGCCCCCGAGCGTTTAGTTGAAACTAGATAGTTCTGACTAGATGCTCTAGAGAAACTAAGCATGTTAACTTCTTGTCCAGAATGAGAATAAATGGAGAATAGACGCCAAGGAGAGGTTTGCTGCTTTGCGGAAGGAACTGGACCTTGAACAGGGTAAAACAACCTTCCTGAAGCAAAAGATAAAAAATAGCAAGAGTCTGTTTCTTGTAACAACTCCTTGCTTTTCCTCATGGGTTCATTTCTTCCGTCATCTTATAGCACATTTTGACTTCTATCTTACAAAAGACATTGCCAAGGCCAAGAGCATCATCGCGCAATCCAAGCATATCCAGGAGCTCGATGATGAGAATAAAAATTATAAGAAGGACCTGGACGATGCCGTCAAGGGCCATGAGGCAACGATGAAGGTGCTGCAAGAGTATACTAACACCGAGATGCAGCGCCTGAAGGACGAAATTGCGCAACTCAAGGAGCAGAACCAAGCTGCCAAAGAGCAGAATGCTAGGAAGATGGAGGTGTATAAGACAGTCCAGAAGGAGTGTGATGTCTTGGCGGATACATGCAAGCAAGAAGAATCGAGCATCTTCGGTAAACTTTCTCCGTCTTGGTCATTTATGTACTTTTGGATAATCAATCGATTTGTGTGTGCTCATGGTCCTTGTTCTCTATGCAAACCAGGTGAAGGTGCTCAGGATCCCAAGGAATGCATGATTCTTGCCGGCAACTTCATCGGCATTGCCATCACCCAGGCCAAGGAGATAGCCTAGACTCTGGGGATTAACATCAAGACGGCAGACTCAGCGGCCAAGTACGCGAAGATCCTGTGCTGAGGTCCTGAGAAGGTCAAGGATTGGAAGGCCTCATGCGTACATCAATCTGGTGCTAGGATGTATCTGTCTTTAGTCAAGGCGCACTATGACAATGCCTACATCGATCTGGTGACCTCCGGCTTTCCCAAGCTAGATGAAGAAGGGAGGGAGATCGATAGTGATGCTATTTGGAATTCCCTTGCCGACTTCGACACCAGGATTCCCAGAATGGTCAATGTCGATGTCTTTGTGTTTCCCGAGATCCTTGATGAAGACATGGCTTTGTCTGAGTCTAGCCCATCTCCCTCTGAGTTTTACGAGCTCTCCCGGCATAGCTCTCCTAATGATGCCACCATGAAACCCCCTGCAGCAAAGCCATAAAAACAATGTTTGTATTAAATGTGTCTCTGCAATGTGTATGCGGAAAAAACTTATGTTTTGCTAAGGCAGAAAAACTTGTACTCGAGTTTCCTACTACTTATCTATTCCCAGCATGTGTATATTTTTTAAGCAAGTGCTAGCTTATCCATTATTCTGGTTCGTATGCTTGACCTATCTTGAGACGGAAGACTCGCAGCACAGAACTATGCCATTACCTGATGATGCTTAATAGCACCATCAAGAACCTAAGAGAAAAATCGCTGGCTTTGAGTGCCGAGAAGTCACTACTCCGGAATCCACATAAAAACTTCATAAAATGTATAGACCAGAAAACTTAAGCTAAAGCCCGTAGGCGGAATTTTCACAAGTGCAAATGCAAACTTGCGCATAAAAGGGTTTATATGATCCAAAAATGAACAACTAAAGGAGGTAAAAGACTCAGAGAATATGAGTGAACCAAATGCTTTATTTCATTGATCATATAAGAAACTTATTACATAATATAAATGTGCTAAGCGAGGGACGTAGTTGTGCTATGTTCCACGGCCGATCTGTCTCCGGGTAATCATCCTCGGAGTCATGCTGCTTGCTCTTGCAATTTTTTGGCCTATCCTTCGACTCGCGAATATCGACAAGGTAATAGGAACCATTTAGCAATGCTTTTCTTATGATGAACATTCCTTCCCAAGGCAGTGATAGTTTGTGTGATTTCTCCTGCTTGAGTCTAAGCACCAGATCTCCCTCTTTAAATGAGCGATGCCTTACGCGGCGACTATGGTAGCCACGCAGCTTCTGCTGGTAGATGGTGGATATCTGGCATGCCAGCGCGTGCTCTTCTTCAAGTAGGTCCACAAGTAGGCATCTAGATTCTTCAACGTCATCCTCCTTGTAGGCGGAAACTCTTGGTGCATCGTGGAGGATCTCGGATGGGAGGATAGCTTTTTCTCCATAAACCATGAAGAAATGAGTCAAGCCAGTGGATCTGTTGGGTGTTGTTCATAAACTCCACAAGACAGATGGTAATTCCTCCACCCAGGATCCATCTGCTCTATGTAGCGGTGCCTCTAAGCGTGGCTTGATTCCATGCAGAATTGGTCCATTGGACCTTTCAACTTTCCCATTTGATTGTGGGTGTGCCACAGATGCTAGGTCAAGCGGATGCCCTTTTCATGACAGTACTCCTCAACTTCTCCGAGAGATAAATTTCTGCCATTGTCGGTGATGATGCTGTGTGGGAGACCAAATCTCACCACTAGATCCCGGACAAATTTTAGGGCTATTTCCCCATCAAGCTTTCTAATGTGTTTAGCTTCAATCCATTTTTTGAATTTTTCCACTGCTACTAGCAAGTGTGTGAATCCATAGGGTGTTGTCTACAAAGGTCCCACCATGTCTAGCCCCAGACTGCAAATGGCCAAGTTATTTGTATTGTCCGCAATTCTTCAGCTGGGACACTTGGTTGTCTTGCATAGAACTGACACCCAAGGCATGTTTACACCAACTTGTCGGCATCCGCCTTGGCAGTTAACCAGTAGAATCATTATCGGAAGGCCTTAGACACCAACGACCGAGGAGCGGCATGGTGCTCGCAATCTCCGATATGTATTTCTCTAAGGATTTCGATACCTGGCTGCTAGGAGACGCATCGAAGGAAAACTCTTGTGGTACTTCTTTTGCAAATCTGGCCATCAATGATGACATAGACTTTTGCTCTTCATACTATTTGTCGGCTTTTGACTTCGTCGGCAGGCAAAGTTCTGTCTTGTAGATAGTCCATGAATGGTTTCGTCCAAGCCGGAGAGGTCATTGTTACTCTGTTAACAAATGAGTCCACTCTATCCGGGTTGTCGGGGTTCACTCCCTTCACGGATGGGGTCCGTAAATGTTCCAGGAAAACACCTAGCGGAATTGGTCGATGAGCTGATCCAAGCTTTGATAGCAGATATGCCGCCTCATTCTCCTCCATTTTGACGTACTTGACTTCGTAACCCTCGAAGCACTTAGCTATTTCGTCTACTTCGTCTCGATATGCTTCCATCATAGGGTTCCGCTCGTTCCAGGTGCCAGCTACTTGCTAGGTAACCAAGTCAGAATCTCCATGGTAAACTATGTGCTTGATGCCAATATCCTTGGCTACGTGAAGTCCGTGAATGAGGGCCTCATACTCCGCCATGTTGTTGGTAGCATTGAAGTGAATCTGCAGGACGTATTGCAACTTTTCTCCTATTGGTGATTGTAATAATACACCATCCCCCGAGCCGTTGAGCATCTTTGATCCATCAAAGTGCATGACCCAATATTCTGGCTCTAGCACAGGAGTGTCTTCTGGCAGTTCTTTCCAATCTACGAGAAAATCCGCTAATGCTTGTGATTTGATAGCATCGCGTCTCTTGTAGGTGATTTCAAAGGCGGCAAGTTCAATTACCCACTTTGCCACTCTTCCTGTAGCGTCGCTATTGTTGATTATGTCAGACAGTGGAGCTTTTCTCACCACTGTGATAGGGTGCTCCTAGAAATAATGCCTTAGCTTGCGTGAAGCAAGGAAAACTCCATAAGCTATCTTTTGGTAGTGCGGGTAACGCTGTTTGGATTCCGTCAAGACCTCGCTTACATAGTAAACGGGTCACTGAACTTCGAATTCGTGTGTTGGCTCCTTGTGCTCCACCACGATAACAATGTTGATTACCCGGTTGATTGCCACCATGTAAACTCACATAGGCTCTCTTGAGACCGGTGCTACAAGTATTGGCGGGGAGGAGAGTATTCTCTTCAACTCCTGAAGTGTTGCATCAACCTCGTCCGTTGATGTCTATGCACTTCTATTCTTGTAGACAGTTGTTGGGCCTCCAAGTGTAGAGGTTTGTAGAACAGCAGCAAGTTTTCCCTTAAGTGGATCACCCAAGGTTTATCGAACTCAGGGAGGAAGTGGTCAAAGGTATCCCCTCTCAAGCAACCCCACAATCAAGATACAAGAAGTCTCTTGTGTCCCCAACACACCCAATACAATTGTCAGGTGTATAGGTGCACTGGTTCGGGGAAGAGATAGTGAAATACAAGTGGTATAGATAATTATAAGTGGTAACGGTGATAGAAAATAGCTTGATGGCGTGTGGTTGAAGTGGGAAAAGACTAAAGGCAAACTGAAATAAAGATGGAAGCAAGCAAACATGTAACAGATCTAATTGCAAACGGTGTATCGATTCTTAGAAACAAGGCCAAGGGATCATACTTTCACTAGTGAACACTCTCATATAAATATCTTCTCTTTATGATACTACTCTTAACTACTCTCCGGTTGGACACTCTAATCCATGGTAGGGCTATAACAGCACACCTCAAAGTAAGCCTTTCCCATCTAGAAAACCCCACACTGTCACCTTGAGCTCTAGATGGTTCCAACAAACACCACAATTTCATAAAGACATCCAACTCCAAATATAACTCATAACAAGTATCTGTAATCTCTAGCCTAAGTGCCACCATGGTGTGCACACTGTCAACTTCACACACATGGGGAGAGAAGAGATCTATTAAAGCACTTGAGTAGCAAGGTAGATCTATAGATTACAAGCTCATGATCTCAATAAGATCATGCGTAGAGAGAGAGATGAACGCATAGCTACCGGTAGAACCCTTAGCCTCGAGAGAGAACTACTCCCTCCTCAACATGGGAATCAGCAATGGTGATGGAGATGGTGGTGGAGATCGATGGAGATGGCTCCGGGGGCACTTCCCTGTCCTGGCAGGGTGCCAGAACGGAGTCTTTTTGTCCCCCGAATCTCCCCTTCGGTGGCGGCGGCGCTGCGGAACTTTTCGTGGTTTTCTGATTGATTCTTATGGGTTTTGCCTCGGGGGAGATATATAGGCGAAAGAGGCAAGGTCGGTGGCCGGCCAGGTTGCCCACACCATGCCCTGGCGCGGCCTGGGCTGGCCCGCGCCAAGGGGTGGTGTGACCACCCTGTGCCCCCCTTCATGTCTCCTTCTAGCTCCGTGAATCTTCTGGGAAAATATGAACTTTGGCTTTTGCCCCGTCCAATTCTGAGAATATTGATTTTCTGACTTCCTGGAACCAAAAACAGCAGAAAACAGGCAACTGGCACTATGGCATCTTATTAATAGGTTAGTCCAAGAAATCATATGAAAAGTACTCCAAAGTTGGAACAAAACACAAGAAAGTAGATAAAACCAAGCATGGAACATCAAAAATTATAGATACATTTGCAATGTATCAACATCCCCAAGCTTAATTCCTGCTCGTCCTTGAGTAGGTAAGTGATAAAAAGAAAGAATAATTTTTGAGGTGACATGCACCATCATAAACTTGATCAAAGTATTTGTAAAACATTCAAAGCTGGGATCATAGTACTTCAATCATAACATGAAAGACAAAGTTCTAGCAATAAGACAAAGAAACTATGATGCAACATGAAAAGGCACAAACAAAAGATTCATGAATAACAATGCTTTGCAAGACGTTTGTTTGTTTCACATAAAGAAAACATAGCATAATAGCATTCAGCTTGTCCCTCATAGAGTAGCAAATATAAATGCATAGGACACCTTCAAAGTTCATAAGAGTGACTAGATACAAATAGTTTAAAGCAAGAAATATCAAGTTATACATCAATCAACTAGTCTTGGGACAATGCACATAGAACTAAGAATGGCCACTATGCTATCAAAGTAGGTGCATAAAGATAGAAGGTGGAGACTCAATATAATGGTGGAAGAAAGGCCTTCATAAAAGGAAGCAGAGATTCAAGTTTCATAAAGAGATTCCAAAAATTATGGTACTTAATAGCTTTCAGCTCTCATTGCCCCTATCATAAGCATCTTGAAGTGATTAAGGTTAAAGTGAACAAATGTAAGATCTCACCATAATAAGGTAAGATCCCTGTGATTGCAGTGCTAGTCCCTGGATCGAAATTGCTAGCACCCATAGTTTAAGATGAAGTACATAGAAACAAAGGTCATTATTACATCGCATATCCAGGAATATAATGATTCTTACAACTCACTTAGCCCAAGGCTAAGATACTCAAGGTTCACATTATATAGCATAATAATAATAGAGTCTTTTGTCTTCATGCGCCACAGGCAACCATGTCGAGTGTAGACCCGCAACCCTACTCATCATCAGAGTATCCTGCAACATAATAAGTTACAGCCACAAGGGTTAATACATTTGCAATTGTATTGGCAAGTGATACCATAGTTACTTAGTATAATCCAACAACTACATGAATATATGGCTAGGTGGGGTTATGGCTGACTTTGCTAAAAGCTAGTTTAACTTATAGTTTTTGAAGAGTAATTTTTCTCATTCAAACACTAAGGTACCAATGATAGACATCACTGAACCTCTACCCATGTTCACCCACAAGTTTTAACTTAGAGAAATTTGGATGAGGAGATTATTGAACTGCTTCACTATCTTGAGGCTCAGAAATTGTCCATAACCAGGGACACAACTAAGTACTTAGTTTTACCCTCTCGAGAGGTGGTGCACTTTCCCCACAAGACTCGACATGCATCGAGACAAGACCTTTCAGAAGCAATCCCTCAAACCACCACGGACGCGTTCCATCCTATCACAACTACCACCTTCTGTCTGTCTGGCTGGGTTCTTGCAACTTAGTTGATCAGGCAGAGCCCATATTCCATGTGGCTGCACTGGAAGCTTCGTGACAAGAATGTCTCCAATCTCTTTGTTCCTGGGTGGCCATCCACAAGTGTGATACACCAGCTGACCATAGACATGGCCCCTGAGTAACCACTCAACATAATCCAAGCAAGTCCCATTCCACCCAGGTGTTTCATTAATATTAGTTGTTTTCTTAGTCGAACAAAATAACATCTTTCTATACTATCTTGATATGTATTTTCCACCCACGAATTCTAATAGCAAGGCTAAGCACTCTAGCATATGAAGTCTTTCAACTAGGAGATACTACCAAGATATAGTCTATAGGGTAGCATAGCATAGTAACATGTAAATAATCCTATCATGCTAAGATCTACCAAAATAACACTAGTGCAATAGTGAAGATAATAGGACATGAGATGAAATATCACTTGCCTTGGTATCTAGGGGAATAGGTACAATCCTCATAGCAACAAACTTCACAATCCACACAATCTACACAAAGAACAATACAACAACAATAATTCAATCAATAAAACATTACAAAAAATATGAATGCATGCAAAATGCAATGATATGATCACAACTCTATAACTTACAGAGTCTATAGTACAGAGGGTAAAATACCTCATCTAAATGCATAAGAAATACCCCAAAACAATTTATAAAACAATTTTTATGAGCAAAATACTCCTAAAAAGTTTCTGCCTATAATTCCAATTTTTCATAACCAAAAGTGTGAAACAAGGCCTCTATAATAAAGGTCTTATTTTTGTGAATCCATAGACACCAAATTTGCATTTTTCTGAATTGTGGATCAAAAGTTATGGATTTTCTAAGTTTAATACAAATTTTGTCTAATTTTCTATTTAAACAAATAACATGGCGACATGGCGCAATCTAATTGGCCCGTACTTGTTCGGTCAGATCGACTGCTGCGGGCCATTGGATTTTAAGTGATAAATGGACGGATCTGATTAGCCCGTACCGGTTCGTGCTCAATCTAATCTTAGGCGCAGACACAAGATCTAACGGTCCCTAGCGGCCTAGCCGGAGATTTGGTTAACCTTGGTCGGAGAGGCGTCTAAGCATTGTTGGTACCATGCGGGTGACGTCCAGGTCACCGAGGGTGCTGCGGTTGCGGTAGACGAGAGCATCGCTGAGGCTGATCCAGTGAAGTGAACGGCGACGGCTGAGCAGCTGGTCTAGATCACGTCCGGTGTACACCGGTGAAGCGGATCTGGTACGGTTGGGTAGCTTTCGGCGGCCGGGAAGCAGAGCCTGGGTGGTTGATGCCGCCATCATCATGGTGAACGACACTGCAGCTCTGGTGCAATGGAAAAGAGACCCGGTGAAGCAGATCCGGTGGGTGAGCATCGGTGAAGCGGCTCCACGGCAGTGCACGAGACCGCCTCTCAAGCAGGTCTGGCCGCCGTGGAATTGCCGCCGGGCGGTGCGCGTCGTGGTCATGGAGGTGAGAGCGTGGGAGAGAGGGGTTGGGATTTTTGGAAGGACCAGCAGGAAAATTTGGGTGAATCCGGACTAAGGAGGTGAACAGAAATATAAATTACAATTGTGCCCCCAAGCTACCAACTTTAGCTTGCCCATAGGGCGTCAGAACAATAGGTAGAATCGGAATTTTGAAGTCAAAAGTTTTTGAAACTGAGGGGCGGGAAATGCTTCAAGATCGGTGTGTGATTTTGCCGCTTTATTGAGATATTGAATTTGGCGACCATCCATCTAATAATAATATAAAAATGGTACTGCCCGGTGGGATATTTTGCCTCAAAGTTTTTGAAACTGAGGGGCAGGAAATGCTTCAAAGTCAGTGTATGGTTTAGCCGCTCCATTCAGATTTTGAATTTGACAAGCGCCCATCTGATAATAATACAAAAATGGTATAGCCCCAGTGGGAGATTTTGCCTCAAAGTTTTTGAAACGGAGGGACGGGAAATGCTTCAAAGTCGGTGTGCGGTTTTGCCGCTCGATTGAGATTTTGAATTTGATAAGCGCACATCTCATAATAATAATAATATAAAAATGGTACTCCCTAGGTGGGAGATTTTGGCTCAAAGTTTTTGAAACGGTTAGGCGGGAAATGCTTCGAAGTTGGTGTGTGTGATATTGCCGCTCGATTGAGATTTTGAATTTTGCTAGCGTCCATGTACTACTGGTAGTAGTAGTAGTAGTAAAAAAATGTGGAAGAACGTATGGCTATATGGTCAGTAATTCATGGCCGAGAGTCACATCAACTAATCATCCATATAACCATACTTGAGGTACTCCCTGTATTTGGTATTACTAGGCCGGAGTAGTACTAGTAGTTCGGATAAATTTTATTTGAATATGGCCATCTATGAATATTTTTATACTAAAACTCCCGTCCCAGGTTGCCGAACTCTTCAATCCCGTGACTCGAGAATATGTCCATCTACGAATATTTGAATAAGACAAGTATGATCAGTATCAATGTTTGTAAAATACAAATAAGAGATACAAGCTACGACAATGAAATGTATTTTTATTTTTAACATATAGTTTTAGTATAAAAATACTTACTAGGGATTTCCATTTCTAACTAAGTCCATGTGACTAGGTCAACGTCGACTCTGATACCACTTCTGTAAGGACCGGAATTTAACCTCCATACCTCCCTGTGCATCTCGTTAATCCCAAGATCAAGTTGACGACACAGCGAAATGAATACCATTGCATAATTTTCAAAAAGTAATTATTACAAAGTTTGAATAGCAATAGCCACATAGTATAATGTCTTGTGACATTTATTACACTAGAAACTCAACGGAAATAAAATACGGAGTGACTCCATCTCAGCCACAGGCAGTCGATGTAGTCCACGAGACCTCACTCCTCAGCGTCATCATAGTAGTCGTAGTCCTCTCCTTCTTAGTACTATGAATTTCAACAAAAGTATTGCCATGAGTACATAAAGTACTCAACATCCCCCTTATGCAAAAACCTGATATAGTTACATGTGGCTTTATGTGGAGGTCATATGGTTCATTTGCATAAAAGCCAATTTTATTTGCAATTGGTAACAATTTTGATAAAAGTAGGTTTAGACGAAAACATATTTTATTATCAATGTGGTGTTTCTCATCATTGTGGTTGTCCTCGAGAACTCACCTACATCATCAGATTCTAGGAGAAGAATAGAGGCAAAGAGGGAAGTAGCAAGACAGGTTCATGTATGTCAAGAAGGATTCATGCGTCGTCTATGACCGTGGACATGGATATTCAAACAAATTTAACTTTGTAGAGGTTGTACACTTTTCTCACACGACACACCCCCGTCATGTTGCCCACCAGTGGTCGCTGGTTTAGTACATACCATTTGGTGTACCGGCAGATCGGAATCATGACAAGGTCTTTTAGCTAGACCCCCCAAAGATGTGACGAGCCCAACGGGTCTGGAGCACGGAACTAAGAGTATGTCCCCAAACCGGTCCCCCCATTTGTGCCGAAGGCTCCCCCGTAGGCAAACACCTCATCAGCGGTACAGCAACATCGACACCTAAGGCTGACTAACCTACTTAACCAAGTCAGTGCCCACTATAGCATGTGGTTGTACGATGGTCACAATCTTCAAATCCAAGACTTATTAGACCCTCATGCGGCACGGACGACGGATTGCTCCCTCCATCTAGCGAAGGGCAGCCAATCGCTCCTTCCTTTGATCCAGCTGTCGCCCGCGCCAGTATTTAGATGGTAAATTTCACCCAGAGTAGATTAGAGTAGAAGATAGCAACAACAGCTAGCTCAGCGAGCTCTACAAGTTTCAAAAGTGTGTATCTGACCCGAGGGTCATCCAATTCCTCCGAAGAGGGCAGATCAAGGATCCTAAATATTATTTAGCATGGCTAAGCAATTCTACTCTACAAGATTATTATATAACCTCTACTCAGGGTAGTGTATGGCGACAGGTGTATCAAGGTATGTGTGTAACCAAAATTGCAGCATATTTGTAAAACAATAAAAACATGCACTTGTAAAACATGGGATAGTTATGAAAGGGGCATGCCTTCATTGTTGTTGTACTGCTCTTCCTGGTAGTCTTGATTCTGATCGAACTCGTCACTCCCTACTCGACATAACGATAACCATACATAAATACAAACTTCAAATAACCACGAATAAGATCCAAATAGAAAGTTCCAGATAAAAAGAATCAAACAGGCTGACAAGATTCGGACGGTTCGGTATAGGGGTCGGTTTACTATTCTTGACTAATAATAATATATACATAATAAGATCACTATAGGTGACAAGATTTTTAGTGTATGATGCACTAAAATAAAAACAAACTATCTGCGAGCTGGACATGTAATTAAGCGTATATAACTAATGAATAAGAACCTGCACAAAGTTACTGAACTACACACATGAAATAACCACGCATGCAGAAAGCTACTACTGTACCTTACACATGCATGCATGCAGAAATTAAGATGAACACATACACACGTATTAGTAGTATACACGAGCTAAACTAAGATTAGACTATTTGTACATGTAATAATACGCACAACTGACCTGCAATATCAGATGCCCTAAAATAACAGCCACGATTATTCTAGTTTAATAAATAAAATGAGCAAACTGTAGTACTCTATAATTACTAGTGACCTGACCCGACTAATTATTATACTAGGCATGCAAGTGCGATGGATTTACAACAGCTACTGCACAACAGATCAGAACCAACGAGCAAAAGCAACTGATCCAAAGCGATGTACAGAATCTGACTAGATAAAGGTGGAATACCCAATTAACTAGCAGTAGTATAATCACAACAGCTATACATTTATTCCATCGACCAGGGAAATAATCTCAACATCAATTGGTAAAATTGCACTAATCCAACATGCATACCTAGCCGAACGGATGGAAATAGTATCCAGGAACATGCAACTACACGTACGCGTATATGTATATATGCCCATATTGGTGTATCAGACCCGATCACCTCTCCAACAGGTTTGCTAAACATCCAACAAATTCGCAAACTAAACCATAGCTGGGCTCGTCTAATTATCATACAAGTTTCATAGGTTGGGCTCGAGGGAAACTGGGATGTGTAAGACAGTCTAATGTTAATGCCGCCAAGCGACATTCAGTTCACCGGCAACTGTGCAATCTACGAAACTAAGAACACTGACTATGTCTAGAAGGTAGCCATGGACATAGGTACTAGCTAGGTGCAAGTATTTTAGCTGGTTTTCACCGAGTCAATGGCAATCCATGTGCCTAGATGGTGATCTCGAGCTGCGGACATGGTCGCGTGCGTCTCCGATGATCAGCGGCTCGTCCTTTCTGTTCCACGAATCAGTTGATCTCCTCCTCGCGGTGCTGGTGGCGCAGCCGTTCGTCGTCCGGTGGTCCGAGCTTCGGGAACGTGAGCGGCGTTCGGCGGCGGCCTCGCGGAGCTCCACGAGATTAGATCGGTTTTCGAGCTAGGGTTTGGGGTGGCGGCTGTGGGGTGGAAAAGAGAAGCAGGGGTGACGACCTGGGGATGTTTATAAGCGGAGGAGAGGCGGTGCGCGTCTGTTAAACAGATCGGAATCGGTCCTGATCGTGGTCGCAGCTGTAGGTACGCTGCACGGACTCCTTGCGTGCGAAAACGAGGGCAAGCGAGAGCTGCGCTGCTGGACTGCCTAAGCTGCTATGATTGGGCTGTGCATTAGCGACAAGAAAGAAAGAAAATAGACAAGAAGGGAGTATCGGTACATACAAGGAGTATTTAGAAGGAGAGAACGACATGCATGCTTCGTGCATGTGTGTGCTCGCCTAAAAACCAATTTCCAATAGAAATTCAAAGAACCACTTTAGAAACGAATTGGCAAATCAAGACCAGACCCAAAATTTTCTTGATTAAATTAGTTTCAAGTAGTTTAGAATTAATTCTAGAAACTTCAAATAAAAATATTCTTTTATTTTCTTACACTGCAACATCCTTTGGAAAGAAAAAAAATTAAACTCGTAAAAATCATGATGTTACAACGACTCTTGAGGTACTGCCTGTATTCGGTATTACTAGGCCGGAGTAGTACTAGTAGTTCGGAGAATTAACTTCACCTACTCGCTTTATAGCTAGTTATTGCATGCAGTAGTAATCCTAAAATCTAGGCAATGCTGGTGGCCACCGCATCTAATTGAAAACATGCAAGCCAATGGATGCACTCCCGTTTTAACAACATGATCGGCCAAGAGCATTACACGATGTGGTGGTTCATATTTTACGGTCAACTAGAGGAGTAGTTAGCAAAACTAGGAGCATTAATTGGTCCTCCGGCCTAGCAATTGAGGCTGTAAAATAATTAAGAGGTATATACTACACCTTTAGTCCCACATCTTGCACCGCGAGAGCGTTTTAGTCCCACATATTGAAAAATGACCAATACTAGTCCCTCAACTTATATCTCGAGAGCATTTTAGTCCAATTTAATGGAATTTCAGTGAATTTGACTTAATTTGTCCACAAATAACGTTGATTTTTTAAAAATGACCCCTCTATATTTTTTATGTCATTTGTGTCCCTATGCGGACTGATAAGTAGGCCACCTGTTAGTAGACGTACAAATAAAATAGTTAAATCTTTATGAGGAGAATGGATTCGAACTTAACACTTTTGTACAATGACACACACACACCCACAAGCCACTATGCCGGTAGATGCCCACGACTACTCATGTGAGATGAGGAGTACTTGAGAGGACGTAATTATGCTAGACGAGGAGTACTTGGGGGAAGTAATTATTTATACAATAAAAAAGCACATACGAACGCAAAAAATGCTCACGTCTATATTAGCACGATCCATAATATCAATTGTATAGCTTTGTCGTTAACCTAGTAGCTAGCTACAGTATCTAGAATAAACTTGAGTTTTTTGTTATTCGCAAAACTGAAAAGGAATAAAGTTGAGTTGTTATTGTATCCCAGAACACATATTTTTGAATATCCAAAATAAAGAACACATCATCCATAGTGCTCTTCAGTTAATCACTTCTATGTGCATGTTGTAGTGGCAAGATTGATTTCTTCAGTAGCGCAGGTAATCAGTTCGATATCCTACAATGCATTGGTAGTTTTTCTTATTTGTTTTCTTATTCAGATCCTCCTATCAAGTCGTACCAAGGTCACAACTGGTAGGCAGAAAATACACAGGGGTCATTTTGCAAAAATTATGATGCCACATGTCACTTCCAAAATTAGTTACGATGAATTCGGGCAAAATCACAGAAATTTGATTGAATTGGACTAAAATGTTCCTGGTTACAAGTTGTGGGGCTAGTGTTGCTCACTTTGCAAGATATGGGACTAAAACGCTCCCGCGGTGCAAGTTGTGGGACTAAAAACATATATACCTCAATAATTAACGACCGTGCTATTGAGAGAACATGAGGTTTTTAGCTCCATGGAGCATACACCCCATTCGGCCACATGGTGAGCATACAAGGGCACAACCAAAAAGCGAAATTAAAAAATGGAAAATGCCATGCAAAAAATGGAAAATTCCCTGCGTTTGCGTGTGCCCTGAGGACCAAGGAGCACAGGTTTTCTTCTTAGATTTTGGGATAATTAAATACAATGAGGTTATGATATTACTACTACTAGTATCATCTTATACCTACACACTCGCATGCTCACAAGAGTCGTAAAGATGGTGTGCGAACGATCGTTGTACCGTAATTAGTGCGCGATACGCGCTGCGTTCGCGCGCTTGATGAAACGCGCTTGCGGTTGCTGTGTGCATGCCGTCATCTCGTTTCCACACGATTCGCTTGGCTTTCCCAGGCCTTTGTTTAAATGTGTGTCTCTGGAACCGCTTCATGTGCCAGTCGGTGGGACCGAGACCACACGAACGCCATCATCCATGGCTGACAAGAAGCAGGACGACTCGCCATGGACTGGTCTCCCTGAGGGACTCGTCTAGAAGATAGGTGACATCTGTAGCGCCTGGCGTGGCTTCACGGAGGAGCGCTTTTTGCCAGCCAGCTGGATTGTTCTAGAGCACCAGTTGTCGGTGGAGTATCGGGTAGAAGATGCCGCCATCACGTTGCTGAACGTGAGAACTGGTCACCACCTTGAGAAGAAGATTAGCCGGGTTATTCGCAGGTGCTTTCTTTATATTCATCTGTATATATGCGATCCATTTTTTGCATTCACATCCTATACTATCTGTTTTTCAAGTTATGTTTCTTCGTCCACTTGTTGACCAGGGTTTTCTCCATGGTTTACCTTGGTTAAATTTTAGTCTATTTACCTTGACTGAATCTCTGTTTCTCCTCCCTCTATCTCTGGAACATACTTTTATGTTGGTAGCACAACCGACGGCCTCCTTGTGCTTGGACAGAGGGTGCAGTCATACAAGACCCAGTTGTACAACCCTTTCTCGGGTGCTATCAAGCGCCTGAGGGCGGACATACCGATCGAGCGGGTGGCTTCTGTCACTGTGACGACGTTCCCGTCGTTGATGGTGTTTAGATCAAACAATCAGAACACCACCATTCGGTAGGAGGATGAGAGCACAGAGGAAGGGAGTCACCCGGTCTTTGGTGAAGGGTGGTACTCGCCGTATGACTTCGCGGAACTCCGGAGCATGACTTCTTACGCCGGTGATGTTTTTGTCATAGACAGATACGGGTATGTCCTCTCGACTATGTGTGATGCTGCTCATGGAGATGTGCAGCTGCAGCGCTCCGCACGAACCCTGGAGATGCATCCCACTGTTGGAGGCCCTATTCCGGGCTGCCAGTTCCCAAAGAATTATTTTTACCTCGTTGAGTCCGACGGGGAGTTGTTGTTCATTGTGAGTGGACCAGTCTACGGCGGCAGGCCGGTTGTTTACCGGATTGATACCCAAAACCGTGTCCTTCAGCAGGTCAGAGGCATCGGAAGTCATGCTCTCTTTGTATCTGAGAATCGGTGCATCTGCATCGACAGCACAAGGGTAACCACGATGTAGGCCGGCAGCATATACTATGCGGATCTATCCAAGATTAGATCTTACAACTTTGAGGCTCTTGCGTGGGAAGAGGTGCCATGCGTTGTATATGGGTATGGAATAGGAGGATTATGGAATGACCGTCCTTTCGAACTCGATCGATTGCTGGCGGAGTATTGCAGAATTGTCGAGCATTATGAGTTGCAGATGGTGCCGTCATATGTAGAGGATGGTACCACCCACTATGATTACTACGATGGCTATCCATCAGATTGATGGATTGTGTGGGTCTACTCCTGATGTATTCTCTTCAGGTCTGCTCTTTATGTGTTCACTTTGTTAAGTGAATGTCTATGAATTTTGTAAGTTCTAGGTTGCCCGTGTAATACAATGGATGTTCTCCCTGTTCTGGTAGATCGTGTGTTGTACCTCTTACAATTTCACTGTTTTTTCATGTGTGTGTAGTAATTCTGATAGATGCTCAGTTTGCAACAATCCTCAAACAACTTACAACTGCAAGTTATAGTAGATTATTACAATCCTTAGTAAACTTGATAGTAATAAAATGAAGCATAAAAGTTGCAGCAGAGTCCAGACAACGAAAAAAACACCATAACTCGTGTTACAGAAAAGGTCTCTATGGAGCTTGCATCCTGAGACATGTAACAACTGGCTTCCCTAAGAGCTGCACATGAGATTATTAAGTATGTTCCGCGTTAAGGCTTGCCTGTTTTTCAATTCATATAACTCTTTGCGTGCTATGGTGATTACTGAATCTGTTTTGTTGGCTTCTTGCTCAACAATATCATGGGCATCTTGGAGGGCATCCTGAAATAATCTTTCGGCTGAAAAACGAGGATCAGTTGAAGCGGTGTGCCATCAGCAATAGGTATTGTCCTTGCTGCTGTGTGAAACAAAATCTAAACTTGGAGAAGCGGGTCTTTGTTCGGCATTTAGAGGGTCATTTGCAGCCTAAAAGAAACACAAAACAAGTTATAACAACATTACCATGCAATCACACCACCATGAATTTTAAATGTGTCAATGCGGTAATATATAAGGAAGGAAGGAACTAATAGTGGTGGCTCATACATCTATTTCTTCTTGAATAAGTGGACCAGCTGGCGCCATGGAGCGATGCGAGCATGTGCTGCTCTGTGAAATGACTACTCTACTTGAAGATGGCTGAGACCAAGATAAAACAAGTTACTTAAACAACAGACTTGGGAAACAAACTAAATGTTCATTTTGAATAACAATGTGAGCAATCAACCAAAGTACCTCATGCAGACTGCTCAAACTAGAATGTGCAGAACGTGAATAATACGAATATTAAAACTAAGCCATTATGTTTCTCATATATAAACTAGCCAGGAACTACACAACGAAATCTGCCACTGATTTAATCATAGACAAAAAAAGAGTAACTCATCCAATAAAAACACATCAATTGTGAGCCTCGAATATGCTAGCCAGATAATTTCAGAAAAACAATGAATCAAGCAATCATACATTGAATTATTCATAAATAGCCAGATAATTTTAATGCTTCGGCGGCGTGAGAACAACAAACTAAACCATCAAGTGCCTCGTATTAAAATAGTCAGTTCATTTAACTATGATACAAAGTAGATACAAGAGTGAGATGAACTGCACAGAGTTCCTTATGATACATGTGTGGATCTTATCGCTAGTGTGGCCTTGTTCTTATTATCGGACAACTCAGATGCAATACACCCGGCCTCTCTATATCTAGGAAATTATACTAAGCACATGGAACAAAATCAGACCATAGTGGGGCTAAAATGTTTGATGCTGATTTTTGGCAAAAAATATGAAAACAAGAAAAACAAATGGTAAATTTAAGCAAACAAAAAATGTGGCAAGGACCAAACTTCAGGTGGGGGCCTTACGGTAGGTGTTACACGAGATCTACGGCGGCTCATGTGGACGGGAGGAGTTTGTACTCCATTGTTTCTCCTCTGCATAAAGGTAAGGCCAACTATAAATACAAACAGGTTCCAACATGATATATGTTGGCATGAAGTGAAACAAAAGTGATGGGGTCTTACGAGATTATAGGAGCCATTCACTCTATGATATTGTGTGCAAACTGAGGCTGCTCCTTGCATAATAACAGCAAACAGTTTGAGCCGCGGGTTAAGAGGGATCAAATCGACAGTACATAATGGTCAAATAGTATGACATGTGTAAACATGTAGTATATGATAGCAGGACAATATCATGATGGAAATACTATAGTTCGTAAATCGGTGAATGAGAGAGATATTATATAATCATATCTCATGTGGACAGGTACAATAGAGAATGTAAACATATATGTTAAGTGACTAATAATTCACAAAGAAATAGTATAGTAAATAAAAATAGTTCAATGCATGGAGTTTAAGCGTAACCACAACGTGTTAATATAGTACTTCCTCCGTTTCAAAATATAAGATGTTTTCACTTTGTGAAAAGAGTGCATATATACCTCTTTTAGTGTGTAGGTTCATCTAGGTTTGGAGTGAACCTATAAAGTAAAATGAGTCTGGATACACTTCTTTCACAAAGCTAAAGCATTTTATATTTTGAAATAGAGGGAGTACATAACAGGTGTATATCAAGTAAAGAACCGTTTAGTTAGGAAATTTAGCACGAATACAGTACATTGCCAACAAACAAATCGTGCAGGGAGATCTGGTTTTACCTCGGTCGGGGCAGTGTCTAGGCCTCCTCCGCATCCTCACGGGTCACGTCGAGGTCGCCGAAGGTGCTACGGACGTAGTGGGTGTCGACAATGGGGAAGTAGATCTTGGGCGGGCGAGGATACGAGCAGAACATTGAACAATGATGTCTGTTGAGCAAATCCTAGGCGGTCGATGATGTGATCAGCGCGCCGAACAAGAGGGTTCGTTGAGCAGATCAAAAGGGCACGCGGCTAAAGTGCGCTTGGGATGTTTCAGCCGATGACGATTCTCGGAGGAGAGAGAGGGAGGGTGTTGGGTTGAAATCGCTAGCACTATTCTGGGAAAATTACGAGTGAAGCCCCCACCTACCAAATTTAATAGGGGTCGAATGGGAATTTTGAAGTATCTGAAATGTTGGGTCACGAACTATGTCCGGATGTGCGGGATTGTTTTCAAAAGGTGTTCAAAAATTTCATGATGCAAAGTCTTAGCTAGAAGTCGAACCACTCGTCAAAACTCTCTGTGGTTTCTGATATATTAATTAACCGCTCGATGGGTACCTCAAAAAGCTTTTTTCATAAAACTTTCAGAACAACCTACAATTTATAACTTCTACTTCAAGTTTGACCTAATTTCATTAAATTCAAGAGCAATCTATCGCACTTAGTTGTAGATCTAGTTTGGCCTAATTTCATTAAACTGTCAAGACGCAAAATCTTAGCAAGAAGATGAACCTGTCAGCAAAACTCTCTTTTGGTTCCTGATAGTATATTAATCCCCCCCCCCCCCCCGCGCCCCCTCTGATGGGTACCTCTAAGAGCTTTTCTGTAAAACTTTCAAAGCAACCTACACGATATACTTGTAGTAGTTCAAATTTTACCTATTACATTTTTTTACACTTTTCCTATTATAATTTTATATAGTGATGATATGCCAGATGTCTATTATCTGAGTCTCACGTGCAGGACACGTGCAATTTACTAGTACTTGTAGTTTCAAATTTGACCTAATTTCGATAAATCAACATAAAGTCATTCTAATGGGCAGAGTTAGACACTCACACTATATGTTGTCGATCAACTATATATGGGAATCATAAGTAAAAACGTAGAATTCAATGTTCTTTCCTGGTAGTTGGACACTCACACCCACGGCACTGCTTACTTCTAGAAAATGCACCCATCTACCTCTGAAATGACATTTAATTCAAGAGCTATCTATTGCGCTTACTTGTATCTCAAGTTTGACCTAATTAATTTCGTTAAATTGTCAAGATGCAAATCTTAGCAGGAAGTTGAACCTATCATCAAAACTCTTGTTGTTTTCAGATATATTAATTGTGACCCCTCGATGGGTACCTCCAAATTAAAAGCTTTTTCGTAAAAGTTAAAAAGCAAAACCTACAATTTACTTGTAGTTTCAAATTTGACCTAATTTCGATAAATCGACTTAAAGTCATTAAAATGTGCAGAGTTAGCTAGGAAGTTTGAAAGCTCATAAAACATGGGAGTCGCAAGTACATTATGTTGTCGATCAACTATATATGGGAATCATAAGTAAAAACGTAGAATTCAATGTTCTTTCCTGGTAGTTGGACACTCACACCCACGACACTGCTTACTTCTAGAAAATGCACCCATCTACCTCTGAAATGACATTTAATTCAAGAGCTATCTATCGCGCTTACTTGTAGCTCAAGTTTGACCTAAGTAATTTTGTTAAATTGTCAAGATGCAAAATCTTAGCAGGAAGTTGAACCTATGGTCAAAACTCTTGTTGTTTTCAGATATATTAATTGTGACTCCTCGATGGGTACCTCCAAATTAAAAGCTTTTTCGTAAAATTTAAAAAGAAAAACCTACAATTTACTTGTAGTTTCAATTTTGACCTATTTTTGACAAATCGACTTAAAGTCATTAAAATAGGCAGAGTTAGCTAGTAAGTTTGAAAGCTCATAAAACATGGGAATCGCAAGTACAACATGTTGTCGATCGACTATATATGTCTGTCAACTTGGCTTGTGGCATCCACATCCAATATTCTTTGGACTTCTCTTTACGAAAAATAACAACTAGTTGCCCCGCTCGTCTTCACTCAGAAAATTTAGAATTGAATGTTCTTTCCTGATAGTTGGAAACTCACACTGACGACATTGTTTACTAGAACAAGGTGCATCGATCTACCTCCGAAAATACATTTAATTCAACAACAATCTATCGCGCTTACTTGTAGCTCAAGTTTGACCCAATTTCGTTAAATTGTGTCATGCGATGCAAAATCTTAGCAAGTAGTCAAACCTGTTGTCAAAACTCTCGGTTTTTTCTCATATATTGATTTTGACACCCCTACCGATCGGTATGGTACCTCCAAAAGCTTTTTCGTAAAACTATTTCAGAACAACCTACAATTTAGTTATAGTTCAAGTTTGACCTAATTTCGATTAATCGACATGTAGTCATTCAAGTGGGTGGAGTTAATTAGCTAGGGAGTTTGAAAACTCAAAAAACATATGGGAATCGTAAGTAAAACACGTTGGTCCACTTAATATGTCTAGAAGCTTGGCTTATGGCAATGAGATCCATATTTTTCTTCGAGCTTTCTTTACATAAAAGAACCATCTCGCCATCACTCGGAAAACTAAGAATTTTATTTCCTGATAGTTGGAACTCACACTGACGACATTGTTTACTACAAGAAGATGCACCCATCTACCTCCGAAAATACATTTAATTCAAGAGCAATCTATCGCGCTTACTTGTAGCTCAAGTTTGACCTAATTTGTTAATCGACAAGAAGTCACTAAAGTGTGTGAAGTTAGCTAGGAAGCTTGAAAAATCCTAGTACTAAAAACTTGGGTATTACATATAAGAAACTGTGGTCCAGTTTGTTTGATAATTGGGGCGGTTGCATTTTCTTTTAAATGTGGTAGGTCTCGTAGGAGCGAGGTGCTTGAGAGTTAACATGGTCGGTGGAATTACAAGTTACATAAAGGACCTCATAAAAATGAAAATTGCACCCAAGTCCATGCATTTAGCACAAGGACCCTGAAACTAAGCAATGAAGTGTGTGTTTTGAGGTTTGCGCATACTAGCATTCATCATGCTAAAGACTATCAGTAGAATGGAAAATAAAATCCAACGATTAGCAATGTTTGGATTTGCCGGTCTTGATCCAATGGTTAATGTTCGTAGTTATCCATACACTATATAGTGGTATGGTATGGTATTTTAGGAGATAAGACAAGTTAAAGAAAAGATAAGAAGTACTGCGAATGGCCGATCTTTTGAGTAACCTTCCCTCCAGATGTTTGCGAAGCAAGTGAAAATTTCGAAAACCGGAAAACTTTGAATTTTTTTGCCGCCAAGGACCAAAGTGGTTTCCTTCCTATGTACTCCTCGTCCCTACTCCACACCAACGCGGCTACCGAACACGCCAGAGACATAGAGCCTCCATACCAAGGCAGACATGCGTAGCACCACGTTGTGGACGAGGGAGAGATCAGTCGGGCCGGTGCGCGAGGGGAAAGGGTAGGAGAGAGGGAGGATGGATGGTGAGAGGCAGCACAGGAGAGAGAAAACACACAATTTGTTTTGCATGCATAGGTCCTAAAATTTACTAGTACTAGCATAGTGTAGTACAATGTAAGGGTGCAGTAGTACCTCGTGTCAGAAACCCATCAAAACTTTGCTCTGACATGGAACCGCCTTCAACTTATGCAGCTGCTGCCCTCTTCCCCTGCCAACGATTTATTCTCTTAGCATGTACAGCGCGTGGATAGAGGTGACCATATGTCTAAGCAAAGAAATATAATACTCCTGCATTGTGTAAAAAACCACACCTTAATATGTCCTACTACCCCTTAAAAAAAATGGCCTACTATGTGGCATCCGCTAAGGTTAAGCTTATATATAGTGGAAAAAATAAAGTTATCTTTAAGCCTAAGGTGCACCTCAAGCTTGTGGGTTGCCCATAGAGAATAGAAATATCATTTCCCCTCTCTCCTTATTTCATGTGATCATTTTCAAAAGGTGTTCAAAATTTTCATGATGCAAAATATTAGCTAGAAGTCGAACCACTTGTCAAAACTCTTTGTGGTTTCTAATATATTTATTAACTGCTCGATGGGTACCTCCAAAAACTTTTTTCATAAAACTTTCAAAGCAACATACAATTTATTACATGTAGTTCAAGTTTTACCTAATTTCATTAAATTCAAGAGCAATCTATCGCGCTTAATTACTTGTAGATCAGGTTTGACCTAATTTCGTTAAATTGTCAAGATGCAAAATCTTAGCAAGAATTTGATCCTATCATCAAAACTCTCGGTGTTTTATGATTTATTAATTGTGACCCGTCGATGGGTACCTCCAAAAGTTTTTTGTAAAACTACCAAAGCAACCTGTAATGTACTTGAAGTTTCAAATTTTACCTATTTTTTATAAATCGACATAAAGTCATTTGGTCAAATGGGCAGAGGTAGCTAGGAAGTTTGAAAACTCATAAAACATGGGAATCATTGGTACAACATTTTGGTCCACTATATATGTCGGTAAACTTGGCTTTTGGCATTCAGATCCAATATTCTTCGGACATTTCTTTACGAAAAAGAACAACCTCACTTATCATCACTCGAAAAATTAAGAATCGAATGTTCTTTCCTGATAGTTGGAAAATCACATCGGCAACATTATTTACTATAGGAAAATACATCCATCTACCTCTGAAAAGTCGACACAATGGTTCAAGTTTATTAAGGGCAAGAAAAGTAAAGTGTGCCATCAAGTTCGTGAGAGCTTTAGTCACTAGTTTTCTCATAACAAGTTTAATTCGGAAGGTAGATATGGTGGACTCTTTGGAATAACTTAGTTTTAGGAGTTGGATGCATGAGTGGAACTCATACTTGGTTATGGAGGCTAGCAAATGACTGGGAGCGACCAACTAAGAGAGCAATAATGGCCATAATATTGCAAAGCGACAAAACATCATTAATTAAAGCATAAAGTGATATAACAAGTCGAAAACTAAAGGATCGTAGAGTCTATGGTGACTTGGGATAGTCATAACATGGTGTGCGCATGCGCAAAGTCAACCCAAATAAAGCATCAAAGGAGAATACCGCAATACTATGCTTCAATATGCTAAAACAACGCATGATTCTTCCAAGGGACATTAAGCAATTTCAATTGTTTATAACATTGCATGCTACAGCAATAAATAACTAAGCATAAAGCCAAAAGAATATCAAGCATGACATGACAAAGCATAGGCCACAGTCAAAAACAAGCTCCTTTTATACCACTTAAGCATGAACTTTCCTACTCTTTTTCAATCCAAACCAACTTATTTGAAGGAACTCACAAACGTAATAATAAATAAAGATCAGTGAGCTTGTCTCACAAATCCAAAAGGAAGAACTAAAAATTTCTAAGCTGAAAGCACAAGAAAACTAAGGCTAAACACAGTGCTAGCAAAACAGAACACTCACAAAACAATAAGAATGAAAACTAGAGTGTTCTAAACAGTGAATAACGAGGTGTGTCTCTCTCCAAAAGAAGTGTGTTGGGATCCAACAAACCTATTTAAGCAAACTAAGAAAACCAAGCAAACGGAGAACCAAAACGAAAATGAAAAAGAAGACGCTCCAAGGACAACACAACTGTGCATGAAACAATAAAAATGAAGTGTTTGGAAGATACCTGGGATTTTTATTGATGAAGAAGGGGATGCCTTGGGCATCCCCAAGCTTTGACGCTTGTAACTCTTGAATATTTCTTGGGGTGACACGGGGTGGCATCCCCAAGCTTGGGCTTTAGTCCATTCTTCATCTCATTACATCATTCTCTCCATACACCTGAAATTTTTCCTTCATACAAAACTTCACACAATCTTCATTAGCTACATTAGTGCATTCAAAAGATAATATTTTTTTTATTTCAGCTTCAACGCAAATAAAACTTCCAATAAAACAAAAGCTACTGTAGAACTTCCCTCGAAAAGCTCAATTCCCCAAAAAGAACCCAAAAAGGAATCAACAAGAAGCAAATGCTAATAATGGCAGAAATCTGTCAAAACAGACCAGCAGGTAAAAACCATTTTTTGGAAGACCTTATGTTGCTCAAATCGCAAAGTGTTGAACTAATGAAAGTTAGATAACAACCGGGGGCAGAAGCACAAAAAGTTACGCCTCAAAATGACGTACAGAGATTTTACACGATTTTTTACAGCGAAGCACAAAAATCTGTTTCGGGACAGCAACTTTCTCAAGCATTACTTCTCTCTCATTAGAGGTTACTCTTGGTACAAAAAGCAAATAAAAAGGATAAGGAGCGGTTATTATAGAGGTAATAATTTCCAAGACTCATCTAAAACTTCTGGGTTATCTCTCAATAAGTACTTTTCTTTAACACCTTTAAGTTATGCATGATAGTTTGAGAAGATGCTCACATAAGAAATATGAATTTGAAGTAAAAAAGAGCATCAAGAAGCAAATTCAAAGAACATTTAAGTCTAACACACTTCCTATGCATAGGAATCTTGTAAAGAAACAAGTCATTAAAGCACAAAGCAACAAGCATAGAAAAGCAAAACAAGTGCAACTTCAAGACTTTCAACATAAAGAGGGAAACTTAATATTATTGAGATGCATAAAACCATGTTTCCCTCTCTCATAATAAATTTCAGTAGCATCATGAATGAAATTAAAAATATAACTATCACATGAAACATTCTTATCATGAGCCACATGCATAAAAGAATTAATACTTCCCAGATAAACATAGTCATTTTTATTAATTGTAGTGGGAGCAAATTCAACAAAATAGCTATCATTATTATTCTCATCACCATAATCATCAAATATAGGAGGCATATCGTAATCATAATTAATATTCTCCTCAATAGTAGGTGGACTGAAAATATCATATTCATCATTGTAATCATCATATATTGGAGGTTTGGTATCATCATAAGTAATAGAATAGCTATCTTCCAAAGCTGGGGAACTAAAAAGATCATTTTCATAAAAACTAGCTTCCCCAAGCTTAGACTTTTCCATAGCATTAGCAATAATAGTGTCCAAAGAATTCATACTAACAACATTGCTATTAGCATGCAAATAAAGTTCCATAGGTTTTTTAATTTTCTCTTAAAACACTTCATGTCCTAACTCAAGGTAAATGCTATAAAGCTCTCTAATTTTTTTTCCATTAAGCCTAACTAGTGAAAATAACTAGTGAAACAAAAAGACAAAATTGCAGAATCTAAAGGAAATAACTTCGAGCACTCACACCGAAGGATGTGAGTACCTTTTACCTTACCTCCCCGACAACGACGCCAGAAAATACTTGCTGGCGCGTGGTTGACGTGGGAGATTCTTCTTCTTCAGTCCCCGACAATGGCGCGAGAAAATAGCTTGATGTCTATGCACTTCTATTCTTGTAGACAGTTGTTGGGCCTCCAAGTGCAGAGGTTTGTAGAACAGCAGCAAGTTTCCCTTAGGTGGATCACCCATGGTTTATTGAACTCAGGGAGGAAGTGGTCAAAGGTATCCCCTCTCAAGCAACCCTGCAATCAATATACAAGAAGTCTCGACGAAGAGATAGTGAAATAGGTGCACTTGTCAGGTGTATAGGTGCACTAGTTCAGCGAAGAGATAGTGAAATACATGTGGTATGGATATAAGACAACGGTGCCAGAAAATAGCTTGATGGCATGGAAGAGACTAAATACAAACTGAAATAAAGATGGAATTAAGCAAACATGTAACAGATCTAATTGAAAACGGTGTTTCAATGATTAGAAACAAGGCCTAGGTGTAACATCCCAAAATTTTTACCTAAAAATCATCATCATAGCATTCATATCATCATGGCATGTACTACTTTGCATTAGGATTGTCCTCCAAAAATTTGGTGAAATTTAGAGACCTTTTGGAGCACTTTTGCTAAATTCAAAAAAACCTAGAAAAGAAATTATAAAAGAAAAAGGAAAGGAGGGAAAAGGATTCTAAACAGCAGCAGTATTCTGGCCTTTTGGCCCAAACTGGCCCAACCAGCCCACCCGAGCCTCTCTCTCCCCCTCTCTGTCTTTTCCCACATCCCCACAGCTCACCCCACCCACTTACCTCCTGGCCCCACGCCACGTCGACGCCACCTCAGCGTCTTCCATGCAAACGGCCGGCAACCCCCTCCCCTCCTCTGCCGTTAACAAGTCTGGTTGAATACAAGCGTTACCGCAAATTAATCGCCACCGCCACCACCCCTTCTTAATCCCCTCCCTCTCCTCGACAGATTCCCCCAGCCATAGCCCCTGGAGAGCCCCAGGCTCCCCAATTACCAGCTCAAACCACCGCCCTCCGAAGCTACTCCGGCGACGATTTCGGTGAGCTCCGGCCATGCCGTGCCCTCCTCTCTACCCTGTATTATTTGTCGTGACCTGGCGCGTGTTTTAACCCCGGCCGCATGCCTCCTTTTGCTCTAGGTCGACGACGCGGGCAACTCCGACGAACCCCCTCTGCCGCCGCCGTCTAACGCTTTTTCTGGTGAAGGTAGGGTTTCCACCGCCACTTTTTTGGCCTCTGCTAGACCGTACTGATCAGTGCGCATCTCACTGACCCTCTTGTTTGCTTGTCTGAGCCCCAGGCCGTTGTCTCCGACACAGAGCCGCGAGCTTCGCCGTCGACGCAACTCCGGCGAGGAATCAAGGCCGAGCCAGAGCACCCCCACGCCACCGTAACCTCCATCGAGACCGCCACGACCTCCTCGACCTCCGGTACGTGTCCATAGATTCCCTGTCCCTGTAGAACCGCCAGAACACCATCGGCCGACGCTCCGCCGATGCGCGTAGCTGGTCAGCACCGCCCATCTCTGTCTAGGCTACTAGGGACCATTAGATCTTTTGTCTGCGGCTAGGATTAGATCGAGGACGAAGCGGTACGGGCTAATCAGATCCGTCTGTTTGTCACTTAAGATCCAACGGTCCGCAGCAGTCAATCCAACCGAAACGGTACGGGCCAATGAGATTGCGCCACGTCGCCCAGGTTATTTGTTTAAATCGAAAATTAGACAGATTATGTATTAAACTTAGAAAATCAATAACTTTTGATCCACAATTCAGAAAAATGCAAATTTGGTGTCTATGGATTTAGAAAAATAAGACCTTTATTATAGAGGCCTTGTTTCACACTTTTCCTTCTGAAAAATTAGAATATTAGGCAGAACCTTTTTAGGAGTATTTTGCTCATAAAAATTATTCCATAAATTGTTTTGGGCTATTTCTTATGCCTTTAGGTGAGGTATTTTAACCTCTATATTGTAGACTCTGTAAGTTTTAGAGTTGTGATAATATCATAGCATTTTTGCATGCATTCATATTTTTGTAATGTTTTATTGATTGAAGTATTGTTGTTATATTGTTCTTTGTGTAGATTGTGTGGATTGTGAAGTTTGTTGATGTGAGGATTGTACCTATTCCCCTAGCTACCAAGGCAAGTGATATTTCATCTCATGTCCTATTATTTTCACTATTGCACTAGTGTTATTTTGGTAGATCTTATTATGATAGGATTATTTATATGTTACTATACTATGCTATGCTATCCTGTAGATTATATCTTGGTAGTATTTCCTTAGTTGAAAGACTTCGTATGCTAGAGTGCTTAGCCATGCTATTAGAATTCGTGGGTGGAAAATACATATCAAGATAGTATGGAAAGCTATTATTTTGTTTGACTAGGAAAACAACTAATGTTATTGAAACACCTGGGTGGAATGAGACTTGCTTGGATTATGTTGCGTGGTTACTCAGGGGCCATGTCTATGGTCAGTTGGTGTATCACACTTGTGGACGGCCACCCAGGAACAAAGAGATTGGAGACGTTCTTGTCATGAAGCTTCCAGTGCAGCCACATGGCATATGGGCTCTGCCTTGACCAACTAAGTTGCAAGAACTCAGCCAGATGGACAGAAGGTGGTAGTTATGATAGGATGGAACGCGTCCGTGGTGGTCTGAGGGATTGCTTCTGAAAAGTCTTGTCTCGATGCATGTCGAGTCTTGTGGGGAAAGTGCACCACCTCTCGAGAGGGTAAAACTAAGTACTTAGCCATGTCCCCGGTTATGGACAATTTCTGAGCCTCAAGACAGTGAAGCAGTTCAATAATCTCCTCATCCAAATTTCTCTAAGTTAAAACTTGTGGGTGAACATGGGTAGAGGTTCAGTGATGTCTATCATTGGTACCTTAGTGTTTCAATGAGAAAACTCACTCTTCAAAAACTATAAGTTAAACTAGCTTTTAGCAAAGTCAGCCAAAACCCCACTTAGCCATATATTCATGTAGTTGTTGGATTATACTAAGTATCTATGGTATCACTTGCCAATACAATTCCAAATGTATTGACCCTTGTGGTTGTAACTTATTATGTTGTAGGATACTCTGATGATGAGTAGGGTTACGGGTCTACACTCGACATGTTTGCCTGTGGCGCATGAAGACAAAAGACTCTATTATTATTATTCTATGTAATGTGAACCTTGAGTATCTTAACCTTGGGCTAAGTGAGTTGTAAGAACCATCTTATTCCTGGATATGCGATGTAATAATGACCTTTGTTTCTGTGTACTTCATCTTAAACTGTGGGTGCTAGCATTTCGATCCAGGGACTAGCACTGCAATCACAGGGATCTTACTTTATTATGGTGAGATCTTACAGATGGTATCAGAGCACTGTGTTGCCTGTAGGTTCGTGACCCTAGACTGGATTAGACTAAGGAAAACCCTTAGGCAAAATAACTTTATATTCAAACTTTACACTTGTCTTTCATCTCATAAAACTTTCCCTAATCATCCTTTCTCATATATTTTTGTAGATGTCCACCATCAATGAATCTGTCAAGAAGGGACCACTGATGACTATGACCCTTGAGTATGAGACAAAATTTCCCAAGGCACTCAAGAACCTCATGATCGGCTTGGGAATGAATGGTGAAGCCGTGTACAAGGGATTTCTTATGATAGACGAAGGACAAGAGTATTGGTGGGTGCAACTCCATTTGTATAAGAACAAGGAAGATGATCCCAAGGGTACGGGATTCTGCATGATCACCAACTCCGAAATGCACACGTCATTCTTTGACTCTGCAAGGAATGCTGCATGGAAAGCTATTGAGGAACTTGGGGACAGACTCATGTATAGAATGCTCAATACTCAGGAGGATCTCAAGGAGGAGAAACGTCTTGTCCAAGACTCAAAGGCCACTGTGAAACTCCTAAGTAAGGATATCATAGGCCTAGCTTTGGAGCTATGCGACCAAGACAAGAAGATTGTTGCCAAGGATGCCCAGATTACTACCTTGGTTAAGAAGGAGTGAGATACTAGTTGGACCACCACCCTTGGCGTTTTATCACGTTAGTATTTTGATCATACCAACCTATGTGGTATGGCAAAAATAAGTTATGTCTGGAACCTTGACTGCTTGAGTTGAATAATGTATTGCTACTTGGGATGTTTTGTTGGTTGATTTTTATTTTGTGACTTGTGTTTTTCTTTCTCTAGATTTGTGTTGTTACTAATTATTTTCCATGCTATGCAAAAGATGCCTAGTGTTATCTACAGCACGGCCGAGGATTTCAAGGGAACTCATTTCGGGACTCGCATGTTGGAGCTAGTCCAGGTTATCGCTCTTCCAATCCCTACCATTCAGGGACTTCAGCTGAGGAAATTTCAGAGGAAGGACTTATGGGGATTCAGAGTTACCCAGCCAGGACGCGAGACAGAGCCCCAAACTAAGGAGATCGCCTTCAAGATACTCCACGATGACTTGGAGAGAGGGCTCGACGTTGCTATGCAGGAGCTGTTGGGACGCCTATGTGGACGTCACTCTTCTGAGATCAAGAGCCACTACTTTAACTTCCTTGGGAGACACGACGAGGACGGAGAGCCTATTGTGCTGGACGAGGCCACTAAGGAGTCTATCAAGCATGTGCGTCACCATCTCCTGGATTTGGAGAGCCTTATCAGGATGCTTGATACCGATAGGACTAATGTGATGCTTAGCAATGATGAACTACGAGTCCAGCTAAAAGAGAAAGACAAGGCCTTCCAGGAACATGACAAGAGAATCAAGGAAATGGAGAAGAGGTTTGAAGACGAAGATAAGAAATTCAAGAATCAAGAGAAGAGGGTCCAGGAGAAGAATAAGAAGATCAGAGACTTGGAGGCCGAGTTAGATCTTGAGGACATTGAGCTGGAGGCGGATCACGAGGTGATTGAGAGGCTACGCACACAGAAGAGAGATTTACAGGCAAAGATAGATGCTTTGACTACAAGCTTGGAGGAATACAAGGCAGGATTCGCCGCAGCAGGACTTGCACTACTGGAGGAGGAAGTTGACATGGAGGAGTAGCGATACTTATCCATCTATCTATCGTTTTATTATTATCGAGTTGCATAGATCATACCGACATGTGGGTGACTATGCTAGTATGTTTATTTTCACAAACTCTGTTATTGTTGTGATGTTGAGCCTGCATGTGCTTGTTTGTTTGATTGTTGTTACTTTATTGGGTTATCTATCATTACTTACCCTTAGTAAACCCACCGATGCCTCCCCGACGCAACAACGAGGATAACAATGACAATGGTAATGGGATGCAGGAGATGATGGATGCACAGACACAATTGATGCAAATGATGACTCAATTCATGGCAAACCAGAATCAGAACAACAATAATAATAATAACAACAACCAGAACAATCCACCACCTCTGGATATGCTTACAAGATTTCTAAGGCTGAGACCTGCTAAGTTCTCTGGTACCACTGACCCCATGGTAGCAAATGATTGGCTACGTTAAGGACCTAGTCACAGTTGGATGCACGGATGCAGAAAAGGTCAGATTCGCAGCACACTTATTGGAAGGTCATGCGGCTACTTGGTGGGATAATTTCCAAGTTACTCACCCTATTGAGGAAGTAACTTGGGCAATGTTTGAGAATGGATTTCGTACCACTCACATCTCTTCTGGAATAATGGGGTTGAAGAAAAAGGAGTTCCATAACCTCAAGCAACGCCACCGCAGTATTTCTGAGTACATCGAAGAGTTCAACAATCTGTCACGTTATGCACCAGATGGTGTTGACACTGACGCCAAGAGAAAGGAGAAGTTCCTAGATGGGTTGAATGATGAAATTTCTATGCAACTATCTGTTGCTTATGTTCCAACTTATCAATCTTTGTGTGATAAAGCTACCATCCTAGAAAACAAGATGAAGCAAGTGGAGGGTAGAAAGAGAAAGCACCATTTTGATAAGTTTGGATCAGGATCACCTCACAAGTGCTCTCATGGTGAAGGAAGTGGGAGTTCAGGTTTCCACAAGAATGGGAATCATAATAACCATCATAATAATAACCACCACCATGATGGAAACAATCATTGTGGACATAACAAAAGTGGATTCAGGAACAACCACAATGGTCATGGCCATGGAAACCAAAATGGTCAGAATCGTCACAGTCAGCCAGCAAAGAAAGACATCAGTCAGGTGGAATGCTTCAAGTGCAAGAAGACAGGGCACTATGCTAATGAATGCCTAGAGAAGAAGACTGATGGGGCTAAGCCGAACCCATTTCAAAATGGTCATGTGAATCACATCAATGTGGAGGAAATTCAAGAAGGATCTGATGCCGTGATCGGTAAGTTCAAGATTAATTCCTTTCCTGCACTTATCCTTTTCGATACCGGCGCATCGCATTCATTCATTTCAAGAGCATTTGTAGTCAAAAACAAACTCTCCACTGAAACCATTGGATGTCCCATTAAGGTAAGCTCCCCGGGTGGAGAAATAATAGTAAATTCTGGGTGCCGACAGATAACCCTAGAAATTGGAAAGAACAAGTTTCCAGTTAATTTAATAATCCTAGAGTCCCAAGGATTAGATGTAATATTAGGGATGGACTTGTTGACCCGTTATGAAGGAGTGATTGATTATGCCAAACGAACTGTTATGCTCACCACCCCAGAAAAGAAAAGGATCAGGTTCAAGTCTAATTTTGAACCCAAGGGGAGCAAGGTTAATTCTCTTAAGGGGGTTAGCCTAGACAGTGTGCCAATAGTGAAGGAGTACCCAGATGTGTTCCATGAAGAATTACTTGGCATGCCACCTGATAGGGATGTGGAGTTTTTGGTATACCTACTGCCAGGAACTGGGCCTATAGCAAAGAGACCTTACAAAATGTCGGTGGACGAGTTAAAAGAACTCAAGAAACAGCTGGGAGAACAGTTGAAAAAGGGATTTACCCAACCAAGTTCGTCGTCTTGGGGAGCACCAGTTTTGTTTGTTGAGAAGAAGGACCGAAGTCAAAGGCTATGCATAGATTATCGTTCACTTAATGAAGTGACCATAAAGAATAAATATCCCCTGCCTAGAATAAATTATCTCTTCGATCAGCTAGAGGGAGCATGTGTGTTCTCAAAAATTGATCTTCGATCAGGATACTTCCAACTAAAGATTAGAGAACATGACATACCCAAGACTGCATTCACCACTAGATATGGGTTGTATGAATATACGGTGATGCCGTTTGGATTTACTAATGCACCGGCCTATTTCATGAACATGATGAATAAGGTATTCATGGAATTCCTTGACAAGTTCGTAGTGGTGTTCATCGATGACATCTTGGTATATTCCAAGAGCAACAAAGAACATGAAGAACACCTACGCCTCATTATGGAGAAACTCAAGGAACACAAACTTTATGCCAAGTTCAGCAAATGTGAATTTTGGCTAAATGAAGTGGGTTTTCTTGGGCACATAGTATCTGGAAATGGTATAGCTGTTGATCCAGCAAAAGTGGCAGCTGTGACAGAATGGGAACCTCCTAAATCGGTTAAAGAAATCCGTAGTTTCCTTGGCCTAGCAGGGTACTATCGGAGGTTCATTGAAAATTTCTCTAAGATAGCAAAGCCTATGATTGATCTGCTAAAGAAAGAGAAGAAGTTTAATTGGACAGAAGCTTGTGAAACCAGCTTTCAGGAGTTGAAGAAGAGATTGGTGTCAGCACCAATGTTATGTCTGCCAAACCTTGAGAAAGACTTTCAAGTATATTGTGATGCATCTCACCAAGGATTAGGAGGTGTACTGATGCAGGAAGGTATATTTGTAGCTTATGCATGAAGGCAACTCAAAAATCATGAAGTGAACTATCCTACTCATGACCTAGAGTTGGCATCAGTTGTGCATGCCTTAAAAACATGGAGGCATTATCTTATGTGAAAACATTGTGAAATGTTCACTGATCACAAGATTCTGAAATACATTTTTACACAGAAAGAACTCAATATGAGACAAAGAAGATGGCTAGAACTTATCAAAGATTACGACTTAAGTTTGCAATACCACCCTGGAAGGCAAATGTCGTAGCCGATGCTTTAAGTCGGAAGGTTTATGTAAATGGCCTCAATAAAGGAGAATTGCCAGAGGAGTTATGTGTCCAATTTAGAGAGCTGAGACTAGAGATAGTGCCTGAAGGGTACCTTGCATCCTTGGAAGTGCAACCCACCCTGATGAACAGAATTCAAGAAACCCAAAAGATGGACAAAGAAATAGAAGAAATCAAAAGTAAGGTTAGTGAAGGCAAGGCAAAAGGATTTCATGTAGATGAACAAGGAATCTTATGGTACGAAAAACGTATCTATGTTCCGCAGGATATTGAGCTTAAGAAGTTGTTGTTACAAGAAGCGCACAACTCACCATATTCAATTCATCCTGGCAACACCAAGATGTATATGGATGTTAAGGAAAGATTTTGGTGGAATAATTTAAAGAAGGATATAACAGAACACATTGCCTTTTGCGACGTGTGTAGTCGTGTAAAGGAAGAACATCAGAAACCGGTAGGATTATTACAACCACTGCCAATACCTGGTTGGAAATGGGATAAAATTTGTATGGATTTTATCACCGGACTGCCAAGAACTAAATCAGGATACGATTCTATATGGGTTGTCGTTGATCGCTTGACAAAAGTGGCTCATTTCATACCAGTGAAGACCACTTATACAAGTGCAAAGCTAGCCAAGATATATATGAATAGAATTGTATGTTTGCATGGGGTGCCTAAGAGTATCGTGTCTGATAGAGGAACTCAATTCACTTCACACTTTTGGCGACAACTTCACGAGTCATTGGGAACTCGATTAGAATTCAGCACTGCATTTCATCGACAAACTGATGGGCAGACAGAAAGGACCAATCAAATATTGGAGGATATGCTAAGAGCATGTGCGTTAGATTATGGATCTAGTTGGGATGAAAGTCTACCATACGCAGAGTTTTCCTACAATAACAGCTATCAATCAAGCATAGAAATGTCTCCGTTTGAATTCCTTTATGGAAGGAAGTGTACTACAACATTGCTGTGGAATGGAGTAGGAGAAAGAAATTTGTTTGGGCCAGACCTAATCAAGGAGGCTGAAGAGAAAGTCAAGATGGTAAAGGATAGGCTAAAGGTAGCCCAATCTCGGCAAAATAGCTATGCCGATCCAAAACGTAGAGAGGTTACCTATGAGATGGGTGAGAGAGCTTATCTCAGGGTATCACCACTATGTGGTGTGAAGAGATTTGGAATCAAAGGAAAATTAGCACCACGCTATGTAGGGCCTTTCAAGATTTTGAGCTGTAAAGGAGAAGTGGCATACGAGATAGAATTACCAGAATCTCTGTCGGCAGTTCATAATGTATTTCATGTCAGTCAGCTGAAAAAGTGTCACCTAGAGATGGAAGAAACTTCGTTGAAAGACACATACCATTAGAGGAAGTTCAGCTAGAGAATGATCTCACTTCTGAAGAGAAACCTATTAATATTCTAGAGACAGCAGAAAGAATTACTCCTACCAAGACAATCAAATTCTTCAAAGTGCAGTGGAACCATCACACTGAATCAGAAGCAACATGGGAGCAAGAGGATGAACTTCAGAGAGATCACCCTCACCTATTTGCTAGCCAACCCGAATCTCGAGGGCGAGATTCATCTTAAGGGGGTTAGATTTGTAACATCCCAAAAATTGTACCTAAACATCATCATCATAGCATTCATATCATCATGGCATGTACTACTTTGCATTAGGATTGTCCTCCAAAAATTTGGTGAAATTTAGAGACTTTTTGGAGCACTTTTGCTAAATTCAAAAAAACCTAGAAAAGAAATTCTAAAAGAAAAAGAAAAGGAGGGAAAAGGATTTTAAACAGCAAAGATTCGGCCTTGCCTTTTGGCCCAAACCGGCCCAACCAGCCCACCCGGGCCTCTCTCTCCCCCTCTCTGTCTTTTCCCACATCCCCACAGCTCACCCCACCCACTTACCTCCTGGCCCCACGCCACGTCAACGCCACCTCAGCATCTTCCACACGAACGACCGGCAACCCCCTCCCCTCCTCTACCGTTACCAAGTACGGTTGAATTAATCGCCACCGCCACCGCCCCTTCTTAATCCCCTCCCCCTCCTCGACAGATTCCCCCAGCCACAGCCCCTAGAGAGCCCCCAGGCTCCCCAATTACCAGCTCAAACCACTGCCGTCCGAAGCTACTTCGGTGATGATTCCACTGAGCTCCGGCCACGCCGTGCCCTCCTCTCTGCCCTGTATTATTTGTCGTGACCTGGCGTGTGTTTTAACCCTGGCCGCATGCCTCCTTTTGCTCCAAGTCGACGACGGGGGCAACTCCGGCGAACCCCCTCTGTCGCCGCCGTCTAACGCTTTTTCCGGTGAAGGTAGGGTTTCCGCCGCCCCTTTTTGGCCTCTACTAGACCGTACTGATCAGTGCGCATCTCACTGACCCCCTTGTTTGCATGTCCAAGCCCCAGGCCATCGCCTCCACCATAGAGCCACGAGCTTCGCCATCGATGCAAATCCGCCGAGGAATCAAGGCCGAGCCAGAGCACCCCCACGCCACCGTAACCTCCATCGAGACCGCCACGACCTCCTCGACCTCCGGTACGTGTCCATGGACTCCTTGCCCCTGTAGAACCACCGGAACACCATCGGCCGCCGCTCCACCGCCGCGCGCAGCTGGTCAGCGCCGCCCATCTCCGGCCAGGCTACCAGGGACCGTTAGATCTTTTGTCTGCGGCTAGGATTAGATCGAGGATGAAGCGGTATGGGCTAATCAGATCCGTCTGTTTGTCACTTAAGATCCAACGTCCGCAGTAGTCGATCTGACCGAACCGGTACGGGCCAATGAGATTGCGCCACGTCGCCTAGGTTATTTGTTTAAATAGACAGATTTTGTATTAAACTTAGAAAATCAATAACTTTTGATCCCACCCAGAATCTGCCTTGGCTTCCCTATCATCAGGATCCGGCGACACAATTAGCGGTGCATCATAGGCCTAGTTATTACCTTGGATCGAAGATCTTGGCTCGTTTTTCGCTTTGACCTCTCTGTCAGCTGCTTCAGATGCAGCCATTTTCTTTGCATATGCAGCGTCACGCTCAACTATACTGCATTTGCTACAAAGGGCTCCCCTAAGCTCGTCTTCCCTCTTGCAACTGCGGCAAAACACGAGGTAACATAGAAAGAAATGGATCTTCTTGTACAACTGGTAGGTCACATATGCATCTATGGCTGCATACTTCAGGTTTATCTTAGACAACAGCCACTCCTCCCAGAAATCGTGCCTATCCGTAGGGAAATCGGCCTTCATTCCGTCGTACGACTCATCGAGGATTCTAGTTGCGAGTGTAGCCATTCCATCCTTCCTCAAGCCCCCTATGATCTTGACAAGACACTAAATATCAATCCACTTGTGCGCAGGAATTTTAATTCCCTCTTGACTAAATTTCCAAAAATCAGTTGGATTGTTGACAGTGCAGAAAACAATTCCTTTTTCTACAAGGACCTGGCGCAGCGCTGGACAATTTTTGTCAGTCCTGAAAGTATGTAGTTTGCCATCACCAAAATTTGTAACTACAAATGTTTTGTCAATGCAAGATCATCATCTGAATATAATTTTAAAAAGTTTAGTAAATGCAAGATCAAGACTCTCAACATTGCCTTGTCATAATTCATTTGGTCCTAATAAAATTTAGTAGTTGCAATATGAGCAAATGGATAAAGAACAAGAGGAGAAAACCCTAAAAACGATTAACTACAGAGAGCAGATCTACAAACCGGGAGTAGTGGTAGACGAGGACGTGTTTCCTTATGGCTACTTGAATGAGGGCGACTTCATTCTCGACATATGGGTCCTCCGGGGTGTACTCGAGGTCCAATCCCACAAACTTGTCCTCGTCTTCTCAAGCCGACCCTCGTACATCCTCAGGACTCGCACCACTGTCTCCTCCTCGTTGGTGTAGACGACGTCTATCTTCTTATTGTCATGGGAAATGAAGGTTGTCTCTAGAGTTCGACGACCTTCCATGGCGGCAAGGAGAATACGGAAAGAAGACAGATGACGGGAAGAAGAAGATTGGTTTCTGCGAGATAGGGAAACGATGGAACCGTCAATGTGTTTCTAAGGTAGTGTTTAATGATAGGGATGGAAGTCCAATGGAGAGACGCGTGGCGGTGGCCGTTCCAGCTTCTGAGTAAATAAAGAATAATAATAACGAGGATATATGTGCCCTGTTTTGTCACGTCAATACATTGGGCCAGTCGTGTTGTCCTATCCACTGCGCCAGTGCTGCAAGCCTACGTGACAACCACCACGCCTAAGCGACGACAGCGACATAACGGCTAAAACTGACAGGAGGGCCCAACTTGACGGGCCTTAGCCTGATATTTTGTATTGAAACATAAAGTTGAATTCATGCCGAAAAGTACCATCTGAGTATTTGGCACAACGCGGCTGATTACAAGCAACTTGGGTACCGCTTTGCCTGGGCGCTTTAACTTTCGGGCCGCAAAATGATATTCTCAGGCCCAAGGGGCAAGGCGCCTAGGGAGAGGGGGCCAGCTGGCCTAGGCTTAGTGGTCCGCCCAAGTGGGGCCTACCTAGGGCTCGTGATGTCTGCAAGTGCACATATCGTTTGTAGCTAGTTTCGACTATAGATATCGATCCCACAGGGAGCCCAAAGGTAAGTGTTTATGGGTGAAGTCTCTGTCACACCCGAAGTTGTCACGGGTCTTCGAGTGAATTGACTGCAAGTGTTGAAATAAGAATGGGGTTTTGATTAAATGAGATGTATTTAAATAGAACTAAAATGTAAACTTCAGAAATATAAAGCATGAAAGTAAAGAACGACTTGGTTGTTTGTTGTTTCCTGCAGATGGCAAAAGAAGGCGCGGGGAGATTCAATTCATGATGATAGTGACTGTGCTGGGTGGGTGAATGATAAATGTAACAATTATAATCTTATAAATATATGTGTAGGCGAGCATCCCATAATTAGCTGGAACTCCTCTTGGTAGATTTCATCACAACTTCAATAATCCTACTAGCCTGTTACCAAAACCATGGTCAGACACTAGACAATTAAGACCCTTCAGGTCGCTTAGCGATTAAGCTCCTTGGATCAGACAAATGCAATAAGCACAGTGGTTCCTCCTTATCCTCGAGTCTACTAGTTTTCCATTGATATCCCCGTGTCACCGGGGGGTCGCCGGTCCACTAATGAACAAGATCTTATCTATGTAGAACAAAGCATCATGTTGTCTGGGCCCTTAATTGGACAACAAGCATTAGGCATCGCACAGATATTCAAGCACACATCATATAGTATTTAGAATCAACCAGAAAAAATGGAAAATATATGAAGGCACATCACATCTCACCAATCCCCTACATCTTCCACACCCAAGGGAATTACACACACTTGAGAGAAGAACGGATCATCAATATAATCAAATATAGGGAATTCGTCTTTGTATTACTGTGGAGATCCACAATAAGAATATAAAAATATCCAACACAATTCAAGATGGGAAGAAACAATCTCAACCCTAGTCTTGCAAGGTGGAGATCCATCTCTCTCTCAAGTACAAGTAGTTGCTATGGAGGTGTATTGGCTAGGAGGTTGAAGATCGTGGAGCAAGAAGAACACACATCCAATGAACTCTAGTGGGTCCATGTGGTTTATGACAATAACACACATCCAATGAACTCTAGTGGATCCATGTGGTTTATGAGAATAACACACATGCAATGAACTCTAGTGGATCCATGTGGTTTATGAGAATAACACACATGCAATGAACTCTACTGGATCCATGTGGTTTATGGGAATAACACACATGCAATGAACTCTATTGCATCCATGTGGTTTATGAGAAGAACACACATCCAATGAACTTTATTCGATCATATTGGCATAATTTGATGTATGCCATGATGTATTTCATTGTTTAAGCCACTCAATTTCCATTTTTATACTACTCAATTTTGCCCTTGGTTTTTTATACTACTCAGTTTTCCCTCTCTCTCTCTTTCGTAGAAGCCCAAACATGTGCTCACTTTGTCTGCTACGCCCTAATTGGTTGTCACAGTTGTCACGTGGATCGTGCGCACCAGCCATTGATCCTGTGTGATCCAATGAGGATTGTTACACATGTCATGCCCTTCATAGTACAACGTGAGCGACATGGACGTCTCCCTTAGCGAGACTTCTACGAGAAGGAACACGAAGAAGTCCATGGAAAAAGTCGTCGAGTGGTCATGTCATGTTTAATCAAGTCTAAAAAGCCTACTACTGCTACTACTATGCCACAACACATGCGTCATCGAGTGCATGGTCGTCGAGGGACAACTGCAATTTATTGCCACTTGATTTTAATAAGACATATCCCATTTTTATGCAGCGGCTCTCAATCTCACTTCCAACTAGGCCCCACCATAAGAAACTTCCATGCGTTAGTCGGAGGCCGAAGAGCTAAGAAATGGTTCTCGAGGAGGGGGGCTCGAGGAGACCTGACGTCTCTGCCTACATCGAGTCCCTCGCACTCATCCACACATCCCTCTACCTGATCTAGCACAACCCCACAAATCTCGCCGTACAACCACCTACTTTCTCCTCTACATTTCCCCTTTTAATTATCGCCAATTTGATGGCCATGTCAAACTTTGTAGATAGAAATTGTGTCTGCGCCCTTTGCATGCGGCTGAATATAGAACTGCCATGCATGGCCCGGGAAAAAACGTGACATACCGTGCGTGTGTTGCGGTGCACGGTGCAGTAGCATACGCGGTGCGTTGCATGGTGGTGCAATGAAATGTGCCTTGATTCCATTCATCTTAACTATAGATCCCCTCTCCACATACCCACGCTCACTCTCGCTCACTCTCCTCACGCAACCCTCTCCACTGTCCCATCAGCTTCTACAAACTCCCGAGAAAACCCCATTCGCACCAGCGATGACAGAGGAGGATGCGGTGGCCATCGTCGCCTCCAAGGCCACCGGCGAGGAGGCCCCTGTCTCTGTCCCGGTCACCCTCGACGCATTGAAAGCAGTCACCATCCCTGTCCAGGCCCCCGTTGAGGCATCGATGGCAACTGCCGTTCCTGTCTAGACCCCCATCCCCACTACCGACGTAGCCGCCAGCGAGGAGGCCCTCGCCAGTCACGAGCAGATCCAGCTCTTTTGGCACCCCTACGATCCAGAGGAGTACATCACTTCGATGAATCCCTATGACACCAGCATCGACGACGCATGGTCAGAGGTAACTAGGGTTTGCTCCCCTTCCATGGTTCTTCTCCCGTTCCCATCATTTGATGCTAGATCTTGGTTTATTAGGGTTCGCTTGTTTGCATTTTGATTGCTCAATCTTCATCATCTAATCCTCACTTTGTTTCTTTCAATAGGTTTACGACAGTGACGTCTGCAGTGATGACGAGTCCAGGCACACCAAGACTCGTCAGGTCCTGAGGAGGCTGCAGGCCAGCCAGTACGACACCTTCTTCACTAGCGGCGTCTACAGTTGCCCCTTCTGCAGGACAAGACTCGCCGACACCGACTTCAACCGCGTTGTGATGCATGCAGAGGGCGTGAGCTCCGGCACCCCCAAAGTCGGCCAGACCGTGAACGTCAACGCCTACATCACTAAACACCAGGCTCTCGGCATTCACCTCCGAAACATCCAGTGGGTGGCCATCGAAGAGGGTCGCATGCCTCTGATCAAGCCCTAGGCCCCCAAGATCAAGGGACAGGGCAGCAAGAAGTGGAGGAAGTGCCAGTGGGAGGAGGCGGAGGCGCAGGCGCAGGCAAGGAGGGGTTGAACGTGTTTGCTGCTACTGCTAAGTAGCTTCTTTTGATTTTGTATATTTTGCGTGTGGTGGCTGCTGAGCAGCTAATTTATCGAACCTTGTTAAGCAACCTACTTTCTATCGCTATATACTATTTAGCTGCGCACAACTATATCTACATTTGTTTTGTTTTCTGAATGAATGTATTCCGCCTGGTGTGATTTGCTGCTCTAGATTTGCTACCAGACCGGGCCAAAAAGAGGGCCAAAAGGGAACGAATGATCGAAGAGACAAGATGCTCTAGATTTTCTACCAATTTGGGTAAAATGAAACATATCTGTTTAGCGAGAGAGGAAAAAAGGTACTCTTTCAAACTACCAGTTAACGAGCCGCCATCTTGACAAGCTACCAAACACATACAGAAACATAACATAAAGAAGTAAAATTTATTTTACTACTCTCACTTGAGGCGCTAGCCATATTGACAAGCTAATGAGTTCCACAAAATAGAAACATAACACAAAGGAGTAAAATTTAATTCACTTCTCATCAGACCACTTGAGGTGCTTTCCATCATTACTAGGCGACCAAATACGATCATTCCAGGTGTCTCTTATATTATTGGCCCTCCATAGCTCAAGAAATCCAAGTTCATCCCACCCGGAATCTGCCTTGGCTTCCCTATCATCAGCATCCTGCGACACAATTAGCAGTGCATCATAGGCCTAGTTATTACCACTGGAAGATGCTGCCTCTCTGTTTTCTGCTTCAACTACAGCCTCTCTGTCAGCTGCTTCAGATGCAGCCATTTTATTTGCATATGCAGCATCACGCTCAGCTATACTGCATTTGCTACAAAGGGCTACCCTAAGCTCGTCTTCCCTCTTGCAACTAGGGCAAAACACGAGGTAACATAGAAAGAAATGGATCTTCTTGTACAGCTGGTAGGTCACGTATGCATCTATGGCTGCATACTTCAGGTTTATCTTAGACAACGGCCACTCCTCCCAAAAATCGTGCCTATCCGTAGAGAAATTAGCCTTCATTCCGTCGCACGACTCATCGAGGATTCTAGTTGCGAGTGTAGCCATTCCATCCTTCCTCGATCCTCCTATGATCTTGACAAGACACTGAATATCAATCCACTTGTGCGCAGGAATTTTAATTCCCTCTTGAGTAAATTTCCAAAAATCAGTTGGATTGTTGACAGTGCAGAAAACAATTCCTTTTTCTACAAGGAACTGGCGCAGCGCCGGACAATTTTTATCAGTCTTGCAAGTACGTAGTTTGCCATCACCCAAATTTGTAACCAAAAATGTTTTGTCAAAGCAAGATCATCATCTGAATATAATTTTAAAAAGTTTACTAAATGCAAGATCAAGACTCTCAACATTGGCTTGTCATAATTCATTTGGTCCTAATAAAATTTAGTAGTTGCAAGATGAGAAAATGGATAAAGAACAAGAGGATAAAACCCTAAAAGCGATTAACTACAGAGAGCAGATCTACAAACCGGGAGTAGTGGTAGACGAGGACGTGTTTCCTCGTGGCTAGTTGAATGAGGGCGACTTCATTCTCGACATATGGGTCCTCCGGGGTGTACTCGAGGTCCAATCCCACAAACTTGTCCTCGTCTTCTCAAGCCAACCCTCGTACATCCTCAGGACTCGCACCACTGTCTCCTGCTCGTTAGTGTAGATGACGTCTATCTTCTTATTGTCATGGGAAATGAAGGTTGTCTCTAGAGTTCGAAGACCTTCCATGGCGGCAAGGAGAAGACAGAAGGAAGACAGGTGACAGGAAGAAGAAGAGTAGTTTCTGCGAGATAGGGGAACGATGGAACCGTCAATGCGTTTCTAAGGTAGTGTTTAATGACAGGGATGGAAGTCCAATGGAGAGACGCGTGGTGGTGGCTGTTCCAGCTTCTGAGTAAACAAAAAATAATAAGAATGAGGATATATGTGCCCTGTTTTGTCACGTCAATACACTGGGCCAGTCGTGTTGTCCTATCCACTGCGCCAGCGCTGCAAGCCTACATGACAACCAGCGCGCCTAAGCCATGACAGCGACATAACAGCTAAAACTGACAGGAGGGCCCAACTTGACGGGCCTTAGCCTGATATTTTGTATTGAAACATAAAGTTGAATTCATGCCGAACAGTACCCTCTGAGTATTTGGCACAACGCGGCTGATTACAAGCAACTTGGGTACCGCTTTGCCTGGGCGCTTCAACTTTCGGGGCGCAAAATGATATTCTCAGGCCCAAGGGGCAAGGCGCCTAGGGAGAGGGGGCCAGCTGGCCTAGGCTTCACGGGCCGCCCAAGTGGGGCCTACCTAGGGCTGGTGATGTCTGCAAGTGCACATATCGTTTGTAGATAGTTTCGACTTTAGATATCGATCCCACAGGGAGCCCAAAGGTAAGTGTTTGTGGGTGAAGTCTCTGTCACACCCGAAGTTGTCAAGGGTCTTCGAGTGAATTGACTGCAAGTGTTGAAATAAGAACGGGGTTTTGATTAAATGAGATGTATTTAAATAGAACTAAAATGTAAACTTCAGAAATAGAAAGCATGAAAGTAAAGAATGACTTGGTTGTTTGTTGTTTCCTGCAGATGGCAAAAGAAGGCGCGGGGAGATTCAATTCATGATGATAGTGACTGTGCTGGGTGGGTGAATGATAAATGTAACAATTATAATCTTATAAATGTATGTGTAGGCGAGCAACCCATAATTAGCCGGAACTCCTCTTGGTAGATTTCATCACAACTTCAATAATCCTACTAGCCTGTTACCAAAACCATGGTCAGACACTAGACAATTAAGACCCTTCAGGTCGCTTAGCGATTAAGCTCCTTGGATCGGACTAATGCAATAAGCACAGTGGTTCCTCGTTATCCTTGAGTCTACTAGTTTTCCATTGATATCCCCGTGTCACCCGGGGGTCGCCGGTCCACTAATGAACAAGATCTAATCTATGTAGAACAAAGCATCATGTTGTCTGGGCCCTTAATTGGACAACAAGCATTAGGCATCCCACAGATATTTAAGCACACATAATATAGTAATTAGAATCAATCAGAAACAAATGGAAAATATATGAAGGCACATCACATCTCACCAATCCCCTACATCTTCCACGCCCAAGGGAATTACTCACACTTGAGAGAAGAACGGATCATCAATATAATCAAATAAAGGGAATTCGTCTTTGTATTACCGTGGAGATCCACAATAAGAATATAAAAATATCCATCAAATTCAAGATAGGAAGAAACAATCTCAAACCCTAGTCTTGCAAGGTGGAGATCCATCTCTCTCTCAAGTACAAGTAGTGGCTATGGAGGTGCATTGGCTAGGAGGTTGAAGATCGTGGAGCGAGATGAATAACGTATTCCCCTTCATCTCCAGATCTCTTCTTTCTCCCTTCTGGATGGTATGGCGGCTGCTGCGTTGTGTTTTTGTTCTTGGTCCCTTCATGGAAGTTGTCCCTTTTTACAAGACAGAGGCGGCGGCAACTATACGGCCGGAACTATACGGCCAAAAAAATATTCCCGCCGTATAATTGCTCGTTAAAGCTTCTATGAGTTCCCCTCAGGTGCTTTCAAAGAGAAACTTGCTTGTTTTCTCCAGAATATTGTGTTTCTCTAGTAAAAACCATCTGTTGATAATCAGAACCTGAAACACACATTAAAAACCAAGTTTTCTTTGCTACCGAAGTATTAGAGTTAGGTAAATATAGAAAATGATCAAATCCGGGATAAAACTATCAATAAAAGCCATAAAAAATGTGTCGAATCTCACAGCTATTAACTCCCCCAAGCTTATATGTTGCTCGCCCTCGAGTGACAAGGAAATAAGGAAGAATAGTAGAGATTCGAGACTGAAAATAAAGGAACTCACAAGTTTGAATTGGCATCAAATTCTTTTCTTCACAATCTCTACAAGTTTGAACATGATCATACAATTATTCACAAGATTGCACTGAGTCCACTTCCTAACCACATATATCTTGTTAGCAAATAAATCATATGCCCAAGCAAGTATCGAAAGTTTTAGCTAGGAGAGTGAGACAAATTCTTTTGGTGTCTCTCTTCGTTGAGAGATGAATTTTTTTGTTCTTGTTTGTTTAATCAATTAAGATTACTCAAGTTGGTATTAAAACATTTAATTTAAGAACAAATCATCTACTCCCATGTCAAAATTTCAAGACTCTCAAAGGACCTTTTTCTTTCTTTTGTCTTTCAAAAACTTCAGCTCTTTCATAGAGAAATCATGCAACTATTTTTAACATGTTTAATTGAGGCTGTGTTGTGCACTCATGACCATGCCAATACATAATTGTTGAGAAATAATGGGTCAGAGGAGTACTACAACTTCACTTGGAATGTGAAACCATCAGGAGACTACAAATTGTACCCATCATAGAATTGCTGCTATAGACGTTTACATAACTCAATAGCCAAAATCAAGTGGTTTCCCACATTTAGATCTTTCGTTGGCTACCAGAGTTAATAGTTCCCCATGGAGCATGATAGAGTTGTAATGACAAGCATAAAGCAATATCTTACGGTAATTATTTAGAAATAGTAGTGGCATAATCTGTACTACTTCAAATCATCCATTTAATCAAACAATTTCAATCAAGGGTACTATCGAGTCTATTTATATTAAGCTCAAATGGGATGGAGTAGTTCTAGAATTAAATTCTTCAGGCTAAACATGGACTCAAGTCATCTTTCAGATGCTTTCTCTTGTTGTAAAAATGTAGGAAGTATTTTTAACCAAGTTCATTGCTCATTGTTTCAAAGCTAAAAATAAGACAATAGCAAAGAAATAGAATTTGTAGGATAACAAGCTAAGTGGGGAGTGACTCTAGTGCAAGCAAGTAAATAATTGTAGGATTAATTTAAGGTTGCAAATATAGTGATGAAAGGAATGTGATACCTCCTCTTGCTTGCTTCGTTCTCGTATTTGAGTCGAACCCCTTCTGTATTTTATTATTACCAAGTCACCTGAAATTAAGCAATCTCCGAGAGAAACAAAAAAACGAACTTGCAAATAAAGTTACAACTATTTTCTTTTTGTATTTTTGGTTTAGGAATGCAAAACTGAAAATAAAAATGAAAATTTCAATAAAATAAATCAAAAGAAGAAATAAAAAAACATGAATGCAAAGTTTGGAGGTTTTCAAACCTCTCCCAAGCTTAGGCTATTGCCAGGCTCAGTTGTTGTTGTCATTTGGCGGCTGGTGCAGATACTGGTGGTAGTAGTCGGGGAAGTGGGTCATGAAGTGACTGAAGTTGTGAGTCAAAGTACTCACATATTCATTCACTTTCTGAAGAATGTGGTCGATCTCCCCAACACGCTCGTTGAGCTGCTAGAATTCCTGATAGGGGACGTAGCCATACCCCGGCTGTGGCTAGTTGGGCCATGGGTCCTAGGCTCCCCCTTGCTGCTACTGCTGCTTTCCCTCCCAAGCAGGGTTGTGTGCCTACTCTTCCTCCTGCTCTTGCTCATCCTCATCCTGTTGCCCTCCTTCTTCATCTTCCTCTTCATCAGGCTGGAGTTTGGCCATGATCTCCATCACTTGGTCCTTGGTGAGGATCCAAGTTTCCTTCTGCACAATTGAGAAGGCTTGGGGGCAGGGCAACTAAACCTTCTCACCCTGTGCATCACCAAGATAACTGAATTGATATGCTCGGAGCCTCCGATTAGCATGGTAGACAAGAGGAAGCCACAAGCAATCAAATACTTGACGTCCATGAGTTTGGATCCATCAACAGGTTCCATAATAGGTAGTATAATATTTAATGCATGGGCAAGGTGGGTTACCAATCCACCAATGCAAATATCACCTTTTGTCTTGTTGCTTTGGTGGTGAAAGTGCTGGATGAGTAGAGCTGCAGGATTGGGGCTTTGTGGTGAAGTGGGGAAGAGAGCCTTAGTGATCATTGACATGTCCGCATTAGCCATGGAACCGGTGTCACCTCTTCCCAGTAGTGTGTTGGCGAGGAACAAAGCATAGTAGCGGATGGTTAGGTTCTGAATGGTGGACATCTTCTTTTGCTAAAATTGCTTGCCACCATTAATAGAAATAACCTCCCAAGTCTCTCCACTTGTGACGCAATAGAGGTTAGTAACAGTAGGCTCCCCAACATGAGGGAAGCTTAAAGCATTGCAAAATTGTTCGAAATTTATTTCATAGTGCTGTCGATTCATGGTGAAGCTTACCGTGCACATATTACCTTTTTCCCTGTGGTCATCGTAGAAGGACGCAAGGAACTCATGAGTAAGCTCGGTATAGGTATCGTGTCTTGCGAAGCCATGTATCGCCAACCCTGCCCTGTTGCACATGAGGTCAAAGTCTGCCTTCAACCCTGCCACGGTGAGAAAGTTGTGGTTGGCCCAACATGTGGGAAGCACACCCTCCTCGATGAGACAATGTCCAACTTGGAGTTACGCGAGGCTCGGGACCCCGATCTCGATCCCTCACCCTGTTGGCACTTGCTCGAACGAAAGAGGTTACCCATTTTGTTCATCGTAATGCACTGAAGAATTTCACCATAAAACCTTAGGCATATAGTTTCTACATGATATATGAACGATCCTACGTGGAAAAATTCAATCCTAACGTGAGAAATTAATAGGTAAAAAAATAAGATTGAGTTCATCCATTAGATCAATGTGAGAGTTTTAACCATGGAAATCTGAAAATAAAGCATGGATAGGGAGAGAAACATACCGATCTATTAATTCCTCCACTCAAACTAACGAAATCCATAAAGAATCAAGAGTTCTAGGTGGATTTTGAGAGGTTTGGAGAGAGAATATGAGAGAAATAATGAGGAGGGGAGGAAGACCAAGTCGCCCCGGTGCGATTTTGTGGCCGCACCAAACTATACGGTCGGAACTATACGGGCAGGTGATGTTGCTCCGCTCGTATAGTTGCGGCGGTGCCGCCAACTAGGGTTTCTTTATGCAGAAAACAGCTATACGGATGCAACCATATAGCCGGATCGGATTGATCCCGCCATATAGTTGGTCGTTAAACCATCTGTCCCTCGAGATAAATTTCTAAAACTAGCATTGTTATCTATACAACCGGAACTATATGGCCAGAATTTTTATTCCTGCCGTATAGTTGGTCATTAAACTCTTAGTACCTTTGGGATAAATTTTGTTCGAAGGCATCGATATCTATATGACCAGAGCTATACGGCCGGAATTTTTATTCCTACCGTATAGTTGGTCGTTAAACTCTCAGTACCTTTCAAAGAATTTCTTACGAAGGCATCGATATCTATACGATCGGAAGTATACGGACGGAATTTTTATTCCTGCCGTATAGTTGGTCGTTAAACTCTTTGTGACTTTGAAGAAAATTTGGTGATGGTAAATATATCTATACGACCAAAACTATACGACCGGAATTTTTATTCCCGCCATATAGTTTGTCGTTAAACCATCAGTAATCATCAAAAAAAATTCTATTTCTTTGAGAATACCTTCTTATCCCAAAACTTAGCAAAATACCTTATTTTGGACAGAAAATTGATGGTAGAAACTATCGACCAACATTTACTTATTAAAAGAATTTTTTTAGCTTCTTTAGATGAAAAACTCGAACTTTAATTTTTGTTCTTATTCTAAACTCATTCAGTTGATGTTTCTACTAATTTTTGATAGCTGCATCTTCACGGGCGCGCTTCTACAAGACTGTCTGTGAAAAAGTGGTAGGAATGCGATGAACCTTTTATTCTCTAATCTATTTTATTGACGAGATGGGTTGACTCCCATTAAGCTTTTATTAGGAATAGTTGAGTAACTCAACCTTTTTTATGTTCTCGAATTCTTACCTTGGGTTGCGCCTATCAAAGGTACTTACCACATGAACTCATTTTGCCGGTGGAATATATGTTTCTCCTGCTTCTAGCTTAGTTGGAAAATAGCGGATGATTTCAACATCATAAACATTGAAGATTATCTTTCCTTCAGCACAATCTACTTATGCACCTACAGTACTAAGGAAAAGTCTTCCAAGTATTATAGATAACTTTTCATCTTGTAGCATTACAAGAATAATAAAATCTGTGGGAATAACATGCTCATCTATTCTAAGTAAAACATCCTCAATCATACCAATGGGTTGTTTAGTGGACCTGTCAGCCATCTGTAAAGTGATAGTAGTAGGAGAATACTCCCCTAATCCTAACATTTTATAGAGGGAATATGGCATTACGCTAACTCCTACTCCTAGATCACATAAGACATTGTGAATATTAGTTTTACCTATTGAGCATGAAATAGTTGGTATTCTAGGATCTCTAGACTTAGACAACAGCTTCCCAATAGCAGGATAACTAGTTACCATGGCAATAGTTTCAGTTATTTCTTTCTACTAAGAATTTCACGGAGGAATTTGGTATAAGTAGGAACTTTGATTGCATCCACAAATGGAATTTCCAGATGAAGGTAACTAAGTGCCTTTGTAGAAGAATTATAAATTACCTGATTCGGTGCTTTATTTTTCAGTCTAGATAAGGAAGCTTTTTCTCACCTGACTTAGTCTTGTCTTTTACCTTTTGTGGGGGGTCAGGCTCTTCCATTCCTTTCTTTTGATGTTTCTTATTTCTTTTCTTCTTTTCTACTACAAAAACTTCATCTTCCTTACTTATCTCTTTATCTTCTCTTGGATCAACCGTCTCTGCATCAGACTCATAATGGTTATCCTGTGCATCATTGAGGTCCTCCTTGGTTTGATCTTGTGTTTCAGTTTCATCTTGAGGATCCACCAATGTATCCTCTTCTTGGCTTGCTTCGAGCAAGGCTTTTTCCTTTCGCTCTTTTTCACCTTCATAGTCTGGTGGTCCTAAGGGTCATGTAACAACTGCACCCCTTCTTGTGACAACATTAGTAGAAACAGGAATATCTTTATCGCCACGAAGAAAAATTTGATAGCCAGATGCTATTTGTTCACACTGGGTTTTAATCATACTAAGATACTTGTGAAATAGTTTTATTTCTTGGCCAATCTCATCATAATTTTTAGTGAGTTCTGCCAAAATATTTTTGTGGTTTTGGAAATTCTTATGCAAGTTATTATGAGATTTTACTTATCAATGTTTTAATTCTTGAAAAAAATTCTAGTTTCATCTTCTTCAGTTAAAACTTGTAATAAATCTACTTTGTTTTCCTTAACAAGTTCAGAAGGTATAACTTTTTCTTTCATTGTTTTGCATACCTCAGGCATAAGATCAGGAGTTATTCGAAGTATCCCTCTTTCCAGCTTAGTGCCAAAATCAGGATTATATAAAGAATCATTCTTAGCCCTAGTAGAAATCAATTCTAAACATTCCTTAATAGTTAGAGTATTTATAGACCCTCCAGCTGAGAGGTCAAGCAATTCTCTACATTGAGTATTAAGAGCATGGTAAAATAAATGGCAAATAGTTGATTCAGAATAGCCATGATTAGGAATACTATTGATCATTCCAAAGAATCTTTCCTAGGCTTGTGGGTAGTTTTCTCCCACGTTCTGACTAAAGTTGCCTATATTCTTTCTTAGTTCAGTTACCTTTTTAAAAGGATTAAACTTGTTTATGAATTTAACAATGCAGTTTTCCCAACATTTAATGTAATTGTGAGGGAGAGAATATAACCAGTCTAGAGCTTTACCTTTAAGAGACCAACAAAATAATTTTAGACGAGAAAAGTCTCTTGGCAAACCTTTTGGTCCAAGCGATGTTATCACGTTGTCGAACTCTCTAATGTGTCTTCCTGGGACTTCATCTTCCCTTCCACTAAAATATTTTTCCTGCAAAATTTTAACAATTCCACCATCAAATCAATATTCTCTAACCACAGGATTAGGGAATTCTATTGGTTGTTTAAGAAATTCAGAACTTGGAGCACTATATTCCCTGAGAGTTTTCTCAGGTTTCATAGGAGTTGTCCTGTAAATAGACATGATTTCCATAATATCACTCAGGGTTTCAACTTAAACTTTATTTGATCTTAAAAGTTTTTCAATAATCTCTTCATGCCTTTGAGAAGGCACGCGCTCAATATAACCCGATAGATAGGTCGTACCAGAGCGTGTAGACCCTTTGTCTCCTAGGAAGAACATTTTGTAGTTGCAACACCTGAAATGTCAAAAGACAAACACTTAGTGGTTAGCTCCCCGACAACGGCGCCAGAAAAAACCTTGATGTCTATAAGTGCATAGATTGTTTGTAGCTAGTTTCGAAGTATAGATATCGATCCCACATGGAGCCCAAAGGTAAGTGCTTATGGGTGAAGTCTCTGTCACACCCGAAGTTGTCACAGGTCTTCGAGTGAATTTACTGCAAGTTTTGAAATAAGAATGGGGTTTTAATTAAATGAGATGTATTTAAATAGAACTAAAATGTAAACTTCAGAAATATAAAGCATGAAAGTAAAGAACGACTTGGTTGTTTGTTGTTTCCTGCAGACGGCAAAAGAAGGCGCGACGAGATTGAGTTCATGATGATAGTGACTGTGCCAGGTGGGTGAATGATAAATGTAACAATTATAATCTTATAAATATATGTGTAGGCGAGCAACCCATAATTAGCCGGAACTCCTCTTGGTAGATTTCATCCCAACTTCAATAATCCTACTAGCCTGTTACCAAAACCATGGTCAGACACTAGACGATTAAGACCCTTTAGGTTGCTTAGCGATTAAGCTCCTTGGATTGGACTAATGTAATAAGCACAGTGGTTCCTTGTTATCCTCTAGTCTACTAGTTTTCCATTGATATCCCCGTGTCACCCGGGGGTCGCCGGTCCACTAACGAACAAGGTCTTATCTATGTAGAACAAAGCATCATGTTGTCTAGGCCCTTAATTGGACAACAAGCATTAGGAATCCCACAAATAGTCAAGCACATATAATATAGTAATTAGAATCAATCACAAACTAATGGAAAATTTATGAAGGCACATGACATCTCACCAATCCTCTAAATCTCCCACGCCCAAGGGAATTACTCACACATGAGCGAAGAACGACCAACATAATCAAATAAAGGTAATTCGTCTTTGTATTAACGTGGAGATCCACAATAAGAATAGATAAATATCCAACACAATTCACGCTACAAGAAAAGTTTCCTTCCGCAACGAATTGGCCCGACGGTCGTCGTAGAAGGGGTGTCTTCCGTGACAAAATTCTCGGCTCGACCATGCCCGATGGAAAACTTTTTTTCTAGTTTCGCGACCCTCTACTATGATGGATCTGCTAAAGACATGGAGGAAGCTTGGCTGGTGTGTGGCAGAAGCAAGATTTTCGTTTCCTCGCGCGGTGTTGACTCGCTGATGTCTTTTAAGGCGTGTGGGTCCTAGACGTCAGTGTCTCTAGCAGACCATACTTTTTGGTCGCGCCTCCCGGATTTGAACTCGATAACGTAGCTCGAGGAGTCTGCCGTTTAGTCAGGCTGCTAGGTCCCACATGTCAGCCTCCATTAGAAGGATCATGTGTATGATGGAAATTTTTTTTCGCTCGCGCTACCCTATTCTGAAGTTGATAGCGCTACTCGATGCATCTACCGTCTAATCAACCTCCTGGGACCCACATGTCATCCTCTCATGAGAAGAAACATGTGTATGATGGAATTTTTTCCATCGCTGATGCTACCCCATTCCGAGTTGATAGCGCTGCTCGACGCATCTACCATTTAACCAACCTCCTGAGCCCCACATGTCATCCTCTCATTAGAATAAACGTGTGTATGATGGATTTTTTCCTTGGCTCCACATGTCATCCTCTCATGTCATCTCCATCTACCGTTTAATCATGATGCTGGGCCCCACATGTCATCCTCTCATTAGAAGAAAGGTGTGTATGATGGATTTTTTACCATCTGTCGCGCCTTCGTGTTCTGAAGTTGATAGCGTTGCTCGCTGCATCAGCTGTTTAATCAAACTCCTGGACCCCTCATGTCATCCTCTCATTAGAAGAAACGTGTGTATGATAGAATTTTTTCCCTCGGTCACGCCTCCGTGTTTCGAACTTGATAGCATTGCTCGCTGCATCAGCCATGCTGGTGGGTTCCTTATGTCAGTCTCACATTAGAAGAATCGTGGGTATGACTAGATAGCTTTGCTTGACGAATCTAACGTTTGGTCACGCAGTTGGATCCCACATGACAGCCTCTCATTAGAAGGATCGGTTGTATGATTAACTTTTTTCTCTGCTCGCGCTCCATGTTTCGAACTTGATAACGTTGCTTGCTACATCAGCCGTTTTTTCAGGCTGCTGGGTCCCCCCATGTCAGCCTCTCATTAGAACAAACGTGTGCATGATGGACTTTTTTCTCGCTCGCACCTCCCGATTTCGAACTTGGCAATGTTGCTCGATACAGCACATGTAGAAGGCCGCGCCGGTGGGAACCACATGTCGGTCTATCTTTAAATGAAATGTGTCTATGTATGATAGACCTTTTTTCAGCCGCATCCGCTGTTTTGGACTTCCAATAGATTTAAACTATGTGTGTCGCCACTACACCAAAGATATTTGTAGAAAATATATTATTAAACATTCCTTAGTACCTTCAAGTTATGTTTTAATGTTTTTAAAAAGATGTCGTGTGTCCGTGTTTATATTTTTAAAACTAAAAGGGCAGCCTCCTGGCTTTTCAATTTATAAAATGCCACATATATAATGGACTAGTTTCTTAAAAATATAGCGGAGTTTTTTTAAGAGGTGGGGGGCAATGCTCAAAAGGCCGAATTAAAAATATTTTGGGTTATTCTACATGGTCCATCTACATGCGCTATACTCCATAGGCTCCTTTCTTAAATTTCACTGGGCTGTGCTAAGCAGTCCCTTGACCCTGACAAGGCCGAATTAAAATGTTCTTGCCTATGCTCCATGGGATCCTTTCTGAAATTTCACTGGCCTGTGCTCAGCAGTTCCCTGACCTCAAAAAGGCATGTGTGTATGTTGGACTATTTTTTGGGTCGAACTTGATGACGTTGCAGGGTCCTCCATGTTAGCCTCTCACCACGCTGGACTTTTTTCTCGCTCGCGCCTCCCTATTTTGAACTTGGCAATGTTGCTCGATGCAGCATTTCTATAAGGCCGCGCTGCTGGGTCCCATGTGTCAGCCCCTCTGTAAATGAAACATGCGCATGATGGACTTTTTTTCAGCCACGTCCGTTGTTTTGACGTCGGTCCGTTGCTAGGTCTAAATATACATGGTACAAAGTAAAGGACCAAATATACACATATACTATATAGATGTCGATCAAATTATATTTTTTTTGAAAATTATCTATTATAATTTTATATAGTGATGATATGACATATGTCTATTATCTGGTTCTCACATCCAGGGTACGTAGAACTTACTAGTAATGCAGTAGTTTCAACAAAACAACATAGGTTGGCAGAGCTTTTTCTAGGGGATGGCTTTTTCTAGGGGGCCTTTTGCTTTTACTAGTAATGCAGTAGTCTCACGTGCCGGAGTACTTCTATATATTGACTAGTAAGTTGCATGTGTCGTGCACGCGAGACTCAGATAATAGACGTATGATATATCATGGGTACTATTCAAAATGGTGGTTCTAGAACATGGTGGAGTTTTCTCTAGGTACTATTTAACACGAATCCAGCTGCTCTAAACCATTAGATCTAACAGCCTAACGATAAGGATTGGTGCTATGGATCATTCATATTCAAAACTGCTCTATTATAGTGGTAGAGAGAATACAACCTACTGTGCTAATTTTTTTGGGGTGGTGACATGATGGTTCTAGAACATGCATGGTGGAGTTTGATCTAGGTACTATTCAACACGAATCCAGCTGCTCTGAACTATTGGATCTAACAGCCGAACGGTCAGGATTGGTGCTATGGATCCAATTCAAAACTGCTCCATTATAGTAGTATAGATAATATGACATACTGTACGGTCAGGCATGTGCAACTTATTACTACTGTATACTGGAGTACATACTCCAAGAATTTACCAGACTCGTTGCTCGAGCTGCCAGTTGCTCACCACCTCTATTTCGAGAGTATATAGTACTACTACTCCTACTATCCAATTAGACTGTGGCCAGCTGAAAGTACGGCCGCTACAAGTACCGATATGACATTTCTCTTGTGAGTTAATGCCCCGGACAACCACCGACTGTAATAAAACTCACGCACCGCCAAGCGGTCGCTCTGCATACTCCTTGGAGCATCTAAAAAAAGTACTCCCCGGACAACCACCGACTGCTGGGTCAAAACTGAGTAGCACCACTAGTAGTACTACTAGTACTATACTTTCTCCTTCATTCTACTCTCCGGCAAAATTTCTTTCTTCCACCAAAGGCATGTTACCCTCACAAATACTTGAAGGAATCTCGATGGATTGGCTGTGTCATCCTCGGAGATCTGCTTTGGCTCGAGGCCAGGCCCCAAAACAGTTCATCTGGCGGGAGCATGCTGCCGTTGGAGCCACAGTTGGAGCCGCCTCTGTAGAGCGCCTAGTGGTCCGAGGTAAACGTGCGTTGGCCCTGCCGGCCAACGACGCGATTTTGGGCCCCCTCGAGGCTATCGATCCTTCGTTGGCCGCATCACGGAGGCGTCAACACGGTAGGCGAACAAAAGTGGACCTCTACAACAAAGCGCCGGTCCAGGTGTGCCTCTCTTTCGGCTATGACGGAGCTGCGTTCGGGCAGGCGCTCTGGCTGGACATCAACCGTGACCAAGTTAAGCCCGTGCAAGACAGTGGCCAATCCTTCCGCCGGGAACCTGTAGCTAGTGATAATGCGACTGTGACAGACAACTCGGGTGGGCGCCAAGTTGCGGTGGCCATGACTGATGTCGTCCTGGGTCCCCTCGAGACTATCGATCCTATGCTGGCCCTTTCTTATGATCAGGACATGCTCGAGTTCGAGCTCGCGCGCAGGGAACCTGCAGAAGCAAGCATGGGACTGGGGCAGACAACTCGGGTGGGCGCCAGGTCGCCGTGGCCATGGCAGACGACGCCATCCTGGGTCCCCTCGATCCTATCAATCCTATGCAGGCCCTTGCTCACCATCAGGACATGCTCAAGTTCAAGCTCGAGCACGAGGAACCTGCGGCCAGCAATGGTGCGGCTAGGGGAATCGACTCGGTAGGGGGGCAGTGTGCTCCGCTAATCGTTCTGCGAAATCTCGTCCCTTTGACCATGATCAACACGCAGGTGCGCACTGTGAAGAAAACAGTAGTAGCAAGAGTATGGCTCAGCTGCTTGGTTGAAATTGATCCAGACCCGACTTCCTTTCCAAGCTAATTTTTAGGGGCCTTTGTGCCAATTGTATGGACTTGGATGTAATTTTCTATTTTTTGATTTATCCTTTTAATTCCACCGAACGTGTTGATTGAAGCATGATGCACTTTCGGGTGAAATTAGCTACTCCCTCCGACCCCAATTAGTTGACTTAGATTTGTCTAGATTCATGTATCTAGACTTGTTTAGTGTTAGATACATCCGAATCTAGATAAAACTATGTCAACTAATTTGGGCCAGAGGGAGTATAAGATTAAGCTTGAAAAATATAACATGTAATTTATCCAACAAATTCATGTAGTGCTAGTAGTAAACTAGTAAGTTGCACGTGCCCAGCACGTGAGACTCAGATAATAGTCGTCTGACATATCATCACTATATAAAATTATAATAGGTAAAGCAGAAAAAAATTGATCAACATCTATAATATATGGGTGTATATTTGGTTCTCGTACTTTATATATCATGTAGAATGAACGATTATTAGCAAATCTAAAACTTGAAAATTTGGTAACATGGTCTGGAGAAACGAGGGAGAAGATTCTAGAATGATGGAGAAGTGTTTTGAGGTTCCCATGTTTCCGGACATAGCGAACCACCCATGTTTTACTTGTGATTCCTAGGTTCTTTGATTTTTCAAGGTTCATAGATAAATTAACCCACTTAAATTACACTACTATCTCCGATTCCAATTAATGTTCTCAGATTTGTATAGATTCGGGTATATGCATCTAGCACAGAAACATGACTAGATACATTTGAATCTAGATGAAGCTATGAACATTAATATGCATCGGAGGGAGTCTTTCGAATATATGTCAAAAAAATTTGAAACACATGTGAGTTGCCAATTTCTCTTTAAATTCCACAAAAATCTTTTGAAGTTGCCCACTAGACAGCCAATATATGGAGAACAAGACCGAGAGTTTTCAAAGATTCAACTTCTTTCTAGACTTTGCATGCCGACAAAGTTGACCCTGATTTGAAAAAAAAGAGAAATAGGCCAAAAAAACAGGGGGACTCATGTATGGCGTCCTTTTGCTTGTACTACCTACCATGAAAAATAATAAACATGAGTTTTTCACAACTTTTGAAAAAAGCCGCTTCACAAAATTGGCCTACCATGTATAACTATGAACAAGTTTCAGGAAGAGCAACCAAGCAAGGTCACGAACATGAGAATATCATTTTGCGGCCCGAAAGTTGGGTCGCCCAGGCAACGCGGTACCCAAGTTGATTTTTATCACCACGATTAGAAAAGTTGGGGCACCAATTGCTGAGAGGGGTCTTTCGAGTGAATGATGGCCAAACCAAATATTTTCAAATCGCGCCCGTTAAGTGAGGATATTCCGTTACACTAGTTCCTGTTGTGCCCCTCCTTTGTCGGTCACTCTTCTTAGCCACCCTGCACGTGTCGTAATGGCAAATCCATTACTGTACTTTCCTAACTCTCGACACTGAATCTTGCTGCGGCGGCGGCGGCGGTCCCTTTTCTTCCCTTCCCCAACCCTAAATATGCCGGTGGCGGAGGACCTTTTTTCTCCCTCCCCCGACACTGAATCCAATGGCGGCGGCCCAGCATGTCTTGCAAGGCAAAGGTTATAGCTACATCGCCGACTGAAAAGGGTCCGTCGGGGCCCAAGTCTAGGGCCCAACGCGTAGCAGCGGCGAGGTCTTCAGCCCCGGTTAGCGAGGAGGCTAGGAAGGATTCTGCTCCCAAGGTACCTATGAGCAGCGGGTTGAAGAGAAAAGCAAGGCCGGCGGCGGATTGTCCGGCTCTGGTGGGCAGATACAGCACTCAGATCTTGAAGAAAAAAGCCCGGGAGAAGAGCGAGAGGTGAATTTTTCTTATCTGTGCCTTATCTTGCAAGTAGATTAGTTACGGCATAATAGAATCGAATGAACTGAAATGTTCCCCTTTTTAATCAAATTAGGCACAGCTTTGATACAAGGGACCTATATGACTTCATAGTTCATGTTCGGCAGTAAACTGCAAAACTTGATTTTGGTTGTGAGAGGGTTGTGTTCGGGCAAGATGTGCATCTTCTTGTGAATTGCAAAGAGGTTGTGTATGTTTCGCAGCTGGTAGATATGCTTGCCGCTAGAATTCCCTAGGGTTCTAGACAGAGGACAAAATTGGTGTGGAGCAACATGAATGATACCTATCAGCAAATTGAGCACTCCCATGAGCTTTAGATGTTTGGGAGTGTTGTACAGCTGATCATAAGGTGAAAGTTGAAGCGATGATTGATGATATGTATGCAGATGCTGGAGATCTTGCTGCCAGAGCTTCTGCTCCTAGAGAATACGGACCAATATATGCTGATCTAGATAAGTTTAGTATACGCATAGAGGTGGATTCATACATGGAAAAACTTGATGAGGGAGTTAATAAGCCCGTTTCGTCATGTACTGTGGAGATCACTGTCGATTCCAAAAACATAACTCTTGATGAAATGAGAGAGATGATCGGTAAGGAAATCAGTATTGGCCCTAAGCAGATGGCAAAAATCCGGTGGTGGCATCATAAGAAGCAGCAATTCATAGATGTTTTGGATACTGAAGATCTTATGCAGATTATGCGGTGAAAGAAGCGAACCAGGAAGGTGTTCTTCCTTGGTACCATTTCTGATGTTGTTGAACAGGTTATAGTGGATGTAGATGCCCCTGTAGTGGCTGAACAGAATGAGGTGGTCGATGTTGATGAGATCTGATGAGATTTGCTACCTTGGGCTTGTCATATGGACCACGGGTTCCCCTGCCTGTATTTGTAATATTGACTGCTGCTGCATTTAGAGCGTGTTTCTGTGATTATGTTTGTTGAGAGATTGCGATATAATGCTGTGCGAGCTGTTGATATTTTCGGACATGTCACTCACTGAAACCATCGTTGTTGTAATAAGACATAAGTACATTGTAGTTGACATGATTATGTTTCTTAAGATGACGTACCATACTTGTTTCTGTTATTATGTTTGTTGGGACATTGTAATGTAATGTTTTGTGAAACCATAACTGGACTAGTGATGCATAAATACATTGTAGTTGACATGATTATGTTTCTTGAGATGATGTACTGTACTTGTTTCTGTTATTTTGTTTGTTGAGAGACTATAATGTAATGTTTGGCGAAACCATGACAAGACAAGTGATGTGTAAGTACCTTGTAGTCGACATGATTTTGTTTCTTGAGTTGATGTAATATACATGTTTCTGTGATTATGTTTGTTGAGAGATTGTAATGTGATGTTTTGTGAAACCATGTTGTGGTTATGTTTGTTGAGAGATTGTAATGTAATGTTTTGTGAAACCATGACTGAAGAAGTGATGCATAAGTACCTTGTTGTTGACATGATTTTGTTTCTTTAGATGATGTAATATACTGGTATGTTTTCATTAGGCAATGAAATTGGGATGGAGGGAGTGCAGGTTTAATATTTGAAATGAAAATGTGTGAAGAGAATCCATATCAGGCAGGAGACAGTAATCCAGGGAAAGGGCATGGTATCCATTAAACTATTGTAACATGCCAATTTAGTCATTGTTGAAGCGGTAGAAGGGCTGCTCTCTCTCTCTCTCTCTCTCTCTCTCTCTCTCTCGCCGATGCCGACACCGACGCTGTCGCCAGCGACGATGCATTCGCCATGATGTCCTTGAATGGCAAGGACGACCAGTCAAGCAGCGACAACCTTCTCTCTGACATCGAGTATTCCTTCCGTGATGTGAGTTCCTCTGTTTTCTCGGGCTAGGGTTAGGCAATGGTAAATCTCTCGATCTGAGCTCCATATGTGCATGCAATCGTGTTCGATTCCAGCTTTGTGTTTACCTATAGGTATCACGGACGATCTACGACTCCGATTGGGAGGGCCTAGATCTAGATGGAGAAGTGCCATGTGACCATGGGCTAAAACTGAGGAGATATGTTGCATTCGAAGGCAGTAACACTAGGAGAAGGTTTTTGGGATGTACAAATCAGGTTTGTTTACATTATGTTCAACTGTGACATGAAGTAAAATGTATCGTGCATGTTCATAACACTATAGTGTGTGTGCTTTTAGGTTGGCCTGGTGTGTAAAGCAGTAGAGTGGGTGGATCTTGAGTGGCCAGATGCACTGAAGAAATGTTTGGCACAGTTATGGGAGATGTATGAGTTGGAAAGGTCGGGGAGATTTACTGATGTAAGTGCTGCAGCTGAAAAAAATTACAAGCTGTCGGTACGAAATAAGGAGTTGGAACAAGAAATCGAGAATTTGCAGTCAGAGCTAACTGCCGGAATCGATGGGAGCTTGGTTGTTGGAACTGAAAAGAAGCTTCAGGATAGTCACAGGTTGCTGATTCATAATGCAGAAAAGGACAGGAATCAGCTCAGGGAAGACAAGAAGAAGCTAGAGTACTACATTGCGGATCTGTTGAAGGAACTGAAGAAGGCGCGCGAGGGTGAACAAGGACAGACTATAGAGGATAAAGGAAATTCGAGATGAATAATTTATGTTGTGCCAATGCCTGAAACTAGTTAATTGTAAGACTTGCAGTTGCTCTTTGCAAACTAAGCCAAACTCAATCCTCGAGCAAACTAATTTCAGACGAACACACATATCGTGCATAGAGTTAAGTTCACACTTACAAAATCACCACTTCAGAGGATAAACCAGTGATTCGATTCTAAATAGACATATGTTGTGTTCAAGCGAGCCTGGCCCGGAGCTGCCTGTTTTCCTCACTAAGATTGGCCAGCTCCTTCAGTACTATGTCGTGCTTCAGCTGTAGGTTCCAGCGCTCCGTCACGGATTGGAGAATTTTGTCTGTAGCCATACGATTTTCCTTCAAGATCCCTTTCATGATCTCCGTCTGCTTCCTAGCCGAGGCGCGACCTTCACTATGTAGCTTCGCCTAGTCGGTGTTTAACTCCTTCAGTTTCTAGCACTTGACAGAAAGGACCACGAGTTCATCGTGCAGTTGGTCAAAGGCCAGTTTCTAGGAATTCTGCTTCTTCCTTTGGATTGCTATCTTGTCATTTAGCCAGGTTGCTAGGTCCTGGTCGATCTTTCGCCTCTTTCCCTGTAACAAAAATACATAGTATGGTTTGTTTAGTTCACCAGGACAGGCTGGTTAGTTTCCATAATTAACTGAATCGACTAGTGGCACTGTCATAACTTTAAGGAAGAAGCAATCTAGGACTAATCAACATTTTATGAATCGACTAGTGGAACTGTCATAATTTCAATTTCAAAGACAAATAAGATTTATCTGTAGTTTAGTGTGCTGTTGGTTTTTCCCAATATCACCAAATAGTAGTGGGAGAGTGGCAAACTCATAATGCAGAAACCCATGTCTAGATACATAATGGAAAGAGAACATGGTGTCCATTCATGAACATGAACACCAACACATGTCCAGATAGATAAGGAGTTACCCTAGGATTCTTATTGCGCCCTATAATGGGGAGCAGACATGGGCATTCCTCCCTGAACCCTAAACATTACGAAAGGAGAGGAGGACAAACTGATATTCGTGTCCCCGCTAATGGGAATCAGAATTGGGCATTGCTCTGATACGCCTCCAAACATGCCCTTAGCTCCTCTTTCTCTTTCCGAACACCTTCGAGTACGGTCATCCCTCTGCTCATGTCCGCCTTCATCTCCTTGACTGCATCCAGGCAACGGTTCCTGTCATGGTAGGGTCGGATGGTAGCCTTGGTTTCCTTGACGCGTCCTCTGAGTGCCTCGCTGACTTCGTCCTGCAGGAGAATGCACCTTTCCACGAGATTCTTCTTCTCCTCCGTGAGCTCGTTGATTACCTTGATGGCCTATTCTTGCCCGTTCAAGTTACGGTCGAGCACTTTCTGCAGCCTAACAACGTCACGTGCAAAATCTAGCGAGATCTCCTTTTGCACAGATAATTGCTTGCATAGGCTCTCATTAGCTTGGATGAGGGAGCGTGCAAGCTCATGTTGGTTGGCAATCTTGGAACTGATCGCGGCCACCATGTCACGATACTCGGCCTTTGATCGCTGCATCGTTCATGTTAATTGAAATAGGAATTCTACAATTACACTCCAGGTCCCAGGTGAATACTAATACAGATCAAAAAAAATCCCCATTGAATCTATTGGCCGCAGTGTTAAAAATGGACCTAGAGATCTATTCATGACCACGATAAACTAATCCTAATCAGAAAAAATCCATAGTGAATCTATGAACAGCGGTATTAAGGAAAGACCAAGAGATCCAGTCATATTCATGAAAAGTAATACAACTCACAAAAGAAGAAGAAAAACCAATGCGGGGCAGACAACATCTAAGAAATCCACATCATAACTCAGAGAAATAACAGCATGGAGATTTGCTACCTCGCTGAGACATGGAACGTGGCCGAACGGGTCCTGCAACGCCTCCGTCGTGGTGGATTCGGGCTCCACAGCCGGCCTATAATACGTAGAAGAGGAAGAGCCAAAAGAAGAAGAAAAACAAGAAGAAGCTGATTAAGATCATGATGGAGAGGGAAATGGAGAAGAAGTAGAACAAGGAGACCGTACCAGGAGGAGCCCTCGCCTGCTAGAAAATTCGGCGCCATTGTCGGGGTAGATTGGGCCTCGATGAGAGGGTGGGCTTGAGCGGATGGTAGAGCAAGAAGTGCCTCGCGGTGATTTCTCTCCCTTTTCTCCGCGAGGATCGTCGACCGGCCTCTCCCCCTCCTTAGTGGAGCCATGGCTTGCAGGGTGAGTGTGGCGGCGGTAGGAGGAAGGAGATAGTGATTAGTGTGGGAGAAGAGTCAAAGAGTATAGGCTGTGGTCCAGTAGTACTAGTACTATTATACAAGACCACCGTGTACGGTCTACCTTCTCAAAGAAGCCAGGGAGGCAGGGGTAGGGAATCGATGGGACTTGTCTTTATTGCGATAGACACTTCAATGGTCTTCGGCTCCACCCAAAATCCAGTATATAATAAGGGGAGTGTGAGCCGGGTGGTCATCACGGGAATCGGGGCGCACATCCCGCGTGCGTGCGTCACATGTTGATGGGGCAATGACACGCGCAACCGCTGCACGATCACGTCGGCACGTCCAACTTCATCGAACTCCACGTGACAGGCACGCACGGGATATTTACGAGTCTAGAATACGCTGTGCCACTTTTGTTGTGATCAAATTATGTTCAGTACGCGAGATATTACTTCTTCCTTTTTTTTTGATAATTGACAAATGCATGCATGGACACGACGCACGAAACCGCTGCTTGTCCTTGATCAGATCGGCACCCCACTCTATGTACCCGCCATCGACCATTCGGAGCAACTACCTCAAGCACGATGACCCCTCGCCGTGGCAATGGCAGGTCCAAGCCATCCACTGACCGTCCTGCGTCCCCGGCTCTTTGATGCATCGTCCGCTCATGAAGTCGCTTCGCTGAGGCAAGACGCGTCGTGTCCGACCGCGCCAGGATCCATCGACATCGGCACTCGAGGACACCGCGACGTCGAAGCTCGTACCGGACGTGCAGGTGGAGCGTGGGGTACCTGCAGCATCGGATGAGCGCAAAGCAGCAACCAGGACGGGGGCGCGTGTTGCACCGGCGAGTACGGACAAGAAGTGGAACGAGAAGAAGACCAGGAAGAAGAGAGGAGATAGCTCTTTGGAAGAGTCCGACTCGGCCAACGAGGAGGCGTTCATCGATCAGTTGGAGGCAGAAGCGGAGGAGAGTGATGTGGACCCATGGGACTAAGAAGAGGAGGAGGAGGACTCCAACAAGCAGATAGCGCGCTTATTCGAGGAAGGGGGCGGTGTCGAGTTGTCAGAGGAGGACATCAATGGCGGCGATGGAAGAGACCATGGCGTTGACGAAGACGAGGATGAATCGGAAGACAAAGAAGATGGCTTCTTCGAAAGATGATCATTTATTTTATTTATTTAAGTTAGATAGCTGGATTTTCACTTGTTTATGGAGGTAAAGTATTGGTGGCACGGATTGACCATGCATAAAAAAGTGGAGAAGGGAGGGGTTATCCTGCCCGCTGGAGGGCTCAACGGTTGGTGGAGACGATCCGCGTGACTGCTGTGTCAGCCAATCAGGGCATAGGACCCAGAGTGAGCACATGTTTGGGAACTCCCCACGTTTGGGCTTTTATGAGATTTGTGACTGAGAGAGAGGGAAAATCTCTTGTCACAACCCGCCTATGGATCCACCAGTATCATTCAAATGTGTGCTCTTTTTACTAACAACAACTAGAGTCATTGCATGTGTGTTCTTTTTACTAACAACAATTGGAGTCTTTTCATGACTATTCTTTTCACATACCACATATGGATCCACCAGTGTCATTGCATGTGTGTTCTCTTCAGAGACCATACATGGATCTACCAGTGTCATTGCATGTGTGCTCTTTTTACTAACAACAACCAGAGTCATTGCATGTGTGTTCTCTTCAGAGACCACACATGGATCCACCAGTGTCATTGCATGTGCATTCTTTTTACTAACAACAACCAGAGTCATTGCATGTGTGTTCTTTTCACATACCACCTATGGATCGACCCGTGTCATTGCATGTGTGTTCTTTTTACTAACAACAATTGGAGTCATTTCATGACTGTTCTTTTCACATACCACATATGGATCCACCAGTGTCATTGAAATGTGTGTTCTCTTCAGAGACCACACATGGATCCACCAGTGTCATTGCATGTGTGTTCTTTTTACTAACAACAACTAGAGTCATTGCATGTGAGTTCTTTTCACATACCACACATGGATCCACAAGTGTCAATGCATGTGTGCTCTTTTCACAATGCACATATGGATCAACCAGTGTCATTGCATGTGTGTTCTTTTTACTAACAACAACCAGAGTCATTGAAATGTGTGTTCTTTTCACATACCACATATGGATCCACCAGATCATTGCATGTGTGTTTTTTTATTAACAACAACTGGGGTCATTGCATGTGTGTTCTTTTCACATGCCACATATGGATCCACCAATGTCATTGTATGTGTGCTCTTTTCACAATCCACCTATGGATCCACCAGTGTCATTTCATGTGTGCTCTTTTACTAACAACAACCAGAGTCATTGCATGTGTGTTCACTTCAGAGACCACACATGGATCCACCAGTGTCGTTGCATATGTGTCGTTTTTACTAACAACAACCAGAGTCATTGCATGTGTGTTCTTTTCACATACCACCTATGGATCCACCAGTGTCATTACAGGTGTGTTCTTTTTACTAACAACAACCAGAGTCATTTCATGACTGTTCTTTTCACATACCACATATGGATCCACCAGTGTCATTGAAAGTTCTCTTTAGAGACCACACATGGATCCACCAGTGTCATTGCATGTGTGGTCTTTTTACTAACAACAAGTGGAGTCATTACATGTGTGTTCTCTTTAGAGACCACACCTGGTTCCACTAGTGTCATTGCATGTGTGTTCTTTTCACAATCCACCTATGGATCCACCAGTGTCATTGCATGTGTGCGATTTTTACTAACAACAACCAGAGTCATTGCATGTGTGTTCCCTTCAGAGACCACACATTGATCCAGCACTATCATTGCATGTCTGTGCTTTTTACTAACAACAACCAGAGTTATTGCATGTGTGTTCTTTTCACATACCACCTATGGATCCATCAGTGTCATTGCATGTGTGTTCTTTTTACTAACAACAACTGGAGTCATTTCATGACTGTTATTTTCACATACCACATATGGATCCACCAGTGTCATTGAAATGTGTGTTCTCTTCAGAGACCACAGATGGATCCAACACTGTCATTGCATGTGTGTTCTTTTTACTAACAATAAATGGAGTCATTGCATGTGTGTTCTTTTCACATACCACACATGGATCCACCAGTCTCATTGCATGTGTGCTCTTTTCACAATCCACCAATGGATCCACCAGTGTCATTGCTTGTGTGTTCTTTTTACTAACAACAACCAGAGTCATTGAAATGTGTGTTCTTTTCACATACCACATATGGATCCACTAGTGTCATTGCATGTGTGATTTTTTTACTAACAACAACTGGGGTCATTGCCTGTGTGTTCTCTTCAGAGATCACACATGGATCCACCAGTGTCATTGCATGTGTGTTCTTTTTACTGACAACAACTAGAGTCATTGCATGTGTGTTATCCTGAGAGACTACACATGGATCCACCAATGTCATTCAATGTGTGTTGTTTTCACAATCCACCTATGGATCCACCAGTGTCATTGCATGTGTGCTCTTTTTACTATCAACAACCAGAGTCATTGCATGTGTGTTCTCTTTAGAGACCACACATGGATCCACCAGTGTCACTGCATGTGTGCTCTTTTCACAATCCACCTATGGATCCACCAGTGTCATTGCCTGTGTGTTCTTTTTACTAACAACAACCAGAGTCATTGAAATGTGTGTTCTTTTCACATACCACATATGGATCCACCAGTGTCATTGCATGTGTGTTCTTTTCACATACCACCTATGGATCCACCAGTGTCATTGCATATGTGTTCTTTTTACTAACAACAACCAGAGTCATTGCATGTGTGTTCTTTTCACATACCACCTATGGATCCACCAGTGTCATTGCATGTATGTTCTTTTTACTAACAACAACTGGAGTTATTTCATGACTGTTCTTTTCACATACCACATATGGATCCACTAGTGTTATTGCATGTGTGCTTTTTTTACTAACAACAACTAGGGTCATTGCATGTGTGTTCTCTTTAGAGACAAAACATGGATCCACCAGTGTTATTGCATGTGTGTTCTTTTCACAATCCACCTATGGATCCACCAGTGTCATTGCATGTGTGTTCTTTTTACTAACAACAACTGGAGTCATTTCATGACGTTTCATTTCACATACCACATATGGATCCACCAGTGTCATTGAAATGTGTCTTCTCTTCAGTGACCACTCATGGATCCACCTGTGTCATTGCATGTGTGTTCTTTTTACTAACAACAACTGGACTCATTGCATGTGTGTTCTTTTCACATACCACACATGGATCCACCAGTGTCATTGCATGTGCGCTCTTTTCACAATCCACCTATGGATCCACCAGTGTCATTGCATGTGTGTACTTTTTACTAACAACAACCAGAGTCATTGAAATGTGTGTTCCTTTCACATACCACATATGGATCCACCAGTGTTATTGCATGTGTGCTTTTTTACTAACAACAACTGGGGTCATTGCATGTGTGTTCTTTTCACATACCACATATGTATCCACCAGTGTCATTGTATGTGTTCTCTTTTCACAATCGACCTATGGATCCACAAGTGTCATTGCATGTGTGCTCTTTTTACTAACAACAACCAGAGTCATTGCATGTGTGTTCTCTTCAGAGACCACACATGGATCCACCAGTGTCATTGCATGTGTGTTCTTTTTACTGACAATAAACAGAGTCATTGCATGTGTGTTCTTTTCACATACGACCTATGGATCCACCAGTGTCATTGCATGTATATTCTTTTTACTAACAACAACTTGAGTCATTTCATGACTATTCTTTTCACATACCACATATGGATCCACCAGTGTCATTGAAATGTGTGTTCTCTTCGGAGACCACACATGGATCCACCAGTGTCATTGCATGTGTGTTCTTTTTACTAACATCAACTAGAGTCATTGCATCTGTGTTCTCTTTAGTGACCACACATGGATCCACCTGTGTCATTGCATGTGTGTTCTTTTCACAATCCACCTATGGATCCACCAGTGTCATTGCATGTGTGATCTTTTTACTAACAACAACAAGAGTCGTTGCATGTGTGTTATCTTCAGAGACCACACATGGATCCAGCAGTGTCATTGCATGTGTGTTCTTTTTATTAACAACAACCAGAGTCATTGCATGTGTGTTCTTTTCACCTTCCACCTATGGATCCACCAGTGTCATTGCATGTGTGTTCTTTTTACTAACAACCACTGGAGTCATTTTATGACTGTTCTTTTGACATACCACATATGGATCCACCAGTGTCATTGAAATGTGTGTTCTCTTTAGAGACCACACATGGATCCACCAGTGTCATTGCATGTGTTTTCTTTTTACTAACAACAACTGGAGTCATTGCATGTGTGTTCTTTTCACATACCACACATGGATTCACCAGTGTCATTGCATGTGTGCTCTTTTCATAATCCACCTATGGATCCACCAGTGTCATTGCCCTTGTGTTCTTTTTACTAACAACAACTAGAGTCATTGAAACGTGTGTTCTTTTCACATACCACATATGGATCCACCAGTGTCATTGCATGCGTGCTTTTTTACTAACAACAACTGGGGTCATTACATGTGTGTTCTCTTCAGAGACCACACATGGATCCACCAGTGTCATTGCATGTGTGCTCATTTTACTAACAACAACCAGAGTCATTGCATGTGTGTTCTCTTCAGAGACCACACATGGATCCACCAGTGTCATTGCATGTGTGTTCTTTTACTAACAACAACCGAGTCATTGCACGTGTTTTCTTTTCAAATACCACATATAGATCCACTAGTGTCATTGCATGTGTGTTCTTTTGACAAACAACAACTGGAGTCATTTCTTGACTGTTCTTTTCACATACCACATATGAATCCACCAGTGTTATTGCATGTGTGCTTTTTTTACTAACAAAAACTAGGGTCATTGCATGTGTGTTCTCTTCAGAGACCAAACATGGATCCACCAGTGTCATTGCATGTGTGTTCTTTTCACAATCTACCAATGGATCCACTAGTGTCATTGCATGTGTGTTCTTTTTACTAACAACAACTAGAGTCATTTCATGAATATTTTTTTCACATACCACATATGGATCCACCAGTGTCATTGAAATGTGTGTTCTCTTCAGAGACCACACATGGATCCACCAGTGTCATTGCATGTGTGTTCTTTTTACTAACAACAACAGGAGTCATTGAATGTGTGTTCTTTTCACATACCACACATGGATCCACCAGTGTCATTGCATGTGTGCTCTTTTCACAATCCACCTATGGATCCACCAGTGTCATTGCATGTGTGTTCTTTTTTACTAACAACAACAAGAGTCATTGAAATGTGTGTTCTCTTCAGAGACCACACATGGATCCACCAGTGTCATTGCATGTGTGTTCTTTTTACTAACAACAACTGGAGTCATTGCATGTGTGTTCTTTTCACATACCACATATGGATCCACCAGTGTCATTGTATGTGTTCTCTTTTCACAATCCACCTATGGATCCACCAGTGTCATTGCATGTGTGCTCTTTATACTAACAACAACCAGAGTCATTGTATGTGTGTTCTCTTCAGAGACGACACATGGATCCACCAGTGTTATTGCATGTATGTTCTTTTTACTAACAAAAAACAGAGTCATTGCATGTGTGTTCTTTGCACATACCACATATGGATCCACCAGTGTCATTGCATGTGTGTTCTTTTTACTAACAACAACTGGAGTCATTTCATGACTGTTCTTTTCACATACCACATATGGATCCACCAGTGTCATTGAAATGTGTGTTCTCTTCAGAGACCACACATGGATCCACTAGTGTCATTGCATGTGTGTTCTTTTTACTAACAACCACTGGAGTCATTTCTTGACTGTTCTTTTCACATACCACATATGGATCCACTAGTGTTATTGCATGTGTGCTTTTTTTACTAACAACAACTGGGGTCATTGCATGTGTGTTCCCTTCAGAGACCAAACATGGATCCGACAGTGTCATTGCATGTGTGTTCTTTTCACAATCTACCTATGGATCCACCAGAGTCATTGCATGTGGGTTCTTTTTACTAACAGCAACTAGAGTCATTTCATTACTGTTCTTTTCACATACCACATATGGATCCACCAGTGTCATTGAAATGTGTGTTCTCTTTAGAGACCACACATGGATCCACCAGTGTCATTGCATGTGTTTTCTTTTTACTAACAACAACTGGAGTCATTGCATGTGTGTTCTTTTCACATACCACACATGGATTCACCAGTGTCATTGCATGTGTGCTCTTTTCATAATCCACCTATGGATCCACCAGTGTCATTGCCCTTGTGTTCTTTTTACTAACAACAACTAGAGTCATTGAAACGTGTGTTCTTTTCACATACCACATATGGATCCACCAGTGTCATTGCATGCGTGCTTTTTTACTAACAACAACTGGGGTCATTACATGTGTGTTCTCTTCAGAGACCACACATGGATCCACCAGTGTCATTGCATGTGTGCTCATTTTACTAACAACAACCAGAGTCATTGCATGTGTGTTCTCTTCAGAGACCACACATGGATCCACCAGTGTCATTGCATGTGTGTTCTTTTTACTAACAACAACCAGAGTCATTGCACGTGTGTTCTTTTCACATACCACCTATAGATCCACTAGTGTCATTGCATGTGTGTTCTTTTGACAAACAACAACTGGAGTCATTTCTTGACTGTTCTTTTCACATACCACATATGAATCCACCAGTGTTATTGCATGTGTGCTTTTTTTACTAACAAAAACTAGGGTCATTGCATGTGTGTTCTCTTCAGAGACCAAACATGGATCCACCAGTGTCATTGCATGTGTGTTCTTTTCACAATCTACCAATGGATCCACTAGTGTCATTGCATGTGTGTTCTTTTTACTAACAACAACTAGAGTCATTTCATGAATATTTTTTTCACATACCACATATGGATCCACCAGTGTCATTGAAATGTGTGTTCTCTTCAGAGACCACACATGGATCCACCAGTGTCATTGCATGTGTGTTCTTTTTACTAACAACAACAGGAGTCATTGAATGTGTGTTCTTTTCACATACCACACATGGATCCACCAGTGTCATTGCATGTGTGCTCTTTTCACAATCCACCTATGGATCCACCAGTGTCATTGCATGTGTGTTCTTTTTACTAACAACAACAAGAGTCATTGAAATGTGTGTTCTCTTCAGAGACCACACATGGATCCACCAGTGTCATTGCATGTGTGTTCTTTTTACTAACAACAACTGGAGTCATTGCATGTGTGTTCTTTTCACATACCACATATGGATCCACCAGTGTCATTGTATGTGTTCTCTTTTCACAATCCACCTATGGATCCACCAGTGTCATTGCATGTGTGCTCTTTATACTAACAACAACCAGAGTCATTGTATGTGTGTTCTCTTCAGAGACGACACATGGATCCACCAGTGTTATTGCATGTATGTTCTTTTTACTAACAAAAAACAGAGTCATTGCATGTGTGTTCTTTGCACATACCACATATGGATCCACCAGTGTCATTGCATGTGTGTTCTTTTTACTAACAACAACTGGAGTCATTTCATGACTGTTCTTTTCACATACCACATATGGATCCACCAGTGTCATTGAAATGTGTGTTCTCTTCAGAGACCACACATGGATCCACTAGTGTCATTGCATGTGTGTTCTTTTTACTAACAACCACTGGAGTCATTTCTTGACTGTTCTTTTCACATACCACATATGGATCCACTAGTGTTATTGCATGTGTGCTTTTTTTACTAACAACAACTGGGGTCATTGCATGTGTGTTCCCTTCAGAGACCAAACATGGATCCGACAGTGTCATTGCATGTGTGTTCTTTTCACAATCTACCTATGGATCCACCAGAGTCATTGCATGTGGGTTCTTTTTACTAACAGCAACTAGAGTCATTTCATTACTGTTCTTTTCACATACCACATATGGATCCACCAGTGTCATTGAAATGTGTGTTCTCTTTAGAGACCACACATGGATCCACCAGTGTCATTGCATGTGTGTTCTTTTTACTAACAACAACTGGAGTCATTGTATGTGTGTTCTTTTCACATACCACACATGGATCCACCAGTGTCATTGCATGTGTGCTCTTTTCACAATCCACCTATGGATCCACCGGTGTCATTGCCTGTGTGTTCTTTTTACTAACAACAACCAGAGTCATTGAAATGTGTGTTATTTTCACATACCACATATGGATCCACAAGTGTAATTGCATGTGTGCTTTTTTTACTAACAACAACTGGAGTCATTGCATGTGTGTTCTTTTTACTAACAACAACTGGAGTCATTGCATGTGTGTTCTTTTCACATACCACACATGGATCCACCAGTTTCATTACATGTGTGCTCTTTTCACAATCCACCTATGGATACACTAGTGTCATTACATGTGTGTTCTTTTTACTAACAACAACTAGAGTCATGGAAATGTGTGTTCTTTTCACATACCACCTATGGATCCACCAGTGTCATTGCATATGTGTTCTTTTTACTAACAATAACTAGAGTCATTTCATGACCGTTCTTTTCACATAACACATTTGGATCCACCAGTGTCATTGAAATGTGTGTTCTTTTCACATGCCACATATGGATCCACCAGTGTCATTGCATGTGTGCTTTTTTACTAACAACAACTAGGGTCATTGCATGTGTGTTGTCTTAAGAGACCACACATGGATCCACCAGTGTCATTGCATGTGTGCTCTTTTCACAATACACCTATGGATCCACCAGTGTCATTGCATGTGTGCTGTTTTTACGAACAACAACTAGAGTCATTGCATGTGTGTTCTCTTCAGAGACCACACATGGATTCACAAGTGTCATTGCATGTGTATTCTTTTTACTAACAACAACAAGAGTCATTGCATGTGTGTTCTTTTCACATACCACCTATGGATCCACCAGTGTCATTGCATGTGTGTTCTTTTTACTAACAACAACTGGAGTCATTTCATGACTGTTCTTTTCACATACCACATATGGATCCACTAGTGTCATCGAAATGTGTGTTCTCTTCAGAGACCACACATGGATCCACCAGTGTCATTGCATGTGTGTTCTTTTTACTAACAACAACTAGAGTCATTGCATGTGTGTTCTTTTCACATACCACACATGGATCCACCAGTGTCATTGCATGCGTGCTCTTTTCACAATCCACCTATGGATGCACCAGTGTCATTGCCTGTGTGTTCTTTTTACTAACAACAACCAGAGTCATTGAAATGTGTGTTCTTTTCACATACCACATATGGATCCACAAGTGTAATTGCATGTGTGCTTTTTTTACTAACAACAACTGGAGTCATTGCATGTGTGTTCTTTTCACATACCACACATGGATCCACCAGTTTCATTGCATGTGTGCTCTTTTCACAATCCACCTATGGATACACTAGTGTCACTACATGTGTGTTCTTTTTACTAACAACAACCAGCGTCATGGAAATGTGTGTTCTTTTCACATACCACCTATGGATCCACCAGTGTCATTGCATGTGTGTTCTTTTAACTAACAATAAATAGAGTCATTTCATGACTATTCTTTTCACATAACACATTTGGATCCACCAGTGTCATTGAAATGTGTGTTCATTTAACATACCACATATGGATCCACCAGTGTCATTGCATGTGTGCTTTTTTTACTAACAACAACTGGGGTCATTGCATGTGTGTTCTCTTAAGAGACCACACATGGATCCACCAGTGTCATTGCATGTGTGCTCTTTTCACAATACACCTATGGATGCACCAGTGTCATTGCATGCGTGCTCTTTTTACTAACAACAACCAGAGTCATTGCATGTGTGTTCTCTTCAGAGACCACACATGGATTCACCAGTGTCATTGCATGTGTGTTCTTTTTACTAACAACAACAAGAGTCATTGCATGTGTGTTCTTTTCACATACCACCTATGGATCCACCAGTGTCATTGCATGTGTGTTCTTTTTACTAACAACAGCTGGAGTCATTTCATGACTGTTCTTTTCACATACCATATATGGATCCACTGGTGTCATCGAAATGTGTGTTCTCTTCAGAGACCACACATGGATCCACCAGTGTCATTGCATGTGTGTTCTTTTTACTAACAACAACTGGAGTCATTGCACGTGTGTTCTTTTCACATACCACACATGGATCCACCAGTGTCATTGCATGTGTGCTCTTTTCACAATCCACCTATGGATGCACCAGTGTCATTGCCTGTGTGTTCTTTTTACTAACAACAACCAGAGTCATTGAAATGTGTGTTCTTTTCACATACCACATATGGATCCACAAGTGTCATTGCATGTCTGTTCTTTTTACTAACAACAACTGGAGTCATTGCATGTGTGTTCTTTTCACATACCACATATGGATCCACCAGTGTCATTGTATGTGTTCTCTTTTCACAATCCACCTATGGATCCACCAGTGTCATTGCATGTGTGCTCTTTTTACTAACAACAACCAGAGTCATTGTATGTGTGTTCTCTTCAGAGACGACACATGGATCCACCAGTGTTATTGCATGTATGTTCTTTTTACTAACAACAAACAGTCATTGCATGTGTGTTCTTTGCACATACCACATATGGATCCACCAGTGTCATTGCATGTGTGTTCTTTTTACTAACAACAACTGGAGTCATTTCATGACTGTTCTTTTCACATACCACATATGGATCCACCAGTGTCATTGAAATGTGTGTTCTCTTCAGAGACCACACATGGATCCACTAGTGTCATTGCATGTGTGTTCTTTTTACTAACAACCACTGGAGTCATTTCTTGACTGTTCTTTTCACATACCACATATGGATCCACCAGTGTTATTGCATGTGTGCTTTTTTTACTAACAACAACTGGGGTCATTGCATGTGTGTTCCCTTCAGAGACCAAACATGGATCCGACAGTGTCATTGCATGTGTGTTCTTTTCACAATCTACCTATGGATCCACTAGAGTCATTGCATGTGGGTTCTTTTTACTAACAGCAACTAGAGTCATTTCATTACTGTTCTTTTCACATACCACATATGGATCCAACAGTGTCATTGAAATGTGTGTTCTCTTTAGAGACCACACATGGATCCACCAGTGTCATTGCATGTGTGTTCTTTTTACTAACAACAACTGGAGTCATTGTATGTGTGTTCTTTTCACATACCACACATGGATCCACCAGTGTCATTGCATGTGTGCTCTTTTCACAATCCACCTATGGATCCACCGGTGTCATTGCCTGTGTGTTCTTTTTACTAACAACAACCAGAGTCATTGAAATGTGTGTTATTTTCACATACCACATATGGATCCAATAGTGTAATTGCATGTGTGCTTTTTTTACTAACAACAACTAGAGTCATTGCATGTGTGTTCTTTTTACTAACAACAACTGGAGTCATTGCATGTGTGTTCTTTTCACATACCACACATGGATCCACCATTTTCATTACATGTGTGCTCTTTTCACAATCCACCTATGGATACACTAGTGTCATTACATGTGTGTTCTTTTTACTAACAACAACTAGAGTCATGGAAATGTGTGTTCTTTTCACATACCACCTATGGATCCACCAGTGTCATTGCATATGTGTTCTTTTTACTAACAATAACTAGAGTCATTTCATGACCGTTCTTTTCACATAACACATTTGGATCCACCAGTGTCATTGAAATGTGTGTTCTTTTCACATGCCACATATGGATCCACCAGTGTCATTGCATGTGTGCTTTTTTTACTAACAACAACTAGGGTCATTGCATGTGTGTTGTCTTAAGAGACCACACATGGATCCACCAGTGTCATTGCATGTGTGCTCTTTTCACAATACACTTATGGATCCACCAGTGTCATTGCATGTGTGCGCTTTTTACGAACAACAACTAGAGTCATTGCATGTGTGTTCTCTTCAGAGACCACACATGGATTCACAAGTGTCATTGCATGTATGTTCTTTTTACTAACAACAACAAGAGTCATTGCATGTGTGTTCTTTTCACATACCACCTATGGATCCACCAGTGTCATTGCATGTGTGTTCTTTTTACTAACAACAACTGGAGTCATTTCATGACTGTTCTTTTCACATACCACATATGGATCCACTAGTGTCATCGAAATGTGTGTTCTCTTCAGAGACCACACATGGATCCACCAGTGTCATTGCATGTGTGTTCTTTTTACTAACAACAACTAGAGTCATTGCATGTGTGTTCTTTTCACATACCACACATGGATCCACCAGTGTCATTGCATGCGTGCTCTTTTCACAATCCACGTAGGGATGCACCAGTGTCATTGCCTGTGTGTTCTTTTTACTAACAACAACCAGAGTCATTGAAATGTGTGTTCTTTTCACATACCACATATGGATCCACAAGTGTAATTGCATGTGTGCTTTTTTTACTAACAACAACTGGAGTCATTGCATGTGTGTTCTTTTCACATACCACACATGGATCCACCAGTTTCATTGCATGTGTGCTCTTTTCACAATCCACCTATGGATACACTAGTGTCACTACATGTGTGTTCTTTTTACTAACAACAACCAGCGTCATGGAAATGTGTGTTCTTTTCACATACCACCTATGGATCCACCAGTGTCATTGCATGTGTGTTCTTTTAACTAACAATAAATAGAGTCATTTCATGACTATTCTTTTCACATAACACATTTGGATCCACCAGTGTCATTGAAATGTGTGTTCATTTAACATACCACATATGGATCCACCAGTGTCATTGCATGTGTGCTTTTTTTACTAACAACAACTGGGGTCATTGCATGTGTGTTCTCTTAAGAGACCACACATGGATCCACCAGTGTCATTGCATGTGTGCTCTTTTCACAATACACCTATGGATGCACCAGTGTCATTGCATGCGTGCTCTTTTTACTAACAACAACCAGAGTCATTGCATGTGTGTTGTCTTCAGAGACCACACATGGATTCACCAGTGTCATTGCATGTGTGTTCTTTTTACTAACAACAACAAGAGTCATTGCATGTGTGTTCTTTTCACATACCACCTATGGATCCACCAGTGTCATTGCATGTGTGTTCTTTTTACTAACAACAGCTGGAGTCATTTCATGACTGTTCTTTTCACATACCATATATGGATCCACTGGTGTCATCGAAATGTGTGTTCTCTTCAGAGATCACACATGGATCCACCAGTGTCATTGCATGTGTGTTCTTTTTACTAACAACAACTGGAGTCATTGCACGTGTGTTCTTTTCACATACCACACATGGATCCACCAGTGTCATTGCATGTGTGCTCTTTTCACAATCCACCTATGGATGCACCAGTGTCATTGCCTGTGTGTTCTTTTTACTAACAACAACCAGAGTCATTGAAATGTGTGTTCTTTTCACATACCACATATGGATCCACAAGTGTAATTGCATGTGTTCTTTTTTTACTAACAACAACTGGAGTCATTGCATGTGTGTTCTTTTCACATACCACACATGGATCCACCAATTTCATTGCATGTGTGCTCTTTTCACAATCCACCTATGGATACACCAGTGTCACTACATGTGTGTTCTTTTTACTAACAACAACCAGCGTCATGGAAATGTGTGTTCTTTTCACATACCACCTATGGATCCACCAGTGTCATTGCATGTGTGTTCTTTTTACTAACAATAACTAGAATCATTTCATGACTATTATTTTCATATAACACATTTGGATCCACCAGTGTCATTGAAATGTGTGTTCTTTTAACATACCACATATGGATCCACCAGTGTCATTGCATTTGTGCTTTTTTACTAACAACAACTCGGGTCATTGCATGTGTGTTCTCCTAAGAGACCACACATGGATCCACTAGTGTCATTGCATGTGTGCTCTTTTCACAATACACCTATGGATGCACCAGTGTCATTGCATGTGTGCTCTTTTTACTAACAACAACCAGAGTCATTGCATGTGTGTTCTCTTCAGAGACCACACATGGATTCACCAGTGTCATTGCATGTGTGTTCTTTTTACTAACAACAACCAGAGTCATTGCATGTGTGTTCTTTTCACATACCACCTATGGATCCACCAGTGTCATTGCATGTGTGTTCTTTTTACTAACAACAGCTGGAGTCATTTCATGACTGTTCTTTTCACATACCATATATGGATCCACTGGTGTCATCGAAATGTGTGTTCTCTTCAGAGACCACACATGGATCCACCAGTGTCATTGCATGTGTGTTCTTTTTACTAACAACAACTGGAGTCATTGCACGTGTGTTCTTTTCACATACCACACATGGATCCACCAGTGTCATTGCATGTGTGCTCTTTTCACAATCCACCTATGGATGCACCAGTGTCATTGCCTGTGTGTTCTTTTTACTAACAACAACCAGAGTCATTGAAATGTGTTCCCTTTAGAGACCACACATGGATCCACCAGCGTCATTGCATGTGTGTTCTTTCTACTAACAACAACCAGCGTCATTGCATGTCTGTTCTTTTCACAATCCACCTATGGATCCACAAGTGTCATTGCATGTGTGTTCTTTTAACTAACAATAACTGGAGTCATTTCATGGCTGTTCTTTTCACATACCACATATGGATCCACCAGTGTCATTGAAATGTGTGTTCTCTTTAGAGACCACACATGGATCCACCAGTGTCACTTCATGTGTGTTCTTTTTACTAACAACAACTAGAGTCATTGCATGTGTGTTCTTTTCACATACCACACATGGATCCACCAGTGTCATTGCATGTGTGCTCTTTTCACAATCCACCTATGGAACTTCCACCAGTGTCATTGCCTGTGTGTTCTTTTTACTAACGACAACCAGAGTCATTGAAATGTGTGTTCTTTTCACATAGCACATATGGATCCACCAGTGTCATTGCATGTGTGCTTTCTTTACTAACAACAACTGGGGTCATTGCATGTGTGTTCTCTTCAGAGACCACACATGGATCCACCAGTGTCATTGCATGTGTGTTCTTTTCACAATCCACCTATGGATCCACCAGTGTCATTGCATGTGTGCTCTTTTTACTAACAACAACCAGAGTCATTGGATGTGTGTTCTCTTCAGAGACCACACATGGATCCACCTGTGTCATTGCATGTGTGTTCTTTTTACTAACAACAACCATAGTCATTTCATATGTGCTCTTTTCACATACCACCTATGGATCCACCAGTGTCATTGCATGTGTGCTCTTTTTACTAACAACAACCAGAGTCATTGCATGTGTTCTTTTCACATACCACCTATGGATCCACCAGTGTCATTGAAATGTGTGTTCTCTTCAGAGACCACACATGGATCCACTAGTGTTATTGCATGTGTGTTCTTTTTACTAACAACAACTGGAGTCATTGCATGTGTGTTCTTTTCACATACCACACATGGATCCACCAATGTCATTGCATGTGTGCTCTTTTCACAATCCACATATGGATATACCAGTGTCATTGCCTGTGTGTTCTTCTTACTAACAACAACCAGAGTCATTGAAATGTGTGTTCTTTTCACATACCACATATGGATCCACCCGTGTCATTGCATGTGTGCTTTTTCACTAACAACAACTAGGGTCATTGCATGTGTGTTCTCTTCAGAGACCACACATGGATCCACCAGTGTCATTGCATGTGTGATCTTTTTACTAACAACAACCAGAGTCATTGCATCTGTGTTCTCTTTAGAGACCACACATGGATCCACAAGTGTCATTGAATGTGTGTTCTTTTTACTAACAACAACCAGAGTCATTGCATGTGGGTTCTTTTTTCTAACAACAACTAGGGTCATTTCATGACTATTCTTTTCACATACCACATATGGATCCACCAGTGTCATTGAAATGTGTGTTCTCCTTAGAGACCACACATGGATCCACCAGTGTCATTGCATGTGTGTTCTTTTCACTAACAACAACTGGAGTCATTGCATGCGTGTTCTTTTCACATACCACACATGGATCCACCAGTGTCATTGCATGTGTGCTATTTTCACAATCCACCTATGGATCCACCAGTGTCATTGCCTGTGTGTTCTTTTTACTAACAACAACCAGAGTCATTGAAATGTGTGTTCTTTTCACATACCACATATGGACCCACAAGTGTAATTGCATGTGTGATTTTTTACTAGCAACAACTGGAGTCATTGCATGTAAGTTATTTTCACATACCACACATGGATCCACCAGTTTCATTGCATGTGTGCTCTTTTCACAATCCACCTATGGATACACCAGTGTCATTACATGTATGTTCTTTTTACTAACAACAACCAGAGTCGTGGAAATGTGTGTTCTTTTCACATACCACATATGGATCCACCAGTATTATTGCTTGTGTGGTTTTTTACTAACAACAACTAGGATCATTGCATATATGTTCTCTTCAGAGACCACACATGGATCCACCAGTGACATTGCATGTGTGCTCTTTTTACTAACAACAACTAGAGTCATTGCATGTGTGTTCTCTTCAGAGACCACACATGGATCCACAAGTGTCATTGCATGTGTGTTATTTTTACTAACAACAACTAGAGTCATTGCATTTGTGTTCTTTTCACAATCCACCTATGGCTCCACCAGTGTCATTGCATGTGTGCTTTTTTTACTAACAACAACCAGAGTCATTGCATGTGCGTTCTCTTCAGAGACCACACATGGATCCACAAGTGTCATTGCATGTGTGTTCTTTTTACTAACAACAACCGGAGTAATTTTAGGTGTGCTCTTTTCACATACCACCTATGGATCCACCAATGTCATTGCATGTGTGTTCTTTTTACTAACAACAACCAGAGTCATTGCATGTGTGTTCTTTTCACATACCACCTATGGATCCACTAGTGTCATTGTATGTGTGTTCTTTTTACTAACAACAACCAGAGTCATTTCATGACTGTTCTTTTCACATAACAGATATGGATCCACCAGTGTCATTGAAATGTGTGTTCTTTTCACATACCACATATGGATCCACCAGTGTCATCGCATGTGTGCTTTTTTACTAACAACAACTGGGGTCATTGCATGTGTGTTCTCTTCAGAGAGCACACATGGATCCACCAGTGTCATTGCATGTGTGCTCTTTTCAAAATCCACCTATGGATCCACCAGTGTCATTGCATGTGTGCTCTTTTTAATAACAACAACCAGAGTCATTGCATGTGTGTTCTCTTTAGAGACCACACATGTATCCACCAGTGTCATTGCACGTGTGTTCTTTTTACTAACAAAAACCAGAGTCGTTGCATGTGTGTTCTTTTCACATACCACCTATGGATCCACCAGTGTTATTGCATGTGTGTTCCTTTTACTAACAACAACTAGAGTCATTTCATGACTGTTCTTTTCACATACCATATATGGATCCACCAGTGTCATTGAAATGTGTGTTCTCTTCAGAGACCACACATGTATCCACTAGTGTCATTGCATGTGTGCTTTTTTTACTAACAACAACTGGTGTCATTTCATGTGTGTTCTCTTCAGAGACCACACATGGATCCACTAGTGTCATTGAATGTGTGTTCTTTTCACAATCCACCTATGGATCCACCAATGTCATTGCATGTGTGCTCTTTTTACTAACAACAACCAGAGTCATTGCATGTGTGTTCTCTTCATAGACCACACATAGATCCACAAGTGTCATTTCATGTGTGTTCTTTATACTAACAACAACCAGAGTCAACCATGTTATACACAAAATTATTAATTACAATGATATATATGGTCGTACCTAGATGTTTTTGCTTTTTTTTATCATACTTACTTCGAGCAGCAAAATAGATTTATTGGAGATAGATACTTCTTTACGTGACACAACCTACGCGACAGACATGTCCGTCTAGTAAGTTGTGCACGCATAAAATTTGTAGCTCATAAAATATTCATAGATACCGATGAAATGAACTCAATTAACATGATTTCACTATAATTGGCAGCAACGACAGGCATAATATATTTCAGCTCATAAAAAATTTAATAGTACCATTACACTTAACCATGTCTTTAGACATACTATCCATATAATGAAAGGACCGTAAAATATTGTCTTAACATCTCATATTATTAGGTCGACAAATGACCCATGACCATCATAGTGAAAATGATCAAGGCTACTAAAGTTCCACATTTGGAACATAGAAGGCAAATAGGAAAGCCCCCTTACGTCCCACGTACAGCATGAAAAACATCTTATCTCCAATGCACCGAAAATCCTCCTCCTGTGACATCACTTCCCTCCACCCAGCGCAACATACTCGGCCATCCTCAGGAGAAATTGAGTATGACCCTTTGACCTTTGTGTATTTATCACACACAATTGTGATATCACCATATCCAGCCATGTCTTCAGGGACAAGGCGTCACGGGAGTTTCTGTTCTTGGTCCACATGCACAATGTGAACATTTGCTAATCGGAAAATTACAGGCACAATAAAGTAGATCACTCATACTTACCAGCTCTTTCTTCTGGCAATTTGTCCAGCTTAATGTGTAGATCAGAGACTCACATTTTCCAACTTGATAAGGCCCAACTCCATGTTCATCAATCAGCATGTCAATAATGTCAACATTGCTGACCACTGACTCCATCATTCTCCAGTTAATTATGGTTCCATCAGTGGCATGCATAGCGTCAAGTATGCCTTTCTTATCCTGGGTCAGATTGTAATATGCTGTACAAGTTCAAATACTTAATTAAATGAATATTACTGAATCAAAATTAAGATTAATGCATGGTAGGTACGTCAACATTAAGATTATTTAGGAACAAAGAAAAAATATCGTGCTAAACACAAAGCAACTACTTATTTTTTCATAAGGAAAAAACTAGAGACAATTCCATTGGTGACATTCTACACATTACAAAGTAGACTAGAAACCGAGCAAAATGGGTGAACCTAAATATTTTAGGGGATCTACATATATACATCCATTTTATACAAACTCGTAAACATCGTATATTTGTAAACGGAGGGAGTACTTCAAATAAGCAGTTACTTACATGGTGGGTGATCGGTAGGGTTGATCGATGTCACAGGGGTAGATGGACCTTGTGTGTCGATAGAGAAGACAAGCTCCGTTCCAACATCCAGATTGTAGACTCTAGCAAATTCTCTCTAATATTGGCCTTCAAGATATGTTCTGCCATCCTTGTTGATACAATCAACATTGAATTCTAACCCTTCTTCCGTAACCACCTCGACCACAAAATCATTCTCGTGGTCGACAGAGTCGATGGCAAACTTCTTAAGGAAATTCGCTCTAGCATAGCAGGGTATTAGCTGAAGAAAAATGGAACATGTTTACTACATGACAAACTAACAGATGCTATAATTCATGACAGAAGGGTGGAATAGGAAAGACTGATGATAATACAAAAATAAAACTAGTACCGTCATTTCTTCAAAATTCTATACAAGGGTGAGAACGAAAAAGGACTTGATCTTGTCGCCCAGGCCGCACAGACCCTTGGTGTCAAAACACCAAGGACACTACGAATCAAAAAAAGAAAATTTAAAGATCATTGGCCGTACATTTTTGTCCAAAAAGATCCAGTACATGCAAACTAGATAGGTTAGATTTTTACCGCAACGATCTTGCCCTTCGCCATCCCTCTCTCTCGACAGATCTGTGGCCTAGGCAAAGGTGGTTTAGATGGCGGCGCTGACTCCAACTATGCCTTTAGGGTTTGTTGGAGGGAGAGCGTATATATATGGTCCGACTATGCATGCATGTCGGGCCTGGACCCAATTGTAAGCTTAATTTGTGGGCTCGACGTGATTAGCTTTAGCCGTTAGGCAAAACAAGGAAATATATTGATTACATTTAGTGCGCAGAGCAAGGAAATTGATTTGGTTTTTATTGCTCTGACTTAGTCGTCATAGTTAGGTCCTGTAAGATCCTCAATAGAATCTTGAGACTAATAAGGAAAGAATTAGCTATATTAATTAAATCCTTTACTTAGAATATTTTGCAAATTTTATGAAAAGTATTGGAAATAAGGAGTTTGCCTTTCATGTTTGTGGTTGTTTTTAGACATTCTAAAGGATCATCAGTATGTAAAGTACATAAGTTTCTGGTTTGAGATTGGTTTCAAAAACATTTTGTAGTCCAAACTTACTTCAAACTTTCTTAGCTACAAAATAAAGCATCAAACCATCTAATTTAGTAAACAAATGCAGTGTGCATCAACATGAGAATTCAGATAACAAGTGCACCAGTAACGCAACAGCAAACTCCATACACATTAACATAGTCTTAAACAACTGGGTATGATTGCCCAGCTTCCACCATACATAAACTAAACTTAGTCTTCAAACATCACACAGTTTATCTTCATCTCGAGGGGGACAACACAAACATAAACTAAACATGTGGAAATAGAACATGAGGGCCAACAGCAGGACCGATAACCGGGATGAGGCCACCCTTGACGTACTTGTCAAGAAATCTGCCAAAGGCGGCATGCTTCGCCATGGTGTGGCCCTTGTGCTTCTGCCTACTGCCTACGCCAACGCCATCCGCGTGCTGGATCATGCTCTCTAAATTCTTGGTGAAGGCCCTGCCGCAGAATGGGCAAGATAGCTCCCTGTGGCTGCGGAAAGGTATCTAGCCACTCACCAGCCGCTTAAGAACAAAGCGGCTCTTGCGGTCCCTGTCGTCCTTGCCATGTCCCACGTCGTCAGAGTCTTCCTGTGAATTTTGAAATACGTAAGAAGTGAGATAAATAGGAGCACAACAACGATGAAACGAAATAAGCTGTAAAAAATTAACAATGCTGCCAAAATTATTCTAAATTGTTGCGATGATAGTACTAACATTTGATGAATCAAGGACAATTTTGTGTTGCAGTGATAGTACTAACATTTGATGAATCGAGGATAATGTAGTGTGACCAATATTTGATGAATCGAGGACAGTTTTGTCTTATCATGTCTAGTGAGCGCTAGAATGCCTGAGCGTTCGTTTCTATCTGCTTCAAAGTCCATAATGGATAATTTATTAAAGAACAATATTCTTTGGGGACATAATTCAAGGCATGTGAACTTTAGGGGCAAATAACCAATTTTGCCTAAATAAAATTCTTGCAATCATAATCACTAGAATGAAAGAAGACTCGGATGAATTTAAGTTTCAAACGCATTGATCATTACACATTAAATTCCATTCATCAGATCAATCATTTCTTTCCAAATAAAATTCTTGTTATCATAATCTCTACAATCAAATTAGACTCAGATCAATTTAAGGCACTTAATGATGAATCATTTACAAGTTAACTACCTTAACACATTCAGAAAGTTATCTGATAACTATGAACCGATAGATATCATATGAGCAATCATAATAAGTAGAATTAAAGAAGGCTTGGATGAATTTAAGTTTTAAACGCATTGATCGTTACACTAAATAGGATATTGATTCAAACACACTATGGAATCATCACATTAATAAGCAGCAAATTTAGATAATGGTAATTATGAATTCCATGCATCATATCAATCCTTTATTCCCAAACAAAATTCTTGCTATCATAATCTCTACAATCAAATTAGACTCAAATAAATTTAAGTCGCTTGTGTTGATCAATCATGTGCAAGGTAACTACCTTAACACATTCAGAATGTAATCTGATAACTATTAAGTGATAGATATCATATAAGCAATCATAATCACTAGAATGAAACAAGACTCGGATGAATTTAAGTTTCAAACGCATTGATCATTACACTTAACAAGATACTAATTGATACACACTATGGAATCAACACATTAATAAGCAGCAAATTAAGAAAATGGTAATTATAAATTCTATGCATCAGATCAATCTTTTCTTCCCAAACAAAAATCTTTGTTATCATAATCTCTACAATCAAATCAGACTCGGATGAATTTAAGGCACAACATTCAGAAATTAATCTGATAACCATGAACCCATATATATTATATGAGTAAGAATACTATATGGCAGATCAAATCAAAGTCAACTACAAAGGAACCGTACGAATCCTAGAATCAAGAATATCTAGAAGACCACCTAGACAGCACAAATCAATCTACTCTACGACCAAACCCTATGTGAACAGTAAGATGAACAGAGGAGATCGAACAGAATAGCTCAGAACCTCGGTGCCATCGTCGGAGGCCTCCTCCTTGAACGGTACATCTTCTTTGCGGGCTTGTTCATAGAGGTACTCGATGGATTTAGGGTCTTCACCGTCATAGTACTCATCGTCCGGCACGACGATGACCTGGCGGTCTACCTGCGGGTTTTGTAGATCTGCCGTGGGAGCCACGACGTCCTCCTTCTTCTCATCATCGACGGCGACCACGACTGGTACGGTGGAGTACGCAACGGTCACGGCGCACCGACGAGCGGCTGGTGCTCCCGAAGAAGACTCCTCGCCCGCCACCGCGGTGACGACCGCGGGTGCATTGCCAGAGCCGCCGACTGCCTTCGACTCCGGCTCGTCTTCGCGAGCGCGCTTCATCTTGCAGATTCACTAAGGGATGAGATTGGTGGTGCGGTGGTGGGAGCGGATTGGGGTTTTCAGCGGATTGGGGAAGAAGTGGACGATGGTGGGAGAGACGATGAGACTGATGTGTTATATAGATGCTGGCGGTTCGGTTTCCTCTGGTGCACGCGTGGGTGTGGAATCGTGTAGTCCTGCATGTAGTCCACTTTCCCATTGCTTTTACATTGGACCCACGCATGACATTTGGGAGAGTGGCGCGTTGCAGCGGAAATCTCTAGAAATTCTATATTATATAAATTGTTAAAAAAAATCTATATTATATAAGTAAAAAAAGTATATTGTGTATAAAACAATAAGTTTTCTAAAATATTTTATAGAGAAATATTGAATTTGTTCAAATTAGTTGAAATCCTAAATTAAATTGGAACCAATCTCGGTCAAACTGGAACACACAGATGCCAATGGGTCATGAGTGTAACTGGACCCACATGTGTCATCAGGGTCAACTTTTGTCCAATCTCAGTCAACATAGAACCCACAGATGCCATTGGGCCTACTTGCACCAATGCTAGTGTAAGTGGACCCACGTGTGTCATCAGGTCAACTTTTGTCCAATCTCACCAAACCGACCCACGCTTTCATTGGTACCCGCATGCACCGATGCTAGTGTAACTGGACCCACATGTGTCATCAAGTCAACTTAAGCCCACCGAGAAGCACTTTGTGATCAACGGAAAACACTTGGCGGTACATGACATGAAATAGGTGAGAAGCCACCCAATGTTTCCAAGTGCTACCTCAAAAGCACCAAGTCCGGGAGAAAGCATATACGAGACCATCGAGAAGCACTTGGCTATCAACGCAAAGCAACGTGACAGCATATTACATGAAATAGGTGTGAAGCCTCCCAACATTGCCAAGTGCTTCCACAAAAGCTCCATGTCCGGGATATATCATATACAAGTCCACCGAGAAGCACTTAGATGCTACCGTAAGGCACTTGGCAGTATATTAGATGCAATTGGGCTTCCCACACGAACTGTGTCCATATGAAAGTACAAAGTCCCCAGACTTCAAGAAGACCGACTAGGCATCGAGACATAATTGCAACGAACATGTTTGGGTTCCACTTGTAACTTACCAAGCCAATTTCATGAGTTTGAACATCATGCATCTAAAAAGCTAACACTCGGTCATCAGACCCCCACAAAGGGGGAGGGAGTCGACTGAACATCTCAGCCATTGGCGGGAATTTCGCCCGCATCCGATCCCCAATTCTTGTTCACCCCAGATGATCGTGTTGGGTAAATTGTGACCTCGTACGATCGTATCGGGTGAGCAACAGCCGCTTCGTCACAGTACTGACTTATGGGCTAACAGGTCAGAAGTAATAAAGTGAATAAAAAGAAAAAATAGTGGCAATATAAATATTGCTAATATATCAGGACTGTCTTACTAATAATTCTAATGAGTTATCTTGGAATTTAGAATAAAATAAAAAACCCTATATTATGCTCAAGGAAAGTAGATGTATATAGGAGCTTATACCTTCAAAAAAAATACACCAGTTTATTCGAACAAGGCAGCAAGATGACAACATTGCCAAAAGGAAAAAAAAATCCATAACAACCTGGCGAAACAAAAGACTGAACAAGTCTGGAAGAACGTACCTCAACATCATGGAAGTATCTTGGCATATAGTAGCGGAAACACTTGGTGCTCTAGATCGTGGAAAACACGACTAGCGTCTCGCGTGTGTCGGTTACGCTCAAAACAAGCCAATTCTGGGCGATACGTTCGACCGAATGGGTAAAACGTGGAAACTGGGAGACATCTTGGAAAACAGCCCGACGTCGTGGAAAATACGACTAGCGTCTCGCGTGAGTCGGTTACGCTCAAAACATGCCAAAACTGGGCGATACGTTGGACCGAACGACTAAACGTGGAAACCGGGCAAAAATCCATGGCTTCGTGGAAACACTTGGTGCTAGCTATGTGGGCCCACATTTGTCATCAGGGTCAACTTAAGCCCAATCTTAGTCAAACTTGACCCACATATGCCATAGGGTCCCACATGCACCGATGCTAGCTATGTGGGCCCACATGTGTCATCAGGGTCAACTTAAGCCCAATCTTAGTCAAACTAGACCCACAGATGCCATAGGGTCCCACATGCACCAATGTTAGCTAAGTGGACCCACATGTGTCATCAGGGTCAACTTTTGCGGCGATATGAGTCAACATAGAACCCATAGATGCCATTGGGCCCACATGCACCAATGCTAGTGTATGTGGACCCACGTGTGTCATCAGGGTCAACTTAAGCCCAATCTTAGTCAAACTGGGCCCACGTGTGTCATCAGGGTCAACTTAAGCTCAATCTTAGTCAAACTGGACCCACAGATGCCATAGGGTCCCACATGCACCGCTGCTAGCTATGTGGGCCCACATGTGTCATCAGGGTCAACTTAAGCCCAATCTTAGTCAAACTGGATCCACAGATGCCATAGGGCCCCACATGCACCGCTGCTAGCTATGTGGGCCCGCATGTGTCATCAGGGTCAACTTAAACCCAATCTTAGTCAAACTGGACCCACAGATGCCATAGGGTCCCACATGCACCGCTGCTAGCTATGTGGGCCCACATGTGTCATTAGGGTCAACTTAAGCCCAATCTTAGTCAAACTGGACCCACATATGCTATTGGGCCCACTTGCACCAATGCTTGTGTATGTGGACCCACGTGAGTCATGGTACATTCTATGTGGAAGCTCATATGCGGGATTGTTGTTTTGATGAGAATGAAATGTTTCAAGTTTAAAAAAATTTGTGTCAACTAGTTCACGTAAAATTTATCAGTGTGTAGGTTTTCAATTTTTATGAGATAATTTGAATCAGTTATGCACTGTACAAGCTTAGGACAAACTTGAGTTGAAAGTTGTAGGAAAGCCATGGGTTCAATTTTTGAAATTAAGTTGCAGCCACGACCAAAGGATTGGTGAAAGCCCCGTGCGTTCAATTGTTGAAAGTTTGCAGCCACGACCGGACCGCACCACACCTACACACGTCGTATCGTAACAAAACTGATCCCACTGCTGCACCGCAATAACCTCATCGCATGCACCACACCTAAACACGTCGCACCATAACAAATTAAAACTTACCCCACTCCACCTCAATAACCGCATCGCACCACTCCTAAACGCGTCGCAGCGTAACAAAACTGACCGCACTGCACCGCACTAACGCATCACACCGTAACGGGTCGACTACATCGATGTACGGGCCCTCCGCCTCGACTCCACTGCCCTTGTAACACCACAATAACCGCAACACGTCCGCTTCTCGTCTGTTCTTCTTCCTCTTGCGTCTTCCTACTCCACACGACGGGGAACTCAGCATCCATGGATCCCTATGGAGACATCCTTGATGACTGGAAAACCACGGTTGACATCAAGCCCATCTGTGCCTATGGCACGAAGATTATGGAGGTGGTGTACACCAACGATGTGAACTACTTGAATCACATGCTGGAGAAGTTCGAGCAATTGCTCGAGAAAGAGACTTACAAGTTCCTCGGACTCGACCTCGAGTACATAAGGAATAGGTGGGACAAAGCTCCGTCACAAAAGCTCGCCGTCATCCAGATCGCCCTGAAGGAGACTATCCTCGTGTTCCACTACTGCGGGTAATATACGTACTAAGGATGGGCATTTCTATTTCAGGCCTCCTTTGATTCAAAGGATTTTTTATGGGTTTGTACAGGATTCAATCCCTATGTTTTTTCTATCAGCACATGTTTGATTCATAGGATTGTACCCTGTACGAACGTTTTCACATCAGGCCTTCTTTGATGCAGGGCTTGTTTGATTCAAAGGAATCTCATATGAATTTTGGAGGATTTTGATCCTTAGAAATTTTTCCTATGTGCATTATTTAATTCCTATAGGTTTAAGTCCTTGTGGATTTTGTTAGATCAAGTATTATGCATGATCTATGGGCGTTGTACGTGGCCTAATAGCACGGTTTCGTAATTTCCTTATTCAACGTTGTCATCAAATAATTGTACACCATCCAAATTATTGTCATGTCATAGTTTGCATCTATACTGCAGGAGAAGGGAGCCTTGTCCGAAACTGGTTATGTGCATATTTTTATTTTCCATTTGAGATCATGTATAATTAGCCAATGCAAATACATTGTTTGCACTCGTTTATTTCAAATACTTAGACATGTTAGTTCAAGTATTATGCATGATCTGTGGGTGTTGTACATGACCTAATGGTACGGTTATGCAATTACCTTGTTTAACATTATTATCAAATAATTGTACATCATCCAAATTATTTTCATGTCTTAATTTGCATTTATACTGCAGGAGATGGGAGCCTTGTTTGAAACTGGCAGAGTTCCTTCAGGAAAAGGGGATCACTTTCGCTAGCGCGGACATCAGGAGTGATAAAGAGAAGCTTGCACATGAGGATATCACCATTCCAGAACAGTACCCCATCGACATCCAAGACATGGTTAAGACCAAAGAACGGTTCCATTGGGATCAGCCGTATGACAGGGACGGGATGTTATCTCTAGCAGTGATCATCATTTACAGAGATCTCGGGAATTGCAAGGCACTCCCGTACGATGGCCACGAAGTATGGGAGAACAAGCCACTTTCCGCGATGAACCTAGAGTATGCAGCAAGAGACGGGTATGTTTCCTACGAGCTGTATCGTAGGCTCATTACCTTAAGAGACGGGCTAGACCGGGGGACTCGCAAGGCTGCAATTAATGCAGCAGAAAAGGCGGTTAAGGCGGCATTGCCGCAGCCGAGTGATGCAAATGACGAGCAGGATGATGCAACGCAGCAGGCTGAAAGGGAACCGGCAAGGGTGATCTGGGAAGAGCAGCAGGCGGTCTGGGGAGCGGAAGAGGCGGATGGAGAGGTGGTGCATGTCGCCAAACGCTCACGGGAAGCGGGCGAAGATGACCAGGACGGCGAGCAGAACGACACCACTGGCTGGGGCAACACCACCACCGCTGGCTGGGGCGACACCTCCACCACTGCCTGGGGCGACAAAGCCACCGACCCCACCGCCTCCAATGCCACCGGCTGGAATTAATGCATGTTACTAGACTATAGCCAGTTATATTCGTGATGTTGTATGTTGTTTATGTAGTATAAATCGTGGTACTTTGTTGTTGTTTACTTTCTAAGTTGAACTACTTTAGTATGCTTGTTTCTTAAAGTACCGTGAGCTAGCAAACATATCTATGTAATGTTATATGTGTGTTCAGTTGTGTTTGTGCACTGGCTATACTAGTTAAAAGGAATATGATTGTCAACAGATATAAACTTGCCTTGATGAAAGTCTAGAATTGTACACGCAAGCGTTACAAAGTTATTTTAAGCTAGTGTTATTGGACCCACATTTGTCATCGGGATCAACTTTTGCCCAATCTCAGTCAAACTGAAACCACATATGCCATTAGGTCCCACATGCACCATTGCTAATGTAAGTGGGCCCACATGTGTCATCGGGCTCAACTTTTGCACAATTTCAGTCAAACTTTTGCCCAAACTCACTCAGACCATAACCATAGATGCCATCGGTACTCGCATGCACCGATGCTAGTGTAACTGGACCCACATGTGTCATCAGGGTCAAATTTTGCCCAAACTCAGCCAAACAGGAACCACAGATGCCATTGGGTCTCACATGCACCAATGCTAGTATAAGTGGCTCTGTTTCAAATTTTACCATGTAATATGCACTATGCACTGTCAAACCTGTTATAAGTGAGTTGATCAGAGCATTGATCTGTAAAACTGTCAAATATTTTTAAATTATTGATATATATACCAATATGTACTGCTCTTTTTTTAAAAAAAATTATTATTTAGAAAACCCGCTAAATGGGCATAGCGCGATATAGCTCCGCTATAGCTTTTGATAGCTTTTAAAATCGGCACCGCTAAATCAAATAGCCCGCTATTTTAAACATTGATAAGTGGGTCCCACATGCACCAATGTTAGTATAAGTGGGTCCAACATGCACTCATGTTAGTACAAATAATAGTTTACCTAATTGGGGAAAACATCTATCCCTGCAGATATCCTAGCCCCTTCTTGTACTTGCCCCAAACTGCTCCTCTCCATTCGCATCTCCGCATCGCTGCCGCATCTCCGACTGGCCGCCCGTGACGCTTCCGTCAGATCGCCCAGCCACCGACAACCGATTGCAACCCCGCCACCGCTTTCCACAGCCACGCACAAGATTCCACAACGATCCGTCAGCGTTTAACGACGTCGCATCGACTCGCCACACCACCGCGATGCCGGCCGGCGTTGACCGCATCTCCGCAACCTTGCTCCGGTCAAGGTGACCCCAATCATGTTGGATTTACTTGTGTCATTTAATCAAATCATGTTCAGATTGTTTGTCCAGTAGGATTTTCCATGAGCTATGTGCTGAAGCTAGATTTCCCATGAAAATACACTGGTGTACCTACTGGAATAATTCCTGCACATTACCATCCCATGAATCAAACACTACTGGAAGGAAACATTACATAAGGTCTGAACTCTACAATGCATGTGTAGGAAAATATATTAGGGCTCGTTTGGCTCCTATGCATTCATTTCATTTGGTTGAAATGAAATGAAATGAAATCCTCATGTCATTTCATTTGGATGGAATTTAAATTCCTTAATGATTTTTTATGTTTGGCTGCCACCTGGAATTCTGAAATGAAATGATTTACAGCTTCTGTTTGGCTGCCATTTTAAGCCAATGGTGAAATCAACAACACATTTGGCTTCAAAATTCAATTACACAATGTAAATAAAATATGATATTTTCAAAATAAAAATCAACTACAACATGAATAAAGATTAATGTATCCACAAATACACTTGTCTGCTCATTATATCAACACAGCTTGATCAATGATGTTGTCATTGTTAGCGTTCTCGTCCGCCATTTCCGCATGGCTTTCAGCTGCAGTCCTAGCTCCCGCTCAGTAGCTTGATCCCTTGAGTAAAGTGTGCTAATTATATCCCAATACTTGATAACCTTGTACTTATAGGAAGTTGCATCGTTGTGTGCCTACAAATAAGAGAAACTAGAACATGTTAGAACATGTGCCACTTCTTGAAAATCTTAGCCAAGGGTGAGCAACAGATAACACTTGTGAATAAATGTTTTCCTAATAGGTAGGAATACACTATAGCTATAACTTAGCACATCAGGCATGAAAAAGTAAATCTAATGTACAATACTGACAAGCCGTAGATTCAAAGTGAAGTTTGGTGGTGGTCCATTTCCTTGGTGCATAATAATGCATCATTCTGCCATGACCAAGATGACCAGATCACATTCATTCTCTCCATCAAACATAACAAGTTTAGCTAGCTACATCTTGATATGAAAAATGGAACTTGTTTGGACACACACATATATAGATGATAAGTTAGTTAGGCACGACATGTCTTAAGAAATTATCGATGCCGGAATTATGTATGGATGTTCATGTGTAGAAAATACCACCTGGCTGTTTTCCTTGTTTCAAGGAAACAACTCGCACTAAGCAAGGTCCAGAGCATGAATGACAATGGACCAGAAACACATGCCTAGAAAGTACAACCATATGATGCATAGAGGGACAGTTTTGGGGTCGGCTGTACCACATGCAACCACAACATCGGAAATGGAAGAACCTACACTAACTTGCCATCTCTGATGTGCTAAATCGCTGAAGCATTATATTCTGGTGACTAAAACAGAACATAATTACTAGCTATGATCTGTTTTTATAAGAAATAGGCCTAAACATCCCAGTCTCCCAAAAAAGATCGGCCATCTAGCTACTATATATGGCAAGAACTAATGTAGTACTTACGATGTTTCTAAAATCCAACACAGCAAAGGTAGTTCTTAGAGAACTTATATCTGACAGAATAGGAGTCTGGAGCTTTCCTATGTTATGACTAGTGCTTGTAGCATTGAAATAACTTGCAAGTATTTGCAGAAACAATATTTGTATTCTTGTGATGAAATACGTTGTTGTGACGCTGTAATACCTATAATGTGTTTCCTACACTTTTACCATTTGTTAATGTGTGCTAAATTTGTATGCGCAACCCATTCTTTAACATGGCAAGAGAATCTTCGCAGAAGCGTGATCTCAGACCACTCATCGCCCAAATATGCCGGCTTACTGAGAGTGAGCAAGAGCATCTGCTGGAACTTCAATCGAACATGGGCAAAATTGTCGGGTTGCCATTCGTAACCCGCTTGACCAAAACGAATCTTAAGCTGTACCACATGGTACATTCATATAACTTTCTTTTAATTCTTTTTTGTTGCCATGCGTGTATGCAATTTGTCTATGTGGTTTATGGCATCGACTTACTAACTTATATATCTTGTTTTGTATTGATCAGAAATTGCCTAAGAAGGTTGTTAATGCTCTACAAATCTGTGAGGGAGGCTCAACTGGAGTGTGTCTTCCTAAAGAGGAGATCACCCCCATCGACTTCAAGATAGAAAAGGATGATCGCCTCTTCTTCGATCCAGATGGGTGGAAGTGTTTCGTACAGAGCACAGATCTAGAAGAGGGACAAGATGTTCTCATATACTCAAGAAAGCGATTCAAGGGTGGCGAACCGAGAAGGTTTCGTCTTCATATTTAGAAGAATAAATGATTTGTCGCCTATGCCGGTGTCCATGCTCAGGGGTGCCAAAGGACGGCGGAAGGATGACGCCAGACGCTGTGCAACGCGCGTTATCAAGAAGATGCACCGTCGTACGGGTAGGGGCAGCGGCAAGGGCAGGGCCACTTCTCTGTCGCCATCGCCATCGCCATCGCCGTCGCCGTCACCGTCACCGTCACTGTCGCTGTCGCCGTCACCGTCTCCACCACCCCATATGCCGTTGTATCCGAACCCCGACTTTATGTTCATCCACATCCTTCATGAGGACAAGTGGGACAAGCTCTCCCTCTGCCATGCTTTCAAAGATTACATCAGCGGCGACTAGCCCAACACTGTGTGCGTCCGGGAACGTAACAGCAGGCTGACCTTCGATGTGGAGATGTATTTCGATCATCGAACGGCCGCCAGGCCTCCGAGGGCTGGCCCATGTTCGCTGGCGTTACACTATTTCGCTTAGGCAACATCCCGGCGTTGACTACTATGCTCGCAACAGGAGTCGGTCGTCACACCCACGGCGTAGGCTCTCCCGCCGGGAGTATGCCAGCAACAGCGACGATGATGGCAGTGGCGGTGACAGGGACACGCAGACCATGCCCGTCAAGGAGGAGGAGATGTCAGAGGGCTAGTTTAACGCCCGCACCATGTCCCGACCCTATCGATTTCCATGTTCCGCTTTCCTAGACTAGGAAGGGGATCTAGGATTAAACTTACCCTGATGCACTCTGTTTAAGTTTTCCTGATACACTATGCTTAAGTCTAATATGTAAGACTAAAAATGCTTTTTCTACCCTATTGCATGTGCATCAAGGTGTGACCAAGCAGATCCGCCCCTGTTCCTAGTTGCAAAACTATTTGCTGAGTTTCTGGGTGTAAAGTCTAATGAGATCACCTACCTTTTGGTGGATGTTAGAAAATTTTGCTGGCTACATATCTAATATGTGAAATAATTCTGCTCTTCTGTTTGTTTTTCGAATCGATGAGGTTTACTTGTTTAAGTGATATTGTGCTTCACCTTTCAAGTTGGAGTTGTGGAATGAAGGAAACTAATGGTATTGTTTGCTCAGTAATCCAACTGTTGTACGTGAATGAACATATTTTGTTTTCCTTTTCATATATAAACAAATGACTTATTCAAATAATTTAATATGGTTCATGGCCAAATAAATTTATAGTACAATGAATTAGAGATAATCCCGGCTTGTAAACCATATTACAAATTCCGCACGGGAGGTCTAAGTAGTGGCAAAACCTAAACCGTTGCATGTGTTAGGATTTATTTAATTACAATATGTAATTAGAGATAATCCCTTCTTGTAAACCTCCTGTTCCGTTCCCTCTATTTTTTCCAATCAAATTTACAATGAATGGTTTTCGTTCCCTCCACTTGTGTACCGAAAAATTTCGTTCCCACCTCTTTTGTTTTCCACCCGCCCGCCCATTTTTGCGCTAACAATTTGCCGCCCCCACGACACTTTAAAAACGGCCTGTCCCCACCTCCCGCATACCCATCCCCTAATTCCATTCGTTGTTCACCGCCCACCTAGAACCCCATCGCCACTTTCCTTGACCCCAGATCCATCAAGCAAGGTGTTGGTTGTCATGGATTTCCGTCCACGGCGCAACATGTCCGGCAAGCAAAGACACCACGCCGGAATGTGCTACCACCGACACCAAAGCAAAAGCGTAAACGCCCAGGTCATTTTTTTGCCGCCCTAGGTCTATGCCTCTTTCTAGATCAGTCAAGCATGAGTTCTAGTAGATCAACATGTGTAGATCGTTGTTCAAGATGTTGCAGCTTATGTGCAAGATCTAGGTTTAGATCATAAACATGGTTCGAGATGCCTAGCACGTGTTGAACATGACACCCTATGATCCGAATCCTTCGACAATGTGCTTGTCTTGGGTTTTAATTTCATAGATCATGGTTCCAGATGCAATTAATGTGTTGAGCATGACACCCTATGATCCGATCTTATAACTATGTGTTAGATTTAGGTTTCTGTTCCTACATAATGGTTCAGGTAATAGGGCACAACTTGTTGGATAAACCCTGTTGCTTGGCGTCTTAACTGACGCAACTAAACAACTTGATACCTAATACACTAAACCTGACACTTAACTGAACTTGTTGACAGTAGCGTTTAGACAGTTAACTGAATGACGATACAAGATTTGGAGGCAATAGAACAATGTTTTGTGAGCATGTTAATTTTACAGTATGGATCACATAATTTTTGCTTTAATGATCTTGTCTACTCTATTTGTACTAATGAGTATGATCATGACTTGCCTTTGCTTGCTTGTTTTCAGTTACTCAAGTCAAAACAGCAGACGCATATCAAAATGTTAGGAAACAAGTGATGGAGGAGAACGTGTCTCAGATGTCTCAAGAATCAAGGAATGCTATTGAACATGGCAAGCCAATGGAGGATTTCACGGCGATGGCGTGTGAATTTGTGTTTGGTACTGCTAAGAAACCGGTGGCAGTGACAACACGGAAAGAGGCACAGCCGCGGGAGAAGGATATCACCGAGGACCCTAATTATGAACCTAATCCTGCCGACGAGCCCACTGATGATGATGTGTTTGTTCCGGATGAAGAGGACCATGATGTTGTTAAATCTTCCTCTAAGGTGAAGAAATGCAGCATTCTCCTGCCTTCACATGTAGGATATGTACAGATTGCTTTAATATTTATGGCTTGATCTATTAAAATGTAGGGCGGAAGGTTCTACAAAAGAAAAGAAGCAGAAGCGCTCAAAAACCTTTGTGCCTCCAAATGTTGTAACAAGGTCAGCAGCAAATGCAGAGACTCAAGATGATGGTGAAACAGAGACCCCTACCTAGAAAGCGGGGGAAGGGGGTACTAATGGAAATGAATCCTCGCCCATGCTAATTCAAACCTCTAGAGGCAGCAACTCACCTGAGGAGAATGTACTTGTCCGCAGCGAACGGGAAGGTATTGACATCACGTCTTACAATTTATTCACTAGTTTAGTTGCAAAATTTTCAATTGAAGTCTTGACTCTCTTATTGTCACTGGTTTCAGTTGCAATTGTAGACACGGGTGCTCTAAAGGAAAAGCGTAATGTACGCAAACCTACTATGGGGCATGGGGTACACGAGTGGTCTAGAAGGAATGGAGGGGCTAAGATGCAGATCAATTTCACTCCTGGCATGAGGAGACCCACTGATCCTGTGCAAGCAGCAAAACTGAGTTCAGAGTGTGGCATTCACATACGCAGCAAGATGCGACTAGCAACCCACTGGAAGCAGTATGGTGACAAGGAAGGTCGTCTGAAAGATACTATTCTGGAAACCATTAATTCTATAACTTTAAGTCCGTTAACCTCTTATTCATTTTCCATATAAAATGTCTCATTGGTGGATGATTTTTTAACAATTCTGTCATTCGATGCTGATATGAATTTGTGTTCCATGTTATCTGTAGGGAAAAATTGCAATGGACAGCAGTGGTGACCTTGGCAAAGACATTTGCACCGACATTTTACAGAAAGGTATTCGCCAACAACGTTGGAGGCTAAAAAAGGTCTATTGGAAAGATGTTAAAGATCTAACCCGCGAGAAAGCTTTATTGTTGAAACCAAAAGAGGTAGACGAGGAAAGATGGGTAGAGCTTCTTGATTTATGGCATGATGAGCACTACAAGGTACACGATTCCTGTTGTTTCAGCTACATCTATCGCAGACATACTACTCTACTGTGGAATACTAAATTCATGCATCTGTACATAGGCAATCTGCGAGAGTAACAAGAAGAACAGAGATCCGTGGCGTAAGAAACACACCACTGGCTCAAGAAGCTTTGTTGCACATTACCATGCACTTGTGAGTATGCGAACTCTTCAGATGCAACACCTACTTATTTTTGTGAACATGCCATACACACTTATAATTCATCGTGTCATAATTCTTGTAGAAATCTCAGAAGACCGAGGACGTCGATACCTCCCCGATTGCTTTCTTTAAAGCAAGCCATGCTAACAAGGATGGTATGATGTCCCAGAAATCAGCTGAAGCTTATGTAAGTAAATTATTTTATGTGCTACGCATTTCTCATTAGTTTGTCTAATTATTTGATTTCTTCTAACTCTGGACTTGCTATTTTTTATCCTATTGTAGACTGAGATGGTGCTTCATAAAATGGGACCACACCCAGAAGATTGGATTCCCAAAACTGATCTGGAGATTATTGAAGAAGTCTTGAGAGACCAGAACAATTCAAGATCAATTACTTTCCTTTCCAGCATCGGAGTTTCATCTGCTTCCAAGAGGTCTAGCGTCTCAGCTGGGCACATCCGTGATTTAGAGGAAAAGTTATCAAGTCAGGAGCAAGATTCGTTGAATGCAGCTGAAAGGGTTCAACGCGAGATGGAGGAACGGATGCAAGAGCAGGAAAGGAGATTTGAAGAGATGAGAAAGAAGCAGGATGATGAACTTGAAGCAGTGAAAAAGTCCAGCGAAGCGAATCGTCTAGCATTTGAGAAGAGGCAGAAGGAAATGGATGGCATGCTTAGTTACCTGTTGAGGATGTCGCAGAACTCCCAGTCCTAGTCCCTGTGACTTGGGCCAAAAATCTCTGCGTGCTAATGGGCCGGGTGGGCCGAAACATTGTTTTTTTATTCCTTTAGTCATTCGAGTTTGATATAGCAGTTTCAGTTTACCAGAATTTTAAAGTTTGCATGTGATACAATTCATATTTATAAATTTTCTGCCATTTCAAATATTTGCTTCCATTTAATTTTGTTTCGTAATTTGCGTGGAATTTCAATTTTTAATCAAATTTGTCCGTGCAAAAAAATTGGTGACGGCGTCACATTCCTCCCGGCCCACAAGGCAGTTCCGAATGGGCCGGCCCAAAAAATGACACGTCATCATCGCGGGCCCCACATGCAGACGCCATGTCATCGTTGACAGCCCCACCTACATGCTGCCACGCGCCGTCTGACCCACCGCCACCGCCACGTCATCTCCACAGGCCCCACACGAAGGTGACATGTCATCGCATTGGCCCCACCTGTCAGATGCCACGTCATCATGGTGGGACCCACCTGCCACCGCGTCGCCAAGATCGGTGGACCCACACCGCCACCGCCACGTCAACATCGTCGGACCCACCTTCCAGCTGCCACGTCATCATCGTCGGACCCACCTGCCAGCTGCCACGTCAGTATCGTCGGACCCACCTGCCGGCTGCCACGTCATCGTGGTGGGACCCACCGCCACCGCCACGTCAAGATTGCAGTCCCACCGCCGTAATCCTCGTGACACCATAAATCTTCCGTGACAGCATATTTCGTCAACGAATATGCTAAACGGTGACAGATTTTCCTATTTTAGGTGACATAGAAGGTCCGTCATGGATAACCTATCTTAGGTGACGCCATAAGGACCGTCACCGAAGCTCAATATTGCGTCACGAAAATTTGTATTCCGTCACTATAAAAGAATCTGTGACGGAGCTTCCATGACGACCCTGGTGACGCCACGTTTTTGTCACGAGGGAGTACTTAGTGACGGAAATGGCATTTTCGGTGCCGAAAGTGATTTGTCACAAAAACTCTTTTCTCTTGTAGTGTCTCTTTAGAGACCACACATGGATCCACCACTTTCATTGCATGTGTGTTCTTTTTACTAACAACAACTGGAGTCATTCCATGTGTGTTCTCTTTAGAGACCACACATGGATCCACCAGTGTCATTGCATGTGTGATCTTTTCACAATCCACCTATAGATCCACCAGTGTCATTGCACGTGTGCTCTTTTTACTAACAACAACTAGAGTCATTGCATGTGTGCTCTCTTCAGAGACCACACATGGATCCACTAGTGTCATTGCATGTGTGTTCTTTTTACAAACAACAACCAGAGTCATTGCATGTGTGTTCTTTTCACATACCACCTATGGATCCACCAGTGTCATTGCATGTGTGTTCTTTTTAGTAATAACAACTGGAGTCATTTCATGACTGTTCTTTTCACATACCACATAAGGATCCACCAGTGTCATTGAAATGTGAGTTCTCTTCAGAGACCACACATGGATCCACCAGTGTAATTGCATGTGTGTTCTTTTTACTAACAACAATTGGAGTCATTGCATGTGTGTTATTTTCACATACCACACATGGATCCACCAGTGCCATTGCATGTGTGCTCTTTTCACAATCCACCTATGGATCCACTAGTGTCATTGCATGTGTGTTCTTTTTACTAACAACCAGAGTCATTGAAATGTGTGTTCTTTTCACATACCACATATGGATCCACCAATGTCATTGCATGTGTGCTTTTTTTCTAACAACAATTGGGGTCATTGCATGTGTGTTCTTTTCACATACCACATATGGATCCACCAGTGTCATTGTATGTGTGCTCTTTTCACAATCCACCTATGGATCCACCAGTGTCATTGCATGTGTGCTCTTTTTAGTAACAACAACCAGAGTCATTGCATGTGTGTTCTCTTTAGAGTCCACACATGGATCCACCAGTGTCATTGCATGTGTGTTATTTTTACTAACAACAACCAGAGTCATTGCATGTGTGTTATTTTTACTAACAACAACCAGAGTCATTGCATGTGTGTTCTTTTCACATACCACCTATGGATCCACCAGGGTCATTGCATGTGGGTTCTTTTGACTAGCAACAACTAGAGTCATGTCATGACTGTTCTTTTCACATACCACATATGGATCCACCAGTGTCATTGAAATGTGTGTTCTCTTTAGAGACCACACATGGATCCACCAGTTTCATTGCATGTGTGTTCTTTTTACTAACAACAACTGGAGTCATTGCATGTGTGTTCTTTTCACATACCACACAGGGATCCACCAATGTCATTGCATGTGTGCTCTTTTCACAATGCACATATGGATCCACCAGTGTCATTGCCTGTGTGTTCTTTTTACTAACAACAACAAGAGTCATTGAAATGTGTGTTCTTTTCACATACCACATATGGATCCACTAGTGTCATTGCATGTGTGCTTTTTTTACTAACAACAACTGGGGTCATTGCATGTGTGTTCTCTTCAGAGACCACACATGGATCCACCAGTGTCATTGCATGTGTGCTCTTTTTACTAACAACAACCAGAGTGATTGCATGTGTCTTCTCTTCAGAGACCACACATGGATCCACCAGTGTCATTGCATGTGTGTTCTTTTTACTAACAACAACCAGAGTCATTGCATGTGGGTTCTTTTTACTAACAACAACTGGATTTATTTCATGACTGTTCTTTTCACATACCACATATGGATCCACCAGTGTCATTGAAATGTGTGTTCTCTTCAGAGACCACACATGGATCCACCAGTGTCATTGCATGTGTGTTCTTTTTACTAACAACAACTGGAGTCATTGCATGTGTGTTCTTTTAACATACCACACATGGATCCACCAGTGCCATTGCATGTGTGCTCTTTTCACAATCCACCTATGGATCCACCAGTGTCATTGCTTGTGTGTTCTTTATACTAACAACAACCAGAGTCATTGAAATGTGTGTTCTTTTCACATACCACATATGGATCTACAAGTGTAATTGCATGTGTGATTTTTTTACTAACAACAACTGGAGCCATTGCATGTGTGTTCTTTTCACATACCACACATGGATCCACCACTGTAATTGCATGCATGCTCTTTTCACAATCCACCTATGGATCCACCAGTTTCATTGCATGTGTGTTCTTTTTACTAACAACAAGCAGAGTCATTGAAATGTGTGTTCTTTTCACATACCACATATGGATCCACCAGTGTCATTGCATGTGTGCTTTTTTACTAACAACAACTAGGCTCATTGCATATGTGTTCTCTTCAGAGACCACACATGGATCCACCAGTGTCATTGCATGTGTACTCTTTTTACTAAAAACAACTAGAGTCATTGCATGTGTGTTCTCTTCAGCGACCACACATGGATCCACCAGTGTCATTGCATGTGTGTTCTTTTTACTAACAACCAGAGTCAATGCATGTGTGTTATTTTCACAATCCCCCTATGGATCCACTAGTGTCATTACATGTGTGAGCTTTTTACTTACAACAACCAGAGTCATTGCATGTGTGTTCTCTTCAGAGACCACACATGGATCCACAAGTGTCATTGCATGTGTGTTCTTTTTACTAACAACAACCAGAGTCATTTCATGTGTGCTCTTTTACATACCACCTATGGATCCACCAGTGTCATTGCATGTGTGTTCTTTTTACTAACAACAACCAGAGTCATTGCATGTGTGTTCTTTTCACATACCACCTATGAATCCACCAGTGTCATTGCATGTGTGTTCTTTTTACTAACAACAACTGGAGTCATTTCATGACTGTTCTTTTCACATGACACATATGGATCCACCGGTGTCATTTAAATGTGTGTTCTTTTCACATACCACATATGGATCCACCAGTGTCATTGCATGTGTGCTTTTTTTACTAACAACTGCGTCATTGCATGTGTGTTCTCTTTAGAGACCACACATGGATCCACCAGTGTCATTGCATGTGTGCTCTTTTCACAATCCACCTATGGATCCACCAGTGTCATTGCATGTGTGCTCTTTTTACTATCAACAACCAGAGTCATTGCATGTGTGTTATCTTTAGAGACCACACATGGATCGACCAGTGTCATTGCATGTGTGTTCTTTTTACTAACAACAACCAGAATCATTGCATGTGTGTTCTTTTCACATACCACCTATAGATCCACCAGTGTCATTGCATGTGTGTTCTTTTTACTAACAACAACTGGAGTCATTTCATGACTTTTCTTTTCACATACCACAAATGGATCCACCAGTGTCATTGAAATGTGAGTTCTCTTTAAAGACCACACATGTATCCACCAGTGGCATTGCATGTGTGTTCTTTTTTACTAACAACAACCGGAGCCATTGCATGTGTGTTCTCTTCAGAGACCACACATGGATCCACCTGTGTCATTGCATGTGTGCACTTTTTACTAACAACAACCAGAGTCATTGCATGTGTGTTATCTTTAGAGACCACACATGGATCCACCAGTGTCATTGCATGTGTGTTCTTTTTACTAACAACAACCAGAGTCATTGCATGTGTGTTCTTTTCACATACCACCCATGGATCCACCAATGTCATTGCATGTGTGTTCTTTTTACTAACAACAACTGGAGTCATTTCATGACTGTTCTTTTCACATACCACATATGGATCCTCCAAAGGTCATTGAAATGTGAGTTCTCTTCAGAGACCACACATGGATCCACCAGTCTCATTGCATGTGTGTTCTTTTTACTAACAACAACTAGAGTCATTGCATGTGTGTTCTTTTCACATACCACACATGGATCCACCAGTGTCATTGCATGTGTGCTCTTTTCACAATCCACCTATGGGTCGACCAGTGTCATTGTATGTGTGTTGTTTTTACTAACAAAAACCAGAGTCATTGAAATGTGTGTTCTTTTCACATACCACATATGGATCCACCAGTGTCATTGCATGTGTGCTTTTTTTACTAACAACAACTAGGGTCGTTGCATGTGTGTTCTTTTCACATACCACATATGGATCCACCAAAGGTCATTGTATGTGTGCTCTTTTCACAATCCATCTATGGATCCACCAATGTCATTGCATGTGTGTTCTTTTTACTAAGAACAATCAGAGTCATTGCATGTGTGTTCTTTTCACATACCACCTATGGATCCACCAGTGTCATTGCATGTGTGTTCTTTTTACCATCAACAACTGGAGTCATTTCATGACTATTCTTTTCACATACCACATATGGATCCACCAGTGTCATTGCATGTGTGCTTTTTTTACTAAGAACAACTGGGGTTATTGCATGTGTGTTCTCTTCAGAGACCACACATTGATCCACCAGTGTCATTCCATGTGTGTTCTTTTCACAATCCACCTTAGGATCCACCAGTGTCCTTGCATGTGTGTTCTTTTCACTAACAACAACTGGAGTCATTTCATGACTGTTCTTTTCACATACCACATATGGATCCACCAGTGTCATTGAAATGTGTGTTCTCTTTAGAGACCACACATGGATCCACCAATGTCATTGCATGTGTGTTCTTTTTACAAACAACAACTGGAGTCATTGCATGTGTGTTCTTTTCACAATCCACCTATGGATCCACCAGTGTCATTGCATGTGTGTTCTTTTTACTAACAACAACCAGATTCATTGAAATGTGTGTTCTTTTCACATACCACATATGGATCCACCAGTGTCATTGCATGTGTGTTATTTTTACTAACAACAAATAGAGTCATTTCATGTGTGCTCTTTTCAAATACCACCTATGGATCCACCAGTGTCATTGCATGTGTGTTCTTTTCACATACCACCTATAGATCCACCAGTGTCATTGCATGTGTGTTCTTTTTACTAACAACAACTGGAGTCATTTCATGACTGTTCTTTTCACGTACCACAAATGGATCCACCAGTGTCATTGAAATGTGAGTTCTCTTTAAAGACCACACATGTATCCACCAGTGGCATTGCATGTGTGTTCTTTTTTACTAACAACAACCGGAGCCATTGCATGTGTGTTCTCTTCAGAGACCACACATGGATCCACCTGTGTCATTGCATGTGTGCACTTTTTACTAACAACAACCAGAGTCATTGCATGTGTGTTATCTTTAGAGACCACACATGGATCCACCAGTGTCATTGCATGTGTGTTCTTTTTACTAACAACAACCAGAGTCATTGCATGTGTGTTCTTTTCACATACCACCCATGGATCCACCAATGTCATTGCATGTGTGTTCTTTTTACTAACAACAACTGGAGTCATTTCATGACTGTTCTTTTCACATACCACATATGGATCCTCCAGTGTCATTGAAATGTGAGTTCTCTTCAGAGACCACACATGGATCCACCAGTCTCATTGCATGTGTGTTCTTTTTACTAACAACAACTAGAGTCATTGCATGTGTGTTCTTTTCACATACCACACATGGATCCACCAGTGTCATTGCATGTGTGCTCTTTTCACAATCCACCTATGGGTCGACCAGTGTCATTGTATGTGTGTTGTTTTTACTAACAAAAACCAGAGTCATTGAAATGTGTGTTCTTTTCACATACCACATATGGATCCACCAGTGTCATTGCATGTGTGCTTTTTTTACTAACAACAACTAGGGTCGTTGCATGTGTGTTCTTTTCACATACCACATATGGATCCACCAGTGTCATTGTATGTGTGCTCTTTTCACAATCCATCTATGGATCCACCAATGTCATTGCATGTGTGTTCTTTTTACTAAGAACAATCAGAGTCATTGCATGTGTGTTCTTTTCACATACCACCTATGGATCCACCAGTGTCATTGCATGTGTGTTCTTTTTACCATCAACAACTGGAGTCATTTCATGACTATTCTTTTCACATACCACATATGGATCCACCAGTGTCATTGCATGTGTGCTTTTTTTACTAAGAACAACTGGGGTTATTGCATGTGTGTTCTCTTCAGAGACCACACATTGATCCACCAGTGTCATTCCATGTGTGTTCTTTTCACAATCCACCTTAGGATCCACCAGTGTCCTTGCATGTGTGTTCTTTTCACTAACAACAACTGGAGTCATTTCATGACTGTTCTTTTCACATACCACATATGGATCCACCAGTGTCATTGAAATGTGTGTTCTCTTTAGAGACCACACATGGATCCACCAATGTCATTGCATGTGTGTTCTTTTTACAAACAACAACTGGAGTCATTGCATGTGTGTTCTTTTCACAATCCACCTATGGATCCACCAGTGTCATTGCATGTGTGTTCTTTTTACTAACAACAACCGATTCATTGAAATGTGTGTTCTTTTCACATACCACATATGGATCCACCAGTGTCATTGCATGTGTGTTATTTTTACTAACAACAAATAGAGTCATTTCATGTGTGCTCTTTTCAAATACCACCTATGGATCCACCAGTGTCATTGCATGTGTGTTCTTTTCACATACCACCTATAGATCCACCAGTGTCATTGCATGTGTGTTCTTTTTACTAACAACAACCTGGAGTCATTTCATGACTGTTCTATTCACTTAACAGAAATTGATCCACCAGTGTCATTGAAATGTGAGTTCTCTTTAAAGACCACACATGTATCCACCAGTGGCATTGCATGTGTGTTCTTTTTTACTAACAACAACCGGAGCCATTGCATGTGTGTTCTCTTCAGAGACCACACATGGATCCACCTGTGTCATTGCATGTGTGCACTTTTTACTAACAACAACCAGAGTCATTGCATGTGTGTTATCTTTAGAGACCACACATGGATCCACCAGTGTCATTGCATGTGTGTTCTTTTTACTAACAACAACCAGAGTCATTGCATGTGTGTTCTTTTCACATACCACCCATGGATCCACCAATGTCATTGCATGTGTGTTCTTTTTACTAACAACAACTGGAGTCATTTCATGACTGTTCTTTTCACATACCACATATGGATCCTCCAGTGTCATTGAAATGTGAGTTCTCTTGAGACCACACATGGATCCACCAGTCTCATTGCATGTGTGTTCTTTTACTAACAACAACTTGAGTCATTGCATGTGTGTTCTTTTCACATACCACACATGGATCCACCAGTGTCATTGCATGTGTGCTCTTTTCACAATCCACCTATGGGTCGACCAGTGTCATTGTATGTGTGTTGTTTTTACTAACAAAAACCAGAGTCATTGAAATGTGTGTTCTTTTCACATACCACATATGGATCCACCAGTGTCATTGCATGTGTGCTTTTTTTACTAACAACAACTAGGGTCGTTGCATGTGTATTCTTTTCACATACCACATATGGATCCACCAGTGTCATTGTATGTGTGCTCTTTTCACAATCCATCTATGGATCCACCAATGTCATTGCATGTGTGTTCTTTTTACTAAGAACAATCAGAGTCATTGCATGTGTGTTCTTTTCACATACCACCTATGGATCCACCAGTGTCATTGCATGTGTGTTCTTTTTACCATAAACAACTGGAGTCATTTCATGACTATTCTTTTCACATACCACATATGGATCCACCAGTGTCATTGCATGTGTGCTTTTTTTACTAAGAACAACTGGGGTTATTGCATGTGTGTTCTCTTCAGAGACCACACATTGATCCACCAGTGTCATTCCATGTGTGTTCTTTTCACAATCCACCTTAGGATCCACCAGTGTCCTTGCATGTGTGTTCTTTTCACTAACAACAACTGGAGTCATTTCATGACTGTTCTTTTCACATACCACATATGGATCCACCAGTGTCATTGAAATGTGTGTTCTCTTTAGAGACCACACATGGATCCACCAATGTCATTGCATGTGTGTTCTTTTTACAAACAACAACTGGAGTCATTGCATGTGTGTTCTTTTCACAATCCACCTATGGATCCACCAGTGTCATTGCATGTGTGTTCTTTTTACTAACAACAACCTGATTCATTGAAATGTGTGTTCTTTTCACATACCACATATGGATCCACCTGTGTCATTGCATGTGTGTTATTTTTACTAACAACAAATAGAGTCATTTCATGTGTGCTCTTTTCAAATACCACCTATGGATCCACCAGTGTCATTGCATGTGTGTTCTTTTTACTAACAACAACCAGAGTCATTGCATGTGTGTTCTTTTCACATACCACCTATGGATCCACCAGGGTCATTGCATGTGGGTTCTTTTTACTAGCAACAACTAGAGTCATGTCATGACTGTTCTTTTCACTTAACACATATGGATCCACCAGTGTCATTGAAATGTGTGTTCTCTTCAGAGACCACACATGGATCCACCAGTGTCATTGCATGTGTGTTCTTTTTACTAACAACACTGGAGTCATTGCATGTGTGTTCTTTTCACATACCACACAGGGATCCACCAATGTCATTGCATGTGTGCTCTTTTCCCAATCCACCTTTGGATCCACCAGTGTCATTGCCTCTGTGTTCTTTTTACTAACAACAACAAGAGTCATTGAAATGTGTGTTCTTTTCACATACCACATATGGATCCACTAGTGTCATTGCATGTGTGCTTTTTTTACTAACAACAACTGGGGTCATTGCATGTGTGTTCTCTTCAGAGACCACACATGGATCCACCAGTGTCATTGCATGTGTGCTCTTTTTACAAACAACAACTAGAGTCATTGTAGGTGTGTTCTCTTCAGAGATCACACATGGATCCACCAGTGTCATTGCATGTGTGTTCTTTTTACTAACAACAACCAGAGTCACTGCATGTGGGTTCTTTTTACTAACAACAACTGGAGTTATTTCATGACTGTTCTTTTCTCATACCACATATGGATCCGCCAGTGTCATTGAAATGTGTGTTCTCTTTAGAGACCACACATGGATCCACCAGTGTCATTGCATGTTTGTTCTTTTTACTAACAACAACCGGAGTCATTGCATGTGTGTTCTTTTCACATACCACACATGGATCCACCAGTGCCATTGCATGTGTGCTCTTTTCACAATCCACCTATGGATCCACCAGTGTCATTGCTTGTGTGTTCTTTTTACTAACAACAACCAGAGTCATTGAAATGTGTGTTCTTTTCACATACCACATATGGATCTACAAGTGTAATTGCATGTGTGATTTTTTTACTAACAACAACTGGAGCCATTGCATGTGTGTTCTTTTCTACCACACATGGATCCACCAGTGTAATTGCATGCATGCTCTTTTCACAATCCACCTATGGATCCACTAGTGTCATTGCATGTGTGTTCTTTTTACTAACAACAAGCAGAGTCATTGAAATTTGTGTTCTTTTCACATACCACATATGGATCCACCAGTGTCATTGCATATGTGCTTTTTTACTAACAACAACTAGGCTCATTGCATATGTGTTCTCTTCAGAGACCACACATGGATCCACCAGTGTCATTGCATGTGTGCTCTTTTTACTGACAACAACTAGAGTCATTGCATGTGTGTTCTCTTCAGCGCCCACACATGGATCCACCAGTGTCATTGCATGCGTGTTCTTTTTACTAACAACCAGAGTCATTGCATGTGTGTTCTTTTCACAATCCACCTATAGATCCACCAGTGTCATTGCATGTGTGCTCTTTTTACTAACAACAACCAGAGTCATTGCATGTGTGTTCTCTTCAGAGACCACACATGGATCCACAAGTGTCATTGCATGTGTGTTCTTTTTACTAACAACAACCAGAGTCATTTCATGTGTGCTCTTTTCACATACCACCTATGGATCCACCAGTGTCATTGCATGTGTGTTCTTTTTACTAACAACCAGAGTCATTGCATGTGTGTTCTTTTCACATACCACCTATGGATCCAGTAGTGTCATTGCATCTGTGTTCTTTTTACTAACAACAACTGGAGTCATTTCATGACTATTCTTTTCACATGACACATATGGATCCACCAGTGTCATTTAAATGTGTGTTCTTTTCACATACCACATATGGATCCACCAGTGTCATTGCATGTGTGATTTTTTTACTAACAACAACTGGGTCATTGCATGTGTGTTCTCTTTAGAGACCACACATGGATCCAACAGTGTCATTGCATGTGTGCTCTTTTCACAATCCACCTATGGATCCACCAGTCTCATTCCATGTGTGCTCTTTTTACTAACAACAACAAGAGTCATTGCATGTGTGTTATCTTTAGAGACCACACATGGATCCACCAGTGTCATTGCATGTCTGTTCTTTTTACTAACAACAAACAGAGTCATTGCATGTGTGTTCTTTTCACATACCACCTATGGATCAACCAGTGTCATTGCATGTGTGTTCTTTTTACTAACAACAACTGGAGTCATTTCATGACTGTTCTTTTCACATACCACATATGGATCCACTAGTGTCATTGAAATGTGTGTTCTGTTCAGAGACCATACATGTATCCACCAGTGTCATTGCATGTGTGTTCTTTTTACTAACAACAACCAGAGCCATTGCATGTGTGTTCTCTTCAGAGACCACACATGGATCCACCAGTGTCATTGCATGTGTGCTCTTTTTACTAACAACAACCAGAGTCATTGCATGTGTCTTCTCTTCAGAGACCACACATGGATCCACCAGTGTCATTGCATGTGTGTTCTTTTTACTAACAACAACCAGAGTCATTGCATGTGGGTTCTTTTTACTAACAACAACTGGATTTATTTCATGACTGTTCTTTTCACATACCACATATGGATCCACCAGTGTCATTGAAATGTATGTTCTCTTCAGAGACCACACATGGATCCACCAGTGTCATTGCATGTGTGTTCTTTTTACTAACAACAACTGGAGTCATTGCATGTGTGTTCTTTTAACATACCACACATGGATCCACCAGTGCCATTGCATGTGTGCTCTTTTCACAATCCACCTATGGATCCACCAGTGTCATTGCTTGTGTGTTCTTTTTACTAACAACAACCAGAGTCATTGAAATGTGTGTTGTTTTCACATACCACACATGGATCCACCAGTGCCATTGCATGTGTGCTCTTTTCACAATCCACCTATGGATCCACCAGTGTCATTGCTTGTGTGTTCTTTTTACTAACAACAACCAGAGTCATTGAAACGTGTGTTCTTTTCACATACCACATATGGATCTACAAGTGTAATTGCATGTGTGATTTTTTTACTAACAACAACTGGAGCCATTGCATGTGTGTTCTTTTCTACCACACATGGATCCACCAGTGTAATTGCATGCATGCTCTTTTCACAATCCACCTATGGATCCACTAGTGTCATTGCATGTGTGTTCTTTTTACTAACAACAAGCAGAGTCATTGAAATTTGTGTTCTTTTCACATACCACATATGGATCCACCAGTGTCATTGCATATGTGCTTTTTTACTAACAACAACTAGGCTCATTGCATATGTGTTCTCTTCAGAGACCACACATGGATCCACCAGTGTCATTGCATGTGTGCTCTTTTTACTGACAACAACTAGAGTCATTGCATGTGTGTTCTCTTCAGCGCCCACACATGGATCCACCAGTGTCATTGCATGCGTGTTCTTTTTACTAACAACCAGAGTCATTGCATGTGTGTTCTTTTCACAATCCACCTATAGATCCACCAGTGTCATTGCATGTGTGCTCTTTTACTAACATTAACTAGAGTCATTGCATGTGTGTTCTCTTCATAGACCACACATGGATCCACAAGTGTCATTGCATGTGGGTTCTTTTACTAACAACAACCAGAGTCATTTCATGTGTGCTCTTTTCACATACCACCTATGGATCCACCAGTGTCATTGCATGTGTGTTCTTTTTACTAACAACCAGAGTCATTGCATGTGTGTTCTTTTCACATACCACCTATGGATCCAGTAGTGTCATTGCATGTGTGTTCTTTTTACTAACAACAACTGGAGTCATTTCATGACTATTCTTTTCACATGACACATATGGATCCACCAGTGTCATTTAAATGTGTGTTCTTTTCACATACCACATATGGATCCACCAGTGTCATTGCATGTGTGATTTTTTTACTAACAACAACTGGGTCATTGCATGTGTGTTAGCTTTAGAGACCACACATGGATCCAACAGTGTCATTGCATGTGTGCTCTTTTCACAATCCACCTATGGATCCACCAGTCTCATTGCATGTGTGCTCTTTTTACTAACAACAACAAGAGTCATTGCATGTGTGTTATCTTTAGAGACCACACATGGATCCACCAGTGTCATTGCATGTCTGTTCTTTTTACTAACAACAAACAGAGTCATCGCATGTGTGTTCTTTTCACATACCACCTATGGATCAACCAGTATCATTGCATGTGTGTTCTTTTTACTAACAACGACTGGAGTCATTTCATGACTGTTCTTTTCACATACCACATATGGATCCACTAGTGTCATTGAAATGTGTGTTCTGTTCAGAGACCATACATGTATCCACCAGTGTCATTGCATGTGTGTTCTTTTTACTAACAACAACCAGAGCCATTGCATGTGTGTTCTCTTCAGAGACCACACATGGATCCACCAGTGTCATTGCATGTGTGCTCTTTTTACTAACAACAACCAGAGTCATTGCATGTGTCTTCTCTTCAGAGACCACACATGGATCCACCAGTGTCATTGCATGTGTGTTCTTTTTACTAACAACAACCAGAGTCATTGCATGTGGGTTCTTTTTACTAACAACAACTGGATTTATTTCATGACTGTTCTTTTCACATACCACATATGGATCCACCAGTGTCATTGAAATGTGTGTTCTCTTCAGAGACCACACATGGATCCACCAGTGTCATTGCATGTGTGTTCTTTTTACTAACAACAACTGGAGTCATTGCATGTGTGTTCTTTTAACATACCACACATGGATCCACCAGTGCCATTGCATGTGTGCTCTTTTCACAATCCACCTATGGATCCACCAGTGTCATTGCTTGTGCGTTCTTTTTACTAACAACAACCAGAGTCATTGAAATGTGTGTTGTTTTCACATACCACATATGGATCTACAAGTGTAATTGCATGTGTGATTTTTTTACTAACAACAACTGGAGCCATTGCATGTGTGTTCTTTTCACATACCCCACATGGATCCACCAGTGTTTTGCATGCATGCTCTTTTCACAATCCACCTATGGATCCACCAGTTTCATTGCATGTGTGTTCTTTTTACTAACAACAAGCAGAGTCATTGAAATGTGTGTTCTTTTCACATACCACATATGGATCCACCAGTGTCATTGCATGTGTGCTTTTTTACTAACAACAACTAGGCTCATTGCATATGTGTTCTCTTCAGAGACCACACATGGATCCACCAGTGTCATTGCATGTGTACTCTTTTTACTAAAAACAACTAGAGTCATTGCATGTGTGTTCTCTTCAGCGACCACACATGGATCCACCAGTGTCATTGCATGTGTGTTCTTTTTACTAACAACCAGAGTCATTGCATGTGTGTTATTTTCACAATCTACCTATGGATCCACTAGTGTCATTGCATGTGTGATCTTTTTACTAACAACAACCATAGTCATTGCATGTGTGTTCTCTTCAGAGACCACACATGGATCCACAAGTGTCATTGCATGTGTGTTCTTTTTACTAACAACAACCAGAGTCATTTCATGTGTGCTCTTTTACATACCACCTATGGATCCACCAGTGTCATTGCATGTGTGTTCTTTTTACTAACAACAACCAGAGTCATTGCATGTGTGTTCTTTTCACATACCACCTATGAATCCACCAGTGTCATTGCATGTGTGTTCTTTTTACTAACAACAACTGGAGTCATTTCATGACTGTTCTTTTCACATGACACATATGGATCCACCGGTGTCATTTAAATGTGTGTTCTTTTCACATACCACATATGGATCCACCAGTGTCATTGCATGTGTGCTTTTTTTTACTAACAGCTGGGTCATTGCATGTGTGTTCTCTTTAGAGACCACACATGGATCCACCAGTGTCATTGCATGTGTGCTCTTTTCACAATCCACCTATGGATCCACCAGTGTCATTGCATGTGTGCTCTTTTTACTAACAACAACCAGAGTCATTGCATGTGTGTTATCTTTAGAGACCACACATGGATCCACCAGTGTCATTGCATGTGTGTTCTTTTTACTAACAACAACCAGAATCATTGCATGTGTGTTCTTTTCACATACCACCTATAGATCCACCAGTGTCATTGCATGTGTGTTCTTTTTACTAACAACCACTGGAGTCATTTCATGACTGTTCTTTTCACATACCACATATGGATCCACCAGTGTCATTGAAATGTGTGTTCTCTTCAAAGACCACACATGTATCCACCAGTGGCATTGCATGTGTGTTCTTTTTTACTAACAACAACTGGAGCCATTGCATGTGTGTTCTCTTCAGAGACCACACATGGATCCACCTGTGTCATTGCATGTGTGCTCTTTTCACAATCCAGCTATGGATCCACCAGTGTCATTGCATGTGTGCACTTTTTACTAACAACAACCAGAGTCATTGCATGTGTGTTATCTTAAGAGACCACACATGGATCCACCAGTGTCATTGCATGTGTGTTCTTTTTACTAACAACAACCAGATTCATTGCATGTGTGTTTTTTTCACATACCACCCATGGATCCACCAATGTCATTGCATGTGTGTTCTTTTTACTAACAACAACTGGAGTCATTTCATGACTGTTCTTTTCACATACCACATATGGATCCTCCGGTGTCATTGAAATGTGAGTTCTCTTCAGAGACCACACATGGATCCACCAGTCTCATTGCATGTGTGTTCTTTTCACATACCACACATGGATCCACCAGTGTCATTTCATGTGTGCTCTTTTCACAATCCACCTATGGGTCGACCAGTGTCATTGCATGTGTGTTGTTTTTACTAACAAAAACCAGAGTCATTGAAATGTGTGTTCTTTTCACATACCACATATGGATCCACCAGTGTCATTGCATGTGTGCTTTTTTTACTAACAACAACTAGGGTCGTTGCATGTGTGTTATTTTCACATACCACATATGGATCCACCAGTGTCATTGTATGTATGCTCTTTTCACAATCCATCTATGGATCCACCAATGTCATTGCATGTATGTTCTTTTTACTAACAACAACCAGAGTCATTGCATGTGTGTTCTTTTCACATACCACCTATGGATCCACCAGTGTCATTGCATGTGTGTTCTTTTTACCATCAACAACTAGAGTCATTTCATGACTGTTCTTTTCACATACCACATATGGATCCACCCGTGTCATTCCATGTGTGCTTTTTTTACTAAGAACAACTGGGGTTATTGCATGTGTGTTCTCTTCATAGACCACACATTGATCCACCAGTGTCATTCCATGTGTGTACTTTCACAATCCACCTTTGGATCCACCAGTGTCCTTGCATGTGTGTTCTTTTCACTAACAACAACTGGAGTCATTTCATGACTGTTCTTTTCACATACCACATATGGATCCACCAGTGTCATTGAAATGTGTGTTCTCTTTAAAGACCACACATGGATCCACCAATGTCATTGCATGTGTGTTCTTTTTACAAACAACAACTGGAGTCATTGCATGTGTGTTCTTTTCACAATCCACCTATGGATCCACCAGTGTCATTGCATGTGTGTTCTTTTTACTAACAACAACCGGATTCATTGAAATGTGTGTTCTTTTCACATACCACATATGGATCCACCAGTGTCATTGCATGTGTGTTGTTTTTACTAACAACAAATATAGTCATTTCATGTGTGATCTTTTCAAATACCACCTATGGATCCACCAGTGTCATTGCATGTGTGTTCTTTTTACTAACAACAACCAGAGTCATTGCATGTGTGTTCTTTTCACATACCACCTATGGATCCACCAGGGTCATTGCATGTGGGTTCTTTTTACTAGCAACAACTAGAGTCATGTCATGACTGTTCTTTTCACATAACACATATGGATCCACCAGTGTCATTGAAATGTGTGTTCTCTTCAGAGACCACACATGGATCCACCAGTGTCATTGCATGTGTGTTCTTTTTACTAACAACAACTGGAGTCATTGCATGTGTGTTCTTTTCACATACCACACAGGGATCCACCAATGTCATTGCATGTGTGCTCTTTTCCCAATCCACCTATGGATCCACCAGTGTCATTGCTTGTGTGTTCTTTTTACTAACAACAACAAGAGTCATTGAAATGTGTGTTCTTTTCACATACCACATATGGATCCACTAGTGTCATTGCATGTGTGCTTTTTTTACTAACAACAACTGGGGTCATTGCATGTGTGTTCTCTTCAGAGACCACACATGGATCCACCAGTGTCATTGCATGTGTGCTCTTTTCACAATCCACCTATGGATCCACCAGTGTCATTGCATGTGTGCTCTTTTTACTAACAACAACCAGAGTCATTGCATGTGTGTTATCTTTAGAGACCACACATGGATCCACCAGTGTCATTGCATGTGTGTTATTTTTACTAACAACAACCAGAATCATTGCATCTGTGTTCTTTTCACATACCACCTATAGATCCACCAGTGTCATTGCATGTGTGTTCTTTTTACTAACAACAACTGGAGTCATTTCATGACTGTTCTTTTCACATACCACATATGGATCCACCAGTGTCATTGAAATGTGTGTTCTCTTCAAAGACCACACATGTATCCACCAGTGGCATTGCATGTGTGTTCTTTTTTACTAACAACAACTGGAGCCATTGCATGTGTGTTCTTTTCACATACCACACATGGATCCACCAGTGTCATTGCATGTGTGCTCTTTTCACAATCCAGCTATGGATCCACCAGTGTCATTGCATGTGTGCACTTTTAACTAACAACAACCAGAGTCATTGCATGTGTGTTATCTTAAGAGACCACACATGGATCCACCAGTGTCATTGCATGTGTGTTCTTTTTACTAACAACAACCAGAGTCATTGCATGTGTGTTTTTTTCACATACCACCCATGGATCCACCAATGTCATTGCATGTGTGTTCTTTTTACTAACAACAACTGGAGTCATTTCATGACTGTTCTTTTCACATACCACATATGGATCCTCCGGTGTCATTGAAATGTGAGTTCTCTTCAGAGACCACACATGGATCCACCAGTCTCATTGCATGTGTGTTCTTTTTACTAACAACAACTAGAGTCATTGCATGTGTGTTCTTTTCACATACCACACATGGATCCACCAGTGTCATTGCATGTGTGCTCTTTTCACAATCCACCTATGGGTCGACCAGTGTCATTGCATGTGTGTTGTTTTTACTAACAAAAACCAGAGTCATTGAAATGTGTGTTCTTTTCACATACCACATATGGATCCACCAGTGTCATTGCATGTGTGCTTTTTTTTACTAACAACAACTAGGGTCGTTGCATGTGTGTTATTTCCACATACCACATATGGATCCACCAGTGTCATTGTATGTATGCTCTTTTCACAATCCATCTATGGATCCACCAATGTCATTGCATGTATGTTCTTTTTACTAACAACAACCAGAGTCATTGCATGTGTGTTCTTTTCACATACCACCTATGGATCCACCAGTGTCAATGCATGTGTGTTCTTTTTACCATCAACAACTAGAGTCATTTCATGACTATTCTTTTCACATACCACATATGGATCCACCCGTGTCATTGCATGTGTGCTTTTTTTACTAAGAACAACTGGGGTTATTGCATGTGTGTTCTCTTCATAGACCACACATTGATCCACCAGTGTCATTCCATGTGTGTTCTTTTCACAATCCACCTTTGGATCCACCAGTGTCCTTGCATGTGTGTTCTTTTCACTAACAACAACTGGAGTCATTTCATGACTGTTCTTTTCACATACCACATATGGATCCACCAGTGTCATTGAAATGTGTGTTCTCTTTAGAGACCACACATGGATCCACCAATGTCATTGCATGTGTGTTCTTTTTACAAACAACAACTGGAGTCATTGCATGTGTGTTCTTTTCACAATCCACCTATGGATCCACCAGTGTCATTGCATGTGTGTTCTTTTTACTAACAACAACCGGATTCATTGAAATGTGTGTTCTTTTCACATACCACATATGGATCCACCAGTGTCATTGCATGTGTGTTATTTTTACTAACAACAAATAGAGTCATTTCATGTGTGATCTTTTCAAATACCACCTATGGATCCACCAGTGTCATTGCATGTGTGTTCTTTTTACTAACAACAACCAGAGTCATTGCATGTGTGTTCTTTTCACATACCACCTATGGATCCACCAGGGTCATTGCATGTGGGTTCTTTTTACTAGCAACAACTAGAGTCATGTCATGACTGTTCTTTTCACATAACACATATGGATCCACCAGTGTCATTGAAATGTGTGTTCTCTTCAGAGACCACACATGGATCCACCAGTGTCATTGCATGTGTGTTCTTTTTACTAACAACAACTGGAGTCATTGCATGTGTGTTCTTTTCACATACCACGAGGATCCACCAATGTCATTGCATGTGTGCTCTTTTCCCAATCCACCTATGGATCCACCAGTGTCATTGCTTGTGTGTTCTTTTTACTAACAACAACAAGAGTCATTGAAATGTGTGTTCTTTTCACATACCACATATGGATCCACTAGTGTCCTTGCATGTGTGCTTTTTTTACTAACAACAACTGGGGTCATTGCATGTGTGTTCTCTTCAGAGACCACACATGGATCCACCAGTGTCATTGCATGTGTGCTCTTTTCACAATCCACCTATGGATCCACCAGTGTCATTGCTTGTGTGCTCTTTTTACTAACAACAACCAGAGTCATTGCATGTGTGTTATCTTTAGAGACCACACATGGATCCACCAGTGTCATTGCATGTGTGTTATTTTTACTAACAACAACCAGAATCATTGCATGTGTGTTCTTTTCACATACCACCTATAGATCCACCAGTGTCATTGCATGTGTGTTCTTTTTACTAACAACAACTGGAGTCATTTCATGACTGTTCTTTTCACATACCACATATGGATCCACCAGTGTCATTGAAATGTGTGTTCTCTTCAAAGACCACACATGTATCCACCAGTGGCATTGCATATGTGTTCTTTTTTACTAACAACAACTGGAGCCATTGCATGTGTGTTCTCTTCAGAGACCACACATGGATCCACCTGTGTCATTGCATGTGTGCTCTTTTCACAATCCAGCTATGGATCCACCAGTGTCATTGCATGTGTGCACTTTTTACTAACAACAACCAGAGTCATTGCATGTGTGTTATCTTAAGAGACCACATGGATCCTGATGTCATTGCATGTGTGTTCTTTTACTAACAACAACCAGTCATTGCATGTGTGTTTTTTCACATACCACCCATGGATCCACCAATGTCATTGCATGTGTGTTCTTTTTACTAACAACAACTGGAGTCATTTCATGACTGTTCTTTTCACATACCACATATGGATCCTCCGGTGTCATTGAAATGTGAGTTCTCTTCAGAGACCACACATGGATCCACCAGTCTCATTGCATGTGTGTTCTTTTTACTAACAACAACTAGAGTCATTGCATGTGTGTTGTTTTCACATACCACACATGGATCCACCAGTGTCATTGCATGTGTGCTCTTTTCACAATCCACCTATGGGTCGACCAGTGTCATTGCATGTGTGTTGTTTTTACTAACAAAAACCAGAGTCATTGAAATGTGTGTTCTTTTCACATACCACATATGGATCCACCAGTGTCATTGCATGTGTGCTTTTTTTAAATAACAACAACTAGTGCGTTGCATGTGTTATTTTCACATACCATATATGGATCCACCAGTGTCATTGTATGTATGCTCTTTTCACAATCCATCTATGGATCCACCAATGTCATTGCATGTATGTTCTTTTTACTAACAACAACCAGAGACATTGCATGTGTGTTCTTTTCACATACCACCTATGGATCCACCAGTGTCAATGCATGTGTGTTCTTTTTACCATCAACAACTAGAGTCATTTCATGACTGTTCTTTTCACATACCACATATGGATCCACCCGTGTCATTGCATGTGTGCTTTTTTTACTAAGAACAACTGGGGTTATTGCATGTGTGTTCTCTTCATAGACCACACATTGATCCACCAGTGTCATTCCATGTGTGTTCTTTTCACAATCCACCTTTGGATCCACCAGTGTCCTTGCATGTGTGTTCTTTTCACTAACAACAACTGGAGTCATTTCATGACTGTTCTTTTCACATACCACATATGGATCCACCAGTGTCATTGAAATGTGTGTTCTCTTTAGAGACCACACATGGATCCACCAATGTCATTGCATGTGTGTTCTTTTTACAAACAACAACTGGAGTCATTGCATGTGTGTTCTTTTCACAATCCACCTATGGATCCACCAAAGGTCATTGCATGTGTGTTCTTTTTACTAACAACAACCGGATTCATTGAAATGTGTGTTCTTTTCACATACCACATATGGATCCACCAGTGTCATTGCATGTGTGTTATTTTTACTAACAACAAATAGAGTCATTTCATGTGTGATCTTTTCAAATACCACCTATGGATCCACCAGTGTCATTGCATGTGTGTTCTTTTTACTAACAACAACCAGAGTCATTGCATGTGTGTTCTTTTCACATACCACCTATGGATCCACCAGGGTCATTGCATGTGGGTTCTTTTTACTAGCAACAACTAGAGTCATGTCATGACTGTTCTTTTCACATAACACATATGGATCCACCAGTGTCATTGAAATGTGTGTTCTCTTCAGAGACCACACATGGATCCACCAGTGTCATTGCATGTGTGTTCTTTTTACTAACAACAACTGGAGTCATTGCATGTGTGTTCTTTTCACATACCACACAGGGATCCACCAATGTCATTGCATGTGTGCTCTTTTCCCAATCCACCTATGGATCCACCAGTGTCATTGCTTGTGTGTTCTTTTTACTAACAACAACAAGAGTCATTGAAATGTGTGTTCTTTTCACATACCACATATGGATCCACTAGTGTCATTGCATGTGTGCTTTTTTTACTAACAACAACTGGGGTCATTGCATGTGTGTTCTCTTCAGAGACCACACATGGATCCACCAGTGTCATTGCATGTGTGCTCTTTTTACAAACAACAACTAGAGTCATTGCAGGTGTGTTCTCTTTAGAGACCACACATGGATCCACCAGTGTCATTGCATGTGTGTTCTTTTTACTAACAACAACCAGAGTCACTGCATGTGGGTTCTTTTTACTAACAACAACTGGAGTTATTTCATGACTGTTCTTTTCTCATACCCCATATGGATCCGCCAGTGTCATTGAAATGTGTGTTCTCTTCAGAGACCACACATGGATCCACCAGTGTCATTGCATGTGTGTTCTTTTTACTAACAACAACTAGAGTCATTGAATGTGTGTTCTTTTCACATACCACACATGGATCCACCAGTGCCATTGCATGTGTGCTCTTTTCACAATCCACCTATGGATCCACCAGTGTCATTGCTTTTGTGTTCTTTTTACTAACAACAACCAGAGTCATTGAAATTTGTGTTCTTTTCACATACCACATATGGATCTACAAGTGTAATTGCATGTGTGATTTTTTTACTAACAACAACTGGAGCCATTGCATGTGTGTTCTTTTCTAGCACACATGGATCCACCAGTGTAATTGCATGCATGCTCTTTTCACAATCCACCTATAGATCCACCAGTGTCATTGCATGTGTGCTCTTTTTACTAACAACAACAAGAGTCATTGCATGTGTGTTCTCTTCAGAGACCACACACGGATCCACAAGTGTCATTGCATGTGTGTTCTTTTTACTAACAACAACCAGAGTCATTTCATGTGTGCTCTTTTCACATACCACCTATGGATCCACCAGTGTCATTGCATGTGTGTTCTTTTTACTAACAACAACCAGAGTCATTGCATGTGTGTTCTTTTCACATACCACCTATGGATCCAGTAGTGTCATTGCATGTGTGTTCTTTTTACTAACAACAACCAGAGTCATTTCATGACTGTTCTTTTCACATGACACATATGGATCCACCAGTGTCATTTAAATGTGTGTTCTTTTTACTAACAACAACTTGAGTCATTTCATGACTGTTCTTTTCACATGACACATATGGATCCACCAGTGTCATTTAAATGTGTGTTCTTTTCACATACCACATATGGATCCACCAGTGTCATTGCATGTGTGATTTTTTTACTAACAACAACTGGGTCATTGCATGTGTGTTCTTTTTAGAGACCACACATGGATCCAACAGTGTCATTGCATGTGTGCTCTTTTCACAATCCACCTATGGATCCACCAGTCTCATTGCATGTGTGCTCTTTTTACTAACAACAACCAGAGTCATTGCATGTGTGTTATCTTTAGAGACCACACATGGATCCACCAGTGTCATTGCATGTATGTTCTTTTTACTAACAACAACCAGAGTCATTGCATGTGTGTTCTTTTCACATACCACCTATGGATCGACCAGTGTCATTGCATGTGTGTTCTTTTTACTAACAACAACTGGAGTCATTTCATGACTGTTCTTTTCACATACCACATATGGATCCATTAGTGTCATTGAAATGTGTGTTCTCTTCAGAGACCATACAGGTATCCACCAGTGTCATTGCATGTGTGTTCTTTTTACTAACAACAACCAGAGCCATTGCATGTGTGTTCTCTTCAGAGACCACACATGGATCCACGAGTGTCATTGCATGTGTGCTCTTTTTACTAACAACAACCAGAGTCATTGCATGTGTGTTCTCTTCAGTGACCACACATGGATCCACCAGTGTCCTTGCATGTGTGTTCTTTTTACTAACAACAACTAGAGTCATTGCATGTGTGTTCTTTTCATATACCACATATGGATCCACCAATGTCATTGCATCTGTGTTCTTTTTACTAACAACAACTGGAGTCATTTCATGACTGTTCTTTTCACATACCACATATGGATCCTCCAGTGTCAGTGAAATGTGAGTTCTCTTCAGAGACCACACATGGATCCACCAGTCTCATTGCATGTGTGTTCTTTTTACTAACAACAACTGGAGTCATTGCATGTGTGTTCTTTTCACATACCACACATGGATCCACCAGTGTCATTGCATGTGTGCTCTGTTCACAATCCACCTATGGGTCTACCAGTGTCATTGCATGTGTTTTGTTTTTACTAACAAAAACCAGAGTCATTGAAATGTGTGTTCTTTTCACATACCACATATGGATCCACCAGTGTCATTGTATGTGTGCTCTTTTCACAATCCATCTATGGATCCACCAATGTCATTGCATGTGTGTTCTTTTTACTAACAACAACCAGAGTCATTGCATGTGTGTTCTTTTCACATACCACCTATGGATCCACCAGTGTCATTGCATGTGTGTTCTTTTTACCATCAACAACTGGAGTCATTTCATGACTGTTCTTTTCACATACCACATATGGATCCACCAGTGTCATTGCATGTGTGCTTTTTTACTAACAACAACTGGGGTCAATGCATGTGTGTTCTCTTCAGAGACCACACATGGATCCACCAGTGTCATTGCATGTGTGTTCTTTTCACAATCCACCTTTGGATCCACTAGTGTCCTTGCATGTGTGATCTTTTCACTAACAACAACTGGAGTCAATTCATGACTGTTCTTTTCACATACCACATATGGATCCACCAGTGTCATTGAAATGTGTGTTCTCTTTAGAGACCACACATGGATACACCAATGTCATTGCATGTGTGTTCTTTTTACTAACAACAACCAGATTCATTGAAATGTGTGTTCTTTTCACATACCACATATGGATCCACCAGTGTCATTGCATGTGTGTTCTTTTTACTAACAACAATCAGAGTCATTTCATGTGTGCTCTTTTCAAATACCACCTATGGATCCACCAGTGTCATTGCATGTGTGTTCTTTTTACTAACAACAACCAGAGTCATTGCATGTGTGTTCTTTTCACATACCACCTATGGATCCACCAATGTCATTGCATGTGTGTTCCTTTTACTAAAAACAACTGGTGTCAATTCATGACTGTTCTTTTCGCATAACACATATGGATCCACCAGTGTCATTGAAAATGTGTGTTCTTTTCACATACCACATATGGATCCACCAGTGTCATTGCACGTGTGATTTTTTTACTAACAATAACTGGGGTCATTACATGTGTGTTCTCTTCAGAGACCACACATGGATCCACCTGTGTCATTGCATGTGTGCTCTTTTCACAATCCACCTATGGATCCACTAGTGTCATTGCATGTGTGCTATTTTTACTAACAACAACCAGAGTCATTGCATGTGTGTTCTCTTCAGAGACCACGCATGGATCCACTAGTGTCATTGCATGTGTGTTCTATTTACTAACAACAACCAGAGTCATTGCATGTGTGTTATTTTCACATACCACCTATGGATCTACTAGTGTCATTGCATGTGTGTTCTTTTTACTAACAACAACTGGAGTCATTTCATGACTATTCTTTTCACATAACACATACGGATCCACCAGTGTCATTGAAATGTGTGTTCGTTTCACATACCACACATAGATCCACCAGTGTCATTGCATGTGTGCTTTTTTTTATAACAACAACTAGGGTCATTGCATGTGTGTTCTCTTCTGAGAATACACATGGATCCAGTAGTGTCATTGCATGTGTGTTCTTTTCACAATCCACCTATGGATCCACTAGTGTCATTGCATGTGTTCTCTTTTTACTAACAACAACTAGAGTCATTGCATGTGTGTTCTCTTCAGAGACCACACATGGATCCACCACTGTCATTGCATGTGTGTTCGTTTTACTAACAATAACCAGAGTCATTTCATGTGTGCTCTTTTCACATAGCACCTATGGATCCACCAGTGTCATTGTATGTGTGTTCTTTTTACTAACAACAACTGGATTCATTCCATGACTGTTCTTTTCAGAGAACACACATGGATCCACCAGAGTCATTGAAATGTGTGTTCTCTTTAGAGACCACACATGGATCCACCAGTGTTATTGCATGTGTGTTCTTTTTACTAACAACAACCAGAGTAATTGCATGTCTGTTCTTTTCACAATCCACCTATGGATCCACCAGTGTCATTGCATGTGTGTTCTTTTTACTAACAACAACTAGAGTCATTTCATGACTATTCTTTTCACATACCACATATGGATCCACCAGTGTGATTGGATGTGTGCTTTTTTTACTAACAACAACTGGGTCATTGCATGTGTGTTCTCTTCAGAGACCACACATGGATCCACCAATGTCATTGCATGTGTGTTCTTTTCACAATCCACCTTTGGATCCACCAGTGTCCTTGCATGTGTGTTCTTTTTACTAACAACAACTGGAGTCATTTCATGACTGTTCTTTTCACATACCACATATGGATCCACCTGGGTCATTGAAATGTGTGCTCTCTTCAGAGACCACACATGGATCCACCAGTGTCATTGCATGTGTGTTCTTTTTCCTAACAACAACTAGAGTCATTGCATGTGTGTTCTTTTCACAATCCACACATGGATCCACCAGTGTCACTGCATGTGTGCTCTTTTCACAATCCACCTATGGATCCACCGGTGTCATTGCATTTGTGTTCTTTTTACTAACAACAACCAGAGTTATTGAAATATGTGTTCTTTTCACATACCACATATGGATCCACCAGGGTCATTGCATGTGTGTTCTTTTTACTAACAACCAGAGTCATTTCGTGTGTGCTCTTTTCACATACCACCTATGTATCCACCAGTGTCATTGCATGTGTGTTCTTTTTACTAACAATAACTGGAGTCATTTCATGACTGTTCTTTTCAGAGACCACACATGGATCCACCAGTGTCATTGAAATGTGTGTTCTCTTCAGAGACCACACATGGATCCACCACTGTCATTGCATGTGTGTTCTTTTTACTAACAACAATCAGAGTCATTGCATGTGTGTTCTTTTCACAATCCACCTATGGATCCACCAGTGTCATTGCATGTGTGTTCTTTTTACTAACAACAACTGGAGTCATTTCATGACTGTTCTTTTCACATACCACATATGGATCCACCAGTGTCATTACATGTGTGCTTTTTTTACTAACAAGAACTGGGGTTATTGCATGTGTGTTCTCTTCAGAGACCACACATGGATCCACCAGTGTCATTGCATGTGTGTTCTTTTCACAATCCACCTTTGGATACACCAGTGTCCTTGCATGTGTGTTCTTTTTACTAACAACAACAAGAGACATTTCCACCTGTTCTTTTCACATACCACATATGGATCCACCTGTGTCATTGAAATGTGTGTTCTCTTCAGAGACCACACATGGATCCACCAGTGTCATTGTATGTGTGTTCTTTTTACTAACAACAACTGGGGTCATTGCATGTGTGTTCTCTTCACAATCCATACATGGATCCACCAGTGTCATTGCATGTGTGCTCTTTTCACAATCCACTTATGGATCCACCAGTGTCATTGCATGTGTGTTCTTTTTACTAACAACAACCAGAGTCATTGAAATGTGTGTTCTTTTCACATACCTCATATGGATCCACCAGTGTCATTCCATGTGTGTTCTTTTTACTAACAACAACCAGAGTCATTTCATGTGTGGTCTTTTCACATACCACCTACGGATCCACAAGTGTCATTGCATGTGTGTTCTTTTTACTAACAACAACCAGAGTCATTGCATGTGTGTTCTTTTCACATACCACCTATGGATCCACTAGTGTCATTGCATGTGTGTTCTTTTTACTAACAACAACTGGAGTCATTTCATGACTGTTCTTTTCACATAACACATATGGATCCACCAGTGTCATTGAAATGTGTGTTCTTTTCACATACCACATATGGATCCACCAGTGTCATTGCACGTGTGCTTTTTTTACTAACAACAACTAGGGTCATTGCATGTGTTTTCTCTTTAGAGACCACACATGGATCCACCAGTGTCATTGCATGTGTTCTCTTTTCACAATCCACTAGTGTCATTGCATGTGTGCTATTTTTACTAACAACAACCAGAGTCATTGCATGTGTGTTCTCATCAGAGACCACACATGGATCCACTAGTGTCATTTCATGTGTGTTCTTTTTACTAACAACAACCAGAGTCATTGCATGTGTGTTCTTTTCACATACCACCTATGGATCCACCAGTGTCATTGCATGTTTGTTCTTTTTACTAACAACAACTAGAGTCATTTCATGACTGTTCTTTTCACATAACACATATGGATCCACCAGTGTCATTGAAATGTGTGTTCTTTCCACATACCACACATGGATCCACCAGTGTCATTGCATGTGTGCTTTTTTTACTAACAACAACTGGGGTCATTGCATGTGTGTTCTCTTCAGAGATCACACATGGATCCACCAGTGTCATTGCATGTGTGTTCTTTTCACAATCCACCTATGGATCCACTAGTGTCATTGCATGTGTACTCTTTTACTAACAACAACCGTAGTCATTGCATGTGTTCTCTTCAGAGACCACACATGGATCCACCAGTGTCATTGCATGTGTGTTCTTTTTACTAACAACAACCAGAGTCATTCATGTGTGCTCTTTTCACATACCACCTATGTATCCACCAGTGTCATTGCATGTGTGTTCTTTTTACTAACAATAATCGAGTCATTTAATGATCGTTTTTTCAGAGACCACACATGGATCCACCAAGATCATTGAAATGTGTGTTCTCTTCAGAGACCACACATGGATCCACCACTGTCATTGCATGTGTGTTCTTTTTACTAAGAACAATCAGAGTCATTGCATGTGTGTTCTTTTCACAATCCACCTATAGATCCACCAGTGTCATTTCATGTGTGTTCTTTTTACTAACAACAACTGGAGTCATTTCATGACTGTTCTTTTCACATACCACATATGGATCCACCAGTGTCATTGCATGTGTGCTTTTTTTACTAACAAGAACTGGGGTGATTGCATGTGTGTTCAGAGACCACACATGGATCCACCAGTGTCATTGCATGTGTGTTCTTTTCACAATCCACCTTTGGATCCACCAGTGTCCTTGCATGTGTGTTCTTTTTACTAACAACAACTAGAGACATTTCCTGACTGTTCTTTTCACATACCACATATGGATCCACATGTGTCATTGAAATGTGTGTTCTCTTCAGAGACCACACATGGATCCACCAGTGTCATTGTATGTCTGTTCTTTTTACTAACAACATTTGGGGTCATTGCATGTGTGTTCTCTTCACAATCCACACATGGATCCACCAGTGTCATTGCATGTGTGCTCTTTTCACAATCCACTTATGGATCCACCAGTGTCATTGCATGTGTGTTCTTTTTACTAACAACAACCAGAGTCATTGAAATGTGTGTTCTTTTCACATACCTCATATGATCCACCAGTGTCATTCCATGTGTGTTCTCTTTACTAACAACAACCAGAGTCATTTCATGTGTGGTCTTTTCACATACCACCTACGGATCCACCAGTGTCATTGCATGTGTTCTTTTATCGACAACAACCAGAGTCATTGCATGTGCGTTCTTTTCACATACCACCTATGGATCCACCAGTGTCATTGCATGTGTGTTCTTTTTACTAACAACAACTGGAGTCATTTCATTACTGTCTTTTCACATAACACATATGGATCCACCAGTGTCATTGAAATGTGTGTTCTTTTCACATACCACATATGGATCCACCAGTGTCATTGCACGTGTGCTTTTTTTACTAACAACAACTAGGGTCATTGCATGTGTTTTCTCTTTAGAGACCACACATGGATCCACCAGTGTCATTGCATGTGTTCTCTTTTCACAATCCACTAGTGTCATTGCATGTGTGCTATTTTTACTAACAACAACCAGAGTCATTGCATGTGTGTTCTCTTCAGAGACCACACATGGATCCACTAGTGTCATTGCATGTGTGTTCTTTTTACTAACAACAACCAGAGTCATTGCATGTGTGTTCTGTTCACATACCACCTATGGATCCACCAGTGTCATTGCATGTGTGTTCTTTTTACTAACAACAACTAGAGTCATTTCATGACTGTTCTTTTCACATAACACATATGGATCCACCAGTGTCATTGAAATGTGTGTTCTTTCCACATACCACACATGGAACCACTAGTGTCATTGCATGTGTGCTTTTTTTACTAACAACAACTGGGGTCATTGCATGTGTGTTCTCTTCAGAGACCACACATGGATCCACCAGTGTCATTGCATGTGTGTTCTTTTCACAATCCACCTATGGATCCACTAGTGTCATTGCATGTGTACTCTTTTTATTAACAATAACCAGAGTCATTGCATGTGTTCTCTTCAGAGACCACACATGGATCCACCAGTGTCATTGCATGTGTGTTCTTTTTACTAACAACAACCAGAGTCATTCATGTGTGCTCTTTTCACATACCACCTATGTATCCACCAGTGTCATTGCATGTGTGTTCTTTTTACTAACAATAACTGGAGTCATTTCATGACTGTTCTTTTCAGAGACCACACATGGATCCACCAGTGTCATTGAAATGTGTGTTCTCTTCAGAGACCACACATGGATCCACCACTGTCATTGCATGTGTGTTCTTTTTACTAACAACAATCAGAGTCATTGCATGTGTGTTCTTTTCACAATCCACCTATGGATCCACCAGTGTCATTGCATGTGTGTTCTTTTTACTAACAACAACTGGAGTCATTTCATGACTGTTCTTTTCACATACCACATATGGATCCACCAGTGTCATTACATGTGTGCTTTTTTTACTAACAAGAACTGGGGTTATTGCATGTGTGTTCTCTTCAGAGACCACACATGGATCCACCAGTGTCATTGCATGTGTGTTCTTTTCACAATCCACCTTTGGATCCACCAGTGTCCTTGCATGTGTGTTCTTTTTACTAACAACAACTGGAGACATTTCCTGACTGTTCTTTTCACATACCACATATGGATCCACCTGTGTCATTGAAATGTGTGTTCTCTTCAGAGACCACACATGGATCCACCAGTGTCATTGTATGTGTGTTCTTTTTACTAACAACATTTGGAGTCATTGCATGTGTGTTCTCTTCACAATCCACACATGGATCCACCAGTGTCATTGCATGTGTGCTCTTTTCACAATCCACTTATGGATCCACCAGTGTCATTGCACGTGTGTTCTTTTTACTAACAACAACCAGAGTCATTGAAATGTGTGTTCTTTTCACATACCTCATATGGATCCACCAGTGTCATTCCATGTGTGTTCTTTTTACTAACAACAACCAGAGTCATTTCATGTGTGGTCTTTTCACATACCACCTACGGATCCACCAGTGTCATTGCATGTGTGTTCTTTTTACTAACAACAACCAGAGTCATTGCATGTGTGTTCTTTTCACATACCACCTATGGATCCACCAGTGTCATTGCATGTGTGTTCTTTTTACTAACAATAACTGGAGTCATTTCATGACTGTTCTTTTCACATAACACATATGGATCCACCAGTGTCATTGAAACGTGTGTTCTTTTCACATACCACATATGGATCCACAAGTGTCATTGCACGTGTGCTTTTTTTACTAACAACATCTATGGTCATTGCATGTGTTTTCTCTTTAGAGACCACACATGGATCCACCAGTGTCATTGCATGTGTTCTCTTTTCACAATCCACTAGTGTCATTGCATGTGTGCTATTTTTACTAACAACAACCAGAGTCATTGCATGTGTGTTCTCTTCAGAGACCACACATGGATCCACTAGTGTCATTTCATGTGTGTTCTTTTTACTAACAACAACCAGAGTCATTGCATGTGTGTTCTCTTCACATACCACCTACGGATCCACCAGTGTCATTGCATGTGTGTTCTTTTTACTAACAACAACTAGAGTCATTTCATGACTGTTCTTTTCACATAACACATATGGATCCACCAGTGTCATTGAAATGTGTGTTCTGTCCACATACCAGACATGGATCCACCAGTGTCATTGTATGTGTGTTCTTTTTACAAACAACAACTGGGGTCATTGCATGTGTGTTCTCTTCACAATCCACACATGGATCCACCAGTGTCATTGCATGTGTGCTCTTTTCACAATCCACTTATGGATCCACCAGTGTCATTGCATGTGTGTTCTTATTACTAACAACAACCAGAGTCATTGAAATGTGTGTTCTTTTCACATACCTCATATGGATCCACCAGTGTCATTCCTTGTGTGTTCTTTTTACTAACAACAACCAGAGTCATTCATGTGTGCTCTTTTCACATACCACCTATGTATCCACCAGTGTCATTGCATGTGTGTTCTTTTTACTAACAATAACTGGAGTCATTTCATGACTGTTCTTTTCAGAGACCACACATGGATCCACCAGTGTCATTGAAATGTGTGTTCTCTTCAGAGACCACACATGGATCCACCACTGTCATTGCATGTGTGTTCTTTTTACTAACAACAATCAGAGTCATTGCATGTGTGTTCTTTTCACAATCCACCTATGGATCCACCAGTGTCATTGCATGTGTGTTCTTTTTACTAACAACAACTGGAGTCATTTCATGACTGTTCTTTTCACATACCACATATGGATCCACCAGTGTCATTGCATGTGTGCTTTTTTTACTAACAAGAACTGGGGTTATTGCATGTGTGTTCTCTTCAGAGACCACACATGGATCCACCAGTGTCATTGCATGTGTGTTCTTTTCACAATCCACCTTTGGATCCACCAGTGTCCTTGCATGTGTGTTCTTTTTACTAACAACAACTGGAGACATTTCCTGACTGTTCTTTTCACATACCACATATGGATCCACCTGTGTCATTGAAATGTGTGTTCTCTTCAGAGACCACACATGGATCCACCAGTGTCATTGTATGTGTGTTCTTTTTACTAACAACATTTGGGGTCATTGCATGTGTGTTCTCTTCACAATCCACACATGGATCCACCAGTGTCATTGCATGTGTGCTCTTTTCACAATCCACTTATGGATCCACCAGTGTCATTGCATGTGTGTTCTTTTTACTAACAACAACCAGAGTCATTGAAATGTGTGTTCTTTTCACATACCTCATATGGATCCACCAGTGTCATTCCATGTGTGTTCTTTTTACTAACAACAACCAGAGTCATTTCATGTGTGGTCTTTTCACATACCACCTACGGATCCACCAGTGTCATTGCATGTGTGTTCTTTTTACTAACAACAACCAGAGTCATTGCATGTGTGTTCTTTTCACACACCACCTATGGATCCACCAGTGTCATTGCATATGTGTTCTTTTTTACTAACAACAACTGGAGTCATTTCATGACTGTTCTTTTCACATAACACATATGGATCCACCAGTGTCATTGAAACGTGTGTTCTTTTCACATACCACATATGGATCCACAAGTGTCATTGCACGTGTGCTTTTTTTACTAACAACATCTAGGGTCATTGCATGTGTTTTCTCTTTAGAGACCACACATGGATCCACCAGTGTCATTGCATGTGTGTTCTTTTTACTAACAACAACCAGAGTCATTCATGTGTGCTCTTTTCACATACCACCTATGTATCCACCAGTGTCATTGCATGTGTGTTCTTATTACTAACAATAACTGGAGTCATTTCATGACTGTTATTTTCAGAGACCACACATGGATCCACCAGTGTCATTGCATGTGTGATCTTTTCACAATCCACCTATGGATCCACTAGTGTCATTGCATGTGTACTCTTTTTATTAACAATAACCAGAGTCATTGCATGTGTTCTCTTCAGAGACCACGCATGGATCCACCACTGTCATTGCATGTGTGTTATTTTTACTAACAACAATCAGAGTCATTGCATGTGTGTTCTTTTCACAATCCACCTATGGATCCACCAGTGTCATTGCATGTGTGTTCTTTTTACTAACAACAACTGGAGTCATTTCATGACTGTTCTTTTCACATACCACATATGGATCCACCAGTGTCATTGCATGTGTGCTTTTTTTTACTAACAAGAACTGGGGTTATTGCATGTGTGTTCTCTTTAGAGACCACACATGGATCCACCAGTGTCATTGCATGTGTGTTCTTTTCACAATCCACCTTTGGATCCACCAGTGTCCTTGCATGTGTGTTCTTTTTACTAACAACAACTAGAGTCATTTCATGACTGTTCTTTTCACATAACACATATGGATCCACCAGTGTCATTGAAATGTGTGTTCTGTCCACATACCAGACATGGATCCACCAGTGTCATTGTATGTGTGTTCTTTTTACAAACAACAACTGGGGTCATTGCATGTGTGTTCTCTTCACAATCCACACATGGATCCACCAGTGTCATTGCATGTGTGCTCTTTTCACAATCCACTTATGGATCCACCAGTGTCATTGCATGTGTGTTCTTTTTACTAACAACAACCAGAGTCATTGAAATGTGTGTTCTTTTCACATACCTCATATGGATCCACCAGTGTCATTCCTTGTGTGTTCTTTTTACTAACAACAACCAGAGTCATTCATGTGTGCTCTTTTCACATACCACCTATGTATCCACCAGTGTCATTGCATGTGTGTTCTTTTTACTAACAATAACTGGAGTCATTTCATGACTGTTCTTTTCAGAGACCACACATGGATCCACCAGTGTCATTGAAATGTGTGTTCTCTTCAGAGACCACACATGGATCCACCACTGTCATTGCATGTGTGTTCTTTTACTAACAACAATCAGAGTCAGTCATTGCATGTGTGTTCTTTTCACAATCCACCTATGGATCCACCAGTGTCATTGCATGTGTGTTCTTTTTACTAACAACAACTGGAGTCATTTCATGACTGTTCTTTTCACATACCACATATGGATCCACCAGTGTCATTACATGTGTGCTTTTTTTACTAACAAGAACTGGGGTTATTGCATGTGTGTTCTCTTCAGAGACCACACATGGATCCACCAGTGTCATTGCATGTGTGTTCTTTTCACAATCCACCTTTGGATCCACCAGTGTCCTTGCATGTGTGTTCTTTTACTAACAACAACCGAGACATTTCCTGACTGTTCTTTTCACATACCACATATGGATCCACCTGTGTCATTGAAATGTGTGTTCTCTTCAGAGACCACACATGGATCCACCAGTGTCATTGTATGTGTGTTCTTTTTACTAACAACATTTGGGGTCATTGCATGTGTGTTCTCTTCACAATCCACACATGGATCCACCAGTGTCATTGCATGTGTGCTCTTTTCACAATCCACTTATGGATCCACCAGTGTCATTGCATGTGTGTTCTTTTTACTAACAACAACCAGAGTCATTGAAATGTGTGTTCTTTTCACATACCTCATATGGATCCACCAGTGTCATTCCATGTGTGTTCTTTTTACTAACAACAACCAGAGTCATTTCATGTGTGGTCTTTTCACATACCACCTACGGATCCACCAGTGTCATTGCATGTGTGTTCTTTTTACTAACAACAACCAGAGTCATTGCATGTGTGTTCTTTTCACACACCACCTATGGATCCACCAGTGTCATTGCATATGTGTTCTTTTTTACTAACAACAACTGGAGTCATTTCATGACTGTTCTTTTCACATAACACATATGGATCCACCAGTGTCATTGAAACGTGTGTTCTTTTCACATACCACATATGGATCCACAAGTGTCATTGCACGTGTGCTTTTTTTACTAACAACATCTAGGGTCATTGCATGTGTTTTCTCTTTAGAGACCACACATGGATCCACCAGTGTCATTGCATGTGTTCTCTTTTCACAATCCACTAGTGTCATTGCATGTGTGCTATTTTTACTAACAACAACCAGAGTCATTGCATGTGTGTTCTCTTCAGAGACCACACATGGATCCACTAGTGTCATTTCATGTGTGTTCTTTTTACTAACAACAACCAGAGTCATTGCATGTGTGTTCTTTTCACATACCACCTATGGATCCACCAGTGTCATTGCATGTGTGTTCTTTTTACTAACAACAACTAAAGTCATTTCATGACTGTTCTTTTCACATAACACATATGGATCCACCAGTGTCATTGAAATGTGTGTTCTTTCCACATACCACACATGGATCCACCAGTGTCATTGCATGTGTGCTTTTTTTACTAACAACAACTAGGGTCATTGCATGTGGATCCACTAGTGTCATTGCATGTGTGTTCTTTTCACAATCCACCTATGGATCCACTAGTGTCATTGCATGTGTACTCTTTTTATTAACAATAACCAGAGTCATTGCATGTGTTCTCTTCAGAGACCACACATGGATCCACCAGTGTCATTGCATGTGTGTTCTTTTTACTAACAACAACCAGAGTCATTCATGTGTGCTCTTTTCACATACCACCTATGTATCCACCAGTGTCATTGCATGTGTGTTCTTATTACTAACAATAACTGGAGTCATTTCATGACTGTTATTTTCAGAGACCACACATGGATCCACCAAAGGTCATTGCATGTGTGTTCTTTTCACAATCAACCTATGGATCCACTAGTGTCATTGCATGTGTACTCTTTTTATTAACAATAACCAGAGTCATTGCATGTGTTCTCTTCAGAGACCACGCATGGATCCACCACTGTCATTGCATGTGTGTTCTTTTTACTAACAACAATCAGAGTCATTGCATGTGTGTTCTTTTTACTAACAACAACTGGAGTCATTTCATGACTGTTCTTTTCACATACCACATATGGATCCACCAGTGTCATTGCATGTGTGCTTTTTTTTACTAACAAGAACTGGGGTTATTGCATGTGTGTTCTCTTCAGAGACCACACATGGATCCACCAGTGTCATTGCATGTGTGTTCTTTTCACAATCCACCTTTGGATCCACCAGTGTCCTTGCATGTGTGTTCTTTTTACTAACAACAACTAGAGACATTTCCTGACTGTTCTTTTCACATACCACATATGGATCCACCTGTGTCATTGAAATGTGTGTTCTCTTCAGAGACCACACATGGATCCACCAGTGTCATTGTATGTGTGTTCTTTTTACTAACAACATTTGGGGTCATTGCATGTGTGTTCTCTTCACAATCCACACATGGATCCACCAGAGTCATTGCATGTGTGTTCTTTTCACACACCACCTATGGATCCACCAGTGTCATTGCATATGTGTTCTTTTTTACTAACAACAACTGGAGTCATTTCATGACTGTTCTTTTCACATAACACATATGGATCCACCAGTGTCATTGAAACATGTGTTCTTTTCACATACCACATATGGATCCACAAGTGTCATTGCACGTGTGCTTTTTTTACTAACAACATCTAGGGTCATTGCATGTGTTTTCTCTTTAGAGACCACACATGGATCCACCAGTGTCATTGCATGTGTTCTCTTTTCACAATCCACTAGTGTCATTGCATGTGTGCTATTTTTACTAACAACAACCAGAGTCATTGCATGTGTGTTCTCTTCAGAGACCACACATGGATCCACTAGTGTCATTTCATGTGTGTTCTTTTTACTAACAACAACCAGAGTCATTGCATGTGTGTTCTTTTCACATACCACCTATGGATCCACCAGTGTCATTGCATGTGTGTTCTTTTTACTAACAACAACTAAAGTCATTTCATGACTGTTCTTTTCACATAACACATATGGATCCACCAGTGTCATTGAAATGTGTGTTCTTTCCACATACCACACATGGATCCACCAGTGTCATTGCATGTGTGCTTTTTTTACTAACAACAACTAGGGTCATTGCATGTGGATCCACTAGTGTCATTGCATGTGTGTTCTTTTCACAATCCACCTATGGATCCACTAGTGTCATTGCATGTGTACTCTTTTTATTAACAATAACCAGAGTCATTGCATGTGTTCTCTTTAGAGACCACACATGGATCCACCAGTGTCATTGCATGTGTGTTCTTTTTACTAACAACAACCAGAGTCATTCATGTGTGCTCTTTTCACATACCACCTATGTATCCACCAGTGTCATTGCATGTGTGTTCTTATTACTAACAATAACTGGAGTCATTTCATGACTGTTATTTTCAGAGACCACACATGGATCCACCAGTGTCATTGCATGTGTGATCTTTTCACAATCCACCTATGGATCCACTAGTGTCATTGCATGTGTACTCTTTTTATTAACAATAACCAGAGTCATTGCATGTGTTCTCTTCAGAGACCACGCATGGATCCACCACTGTCATTGCATGTGTGTTCTTTTTACTAACAACAATCAGAGTCATTGCATGTGTGTTCTTTTTACTAACAACAACTGGAGTCATTTCATGACTGTTCTTTTCACATACCACATATGGTTCCACCAGTGTCATTGCATGTGTGCTTTTTTTTACTAACAAGAACTGGGGTTATTGCATGTGTGTTCTCTTCAGAGACCACACATGGATCCACCAGTGTCATTGCATGTGTGTTCTTTTCACAATCCACCTTTGGATCCACCAGTGTCCTTGCATGTGTGTTCTTTTTACTAACAACAACTAGAGACATTTCCTGACTGTTCTTTTCACATACCACATATGGATCCACCTGTGTCATTGAAATGTGTGTTCTCTTCAGAGACCACACATGGATCCACCAGTGTCATTGTATGTGTGTTCTTTTTACTAACAACATTTGGGGTCATTGCATGTGTGTTCTCTTCACAATCCACACATGGATCCACCAGTGTCATTGCATGTGTGCTCTTTTCACAATCCACTTATGGATCAACCAGTGTCATTGCATGTGTGTTCTTTTTACTAACAACAACCAGAGTCATTGAAATGTGTGTTCTTTTCACATACCTCATATGGATCCACCAGTGTCATTCCATGTGTGTTCTTTTTACATACCACATATGGATCCACAAGTGTCATTGCACGTGTGCTTTTTTTACTAACAACATCTAGGGTCATTGCATGTGTTTTCTCTTTAGAGACCACACATGGATCCACCAGTGTCATTGCATGTGTTCTCTTTTCAGAATCCACTAGTGTCATTGCATGTGTGCTATTTTTACTAACAACAACCAGAGTCATTGCATGTGTGTTCTCTTCAGAGACCACACATGGATCCACTAGTGTCATTTCATGTGTGTTCTTTTTACTAACAACAACCAGAGTCATTGCATGTGTGTTCTTTTCACATACCACCTATGGATCCACCAGTGTCATTGCATGTGTGTTCTTTTTACTAACAACAACTAAAGTCATTTCATGACTGTTCTTTTCACATAACACATATGGATCCACCAGTGTCATTGAAATGTGTGTTCTTTCCACATACCACACATGGATCCACCAGTGTCATTGCATGTGTGCTTTTTTTACTAACAACAACTAGGGTCATTGCATGTGGATCCACTAGTGTCATTGAATGTGTGTTCTTTTCACAATCCACCTATGGATCCACTAGTGTCATTGCATGTGTACTCTTTTTATTAACAATAACCAGAGTCATTGCATGTGTTCTCTTCAGAGACCACACATGGATCCACCAGTGTCATTGCATGTGTGTTCTTTTTACTAACAACAACCAGAGTCATTCATATGTGCTCTTTTCACATACCACCTATGTATCCACCAGTGTCATTGCATGTGTGTTCTTATTACTAACAATAACTGGAGTCATTTCATGACTGTTATTTTCAGAGACCACACATGGATCCACCAGTGTCATTGCATGTGTGTTCTTTTCACAATCCACCTATGGATCCACTAGTGTCATTGCATGTGTACTCTTTTTATTAACAATAACCAGAGTCATTGCATGTGTTCTCTTCAGAGACCACGCATGGATCCACCACTGTCATTGCATGTGTGTTCTTTTTACTAACAACAATCAGAGTCATTGCATGTGTGTTCTTTTCACAATCCACATATGGATCCACCAGTGTCATTGCATGTGTGTTCTTTTTACTAACAACAACTGGAGTCATTTCATGACTGTTCTTTTCACATACCACATATGGATCCACCAGTGTCATTGCATGTGTGCTTTTTTTTACTAACAAGAACTGGGGTTATTGCATGTGTGTTCTCTTCAGAGACCACACATGGATCCACCAGTGTCATTGCATGTGTGTTCTTTTCACAATCCACCTTTGGATCCACCAGTGTCCTTGCATGTGTGTTCTTTTTACTAACAACAACTAGAGACATTTCCTGACTGTTCTTTTCACATACCACATATGGATCCACCTGTGTCATTGAAATGTGTGTTCTCTTCAGAGACCACACATGGATCCACCAGTGTCATTGTATGTGTGTTCTTTTTACTAACAACATTTGGGGTCATTGCATGTGTGTTCTCTTCACAATCCACACATGGATCCACCAGTGTCATTGCATGTGTGCTCTTTTCACAATCCACTTATGGATCAACCAGTGTCATTGCATGTGTGTTCTTTTTACTAACAACAACCAGAGTCATTGAAATGTGTGTTCTTTTCACATACCTTATATGGATCCACCAGTGTCATTCCATGTGTGTTCTTTTTACTAACAACAACCAGAGTCATTTCATGTGTGGTCTTTTCACATACCACCTACGGATCCACCAGTGTCATTGCATGTGTGTTCTTTTTACTAACAACAACCAGAGTCATTGCATGTGCGTTCTTTTCACATACCACCTATGGATCCACCAGTGTCATTGCATGTGTGTTCTTTTTACTAACAACAACTGGAGTCATTTCATGACTGTTCTTTTCACATAACACATATGGATCCACCAGTGTCATTGAAATGTGTGTTCTTTTCACATACCACATATGGATCCACCAGTGTCATTGCACGTGTGCTTTTTTTACTAACAACAACAAGGGTCATTGCATGTGTTTTCTCTTTAGAGACCACACATGGATCCACCAGTGTCATTGCATGTGTTATCTTTTCACAATCCACTAGTGTCATTGCATGTGTGCTATTTTTACTAACAACAACCAGAGTCATTGCATGTGTGTTCTCTTCAGAGACCACACATGGATCCACTAGTGTCATTTCATGTGTGTTCTTTTTACTAACAACAACCAGAGTCATTGCATGTGTGTTCCTTTCACATACCACCTATGGATCCACCAGTGTCATTGCATGTGTGTTCTTTTTACTAACAACAACTAGAGTCATTTCATGACTGTTCTTTTCACATAACACATATGGATCCACCAGTGTCATTGAAATGTGTGTTCTTTCCACATACCACACATGGATCCACCAGTGTCATTGCATGTGTGTTCTTTTTACTAACAACAACTGGAGTCATTGCATGTGTGTTCTTTTCACATACCACACAGGGATCCACCAATGTCATTGCATGTGTGCTCTTTTCCCAATCCACCTATGGATCCACCAGTGTCATTGCTTGTGTGTTCTTTTTACTAACAACAACAAGAGTCATTGAAATGTGTGTTCTCTTCAGAGACCACACATGGATCCACCAGTGTCATTGCATGTGTGTTCTTTTTACTAACAACAACCAGAGTCATTCATGTGTGCTCTTTTCACATACCACCTATGTACCCACCAGTGTCATTGCATGTGTGTTCTTATTACTAACAATAACTGGAGTCATTTCATGACTGTTCTTTTCAGAGACCACACATGGATCCACCAGTGTATTGCATGTGTGTTCTTTTCACAATCCACCTATGGATCCACTAGTGTCATTGCATGTGTACTCTTTTTATTAACAATAACCAGAGTCATTGCATGTGTTCTCTTCAGAGACCACGCATGGATCCACCACTGTCATTGCATGTGTGTTCTTTTTACTAACAACAATCAGAGTCATTGCATGTGTGTTCTTTTCACAATCCACCTATGGATCCACCAGTGTCATTGCATGTGTGTTCTTTTTACTAACAACAACTAGAGTCATTTCATGACTGTTCTTTTCACAATCCACCTATGGATCCACCAGTGTCATTGCATGTGTGCTTTTTTTACTAACAACAACTGGGGTTATTGCATGTGTGTTCACTTCAGAGACCACACATGGATCCACCAGTGTCATTGCATGTGTGTTCTTTTCACAATCCACCTTTGGATCCACCAGTGTCCTTGCATGTGTGTTCTTTTTACTAACAACAACTGGAGACATTGCATGTTCTTTTCACATACCACATATGGATCCACCTGTGTCATTGAAATGTGTGTTCTCTTCAGAGACCACACATGGATCCACCAGTGTCATTGTATGTGTGTTCTTTTTACTAACAACATTTGGGGTCATTGCATGTGTGTTCTCTTCACAATCCACACATGGATCCACCAGTGTCATTGCATGTGTGCTCTTTTCACAATCCACTTATGGATCCACCAGTGTCATTGCATGTGTGCTCTTTTTACTAACAACAACCAGAGTCATTGAAATGTGTGTTCTTTTCACATACCTCATATGGATCCACCAGTGTCATTCCATGTGTGTTCTTTTTACTAACAACAACCAGAGTCATTTCATGTGTGGTCTTTTCACATACCACCTACGGATCCACCAGTGTCATTGCATGTGTGTTCTTTTTACTAACAACAACCAGAGTCATTGCATGTGTGTTCTTTTCACATACCACCTATGGATCCACCAGTGTCATTGCATGTGTGTTCTATTTACTAACAACAACTGGAGTCATTTCATGACTGTTCTTTTCACATAACACATATGGATCCACCAGTGTCATTGCACGTGTGCTTTTTTTACTAACAACAACTAGGGTCATTGCATGTGTTTTCTCTTTAGAGACCAAACATGGATCCACCAGTGTCATTGCATGTGTTCTCTTTTCACAATCCACTAGTGTCATTGCATGTGTGCTATTTTTACTAACAACAACCAGAGTCATTGCATGTGTCTTCTCTTCAGAGACCACACATGGATCCACTAGTGTCATTTCATGTGTGTTCTTTTTACTAACAACAACCAGAGTCATTGCATGTGTGTTCTTTTCACATACCACCTATAGATCCACCAGTGTCATTGCATGTGTGTTCTTTTTACTAACAACAACTAGAGTCATTTCATGACTGTTCTTTTCACATAACACATATGGATCCAACAGTGTCATTGAAATGTGTGTTCTTTACATATACCACACATGGATCCACCAGTGTCATTGCATGTGTGCTTTTTTTACTAACAACAACTGGGGTCATTGCATGTGTGTTCTCTTCAGAGACCACACATGGATCCACCAGTGTCATTGCATGTGTGTTCTTTTCACAATCCACCTATGGATCCACTAGTGTCATTGCATGTGTACTCTTTTTATTAACAATAACCAGAGTCATTGCATGTGTTCTCTTCAGAGACCACACATGGATCCACCACTGTCATTGCATGTGTGTTCTTTTTACTAACAACAACCAGAGTCATTCATGTGTGCTCTTTTCACATACCACCTATGTATCCACCAGTGTCATTGCATGTGTCTTCTTATTACTAACAATAACTGGAGTCATTTCATGACTGTTATTTTCAGAGACCACACATGGATCCACCAGTGTCATTGCATGTGTGTTCTTTTCACAATCCACCTATGGATCCACTAGTGTCATTGCATGTGTACTCTTTTTATTAACAATAACCAGAGTCATTGCATGTGTTCTCTTCAGAGACCACGCATGGATCCACCATTGTCATTGCATGTGTGTTCTTTTTACTAACAACAATCAGAGTCATTGCATGTGTGTTCTTTTCACAATCCACCTATGGATCCACCAGTGTCATTGCATGTGTGTTCTTTTTACTAACAACAACTGGAGTCATTTCATGACTGTTCTTTTCACATACCACATATGGATCCACCAGTGTCATTGCATGTGTGCTTTTTTTTACTAACAAGAGCTGGGGTTATTGCATGTGTGTTCTCTTCAGAGACCACACATGGATCCACCAGTGTCATTGCATGTGTGTTCTTTTCACAATCCACCTTTGGATCCACCAGTGTCCTTGCATGTGTGTTATTTTTACTAACAACAACTGGAGACATTTCCTGACTGTTCTTTTCACATACCACATATGGATCCACCTGTGCCATTGAAATGTGTGTTCTCTTCAGAGACCACACATGGATCCACCAGTGTCATTGTATGTGTGTTCTTTTTACAAACAACAACTGGGGTCATTGCATGTGTGTTCTCTTCACAATCCACACATGGATCCACCAGTGTCATTGCATGTGTGCTCTTTTCACAATCTACTTATGGATCCACCAGTGTCATTGCATGTGTGTTCTTTTTACTAACAACAACCAGAGTCATTGAAATGTGTGTTCTTTTCACATACCTCATATGGATCCACCAGTGTCATTCCTTGTGTGTTCTTTTTACTAACAACAACCAGAGTCATTTCATGTGTGGTCTTTTCACATACCACCTACGGATCCACCAGTGTCATTGCATGTGTGTTCTTTTTAGTAACAACAACCAGAGTCATTGCATGTGTGTTCTTTTCACATACCACCTATGGATCCACCAGTGTCATTGCATGTGTGTTCTTTTTACTAACAACAACTGGAGTCATTTCATGACTGTTCTTTTCACATAACACATATGGATCCACCAGTGTCATTGCACGTGTGCTTTTTTTACTAACAACAACTAGGGTCATTGCATGTGTTTTCTCTTTAGAGACCAGACATGGATCCACCAGTGTCATTGCATGTGTTCTCTTTTCACAATCCACTAGTGTCATTGCATGTGTGCTATTTTTACTAACAACAACCAGAGTCATTGCATGTGTCTTCTCTTCAGAGACCACACATGGATCCACTAGTGTCATTTCATGTGTGTTCTTTTTACTAACACCAACCAGAGTCATTGCATGTGTGTTCTTTTCACATACCACCTATAGATCCACCAGTGTCATTGCATGTGTGTTCTTTTTATTAACAACAACTAGAGTCATTTCATGACTGTTCTTTTCACATAACACATATGGATCCACCAGTGTCATTGAAATGTGTGTTCTTTCCATATACCACACATGGATCCACCAGTGTCATTGCATGTGTGCTTTTTTTACTAACAACAACTGGGGTCATTGCATGTGTGTTCTCTTCAGAGACCACACATGGATCCACCAGTGTCATTGCATGTGTGTTCTTTTCACAATCCACCTATGGATCCACTAGTGTCATTGCATGTGTACTCTTTTTATTAACAATAACCAGAGTCATTGCATGTGTTCTCTTCAGAGACCACACATGGATCCACCACTGCCATTGCATGTGTGTTCTTTTTACTAACAACAACTGGAGTCATTTCATGACTGTTCTTTTCACATACCACATATGGATCCACCAGTGTCATTGCATGTGTGCTTTTTTTACTAACAAGAACTAGGGTTATTGCATGTGTGTTCTCTTCAGAGACCACACATGGATCCACCAGTGTCATTGCATGTGTGTTCTTTTCACAATCCACCTTTGGATCCACCAGTGTCCTTGCATGTGTGTTCTTTTTACTAACAACAACTTGAGACATTTCCTGACTGTTCTTTTCACATACCACATATGGTTCCACCTGTGTCATTGAAATGTGTGTTCTCTTCAGAGACCACACATGGATCCACCAGTGTCATTGTATGTGTGTTCTTTTTACTAACAACAACTGGGGTCATTGCATGTGTGTTCTCTTCACAATCCACACATGGATCCACCAGTGTCATTGCATGTGTGCTCTTTTCACAATCCACTTATGGATCCACCAGTGTCATTGCATGTGTGTTCTTTTTACTAACAACAACCAGAGTCATTGAAATGTGTGTTCTTTTCACATACCTCATATGGATCCACCAGTGTCATTCCTTGTGTGTTCTTTTTACTAACAACAACCAGAGTCATTTCATGTGTGGTCTTTTCACATACCACCTACGGATCCACCAGTGTCATTGCATGTGTGTTCTTTTTAGTAACAACAACCAGAGTCATTGCATGTGTGTTCTTTTCACATACCACCTATGGATCCACCAGTGTCATTGCATGTGTGTTCTTTTTACTAACAACAACTGGAGTCATTTCATGACTGTTCTTTTCACATAACACATATGGATCCACCAGTGTCATTGCCCGTGTGCTTTTTTTACTAACAACAACTAGGGTCATTGCATGTGTTTTCTCTTTAGAGACCAGACATGGATCCACCAGTGTCATTGCATGTGTTCTCTTTTCACAATCCACTAGTGTCATTGCATGTGTTCTATTTTTACTAACAACAACCAGAGTCATTGCATGTGTCTTCTCTTCAGAGACCACACATGGATCCACGAGTGTCATTTCATGTGTGTTCTTTTTACTAACAACAACCAGAGTCATTGCATGTGTGTTCTTTTCACATACCACCTATAGATCCACCAGTGTCATTGCATGTATGTTCTTTTTACTAACAACAACTAGAGTCATTTCATGACTGTTCTTTTCACATAACACATATGGATCCACCAGTGTCATTGAAATGTGTGTTCTTTCCATATACCACACATGGATCCACTAGTGTCATTGCATGTGTGCTTTTTTTATTAACAACAACTGGGGTCATTGCATGTGTGTTCTCTTCAGAGACCACACATGGATCCACCAGTGTCATTGCATGTGTGTTCTTTTCACAATCCACCTATGGATCCACTAGTGTCATTGCATGTGTACTCTTTTTATTAACAATAACCAGAGTCATTGCATGTGTTCTCTTCAGAGACCACACATGGATCCACCACTGTCATTGCATGTGTGTTCTTTTTACTAACAACAACCAGAGTCATTCATGTGTGCTATTTTCACATACCACCTATGGATCCACCAGTGTCATTGCATGTGTGTTCTTTTTACTAACAACAACTGGAGTCATTTCATGACTGTTCTTTTTAGAGACCACACATGGATCCACCAGTGTCATTGAAATGTATGTTCTCTTCAGAGACCACACATGGATCCACAAGTGTCATTGCATGTGTGTTCTTTTTACTAACAACCAGAATCATTGCATGTGTGTTCTTTTCACATACCACACATGGATTCACCAGTGTCATTGCATGTGTGCTCTTTTCACAATCCACCTATGGATCCACCGGTGTCATTGCATGCGTGTTCTTTTTACTAACAACAACCAAAGTCATTCAAATGTGTGTTCTTTTCACATACCACATATGGATCCACAAGTGTCATTGCATGTGTGCTTTTTTTTACTAAGAACAACTGGGGTCATTGCATGTGTGTTCTCTTCAGAGACCACACATGGATCCACCAGTGTCATTGCATGTGTGTTCTTTTTACTAACAACAACAAGAGTCATTGAATTGTGTGTTCTTTTCAGAGCCCACACATGGATCCACCAGTGTCATTGCATGTGTGTTCTTTTTACTAACAACAACCAGAGTCATTGAAATGTGTGTTCTTTTCACATACCACATATGGATCCACCAGTGTCATTGAAATGTGTGTTCTTCTCATTAACCACAGCTAGAGTCATTGGATGTGTGTTCTCTTCAGAGACCACATATTTATCCACCAGTGTCATTGAAATGTATTATTTTCAACTACAGCCGTTGGCCACAAACAATCAGGACGCCGAGCCCACCAGTTCTGCTCTGGGCTTCTAGAAGACCCGATCTCTGATTGTTAGGCGCTGTTGGATCGGGGTGCGTGGACGATAGTGATGTCCTTCGCTAGGGCGATCCGCGAGAAGTCTGTTCTACGAACTGATTGGCCGTGGCAACTACTCTGGGCCTTGTCCTTGCCCTTATCCCCTTAACCTCGGGGCCAAAGATCAGATCGTGTTCCTTCATCGCCATGGAGAGGGAGAGGCCCAAACTCAGGTTGCACAAGGCTCAGATGTTCGCCCACTACGACATACTCGCGCTTCCGTTTGCGAGGCTTCCGACCGGCTTCGAGCTCAGCTACGCCGGGGTTCCTGTCGGAGCGGAAGAGGGCAATGGCGCAGATACTTGCGAAGTTGTTCAAGGAGCTGTGTTGTTCAGAAGCGGGAACCCATCAAGGCGATCCACCCGGATCTGCCCAACCCCGAAGGGAGGCAGCGCTTCTAGGTAGTGCCTGGGCGTATGACCTCCACCGTTATCGATGCAGCGCGCCGTGAAGAATCCATGAGGAGGAGAAACTCTGTCTGGAACGTCGACATCAATTCCGATGCGGAGGAGGCTAGCGGCGACGCGGACAACATCGTCAATGATGGAGATCGCGGGAGCATCATAGTCGATTAGGGCCACTTAAGCATAAATTAAATCTATGTACGGTATCTTAATGCGCTCTTTGGATCTGGGTCACTTGAGTCATGGTCGATTATCATCATAACCCATATATGTTGGCCATGTTTTAGTTGTCTTTGTCTTTGAAACTAGTCGATCGAAACTCGTCCGATCCTGAAAATAAAGTTCGTGCGTTTCTGGCATATCTGATGGGACAATACACTGACTCTGCTCCCAGCACTTGATGACACAGCCATAATTTGGAGTGCGCCAGAGGAGAAGGGATCGAGCGTGTTATAATAGTGTACTACTCCTGTCCAGATATAACTGACTTAGTTTTTTTAGATATTTAATAAATGTGTCTATACCCAAAACATGTCTAGATACATGTTTTAGGTTTCCCTGTCTTTCAAACTAATCAAAAGTCGTCAAATTCTGAACAAACAAAGTCATTGCGTTCACACCTAATGGGACAATACGTTGACTCTGCTACTTGATGGCACAACCATAATTCTGGAGTGCGCCAGAGGAGATGGGAATGCAAGGGAGATGGGAACTAGTAGCCGCGTCCAAACGCAGGTAAAAAATTAATGTAATAATATTTTTAAAAAATGTAATCTGGTCCACATGAAACCATCCCAGACACGTTGCACGCGCCAGATATAAATAAAGACGACACGGCTAGTTTAGTTTCAATGATATAATTCAACATACGACGTTACTGTGCCCGCATCTTTCTCCTCCTCTTATTAGTCTGCTAGCCCACGCTGCATTAAGCATCAGTTGATAAGGATAAAAAAAATGATAAAATGGCAAATAAAACAATTTTTAAGCTTACCTTTCATCCGGAGAATCGTACAAATATGAAATTGGCAGGTATTTATTATTTCTACTGCAGTTAGCCGAAAGATCCTCAAGAACATCCTCAATCACCCCTACAACTTCTTCATATTCTAATACACCTCCATTATTTTCCCTTTCCTCCCCGTTCCGCTTACCCTTTTGTTTCTTTTCACACCCTTTTCTCGCCGGCACCTCCACTTCTTCATAAATTGGCTTCTTATGTACGTTTTCCTCTGAGTGCTCATCACCGTCTTCGAGCTGCTCTTCCGCCAGTTCTGGCTGAGAAGCCTCATTTTCTGCCACCGGGGTGTGAACAGGGACAATAACATGTGTAACTGGGTTTTTGCACAACCTCTTGATATGGCCGAATCCGCCACAACATCCGCATTTCCTTTTCCTAGCTCCCAGCCTTGGACCTTTATCAGTGGAGGCTTCGATCCTTAGATTTCTAGGCCTCCCAAGTGGCCTCCTAAGAACTGGTGGTTGAAGTTTGAACCCTGGATCGACAATCTCCCAATCATTTTCATCGGCCATAGGTGGTATGTTTTCTGCATAAGTTGCAGCAAACTTGTCAACGGAGAAATAGTTGTCGACATAGCTCTCTATTTCAGCCCCGTTACATCTAAGCTTTAAGATGAAGTAAATTGCATGGTGACATGGCAGACCAGTAATCTGCCACCACCTGCATGAACAAGTGTTGTTTCCAATGTCTACAGTGTACCTCCGTTCACTTCCACGCTTGTCTTCTGCATAAACCTCAGCCAATGTTCTGGAACTTCTGACCATCCTCATCTTTATCGTTCTCATTGCCCTGGTTCTTGCATTCAGTAACATAACCACCTTTGGAACTATTTTATGGCCTAAAAATTTTCTTGCACAAATTCTTTGCCTTAAATCTATCTTCACCATTATGCACTGTATTATTGCATCCAACAAAATAACAATTCCAAGTGTCTTCATGCCTGAAATCTTATCATTGAAACTCTCTGCCAAATTATTGCAAACAAAATCCACCTTGCTTAACTCACCAAACTTGCTTCTGGCCCATAGGTTGGTGTGATGTTCTTCAAGGTATTTTTTCACCTTTGGCACTACATACATGTTCTACAAGTAAGTAGCATGGGTGCTTGGGGTGTATGTGTATGCTAATCGCCACAAGTCCTCTTCAAAGATCTTTCCTTTGAACTTCTTCGTGAAGTTAGTAGCGAGGTGCCGCATGCATTCCCTATGCTCAACCCCAGGAAACACAACATCAACAACATTCTCAAGACCCTCGGATGCACCGGTGTGTATCACCAAGCCTTCAGGGTGACCAATTACTTCCCGTAGTCTCTACATGAACCATGTCCAGCTTTCATTTGATTCACCCTCAAGAACAGCATAAGCTATTGGTAGAAGCCAATTATGCGCGTCCAAAGCACAAGTAGAAGCAACATGTCCCCTGAACTTCCCTGTTAAATAAGTTGCGCCTATTGGCAAGTATGGCCTGCAGCCGTCTAGGAACCCCTTCCAGCATGCCTTTAGGTAGACAAAACATCTCCTGAAGCATATCTTATCTGCCTTCTTATACCTGATACCCCTCGAGACCTTTTCTCTCCCTTTCACAACCTTGTAATCGATGTCAACAACACTACCAGGTGATGTTTTCTCTACCTGAGCTTTGAAACTATACAACATATGAAAACTGTCATTCCACTTGCCTTGAATGAAGTCTAGAGCCATCTCCTTCCCATCAAAGACTCTATGGTAAGGAATCAGAATGTTAAACTTTTTGCTAATCTTTGCTCTGAGTTCAGCAGGTCCAATGTTATGATCCTGCCTCACCCGATCAATCTGAAGTGACAATCCACTTGGTAGTCGCCACTCTAATTTTACCACTTAGAGAAGTATTAGGGCAGTTGTGTTTCTTTGTGTTTACTTTGATCTACATTCGATAAGAATCCAAATAATTCAGAGCTAGTTATCAGCAGAATAAATATGAGACTATAGCAACCTGAAATGAGTGTCCACCCCGCATTGGAGATGCATGTAATCTTCATTTACACACATTACTTTCCCTGTAGTGCACCCTAAATCTCTTTTGGTCGCTCTTTTCAATGATAAATTCGAACCCAACTCTGATTGCATAGGTTGCAACTGGATATCTGCAGTCCTCCACATTATCAAACACAGTCCCCTCATCAATTGTAGGATTGTCCCTATCAAAGTGTATCACTAGCCTGTCCACGTCTTCATCGTCGTATCTACATGCCATTTCCACATCTTCACATTACTCTTCCTCATTAGTCCCATAGTCAGGCTCAAAGTTCGAATCAACCAAATATTCCCTACTCTCCATCCTATCAGGTTCAGCAGCCACGTTTGGATATACTTTCTCATCATCATCCGCACTGCCACACGTTTCAGTGCCTTCATGCTCGCTTGACAAAGCATCATGCTCAAGGACAAGCTATACAGACGTCCTACAGTTACCAACACATATCCTTGCCATCACCATGGTACTAGAAATGCTAATTGGGGTATGCAGGAAAGGAATCACAGTTCTTACCCTTCAATGTGGATGCACATCACCTTCTCCGACCTCCATACCTCCAAAGTTCTACCCCCCGTTTTGTTGTTCTCTGTGCTCTCTAGACTTGAAGGAGATTCCGTGCTCTCCAGCCGCGCAGGACCCATATCCGTGCTCTCATGCCTCGCAGGATCCATCTCTGAGCGGGATCCGGATCACCAGCGTTGTTGGGCCCCTAACCCAATAGCCGACTCTTGGTTTTTGTTTCCAGACGTGCCTGGGCGGTGGGCGGCGGCAAGGAGACAGGGAAGGGAGGGGAGAGGAGGGGACGTGAGGGGATGGCAGGGAGGGGAGGGCGGGAGGACGATGAGAGCGGTGCACGACTGAGCGGAGTGGCGGCGGTAGGAGCAGAGGAGAGGAGCGGAGCGGAGCTTGTTGCGACAAAGCATGGAAAATTGCACAATAATGTGTTGGTGGGCAGCACCAGCCCTCGAACCTGGACACGCACCGTCGAAGGTGGAGGAGGCATCCCCGCCAGTCAGAAAACATGCCACCTGTCAGAGCACTATGCACGGGGAGCACTTCACGGAATTTTTTAGCAGGTCCCACATGTCAGTCTGTTTGATCAAAACTTGCATGTAGTGCATGGCTGGTTCACGCGCTAGTTCTGAAAAAAAAGCCCGTTGATCCAAACTTGAATTGGCAGTTCCGCTTCTTGTCCCCCATCTCCTCGTCTCCTCGCAGTGGCAATTCCGCTTCGTCTCCTCGTCTCCTCGCAGTGGCAGTTCCGCTTCGTCTCCCGCGTCAGTTATCCTCTTCTTCTTCTCCTCGCAGTGGTTGTTCTTCTTTCTTCCTCAATCAAAACATTCCTGCACGTAAGCCATGGCCAGTAGCCGGATGAAGAGGAACTGGTACGATCTCCTGGCCAACCCACTTCGCAAGATCGCCGACTATTTGCTGGACAAAGAGGAGTACATCGACACCTATGCTGCTTGTCGGGAAGTCTGCACCGATTGGCGCCGCACTTTAAAGGTGCCTGAATTCCATCTCAACAACTGGATCATGATAGATCACACACTTCCAGACGTTGGCAACTTCACCTTCCTCAACCTCGCCACTGGTCGTTGCTTCAGGACAAATCTAATGGATGTCCATCGCAGGTTCACATTCACATCCGATATTTATTGTTATTTTCCATTGTAAACATCTTAGTGCTATGTGATGCCCTCTTCTTCCAAAAGATTCTACTTCGTCGGTGTTTCTCGTGGCGTCATCGTGCTTGCTCAGAGGGTGGAGCCGTACCAGATTCGGCTTCTGAACCCAATCACTCATAAGTCTAACACTGATTTTCAAGCACACATACCATCTGATCTTCTGCAATCTGTCGTCGTGACAAAGTCCCCGATGATGGTGTTCGTTTGCACTGATTATCCAGATCATATTGCATGGGCCGATGAGAGCACCCCAACGGGGCAAATCAATGGATCATTTGGAGAAGGATTGTATTCGCCACCTCCTGATATGCTTCAGGTCTGCATGACGGCATTCCGAGGGGAAGTATATGCATTACTTGAGAATGGAGACATCTTGTCGACCAACATCCAGTTAGAGCAGCCATGAAACAACATCATGATAGCCAAAATAATTTCAGCCCTAGTCTTTGAACAGGTACGCGGAACCTACAAATTTTACCTTGTGGAGTCAGATGGTGATCTGCTTCTTGTGTTGAACTGGGATTTCGCCAAAGGGCAACCAGTGTTGTACCGGGTGGACACGGAGAACCGCTCTCTCGAGGCCGTCGGTGACATTGGAAGTCGTGCCCTCTTCGTTGGTTACAATTGGTCTATCCCCATTGACACCAGGTTACACCCCACATTCAAACCCGGTTGCATATACTACAAGAAATTTATCAGACTGTATGATCATAAGGTTCAAGCCTAGGAAGAGGAACCAACAATGGTAATGTATGGCTTAAGTCTGGAACATACACCGAGGCCTTACCCTCTGGATGAGATACTGGCAGCACACTACGGACGAAGAGAGTTCTCTGAACATGTGTTGCAGCACGCGTTAGCCGCCGCCGACGAAATATATAGGGGAGAATGAATCCTATATTCATCCTAGGTTATTTGCTAGCATTTTCAGGACTATTTTTCGAAGTAGAAATTTGTACTGTATTTATATTATTTCGATGAGCAGTATGCGTATTACCTTTCAGACAAAATTGTAATGTTTTAAATTTAGTACTTTCAGAATTCAAAGTATTTATTTTTAGTAGCTTCTTTCAGAATTCTCTATGTTCGACATGGGAACCAGCTCATCGCCGGAATTCAGGTTCCACATGGAAAATTGCACAATAATGTATTGGTGGGTGGCACCACCCCTCGAACTTGGGATGCGCGCCGTCGAAGGTGGAGGGGGCGGGCCCGCTAGTCATAAAACATGCCACGTTGGCATCCCCTGTTTCTGATGCCCTTTAAAAAAAGAAAACACGCCATGTCGTTATCCCCTATTTCTAATGGTTTTGCTACACTCGACGGTACATGGTGGCATATAAATAATATCATATAAACATAAGGGCACAGTCGTCAACATTTCTAAAATGAAAGCCGGTCTCGTCTCCTACCTATCCTGGTACATTGCCCGATGAGGTGGATAGCCATGACCTATCTTTTTTAATACGTTCGCACTCTTGTGCTGAGAACGGAAATAAAGATTAAGCTGTTAATGCAACGAGTGTCGAATTATTACCCTCTAAGGAAATGGGAAATGGTTATTTTCACGCGTGCCCATAGTCCAAACCTACTGTCAGTCTTTCACTCCCCTTCTCTGACTAACCATAGTTCACCTTGCGCAGCTCCTCCACGCTGCACCAACTAGGGTAACATGGCCCCGCCTAAGCAGCCGCCGCCGCCGCTGCGATAGCCGCCGAAACTAGGGTATTTAGCCCCTCTAAGGTAGGCCATGAAGCTCTACTTCAAGGCCGGTCTCCCATTGCCCTTCCAGGCGTTTGATTTCCCCAAATGTGCCGAATCGGCCGCAGCGGCGACTGCGGCATCGTCGGTGCCAGATGCGGCAAACAGGGCCAAGAGAGCGATGTGGAGAAATCGCGCGGCGGCATTACGGCATGCTCTAGGCAGTGGGAACAAGTTATGTATCAAATCCTTCACGAGAGCATGCCGCCGCCGAGGGTACACACCCTCGAACAGGGCAGCGCCAAGGTCTAGGAACTCTTGCGTCCACGTTTCGGCGCGGACTACCTTACCTCAGTGGGGGAGGCTGGGAGGACGCCGTCTGCGGCAAAGACGCTCCATCCTACGCACCATCAGAGTCCGTACCGTGGCGGCGATCAAGCATCTACACTTAGCATGCTGGATTGTTCGACAGCCGGAGCCAGCGGCGGGCATCAGCTCAGCCCTGGAATTCAGGTTCGAGTTCACGTGGACCTACGATCCCGAGAAGGAGATGCCGAATTTCAGTTTTGAAGAAATCATTGCGGCGGCATGGATGATCTAACTGAACCGGGATTGGCGCACGCAAATCGCTCGTGCATGAACGATGCAGATTTCTTGTAGTTTGGCGGGAAGGCAATAGATCAGTTTCGGTTAAATGATCAAAGAACTTATGTCCTCTCAAGGCAATTGGCCAGCCAACTTTTCTGGTGGAGATCTGTAGTTTCTTTAGTGTAGAATAGTTAAGTTCAGACTGAAGAATGGCTTTTGTAGATGAAATGCTGATGAATTGTTCTACAAACTAGTTGGAAGTTTAGCCCACTTTTGTGCAGGTATAAGACCCTTTTGTATGGAAGTACTATTGTTGTAAGCAAATACTATCAAGTATCTATTTCCTTCAATTACTAGTCGTGGTTCAATCCAGTTAACTAGCATCTTTTTATCCCAGACTACAGATTTTGCGTCTGCTGTCTGTGCTGTAAACCATTTTTCCTTTGTCTTGTGTTGCCTGCAAAATGGTCCTGCTGTTCAACGTGTTACAAATGTAGCTACCTTGTACTTGAAGAGGAGATGGACTACATTTTCCTGGCATCCACAGAATTGACATTGCTCATTGCCAGACCATCCTCTTTTCATGAGGTTGTCCTTGGTTATTCACAGGAAATTATAAAGCATGGTGTTCAACTACATCGATTCAAACTATTACACACACACTACATCAAATTCATTACCCACACATACTACATCGATTCAAACTATTACACACACATACTACTTCAAACTATTACACACACGTACTACATCGATTCAAACTATTACACATTTTTAGTCGATGCTAACTTCCTGCTACGCTCTTCATACTACAAATTCATTACCCACACATAACACGGAAATTCACTAGAGCCATGTCTTCACTCGAGGGAAATCAGAACCACTAGCTCGTCCAAGCCCGGTTCCCCCACCGAAACTGTGTGTGCTGTCGCGAAACGGTGGTGGTCCTGTGCCATCGATCCTTCCAGGCCAACACTATAGGCGACGGGGACACTTTCTGGCAGCCTCTTCGGGGCCCTGAATGCCATGTACCGATTCCAGAACCTCCTCCAGGTGGACTATGACCGGGTGCTTCCAGCAAAGGTGTCGCCCTGCCCTGCTTGGAATCTGCACCTTGTACATCTTAGGAACAGTGTCAGGATCTTTCAGCCACGCCTTTACCTCGATGACCCATTTGTCGCTCGGTGGCAGGATTTCCACCAGCTCGCCGCCAAGGCTACTGACAACCTGCTTGAGGGCCTCCGGCTCCCAAGCATCCAATGGGAGGCCGTCGAAGCCGAGTTTGGAGAAGAAACGAAGCTGCCCCAAGCGATCGTCCCACCCATAGGCGCGATGCCAACGCATGAAGCTCATTTTCTCCCTGCAACACTCGAAAGAACGGGAAGAATGCAGAACGCGCTCGGTGTCTGAGCTATGCTCGAACCGGACGAAAAAATCGAATGGCGGCGCCCATACCTCAATGTTGACCTCATTTCTTCTGATCCCAAAACGAGACCTAAAAGCCGACAGTAACTCTGCCGGCGACACGACGGGACGGACACCCAGCACGGTGGCCATGAGAGCGTGATCGTCGAACTTCTGTGCTAGGGCTACCATGCCTGGGGTGCGCGGCAGCATGCAACATCCCGAGTCCGGTCGCCGGCTTGGATCGCCCGACGGGACACGCTCCGCCATGCGAGAAGGACTAGCCAGAGGCGAGATATTAGTCCGAGGATGCGAAGCTCGTCTGGCGACGATGCTGATGGCGGCTGCGAGCTTCGATCAGAGGCGTGGGAGGTTGACCAGACATGGCGGGGATGCAAATTAGAGCAAGTGAGAGCTCCGATCTGAGACGAGCAGCCAGAGCTGAGCAAATGTTATGGGGAGGGGAGCAGGGGAGAAGACCAGAGCAGAGCAAAGAAATAGATCTGGGCCACTCAGGGATCTGTTCCACGTAGGTGTAAGCTAGTCTACGACCGCAAAAGATAACGGGGAATACTGACATGGCGGTCCAAGAAGAGTTGACCTAACGGCGGTATTTGAGTTCAACCATTTTTAGTCTGGTTCAAACGACCATTTGGCCGTTAGATTTGTATTCACCCCCATTTGGCCCTTCTGGACAATTGGCGATTCTACTATGGCCCCTGCGCATGATTGATGACAACTCGGGTACCTCGGTGTGCTCACCCACCAAGTTTGGTAACGCAAACGAACATTCCCCACGGACATATCCATGTTTATGGGAATTTTGTAGTAGTACTACAAGAAAGTAGATGTGCGCATCTTGGCATTGGTAAACAGCTTTGCCAATGGGAGTTCCCAAATACTAGGAAAAGTAACAACTCCAATTTTCTAAGCGATGTAAATATTTTTCTCTGTAAAGCAAAGTACTCCACTTCCGTACTAGTAATACTCGAAAAGGGAAGCGGCTCCTTCCAAAAAAAGGAGGCAGCGCGAGAGCAGCGGGAGGAGGAGTCGGAAGGCGGTGCGATGTCAGAGCAAAGCTATGATGGGCTGCTGACACGAGGTACACTCTACTAGTACTAAATATATGGACCAACTAGTAGTAATATGCATGCAAAACAAGTTGTGTTTTATCTCTCCTTCGCTGGCTCTCACCATCCATCCTCCATCGATCTCTTCTCTGCAGCCTCAGGTGCATAGTCCGGCTTGTCTCTTCCTCGTCCACAGCATGTCGCTATGCACGTGTGACTTGGTATGGCACACCGATCTACTTCCAGCAACCATTTTTCCCCCGAAATTCAAGCCATCTACTGGATTAATAATCATCTACACCAATACAAAAAGTCTCAAAAGTAATAATAATAATTACAAAAAGGTCCTCAGACCACATTGCGATGACTACAAACCCTAGTGCGCTATTTGGAGTGTCTCTCTCCTTCAGGATCTATGGTACACATGTTCCAAAAAAGAAATAAAGAATGCCACTATCCCAATTTTTAGACTAAGTGTACCATGCTTTATTACAATTCCCAAGTTTTAGGATATTTCAAGCGGACATAGAAATATTTTTCATTTTATTCCTGTTTAATCTTCATGCTTTTTGATGAGGTTGCTGCATGTAATGCTAGTTGTTCTATAGTTCAAATGTTAGGTATTGTACATGGTGGTATAAAGCCGGCAATAGATGACGTGTCACTTTGTTATACCTAACACTCTGTTATACTATTGAACTAGCTCTCACGCACTTGTAGAATATTAATTTAGACCTAATTGGACAAATCAACGGAAAGTCGTCTGAGTGGGTGAATTTAGCTAGAAAATTAAGCTTCAAAAATATAACATGTAATTTATCTAACCACTTTATGTACTATAGTAAATAAATGACACATGCTATGAACTCTAATCCATATTGATCGCACTTCCTTCCAAAAAATACTTTTACTTCTTCACCATCCATGCTAACATGCACCGACCTCGCTATACCAAAATATGGGCACATATTCATTATCTTGATGAAGACAGGGTATGTCCATGACCTTGGTCATTTGGCTTGAAACGCAAGAAAGTTCATACATAGTAGTACATGATATAGAAGGCAATACCAGAAGTGTGAGTTTTTCAAGTACTTTTACTGGTAGAAAAATAAGAAAGAATGGCCCCACCAAATTTTCGTACAAAGTGGACAATTCTTTCTTACAACTCCCAAGTCTAAGTATTTTTCAAACTTCCAAGCTAAAGCTCCACGTGCACTTAAATGCATGATTCTAAGTCGATTAAGCGAAATTAGGTCAAACTTGAATACATGTGAGCGTGATAGACTATTACTCTTGAAAATATCCAAAATTCTTTTGAAGGTACCTAGACAGCCAATATATCATGGGTCAACAATAGGTTTGAAAAATGCCATTACTGATTAGTATTTGCATATCGACAAATTTGACCGCGTATGGAAAACATTCAAACAAAATAAAGCGTAAATCAATAACATGAGACTTCATTGCGATTGGGGTACTTTTGCTAGTAGTATTATTAATTGCCAAGAAAAATGATAAACATGAGATTTGACAACCTTAGGGAAAACGGATTCACGTTATAGCCCACCATGATTTAGCATTATTAATTCTTGGTTTTCAGCACGAACGACCAATAAGGTCATGGCCTTCTATATCGATGTATACCCTAGCTACACTTTTACATAGGGTTCTGACATCGGGTAGATGGGTGCGTATTAGCCTAGTAAACAATATTGCCCGCGGGAGTTTCGAACAATTAGGAAAAACATTTTTCACTTTTCCAACTGATTATGGGGATGGTTTGTACTAGCAGTAAAGAAAATCAGATGAATGTGGCACTGAATGCGAGAAGCGCGCCATGTTTCTGGACATAGAAAACCATCCATATTTTACTTGCGATTCCTAGGTTCTTTGAGTTTTCAAGTTTCGTAGATAAATTAACCCAATTAAATTACACTATTATATCTGATTCAAATTAATATTCTCAGATTTGTCTAGATTCGGATATATGTATCTAGCACAGAAACATGACTAGATACATTTGAATCTAGATGAATCTATGAACATTAATATGGATCGGAGGGAGTCTGTCGAAATTAGGTCAAATTATATCGAACCACATGTGAGATGCAAATTACTCTTTAAATTTAACAAAAATATTTTGAAGTTGCCCACCAGATAGCTAATATATCGAGAACACGACCGGGATTTTTCAAAGATTCAACTTCTTTCTAGACTTTGCATGCCGGCAAAGTTGGCGTTGCTTTGGAAAAAGAGAGAGAAATAGGCAACAAAAACACGGGGACTCATACATGGCGTCCTTTTTCTTGTATTGCCTACCATGAAAAATAATAAACATGAGTTTTCACAATTTTTGAAGAAACCCGCTTTACAAAAATAGCCTACCATGTATAAGTATGAACAGGTTTCAGGACGAGCGACCAAGCAAGGTCATGGACATATCCACATCATAGTTTATGGTAATTTGGTAGTACTACAAGAAAGTAGATGTGTGCATCTTGGCATTGGTAAACAACTTTGCCAATGCGAGTTTCCAAATACTAGGAAAAGTAACAACTCTACTAAGCGATGAAAATATTTTTTCTATAAAGCAAAGTACTCCACCTCATTCTGTACTGCTACTCCAAAAGGTAGGCAGCACGAGAGTAGCGAGAGGAGTGCCCTGCATGTGAGACTCGGATAATAGACGTATGACATAACATCATTATATAAAATTATAATAGGTAAAGTACAAAAAATTATAAATTTGATCAACATACATAAAGTATGTGTGTATATTTGTTCTTGTACTTTGTATCATCATGTAGAAGTCAAAGATTATTAGCTACCCAAAATACTTGATTTTTTTGGATAATATGGTCTAGAGAAATGAGGGAGAAGATTCTAGTATGATGGAGAAGTGTGTTTTGAGGTTTATGCATAGCATTCATTATGCTGAAGACTATCTATACAATATTCTAGATGCTATAATGGAAAAGAAGATCCAATGGTTGGAAATATTGGGATTCGCGAGTATTGATATCCAACGGTCGGCATTCAAAGTTATTCGTACAATGTTATCTTACCAAGTACTATATAGTGTATGAATACAAATAACTTTGAATATTGACCGTTGGATCAAGACTCGTTAATCTGAACGACATTTCCAGCCATTGGATCTTCTTTTCCATTCTAGCATCATACTAGAATATTATCACTCGTTTCTCTAGACCAATATTGCTACCAAAAATTTCAAGTGTTAGGTAGCTAATAATCTTTGACTTCTACACATGACGATACAAAGTAGAAGAACCAAATATACACCCATACTTTATATATGTTGATCAAATATATTTGTTTTTTCTTTACCTATTATAATTTTATATAGTGATGATATGTCATATGTCTCTTATCTGATTTGTCTTTGATTCAAATTAATGTTCTCAGATTTGTCTAGATTTGGGTATATGTATCTTGCACAGAAACATGACTAGATACACTTGAATCTAGATGAATCTATGAACATTAATATGGATAGGAGGGAGTCTGTTGAAATTATGTCAAATTATTTCGAACCACATGTGAGCTACCAATTGCTGTTTAAATTCCACAAAAAAATTTTGAAGTTGCCCACCAGACAGCCAATATATGGAGAACACGACCGAGAGTTTTCAAAGATTCAACTTCTTTCTAGACTTTGCATGCCGGCAAAGTTGACCCTGATTTGAAAAAAGAGAGAGAAATAGGCAAAAAAAAACAGGAGGACTCATGCATGGCGTCCTTTTGCTTGTACTACCTGCCATGAAAAATAATAAACATGAGTTTTTCACAACTTTTGAAAAAAAACCGCTTCACAAAAATGGCCTACCATGTATAAGTATGAACAGGTTTTAGGACGAGCGACCAAGCAAGGTCACGGACATATCCATGTTGATGGGAATTTTGTAGTAGTACTACAAGAAAGTAGATATGCACATCTTGGCGTTGGTAAACAGCTTTGCCAATGGGAGTTCCCAAATACTAGGAAAAGTAACAACTCCAATTTTCTAAGCGATGGAAATATTTTTCTCTGTAAAGCAAAGTACTCCACTTCCGTACTAGTACTACTCAAAAAGGGAGGTGGCTCCTTAAAAAAAAAGGAGGCAGCGCGAGAGTAGCGGGAGGAGGAGTCGGAAGGCGGTGCGATGTCAGAGCAAAGCTATGATGGGCTGCTGATACGAGGTACACTCCACTAGTAGTAATATGCACGCAAAACAAGTTCTATTTTCTCTCTCCTTTGTTGGCTCTCACCATCCATCCTCCATCGGTCTCTTCTCTACAGCAGCAGGTGCACAGTCTGGCTTGTCTCTTGCCTCGTCCACACCGATCTACTTCCAGCAACCCTCCCCCTCAAAATTCAAGCCATCTACTGGATTAATAATCATATTGTTTTTTATGAACAAGTTTCAGGCCAAGCAACCTCGCAAGGTCGTGGTCATATCCACATCATTGTTTATTGTAAATTTCCCATATTTGGTAGTACTACAAGCAAGTAGATGTGCATATCTTGCAATTGGTAAACAATATATGAACAACTTTGACTATTGACCATTGGATCAAGACTCATGAATCCCAATTTTTCTAGCCGTTGGATATTCTTTTCCATTATTCTAGCATCTAGAAGATTCTATTGATAGTCTTCATCACAATGAATGCTATGGACAAAACTCAAAACACACTTCTCCATCATTCTAGAATATTCTGCCTCGTTTCTGTAAACCATGTTACCAAAATTTTAAAGTTTTAGATAGCTAATAACCGCTGACTTCTACATGAGATACAAAGTACAACAACCAAATATATACACCCATACTTTATAGATGTTGATCAAATTTATATATTTTTTGCTTTTACTATTATAATATTATATTAACACTATATACTATATGAATAACTTTGAATATTTGACCGTTGGATCAAGAATCGTGAATCCCAACATTTCCAGCCGTTGGATCTTCTTTTCCATTCTAGCATCTTGAAGATTCTATTTGTTTGAACGGTCTAGAAGATTCTATTGATAGTCTTCATCAAAATTAATGCTATGCACAAAACTCAAAACACACTTCTCCATCATTTTAGAATCTTCTCCCTCATTTCTCTAGACCATGTTACCAAAAATTTCATGTTTTAGATCTCCACTACTATAATGGAGCAATTTTGAATTGGAACCATAGCACCAATCCTGACCGTTGGGCTGTTAGATCCAATGGTTGAAAGCAGTTGGATTCATGTTGAATAGTATTGATGGCTCAATGCACGACGCCCAAAAAATGTGTTGATGGCTCGTGGTTGATGTAGAGCTCGTTGGGAACCCCAAGATGAAGGTATGATGAGCACAATAGCAAGTTTCCCTCAGTTATGAAATCAAGGTTTAATCGAACCAGTAGGAGCAAGGAAACACCTCAAAGGTGTTACTAGCTGAGCTTTGGCAGGGCACATTACCGGTGCTAGTAGCAATGTGGAGAGCTGCACAACACAATCACAGAAATTTGTCCCCAACTTGCGATGAGGTTGTCAATCTCACCGTGTTTTGCAGAAAACAAAGGATTAAACGTATCGAATGGAAAGAAGTAATAGTTTGCAGAAAGTAAACACAAAGCAGAAACAGTTTATAGATTGTATGTAAAAACAAAGGACCGGGATCCATAGTTCACTAGAGGTGGCTCTCCTTAGATAGATAACATGCTGGGTAAACAAATTACAGCGGGGCAATTGACAAACACCGAGAAAGCAATACATGCATATACTAATCATCTTGACTCCTTTGAGACTTGATTGGGCAATACAACATAATACATAGACCGCCATCCAACTGCATCTATGACTAATAATCCACCTTCAGGTTATCATCCGAACCCCTCCAAGATAAGTTGCAAGCAACAGATTATTGCTTTACGAACTGCGTGTAAGGTACACAATACGATTGTTCTATGAACAAAGGATTGTTGTTTTCTCCCTAGTAGCAACAACACATCTAGTACCTTAGAGATTTCTGTCACTTCAACAGATTACCAGAGGCATGAACCCACTATCGAGCATAAATACTAACTCTTGGAGTTGCTAGCATCTACTTGGCAAAGATAGCTACTAACAAGGGAAAGCATGCAAGATCACAAATAACAAAGACATGATAGAATCAATAATCAATCTGAAATAGCATCTCAATATCCATCGAATCCCCGCAAACACAACATGTATGAATTACAAATAGATGATCTTGATCATGAATGGAGCTCACAAGATCTAAACATGAAAGCACAAAGGAGGAGAAACCAACCATCTAGCTACTACATGGATCCGTGGTCCAAGGATGAACTACTCACGCATCACACCGGAGGCTTGCATGGTGATGAAGAAGGCCTGTGGTGAATTCCTCAGCAGGTGCAGTAGAGCTTCAGATCCCTCCCGATCTAGGGATGGAGATGACGACGGCTACAAACTCTTTCGTGGATTTTTGATCAGGTACTTAGGGTTTTTCTCCCGAGGGAAGCTTATAGGCGGAAGGAGAGGCCGAGGGGGTGCCAGGGCTAGCCTCACCACCCCCTGGCGCGGGCCAGGCTGGGTCGCGCGGCTAGGTGGTGTGGTGGCCCCTTGGTCCCTCTCCGTCTCGTATTCTAGCACTTGACCCCTTCCGGAAAAATAGGCACTTTGGCTTTTGTCCCGTCCAATTCCGAGAATATTCATTTTCTGACTTTCCTGGAACCAAAAATAGCAGAAAACAGGCAGCTGGCACTGTGGCTCTTGTTAATAGTTTAGTCCAAGAAATCATATGAAAAGTACTCCAAAGTTAGAACAAAACACATGAAAGTGGATAAACCAAGCATGGAACATCAAAAATTATAGATACATTTGCAATGTATCAACATCCCCAAGCTTAACTCCTGCTCGTCCTCGAGTAGGTAAGTGATAAAAAGAAATAATTTTTGAGGTGACATGCACCATCAAAGACTTGATCAAAGTATTTGCAAAACATTCAAAGCTAGGATCATAGTACTTCAATCATAACATGAAAGACAAAGTTCTAGCAATAAGCAAAGAAACTATGATGCAACATAAAAAGGCATAAACAAAAGATTTATGAATAACAATGCTTTGCAAGACGTTTTTTTGTTTCACATAAAGAAAACATAGCATAATAGTATTCAGCTTGTCCCTCAATAGAGTAGCAAATATAAATGCATAGGACACCTTCAAAGTTCAATAAGAGTGACTAGATACAATAGTTTAAAACAAGCAATAACAAGTGATGCATCAATCAACTAGTCTTGGGACAATGCACATAGAACTAAGAATGGCCACTATGCTCTCAAAGTAGGTGCACAAAGATAGAAGGTGGAAACTCAATATAATGGTGGAAGAAAGGCCTTTTGTAAAAGGAAGTAGGGATTCAAGTCCCATAAAGAGCTTCCAAAAATTATGGTACTTATAGCTTTCAGCTCTCATTGCCCCTATCATAAGCATCTTTAAGGTGGTTAAGGTTAAAGTGACACAACTAAGAGGATATGCTTGACAAGTTATAAACCGAAATCTCATGCCCCTTACTTATGAAGACCGATCCTCATGCTACTCAACTTCAGTCACAAGTAAGCTCTTGTCATTGTAAGTATATGTGTATCATTAAGAACCGCCAACAGGGTACCCCTTGCACATGATATGGGAGCTTTCCCATAATCAAGATGACAAGGCAAGCAGAGAATGAGCATCTCAGCGATCTTTTTATTTGCTATTTGCATAGGTTTTTATTGAGGATGCTTCATAGAGTGCTCATTATGGTGATGCTGCAAGTTTCCACCATGATTAGTCATAGCTTAGGCTAGCGGCCCAGGCGTTTCTCTAACACACATACAAACTCCATGATCTTACAAGTTCCACTTTTATTTCACACCACCGGGATCCGTAAGCAAAAGAACATGATATCAATGGGGTACAAAGTACAAGTGCAATGTTGAAAGCGTTCCCCATGAAATATGGTTCTGCTAATTTCAACTTATAAAGCGCAAGCATATACGCAACAAAGAAGGACCCAATGGTTCAAGTTTATTAGAGGCAAAAAGTAAAGTGTGCCATCAAGTTCATGAGAGCTTTAAGCACTAGTTTTCTCATAACAAGTTGAAGGTAAACAAAAGCATGAATATACTTGGAATAGCATAAGCTAGTAGGTAGGTATGGTGGACTCTTTGGAATAACTTGGTTTAGGGAGTTGGATGCATGAGTGGAACTCATACTTGGTTGTGGAGGCTAGCAAAAGACTGGGAGCGGCAAACTAAGACAGCAGTAATGGCCATAATCATGCAGAGCGACACAACATCATTGATCAAAGCATAAAGTGATACTACAAGTTGAAAACTAAAGGATCATAAAGGCTTATGGTGACTTTTGATAGTCATAACATGGTGTGAGCATGTGCCAAGTCAACCCAAATAAAGCATCAAAGGAGAATACCATTATACTATGCTTTATTATGCTTAAACAACGCATGATTCATCCAAGGCACATTAAGCAATTTCAATTATTTATAACAAGTCATGCTACAGCAAAGAATACTAAGCATAAAGCCAAAACAATATCAAGCGTGGCATGACAAAGCATAGGCTACAGTAAAAAACGAGCTCTTTTTACCACATAAGCATGAACTTTCCTACTCTTTTCCAAACCAAACCAAACTATTTGCAAACCAACGTATGAAAGAGGGGGTCCAACCGACTTACTCAGAAAACTAAGCAAACCAAACAAACTAAAAACCAAAACGAAAACGAAAAAGAAGACGCTCGAAGAAAAACACAACTGTGCATAAAACAATAAAAATGACGCGTTTGGAAGAAACCTGGATTTTTTATTGATGAAGAAGGGGATGCTTCGGAATCCCCAAGCTTTGACGCTTGTACTTCTTGGATATTTCTTGGGGTGACACGCGTGGCATCCCCAATCTTGAGCTTTAGTCCATCCTTCATCTAATTACTCATTCCTTTCATACACGTGAAAATTTTTCTTCATACAAAACTTCACACAATCTCATTAGCAACATTAGTGCACTTAAGATAAATAAGTCTTAAGGTTCAGTTATAACACCAAATAAACTTCCATTATAACACTAGCTACTGTAGCACTTCCCTCAAAAATCTCAATTCCCCAAAAGAACTCAAGAAGGAACCAACAAGAAGCAAATGCAGAAAATGGCTAAAATCTGTCAAAACAGACAAGCAGGTAAAGACGGATTTTTTAGAAGAACTTCTGTTGCTCAAATCAAAAAGTACTGAACTAACAAAAGTTAGATAACAACCTGGGGTAGAAGCAAAAAAAATGACATCTCAATCCGACGTACAAAGCTCTCTCAGGAATTTTTACGGTGAAGCAGAGAAATCTGTTTTGGGAGAGCAACTTTACCAATCATTACTTCACTCTCATTAGAGGTTACTCTTGGCACAAAAAGCAAATAAAAAGGATAAGGAACGGTTATTACAGAAGTAATAAATTCCAAGACTCATCTAAAACTTTTGGGTTATCTCCCAACAAGTACTTTTCTTTAACGCCTTTAAGTTAGCATGAAAATTTGAGAAGATGCTCTCATAGGAAATATGAATTGAAGTAAAAGAGAGCATCAAGAAGCAAATTCAAAACACATTTAAGTCTAACCCACTTCCTATGCATAGGAATCTTGTATGCAAATAAATGCACAAAGAACAAAGTGACATGCATAGGAAGATAAAACAAAAGTAACTTCAAAACTTTCAGCACATAGAGAGGTGTTTCATTACCATAAAACTTCTACAACCATATTTTCCTCTCCCATAATAATTTTCAGTAGCCTCATGAATAAACTCAACAATATAAAATCTCACATAAGGCATGCTTTTCATGATATACAATCACTAGAGCTTTATTATAAACATTTTCAAAAGAATCCTCGGGAATATAACATTCACCCTCCTTTGATAAGCATGGGGGACAGTCAAATAATGTAAGGGATAAAGAGTTACTCTCATTAGAAGGTAGGCATGGTTAGATCCATTCTTCCTCCTTTTGTCCATCACTCTCCTCCTATTTTTCATCTAATGAGCTTTTAGGTTCAGAAATTTCTTCTTCCATGGAGGTTCTAGCAGGCGGTGGTTCATCTATTACCTTAGCAGTCATAATACTGTTCCCAAATAGGAAACTGAGTGAGCTATCCATAATGAAATAGTGATTGGAGTAGAGCTAGTCATAAAGGCAACGTAAGAAAAGAACTAATTTTTTTTGTGTTTTTCCAATAAGAAAGCAAACTAGTAAAACTATTTTTTGTTTTGTTTTTGAAGAACAAAACAAGCAAACAAAGCAAAAAGAAAACTAAGCAAAACAAAAACAACAAAGTAAAGAGATTGGTTATGAGGGACTCCCCTTGTGAAGATGTCCTTGACTCCCCGGCAACAGCGCTAGAAAATCGCTTGATGGCTCAATGCACGGCGCCCGAAAAATGTGTTGATGGCTCGTGGTTGATGTAGAGCTCGTTGGGAACCCCAAGAGGAAGGTATGATGAGCACATCAGCAAGTTTCCCTCAGTTATGAAACCAAGGTTTAATCGAAGCAGTAGGAGCAAGGAAACACCTCAAAGGTGTTACTAGCTGAGCTTTGGCAGGGCGCACTACCGGTGCTAGTAGCAACGTGGATACCTGCACAACACAACCATAGGACTTTGTCCCCAACTTGCGATGAGGTTGTCAATATCACCGTGTTTTGCGGAAAACAAAGGATTAAACGTATCGAATGGAAAGAAGTAAAAGTTTGCAGAAAGTAAACACAAAGAAGTAAAAGATTGTAGATTGTATGTAAAAGACAAGGACCGGTATCCATAGTTCACTAGACGTAGCTCTCCTTAGATAGATAACATGCTGGATGAACAAATTACAACGGGGAAATTGACAAACACCGAGAAAGCAATACATGCATATACTAATCATCGTGACTCCTTTGAGACTTGATTGGGCATTACAACGAGAATATTCATTTTCTGACTTTCCTGGAACCAAAAACAGCACAAAACAGGCAGCTGGCACTGTGGCTCTTGTTAATAGGTTAGTCCAAGAAATCATATGAAAAGTACTTCAAAGTTGGAACAAAACACAAGAAAGTGGATAAAACCAAGCATTGAACATCAAAAATTATAGATACATTTGCAATATATCAAGTATCTAGAGAAAACTCCACCATGTTCTAGAACCATCATGTCACCACCCCCAAAATTTCATAGCATAATAGGCTGTATTCTAAATATGTGTATATAATTATTATTAATAGACTTAATTTATGCATTTTTTCTCTAATGTATGAAATGTGATTTAACAAGAATTGAGTTGTTATTAACCAGTAGTCTTGTTAGAGAAAAAATGCATATACATTAAGTCCATTAATAATAACTATATTTACACATATTGAGAATACAGCCTAATAATATGCTATGAAATTTTGGCGATGGGGACATGATGGTTCTAGAACATGGTGTAGTTTGCTCTAGGTACGTACTATTCAACACGAATCTAGCTGCTCTAAACCATTGGATCTAAGAGCCCAATGGTCAGTATTGGTGCTATAGATCCAATTCAAAACTGCTCCATTATAGTAGTAGAAAGAATACATCCTACCGTGCTATGAAATTTTGGGGTGGTGACATGATGGTTCTACAACATGCATGGTGGAGTTTGCTCTTTGTGCTATTCAACATGAATCTAGCTTCTCTGAACCATTGGATCTAATAGGAGAATGGTCGGGATTGGTGCTATGGATCCAATTCAAAACTTCTCAATTATAATAGTAGAGATAATTTTATATAGTGATGATATGTCAGGTGTCTATTATCTGAGTCTCACGTTCAGGGCATGTGCAATTTACTAATAGTGGTAAGATACTTATAACATTGAATGATACAAAGTACAAGAACCAATATTTCCAACTGTTGGATCTTCTTTTCCATTCGAGCATTTAGAAGATTATATAGATAGTCTTCAGCAGAATGAATGTTGTGCACAAACCTCAAAACATACTTCTCCATCATACTCCTAGAATCCACTCCCTCGTTTCTCTAGACCATGTCACCAAAAATTTCAAGTGTTAGGTAGCTAATAATCTTTGACTTCTACATGATGATACAAAGTACAAGAACCAAATATACACCCATACTTTATATATGTTGATCAAATTTATAATTTTGTGTGCTTTACCTATTATAATTTTATATAATGATGATATGTCATATGACTATTATCTGAGTCTCACGTGCATGGCACGTGCAATTTACTAGTAGCCTACAAGGTATGAACATTCTTGGGTTTCAGTCCGAACGACCAATAAGGTCATGGCCATATATATCGATACCCTAGATACACTTTATGATACGGTTCTCACATCGGGTAGATGGGTGCGTCTTGGCGTAGTAAACAATTTTGACCGTGGGAGTTTCGGACAATTATGAAAGAACATTTTTCACTTTTCCAAGTTATTACGAGGATGTTTCGTACTAGTAAAGAAAGTAAGAAGAATTTGGCTCGGAATGCGACAAGCACGCCATGTTTTCGGACATTGCGGAGCATGCACGCTTTCCTTGTGCTTCCTAGGCCTGTCTTCCTAAATTAGTTCAAATGAGTTGGCATATGCACATGCCCACTGTTTAGCTAAGAAACCCAAGTTCAATCAGCCGTTTATCTCACTACAGTATATGGGCCCCGTTCATACAAATAACTTTGAATGCTGACTGTTGGATCAATTATTTGATGTATTTACACGAATTTGAAATATTTATTTATTTTTTATGAGGGCCACGGCTGGTAGCTAGCAACACCCCAATTTTCTTTTTCATCTATATGCCACCGTACTAGACTCCAACTTTTCTTCACAAGCTTCACACGCCACTGATGTTGGTTTGGACAGCCTACAGGTCCACCAGCGATGCCATTATATATTTTCTGTATCTGGTGCTGGTTCATCCTAATCAATTGCATAATTATTCTTTACTATATAGTTCATTCGTGTTTTCCATTACTGCTCACAAGTTCTGGTATGCTGTGGTTATAATTTCTATGTGGTTCATTCTTAGCTATGACAGTAACTACATGCCATTGTGTAGCTCACCGCAAATTCCCAGTCACCCAACGACTCTTGCATTCTAGGAGATACCAGTGCTTCCATATATATATTTGCTGAAATGACATGGCTAGTTTATACTGAAATCTAAAAAAAACTTTGTTTGATTGCTCATTTCATTGTTGGCATACTTGTCAAATGTTTGTTTGTCCTGTTCTACAGGTTCAAAAGCCACACCATTATATCTCGTATCTGGTTCTAATTCGTCCTAGGCAACGACATAACTATCCTCTACTATATAGTTAATTCATTGTTTGCATTCCTGCTCTACATGTTTGTATTATGAAGTTATAATTCTTATCTGGATCATTCTTAGCTATGAGTAATTTGTCTTCTTTCCTGTATTAACTTGTTATTAGTTAGTTTTAGACTACAATTATTGCTATCGCCACCAAAGAGGGGTGTCAAAGGCAGCGATTGAGAGTTTCGTGACGAAGAGTTGGCGGCCATCTGCGGTGCGAGATGGGGGCAGATGCACAAGGATTTACCTAGGTTCGGCCCCCCGAAGGGTAAAGACCTACTCCTGCTAGGTTAGATTATGAGAGAGCGAGTTACAGGGGTGGCGAGCTCGGCGGCTGGGCTGAGAATCACTTGAGGGGGTGTATGATGGAACGTAAGTCTCTACTGTACCCTAGGGAGGTTTATATATGAAGCACCTCCCAGGGTTTACAAGTTGTCCCCGAACAAGATAAGGATCCGGGAGCCTTTGACCTAATCCCCCGGGCTTCGCCACGCTTTCGCTCGGCTAATGCCGGTCGCCAACATGGGCCTCTTCTTTCCTCATAGTCCAGTTGCTGTCCTTCAGGCGCATTCGCGGGCCTTCCGGCCCACTCGAAACCTACTGCTGAGCATACCCCCTTTAGCATATCCCCATCAGTAGTCCCCGAGGCCATTGTTGATATAGGTGCAGGCGTCCTTTTGGTGCTTGAAGTAGGCGAGCCCAATTTGGGTGCCCAGTCGAATCGGCGATGGACTCTATTAATGCCAAGGAGAATTTGTCCACAGCTCCACTCGTCACTTTAATGAACATCATTGTTGCTCAGTCGTCATTTCGGTGAGGAGAGAGATTGGCGGACGGCGAGTGGAGCACCGGAGTTGGACCGTAAACCTTAGTCAAACTATCCGTTGGAATTTCCAACAGTAACTATGGCGCAATTACCGTGGGTAATGGCTATCCCTATTTTGGCGGGTGACCTTTCCCATATAAGGGGAGTGATGGATCAGCTTCGCGACCCTGCTTCGTATTCTTCATCCTTCCTCATTTGCTCTTCCTCTCTGCTCACCCCCGACCTATTCTCCTCACATCGCGCGATTCCGCTTTCCACTCAATGGCGCCTCCCAAAGGCTTGTGGGGAAAATCCAAGTGCACCACGGCCCAGCTGAAATCCTTCGAGGACGCCGGGGTGCTTCGCAAGGGGAATTGGCGAGTTCCCCCCTCTTCTGAGAACGAGCCAAAATCGCGGCCCGGCAAGTTTATCTGCTTCACCAGCCATCTCGAGAGGGGCTTAGGGTTCCCCACTTCGCTCTTCTTCCGCCGCTTCTGTGCGTACTACGCGATCAAGCCCTCAGATCTTGGTCCGCATAGCATCGAGCAGCTGGCGATCTTCGTCGCCTTCTGCGAGTGTTACCTCGGCTGCATGCCGTACTTTCCACTGTGGCTGGAGCTCTTCCACGGCCGCATCGGGCGCGAGGCGTCCATGGGTTTGATGCTGGCCGCAGGTGGGGTCACCTTCCAGTTGAAGCCAAAGGCCAACTTCGTCAAGCTTCTCCTGCCGAATAAGGCTGCCAGCGAGTGGAAGAAAAGCTGGTTTTACGTCAAGGAAGCCACTCCCTCTGGCGAGGACTCCCTCCCTGAATTCGTTGCCGAGAGGAGCGAGCCCCGTCGACTGGCACCAAAGAAGCTCCCTGAAGATCAGCGGATGGCCGTCGTGGAGATGATGGACCAGATCCAGAAGCTGAAGGACCAGGGGTTGATTCCGATCAACCTCTACAATTGCTGGCTCGAGCGGCGCCTGGTTCCGCTGGCGGCTCGTCCACACTAGATGTACGAGTACAGCGGGAGGCTTGATCCATCTCGCACCAGCAAGGAGTCGTGGGAGGACAAATATTACAAGGCCGCCCTGAAGAAGATCACCGACACAGAGTTAACGGGTGCGGAGGTCGGAGTCGCCCCGTATACTCCCGTGAAGAATGAAGCCCCTATAGTAAGTCTTCTTTCCAATCGCTTCGTTCGTGTTCCAATTTCGTTCTTTTCACTTATCGTGTTTCTGACTCGCAATGGTTCTCAGCTTTTTCAGGTATTGGAGGGTTGGCTCCCTCAGCTCGATGAAGAAGTCCCCCAGGAGTTGGAGGAAGATTCCGAGGGGAATCCTTCCGATAGCGACGAGGAAGACGAAGAGGTCGCTCCCCCAGCGCCTGTGGCTCACAAGACCCGAATGCAGAAGCAGCGAGAGGTCGAAGCAAGCCACAGCTTGGACGAGTTCGAAGAAGGGGACGAGGTCGCCCAGGAGCAGACATCCCGGCGCACCGCCACGCCTTAGAAGCCCCCATGCCGGCCCGCGTCACCGGCCAAAAGGCCCGCGTCGCCAGTCAGGTTGTCAGTGATGTTCGGGTCGGACGACGACTCCGACGGCGAAGGGTCTCCTGAAGTCTCGCACAAGGTCCAGAGGGCCGTAATCCCGACGAAGGGGTTGGAGGGCGAGGACACGGAGGTGGTGGTAGAGGCGCCCCTGGGTTCGATCGTGCCGTCGAGCATGGGGGTCCCAAGCCAAGAAGCCACCGACGTGGTGCCACCCAAGTTGCCATTGCTGTCGAAGGCAGCGGCGTCGGAGCCGAAGATCCTGGCAACTGTGGCTTCATCGTCAAGGAAGCCTTCGGTTTCGTGGGCTTCAGACGTATTTGAGCGAGGGCTTAGTCGCAAGCTTGGTCCCGAGTTGGAAAAGCCTACCCATATCAGTACCGGTCTTCGCGTTCTTCCAGTCGCCAAGTAAGTTACACTTCCTTGTCCCAATTTGCTTTGCACCTTTCGTGTCATGGTTGTGCTAATTAGAAGGGCTCGTGCAGGTCGGGGGCTAAGAAGATTGGTCGCCCTTCGGTGGCCAAGATTCCCCCGGCCACTATCACGGGAGAAGGTGATCTCCCCAGGAAGAGGAAGGCCTCCGATGATGTCGGGTCTGCTGAAGTCGCGAAGAAACAGAAGGGCGGCGCCGATGACGCCACGACCAGGGGAATCGCCGTGGAGCCAGTTGCTACGCCGCTCGTCGAAGAGGGGACAGCGACGCGATCAAAGCCAGCGGCAGCTGCATCCGCGCCGGAGGTGCCGGCCAGGCGCCGCCGAGGCGTCGGCGACGTTCCCTCGCTTTATGGCGAGAGGCTTTCCAGGCGGTACGGATGCGCAATCTCCGCAGTTCCCGAAAATCGTGGACACGGAGATTGAGGCCCGCCGCGGGCGCACCTCCTTCACGGTCCCGTCGACTGACGCTGCTAACCTTCGCAAGATGCTCGGCGCTGCCATTCAGGTATGTCTAGTCCCTGAATTCCTAGTCGCTGAATTTCAGCGGCTAGGAATTGTCTTTATTTTCCTATATTCTCCAGTCCCCGAGTTCCTAGTCGCTGAATTTCAGCGACTGGGAACTGGTCTTGGTTTTTCTTCCTTCTCCAGTCCCCGAGTTCCTAGTCGTTGAATTTCAGCGACTGGGAACTGGTCTTGGTTTTTCTTCCTTCTCCAGTCCCCGAGTTTCTAGTCGCTGAATTTCAGCGACTGGGAACTGGTCTTGGTTTTTTCTTCCTTCTCCAGTCCCCGAGTTCCCGGTCGCTGAACTTCAGTGACTTGGAACTGGTGATATTTTTCCTCCCGACGCTTAGCTGGTCTTGTTGTTTTTGCAGGAGTTGCAGCGGGAGTCGACTAATCGGCAGGCTGCGCGAGAGCGCCTAGAGCGTGACTTGCGCGAGGCGCAAGAGGTTAATCGGCAGCTTCAAGAGAGGATCGGTGAGTGTTTGGCATTGTTCTTCTTTGCTTGTTGTGAGCTGGTTTTATGCAATACTTTGACATCTCCACTTGCAGACGGTTTCCCGGCTAAGGCCTCCAAAGCCCGTGAGGGGTATGTCCCACTCGCGGAACTGGACGCGGTGAATGAGCGAGTGGCCTCCTTGGTCAAGGAGTTAGAGGATGCTAAAGCGGCCTCAATTTCTTCGGAAGAACGGGCGAACGCTGCCGTCGCTGCCGCTGAAGAGGAACGCAAGGCCGCGAACTCCATCATCGTGGGACTGCATAACGACCAGGCCGCCTTGGAGAAGCACGTCAAGGAGAATTGTTGCAAGCTGCGTGGTGAGTTTCTGTCATTGCTTTAGCCTTTTGTCGGGTCCCCGCTTTGGGGGTTTCATTGTTTCACTGACATCTAACTTTGTAGCTGTGGTAGGCCAAAGCGACCCGGTGGTGCAGACTTATACTGCCTCGCAATGCGTAACTGCCGTGGTAAATGCGGCCACAGCCTCGGCGTTGTGTGTCCAGGCGGCTCTTCAGGGCATGTCTCCCACCGAAGTCATCCCTGGGGGGCTTACGGAGGTGTGGCGCTATCTGGAGGAGGTGCCCGCAGTTGTTGAGTGGATGACGTGCTCGGCGTTCAGACGCGGAGCCGCCACGGCGTTGAGCTTGGGTCTCGCGCATTTCCCCGTTGACTTCTATCTTGACGACGTCACGAGTGGATATCCCTCGGCGACCGGCACGGTGGAGATGTCGGAGGTGCTGAAGCTGACCGCGAAGGCTGCTCCTTATGATGATCGTGTCTTGGCGATGGCGACCCCGAGCCGGAGCACCGCGATATGAAGTCGGAGCAGCCCTTCCGGTCGTCATTGGCGAAGTCGCTGACCACGTACCCGACGAACCCGTGGCAGCCCTTTGTGCGCGTCAAGGGTGGTGGTGCTTCTTCCTCGTCAGGGCATGTGGAATCAGCAAATGTAAAAAGTTCTAATAGATGCCTGGTGGCGAACGTTTGTATGATTTTTGTAACCCGTGTCGCAGGGACTTGGTCGACTTGTGTTTTATTAAGGCAGTGTTTTGTTTAACAATTTGAGCGAGTCCCCGAGCGCGTCCGCCCTTTAATGGGGTATAACTCGACTATGTATTTTCTATGTGTTTGCCTTGTTTTCGCGTTTGTTTTTGCCCCTCGCGGCTCCTGAGCGGCGAGTCCCCGAGTGCGGGTGAGGTTCGTTTGTGAACGAGTCCCCGAGCATTGTGCTAGACCGTATTGGTCGTGATCCTGTTGCAGGTTATGAATGCGTTGTTTGTAACGCGTCTCCTCCCCTGGCTCGGAGAGCCAGTCGCTTGGCGAGCCCTAGGCAGCTCTCTTATTAGGTGTGTTCCCGAGCCGCGTGGGGTCCCTGTTTTGCGTAGTCCCCGTTTGTGGTACTTAACCGTTCAAGTCGCTTTGCACAAGGGTGGGAGGGACAGGTCGCTGTGAGAAGCGTGTATCGGATGTCTTGGCCCGGCGAGCCAGTCGGGCTAGGCGACTCCAATGGGGCTCCGGGTTGGCGTTTTTCGTGGACGACCCAAGACCCGAATTATTCTGGTGCCCTTGTGCCGCACTACTTGGCCGTGCCGGTCGCTCGACCAGAGGTTGATTTCTGTAGGCAGCATATTGCTAGTGTGTACGAGTGCGAGTGGCACAAGAATATGGCGAGTGGACACAATTTGTGCGATCCGAATGAATTTCATTATATATGCCGATGGAGTACAGTGTGAGGTTCTAAGTATAGAACTTTCTAAGGAGGTTTACATTCCATGGCCTCCCAACCTCCAATTGGCCGTCACCCCGTATGTCGATGAGGTAGTAAGCGTCGTTGCCAAGGACTCAGCCTATGGTGAATGGCCCCTCCCATGGGTGGGATAGCTTGTGCATGCCCTTTTTATCTTGGACCAGTCGTAGGACCAGGTCGCCTTCCTGGAAGGTGCGAGTTCGCACTCGGCGGCTGTGATAGCGGCGAAGTCCCTGCTGGTATATGGCGGTGCGGGAGCGAGCCAGGTCGCGTGCTTCGTCGAGTTGATCAACGTTGTCTAGGCGGGCGGTTTCGTTGGCCGCTTCAACGTAGTTGGCGACTCAAGGGGAGTCGTGCTCCAGGTCTGTTGGCATTATGGCCTCGGCGCCGTACACCATGAAGAAAGGCGTGAACCCTGTTGATCGGTTGACGGAGGTGCGGATCCCCCATATCACGAAGGGGAGCTCGTCGACCCAGCATCCTGGGGTGCGCTCGAGGGGCACCTGTAGTCGTGGCTTGAGACCGTGGAGGACGCGCTGGTTGGCACACTCTTCTTGGCCGTTTGACTCCGGGTGCGCGACTGATGCGAGGTCGAGTCGTATGCCGTGCTCCTCACAGAATTCCGCCATGGCCCCCTTGGCGAAGTTGGTGCCGTTGTCTGTGATGATGCTGTGTGGGTAGCCGTACCGGTAGATGAGTTCGCGGAGGAACTTGGTAGCCGTCTTGCCGTCGCACTTCTTGATCGGCTTGGCCTCCACCCATTTGGTGAACTTGTCGACTGCGACCAGGAGGTGAGTGAAACCCGATGGGGCCTTCTTGAATGGGTCGACCATGTCCATGCCCCATACGTCGAATGGCCACGTGATGGGGATTGTCTTGAGCACCAAACCAGGAAGGTGCGTTTGGTTGGCGTACTTCTGGCATCCGACGCATCTTTGGACAACGTCCGTGGCATCGGCGTGTGCGGTTAGCCAGTAAAAACCGTGTCGCATGGCCTTGGCGACTAGCGACTTGGCGCGTGATGGCCGCAGTCGCCGGCGTGGATGTCTTGGAGGATCTTGCGGCCTTCCTCTGGCTGTACGCAGCGCTGGAACACGCCGGTCACGCTGCGCTTGTGGAGCTCGCCGTTGATGATGACGAAGGATTTACAGCGGTGTATGATCATTCGCGCCTCTGTCTCGTTGCTCGGTAGGATTTTGTGTTCTAGGAAGGCGACGTATGGCGCTGTCCAGTCACTAGGTTCCACAACCATAGCGACTAAGGCCGGTTCTGGTTGTAGTGGGATCCCGACGTCAATCTCCTTCGGTGGGCTGATGGAGGGCTTGTGGATGATGTCGAGGAAGACGCCTGCTGGTGGCGTCTATCGAGCCGACCCGATGCGGGAAAGGGCGTCTGCCTCCTTGTTTTTACGCCTGTCGATCCACTCAATGGAGTAGCCGTCGAAGTGTCCTCCCAGTTGGTCGACGGCCCAGCGGTACGCTATCATTGTTGGGGAAACAGCGTTGCATGTCCCGACCACTTGGCCGGCGACTAGGTCGGAGTCGCCGTAGCATCGCAGGCGATTGATGTTCATCTCCTTGGCAGATCTCATGCCGTGGAGGAGGGACTCGTATTCCACCATGTTGTTGGTGCAGGGTGTGAAGTTGAGGTGGAGCACGTAGCGGAGCTTGTGTCCTTTGGGGAGGTCAGTATGACCCCAGCCCCCGCGCCGTGGTTGTTCTTGGACCCGTCAAAGTGGAGCGACCAGTAGTGGAGGTATGGGAGCTTCTCTGGCTGCTGTGCCTCTTCCCAGTCGGCGAGGAAATCATCCAGGGCCTGCGACTTGTTCGCTTTTTGGGGCTCGTATTTGATGTTGTGGACACCGATCTCGACGGCCCACTTGGCGACTCGCCCAGTCGCATCTCGATTGCGTATGATGTCTTGCAGGGGCGCGGAGGATACCACCGTTATTGGGTGCTCCTGGAAGTAGTGCGGGAGTCGCCGCTGTTCTCGGAATACCACGTACACCAGTTTTTGGTATTGCGGGTAGCGCTGTCGTGAGTCTGTTAAGACTTCACTGATGTAGTATACTGGGTGCTGTATGGGGCGCTCCTTGCCCTCTTCTGGTCGTTCGACGACCATCACGGTGCTGACGACCCGATTGGAGGCTACGACGTAGACAAGCATTGGCTCTCTGTCGAGTGGCGCGGCAGGTAGTGGTGCCGCGAGTAGCACTTCTTTGAGTGCTTTCAGCGTGTTGTCGGACTCTGCGTCCCATTGGAACGTTGGGTTCTTGCGCATCAGGCGGTATAGGGGCATTGCCTTCTCGCCTAGTTGGGGGATGAAGCGACTGAGAGCCGCGACTCGCCCTGCCAACTTTTGGACGTTGCGCAGGCACTCGGGTTTTCCGAGTTGCGCGATGGTGTCAATCTTGGTGGGGTTGGCCTCAATGCCTCTCTTGGAAACTACGTACCCCAGAAGTTGTCCAGTGGGTACGCCGAAGGTGCATTTTCCGGTGTTCAGCTTGATGTTGTACCTCTACAGATTTGCAAAGGTTTCTGCTAGGTCAGCGAGCTGGATGTTGCGGCCAATTTGGCTCGCTAGACACTCCTGCATGCACCTCTGATACGTGGCGCCTGTGTTCTTGAGGCCGAATGTCATGGCCGTGTAGCAGAACGCGCCAAATGGCGTGATGAACGCCGTCTTCTCCTCGTCTTCGACCGCCATCTTGATCTGGTTGTAACCAGAGTAAGCATCGAGAAAACACAGCGACTCCGATCCCGCGGCTGAGTCGATGATCTGATCGATGCGCGGTAGGACGAACTCCTCCTTCGGGCAGGCGCTGTTGAGGTTGGTGTAGTCTATACACATTCTCCAGGTGTTGTTCTTTTTGAGAACCAGGACTGGGTTTGCCAGCCACTTGGAGTACTTAATTGGCTGGATGAAGCCTGCGGCTAGCAGGCGCTAGACCTCCTCGGCGATTGCTCGACGGCGCTCTTCATTGAAGGGTCGTAGCGACTGTTTTACTGGTCGCACTTTGGGGTCGGCATTGAGTTTGTTCTCAGCGAGTTCCCTCGGGACACCTGGCATGTCAGATGGCTTCCATGCGAAGATGTCGCGGTTCTCATGGAGGAACCCGATGAGCGCGCTTTCCTATGCGGGGATCATATGCGCCCCGATGGTGACCGTCTGGCTGGAGTCGCCTAGGGCGAGTTCGACGGTGCGGGTGTGCATGGTCGCCTCGAACATGGAGTTTGCGGCGGTCGGTTTCTTCAGGATGGTGGGATCTTCCTTGTTGATGTTGCTCGCGTATTTCGCGAGCTCCTCCACGTGGTCAGTCTCCATGGCGATGACGGCATCGGCGAGCTCGGCGCCTTTTTCCTCGCATTCCACGGCCATGTCGGGGTCACCGTGGACGTTGATGATGCCGCTTGGCCCGGGGAGCTTTATCATGTTCTAGGCGTAGTGTGGGGTCACCATGAACTTTGCGAATGGCTGGCGGCCCAGGACGCAGTGGTAGGGACTGCGGATGTTTACCAGCTCGAAGACGATCCTCTCCGTGCGGTAGTTTGCCAGGGTGCCGAAGGTGACTGGCAGCGTCAACTTCCCGATCGGGTACGCCTTCCGACCAGGAATGATGCCATGGAAGGTCGTCAGTGTTGGCTCGATGGCTGTTTCTGGGAGCTGGAGCCTTTTGAAGGTGTCGAGGTACAGGATGTTGATGGAGCTCCCACCGTCCATCAGCGTCTTGGGCAGCCAGTAGTCGGCCACCTTTGGCCTGACCACCAGGGCGACTCGCCCTGGATACTCGATTCTTGGCGCGTGGTCCTGGCGACTCCAGGTGATGCTTTGCTTGGACCAGTTTAGGAAGCGGGGGATGTCAACTTGCGTCACCGCATTGACGACGACCGCGCGGGCGAGTACCTTCTTCTGACGCTTGGTCCCGAGCCCGGTAAAGGTATGAAGCGATCCGACAGCGGTTCCGAAGCCGCTGCCGTTCCCGTTGTCCCGCGGTTGGTTGTTGTTGGGGTCCTCCCTTGCACGTCTTGCCTTCTCGATCTCTTTGAGAGAGTGGCAGTCGGCGGTGGTCTGGGTGGCTAGTTTTCCCTCCCTGTTGTGGTAGATGCAGGGCTGATTAAGCAGGGCGGTGGGTCGAATTTCAGCCTCCGTCGCGGCGGTAGTTCTTGGAGTCGCATTTGCTGTAACCGGCGTTGGCGACAAAATTGACTCACCCGTCGGTCTGGCGCTTGCCGGTGATGCGGGTGTTGCTGTAGCGCATGTCCCGTAGTCGCCCACTGTCATGGATGTTGGTGCGCCGTCTTCCTCCTGACTCATCGTCAGAGTCTTGGTTGGGATCTTCCTCCGCGTAGCGCTTGACAATCTCGAGGAGGTTGGGGATGTTGTCGAGCGTCCGGTAGACCTTGATCTTGGCGACCAGAGGTTCGTACCGGCATGCGTTCTTGAAGCAGTGTATCGCCGTGTCTGGGTGGATGCCAGAGGCGTTTATCCACAACTTTTGCCACCTTTGGATCCACCGGCGGGTCGACTCGCGTTGTCCCTGGATGCATCGTTCCAGGTCCTCGATGGTGGTGGCGTGGGTGTAGGAACCCTCGAAGTGCCTGACGAAGGCGTCACGCATTTCTTCCCAGGAGTCGATGCTGTCGGCGGGTAGCATATTGATCCATTGCCGGGTCACACCCTACATCATTAGGGGGAGGTAGCGAGCGGCGAGCAGGTCGGTGTGGCCTGTGATCCCCATTGCCATGACATATGTGTCTAGACAAACGGCGGGGTCGTACGTCGGGTCATATTTCTCGATCTCCTTGGGGGCCTTGAAGTTGGCGGGGTATTTTTCCCCACGGATCATGGGTCCAAAGCATTGTGGCCCGACTCGACTGAGCGAGCCTCTTGGCTCTGGAGTCGCTTGGTTGGCGGTGTGTCATGATCGTAGGGCTGGTGCGACCGCCACGCCTGATTGTTGATGATCTGTGTTCGGGCGTCGAGTGGTTGCCCGTTTGCGGTGACGGTGTTGTTCGCAGGTCGCGGCTCGTTGGTTGACAACGCGGGGTTGGCGTCTCGCAGTTGGTTTGCCAGGGGTTGCGGTGGTGGGCAAACTATCGTGTTGGCCACGGTTGGGTGGCCGCTCGATGCCGCCCTGCTTGCTGACGAGCGGGAATACATCCGCCCTCGCGGATCTACTCCCGTGGCTTGTTGCTCGACAGCCCTGACGAGTAGGGCCTTGGCGTACTGGATCTGTAGTGCGCCGTCGCCTTGGACATCGAGGTTGGCGATTGCAGCGTCGGCCGCGACGACATTGTCCATCGTGGTGGAGTACAGTGGTAGCCCGTTGGCGTCCCGGGCTTGAGGCGAGATGATGATCCGTGGTTGGTCAGGTGGGGGCGCACGGCCCATGGGTGGTGGAGGGGCCCCATTCGCCGGTGCTCTAGGTGGTGGTCTTGCGGGGTTGCCTCCTCCTGGCGGCGCGTTCTCGCCGTGTTCGCGCTCGGCGGAGCTTGTGGGGTCGCCCTCGTCGTTGAAGTTCAGGACGCGGCCCTGAACATCGGGGTTCAGGCGGGTCCTGATGCGGCGCTGGTGATAGAGTGACAGCTCCTTCGCCGTCTCTCGTTCGAGGCAGTATTTCTCGCGCTCAGCGAGTTCGTTGCGCTGCGCCTCCTAGAGCCGCAGGCGGGCTTGTTCCACCTCCGTGGCTGTCGCGGTCGATAGAATCGGCATGGAGAACGGATCTGGCGGGGCGGCCACGCTACCCGCCATGTAAATCGCGTTGAAGCGATTGGATCTGGCGCGAAGATCCTCGGGGGATTCCGAGCCGGAGTCGGAGTCGAAGATCCCAAGTATGGAGGGATCCTCGAAATATTCGGGGTTGGAGAGTCACGTGATGGAGTCCTCCCGTGACGTGGCGGTGATGGATCCGTTGGCTGATGCGGGGGTCGCGGAGTCGGCGTCGTCGTTGGTGGCCACGTTGGGCTCGACCGCGTCGCTAGCGGCCGAGTCGTACTCGGTGACGAGGCCCCTGATGGAGCGGACCTGCTCCTCCCAAAGCAGATCGCGGTGTGGAGGCGATCCGTCGACGATCATGGTGACGGCTGGGTCGACCGCACCGATAAAGCCGACGAGAAGGTTGATGGAGCCGATCGGCATCACCGTGGCATGTGTGACCGGGCGCGACGCCGGGATGTAGCTGTTGGGCAGGATCTGCAAGATCCCGCCAAAGGCGATCATGCGGCCGGTGGCGAACGGCCGCTCGATCGGCGAGTAGGGTCTCGCCACAGAACTCAGGCCAGTCCCACTATGCCCCACGGTGGGCGCCACTGTCGTGGAAATGGCCACGGCAGTCGCTGCCAAAGGTAGCGATTGAGTGTTTTGTGAGGAAGAGTTGGCGGCCATCTACGGTGTGAGATGGGGGAAGATGAACAAGGGTTTACCCAGGTTCGGCCCCCCGAAGGGTAAAGACCTACTCCTGCTAGGTTAGATTATGAGAGAGCGAGTTATGGCTGGTAGCGATCGCTGGCCCGAAATCGCTGAGGGGTGTATGATGGAACGTAAGTGTCTACTATACCCTAGGGAGGTTTATATATGAAGCACCTCACAGGGTTTACAAGTTGTCCCCGAACAAGATAAGGATCCGGGAGCCTTTGACCTAATCCGAATGGGCTTCTGCTACGCTCCTGGGCTTCCGGTCGCCAGTCGATGGGCCTCTTCTTTCCTCAGAGTCCAGTTGCTGTCCTTCAGGCACACTCGCAGGCCTTCCGGCCCACTCGAAAGCTACTGCTGAGCATACCCCCTTTGGCATATCCCCATCAAGGGGACTGCAAGATCATGTCTCAAGGTGGTTTTCCAATGTAGCTGTCACACTCATAGGGAGATGCAGTTGATGGATTGAGAAAGCAAATTGCGGACTCTGCTATCAACTTGATTGTCAACTGAAATGATAAATTTTCTTTCCCTTTTTTTTCATATTATGTAATATTTTTAAGAAGTTTGCAGCTGATGTAATATCTAGATAACTCGCCTAAACCATGTATGAATTTACTTGATGCCGTCCATGAATGGCGGTACCATAACTGCGCCAGCCAGGTCGATCAGGTAACTGTATAGGGTTTTGTTATTTTCCCTTCTTTTATTGCGCCTTCCATGAACAGTAAAACATGATCGCTAATTATACTCCTTTTTATGATATTTGCATGGCCTTCAATTCAAAAGAAAGAATAAAGAATCGGGTAGAAACGGTAACATGACAAAGCGATGTGAGACAAACGATATGAGGACAAAATAGTAACAAGCCAAAACAGTAACAAGCCAAAACAAGAATAAAGTGAAAATAGCGGTAGGCAAAACAACAATGAGCAAGAACAGCGATGAGACTGCGATGAGGCAAGGCGGTCAAGAATAGTCTAAAACAGTAACAGGCCAAAACAGTAGTAGGCCAAAACACCGGCACCCCAAAACAGTAGCAACCCAACACAGTAACATGCCAGAACAGAAACAGACCGAAAAGAATAATGCAGTATGCTGAGCGCTGGCGGGCGCGAACCTCGCAACGCAACCTGCGACGGGCCTTGGCGCGTTAAGGACCCCAATAGTAACGGACATGAATAGCAGACGGCCAGAACATTAACGAGCCACAATAGTAAAAGGCCAGAACAGTATCAGACCTTCTCCAAAGTGGGCCATTCGTAGGCGGCCGGGGCGAAATGTCTTGACGTTGATGGCTAAGATCGTCCTACTTAACGCAGCCTTTTAACGGGCCGCATAGTATTTGAACATTGTGGGCTTATATAGGCCGTAACAGTAACGGGCCTTATATTCTCGGGCCACTGTTGGTCGCTTCTTTTGGGCCCATTCAAATAGTGTAGGACGAAACAGTAATGGGCCATAATCTTATTGGGCTCCCCTTATGGGCCGACCCACTTAATTATTAGCAGGCCTTGGCTGGGCCTGGCTTCTACCATGGTTTATGTGGGTGTTAATGACGGTAACTGGACGTTAATGGTGTTTGCCACGTGGCATTTTGCAGGACGTCAGCAGTCAATGCGGCTGGCGAACAGATCTATGACGGAACATGTTTTCGTGGCTGAAGGGTGCGATCCGCCATGGTGAGGAAAAAAATCATGGTAGATTCTTTTGCGACGTGGCTTTTACCACGATGGGCATCCGTCATAGAAGACTTTTCAGCCACGAAAAATGGGCCTCCAACCACGAAAATCATCCATTGTAAAAGCCAACTTTTCTTGTAGTGTCAAGATGGGAAGAAACAATCTCAAACCCTAGTCTTGCAATGTGGAGATCGCTCTCTCTCTCTCTCAAGTACAAGTAGTGGCTATGGAGGTGTATTGGCTAGGAGGTTGAAGATCGTGGAGCGAGATGAAGAACGTCTTCCCCTTCTTTTCCGGATCTCTTATTTCTCCCTTCTGGATGGTATGATGGCTGATGCGTTGTGTTTTCATTCTCGCTCCCTTCACGGAAGTTGTCCCTTTTGATAAGACAGAGGCGGCGGCAACTATACGGTGGGAACTATATGGCCAAAAAAATATTCCCGCATATAGTTTCTCGTTAAAGCTTCTGCGAGTTCCCCTCGAGTGCTTCCAAAGAGAGACTTGCTTGTTTTCTCCAGAATATTGTGTTTCTCTAGTAAAAACCTTCCGTTGATACTCAGAACCTGAAACACACATTAAAAACCAAGTTTTCTTTGCTACTAAAGTATTAGTGTTAGGTAAATCAAGAAAACGATCAAATCTGGGAGAAAACTATCAATAAAAGCCATCAAAAATATGTCGAAGCTCGAAGCTATCAGCTGACGGCTTTCCCTAGGTGGCCGGCGAGTGTGGGCATTAGTCCCACACTGCCTGGCCCTTGGGTGGTGCGCCCCCCTCCTACTAAATATAGGGGTCTCCCCCTCCCCTTTGGGATCATCTAATTCTCTCATTCTCTCTATCATTTTCCTTTGAGGACTTCTCCGTAATATTGGGGAGGACTTCGAGGGATTTGAGTTCTTCACCTTCACACTACCATCGGGTGATTTTTGGTCCGGCATCTTCTTCTTTCGCTGCTCAGCTATATCGGAGCCCGAGAGACACCGCCTACACCGGACGTGTGTAGTACTTCGGAGGCACCACACTTGGTGTGCTTCGGTCTTCAAGGGTATGAATACCGCCTTCCTTCACCGTAACTTTTGTCTACATATTATAGATCCTGGTATTATTGTTTGTGTAGATAGATTTTTTTTGTTTTCTGCTACGGAACCCTACATGTGTTGCCATCCTAACCCTATTAGAAGTTTGACCACCTTGTCTGCTAGGTACACTACTGTTTGCTTGGTGAGATGATGTTCCACTGCCAGGGTGGTCAGTAGAGCCACTCCCTCCCTTTTGTCTAGCAAGGTGTTCTTCATTCCCTCTATTTTTTCCATTCAGGTCATTAGTCAGAAGATCATCTTCTTTATCCACCACTGCCTCATAGCTCTCCAAGGTAAACCCCAAGTGGAAAAGATGATCTTGAAAGTTAAAGAGCCTAAAAACAGGAAGTTTTGAAGGGACTTTGCACTTGATGAGAACCCTCACTTCTTTAGCATTCTTCCTAAAGATACTTTGCCAGTTTACCTCTTCTAAGATGCCACATATAGAAGCTTCTTGGTCGAGGGTGTTCCACTCACACCATTTAGTTTACAGGCCTGTTATTATCACCCACACTTTCTTCAGAGATTTAACTAGTTCTGGGTCATCATTCCAGGCCTCTACCATCACCCACACACCTGGCTTTGAGACACCAAACTTGGGATAACCAATGACTTGTTCCACTACAATTTGGGGTGGAAACTTAACCAGAAAGGTGTTTTCCACACCCACTTCTCCGATCTTCCAAGGCCAATTAGTCTTGTATATCTTGGAGAATTCTTCAGCCAATTCCAAAGCATACAAGGAACCTTCTTCTACTAGAACAATCCCCCAATTTTTTGTGGAGGAAATAGGATTCATCACACTTTCAGGAATATTAATGAGATAAAAGCCTAATCCCGGGGCACCACTACCAATATACTTTGCCATATGGTGGGACCTTTTCCTCACAGGGCACTTCTCAACAGTGTGTGAAGAGCTCTTATAGATGAAACACACAAGTGTCTTCTCACAGCTGATTTGTAGGTGTCCAGGTTCTCCACAACAAAGACATATAGTATCTGTGTAGTTCCACTGAGCACTGGAGTTTGAGAAAGCCCCCACTTCCTTCTGGCCAGAAGTTTGCTTTTTCTTATTCTTCTATTGTCCCTGAGACTTGGCTTTATCCCCTAGTTCTGCACCATGTATAGCTTGCTGTTGTGGAGGAACAATCCACTAATTTGACTGCATCCCAAACTGTTGCTAGGCTGGGAAAGGATTATTGAAAGCCCAGGAAGGAGGCATATTACCAGGAAGGTAGCCAAATGGTAGTTGGTTGGAGTAGAACTGAGGATTGAACTGCCCAAACTCGTAAGGAAGTTGTTGCTACATTTGTGCTTGTCCTCCTTGTTGGTTCTACCAATTGTCGTGACTACTGTTTCCTCCCTCCCCCTACCTTTGCTTCCTCTACCTCGATCCCCCATGTTAGAACATCCAAGAACTTCAGAGATATGTGGGTCTTCGAGTCCCAAGCACTGCAACCCTGAAGTAAGCTCCACCACTGCCGCCAGCAGAAGTGGGGAGGAACAAAGCTTAGGGTTTGTAACCCCCTGAATATATATGATGGGAAAGGTGTCCCCCTAGATGGTGGGGGAGGTGGTGGTTGCAGCTGGGTGCACATGGACTGTAAAGGACAACACGAAAGCTGTGAGAGAAATCTCTCCATGCCTCCATCTGTAAAGCACTCCTTTATCCCATCCACCTTATCCACATGGCCTTTCCACAGAATGAACTTCCTACTCTGCACCCACTTGAGATTTGAAGTTTCAGGTTCTCGCCAACATCTCTCCCCCAAAGCATCCTTCACTGAGGTTGCATCAACGAGCACATTTTTTTTTTGAACAGAACTAACTGCAGATTGAGGTCTAGTAAACCCACTGCTGCTCCCATTTCCTTTCTCGAGAAGTCTGGAGTTGTCTAAACTGCATTGTAGAGCTTCAGAAGTAGGTTCTGTAGGTCATGTTATGTCCGTGAGAAGGGTGAGGTTGCTCTACGTGGTCTTGCTCACTTCGGCCTTCTCAAAGAGGCCTTCGAGCTCCACTTCGCTGGAATCAATTTCATCTGCAGAAGCTTGTCGCCTGAAGTGAGGTTATTCGGAGAGACAGTTTTCCTTCTCGGTCTGTTCCTCTGGTTCGATTTGCACAAACTCTGCTCTCCTCGCTTCAACGGGGATGGGTTCGAAGGATCCGAGACAGATATTGAATGTGCCAGTTTCTGGGTTGTAGTTGGAATCCTTGCCGAGTGAGGCCTCCGGCACCCCCAATCGGAGTTGATGGCGAATCGGGCTGCCGTGCTCCTCTTCAGATCTCCAATCCCGCCCTTCTCTTCCTTCCTTCTCTATGGTCCCATGATCCGCACCTCCGCACGGCTCATTGGGTCCTCCATCTTTGAAGATCGCTGATACCTTCGATCCGGATTACAGATGTAGTATAGCTCTTTTTCCCTAGTAGACCTAGGTTATCGAATGCTCGGGAAGCAGAAAGCATAGTGAAGTTACTTTAACGGACCTTCGGGAGTTTGAGAATTCTTTTTCTGTATTACCGAACAAAGAGTTTACTCTCTTTTGTTGTTGTCGATGATGGAGAGAGAGGGCCTAGGGCTTTCGGTTTGACCAGTAGCTATGCAAAACATCTGATCGGAATAAAAGATAATAATAAAGTATGCATGTAATTGTTAGAGCAAGATAATTATATGTGAGCAATGCATCCATAATTTCTATTGCCTCCGCAATCGCTTATAGCAATAACCTACTAGTCTCATCCATAGAAGAAAGAGAACTACTGATATGCATAGTGATGTCACTATTAATCCCAAGTAAGTCCCTCACATACAACCGTACTACCCCTTTTGTCACTAGGGTTCCCAACCTGCAGATTAGTCATTACTCATACTCCCTATACCTGGCTCAATCCTCGGGGTCTTGGGTACCTAACAAGTCCTTGGATTGAGACAAGAGAGGATACAATAATCATCATGTCATACAAACTAATACATGATCCCATCTATGATAAATAACATGCACAAAAGCTACATGGCTAGGCCGAAGCCCTTAGCCCAAAGAGAATTACTCACGCATAGAGATGAAATCAACAATCATAAACATTGCAATGGAAACCATGAGATTGATAGAAAATAGTCTTACAATGTCGCGAATCGAAGATGATATCTACTATTACAGGTGGTGGAATATGGCTATGGTGGTGGAGAAGCGTTTGGAGATTAGATCTAAGTCTATTCCTCCGGCGGCTCTTTGGTGTTGTGGATGCAAGTTTCTAGGGTTCTGGGGGCGGCGTTTCTCATCGCCCGAAGCCTCTTTATATAGGGGTCCCTTCATGAAAGTTATTCTGTTTGACCTAGCAGTGTCGATGGCAACTATGCGGCCGGAACTATATGGCCAAAATTTTATTCCTGCCGTATAGTTGGTCGTTAATGCTTCTGTCTCCACTTCATGACCCCTGATTTCTTTGGGTTGTTGGAAATCTCATATCTTTGACTTTAATGTTGTGATTCCCATCATCAAACATCATTATATGTGCAAGCAAAAATAGAAAGAAAGAATTCCATACCCCTTTGATCATTAGGCATTAGTGGCAAGGTTTAAAGAGATATTTCCTCAAAAATATGAATAATATCCAGTTTAAATGTGGATGTAGTTGGCTATATTTCACAGCCATCAATCGCCAGGGTTAGACGCCAAGAGACCTCAGATCGGGGCTTGATGTGTCGAGCTATCGGTGGCGAAATCAAGGTTGCGCTGATGGGGAGAGTGGATGGAGTGAGGGTGGGAGGGGCACGCGCTAACACATGTATCCTTGGAGGGACCTATCGGGGTCTATGGGGGGGGAGATCGATCCCCCGCCATGAATAGGACCACGGGTATGGGTCAGAATAGTAGGGAACGTGTTGGTCGCCATCCGTCTTGAGCGTCCTATGCGCGAACTTGTCCAGATGGTCTGTCCGAGGAGGGATCGATGTGGGCGGGGTTATATCGTGATGGAGAACGTACGTGATTATTTTGTTCCTGCTCTCCACTGATCCATCACAAAAACGGGTAGATAATGCTTTCAAAGAAATGAAAGGTTGCAAGAAATTGGCATCGTCCTTGTACATTTAGGGAAACTCCAATGTCCCTTCCTGTATTGGTCCATTTGAGGTTCCCACGAATAGGCCAAAGACACGTGTCCGTCTGGGATAGGCCACTACACCCATCACTATCCGTATTTTTTCCGTGTCTAGGCGGGTTTTTTTTTGTAATTTTTTACATTACACAAAAATACTAGCTACTTAAAGTACTACTATAAGTTATATATCCCAAGTACCAAAAGGATGAGACATACAATTGAAGTAATAGAGTGAATGACACATCTCGATCATTGATCATCTTCTCTTCTTCTCCAACCATGCCTGTTGAATTGGATCCAATTTATTTTTCTCGGTTAATTGAATTGGATCAAAAGAAGTCTCCGGTCAAGTGAGTTGTCATGATCTTGGCCTCAACTCCAATTTCTTTTACTTTTTATCAACTTCCTTGGACTTGCACATGTGTCGGTCTCTTCAATTTCGAGCTTCCTATGTCGCATGTCATAGAAGCTCTTCACGACCTCCACTTTTTGTCGGTGCTTCCTCTGTTCCCTTTTCTCACTTGATACCTCCTTGTCAGCAAACATTGTCTTGATCGAATCTGGCAATTCTTACATGGAAGCCTCGTGCTTTGCATCCGCCTTGTTTTTGGTCCTTCCCCTCGGCCTCTTTGATATCTGGAACGCAATTGGGGTGGCACCATCAAGATCGATGACATAGGATTGCATCCCTTTGTTTCCACCGGTGCCTCCGTTGTTGTTCCACAATGCATAAAGCTCTTGCCACTTGGGACATTCTTCAACTGCCCTCGAATAATGGACCATGTTGAATGAATTCCCTTGATGGGAAATCTTGAAGTGATTTAAAGCTTGCAAAACCTACAAATAGCAAGATTTTGTAAGTAGAAAGGCAGAATAACATATACACATAACATGATTTTGTAAGTATTTGGAGTCTAATAAAGAACGTACCATATCTCCTATGCCAATGCCACTAACTTTTCGTTTTTTCACCGTGTCATATGCAGCATTGAACTTGGTGCATTGCTCTTGAATAAATGCCCAGATTTTTGTGAAAGATTTCTCACTGCGATCACTCTCAAAAGGTTGCTCACCCAAGTGTTTGTGCTCATGGAAGTATTTAAAATATCCTTCCAAAATGTCGCTCTCTTTTGCTCGTCACCACAAATTGGATCTTGTCCAATTTCCATCCAAGCCTTGGAAAGCACCATGACCTCGAGGTAGGTGTAAGATCAAGTTCCTTTGGACCCTCCTCTTGCACCAAAAACACGAGCGAGCTCATCCTTGAACAATGGCTCGTTGTCGATGGATATCTTGCCTTGTTGGGTTTCATGGTGGGCGCCATATTGAGTCTCGTGTTCGGTGTCACATTGGGTCTAGTTTACGTCCGCCTCATTTATCATGTTAGTCATGATCACATACTCGTGCTCAAAGATGGTCTACTAGATATGTTTTCGGGTCAGACAAATTTGAGGTTAATGTATGGATGCATATAGAGAAGCAAAAGGAATACATATCGGGTGGGACGGTGAACCAGGTGTCTCCGTCATTGCGACGAATAGCTTGCGGGGGATGGGGATAGGATGGCCTTGGGTGTGAATTGCCTTGCGGGTTTCCTTTGCCCTCCCCCTTGAGATCTGTTCAACAGTGCGACATTCAGGTCGATGTGAGATGTTGGCAAGGCTGCCAGGAAAGACTCACTGAACTCTGGCGATGTGTCCTTCGAGCCATAGAACCGAGACGACACTGCTGTGTGCCCTTGAGTATGAAGGCATGGCGGGTTGTTGGTGTATGAGCCAGAGATGTTGTACCTACTAGAGCTGTGGTCAACGCTTGCTCCTTGAGCATGAGCACAACATGGGTTGTGATGGCTTTGGCGTTGGAGCAGACCTGAATGGTGGTGACGTGTTCCAAGGTCAATGCCCTTTCTTGTGTTGTAGCAGAAGCAACTAGGAGGTTCTTAACATTGTCTCTGTAGAAGGCTCGCTTCATCGACTCTATTTTCCTCTGTTGCGGCGTCAACTCCTTCGGCTTGAGCAAAGCACCGGCCACTGCCGTCATTCTTGGGTGGTCGTGGGCGGCAGGAGCTGCAGCATCGGTGATGCAGCCCAACATATGGCAATTACCATTGGAGAACATCATGTTACACTAACCATTCCAACTAAGGTGAATTCCTTCCATCTCTTGTCCTCCTTTAGGCGTCACGTGATTGGGATCCTACTTGAGCCAAATGTGTATCAAATGCCTAGGTCCCTGCCCATAATCATGATGCCAAGAGGAGCTACAATGGATGATCAAGGAGCCAAGACCCCCAAGAAAGAAGCATGGAAGAGAAGAAGCAAGAATAAGAGGTAGAACTCTCTGCCTCCGCCACCACCGCTGCCTTTATTCGCACCCAAGCAGCCACCATGTTGGAGGGAGAAACACTCTGTGGAAGTGTCACAACTCACGACACAACCCCCACACCATGACGGCAATGCACACAAAGACCATCCTATGCCTTATGATGCACGCAACCGACTACTACACTTCGATTACAATCAGAGGAGGCGAACCCACCATAGTGGTAAAGTACCTCCCATTGATGCTCACTAGCACTGCCTGGCAATGGATTGATGATTTGTTGGAGAAATCTATCTGAAATTGGTTAGATATGTATGAAGTGTTCACCGAAAAAATTGAAGGTACGTACAAGCGTCCATATACCTTCGGTGACTTGCAGCGGTGTGTACAAGAAAAGGATGAAACATCCAGGAACTATCTCTCAGGCTGGCTCGACATGAAAAATTCTTGCTCGAGAGTACACGATCAAACCGCTATGGCCGCCTTCATCGATGTTTTGGAAATAGGTTCACTTCTCCGACATACGCTGAAGTGCATTCAGCACAAGGGGAAGCTCGACCTCAACTCAATGATCTCCATCGCTAGGGAGTTCACATCGGTTGATGATGATGCTTGTTGTGGTCTCCTTGTAGTGGCTAACACAAACCATGCCAAGAAAAACAACAACAACAACAACAATAACAAGCGGAAAACTCCACTTGAAGAAAAACCAGCAATCGACATGGTCGCAATGATGTTCGATGGCAGAGGCGATGGCGGGCAGCCTGGGCGTGGCTAAGGAGAATCTCACGGGAAGCATCACGGTATTGATACTATGCCTGTTACACCTCGCTCTCCTCAAACATATGAGTAATACCGGGATATGCCATGTTACGCTCACCTTGATGCGAATAGTAAATCTACCCACACCAACCCCAATTGAAAGTTTGTCAACAACCTCAAGGAAGACCTAGAATCAGGTTACAAGCGAAGCCGTAAGAATAGACCCCGCAGAAAAGGCAAATGGAAGAAAGAGGACAAGGAGTCCAAGGATTGAAACAACATGGATGAGGACGCTGAACCCAAGTCAGCCGGCAAGGGAAATGGCAGAGAAAAAAAGCAAAAATCCATTCGAGAAGAAGAATCCCATCTACCACACTTTCTTTGGTGCCACAATGGTCCAAGCATAGAAAACCTCCTTGAGGATACTTCTTGCAACCCTTTCCAAGGTTCCCTGGTATGTGAAGTTGTTGAAAGTTCTGATGACTTGGGGATAGAGCTGATCACCTAGTGCTCATCCTGGAGGAAAGTCAGTATGCCATGGTCATCAACCCATTGATTGAAGACAATGAATTTACCAAGTGCCTCGTGGATAGAGGAAGCAACATCAACATCATGTAAATCGATGCACTCTACAAGATGAACTTGTTCCAGACCCAACTCATGTGATTCCAAGTCGGCAAGCATAGTCGCTTGTAAGTATCACACTCTCAGTAGATTTTGGTGATGTTAATAATCACCGGCAAGAAGACATGACCTTTGAGGTAGTACCTATCAAAAGTGTATATCATATCATCTCTGGACGCTCCATCACTAAAATAAAAGGTGGCTTTCACAACGGTTTGGTTCGTCGAGTGTCGTAGAAGGTGCGCCTTCTGCCACGATTTTATTTGCTTGCCATGGTAAATGGAAAACTTTTTTTTGTTTTTGCATTCCTCTACTACGACAAAACCGTTAAAAACATAGAAGAAGATCAACTGGCATGTGGCAGAAGTAAGATTTTTCGTTCCTCGCACGATGTTGACTCACCGAAATATTTTGAGGCATGTGGGTTCTGGATGTCAGTGTCTCTAGTGGACCATACTTTTTGGTCGCCCCTCCCTTATTTGAACTCTATAATGTTGCTCAATGCATCTGCCGTTTAGATAAGATGTTGGGGCCCACATGTCAGCCTCTCATTACAAGAATTGTGCGTATGATAGATTTTTTTTCTTAACTCGCACTTCCCCTGTTCTAAACTTGATAGTATTGATGGATGCATCTGTCGTTTATTTAGGATGTTGGGTCCCGCATGTCATCCTCTCATTAGAAGAATGATGTGTATGATGGAATTTTTTTCTTCGATTGCGCCTCCGTGTTCTGAACTTGATAACGTTGCTTGATGCATTAGCTGTTTACTTAGGCTGGTGGGTTCCCCATATCAACCACTCATTAGAATAAATGTGTCTATGATGGACTATCTATTTCCTCTCGCGCCTCCATATTCCGAATTTGATAAGCATTGCTTGATGCATCAACCGTTTAGTCTCGTTGTCGTGTCCCACATGTCAGACTCCTCTATACAAGAAACTGTGTATGTTGCACATTTTTTCTGGCCGCGTCCCGGTCGCTATTTTGACCTTGCCAATGTTGCTTGATGCAGCAGCCAGGTATGTTCTAACTAATGGATTGATACCTTTGATCCGGATTACAGATGCAGCATAGTAGATCTTTCCATATAAAAGACCTAGGTTTAGAAAACCTTGGGAAACACTTGCTAAAAGGAATTGTGGAACTTCTACAAGACTTTCTAATTAATTTTGTTTTTCATTTACCGGACCTTTCGAGTTTAGTTTGTATCTTTTGGTTTTTTTCAATGATGGAGATAAGCCAGGGTTGAAGATTCACCTACAGTTATGCATACAAATGGGATAAAAATAAGGTTAAGCACATTCATGTGTAAAATGATCTAATAGTGATAAGAATTGTGGGCAGTCCATCCTCGGATACTAGAGCCCCTAAAACCACATGTGACAATAATCTCTTGGTCCAACTATTATACCATGAAACCACGAGCTACAATGATTATTAAGTAAAACAGACCAAAGCCTTAAGATTAGTGATGTTACTATTGATCCCAAGTAGATTACTAAGCGAATACCATACTCCCCTTTTCTATCACTGGGGTTTCGCGTGTTAGACATCATTCTCCACTCATCTCACCACACACCTTGATCGATCTACGGGTTCTTGGATACCTACAAGTCCTCAGATCTAGGTATAGACAAAGATAAAAGATAATAAAGCTCCTATTCAATCACTACACAATAGTCCCATAGAATTAGACGCACATAAACGGTGCGAGGCTTCACCCTAACCCTGTGAGGACTAATCACTCATAATAATAAGGTCAAGGATAGAAATCATTGACAAAATACTTAGATTGAAATCAAATATTCTTACAATGGTTGCCAATTCGCAAGAAGATATCTATTACAAGATAATGTCTATGGCTATGAAGGAGGTAGGAGATGGAGGTGATCAACTATGGTGGTGTGGCTCTCCTTCAATGTGTGATGGATGAGATCTAAATGGCGAATGTGTTCTACGGCGGCTAGAAGGTGCGTCTCTCATCGGATGATCATGCTTCCTTCACATAAGTAGTTTGGTTTGACCTAAGGAACGCGTCGACATGCAGTATGGGAAGATCTACGGGTGGACTTCGCCCGTACTAATGCACATTACACCTCCTGGAAATGCCTTTTGAGCCCTGGTTGACTTGGTTATCCTAGTAACGACATATTCTTCAGTAATTGCTCCTGATCTCGTCATAAAAGCATGATGTTCTGACACAAGAAATAAAGAGAAGGATTTGCACATCTTTGCAATAATTAGTCATTAATAGCAAGACTAGAGAGATATTTGGTTAATTTCTTGACTTAAAATAAGATCTAATAGCAGATAAATATGGATCTTTTCACAGCCATCAACATCCCCAAGCTTAAACCTTGATCACCCTCGAGCAAGAAACCAAAAATCATATAGAACTCAACGTTTAAACTGAAATAATGAGAATGTAAATTCACTTACGAGAGATTGTGTTGGGGTATGCTCCTTGGGGTTGCCCGATCTTTCACAAATCCCCGTGGAGATTGAGAGGGAGTCGAGTGGGGAAAAGGGAGGGGATGAAATCCATGAACACGAACGCGGAGATCTCGATGAACACAGAAACACACATGAAAACATGATACAAGCCAATAGCTCACACCGGCGGCCACCGGTCCAACAAAATCCCTAGGATCGGCTCCGGGCAAGGATCTCTCTCTCTCTATCTGGCACAGTGCGAGAGGCTTGGTGAGATCTTTATGTCTTGGTGAAAGACTATAATGCCAAGTCCTTGTACAATGATGGATGCACGATGCAAAGTCCAACAAGGTGGGGGGATATTTGGTGCTCCTTTTGGCAATGGAGCATGGGACTAGAATTAGGGAGATCCACAAGGGTTTCTTCTAATTCCAAATATCCAAGTCTAGGGTTACAATATGGAAGGGGTTGACTATATATAGGTCAACAACTAAATAGGGGTAGTTGTGGAATTAAAAGTAGGGTTTTGGATGGAATAAAAGGGTACATGGGCCTAGGGCCCAACTATGGAACGCACGCCCACAATTTAGGCCAGACACTCCGGTGCGAGGAGGCCGGATATTCTGGTCAGGCCGGACATTCTAGTGTCGGTTGGACAGTACGGTCCTACCGGATATCCTGGTCAGAGTTCGAGTAGCTTCTGATTCGGTCGTCTGATGGGACGCGGCAGGTGCGGGTGGAGTCGGGGCCATACACTCCTGGTCGTGTCGGCCGGAGAGTCTGGTCTAGGCGGTGACTTGCAGGTTTGTCTTCCGGGCTTGGTTGGCAACATGTCAGGCTTCGTACCTTGTCACGAAGTAACTTGGCTCGGGCGCGGGTCATCGATCCACTTGGGGGACTTGTTGGTGAGGATGTAGGGACGTCCCTAGGATGGGCTATATCAGCTCCCCCTTGGGAAAGAGTTGTCCTCGACTCTTCATTCTTATCATCTTGATCATCTCCATGGAAAGGTGAAAGGTCATTGACTTTGAATGTTGATCTCATGAGGTACTTTGAGGTTGGTATGTCAATGATGTAGGCGTTGTTGTTGATCCTCTTGAGGAATTTGAAGGGACCATCACCTCTTAGCTTGAGCTTGGAGTCGCGATCCTTGGGGAAGCAGTCCTTTCTTAAGTGTATCCACACAAGGTCACCTTCTTCGAAGATCATCTCTTTATTTCTATTGTTTATCCTTGAATCTTGTGGAAGTACTTGTTGCTCAATAGTAGCTCTTGTGTCTTCGTGGAGTTTCTTCATAGCTTGGACGCGCTTGTCAACGTCCATGTTGGTATGCTCATGGACAGGAAGTGGTAGTATGTCGAGCGCGGTGAGGGGCTCGAAACCGTAGACGATCATGAAAGGTCTCATGTTCATTGTAGAGTGCTTGGCTCAATTATAGGAAAACTCAGCGTGGGAAATGCATTCCCCCAATCCTTTAGGTTTTCTTGATCATCACACAAAGGAGAGTGCCGAGGCTTTGGTTGACAACCTCGGTTTGGCCATCGGTTTGCGGATGCGATGCGGACGAGAAGATGAGCTTGACGCCGAGATTGGCCATGAATGTCTTCCACAAGTAGCTCATTAATTTTACATTGCGGTCGGAGACGATTGTTCTTGGCACACCGTGACGATGGACGATTTCCCTGAAAAACAAATTGGCAACATGTGAAGCATCATATGTCTTATGGCACGGAATGAAGTGTGAAATTTTTGAAAAGCGATCCACAATGAAAAATATAGAATCATGACATGTTGGGGTTCCGTGTATGAAAACAAAAAGATTTACTCTACGCCCCTGAACCCCTGAAGCTACCAGGACCTATCTATTACTAATATAGTAATGGGAGGGGCTTTTCGCGAACTTACCCTTGAAGACCGAAAAGCGTTGTAGACGCTGAGGAGAGCGTGGTTGATGTAGACGAGCCGAAGCCGACCTCAAGGTCATGATGAAGTTCTTGCGCTCCTTCTGGCTCCAACGACTTGAGTGCCTCAAGTGTGACACCTCGCGGGGAGTTACACACGTCCGGTGCCTGAATCCCGCAGCGCGACGGCGCTCCGCGGTGAAGATGTCTCTCGCTCGCGCAGTCCAGACTTTGGACCACGGTCACGAGAGAGAGGGGGAGAGAGAAAATATCAATTGGAGGTCCTCCCAAAAGTGGGGAGACCTTTATTGATTATTGGTCTATTTTTCTAGGCCAAATACCCCACTTTATATAGGGGGAGGGGAGGTACTACCTCCCCTAAAGTCCCGGGGTGGGACTAATGGAGAGGAGGGGGTGGGGTGGCCACCGGCCAGCCCCTAGTGGGCCCCGCAGGGGGCTAGGCCCAGCCGGCCAGCCCCCTTGGCCCCTCTCCCTCTCTCCTTTCCCCTAATGGGCCCTCTGCCTCCGGAATTGGCCCATTAAGCCTTTTTGACCTTTAATTGATTTTTCTATTTATTAAATAAATATGAATAAATGATTAAATCAATATTTAACATTCATTCACATATCATTTAATCTCCGTGGCCATGGAACACCTTCCACCTCCACTCCGGACATCCTCTGGACTTACCGAAACCCTTCCGGTTTTCTCCCTTCGTTTCTTCAGTGATTCCACCGATCATATAAACACTATCTAAGAATCATCAAGCCCTTAGGCGCGATACCCCACGGTTCGGGAACACTCCAGACATGGTCGGGACACTCCCGCACCAATGATCGACAGAGGGACATGAATGGCCATGTGACCCCTGTGCGTTCCACGAAGATCTTTCATCATTTGAACCGGGACAGTCGTGTCTTATTCCCTTTGTCACTCGATACTTGCATTGCCGGAGATCTGATCAATGACATCACCATGTCGTGTTCAATCTCGTTACTGAACAATGCTACTTGACTCATTCCAGCAAGTGATATCCCTGTGATCTAATCACACGCTGCGCAGCTATTGGATATAACTTCTCCGAGTGGATCCTTGAGTATCTTCCCGTCACATGGACGGACAAATCCCGCTCTTGACATATATTGCCTCTACGGTTTCCTCCGAGTACCTGAAGACACGTTTATAACCATCGTTTTACCAGATGGTGTTTGATGCTATCTAAGCTCTCTCGGGAGACAGTGATTGATATAGCCTCACGGTCTAAGGAATAGTCTACGAGGATCCATTTCTAATCATCATAACTTGAACTTCATGACATGATCGGGTCATGATGTTTAGGTTGGGTATTGGTTCATCATCTCATTCTCAGAATGAGATGACCTCATTTCCAACTAGCATAAATGCCACATGATCAGGAAACATGATCATCTATTGACCAATGAACCAGTGACTAGAGGTTCACTGGGAACCCCTGGTTGTTTGTATATCACACGTATATTGATGTTTCCACTCAACATAGTTATAGCATGATATAAAACTTAATCAGAAACTATATGAATTATGATAATAGTCCTTACTACTATTTGTCTCTAGGGCATATTTCCAACAGTCTCCCACTTGCACTAGAGTACAAATACACTAGCTGCATTTTGTTCTCAATCATTGGCACCATATATCCGGTACCCTGAACATGCTTGCTCGTGGAAGAGGTTGAGCCTCGGGTCTGTACTTTACAGTCCCAAATCCTTTGCAACTTACTAATGTCACCTTGACTGACATTAATACTTTATCATCACATGATAGCATCTATGTGTATGTATCGTCGCTATGGCAGCAGAACAAGGCTTGATTCCAGGAGCCTACAGTGACGTTAGATCAACTTCGAGGGCTTTCTCATGGGCACTGTGCCCTGGGACACATCATTCTACGTTAAAAGCGAACTAGCCCTGCCATAACATTATACAACACTTTAGATGGTACCCTTATCTATTATTATAAATGTATTCATCGAAACACCAGTGCACTCTGTGCAACTTTCGATGTTATGTTCACCTCGCTTCCTACATGACTTTAATTGGCATCTATAGGAGTTTCCAACATATTCCCTTATAACACAACTCTTTATTCTTTAAGGTATGTTATCATTTATGTATTTGGAAAATATGTCCATAGTTCTCTATTAGACATTGCGAACAAAACATAGCTCAAACGTTCTGTGATTCGAACTTAATCACTTTCACACGTTCCTTTTTATTTAGATCACGTATTATGCCAAGTTATCATCATGGTTTCTAAGATAGAACCTATGTCTCAACATAGTGGATGATGATCATCCTTTTCTTTCTTTCAACCATTGATGTTAAACTTAATGCTATTCCTAATTTGAGTTATTAAGGACTAGTTCCTTAATTAACTTCTATCCTGAAACCCTTTTCAGAATCCCTTAAGTAATACTACACAATATCATAATACACCTATTATCAACTTCTACATCTTGTGAATCATTATTCATAAGTATTTGCGCCTTTCATTCTTAACATATTTAAGAATTACTCTTATAATCTCCCACTCAAAATATGTTCCCACATATTTGAATTTGAGACTTACATTGCTCCCACTCAAAAATATGTCAATCACATATTGTTTCAGGAAGACTTTCATAGCTCCCACTCAATTTTATGCAAATTGCATATCTCTTTACTATTTGAATAACTTCAAAATCCTTTGATCAAATATCAAACTTGGAGATTTATTAAGAGATACTAGTACTTTACTAGTTTTAAATCCAATTGACATTTAGCATACATGAATCAAATTCATTTGAATTTGTCCAATACTTGACAAATTGTGCATTAGTCATTTACCCCCTTTTTCCACTATGGCTTTGCAGTCATTTGGGAAAATTCAAGTAACCCCTTTTACTTGTGAGATTCAGCAACGAATTGCTTCCTAATCTCAAGGGAATTTTCCTTTTAGGATTTCTCATAATTCTAGTTTACCATTATTTCCTTTGTAGTTCGTAGGTATGTCATATTCCAAAAATCATGACAACTGATTCAAAAATGTCACCATACAAGATATGGATTTAGATTTTGAATCCTACTTCATGTAGTGAAAAACGATAGTGGAGAGAAAAAAACACAATGATCAAAATCATTGGTTCTTTCCTTCTGTGAAGAGAATCATCCAGGAACATTGTCCGGTGCGCTTCTCAACACTCTGATGCAGGGTTTTGAATCCTCATCGTGTTTTACACTAATTTCCATTTGCTTCATAATTGAGAAACATCACTAGAAGTGAGCTTTCTCAAGAATGCACCAAAATCCAAGCAATACGAATCTTGCTTTCCTTTTGGTCTTAGCTATGGATTTCGTATTCAAAGTTTCCAATGAATACACTACAAGGACTTATTCGATATTGTTTTGGTTATATCGAATAACCCCCAAAACTTTCACGAATTCAAATGGTTTACCAATTCTAATTGAGTGCTAACTATTTCTAACTGATGGTCTCTACATCTACACTACAACGATTTATTTGGTGCCTTCTATTGAACCCCCTTTTTGATATCTAATATCATATTGTGAAGCTTTTGTACTTTAACGTTTCAAAACACTTTGCATTTCACAATTACTTTTATGCCATTCTTATAAAATTGAATTTCATTACTATTGATCAAATCATAGCAATTTGGCTCTCTTTTATACTTATACCCTTTGTTGATGAAACATTTTGATCAAATCAAATAGTTTCATATTTATGTTTCCTATGGTAAACTTACTTTACACATTTAAACAATCATTTAATGATAATTACCATTTTCATTAAAACACAATACATCGAATATGTACTCTATTTAACAATTCATTAAACACTTTGTATTCAAGTAATACACGGTGTTCAAGTTATTTTGCCAAACTTAGGCATGATTTATATGTGAAAAGAAATCGAATGACTTTCACATATTATCTCATAACTTTGAATTTAAACAATGGTTTCATTCATTAATGAACAAGGCATTTTAACGTTTTACAAATGTTCATACATTATCAATTAGTTTCATACAATAAGGACGATTCACAAGTAATCAAACAAGATATGAACACGAATAGAAATCATTCATAAAAGCAGAACAACTGTTTGTTACAAACTAATATGAATAACCGTCTCACAAAGTGTGAGACACACTAAAGAAGTTCACAATATTTTGATTAAAATAATCATCCTAAAACACAAACTAAATGATAAATGTCGAGGGAGAGTGTCGTTGGCCATCATCATCATGCTCGCCATCAACACGCAACGTCACCTCCTCTCCACCAAGCACCTCTCATGCAGAAGGACCTGTTTTCACCAAAACAGAACAAGTATCAGATATACTTAACACTGCAATGTGTTTGCAAGATTATAACATTTATAAAATTGTATATCAAATATATACCTTTGTCGTTGACGACCTGAGCGACATCTGGTTCAACCAACACATTCTTGAGATGTGTCATGAACTGGTGGAACTCCATTGTTTCCGTGTCGCCCCTCATTACGCAAGTCCTGAACTGTGCTTGGTAGCTTGGTGGCAGCGACCGCAGCACAGCAGCATTTGCAAAAGAGCCTGTAATCTAGACATCCATGAAGTATGCTGGCCTCATGTACACATCATGCATGTGCTGCAAGTGCCTGTCCGGTGACGAGTTCTCCTCCATCTTAATGGAGAGGAAGTCTCCCATCAGCAAGTGCTCCCAAATGTGTGTCTGCTCCACGAAATGTGTCCTAAGCTGTAGCATCACCGAACGAGGGTTGACATCACCCACGAAAGGCCACAGCTCGTCCACCATTCTGAAACGCATCACAACTGAAATATAGGAGGCCATCTCACGACGGAGATAGCGGTCTTTCCGCTCCTCTGGGGTCTCAAGGTCCATGGATAGATCCAAATCGATCCCGCCGAGTATGTAGTCGACCACGTCATACTCACTAAGTAGAACATGGAGACTGGCAACCCAAATGGAGAAGTTCGATCCATCTAATCTGAGCTTCTCTCCTTCTAACCATTCAATTGTCAACATGAAAGGTCCCATCTACATTTATAATGGCAAAAAGAATTTAGACTAAGTTTATAATTAAATGAGTTAGTAATAACTCCACTCAGAAACACCTATCCCCAGCGAGGGTTCCTAGTGATAACAGGACCCCTACCAGCCAAATCTCCCCCGATTGATCACGGCCATCGATGTGGGTTCAAAGGTGGACGCTAAACGTCGGTCACATCATTCATGCGACTCCTGCTCGATCTTTCGACCATCCGTGTTCCGAGGCCACGCTCATGTATGACACCCAGGCCTGTAACCCTGGATCGCCTCATACCGAAGAACTTTCTTGGTGGTGCACACTAAGGGGGAACACAATAGTTGGTAATTTTAACAGGGATCATCTTATTAGGCTACCGTCGAGTATCTAATACTAGCACACAATAAGACATACAAACAATAACATTGAATGTAAATGCTATGTGATATGGTCCTTCACGTCGTGATCTCCATCCGCCGTCACGGGTTCGGCGCGCGAACACCGGTACCGGTTTTATTCCGGCGTGGTAGTTTGTCATTACCGTGACTATCTACTACTATGTAACAAAAGGTAATTACTTTACCTTTGCCACAACCATATCAAAAAGCAACGCCCCCCTGCAAAACAAAGTTAGACGCCTCTACTTTATCTTTGCATGTTTTACGTGGCTAAATGGGCTTTCGCACAAGAACCGTTCTTACCTACGAACTATCAGCACAACGCTGATCAAGTAGTTGTCTCTACTACACCCCTTTCGGGGCCCTCCGTTGCAAATGGTATACCAACTAATGCGAGAGAGATAGACACCCCCCTAAGTCACTTTATACGGTACAAGCCGTATGTCAAGCGTGGACCAGTCTCATGAATGAACACGTAGAGTCGGTTGGGGGCCGCTCCATCAAGCATTACTGCGGTATACACAAGTACACGCGGGAGGGTAACAACTAAAAGATCAATGCCCACACGCTACATCTCGTGTGTTCTACCAGTACTAGCATTACTACGCATAGATCTATCTCTGATACCACTGTTGGGGTTCCGCGTATGAAAACAATAAATTTTACTCTACGCCCCTGAACCCCTGAAGCTGCTAGGAACTATCTATTAGTAATACAGTAACGGGAGGGACTTTTCGCGAACTTACCCTTGAAGACCGAAAAGCGTTGTCAACGCTCAGGAGAGCGTGGTTGATGTAGACGAGCCGAAGCCGACCTCAAGGTCGTGATGAAGTCCTTGTGCTCCTTCTGGCTCCAACGACTTGAGTGCCTGAAGTACGACACCTTGCGGGGAGTTACACACGTCCGGTGCCTGACGATGACTCCCGCTTCCCCGATCCAGCAGCAGTTGCTGAAGTAGAGCTCCCGAATCTGAATCCCGCAGTGCGACGACGCTCCGCGGTGAAGATGTCTCTTGCTCGTGCAGTCCAGACTTGGGACCACGGTCACGAGAGAGAGAGGGGGAGAGAGAAAATATCAATTGAAGGTCCTCCCAAAAGTTGGGAGACCTTTATTGATTATTGGTGTATTTTTCTAGGCCAAATACCCCACTTTATATACGGGGAGGGGAGGTACTACCTCCCCTAAAGTCCCGGGGTGGGACTAAAGGAGAGGAGGGGGTGGGGTGGCCGCCGGCCAGCCCCTAGTGGGCCCCACAGGGGGGCTAGCCCCAGCCGGCCAGCCCCCTTGGCCCCTCTCCCTCTCTCCTTTCCCCTAATGGGCCCTCTGCCTCCGGAATTGGCCCATTAAGCCTTTTTGACCTTTAATTGATTTTTCTCTTTATTAAATAAATATGAATAAATGATTAAATAAATATTTATCATTCATTCACATATCATTTAATCTCCGTGGCCATGGAACACCTTCCACCTCCACTCCGGACATCCTCCGGACTTACCGAAACCCTTCCGGTTTTCTCCCTTCTTTTCTTTGGTGATTCCACCGATCCTATAAACACTCTCTCAGCATCATCAAGCCCTTAAGCGTGATACCCCACGGTTCGGGAACACTCCAGACATGGTTGGGACACTCCCGCACCAATGACTGACAGAGGGACCTGGATGGCCATGTGACCTCTGTGCGTTCCTCAAAGATCTTTCGTCGTTTGAATCGGGACAGTCGTGTATTATTCCCTTTGTCACTCGATACTTGCATTGCCCGATATATGATCAATGACATCACCATGTCGTGTTCAATCTCGTTACTGAACAATGCTACTTGAGTCGTTCCGACAAGTGATATCCCCGTGATCTAATCACACGCTGCGCATCTATTGGATATAACTTCTCCGAGTGGGCCCTTGAGTATCTTCCCGTCACATGGATAGACAAATCCCGCTCTTGACATATATTGCCTCTACGGTTTCCTCCGAGTACCTGAACACACCTTTATAACCACCGTTTTACCAGATGGTGTTTGATGCTATCTAAGCATTCTCGGGAGAGAGTGATTGATATAGCCTCACGGTCTAAGGAATAGTCTACGAGGATCCATTTCTAATCATCGGAACTTGAACTTCGTGACATGATCGGGTCACGATGTCTAGGTTGGGTATTGGTTCATCATCTCATTCTCAGAATGAGATGACCTCATTTCCAACTGGCATAAATGCCACATGATCAGGAAACATGATCATCTGTTGACCAATGAACCAGTGACTAGAGTTTCACTAGGAACCCCTAGTTGTTTGTATATCACACGTATATTGATGTTTCCACTCAACATAGTTATAGCATGATATAAAACTTAATCATAAACTATATGAAATATGATAATAGTCCTTACTACTATTTGTCTCTAGGGCATATTTCCAACATGACCATGCTTAGACCTAGGCAATCCTAACACAAAGTCCATGCTATTGTTTGACCAATGTTGATGTAGCCCAACCGACGGTCATTACCACATAAAGGTCTCCAACTTATGCCAAGTCATCATGGACTCCAAAGGAGACTCCGTTCCTCTATGCGAGCTCACTTTCTACTCTATTGAATGGTATACTACTTCATACTCTGTCCCAGATTCATGATAGGTTCATACTGACAAGTACAGTGGCAAGCAAGGAAGCCCGGAGCACCAAGCCCGACAAGACGGAGGCTGCAAAGAGGAGACGGAAGAATCAACAATAGAAGTACCAGAGTCTCCGGCCCTAAAGACCAGAGTCTCCGGCCTCCAACACCGGAGTCTCTGGCTGGACTCCGGACTAGTCTCCGAACCACTTCCAGGAGCATTCAGTACACCCCTCCAGAGACCAAACCGGAGAGCGACGTTGACACTGGAGTCTCTGCACCCCTGGAGTCTCTAGCCACTCCACGTCGGAGTTTCTAGTCCGCTACCACGTAGTCTCTAGTCCCCACACCCTGGAGTCTCCGTCCTAAGAGAATGGGCTTGCGTGCCGCCAGCTAGGACCTTGGCCCATGTACCTTTTATTCTACCCCAAACCCTAGTTTTATGCCTAAACTACCCCTATTCTAGTGGTTAGCCTATATATAGTGCCCCCACCCCTCATTGTATCCCTTAGGCATATATGATAGACTAAAGACAATCCCCTTTGTGGAATCTCTAGTTTTGCCTCGTATCCTTACCAAAGCGGACCGTCTATCATCACCACCTTGTTGGAGTTTGCAGCGCACCTCCCTCGTTGTACAAGTCTTGCATTTGCGAGTGCGTGAGCGTAGTTATCAAGAACCTCTCCAAGGTGTTCTTCCCCCTCCGCTTGGGTCGAGGGAGGATGTTGACCGATATTTCCTTATGAGCATTCTATCGAACTGGTGGCCACTGATGGGAGCAATCGGCCTTATATCATGTGAGTTTTGCATCTTTTCATCATGTTCTTCACGAGGTGTGAGTCTGTTTCCACTACCTTCTCCCTTTCCCCTCATTTTCCCATTGATTTGACCATGAGATCCATGAAGATCGGTTCACCCACGAGGTTAACCCTCCATATCTGGTATCAATAGCTTTTGGTTGCCACGGATTTCTCATCGATTTGGTCTTTTCCCCATGAATTAAAAAATTCCACAAAAAGTATCCCCAATTCGTGTTTTGGATTGATTTGTGATTTGAGTGGGTTTTGGTAGGTTTTGATCCATGGGTTACTTTCTAAACTTGTTGATCTAGCTTCCCCTTCGTTCCCTAGCCTACTTCCTTGATTTCCCCCATCAATTTGAGGTTTTGGTTCAAGTCTTTTTGCCCAAAACGCGCCCCGGATGTGTTCTTGACGTCCTGGAATTGACCGGACCGGAGTCTCCCGCCTAGGACCGGAGTTTCCGGAGTTAGTGACTCTAGATCGGAGTCTCCGCTCCCCTGCAGACAGAAAAACTTCTTCAAGGTTTTGAGCATAACTTTTGCATTCAAACTCGGATTTGGTGTTCTTTAGCTCGTTTCGAAGAGGAGAAGGAGCTCTACATCATAATCCGCGTTGTTCATGCTATCTACTCCATACAAATTTCATGAGCAAGGCGGAATCCACCAATAAAGGGTGAAGATCGGCAAAGAAAGGTATAAAATTCCATGAATTCTCGCCACTTGTTTTCCATTGTGAGTTATACTATCATAGCGATCAACAAACACCTATTGAGATTAGTTGCACATTTCATACCTGTAGAATTACAAGTAAAAGTTGTGAGCATGCTGTCTCATATGGTTACCTTGTATAGTTGTTGGCACAAGTAAGAGGCAAGTGAAAAAGTAAAGAAAAAAATAGAAAAAGGAAAAGAAGAAAAAGAAAGAATGAAACAAGTTCCTCATAGATAGGAAGCGCAAGCTCGATGAACATCAAATAGGTGGTACTTATTGTGCATATCTTGTAGCCCACCAATTTTATTGCAATCGAACTAGCATCTCTCCTTGCACTTGTGCGACACGAGGTTATAGTCTTCGCTAGGTAATCATTTGGTTCTTAGCTCACTTTCTCCATCGCACAAGTCCCATTTATCCCACCCTGTGTGTTTACTTGTACATAATTCTTATATCTTGTGGATTGACTTCTTTTGCTTTGTGATCATCATGGTTCTTTACTTGCCATTATAATATCTTGATTTTGGATTATTCATGGACATGCCACCTTCCATACCTATCTACCATAAGCTTTGTGTGTGTTTTTTAGTGGTTAGTTAGTTTTGGTGTTCCCCGTGAGCTTCACTTTACTTGGTTTTGATTGCTCTCAAGTGTGGCCACTTGCATGATACTATCTTCCAAGGTAAAGTAAAGTTTGACGTTGCATCCCTAACACCCTCTACCACTTCCATATAGACCACTTTGTCTTGTGAATAATGTCTAGGGACTCCAAAACAGAGGATTTATCTATGAAGAATCCATGATGAGTCACCATGACTATGACTCAGAGCACTACACTGAAAAGGGGTACGCATGCGTGATTGCCCAGAGCACTACACCTATGACGGCTCCACATGCATGGAAGACATGGAACACGTCATCAACTATGGCTCCTCAAGCATGGAGGAATTTGAGCTCTACATTCACAATGGATCCTCATGCATGGAGCACTACACCAGAAATGACTCCACATGCTTGGGTGATATGGAGTACTACATCAACAATGATTCCCCAAGCATGGACGACTTCGAGTGCGACATCGACGACGCCTCTCCAAGCATGGAGGACATGGAGAACTTCACTAACTTTGTGGGCTCTTCCATGAGCCATGAAGAATTCATACACCGCTTGGAGATGGAAGACAACTACACCAAGCAAGAGGAGGTGCATCATCAAGAAACCATGACCTTCAAGGCGCGTGCCACACCAAAGTGCACCACCTACTTCGATGATCCACTTACAAGGCGTCAAGGACCACCATCTCCAAGGCGCCAAGTACCACCATCTCCGGATACCAAATCGGAGATCGACGCCGACACCAGAGTCTCGGCACCCCTGGAGTCTCTGGCCACTTCATGCTAGAGTCTCCGGTCCGCTACCCTAGAGTCTTCGATCCCTGCACCCTGGAGTATACGGCCTAAGAGAATGGGCCTGCATGCCGCCAGCTAGGCCCTTGGCCCATGTACCTTTTATTCCACCCCAAACACTAGTTTTATGACCAAACTACCCCTATTCTAGTGGTTGGCCTATATAAAGTGCCCCCACCCCTTATTGTATCCCTTAGGCATAGATGATAGACTAAAGACACCCCCCTTTATGGAATCTCTAGTTTTTTCGCATCCCCTTACCAAATGGGACCGACTATCTTCACCAACTCATTGGAGTTTGCATCGCGCCTCCCTTGTTGTACAAGGCCTACGTTTGTGAGTGTGTGAGCGTAGTTGTTAAGAACCTCTCCATGGTGTTCTTCCCTCTCCGCTTGGGATCGAGGGAGCACATTGACCGATCTTTCCTTGCGAGGATTCTACCAGACCGGTGACCACCGACGTGAGCAATCGGCCTTGTATCGTGTGAGTTTTGCATTTGTGTTCATCGTGTTCTTCACGAGGTGTGAGTCCGCTTCCGCTACCTTCTCTATTTTTCCTTGTTTTCCCATCGATTTGACCATGAGATCCGTGAAGATCAGGCCACCCACGAGGGTAGCCCTCAATATCTGGTATCAATAGCTTTTGGTTGCAACATATTTGTCATTGATTTGGTCCTTTCCCCATAAATTCGAAAATTCCACAAAAAATATCCCCAATTCATGTTTTGGATCTATATATGATCTAAGCAAGTTTTCGTAGGTTTTTATCCATGGATTACTTACTAAACTTGTTGATATACCTTCCCCTGCATTCCCATAGCCTAATTCCTTGATTTCCCCCATCAATTTAAGGTTTTGGTTCAAGTTTTTCCGCCGAAAACATTTCCTGGATGTGTTCTTGATGTCCTGGAATTGACCGGACCGGAGTCTTCGGCCCAGGACTAGAGTTTCCAGAGTTAGTGACTCCAGAACGGAGTCTCCGGCCCCCGAGACCGGAGTCTCCACCCTTGCAGACTGAAAAACTGCTTCATGGTTTTGAGCATAACTTTTGCATTCGAACTCGGATTTTGGTGTTATTTAGCTTGTTTCTAAGAGGAGAATAAACTATATATCATCATCCATGTGAGTAATGCTATCTACTCCATTCAAATTCCGTGAGGAAGGCAGAATCCACCAATAGAGGGTGAAGATTGGTGAATAAATGTATAAAATCATGTGACTTCTCCCCAGTTGCTTTCCTTTGTGAGTTACACTATCTTTGCGATCAACAAACACCTATTGCGACTAGTTCCTCCTATGATTGCTTGGTCTATGCACATTTAATACCTCGTAGAATACCAAGCAAAAGCTGTGAGCGCGCTATCTCATATAATTATCTTGTATAATTGTTGGCACAAGGAAGAGCCAAGTGAAAAAGAAAAGAAAAAATAGAAAATGAGAAAAAAGAAAAAGAAAGAAAGAAACAAGTGCCTCATCGAATAGGAAGTGCAAGATCGATGAACATCAAATATGTGGTACTTATTATGCATATCTTATAGCCCACCAATTTTATTGCAATCGAACTAGCGTCTCTCATTGCACTTGTGCGACACGAGCTTATATTCTTCGCTAGGTAATCATTTGGTTCTGATCTCACTTTCTCCATCGCACAAGTCCCATTTATCCCACCGTGTATGTTTCCTTCTATATAATTCTTATATCTTGTGGATTGACTTGTTTTGCTTTGTGATCATTGTGGTTCTTTACTTTCCATTACAAAATCTTGATTTTGGATTGTTCTTGGACATGCCACCTTACATAGCTATCAACCATAAGATTTGTGTGTGTGTTTTTAGTGGTTAGTTGGTTTTGGTGTTCCGCGTATACTTCACTTTACTTGGTTTTGATTTCCCTCAAGTGTGACCACTGATACGTCCATTTTGCATCACTATTCTATGTCTTAATTGACTATTATTCATTGATATATATCATATTGAGAGATGATACTTATGTTATTTCATCTATTTTTGCATGGTTGATGACTTTTGGAGCATGGACCGCTGCAGTCAGGATTCTGATGGAAAAGGTGCTGTTTGGAGGCAAAATTCGCGAAGATCAGAAAATCCAGGAAAATATACGGAAAATCCTATTTTTTCAGAAGACTAAGGATGCTAGAATATGGAGTGGAGATGGGACACAGGGGGCCCACACCACCCCATGGCGCGGGCAAGCCTAGGCCACGCCAGGAGGTGGTGTGCCCACCCTGGCCCACTCCAGCCTCTCCCCTCTAGCGTATATCATCCTCCCGAAACCCTAAGACTCGGGTAGCGACCAGAAAAAGATTCCACCGTCTCTGCGGGGCGAAAAACACCGAGAGAGAAAGATCTCTCCGGCAGACAGATTTCTGCAGGGGGAATTCCTTCCCGGAGAGGGGAGATCGTCGCCATCAACACCACCATCAAGCTGGACTTCATCGGGATCATCATCATCATCATCACCACCATCATCACCATCAGCACCCTCATCAGCATCTCCATATTGCTGTAACAATTGCATTAAATCTTGCATTAGTTCATAGGGGAAACTTTCCTGGTGTTGATTACTCTTTGTAGTTGATGCTATTGAGTGAACCATTGAATTATTGTTTATGTTCAGATTGTTATACATCATTATTCCATCTCTGATCATGATCCATATGATGTCTTGTGAGTAGTTCGTTTTGTTCTTGAGGACATGGGAGAAGTCTTGTTGTTAGTAGTGGAGTAGTGTTGACAAAGATTCAATAGATTGTTATTTAAGTTGTGGTGTACTTCTTCTAGTGGTGTCATGTGAACGTCGACTACATGACACTTCACCTATATGGTCCTAGGGGAATGCATTGTGTATTTGGCTACTAATCGTAGGGGTTGCCGGAGTGACAGAAACACGAAACCCCGTTAGGAAACCATTGCACAAGGGACGTAAGGGTCTTAGAGTTTAAAGCTGTGGTTAGGTTTCTACCTTAATTACTTTCTTGTACTTACGGATGTTTGCAAGGGGTATAATCACAAGTATGTATTAGATCGGGCGGTACATTAGCACAGGTTCACCCACACAACACTTAGCAAGCTAAAGAAGATTAATCAACTATATGAAGCAAAAGCACTTGACAGTCTTCCCATGTGTCCTCGAGAACGTTTGGTCATCTTATGTAATACAACCGGCTTGTCCTTTGCTTCATAAAGGATTGGGCCACTTGCTGCATTTATTCCTACTGTCTTTTATTTACTCGTACTTTGTCTACTTGCTATATCCAAAACCCTTAAAAATCCGTTTGCTAAGTATTTGCAGAGAATTCCTGATCCATACCACTAGCCAGCACCTTCTGCTCCTCGTTGGGTTCGACACTCTTACTTATAGAAAATACTGCGACACACCCCCTATACGTGTGGGTCATCAAGACTATTTTCTGGCGCCGTTGCCGGGGAGTGAAGCGCTATTGGAGAGTGGAACTGGTAAAGGAAACTTCTACTGTGAGTATTGTTTACTTCTGTTAGTTGCTTTATTTTCGTTATGGATAATTCGCTGAGTTTCTTATTTGGTAATGCTACTACCACTTCTAAGGTAGTAGATAAACCACCACCTGTTGAGAATGATGTTTTCAAAATACCTACAAGAATTATTGATCGTGTTATGGATAACTACTATGATGGGGATGGAACTGTCCATCCCGGTGATCATTTACTCTTTATACACGAATTATGCGGGTTGTTCAACTGTGCAGGTATTACTATAGATCAAGTTAAGAAGAAGTTATTCTCATTATCACTGAAAGGAAGAGCTGAGGAATGGTATAAGCTGCTGAAGAATGGTCACGCTCTAGAATGGGAGGAAGTAGTGCCTCTCTTTTATTTAAAGTTTTATCCTCCTAGTGATATTCATAAAGATCGGAATCAAATATACAACTTTTGGCCCCTTGATGGAGAGAGTACAGCTCAAGCTTGGGGGAGATTCAAGTTACTAATGCTCAAATTTCCCATTCATGAGCTCCCCAACAATATTATTATCAATAACTTTTATGCAAGGCTCCCTCTACATGACAAGGATTTATTGGATGCTTCTTGTGCTGGATCATTCACTCGTATGGAAGAAGAAGCTAAATGGGATCTTCTGGACCGTATTCAAGACAATGCTGAAGCTTGGGAGAATGACAAAGGTAGAAAGTCAGGTATAAATTATGATTATGAATGCATTGAATCTTTTATGGGAACTGATGACTTTCAAAATATTAAAAATGCTTATGGTCTGGACTCTCAAGCTATTGCTTCTTATTTTAAGGCTTTTGCTTCCTACATTGAAGTGCCTAAAAAGAAGTGGAATAAGTATCATGAACCTTATAAAGATGTTGCTAAGAGTGTTCCTGCAAGAAATACTAAAGTTTATACTGCTAATCATGTTTTACCTGAACCTTATATTGAGAAAATGCCTTTTCCAGTTAAGGTAAAGGAACATTCTATGATAGCCAGTATGGTTAATGAAAGTACAAATAACGCTGTTGAACCTGATAAACAAATGGTTGATGAACCTATAATAGTAAGTGTGAAAGACTTTGTCACTAAATATGAAAAAGAGGGACACCCTATCCTTTATAAGGATACCTCTAATATTGTTTCACATAGTAGTGTTATGAGAGCTAGTATTCCCGTGTTTTCTGTTAGAATAAGTGATCATTTCTATGATGGTCCTTGTGATACCTATATCGTTAAGTTTATGCATGATACAAAAAGTTACTATGAGAGAGGGAAAAGTGTTCTTATGCATCTCAATAATATCAAGTTTCCTCATTTTATGCTGAAAGTTTTTATGTTGCACTTCTTTTGCCCTCTTATGCAAGTTGCTTCTGGTTTTAAAAACTTGTTTGTTTATAAAATTCCCTTGCATAGGAAGTGGGTTAGACTTAAATGTGTGTGTAGTTTTGCTTCTTAATGCTCTCTTTCACTTCAATTCATATCCCTATGAGAGCTTCTTCAAAATTATCATGCCCATCTTAATGGCTAGAAGAAAGAGCTTTTTGGGAGACAACCCAATTTGTTTTTGCTTTTAGTTTGTTTTTGATTCTTTGAGTCTTGGAATTTATTACTTCGGTAATAACCGCTCCTTATCCGTTTTGTTTGGTTTTTGTGTTAAGATCAACCTCTAATGGGAGAGAAGTAAGATTTGGGGAAGTTGCTGTCCCGAAACAGATTTTTGTGCTTCACCGTAAAAATTCGTGAGAGACCTATGTCTGTGGGATTGAGCTATAATTTTTTGTGCTTCTGCCCCAGGTTGTTATTTAACTTTCGTTAGTTTTGCACTTTTTGATTTGAGCAACAAAAGAGTTTCGAAAAAATTGATCTTTACCTGCTGGTCTGTTTTGATAGATTTTGCCACTCTTGCATCTGCTTCTTTATTCGATTTCCTTTTTGAATTCTTTTTGGGTTTTCGGAAGAAGTTGTTTCAGTAGCTTTTGTTTTGATGGTTTTCAGTTGAAGTTGGACTCAAAAGGTTTTATCACTTCACTTATACTAATGTTGCTAATGAGAATTGTGTGAAGTTTTGTGTGAAAGAAATTTCTAGGAAGTGGAGACAATGGTGTAATAAGGAAGAGAAGGGTTTTATGACTCAAGTAATAAGTGTATGAAGATGAAGATATTGATGTTATTCAAGTGGTGACTCCGAAAGAATCTACTAGATACCAAATTCAGAGACCTGCAGAGTCTGTTTTCAAATAGGTAACAATTCTGGTAAGAAAAGTTCCGTGAAATTACAATACAACTATATTTTTGCAGTTTTCAGTCAATAAGGAAAGTTACGAAGCGAAAAAGGGACGGAACCGGAGCCGGGGTAGCTCACACCACCCTGTGGCGCGGGCCCACCCCTGGCCGCGCCACCAGGTGGTGAGTTCGCCCCGGACTCTGCCTCCGACTCGTTTTCTCCCAGTACCTTCCTCTTGATATGAAACTTCGTAATATATAACCCCCCACATCCCCCGAGGTTCGTATATCGTGGTTTCATCGTGTTTTTGTTTCGATCTGTTTCTGTCAGGACATACTCTTTGAAAGCTTATAAGCACAATGGTGTCTTCCAAGGATAAAGGGAAGGAGCCTATGGAGGAAGACCTCCAAGACCCCGGGAAGGAGAAGGAGATCAAGAGTGAAGGTGAAGAGGAGCAAGGCCAACATCCGCACACCGGCACTACTATTCCAAGCATTGGAGTGGTGAGGAAACCTGCCAGGGTTAGAAGGACGGCACGGATGCAGACTGGGGGGAAAGTTCCCCGTCACAGTTTGGCTCCAAGGTCACTTCCTCCACACACCAAGAATCCCTTCCATACCTTCATCCATAACCATGCAGGAAAAGAAGACTCCAAGAGGGAAGAACGGAAAAAGAATCACAAGAGCTGGGATCCACAAATTGAAATGATCACGAGCCGCATTGCGCACAACTTAGAGTTGATTCATACTCTCACTTTCGAGATTGAGGACTTGGGAAAATTGATCAGAGAGCTCATCGAGAGGATACCACCACCACCAAAGGAGTAGTTCGTCATCAGGTTTGGCATCCCCTTGGTTTGTTCCAAGCTTGGGGGAGTGTCACGGTATCATATCACTATCTTCTATCTTTTTACCTTATTAGTAGAGTCATATCATGAATAGAGGAGTTATTATGTAGGATGGTTTGCATTTGCACTGATGAAGAGGAGAACAATGACAGTCTCGTTTTAGCCGAGTACGACGGCGAGGACTTGCCAGTAATTGAGTGGGACAGGAATGATCCTAAGATTTCAGAAGGCACCGTATTTAAAATGATGTAGGACTATCGTAATGCCCATACTACATATTGCATTTGCACCAATAATGATTATGTTCTTATTAAGAGTGAGCCAGCAAGGTTCACAATGAAGTGCCCATACAGAAGGTGTAGGTGGAGGATGCATGCATCCACTATGCTCAGGAGTAGTTTGGTTCAGGTATTACAACCCTCTATGTATTTTAGATATTTGTGTAGAATTTGTTAACTGTACCTAAAATTTTCATTATATTTCAGATAAAAGGTAACCGGTTTGAACATTCTTGTCCACCTCAAGGGGGACAGCCAAAGGACAAAACAAAACTAGCAAAGACTAGGTGGTTGTCAGAAGCTATCATGGATTGGATGAGAGTGAACCCATCACTTAGTGCAATAGTGATCATAAAAAAAGTTTTTGAAAAGTTTAATATTACAGTACCTTACATGAGGATGTTCTATGCAAAGGAAATGGATCTTGATAGGATCAATGGTCCATGGAATGAAAGTTTTCAGTTGCTTTACAACTTCAAAGCTGAAGTGGAGATGGCTAGTCCAGGTAGTCTTGTACAGATAGACATGCATATAGTTCAGTACAAAATAAGAGGGAAGACAATGGAGAAGGTGTGATTTAGAAGGGCTTTTGTTTGTTTCAAAGTTTGCTAGCATGGGTTTTTGGATGGTTGCAGGCCTTATTTGGCCGTGGATGCAACACCTCTTCATGGAAGATTTAAAGGACAACTAGTAGCTGCTACTGCAGTTGATGGCCACAGTTGATAGCTACTGCAGTTGATGGCCATAGTTGATGGCTACTGCAGTTGATGGCCACAGTTGATGGCCACAATTACATGTTCTATGCAAAGGAAAGTTGGACTTGGTTTCTGCAGAATTTGCGCGACCTTATAGGTCATCCACCAGGACTTACTATCCACACGGATGCTTGCAAAGGTTTAGAGAAAGCTGTAGAAGCAGTATTCTCCGGAGTAGAGCATAGGGAATGTATGCGACACTTAGTGCAGAATTTTACAAATAAATTCAAGGGTAAAGTTTATACTGACAACCTATGGCCAGCTTCATACACATGCAGTTTGAGGAAGCATCTGTATCATTTGGAAGTGTTGTATAAACAAAAACTTGCAGTGAAGGAGTACTTGGATGCACATCATGGAATGGTGTGGTCAAGAAGCCAATTTAATGAAGTTTGCAAGGTAGACTATGTGAAAAGTAACCTTGCAGAGAGTTTCAATGCAAAGCTCAAGTCATTGAAAGGGCTTATGCTGTGCAAAATATTTGATAAGATTAGGCAGATGATCATGATAAAGATCGATTTGCCTCAAAGAATTGCATCAATAGTATATGCTGGCCATCTCATCCTACCATCTTTGATTAAGGCTTTGCATGCTAGGGCAAAACAATTAAAGATGAAATGCATTATAAGATTAATGGAGGCTGAGGTAATGTACACTGACAATAAAGATAGGCAATTGAGGTATCCAGTGAGCTTGGTTGATAGGACATGCCATTGTAGGAAATGGCAGCTCCGTGGAAAACCTTGTATACATGCATTGTTTTTCATGGGTGTTCTAGGAGGTGAAGAGGGTGAAGTTGATCAGTACGTGTCGTAGTATTTATCCATTGCGAAATTTAGGGCAGCATATGCTCAGAATGTTCCAGCCTTGTTGGGAAAAGACCAATGGATGGAAGTGAATCCAGGCTTCAAGCTAAGAGGACCCGTCCTACAACAACACATTTATCTGTATCTAAGTGTCCATATAGGCGTTGCTAACGCATTTACCAACAGATTAAAATGTGTTGCGTTTTTGGGCGTTGCAAGGGTACAATGCAACGTATATAGATCCGTTGGTAACCAATGAATTAAGTGTTGCAAATCAGCAACAAAGTTCAGTTAACGGTTGTATGCGTTGGCAGTCTATATAGAAGGATTAAACCTTTTAGGTGAAATTAAATATGATTTTGTTATGAAAATAAATTATTTCATGGCGTGCATAGTTTTTGCGCTTCAATCTTTTTTCTCAGCAAGAGAATATAATTTAGAAGAGACACAACATGGCACATCACAGTCATATGTAAAGAAACGAGTCAATGTATAATATTTGAATAACAGTCAGAATACATGATTTTTTTGGGGTACGTCGCGTACAATCTTGTCCAAAATATGACAATTTAACTACTACTAGATACATTCCTACTAATATTCTGCCTTCAGATATGTTCACAGCTCCTATCTGATATAGCACGTCGTTGTTGATATGAGGGTCCTGCAATAAACAAAATTTCTATTTCATTATCAAAGTGGGAAAAGCTGGAAGGGTAAGTGAACCCAATTACTACTTGTGAAAAACAAAGGAGGGAACGGAGACAAATGATCAATACTCTCGTATCAACTTCACCAATTAAATACTTATCAGTGTGAGACTTATCGTTTTTAGCGTCTGTTTCTCCTTAGCAGTCAAATGATGTCTTGAAGATATAGAGCTGTGCAGGGAATGATGAACTATTAGCACCAGAAATTAAAAGTCTATTAGTATACGCCTAACCATCTAGACGATCCATGACAAAGTTCTACATGAAGCTTATGTTTGACTGCACTCGCAATATGCTTAATATTAACTGTTGCAACATTTAAATAACCAGATTGAGTGTTGATTAAGTATCAAAGCAAAAGAAAAATCTTCACAGCTAGGAATAATTACAACAACAAACAAGTATTTTTTGATAAACATGATAAACTACAACTACTCCCTCCGGCCCATATTAGTTGACTTAGATTCATCTAGATACGAATATATGTAGTCAAGTTTTAGTGTTAGATACACAAATATGAGTCAACTAATATGGGTCGGAGGAGTAACAAATTTATTATCCGCCTAGTATATGACAAGATACCTAGAAAGTGTGTCAGGAATCAGGATAAATAGGCTATTGTTAAACAATAATATTTTATTTCTCATAAACACATAGGCAATATGAAGCAACGCTACAACGGTGAAACTGAACCAAGATAGATGAAAAAAGATTTACGCCAGCCTATTGCAACGAATTCTTCCCTGAAGTATGTTGTGTGGTGCCTTGAATATGCGTGTACCTTTAATATCATCGATTCTTTGTCGCTATTTCCCTTCCGTAGAGATGCACAATCGTGCAAGTTCTTATTGGTGACATTGGCAACCTGCAGAAAAAGCAGACTGATAATTGCAAATCCTTTAGGGGTTAGTGACTGCTAACTAAACATAAAAATAACGAACAAAATTGTGAAGAAGTAAAGAACGTGAGCAGAGAAAAGGCTGCTCACCAATCACCATACATAAGAGCCGGCTCGTCTTCGGCGAATCATCCACACGCTATCTTGTGTACCTTCCAGACAAATAGAAGTATATCAATTAAAATAGAGAAGCAAGAGAACATGTCATATAACGGAAAGAAGCCCCCTGAAATAATAAAGAATAACTGCAGATGATGAGATGGATGTACGGATGCACAAAAATCCTAGGTGAAATAAGATATTGCGTCTGGAACCTGAAGCTCTGTCCTTCCTTTACTCCACAGCGCCTGCCTGTTCCAACTCGCTGCTACAGGTTTTCGAGAGATCTCTGAGTAGGCCGAGTCCATCTTGGCTCGGAGCAAATCTGACAGGTATCTCAGGATACGTGAATGCAAAACCATGGTCGAATCAACCCTTCTAGATATCCTCGCTCCTGAACCTGACATTAGAAGGGGAGGAATGGTTAGCGGGAGCCGCATCACCAGCGAGGGAACAACCGAGCGGCGCTTTGGGAAGAGAAGGGATGCGGCTAGGTTTGGGAAGGAGGCGAGAGGACTACGGTTGGGGACGTTCTGTCGTGACCGGATTGCACATGGTGGTGGGGCTAATGTATAGGTAAAGGAGTTTAGTGGGCTAGGCTCATAAGGTTTTTTTTGCCGCAATTTGTAAATGGACAACGGAGTAGATTGCAACACATACATCTGTATCTAGCAAAAAAAGTGCAACATATATCTAAGTCGTTGCTAGGTATGTATTGCTATACGTGGGGTGTTGTTGTAGTGATATACCCTCCAGTTTTTACTACACCAGCAGGTAGGCCAAGAAAGAATAGGATGAGAGCTAGTGTAGAGGGTGGTTTACCACATCGACAACGTAAGTGCAAATGTTTGTGGGATCCTAGGGCACATTGATAGACTTTGTAAAAATCCAGTGGACCCAACTTATGGAATGGATGATCAGGCGGGAGCAGCAAATGCAGATGAGAATGAAGTATTGGAACAAGAGGAGAATGAAGCAATGAATACATTGCAGATTGAACCAACGGATCGAGAGGAGATTGAACAAAATGCATGGGCGATTGAACCAAATGCAAGGGAGATTGAACCAAATGCAGGGGAGATTAAACCAATGGACCGAGAGGAGATTGAACCAAATGCAGGGGAGATTGAAACAAATGCAGGGGATATTGAACGAATGGATCGAGAGAATATTGAACCAAATGAAGGGGAGATTGCACCCAATGCATGGGAGATTGAAGCAATTTATTCATTGGAAGGAGAGTTCAAAAGTAAAGTAATTACACAAGACGATATTGAAGAAATGATGCCAATGCGTTTTGAACCTATGAACCAATGAATCGAAACGTGGTTGAACCAATTGTACGGCAGACTGAACCACTTGATTCATTGGATGCAGAGAAAAATAACAAAGAGAACAAACAGAAGAAGCTGATGGTGTACTCCCAGAATATTCCAGCTAGGATCACCTAGAGCAAGGTGGTGAACTCCGAGAATATTCCAGCAAAAAACACTAGGAGCAAGAAAAAAATGAATTTCAGTTTTTATGATGAATTTGAACTACCGTCAATGTTTGTATTGAATTCGAACTAGTGTGACGCTCCCAAGTTTGTATGTTGGATAACCCCATAATGTATGTGTTATTGCAAGTTTCTATTGTCATCCACCTAGTTGCTTAGCACTTCTCAGTTTTGCCCTCGACATGTGGTCAACACATGGGGTTTAGCTAGTTCATGGCTTAAACTATAGCAAACGTTGACCAATTGATCCAAAATTTGGCACACTTGTGTATCCTGGATTGATTTACCATATGGAATTGGATATTTTGGATTTACTTATAACCAACCACATTTTTATTTTTCTAAGTGATTAAATTCAAATAAATGGTTTTTGGGTTAGTTTAATTCAAAAAAGAAGTCAAAAGAGAGTGCAAACTTCGCACGGACTCTTGTTATGTTACCTACAACCTAGCATGAATAATAAAGGAAAGGAAATAAAGAGAAATAGACTTCTCCCTTAAACCACTTCTTAAATCCTTCTTGGAATGAGCTACTAGCTATGAAGATGCATGGCTTTCTACTCAATCAACCTCCAAAATAACCCATCCCAAAACATACTTTGTCTAGATGAGGCCAAATTTGGCACACTTGTGTATCTTTGAATTGCGAACAATATAATCTCGGCCAAGATGGATTATTTTGTTCAAATAACACATTTTCCATTTGTTATGCCAAAAGCTTGAATTTCCCAGTCATTTTTTTATCTGAGCGCCCTTGTTTTCCTTAGCTCTACTCAGTTTTCCCCTCCCGCTAAAATTTTCCTCAGTTTCCCCCTCCCGCTAAAGTTTTCCTCTGTTTTCCCCTCCCGCTAATGTTTTCCTCACTTTTCCCCTCTCTCATGTCTCAGTTTGGCTGCACTCTGATTGGTTGAGATGTATGTCACATGGATCTTGGCAAACCACCGTTGGATACATCATGATCCGACGGGCTGGAGGTCTCTCTCTCTCGACACGCGCACCTAACCTTGTACAACAAGGAGAGCCTAACAAGATGGATGCCTGTCCCTCCCTTTCCCTGACGCACGTATACCAGTCGCATCAACTAGCGCTCAGTTTGGCTGCGCTCTGATTGGTCGAGATGTATGTCACATGGATCTTGGCCAACCACCGTTGGATACATCATGATCCGACGGGCTAGAGGTATCTCTCTCCCTCCCTTTCCCTGTCACACATATACCAGCTGCATCTTCCTCCCATCCTATCGATGTACGATGGAGTGGCAGTCCGAACAGCGTGCGGTGGCGCGGATCTAAGCGTGGCGGTCCGAACGGCGTGCGGCAACGTGGATCTAAGCGTGGCGGTCCGAACAGCGTGCAGAGGTGCGAATCTAAGTGTGGCGGTCCAAACAACGTGCGGAGGCACGGACCTAAGCGTCGCGGTCGGAACAACGTGCGGCGATACGGACCTACGCGTGGGGGTCGGAACGGCTTGCGGCGGCGCGGATCTAAGCGCGGCTGCTAGAACGTCATATGACGGTGAAGATCTAACCGTCTAAAATTTCTATCTCTATCTATCTCACTTCCGTTCACATCCTATGATCTGTTCCTGATGAATGACACCGATGGAAGCCATCAGCCGCAACATCAGTGTAACGACGGTGGTGCTGATAGTGGTCATCGATGAAAGACACCGATGAAAGCCATCATCCGCAACATCAGTGCGATGGCGGTGGTGCCAATAGTGGTCATTGATGCCAGGACGATTGAATCCATCATCTTCAACATCACTGCAACGGCGCAGATCAACTCCTCATGAACCGAATCTGTGGGAGGCAGGCCACAACTGCGGCTGGCACATCGATGTGCACTTCGACGGTGAAGGCCGGATGGACCTCGTGGTTCGATGGGAGAACTTTGCCCGTACTTCTTGGAGTACACATACAACAGAGAGGGTGGCTAGCTCACCATAAAATTGGGACAAATTTAAGCCCAATTTGAACCAAAATTCCGTGACTGAAAATATATGTATGATTTGAATAAATTTGACATGTATTTGAGCCGTGAGACTGGTGGATATGCTCTAAAGCTAATTCATAAGTAGTAGTACTTGCTTTGACAATCTCCGGTGGGCTTGTATAAATTTGATCAAAATATGTATGATTTGAATCAAAATTGATATGTATTTGAGTAGTGAGGACGGTGGATATGCTCTAAAGATGATTCATAAGTAGTACTCCCTCCGACCCAAATTAGTTGATTTAGATTTGTCTAGATTCGATTGTACCTTGACGAATTTGAGTCAGCTAACTTGGATTGACAATCTCTGCCACTAATTTGGAACATGGAATGGATGGTGCTACCAACACTGCAACTCTACATGGCAGCCACGATGGTAGTGACAGAACAGTCAAAACTTATAGGCCCCAACTTGACCCTCTAGGCATTTGGCACGCCATCTATGGGAAGCTAGATCCAATGGCAAGAAAATTGGGCCCCGCAATGCATTCTCTCGACAACTTTGCAACCGCTAGATCCAATGGAAAGCAACTCGTGCACCACAATGCATTCTCTCGACCACTTTGGGACCGCTAGATCCAATGGCAAGCAACTCGGGAACCGCAATGCATTCTCTCAACAACTTTGGGACCGCAAAATGACTAAATTAGCAGGAACTCACAACCATCTATTGAATAACAATTTTACTCTCTAAATTAGCTATCTATTCAACTAATCATTACACATGCCACCCTTCACCACAACCGCATACTGTAACTGCTAGGACGCGGATGACAACTACCAAAATTGCCCACATGAATCTACTATTCTTCCCCCTTCACTTGAAGTTCATGTTTTAGATTTTCTACCACTTGATCACATACGGCAAGATCAGCCTCAGGTGTCAACTTCTCTTTGTGAATAAGCTCTGAATTCTTCCTCGACAGTATGCTTCAACTCGAATATCAACAGGTTTTTACGGGCCAATTCATCACCTAAGTTAGCAACCATCTCCTCGAAATACATCCTATGGCTAGACCACTTGGTTGATTCATCTTGGTATGCAATGTACCATGGATCATCGGCCTGCATAGCAGACTGTAACAATCCCAAAACAAACCAAATTTGAATAAGTCCGACAGGCCATGTCAGCACTTCAAATTCAATCGTAGTACAAAGAGAAGGAACTACATGCACTTCCGACGTGGTAGGAGAAGGAGAATATGGCCACGACATGATCAATTCCCCACCCTCGCTGGTGTACCTGCTACGACCAGACATTAAGGACTAATTTGCACCTACAATATCAAGGAAATTAAGGGAACTGAATCAATTTGGTTTGTCAGAGCGGGAGGAAAGGTCTTACCAAGCACTACTAGCAATTGCTGTGACTATTCATCGAGCTATGGCGGCGGAACCAAATCCCAGTCGTCATGGGCGGAGGACCTGCTTGCGGTTGGTACTGCCTCAACGTACAATGCGTGTGGGCAGAACAGGTGCCGGAGCCGTGGTTGAGGTGCAGCGTGACAGTCCGACTGATACCGTCGTAGGATAGATCCGGCGATGCACCGACGCGCCGATGATGGCTGCTCTGTCTACCGGTTAGATAGGAGCTGCTCGGTGCTAGGGGCTAGGAGCGGATGAGAGAGGGATAGCCGACGTGTCATACATGACTCCACCCATCAATTTTTGCATATTTGCCAATTTTGCATATCTGCCAAACTTTTTCTTTGAAATTCGCATATTTGCCACATGACCACCACATGGCAGTGACACGCAAAATGGCAAATATGCAAGTTGCAAAGTAAAACATGGCAAATATGCAAATCCCCCTCTAGCCCCACATGACGGCCCCATCGGTCATTGGCTACGATGGCCCCACAGAACGGCTCCACATACCGCCCCCATTGTTCATTGGCTTCGACAGCCCCACAGAATGACCCCATTTGTCATTGGCTGCACCGGCCACACAATCAGGAAAAATGGGGCCCACAAGTTAGCGAGAAATGGATCGCTGGTCTGATGTGTATCCCGTCCCCACCCATCAACACATAATGGTCGAGACAACGTAACGTAACGCTCAATGCACGACACGCCCCAATGCGGTCCCACCGGTCAGCGTGCAATGGTCAAGCCTTTGACCTGACAGCATCCCCCGTACGACCGCCTGTTAGGGTTTCAGAATAGAGGGAGGGAAAAAGTGAGGAAAACTAAGCGGTTGGGGAAAACTGAGTACAACTAACGAACCCGGGGCATGAAAATAGAAATTCCTAAAATATATTGGATAAGGAAACAACAATTAAGTCCAATTTGGAAATTGGCAAAGGACTGTTCAAAACTACAAAATCTTCAATTTTTTAAGAAAGGTTGTAACTAGTACAGCGGGTGGATTTTGACCACTTGAAGATTGCTGATGTCTTGTAGCAGAAAATTGTCGATAGTATGAAGGATCAATGAATTTTGGTTTTGCCAAGATTATCGAGAAAGTCTATAAATTGAGTGGGAGCTAAGAAGTTTTCCAAGTCGAATATGTGGACGACATATTTGAGTGGGAGATGAGTGATATCCTAGAATATCTAAAAATGATGATAAATTTGAGTGGGAGTGTGAAAACGTTCTTACATAAGTAATTGACATATGAAGAACAATGTGTTTGGTATTAGGAATGATTAGAGCATTATATGGATGAGATTTTTACTTATATTAAACATAGAGGATCTATGTGAATAGATCAGAATGTTTAATAAACACTAAATGTCGAAATACTTCAAGGATTCTGAAAGTAGTTCAAAAGGACCTAGTTGAGCTTCTGAAAACATTTCAGAATGGATTCAAGTGTAGAATTGATTCTTACTTCAGAAATTAGGAAAGGTATTGAGTAGTGACTAAGTATTTATGGCAGTGGTTAAAAGGAAAGTGAAAGGACAAGGATGTCGCCTAGAGGGGCTGTGAATAGGCGGTTTAAAAACTTTTACGAGAGGTGCTCAATAAAGGTGGAATTAAACTGGCGTTTACTTTGTCAAGCACAAAACCTAGAACAACTAGGGTTTACCTATGTGCACTAACAACTTATGCTAAGCAAGACAAGCAACTATGTGATAGCAAGATATATACTTCAAGCACGAAGGCTATTACAAAGTAAGGTGTATAAGTAAGAGCTCAGGTATAGAGATAACCGACGCACGCGGAGACGATGATGTTTTACCAAGTTCCTCCCAACTATGGAGTACGTCTAGTCTGGATAGGGGTGGTTTCAAACCACCAACTCCAGAAAAGGCCTCCCTTGTTCTCCGGTGAATCTCCCCAATGGGATCAATCCACACTTCCACTATTGGTGCATTTGTCGGTGGCAATCCGGAACCTCTCACATGATTGGGGCACTTCTCCACAACTCAATTGGAGGCTTCCAACAAACAAGCTTGGGGAAATCTCCATAACTTAATTGGAGGCCCTAAGTAATCCACAAATCTGCAATACAACTAAACCGTCTGGGGTTTCAAGAACCCAAGAGTAAAAAGCTTCTCACCTTCACCCAATTGAATTCTCACTAAGAACTCAAACTGATGCACCAAATGCAATGGCAAGAACACAAGAAGTGCTCACGTCCTTCACTCCCAAATTCCAGCGAAGCTACAAAAGCTTATGGGGGAATAAGAGAGGAAGAACAATGGAGGAAATCCACAAAAGACTCCAAGATCTAGATCCCAAGATGTTCCCCTCACATATAGGAGAAATTGATTGGTGGAGTTGTATATCTAGATCCCCTCTATATTTTCCCTCAAGAAGATGCAAGAATAATTGGAGGGATTGAGAAATAGCAAGCTTCAAGAGGCCAACAATGGTGGGGGAAAACTTGCAAGAGAGCTAAGGAACCATTGGGGAAGAAGGGCCCCCTTAAATAGTTCCCTAGAAATCCAACCGTTAGGCCCAGCAATCGCTCGGTCCAGAGTCTTTGGACTGGGACCGGAGTCTCTGGTGTACCCAGGCCAAACGGAGACAAACTAGATGCCAGTCAGTACATGGTCCGGAGATAGACGGGAGATGTAGTCCGGATTCTCCGGTCTTACAAAAACTGCCAGAAAGACCAACAGAAAACAACCATAATTTTTGCATCCGGACTCCGATTTTGATGATCTTGGGCTTGTTTTAAATCAGACAATAAGCTCTACAAGTTCATACAAAAAACATCATAGTACAACAAGGGAGGATCGAACCAAATGAATAATGGTTTGACCTCTCTCAAAAAGACAAACCGGTAAAACCTCCAACATTGAAAACGCAATAGAGAATGCATATGAAATTTGTTTTCGACGAACTTGAGCTTGTCATGGAGATTAACACAAGCTCTAAATTCTCACATGATTAAGTACCAAATAATGGAAGTTTTTACCTATCTCTAAAATACAAACTATTAAAAACCTCCAATATCGAAAACAAGATAGAGAATGCATATGAAATCCATTTTTGATGAACTGGAGCTTGTTATGAATATTACCACAAGCTCTAGGACGTCACATGGATAAGATCCAAATAATAGCCAAGAAATATGATGCTAAGAATGCAAAGGTTTGAGCTCTCTCTGAAAGATATGATCGAGTTACTCACTTGAGAGCCCCTCTTGATAGTACGGTTATCTATCCTATAAACCAGTCTCCCCAACAAACACCACGAGACCGGGAAGAAAAAACCCTATCAAGATTATACCTTTGCCTTACGCATATTCCACTTGATCTTGGTGATGAGGATCTTCTACACCTCAAGATGGAACACCAATCTTGATTACACTTCCACGCACTCACTTGATGAAGACTTGCAACTTGCTCCCCCATACACCATGGTGGAACCTATTCTTTGACCTTGTCTCCATTGATCGATGATCACCAAGGATGGCAAGCTTCAAGCATGAGATCTTCTATATATGACGCATCTTTAGCTTGCACATCATTTCTTCTAACTCCATTTGGAGGATTTCTTGAAGATACACATGAGGAACTCTATCTTCTTCTTCAATACACCCTTGATCTTCTTTTCTTTATTCTTCTTCTTCAATTCTTCTACCTTGAAGTTAACACATGCTCCAAGTGATGCCTATGGACAAATCCTACAAGTAAAACTCAATGGAAACATAAGTCCATAAATATTGTCATTAATTACCCAAACCACACATGGGGGCACACATGCACTTTCAAAAATAAAGATGCATTGCATCACCTGTGCCTTGGCCATAGGTTTTCCAGATAAACCCATGTTACATATACTTGACATAATGTGACCCAAGTTCTTAAATGTAAGAACATGTTTCTGAGTGATTAAAGTTAATCACCGAACTAGAGCTAAGTTTAGCACAAAAGAAGCATGGTCAGGTATCAAAGTTGCAAATATTCCACTTTTATCAAAGTCTACATATATATAGAAGTATTAGAATACTTCAGTATTACCGAGTATGGTTTTGGTCCAAAGAAAGTATGAATTTTGACTCAGTGTGTTTAATAGGTACACATGACATCTTGAAAGACCACTGATTGATAGATCGTCATTGTATACTAGAAAACATAAGTCTCACTTTGTCACCAAAACAAAATGCTATGAATCTCAAATATGTGACATTAATGATTTTCAAAAATACCTTATAATTCTGGTAAAACACATGTATAGTTTATCATATCTCATAAGTCCTCCATGAGCAAGCATGATCAATAAACACATGTATAGTTTATCATTAGTAGCAATGGAACTTGATTATTTGTACTCTAGTGCAAGTGGGAGACTAAAGGAGATATGCCTTGGAGACAAATAATAAAGAGGTTTTATTATCATATCTCATTAGTTAATAATATTTTTATATCATGCTATAACTATATCAAGAGGAAACATTGATACAAGTGTGGTACATAAACAAACCTAGGTCCCTAGTAGCCTCTATTCAACTAGTTCATTGGGCAGCTGATGATCAAGGTTTCCTGATCATGGTGCTTCTAAGCCAATTGAAAATGAAGTCATATCAACTAAATATGATGTGATGGACATTTCCCACCAATGATTATGGCAGCACGATCATGTCACATAGTTCACAGTTAGACCATGAGATCATATTAATCACTATCACTCAAGGATTTCTTTGAATGCATCAACCATCATGTCTGTAACTAGGTGACCATAAAGGTGCATGTTGGGTATTCCAAAGGGGCATGTTCAGACCTATGCATCAAGTTTGGGATTTGTTCTCTTGTGTGACGGAAAGATACACTGGGCCCACTCGGTGAATTACATCCATAAGCTGCGCAACGTATGACTAGGTCATGGGGATGGAATATCACGTGAACGAGTAAAATAGTACTTGTTGGAAATGATATTGAACAAGGTATCATGATACTCCCCCCGGTCCATATTAATGACCTCAACTTTGTCTAGATTCATTTGTATCTAGTTTAAATCCTTAACTAGATACATATGAATCTAGAAAAAGGTGAGGCCATTAACATGGATCGGAGGGAGTACCAATGATCAGATCTCAGACAAAAGTCTAATATCGAAATAACAAAGGGAATAGGATATATTGTTTAGGATTTGACATGAAGGTGATTTGTGGAGTGCATGGGGTCATTATCGGCATCTTAGTCCCGCTATTGATCATTGATCAGATATCATCTCGATCATTGTTGCATACGCGTGAACCAGGGTACTCAAGATAAGGCAAGCTGGCCGCAGCCCTGGAATGAAGCGGGGCATCCCTCAGTCCCAGATAGGGCAGGCCACATCCCGGGAAGGAGACCATGTCGGGACTTCTGCTAGGACGCCCATAAGCCTGGCAGAAGTCCCTCCCACGTGCCCATCACGTATAGGGCATGTGAGACAAGAGTCAGGGTGACATGACTAGCCTCTACGTCAGTCTGTAGGATCCAAATAACACACAACACCAGGGCAGGACTGTGCAACTACGTTGCATGCCACGGCCAGACGCATGGAAAGACTCACACTACCTTGTGTGTTTTGACCCCTGTGGTGTCCCCTTACAATATAAAAGGAGGCCCAGGTCGAGCAGAGAGGGGAAGGACAATTGGCTTAGAGTAGGGTTCCTTCCCAGGGGACAGTTATAGTCCAATGATAATCAAATTAGACATTGCAGGATGTAGGGCTTCACTCACGGCGGACCTGAACCCGGGGAAAAGAAACCCGTCTCTCTCTCTTTGTGCTTGTGTTTATCTAGCTCACCGATCGAGCTCGCCAGATGTTGCTCCTCTAACAGAACAACAAAGGGGGACTCATACCCCTGGTGTCAAAAACCGCGACACGACTTCTGGCATGCCAGGTAGGGGGCATAACCCCGCCAACCTTTGCCAGCCGAATCCGTCAACCCACAATCATGGTGAGGTAGGGATCATGGCTAGGGCCCAAGTGAGCTCCTAGCAAATGGGAGACTCGCCTGGGGGTTCAGAGGAAGGCTTGGGGTCCTGGCTATCCCTAGAGCCGCCTGGTGAGGCTAGCGGAGGCGGAGCGCTATCATCCGCACCGCGACACCAACCCTTCTACTCCATCCTGAACCCGACGTGCTGCTAGGATGGCCCATCTCCCAGGCGACCATACATCCCCGAAATGGGTATGTTTACCAAGATGGCGCCGCCGGCTTGGACGAATCAGCAACCTCAACGATCTCCACCAATGTCCAGGGGAGCGCCTCCGGGCCTATCTACATCTATTCTAGATCATGCTCTACACCTTGCATAAGGAGACCCTTGAACTTGTCATCCCGGACCTCCAGAGAGGGACGCGTTATGCACTCCTCCAGAGAGAAATACGAGTCTGGGGCGTGAGCATGGTGTCCTAGTTGTTCAGCATGGCATACCTCTGCACCAGGATTGAAGAAGATGAGTTGTCTTTCGCAAGGAGGGGAGGATCGTGGGGTCATGACAAAAGGATTTGCCGAGAAGTATCCCCAGGATGAAAGCATGGGGAGACGAGAAGTGGGAAGAGGGGACCCTCGGGATACCCCTTCGGGGATACAAGCCGAAAGATAGGGGCACATGCCCCGGGCAGATTTTCTCACGGGGAACACCGTGCCTAATGCATGGCTTTGGTATGCGCATGGGTTTACCATTTGAGGAAACATAAGGGGAATACTGGCCTAGCACCTCACCGTCGGAGGGGCCTCGCGTTGGCCTCCATGGGGCTGTGAGGGGCCAGATTACCCAAGCTATTAGGTCAAATGAGCGTCCCGGGACCAAACACCATACCGGGCACGACACCCCATCGTAGATCGCCTGGAGCTGCACCCCAAGTACCGAAGTTAGTATTAAGCAAAGTCAGTATCGAGCAAAGTCATTGTTGGGCCAAGTAAATATCGAGCACATGTCATGCGCGCCCTTCGCGTTTGACCAAAAGATAAGTGTCTTTCAATTGTGAATTGCTAGTAAGCTTTCTTTTAAACAAAAAGTCACAACAGCGTCTTGAGCGTGCTCTCTCCAAGCTGTTGCACCATTGTCGGCATACACCTAACCATACGAAGGGCTCCCTAGGAAGGAAGCATTCCCTTGGGAGTCGCCCGAGGCCGGCCCGGGGTCCTTAGTGCGGGGCCGCTCTCGATCGAAAGGTGGATATATCGCGAGGTGGGGCTGCACATTGTAGTCGGTATTAGGGAGCCTGGATCCTAGTCCTATGGCTAGTGTAGTCATGCCAATAAGGTCCCCCGAAGAGGCGTGGGGCGTTGAGTATGCTGTTAAGGGTTGGCACCGAGAATGGGAACACCCCGGAACAATTTTTATTAGAATAAACAAATAAGAACAATCGTATGCTAAAAGAATTACAAGATTACTAAGGTCAACGCTTCACCTCTTTTATTACTAAATAGAAAGATAAAAAGTGGATGACTTCAAGCTGACGGGTCACAATGAAGGCACGCGACCACCTTGCACACCGCAGCCTCTACGGCCTTCCAAGAAGCGTTCAGGATTTTCCCCAGGCAAGGGATATGGTGGTGAACCGAGACAGTAGTTCTCAGGCTATGCCGCTCGCCACATCCTAGTCTATGGATGCGCTTTGACTCTCGAGCCAAGATAGCAGAGAAGACAGAAGTGTCCGGCCGGAAGTAGCCTCTGTCTCAGGGGCTCGATCGGCGGCATATGAAGGGACTCTAGGAGGTCGTTTATCCTGGAAGCCACCTAGAGGAAAGAGGATGAGTCTTTGTCGCTAGACATTTTATCCTCGTGAAGAGCGTGCATCGTCTCCTCGGTCTCCTTCTAGGCCCTATCTAGCTAGGCTTTCAGGCGCTAAACCTTCTGTATGCCACCCAGGAAGAGACCCCCCGGTGTAAATGGTCTCTTCCCAGGGGGGCGCGGATCATCTAGGCTGGATTTCCTAGAGGATCCTGTGTCACTCCGGAGCCATTTCCGGCGATATGCCTCGCCGGCCGGCTAGGGCACAGTGTTCTCTGGGCCCTTGAGACCCAAGTGACCTAGGCCCCCCGGTCACCCGTGCCGTCCGGACCCCCTCGAGGTATCATGCGCACTGAGTCAGGACCAGCTGCGACAACAAAGTTCTCGAGCGCTCGCGATCCGGCCATGGGGGCCAGAGTGGACCCTTCCCCTGTCTCCCAATAGGGAAGGGATCCGGGCGAAGGTGTTCTCGAGGAGAATATAATTTTTCGACCCGAAAGTTGAGATGTCAAGGCAAAGCGGTACCCAAGTTGCTTGTAATCATCCGTGTTGCCCACAATTGGCGTGCCAAATACTTAGAGGGTATTTTTTGGCACGAATTCAACATAATGTTTCAATACAAAATATCAAGCTAACTCCCGTCAAGTTGGCCCCCTGTCAGTTTTCATCGTTATGTCGCTGTCATCGCGTAGGCGTCATGGCTGTCATGCAGGCTTGCAGCGCTAGCGCTGTGGATAAGACAACATGAATGATAGCGTGTATTGACATGACAACATAGGGCCCTCGTATTAATATTTTTAATCTTCATTTACTCAGAACCTAGAATGGCCTTCTGTCCCCATTTTTAAACAATACCTTAGAAACACATTCACGGTTCCACCATTCCCCTGTCTCGCAGAAACCACTCTTCTTCTTCCTGTCTTATCTTCTTTCCGTCTTATCCTTGCCACCACGTAAGGTCGTCGCACTATAGATACAAGCTTCATTGCCCATGACAATAAGAAGATAGACATCGTCTGCACCAATGGATCCATGTGTGTTCTTTTCATAAACCACATGGATCCACTATTGTTCATTGGATGTGTGTTCTTTTCATAAACCACATGGATCCACTAGAGTTCATTGCATTTGTGTTATTTTCATAAACCACATGGATCCACTAGAGTTCATTGGATGTGTGTTCTTTTCATAATCCACATGGATCCACTAGAATTCATTGCATGTGTGTTATTTTCATAAACCACATGGATCTACCAGAGTTCTTTGCATGTGTGTCCTTTTCATCAACCACATGGATACACTAGAGTTGATTGCCTGTGTGTCCTTTTCCTAAACCACATGGATCCACTAGAGTTCATTTGATGTCTGTTCTTTTCATAAACCACTTGGATCCACTAGAGTTCATTGCATGTGTGTTCTTTTCATAAACCACTTGGATCCACTAGAGTTCATTGCATGTGTGTCATTTTCCTAAACCACATGGATACACTAGAGTTCATTGGATGTGTGTTGTTTTCATAAACCAGATGGATCCACTAGAGTCATTGGATGTATGTGTGTTCTCATAAACCACATGGATCCACTAGAGTTCATTGCATGTGTGTTCTTTTCATAAACCACATGGATTCACTAGAGTTCATTGCATGTGTATCCTTTTCATAAACCACATGGATCCATTAGAGCTCATTGTATGTGTGTCCTTTTCCTAGACCAATTGGATCCACTAGAGTTCATTGGATGTGTGTTCTTTTCGTAAACCACTTGGATCCACTAGAGTTCATTGCATGTGTGTTCTTTTCATAAACCACATGGATCCAGTAGAGTCATTAGATGTGTGTCCTTTCCCTAAACCACATGGATCCACTAGAGTTCATTGGATGTGTGTTCTTTTCATAAACCACTTGGATCCACTAGAGTTCATTGCATGTGTGTTCTTTTCATAAACCACATGGATCCAGTAGAGTTCATTGCATGTGTGTCATTTTCCTAAACCACATGGATCCACTAGAGTTCATTGGATGTGTGTTCTGTTCATAAACCACATGGATCCAGTATTGTTCATTGGATGTGTGTTCTTTTCATAAACCACATGGATCCAGTAGAGTTCATTGCATTTCTGTTATTTTCATAAACCACATGGATCCACTAGAGTTCATTTGATGTCTGTTCTTTTCATAAACCACTTGGATCCACTAGAGTTCATTTCATGTGTGTTCTTTTCATAAACCACTTGGATCCACTAGAGTTCATTGCATGTGTGTCATTTTCCTAAACCACATGGATACACTAGAGTTCATTGGATGTGTGTTGCTTTCATAAACCAGATGGATCCACTAGAGTTACTGGATGTGTGTGTGTATCAGTGTGCATCATTGTGGTTTTAGGAAAAGAACACATGGAATGATGCCACTCTAGTATGTGGTGTCCAACCATGTCCAGGAAGCCTAGAAGCATGTTGGGATTCAACTGCAACATGCATCACCGGCTTGATAGATGCTGCATTACCACACCTAGTTGGATGTCTGTGTGTATCAGTGTGCATGATTGTGGTTTAGGAAAAGAACACATGCAATGTTGCCACTCTAGCATGTGTGTTCTTTTCCTAAAGCACATGGATCCACTAGAGTTTATTGGATGTTTGTTCTTTTCAAAGACCACATGGATCCACTTGAGTTCATAGCATGTGTGTTCTTTTCATAAACCACATGGATCCACTAGAGTTCATTGCATCTGTGTTCTTTCATAAACCACATGGATCCACTAGAGTTCATTGCATGTGTATTGTTCTCATAAGCCAAATGGATCCACTAGAGTCATTGGATGTATGTGTGTTCTCATAAACCACATGGATCCACTAGAGTTCATTGCACGTGTGTTCTTTTCATAAACCACATGGATTCACTAGAGTTCATTGCATTTGTATCCTTTTCATAAACCACATGGATCCATTAGAGCTCATTGTATGTGTGTTCTTTTCCTAGACCAATTGGATCCACTAGAGTTCATTGCATGTGTGTTCTTTTCGTAAACCACTTGGATCCTCTAGAGTTCATTGCATGTGTGTTCTTTTCATAAACCACATGGATCCAGTAGAGTCATTGGATGTGTGTCGTTTCCCTAAACCACATGGATCCACTAGAGTTCATTGGATGTGTGTTCTTTTCATAAACCACATGGATCCCCTATTGTTCATTGGATGTGTGTTCTTTTCATAAACCACATGGATCCACTAGAGTTCATTGCATCTGTGTTCTTTCATAAACCACATGGATCCACTAGAGTTCATTGCATGTGTATTGTTTTCATAAGCCAAATGGATCCACTAGAGTCATTGGATGTATGTGTGTTCTCATAAACCACATGGATCCACTAGAGTTCATTGCATGTGTGTTCTTTTCATAAACCACATGGATTCACTAGAGTTCATTGCATGTGTATCCTTTTCATAAACCACATGGATCCATTAGAGCTCATTGTATGTGTGTCCTTTTCCTAGACCAATTGGATCCACTAGAGTTCATTGGATGTGTATTCTTTTCGTAAACCACTTGGATCCACTAGAGTTCATTGCATGTGTGTTCTTTTCATAAACCACATGGATCCAGTAGAGTCATTGGATGTGCGTCCTTTCCCTAAACCACATGGATCCACTACAGTTCATTGGATGTGTGTTCTTTTCATAAACCACTAGGATCCACTAGAGTTCATTGCATGTGTGTTCTTTTCATAAACCACATGGATCCAGTAGTGTCATTGGATGTGTGTCCTTTCCCTAAACCAGATGGATCCACTAGAGTTCATTGGATGTGTGTTCTTTTCATAAACCACATGGATCCACTATTGTTCATTGGACGTGTGTTCTTTTCATAAACCACATGGATCCACTAGAGTTCATTGCATTTGTGTTATTTTCATAAACCACATGGATCCACTAGAGTTCATTGGATGTGTGTTCTTTTCATATTCCACATGGATCCACTAGAATTCATTGCATGTGTGTTATTTTCATAAACCACATGGATCTACCAGAGTTCTTTGCATGTGTGTCCTTTTAATCAACCACATGGATACACTAGAGTTGATTGCCTGTGTGTCCTTTTCCTAAACCACATGGATCCACTAGAGTTCGTTTGATGTCTGTTCTTTTCATAAACCACTTGGATCCACTAGAGTTCATTGCATGTGTGTTCTTTTCATAAACCACTTGGATCCACTATAGTTCATTGCATGTGTGTCATTTTCCTAAACCACATGGATACACTAGAGTTCATTGGATGTGTGTTGTTTTCATAAACCAGATGGATCCACTAGAGTCATTGGATGTATGTGTGTTCTCATAAACCACATGGATCCACTAGAGTTCATTGCATGTGTGTTCTTTTCATAAACCACATGGATTCACTAGAGTTCATTGCATGTGTATCCTTTTCATAAACCACATGGATCCATTAGAGCTCATTGTATGTGTGTCCTTTTCCTAGACCAATTGGATCCACTAGAGTTCATTGGATGTGTGTTCTTTTCGTAAACCACTTGGATCCACTAGAGTTCATTGCATGTGTGTTCTTTTCATAAACCACATGGATCCAGTAGAGTCTTTGGATGTGTGTCCTTTCCCTAAACCACATGGATCCACTAGAGTTCATTGGATGTGTGTTCTTTTCATAAACCACTTGGATCCACTAGAGTTCATTGCATGTGTGTTCTTTTCATAAACCACATGGATCCAGTAGAGTCATTGGATGTGTGTCCTTTCCCTAAACCACATGATCCACTAGAGTTCATTGGATGTGTGTTCTGTTCATAAACCACATGGATCCAGTATTGTTCATTGGATGTGTGTTCTTTTCATAAACCACATGGATCCAGTAGAGTTCATTGCATTTCTGTTTTTTTCATAAACCACATGGATCCACTAGAGTTCATTTGATGTCTGTTCTTTTCATAAACCACTTGGATCCACTAGAGTTCATTTCATGTGTGTTCTTTTCATAAACCACTTGGATCCACTAGAGTTCATTGCATGTGTGTCATTTTCCTAAACCACATGGATACACTAGAGTTCATTGGATGTGTGTTGCTTTCATAAACCAGATGGATCCACTAGAGTTACTGGATGTGTGTGTGAATCAGTGTGCATCATTGTGGTTTTAGGAAAAGAACACATGGAATGATGCCATTCTAGTATGTGGTGTCCAACCATGTCCAGGAAGCCTAGAAGCATGTTGGGATTCAACTGCAACATGCATCACCGGCTTGATAGATGCTGCATTACCACACCCAGTTGGATGTCTGTGTGTATCAGTGTGCATGATTATGGTTTAGGAAAAGAACACATGCAATGTTGGCACTCTAGCATGTGTGTTCTTTTCCTAAAGCACATGGATGCACTAGAGTTTATTGGATGTTTGTTCTTTTCAAAGACCACATGGATCCACTTGAGTTCATAGCACGTGTGTTCTTTTCGTAAACCACATGGATCCACTAGAGTTCATTGCATCTGTGTTCTTTCATAAACCACATGGATCCACTAGAGTTCATTGCATGTGTATTGTTCTCATAAGCCAAATGGATCCACTAGAGTCATTGGATGTATGTGTGTTCTCATAAACCACATGGATCCACTAGAGTTTATTGCACGTGTGTTCTTTTCATAAACCACATGGATTCACTAGAGTTCATTGCATGTGTATCCTTTTCATAAACCACATGGATCCATTAGAGCTCATTGTATGTGTGTTCTTTTCCTAGACCAATTGGATCCACTAGAGTTCATTGCATGTGTGTTCTTTTCGTAAACCACTTGGATCCTCTAGAGTTCATTGCATGTGTGTTCTTTTCATAAACCACATGGATCCAGTAGAGTCATTGGATGTGTGTCGTTTCCCTAAACCACATGGATCCACTAGAGTTCATTGGATGTGTGTTCTTTTCATAAACCACATGGATCCCCTATTGTTCATTGGATGTGTGTTCTTTTCATAAACCACATGGATCCACTAGAGTTCATTGCATTTGTGTTATTTTCATAAACCACATGGATCCAATAGAGTTCATTTGATGTCTGTTCTTTTCATAAACCACTTGGATCCACTAGAGTTTATTGCATGTGTGTTATTTTCATAAACCACTTGGATCCACTAGAGTTCATTGCATGTGTGTCATTTTCCTAAACCACATGGATACACTAGAGTTCATCGGAGTGCTATTTAAATCGACAATCGAACGGATCATGCATTACACGGGCGGACTAGTAGTCGACGCGATGGACGTGGAACGACACAGCGAACATGGGCGACGCTGTGGTAGCTGGACTAGTTGATGCGGTGGTGTTGGATGAAGTAGACCACGCCGAAGCAAAAGTATACCGCGGTGGCAGTGTTGAAGTTGAACACCTGGACTTTTGGGGCAGTCGCCGGCTTGAGTGCGTGTCGACTCGGTCAGTCTATTGTCCGTATGTATGTACTAGCTTTTGATATGACCTTGGTAGCTTTTTATTCTCACGATGTAGTACTCAGCTCTCTTTTTTTTTGCATGCAATATCCGGGGCTTCGTATGACTCGCGAGGTTGTTTGCTTGGATTTTCATTTCTCTTCTTTCTTGCACTTGGATCCAATCTAAATTCAATGGTAGCTATCCATGATTTTTTCTTCAAGGAAACTTGACATAGATCACGTGCTAATGATCCGACTCGAATAGTCTCATACTCTCTTTCTTTCCTTACGATGGAGCTAGCACATGCTATTTTTTTTAGCTTGCTTGAACTGCCTGTGACATAGCTTTTGGAGCTGAATTGATCGTGTTGGACAACCATCGAAAAAAATCAGGATTTGAACACGCATGTTGCATATCGCGCCGTCGGCCGTGTTGGTAGACTTGAATCGACTTGATGGTTCCGCCACATAGATCTTATGGAATTCCTGGGTCAGATCCCGATTGTTGGCTGCTTTAATTCTCTCCCCTATAACTAGAGCTATCAATGATTGTACGCATCTTTTTTTTCTGCATGCGATATTGCGATCGCACGATGTGCTGATCCCTTGTCTGGCTTGCATGAAGCACGCACGCGGTGCTGATACATGTCGATTTTTACAGTTTTTCCTTGAGACATGATCTGTCGATAGGATCCGCCGACGCACGCCCCTATTTTTTGATCCAAAAGCCGGATTACCTCCGAACTTTATTCATGAGCATGCTCGATTGAGCCTTCAACTTCACGACGCGGCTTGTCGTGTCGGTTGCAAAATCATGCGTGTGTGCGCTCCACCGGATAATGATTCGATTGACCCCGGCGATCGTACGTACACCCGATCAGCTGAGCCGAAAGGCGATGTTGACGTAGAGCCTCATACCTGGTTCCCGGAGACTGATGAGTTGTAGATTTCAGGTGATAGAGCCGTCGAGATCGCAACATCAACGCTCCCAGTTCCCATAGACGGCGTCAATTGACGAGGGTTTAACTCATCAATGCCCATTATTATGGACTTTTGTTTTGGAGAAGGAGGAAGCGCTGGACACATCTATCGACTAACAAACAAGCACACAGGGGACTCGAAGATTTACCCAGGTTCAGGTCTCGTAGAGGTCCCTACTCCTGCTTGTCTTCTCGTGGAATTATCAAAGGAATCGAGGATTAGAATGGTGCGCAGATGCAATCTGGCAAGGGTTGTGGAAACTAGGGTTGCGTGCTTGTATCTATTGCGGGAGATCGTAGATCTATCTATTGGGGGAGTCGCCATTGAGAGATTGCCTTCTCGTTGGACCCTCCAAGCCTTTATATATGGGGAGGCTAGGTCTCAGGTACCAATACGAGTTGGTTACAAGTTAGATTCAAACTCTAGTCTTGAGACTTCCTTGTCTTGTGCATTTGGGAGTCCGTGTCCATATGGGCTTCATACCACTCGAACCGTCATAGGGCATCATGGACCTTGGCAATTTGTCGAGTGGGCCTTCTATCGAGCTGCACCAGGTACACTGTAGTTGGGTGCATCTTGGGCATACCCATGTCAATGTCTGTGTGTATCAGTGTGTATGATTGTGGTTTAGAAAAAGAACACATACAATGATGCCACTCCAGCATGTATGTTCTTTTCCTAAACCACATGGATCCACTAGAGTTCATTGGATGTGTGTTCTTTTCACAGACCACATGGATCCACTTGAGTTCATAGCATGTGTGTTCTTTTCATAAACCACATGGATCCACTCGAGTTCATTGCATGTGTTTTATTTTCATAAACCACATGGATCCACTAGAGTTCATTTCATGTGTATTATTTTCATAAGCCAAATGGATCCACTAGAGTCATTGGATGTATGTGTGTTCTCATAAACCATATGGATCCACTAGGGTTCATTGCATGTGTGTTCTTTTCATAAACCACTTGGATTCAATAGAGTTCATTGCATGTGTGTCCTTTTCATAAACCACATGGATCCACTAGAGTTAATTGGATCTATCTTCTTTTCATATACGTGTTCATTGCATGTGTGTTCTTTTCATAAACCACATGGATCCACTAGCGTTCATTGCATGCATGTCCTTTTCCTAAACCACATGGATCCACTAGAGTTTATTGGATGTGTGTTCTTTTCATAATCCACATGGATCCACTAAAGTTCATTGCATGTGTGTTCTTTTCATGAACCACATGGATCCACTAGAGTTCATTGCATGTGTGTCCTTTTCATAAACCACATGGATCCACTAGAGTTATTGGATGTATGTGTGTATCAGTGTGCATCATTGTAGTTTTACGAAAATAACACATGCAATGATGCCACTCTAGCATGTGGTGTCCAACCATGTCCAGGAACCCTAGCAGCATGCTGGGATTCAATTACAGCATGCATTGTATCACCAACTTGGAAGAAGTTGCATCGCCACAGCCACTTGGATGTCTATGTGTATTAGTGTGCATGATTGTGGTTTAGGAAAAGAACACATGCAATGATGCCACTCCAGCATGTGTGTTATTTTGCTAAACCACATGAATCCACTAGTGTTCATTGCATGTTTGTTCTTTTCACAAAACACGTGGATCCACTAGAGTTCATTGCATGTGTGTTATTTTCACAAGCCAAATCGATCCACTAGAACCATTGGATGTGTGTGTGTTCTCATAAACGACATGGATCCACTAGAGTTCATTGCATATGTGTTCTTTTCATAAACCACATGGTTTCATTAGAGTTCATTGCATGTTTGTCCTTTTCATAAACCACATGGATCCACTAGAGTTCATTGGATGTGTGTCCTTTTCCTAGACCACATGGATCCACTAAAGTTCATTGCATGTGTATTCTTTTCACAGACCACTTGGATCCACTAGAGTTCATTGCATGTGTGTTCTTTTCATAAACCACATGGATCCACTAGAGTCATTGAATGTGTGTCCTTTCCCTAAACCACATGGATCCACTAGAGTTCATTGGATGTGTGTTATTTTCATAAACTACATGGATCCACTAGAGTTCATTGGATGTGTGTGTGTGTATTAGTGTGCATCATTGTGGTTTTAGGAAAAGAACACATGCAATGATGCCACTCCAACATGTGGTATCCAACCATATCCAGGAACCCTAGCAGCATGCTGGGATTCAACTGCAGCATGCATTGTATCACCAGCTTGAAAGATACTACATCACCACACCCACTTGGATATCTGTGTGTATTAGTGTGCATCATTGTGGTTTTGGAAAATAACACATGCAATGATGCCACTACAACATGTGTGTTCTTCTCATAAACCACATGGATCCACTAGATGTCATTGCATGTGTGTTATTTTCATAAACCACATGGATCCACTAGAGTTCATTGCATGTGTGTTCTCTTCATAAACCAGATGGATCCACTAGAGTTCATTGCATGTGTGTTATTTTCATAAACCACATGGATCCACTAAATTCATTGGATGTGTGTATGTGTATCAGTGTGCATCATTGTGGTTTTGGAAAAGAACACATGCAATGATGCCACTACAACACGTGTGTTCTTCTCATAAACCACATGGATCCACTAGGTGTAATAGCATATGTGTTCTTCTCATAAACCACATGGATCCACTAGATGTCATTGCATGTGTGTTCTTTTCATAAACCCATGGATCAAGTAGAGTTCATTGCATGTGTGTTCTTTTCATAAACCACATGGATCCACTAGATGTCATTGCATGTGTGGTCTTTTCCTAAACCACACGGATCCACTAGATCTCATTGCCTATGTGTTCTTTTCATAAACCACATGGATCCCCTAGAGTCATTTGATGTGTGTGTGTATGAGTGTCCATCATTGTGGTTTTAGGAAAAGAACACATGCAATGATGCCACTACAACATGTGTGTTCTTCTCATAAACCAGATGGATTCACTAGATTCCATTGCATGCTAGGATTCAACTACAACATGCATTGTACCACCAGTTTGAAAGATGTCGCATCACCACACCCACTTGGATATGTGTGTATCTGTGTGCATCATTGTGGATTTGGAAAAGAACACATGCAATGACATATAGTGTGTGTGTGTGTGTGGTGATTGTTAGATCGTAACCTTAGCCCCCAATGGTGGCCGTTAGATCGAGTCTTCTAGAAGGCACACCCCAAGACACTTGTTCTGCATGACAATTGTTACAGACCGTTCAATCGGGGCGCTTGGACGATTGGGATGGTTCTTCTTAAGAGCGATCCGCGAGCAGGCTGTTCTGCGACATGATTGGCCACACTTACTGTCTGCTTGCTCTGGACAAACTGGCACCACCGCGTGCTCCCACTTGCCAGTGTCACGTGTTCCATGGGCGCACCTGGTAGTGTCACATCCCCTTTACCTCTCTTCCTCCCCATACTTCTCTTCCTTCCCCTCGAAGCCACTTTCTCCACTTCTCTCCCATCCTGTCGTAGCCGCAAACCGATGGTGCCTCCAGCGATCTCTCCCGCATCCACCCCAATCCCCCACCCCTTTCCCCATGGGTTCAAGGGGAGAAGGTGAGGAAACACGTCGTGACAACAGCGACGATGATTTCAATGTGAGTCGTCTAATCTCTAACATCTATGGCCTTTTATCTATTTTGAGATAGATCTACTCTAAAACCAATGGTAACACGTATGATGTGTTACACCAACAAGACGCTATACGCCTCTGACTATCACGGTTTAGTGGAGGAAAATAGTCCTCTGATATGTGAACATGGATATGTGCCAGCTAAATTTGTAGTGTTTGAAGGATGAAACGTAGGCAGGAGGTTTTTAGGGTGTCAAGGACATGGTGCAATGTTGCCATGCAGAAGTTGCGGTGTTGTCAAATTGGTAGATCCAGAGTGGCCCCAATCGATGCAGAAAACGCTGGACAAACTATGGGATATGACTGTTGAGTTGAAAGAATCCATAGTCATCTCAATTCTTCAGAGTGTTGAGATGAAGTTATTTGACCATGTTGACACAGCCAAGCTTAACCGAGATCTCAGGAGGGTGCAAGAGAAGGTTAGCAAAGTAGAGAAGGAGAGGGACGTGGCATTGGCCCTGAAGGCTAAAGAAGAGCAAGAACCGACTCAAGCAAGCAACTACTGGTATTGATAAGTGCACGAGGATAAATGTAGAGAAACAATTGAAGCTGTACAAGGAAGTGCTAAAAGGACGGATTAGACGATTTGATCCTTGCTCTCGCAGGAAGATGCGCATCAGGATAAGATTAGGAAGGTCAAGGAGATGTGTGATAACTAGTTCTATTTAGCTTGAGCTCTGTACTTTTTAAATTTTATTAGTAGTACTTATTGACCTTGCGGTCTGAACTAGTGGTCTCAGAGTCCTGGGAGAAAAAATTGGCCGCCCGTTAATCTGTCTTCGCCCTCCATTACTTCCATTTGTATGATGATGGTGGTATTCTGACTTTGGTGGTTTGTTTTAACGTAATTTACGTGGATTCTGCCGCATGCAAATGGCACAACCACAATTTATAACGTGGAAGCACGTACGCCCTGTTACTGGAGATCCGGGATCTTCGCCAGATGCAGGGGATGCAGGAGCCGGGAGGTGGTGAGACAGACAGGCTCAAGATTAGGCTAGAAAGTGGTACTGATTTCCTCATTATCTGGGCATTATCGGTTGCCGTTGCTGTTTATGTTGCCATGTTGTTGTGCAGCAGATGAAATGAGTTGCTTCTTCGTGGAGTGTACAACTTAAATAATTTATTTCTATGCCACTAACATTCCATCTAATTTGGAGTGAGGGTGGCGTTTTCCACGGACCCGCTATCGGCTCATGTAGTCGACTCCCAGCGAGAAGAGCCCCTTTGGATGAGTTAATTGCATGTGACGAGCCGGCGCTAGCGTTGCAGAGAGCCTTCTCATCCTGAGTGCCCTCCCCAATGTTGGAGGAGGACTCTTTGGCCCCCACTATACCCTTGGTGCAGAAGTAGGCTCCGACTATTTCATCCTGGCCCTTATTGAATAAAAGGGGGAGGAGACTTTTCAAGTGGCCCCCAGTGGCCATCAGGAATAGCAACTCTTTCATCAGGCTGGCGTATGCTTCCTGGGATAGATCCTGATCCTTCCCAGGGCGAAGACGAGTCAGATCCGCAGGGCCTCGATAGTCCCAAGATGGACGAGACCTCCTCTACAACGGAGCCATATGCCATAGAAGATAATCATAAATAACAGCATGCGTGGTCAGACCCTTGGAGGCCAGAGCCTAAATCTTGTTAGTCACAGGCTCCAGGTCCTCGTATTGCAAGATTAGCCGCCCCCACCTTGGGAGAGGTTACATCACATCTCGAGGATCATACATCCATGGGAACTGGCATTCGACGTGCACCACACAATGTTTGTCGCGCTGGTGTTCCCACTTGGATTTGAACTTCCCTGAGGGGTACTTCTTGGAGAGGTTATTCTGAAAACGGAATGTCACTGAAGGCATCGCTCCACGGTTTCTTTTAAACCCGAGGAGCAAAGTAATGGCGGAACAACGCCACTGAAGGCATTGCCCCAACAAACCCTTTGCACAAACTTGCAAAGGAAGACAACGCTAGCAGAGTGTTGGGGTGAATCTGAACTAGATGGAGACTATACAAAGACATCACCTCTAGGAAGAAGTAGGAAAAAGGGCGAACCAGGCCTATCTTCAGAAAGAAGCAATATATAGGCATTTCCCCCTCGCCGACACCCCCACTAGGGCAGCACAGCATGGTGGCTTTGTTCTCATGATGCTCCTCGGCCACCAGCAACTTTGGGCCCTCGAGTTTGTCCCGATCTATGGAAGGAAGGCGAGCCCTCGAGGGCTTGCGATGTTCCTGGGTTCCAGATTGGGATGTAGTCAAAGACCCCCCGAATCTTTAGCTCAACATCAATTCCATGGTGACAAGATATGACCAAGGTCAAAGGGTAATAAGAAGTATGTGTGGAGGGTGTGTTGAGTGGAGGAGTGGCAGATTCCATTTCTTTGTAGGCTCAGGCCTATGAAAGTTATCCACCCACCCTCTGCCCACCATTACTATCGAGGCCAGTCATCAAATGACGCACGAACCTAATTACACATCTCAAGACCAATGTGACACCTTGCAGGAAACTTGGCAGAGACTCACATGATAAAGCTGTGATGGCGATTGTGGGCCCAGTCGAGATAAGGACGTGACCCCAACGAAACGCAACTTGGCTAGGGTGCGGCCGGGGGGTACTATTGCATGCGCGAGAATCGGGGTACTCAAGATAAGGCGAGCTAGCCGCAACCCGGGAGAATACCGCGCGAAGACAAGATGGGGGCATCCCTCGGTCTCCAACGGGGCGGGACGGGAAGGAGGCCATGTGGGGAGTTCCGTCGGGACGCCCATAAGCCAGGCAGAAATCCTCCCCGCATGCCCCTCACGAATAGGGTGTGGGAGACAAGAGTTAGGGTGATGTGACTAGCCCATGTGTCAGTCTGTAGGAGCCAGACAACATGCGATACCAAGGCAGGACCCCGCAGCCATGTTGCATGCCTCGGTGACAAGACTGACACGGTTGTGTGTGTTTTGACCACTGTGGTGTTCCCTTGCGATATAAAAGAGGCCTAGGTCGAGTAGAGAGGGGGAGGGCAGTTGGCTTAGAGTAGGATTCCTTCTCGGGAGAAGGAACGAGTTCTAGTCTAGTTACAATCGGATAGTAGAAATTGCAGGACGTAAGGCTCCGCTCATGGCGGACCTGAACCTGGGTAAAAACCCTGTCTCTCTCTCTCTATAATTGTGTTTGTCTAGCTCTTCGATCGAGCTCGCCAGACGTTGTGCCCCTAGCCGAACAATAAAGGGGGACTCATACCCCTGGTGTCAAAAATCGTGACACGACAATCATGTCCGTGAAATTTCTGAACCGTAGGGAAACACACTTAAGGGCACTACGACGCTTAGAGATCTTCCTGTAAGATGGAATCACAGAAGACAGAGAAATCAGAATCATTTCGAAGGAGATCCAAAGTTATTTGGAGAAATAAAGGAAGGAAAAGACCGAATGGTGTTTTAGATCAATGGAAATTTATAATATGCATTTATTATATGTTAATTGTGAATTAATATATAATTAAATTAATATTTGAGGGAAACTTCCTCAATAGGGCCAAAACCCCCGAGGGAATCTCCCCATGAGGAATTCACCTAGAAAAGACTGCAAACAACACCACAAGCCGCTCCTAGGCCACCATTGGCTAGCCTACGTTGGTGAGTGGGAAAGCTGATGCTAGGCGCCACTTGGGCGGGTGGCTGTTGGCCGCTGCCAGTGGCCTTGGCCCCGGCCTAACGCGGGCATGCGAGAGCGCGAGCTAGCAGGCCGTGCGCGGGCAGAGGCCAGCCCACTCGGTATGTGCACTACTGCTGATTCTACCACCGATTGCTAGGCCGCATGTCAGGCCACACGGGCCAGGCTACGTGTTGTGTTGTTTATGCCACTACTAGGATAGCTTGGACGGCACACATGGCTGCTAGCTTGGCCCTGCCAGCCAACCCCTCATGTTTCCCTTTGTTCTTTGTCTTTTAACAGTCCCACACGAGAGAGCCTTTGGGAAAGGTAAATCCTTTCCACATATACAAAGGGATGCCCATGGGTGGGATTAAACACACCAATCCAAATATTCTGTAAGACACTTTTCCTTAGAGAAGACTCTCTCTCTCATTGCCTCTGCGGTAGCATGGTCCTAGAGAAGAACTGTACACACACAGACAACACCGCTGCGGCACACCATTGTGTTGCAGGGATTCCGGCCAGGAGATCTACTTATGCAACCTCGGTAGGGATCATATCTCCGAAGTCATTGTCTTGCATAGTATGTGTACAATAACTCAGGGGTGCTACCATTAGTGGCACCAAACCATCATGTAAGGACCTCGACAAGGGGTGACATGCTAGGAGATGCGCGACCTTGAGGTCGGACGGGTACAACTACATCATCCATGCTCTTGCATGTGCATAACATGCTTATGGTCTACAAGGGTATGTTACCACTGTTTTCCTTCGTTACTATATTACTTCTTAGATAGATCTTGGGCTTTCATGGCATTCCAACATAGTAATTTTTTTTGTTTTCTACCACAGAACCCCTTCAGTTATGAAAATGGGAATTTACTCCGCCCACCATCTAACCTCCCTTCCCTCCCCTTTTTACCTAGCATAGCAGTATGAATGCGACCAAACAAAGCACCACAAGAAAACACTTCACTGACTAACGTTAGTACAACCCTTCGGGTACCCACTATCGACATACCTGTATTGGCCCAACTGGAGGCCCACATGATGGTTGGATATTGACTGCGAGGACCAAGAGGAGCTATGTAGAACCCCGCCCTGACACATAGTGACAGAGCGGAAGTTGCTCCATACACCATCCCAAGATAACTGACCGTACAGTTGAACAATACCATAATGATAGAAATCATTACACAAACAGGAACAAAAGTGTTATAAGTTGGTTCAAAATAACATCGTGGGACAATGTGTCTAACCAAGCATGGACAATACATAGGTTTAGCTAGCAGTAGAATCCATATGTGCGGCAATGGCTTGGAGCGGCTCCACTCCACATGTTCTAGATAGCATATTGATTCTATAATCTCTCATGATTTGTCTTCTTGGTTGTGTAGAAGATGAATCCTCCCAAAACCTGGCTACATGAAAAGCTAGTGTGAGTAAAATGATGTACTCACAAGTAATGTAATCACAAGCTTTAAACCAACTAGTAATCGTGCAAAAAAATCATAATAACAACAATAATATGCAACATGGAAAGAAAGTAGCTTGGCATATCAAACAAGGGGCATTGCGGGTACCGACTCCAAGCCAAGAGGGGTTGGATCAAGTGCTGCAATCAAATAATATACTTACATATGAGGAGGTGATGGTAATACCAAATAACATTGTCGGACCTAGGACATAGGGCGTGCCCTGGTCCACTAAGGGTTGGGCCACAACACCTGTTGGTGGAACGCCTTGCAAGGACATCGACAGGCCTTCCGGACGCATGGCACCAAAGGTCTCTCTAGGAGTCCTTGCGAGGGAGACCCTCCCCCTAAATTCTCCTGGTACGGGGGATAAGTCCACACGAGCCCTCTAGCGGGTGATGCGGGATTCAAATATCCACATGGAAGAAGAGATAACCCGAGGACAACATTGGATGCCGCTGTAGGGCCACGACAAGGGCGATCTTCGGTCAAAGGAAGGACTGGAAAGACGATGATGACAAAAGCCATGTCCCCCCATTACGGTGCAAGGAGCCAGAGGACGACACACCCCCACGAAGGACATCAGCCATGATTGCTGCAACGCAAGGATTGGCGCCATCCGGGGGATAGGCCTAGTCCACCAAAAGTAGCCTTGTAGACCAGGGCTCCTTTGGGCAGCAATGTGGTGACCTTTCTTGCCCAAAGATTGGGGGAAGAGACCCAGCGCCCCTATAAAAGGAGGGCAACTCTTGCCTTTGAGGGGGATCGATCTGATAGATCTGAAACCCTAGACATTTGTCTACCGTTGTACCCTCTGGAAGCACCGTGAGCAATACAACAAAGCAGGAGTAGGGGATTTACCTCCTCATGAGGGTCCTGACCCTCGGTAAAAAATCCCGTGTCTCTCTCTCTTTCGTTTGCGAGCTCTGCTGTCTTCTCCATTGCTGGCTAGCTGTTCATCCCCCTCACAAACCCAAGGCTCATCGGACCCCTTGTCCCATTATGAGACGCAAGTCTCTGACATTTGGCATGCCAAGTAGGGGGCTGAGGCACGCTTCCAAAGTTTTCTTTGACCTTGACGACATGGTCTTACGAACGACATGAGGTCTTATGTTGCATCCTCTCACGGTAAGCCGTGCTGCACGATACATGGAGGTTACTCTGACATGCCCTAGAGGCATCCGAATGGCCCACTTGGCACGCTCGCCTTGTCGAGCTCCTTGGTGACCCGGGTCTCACACCCGCGCCCCTGTTCGGTGGTGGAGCCCGAAGGCCACCACCGTGAGCAGCTAGGGAGTGCGCTGGCACCTCTTGCACGAGGCCAGGCACCGTCGCTTGTATCCTAGGAGGCTATCGGGACCCCACCTCCGGGCAGCACTTGAAGCATCTCTCTTGTGAGCTCGTGGCAGCAAGGCCTAGCGGTACCGCCGCGCGACCCAGGTGGTCGTAGAAGCTTGTTTCGTTTGGTGCTGGAGAATGCCCCGAATCCACCAGCATGGTGGGCGTCATCCCAATGGTGTGCACCCCCACTGTCAACAACGTCGCAATTGCTAGGACAATCATTGATGGAGGTGCCGGCCTAAACATGCTCCCATATGAGGCGTTCAGGCGGATGCAAGTGCCACAAGACCGCCTGCTACCAGCGTTACCATTCTCCGGGGTAACAGAGGGTGTCCCTGTTCCTGTTGGCCAAGTGCCGCTCCCCGTCACAATCAACATGCATACCAACTACCGAATCAAGTTCATCGATTTCGACATCACCTGGATCATCCAGCCATACAACGCCATCCTAGGCTACCGAGCACTAGCGAAGTTCATGGAGGTCACACACAACGCCTACAACATGGTGAAGATGACAGGCAGTGCTTGGGACAACATCACGGTCCACTGCGACAAAGGGGAGGCCATGCGATCCCTAGAGCAGGCTTACAAAGGGGTTGTGGCCGCCTGTATTGAGGGGGGATGATGCCCTCTAGGGCGACGCGCACCCTTCCAAGAAAAGGCCCGCACCTGCCGAAGGAGTAGCGGAGACTGAAGAGGGCACGCCAACGACTCCTCCCGGGGAAATGGTGACGTGCTCCTCCTGCACGACCGAAAATAAGAAGATGTTGTTCTCTCAAGAACATGTGGCAACCAAAAAGGTCCCCTTGGACCCCGTAGAACCGGGGCTACAGTCACCATAGGGGCTCACCTCTCGACCGAGCGGGAGGAGGAGCTTGTCGCTTTCCTGCGGATGAACATAGACATGTTCACCTGGACTCTATCAGACATGACGAGAGTACATCAGGAAGTGATCAAACACCACCTGGTGGTGTGCCCCACGGCGTGCCCCATAAAGTAGAAGGTGTGATGGCAGTCCGCCGAGAAGCAGCAGTTCATCATCGCAGAAATGAGGAAACTCGTCAAGGCCAACTTTGTGAAGGAGGTCCTTCAAGCCGACTGGTCGTCTAACCTAGTGGTGGTCCCCAAGGTCACCGGCGGAGGGCGACTCTACATCGACTTCATCGACCACAACAAGGGTTGTCCCAAAGATCCATACCTACTCACGCGGATTGATCAGATAGTGGATTCCACAGCGGGCTGAGACTTGTTGTGCTTCCTGGAGGCCTTTTCAGGCTATCATCAGATCCATATGGCCAAGGAGGACAAGGAGAAAACAACCTTCATCACCCCTACGCAGAGTGTTATGCTACACCTACATGCCATTTGGCCTCAAGAATTCCGGTGCCACCTTCTTGAGGATGATGTGCATTTCCTTGGGGGCACATATGGTCAGGAATGCAGAGGCCTATGTCGACAACATAGTGGTCAAAACCCACGAGAAAGACACGCCGGTGGCTGACCTTGAAGAGACCTTCACCAACTTGCGCAGGGTAAACATCAAGCTCAACCCTACCAAGTGTGTGTTTGGGGTCCCATCCGGTAAACTCCTAGGCTTCCTGGTGTCACACCGGGGCATAGAAGCAAACACCAAAAAAATTCGAGCCATCGAGTAGATGCCGCCCCCGAAGAAGCTCAAGGGCATGCAACGCCTGGCGGGGCATATGGCGGCATTGGGAAGGTTCATCTGCAAGCTGGGTGAGAATGCCATACCGTTCTTCTAGATCATGAAGTGCACCAGCAACTTCCAGTGGAGTCCCAAGGCTGCTACGGCTTTTGAGGACCTCAAGAGGTACCTCACGAGCCTGTTTATCATGATGTCACCACGGGATCACGATCCTCTGATGTTGTACCTCGCAGCCACGCTGCAGACGTCTAGTGCCATCCTCGTCGCTGAGCGTGAGGAGCTTATCGAGGATAAAGGATGGCCCAATACCCCGGAGCCTCTCGAGGGCTAGACCGACAAAGGCAACTACGAAGACTGTGAGCACTCAGGGGCTCGGGAGGGAAAGGCCATCGCCAAACCCACCCCACGCTCTCTACCAAGACCACGAAACTCGTGCAACGGTCAATCTATTTCGTCATCACGGTGCTCCGGGATTCTTGCAAATGGTACCCGATACAGCAGAAGTTCCTCTACGCGCTCCTCATAGCTTCTCACAAGATGCACCACTACTTCCAGGGTCATCCCATCAAGGTGGTCATGGAGTTCCCCTGGAGACCATCATGCGTATCCCCAACGCCATGGGCGAGTGGAGGAGTGGGCTATCAAGTTAAAGCCTTTCGTGCTGATCTTCGATACGTCCCCTGCCATCAAGAGTCGGGCTCTAGCAGAGTTCACTGCTGAATGGATAAACCCGGGCGTAGAGGAGGCCGAGGATGAAATCACTCAGCTCCTCGGGAATATGGCCCCGGGCCGATGGTTGGTGAGCTTTAATGGAGTGTTCAATGGTGGTGGAGCAAGTACAGCCGCGGTGCTCACGTCCCCAACCAGCGACAAGATCTTCTACGCTGTTTATCTATGCTTCAAAGACTAAGTCAGATGCTCCAACAACTTCGCTAAATATGAGGGCCTCATCACAGGCCTCAAGGAAGCCATCGCCCTCGGCATCAAGAGCATCACCATCCAGGGAGACTCCCTCCTCATCGTCAACTTCTCCAATAATAGCTACAAGCCCAAGGACGATCACATGGCGGGCTAGCTGGAGGAAGTACGGAAGCTAGAGAAGCATTTCCTAGGCATGGACCTACTCCACATTCCACGGGGGGACAACCAAGAGGATGACGAGATCGCCAAGCGCGCATCTCGCTGAGATCTCAAGTGGATGGGAGTCTTCGAGGAAAGGCTGTTTGAGCCATATACCGCCCTGCCAAGCAGTGGCAAAGGCTATCCCCAGAGGATCTGCATCCGCCACCTACGACTGGCGCCCTGGACCGTGAACTTCCCTCTAGGGACTGGCTTGTCTTGGCACTCGCAGCCGAAGAGACGCAATGGATCATCGACCTCAAGACCTACCTGAAGGAGGACACCCTTCCAGACAACGAAGACATGGCTGAGTGCCTCATTCGCCGTGCCAAAAAGTACTTCCTGGTGGATAGTGACCTCTACTATCACCAACCTAACGGCATCGGCCTATGGTGCATCCCGGCAAAGGAGGGTCGCATGCTGCTGGTGGACATCCATGCTGGGAAATGTGGCCACCACGGCTATGCGTGTACCCTCACGGGGAAGGCCTTCTACAACAGCTTTTACTAGCTCACGACAATCAACGATGCCACTGAGATAGTCAAGTCCTGTGAGTCCTGCCAGTTTCACACGAATCAAATTCACCATCCTGCTCAGTAGCTACAAACCATCCCGCTCTCATGGCCATTCGCGGTTTGTGGGCTGAATATCCTGGGGCCTTTCCCTAGAACAACCGGTGGCTACTACTACCTCTACATCGCCATCAACAAGTTCACCAAGTGGGTGGAGGTGGAGCCCATCCGAACCATCCCGGCGAGGTCGCCAGTCAAGTTCATACAAGGGTTGGTATGAAATTTTTTTTGTGGCTAACCGCATCATCACTGAAAACGACAGTCAATTCACTAGTGGGCTATTCAAGTCCTACTGCACGGACATTGGCACCAAAATCTTCTACGCCTCTGTGGCCCATCTGCCCAGCAATGGGTTGGCTGAACAGGCCAACGCTGAGGTATTGAGGGGCCTCAAGACAAGGAGTTTCCGCTGAAATCTTAAGGAGTGTGGCCGGGGCTGGATCGATGCGCTCCTGGGCGTACTATGGTCCATCCGCACCACCGCGACCAAGCTGACTAGTGAGACCCCTTTCTTCCTCATGTATGGAGCTAAGGCCATCATCCTTGCAGAGATAAAGCATGGCTCCCCATGAGTCCTGACTTTAAATGAGATGGCACAAGAGGAGCTCTGCCAGAAGGATCTAATCCTACTAGAGGAAGCCCACCACAAAGTCAATGTTTGGGCTAGCAGGTACCAACAGGCGCCACGCCGCTACCATTGCTGCAACGTGTGTTTGCGCACCTTGGAGGTGCGAGACCTTGTCCTTTAACGGGTGCTCTCTCGCAAGGGACTCCACAAGCTCTCCCCTAAGTGGGATGGGCCTTTCAGGGTCGCCCACGTCTAGAGGCCCAGGGCAGTCTGGCTGGAGATAGAAGAAGGGGTTCCAATCCCCAATACATGGAACATCCAATACCTCTATAAGTTCTACCCATGACCCTGCCCTCCTCGATAGCGGTAGGGAACACCTACCTCCATGGTTATGTGAAGACTCAAGAACAGTTCCTGTTTTTCTGATGTTTCTCTGATGTAGTTATATTGCATCTTCCTTTCTTCAGTGTTCTTCCCATCCATGCATCATGCGAGCTGGGGCTAGGAATGGTGTCCATCACCAAAGCTACTCCCGGTTAACTCCGAGACTTAAAGTGTCGAGCTCTGAACTTAGGGACTAGCTCCAGTAATAAGTCACCTCACCCACGGTCCTTGGTGCTTGATAATACTCACATGGTACATGAAGGGAAAACACTGTCCATAAAGAATCTATGGTTGCCTCTCCGAGGAACTATACAGGGAAAGTACTAGTCCTATAGCTTCCTCCATGAGCATCTTATGCGATAGAACTAAACATACATAACCTACGGTTACCTCTCCGAGGAACTATACAGGGAAGTACTGCTCCCACGGCTATCTCCTTGAGGAGGTCACGAGACCAAACTGAACATATAGAGACTACATGCTGCCTCTTGAGGAACCTAAATGACAAGTACAAGCCCCTCGACCCTCTTGACGAGAGGTGACCATGGCGATCCACGAGGATATCCTCTTCAAGCGTCCAAAAACAATTCAAAGCCTAAGGCCACCTCCTCAAGGGACCGACAGGACAACATAAGGTCACCTCCACGAGGGACCATGGTACAAAACACAAAGTAACAAATGTAGGAAGAGGGGTTTTACTCCAGGTCCAGTAATCTTACAGTCCACAAGAGGTAACAAGTTTAAGGGGACAACAAGCACCGTGTAAACAAAGATCATGCCTCGTCGGCCAGGGCATCATCATCCTGGGTGTCGACATCTTGGGCATCAGCACCCTGGTCATCAGCGCCAGAGCTCCTCGGTCCGCTTTCCTCAACTTTCCCCTCGTCATCCACCTTGTGAGGGAACTCCAGGATCAGCGCCTTCACAAGCTTGGTGACCTTCGCCTCGAACTCTGCCGCGACCTTCGGAGTGACACCCTGCGGAGGCCTAGCCCTCCGCACAACGCGAGCATAATCAATCTCAGGAGGCAGTTGTAGGAGGTCGGTGAAGAGGGCCTCCCCACAGCGCTCAACATCTCCTGGTGCTCACCGGTGATGAACTTGTTCAGGCCATCTTTGGCCTTGGCCAAGAAGTCGAGGATTCTCCTGGTAAGCACGAGGAAGGTCTCGGCCTCATGGCTATGAAAGAGCTTAGTGGTGTCGAAGCTTTTTGGCCCAAAGATGAGAAGAAGGATGGTGCTCTGCTCCACGAGAGCGAGGAAGGACTTCCTCTGGCCATCCAGCGCCTCAAGCGCCAGCTAGTCACTCTTCGTGTGGGCCTCGACAGCGGTGGTGGCATCCTTCTTCAGCGTGGCAACCTCGCTCTTGAGGGTCTTGACCTCGTGCGACGAACTATTGCGAGCCTCGACGGTGGCCTGGAGCTCTAAGCGGAGACATGATTTCTCCTTCTACTCATCAGCAAGGTAACGCTGGGTATCCTCGAGCTTGGTGCCGGCCTCGCGAGCCTGGGAGTCGGCTTCCTCTTGGCGTTTGACCACCCCGACCCTACGGGAAGCAACCTCATCCTCGTGAGCGGATAGAGCCTTCTCTCGAGAAGAAAGCTAGGCTTGCACATCAGCAACCTTCGCCTCCTTGGCCGAGGCGCACTGAAGGATATCTATAGCCTGCAGCTCTACCTTATCTCGCTCTGCTGCCACTAGCAGCTCGGCCTCACGAAGCCACCCCAACCCTGGACCATAGTGAAATAGTCTCCTTCTTATTACCGACTCGAGCTTTAGTGATGGAAACAAAAGTCCTACCTAAAAGAATAGGACAAAAAGAATCTCGAGGCATATCAACTATATGAAAATCAAGGGGGTACATGAGTGATCCAATAAAGACATAGATATTTCTGGTTACACCTTCCGGTTTTATATTGGACCTATTAGATACTTTAATAGTGGTGTCCACCGGTTCCACATCTGGATTATTTAAATTATAGCGGAGTTCCTCATAAAGAGATGAAGGCATAATATTTATAGTGTAAATTGGCTCACGAATTCCAAAGAAGAAAGTTTCTCCACAATATATAAGGGTCATTAATTTAGATGTTTCGTTACCTCGTACCTTACCTTCGATGAATTTTGAGGTTTCAAGGTCTAACATAATCACTTCATTGTCCACTATTCGTTCTTCCATAAGATCCTTTAATATAACATTATTTATATTGGTAGCTTCGGGGTTCCTTTCTAGTTTCTTTGATCTCTTTTTATTTGTTCTTCTTGTTTTTGCCTTTTCTCGACGATCCCTTGAATAGGTATCGAGGAGAACTCTTCCATCAGCGCTCTTGCACGCTTCTTTTCTTCGAGGGGTTTACAGGGTTCCCATTATGTAGGTACCTACAAATGCCCTGCATAATCCTCAATAATTTTCTTTACTGAGTAAGAATCAATACTGAGGGTTTTAATCATTGTATTTGTTCTTTCATCTGCAAGGAAATCGTTAACGCAAGCATATTCAGAAAAACTATTTTTAAAGTTTTCTTTTTCTTTCATATTTTCCATTGCTTCCCTCATTTTTATTATTAGATTCCAAGCTTCATCATAGGTATAAGATAGAAAATTGCCATTAGAAGAAGTGGCTAGATTCACTATAATTTCAATATTTAGCCCTCCGTAAAAGTATGAGTGATTAACCAGTCAGGCAAATGATGATGGGGGCAATTATCTAGGTAACTTTCGTACCTTAGATATCCTTCATATAATCCCTCACCAGGATTATTTTTGAAACTAATAATAATACCTCTCATCCTGTGAGCTTTGATTTCTGAATAATATTTTGATAGGAACTTGGTTGTCAATTCCTTCCAAGTCCTTGGTGCTTCTGCACAAAAAGATCTGTACCAGTTGTAAACATTATTAGAGAGAGTTTGTCTAAACAACTAGATTTTAACCATATCAAGATTACAGTCATCGAAAATAAACAAACTGAGAATGTCTTCAAAGAATTGTAAGTGTCCATATGGACTCTCTTCATTGGTTCCTACAAATTTCGTAGAGTGCAATAGTTCAAATAATAAAAGGTGGATCTCTATTACATCCGGATTTATGCTTTTATTGACAGCTATAAAAGCGTCCATGGGCGAACCCATTTTCCTTACTGCCTCAAGCAGCTTTAAATGCTGAGTGATGGCCATTGTTGCAGTCCTGCAACTTAAGTAAAAATTAGTACAATGAAAGTAAATAAGTAAAAATAAAGTGACTTATAGTGCTAAGCTCCCTAGCAACGGTGCCAGAAAATAGCTTGATGACTACAAGTGCACAGATCGTTTGTATCTAGTTTCAAAATAAAGATATCGATCCCATAGGGAGCAGTAGGCGAAAGACTAAAATTCTTTTAACTACAACTAAATGATGTACTTAAGAAATAACATTAAGATGCAAGAAAAGTAGAGTTGTTTTTTGGTTTTAGGTTGAACAAGGTAATTTAAAGTAAAGCAAAACTTAATGCAGAAAGTAAGAATCGCGTGTGTATAGAACTTTGGAACTGCAGTACGGAAAAGGTGTTCTCGGGGAATGGTGGATACAGTGCTAGCAATTTAGACTAAGCGATCAAGATAATGCGTATGTATGTGGGAGGAGCTCCATATATGGAGAAATTGGCAGGAACCGCTACTCACATCGTCCTTCATAACCACAACCGACGAATAAACGAGATCAATCGTATTATTCCCCTATTGAGGTATTTCTCCCGTGGCATGGACATGGCTTAATGAGTTCTCCTTGACTTCCCAAGTTATCATGTAAGAAATGACAATAGCTTTATAGTCACAATAAGCGCTATCATCCCTCCATCTACTAACAAGTAATCCCCTTCATCGAGTCCCAATAGGAGGAAAATATTAAGGAGGTGCACAACTCCAAACATCAAGATGAAGACAATTAAAACATACGCAGAATGATGTATAACATAATAATCTCTATCTCATCTCAATCATGTGCTAGGGTTTCTCCATCTCCCCAAGAACTAGAGATCTACTCATACATGGAGGCAACCAACATCATGGCAATGGTAATGGAAGCAATCATAGATGAATAGTACTTGTAATAGTCCACAACGAGTACGAGAATTACAACAAGAGCTAGACAAGATGTAGATGGGATCGATGGAGATGTTGGTGATGAAGTGATGGATGATGAAGATCGATGCCTTAGCCTCCCGGATCTGTGCAGGTTGAAGCTGGATCCCTGGTGGATGGGTTCCCCCTCCAGATACCTTCCGGAGGTGAGGTTTTGGCGATTTCTGGGTGTTTTTTCTGTCGTATATCTGATCCAGTTTCACGGTGTGAAACTATTTGAGAAGGCGGAGGTGGCGCCAACTATATGACCGGAAAATTTGTTCCGGTCGTATAGTTGGTTGTTGAACCCTCTAGCTCGTTTGTTCGCTTCTGGTTTTCTTCTAATATTATTAATATTTCCCAAATAAGCGATTTACATTGTTTTTGACTTCTTCTCTACTCAGTACAACTGATCCATGCATTATATCCATTTCATCCATCATATGTCCTGACCCTAGTGAAAACAGACATAAAATGTGCGCTCGAGCACTGTAAAATACCAAGATCCTACACGTACAATGCAAAATAATAATTTAAAACATGATTCAAATATGCACTCATCACAAGCCCGGTGGAACAACGACGTTCTCCATCTCAGGCGCCACCATCATAGTGGCCTGATCTTCCTGCTAGGGCGAGTCTCCATCCGAGCGCAACACTGGGCGAGTTTTCTTGGTGCAACTTTTCTTCACCCTCCACTATTTTCGCGAAGGACCCTCCGTGGGAAAAATCAGATAAATGAGCCATGACGCGCGGGGCCAAGAAGAAGGGAGGCATAGGACGGGCCTTACCTGGAAGCTCCCGAAGCCTGGGAGCTTGACCTCCAGTGCCCTTGCTTCGTGCTAGGAGGAACAATGGTCACGCCTAGGCCTTGGCCCTTGACTTCCTCGGTGGCAGCCCTCACAGAAGAAACTGCTCCCATGACATGCTTCATGGGGGTCAGTGCACTACTGTGCTCCTTGCCAGGCGCAACCCCGGGGTCGCGCTTGCCCATGTCGCTTCTCGTCACCTCGGAGCCCCTAGAAGTGGCCCCTCAGTCGCTCCCCTCGAGAGTGATAGAAGACGAGACATGTCCTAGAGGATTCGGCCGCTTCCCCTTCAGGCCGGGAGGGAGAATCCCCCATTCGTCAAACTGAGGGAGCGACGCGAGAATATCAGCTTCTTGGGGTCCAAGTAGACTGGCAGTACCCCATCAGGAAGCTTCAGGGGGTGGTCATGTCGATCAGTTCGTGGAGGAACGTCTCCATGATGGAGTCATCAGTGATACCCTCTCACAGGGTCACGCGGTCCTCCGCCTCCAGATTCTAGAGATCCTTGCTATGCTTCTATAGTGGGGCGATGCGATAGAGAAGGAACTCCATGGCCACCATGGGACCGGTTAGGCCAGCAGTGCTTAGGGATGCGATGCTCTTGTTGAGGGCGTCGAACTTGTCGCCCTTCAGGCTCGCCGCGGACCACCGGTTCACAACCCTCGTGGCCAGCGTAGAGGGAAGTTGGAGGAAGCAGTTATTCTCCAAGGAATCTAGGTAGAGCCAACGCTTGTGTAAATCCTCCATTCACTTTGTCCAGCCCATGGGATGCCACGGTGCGCCATTCCTCATGAAGGAGAACTACTACAGGCTATCTGTGACGCACGGGATATGAGGTCTATGGCGCACGGGTCATGCACCACTGTCATCATGCCACTGATATTTTTTATCAGTGGCGCACATGGATATGCACCACAGATAGTCCACATCTAAGTGGCGCATCTCCAGCCGTGTGCCACGGATAGTCCACATCCCAGGGATACAGTTCCCTTATACGTGGCCCACCCCTCAGACATGTGCCACTGATGCCACAATTGGTATGCCACCGATATGTTTTTTGATTTTTTTATATGCTACCCTCGTATTTGTATAGGTATTGTATAGATATTATGAAGGTATTATACAGGTATATGTATACACAATGATAGTGATAATACTTATTAACACTAATTAGAATCCAAGACCGATCGAGTAAGGAACGAATTGTTGCACAAGTTGAGGTCCCAGACCGATCGAGTAGAAAGGTGGTCATCACATTACATATCAAGTGTTCACCTAAATTAAACTATGACCAAATACAGTAGAACCGCAACGACGGTGAGATGGACGGGACCACGACCAAGGCCTTCATCAGGTTCTTCCACCTAGCGTCATCTCGTAGGTGGTTCCTCCACCTAGCTTCTGCCATCTCTCTAGTCTTGTACCCTATGTAGTTGTTGGTGCTGAACTTGTTCACTTGTTTCTGACAGTCCTCCCACTCACTATGGACTCCTAGAACAAAACCCTTGTACACCACATACCACTTTGCCATCTGTGTACAAGGCAGATAGAATATTATGCAACAGAAAGCCAATGGTTAACATTATGCATGTTCACAAAAATTTGCAAAACAACAAAATGAAGATCATCTAGATCGAGCCATTGCAAGAAATATGAACTAGGGTCTCATACTTAGAGTGGACACATAAAATCACAGGGTTTTGTCAGTGAGCCATGTAGGATGCACAAGATATGTATATGTGCATATCACAAAGCTCACTAACACCACCACTAGGATCACATCCGAAATCAAGGCACACTTGTAGTGGCGCCCTAGCATTTTAATGATTGGTTGTTGCAACAAAAATAAGAACCAAAACTATGAACATCAAGTACTATAGGGTCTCATACTTATGTTGGACACGAAAATCATAGGGACAGCGTAAGCGAGCCAAGTAGGATGCACAAGATATGTATTTGTGCATATTACAAGGCTTGCTCCCACCGCCCCTAGCATCACATCCGAAATGAAGGCACACATGTATAGTGGCACCCTAGCATTTTAATCATCGGCCGTTGCAACAAGCAAGAACCAAAAATATGAACATGAAGTACTAAGGGACACATACTTTATGTTGAAACAAAAATACCATTGCTCACGATTATATAAGTAAGTATATCGAACGTCAAAACAATATATATAGAGAGCTAGGAACATCGTCGATCACAATAATTAATTTCAATGACCGTACAGTTTCGAGATTGGCAAGTTACTAATCAGTTTACAACGTCATAGACATCCAAAGATAGTTTGAAACTACATCCAACTAGTAAATTCAAATATCAAGACATCTGACTCGGCACAGGGAATGGTAGTACGCCGTCTTTCGTCATGAACTTCCTGTTGTCACCCTACATTTCAAGGCATTCTTCTATCTCGCGATTTCGCAATTTAATGTTGGTGTAGTGCAAGAAGCCCCCACTTCTGAGGACATCGTGATTGATGATTTCCAATAACTGAGTCTGGATGCGAAAGAATTGTTCTCTGAGATTATCACCCGCGTTGGTCGCCATATTTTGGGCCCACTTTCGGAGATGTGATGGCAGCTTAAGTAGTTGTTGATCCTGGATGAACCCGCTCATGTGATAGAGGACATAGAAGGCTTCATTTTTACTATATTCCGGCTACTTGACTCAGGGGAATTCCATTATGTGGGTAAACACGTGTTTGCCTTCCCTGACATGTTCCGCTCTCTTGCCGAAGTAGCCTCCAGCTAAGGCATAGGCGTTGAGAGCATCATCTAGAACCCTCTTTATGTTTCCATATAGTCTTTCTTCTTTATCAAACTTCCCGAGTCAAAATACGTGGCTTGCGAAAGCTTCGGGAAAATGTCGATGAGTGTGTAGTATTTATCTCTACACAAAACAATTCAAATGGAAATGTATTAAAAATAAATGATGCAAATCTAAAAAAACATGTTATGTATGGCCAGCGAATAAGTACTATACTTACTCGAGAAAGAAAGGCATGAGAAGGTAATCCTTTTTTCTATTCTTCATCATGAAGTCTTTTAGGTAATTCCGTACGAGTGACTGGTTCGCAGGGTTCAACAAAGCTCCTTTCACGCATGTAGGAAGGGTTTGCTATCGCGATGACCTGGGTTGTCTCTCTCGACCTTCATCGCCATGTTGAGCGGACTAGGGTATATTGCAGCCATTTCGAGTGAAACAAATTGAAGATGTATTCAAACCATAGGAAGAACATATTCGCAGGGGGGTGTATCGATGAAGCCCTTGCCCTCTAGCACTTTGACCACGAAAACAAGATGCAACGGATTTTTTTCTTTCTGAAGTTGATTCTCTAGAAACATAATACTATGATGCAGACTTTGCATAGGTGGAATTTTCGCTTTGAGCATCCTTGATTCTAGCATCGGCTTACCTGCTATGTGCATATTCCACAAGACATCCTTCGGTTCATATGGCACGCTATCCTGAGCCTGTATAGTCCTCGCCACCTTCGGAGCTAGCTGGCTCATAGCCTTTGGCTTCTTACTTCTTTTTCGACACGTCTTATGTTGACTAGGGACCACTAACTCCTCACCAGCCACATGGTGTAGTGTGGTAGGGCTGAAAACAATTCCACAATTGGCTTGTGGAGAATCAGTGCTAGGTGGACGCGTCTCTTGAGAACTGCGGAAGACTAGATGTTGCGTGCAGGTCGTAATGGGACTAGCTAGATCATCGCGAGCGCGACCGAAGGGTACAATAGAAGGCATGTAAATTCCATCATCAGTGCCAGTGTTGAGGAATGCATCCATGTTGTCATCATCACTATCATCGTGTGGCATATCCACTGGTGGTGGTGGCGGCGACGATGGCTTTGCGATGGCCTTGCCATGGCTTATGCTGGTGGCGATGACTGGTGGTGGTGGTGGTTCTGTCCGTGGGGTGGTGCCTCCCCCTGATACGAATCTGGGTCTTCGGCCATACCACGGGACTGCTGTGGCATCCTCCGAGGTTCAAGTTTTTGTCAGCTCCTTGAATGGGTGGTCAATGTTGTTGCATCTCGACAACACCCAAGCCATGGCAACCCTGAACATGCCATCATGCATGGGCTTGTTTTGGAACATGTGGTATAGCATCCCCGTATTTATACTTTTATAGGATGCCAAAGAATGAACTAGTATAGCCTCCCCAGGGCTCGTGCTGATATTTAAATTAGTTAAAATATTAGCCCGAGTCTTAGTAGACTTCTGACTCTGGTTACCATTCTGACTTATGAAAAGTTAATGCTTATAACCAGGATTTGTTGAAGAATATTTGCAACAAGCAGAGAGAGATCAGATCTCTCCGACTTGAAAAAGTGCAACTTAAAGTTGCAAGGGATGAAGCTAAAGGTAAATATTTCAGACTTCATTTTCATAGTTTTTTATTAGTAGCAGAATATTTATCCGACCTTATGTCTTGCTGCTGCAAAACTTGTGAAAAAGTCCTACAAAATGATTGAGCAAGCCAAATATTATAAATTCTTGGGGGTAGAGAATACTAACTTGCATGCTGAGATGGAAAACTCAAAGTAGATCACGAGACCAGCAATGCCAGTGTTCTTGAATATAGCAATCACACAACTAAGGCGCATGATCACACCATAGCCAAACAATACAAAACAATCTTGGACTTCCAAAATGCCTTGGACAGGGAGAAGGACACCTTCGAATCTCTTTGGAATGAACTCTGAAGTCTTTGTGAGGGACCAAAGTAGAAGATGCTATCTTTGGTAAGTTTGTTGTCCCTAAATTATTTCTTTTCCGACTTTGTATACTCAGATATATCATTGACCTTGATCTGTTATCATCAGGTCCTCTCAACATTATTGATGTCTCTTCATCTGAGCCTCGTACCAGCCGGCTTGTCGCCGTTGGGGACACGATCCACGACTTCCGCAAATCTTTGGAGGAAATTGGTGAATCCATCCAGTTCTCAGGCTTGACCTCAGTGTCAGCCTTTAAGCTACGAGACAAGGCAAAGGATATGGCCAAGATTTTCAAGGATTGGAACATGTCTTATGCATGCATAGCTACACAGAATGCCCTGACAATGGTAATGAGCCACCATGGAAGCATGGAGATATGGCAAGTTACTAAGGGTTATTCGACTGTCGATGAAGACGGCAATCCACAGAACATCAAACAAGTGTAAGAGGTTCTCAACAAAGGTTATCGTAACAACCCACTTTCAGCAACCATGATTATTTTCCAGAATGCAAAAATCAGGGGGAACAAAAACTTTTTCTTGTTTAGTGATGTAGTCATTTTTTGATTGATTGTTTTTGCTCATGCAACTAAATAGGAAGTAGAAGACACACTCATTACCTTACCCTCAGTTGACAAAAGCTATTTGACAAAACTGTCTTGGCTTATCTTTCATATTCTCAAATGTTCAGACATTTCAAAATCTAAGCCAAGATGCCTTTGAAACAACAATTATTTTGTTAGCTTCTATTTACAAAACTATGGAGATCTATATGATATAATCTCCATTTTGTTTTCAAGACAGAACTTTCAACTACTCTTACCCCTAGTTTTTTACAAAACCTTTTATAAAGCTTTTAAATTCTATTCTTGGTAGAAGTACCAAGAAGTCTTACCATCTTCAAAACTCAAACCTTTAAAACTACCCATCCTTATCTCAAGCTAGGCTTGATGATAACCTTAGTAGAAAATTGGTATGCTTGCTTAGATGAATTGCCTTGATCTGCTGCTTGATTTGTTTGCTTAGGAAGTAGTATGAGCTACTCTAGGAGCTCATCATCTAGGAATCAAATAAGTTAAAAAATACCAAAACCTAAGCACATTACCAAATCTTGATCTAACCTCTGGTCACTAAAGTGACTATCTAATCCCTTAACTAAATCACCCTCGAGTTAACCCTTGCTAGAAGCTTCCAAGTCAATGAAGACCAACTTCAAGCATGGATCCATTCCACTCAATCTACACTTCAACATCATCCAATTGATTATGAGTTTGGAACCTTTCATCCTCCCAAATTCATCCCCACTTGAATTCTAGTAAAAAACCTAAGTTTGCCAAAACAATGACCAAGTCTGGAAAACTATTATCAATATCACATCTTTGAGACTCTTTCTTTCTCAAACCATGGGCATTTTTAAAAATGCACTTAAACCATCTTGTAAACCATCTTAAAGAATCCCAAGAACCACACTTTCCCTTGGCTATACCATCCTTTAACCCACTTGTTCTTGATGGTTTTGCAGGCAAGAAATTAATCTTTTTTGAAAATCTTATCAACATGCCTACTTTGGTAGAAGCTCACATCTCCATGCTATCTTCTTTTGACCAACTCTTTGCTTGAGTGTGCTCTACTTATGAATGTATATGCATACATACTTCACTTGTTCCAATTGGAGCTCTGTGCTTCTAAAACCCACATGATTTGTGAAGCTAATTAATATTCTGCTATGACACCTTTATTATTATCCAAGTTTGGCATCAATCCTAGGAAAGATCAATCATGATCAACCTAGAAATTTTATAACATGGTGATCTACATAACCTGGTTTATCTATACATATAGCCCATGACCCAAGAGGATCTTTGAGGTCCAAGACCTAACAAAGTTTTGATGGTATAAAAATAACTTTAGCCAAGATCATAAATTTCATGTTTTATCCCAAGATCAAGTTTGATTTGCAAAACCCAAGGTTGAAAATGATTGATACATCTTGTGGACGTCATCTAGCTTGGATATAAAGATTTAGCAACTATTATCCACAATTTTTTTGACCTTAAAAGTATTTAATTCCTTTCATTTAACATAATCTCAAAACTCCTTTAAAGGAAAGTTGGTATTTCTCCAAAACACTTGTCAAAATTTAAGTACATCTGAGGCATAGATATCATACCCTATCATCCCACTTCAGAAATAAATATTTTTTGAAGAGTTCTAATAATTCATTTTTCCTATTTCCTTAAACGGTAGAAATGGAAAGATAATGGTTTTAAATACTTCTCTTCCACAATAAATCATGGGAAAATTCTCCAAAGTATGAATCACTATTTGGGACCATCTCAACCCAAAAACCCACTATGCCCAATTCAAAATATCAAATAAAATCAAGAAAACCATTTCAACACTTTTTTAATAAGTGACATAATGAGAATCTAAAATATTCAGAAAATTCTCAAATAACTCTTAGAGATGTGCCTTGACCATATCTATCTACTAGTATCATTTCCCCATCATTATAAGGTCAATTTTCTAGAGTCTCTTCATGATCACCACTAAGGCCAAAAATTGAATAACTTCCAAATCATTAAGCAAACCAACACCACAACCCTTGTATGATCACCACAGAAATCACCCCTCTGCCCTGGTTGACCTCCCACTATATCCATGCACTATAACAGATTTGTATTTTATGCTTGGACATGAAGGAGACACATGAGAGGTCATGTCCAAACCAATTATTTACTTTGCAGTAGCTCCCACCCTCTCCCTCTCTCTCTGCCCTCTGATCGACTAGAGCACCATCACACCCCCTCTCCTCTTCCTGTCATCAGCCCAAGCTAACTATACCCCTCCCCAATGTCCAAAATGCACATTTACACCATGAGCCTCTCATTTGTCTTTAAAAGGGCCAGAGACAACCAAGACACCCCTCTGCCTCTCATTTCACTCTTCTTGCACCCCAATATCTCTCCCACTCACTCCGAGCTCTTCTAGCCCTAGGAGAAGCCAAGAAAGCAGTTTTGACCAACTCCATGGCCATGCATGTATGCCCTCCTCCTAGTATCCCTCTCCCTTTTTCCAACATGCATGTCCCCCTGCTTAGATCTACCTCACCCTGCTTCTTTCCTTGCCCAGGATGAACCCAAGATCCCTCTCTAGCAAGATCTCGGGCACTCTCGCATGCGCCACCGCATGATCTATCCTCGGTCTCCGAATCCTCCTTACCTCCCCTCGCTAGAGTCATCGTTGCTCACCATGTTGTCCTACCGCCTTCCCGGCGTCTCTCCAGGCCCTCAGGTGAGCTCCCTGCTCTGCTCCCATCACGCCTAGGGGTTCCACTCTGTTGCTCTATCGAGACATGGGAGATGAGCTCTGGGTCATAGATCCCCCTTCTAATCGGGCAGCTGAGGGAGCCCCATACCCCTTCGGCATCCTCTAGTCCCTAACAGTCAGGCCCTTCCCTAGAGTTCAAACCTTATCGTACCACGCACTTCTCATATCGGGTGGGCCTTATTTCCCCAGGGCAACCCACTGCGGTGTAATTTTAGCATGTGGTCCTCGTTGCCTTTATTCAATTTCTGCCTCTCTATTAATTACCCTAGTTGGTTTAAATGCAAATAAAAATGAAAGATACATGAAAGTTTACAGATCTAAGTTTTAATGTGTACTCTAATATATTCTATAACATGCAGACTCAGCCCTAGGTCCATTTTAATTCTATTTATTTTTTGAGAAATAATCCACCCACATGTATCTTTTTCAAGCAATAAATCACTCAGAAAGTTTTATAAATCCAATTAGTGTGATTCCAACTTTCTCTGGAAGGTGTTTGATATACCTATCCAGTGGCATTAGTCTCATGCCAAGTGGAGTTATGGTTCCACTATAGTAAAAAGGTCAAAATCAATTTAGATCCATCATTAGAAAATTCCATAAGTCAATATGTACCAATTTTTGAGTTGATTCCAACTCCCAGTGAAGTCGTACTATAAGAACTATCAAACCCATAGAGATCAAGGTTTATTGACCCTCTAGTGAACTTTGGTGAATTAAAATCCTCTATGTAGGGTTATTCCACCAAATAAATCACTTCTGTAGTTTTACAACTCTCAAAATGATGAATCTAATTCCTATATAAAGGTATTCAATATACCTACCATGTGACTTTGGATTCATTTCAAAACCTTCTGTAAAATAAATGGAGTGAAAAACACAAATTTCTTGCAGAACTTATTTTGGGAATTTCCCAAGGGAATCCTGGTAATTATTTTATGGTGATTACAACTATAAAAAATCACAAACTCAAAGATATACAAAACCCTTTGAGGACAAATTTATCAGAGTTCCAAATCTTTTCTGGTGAATTATTCACCTAAACCAGGGTAATTTCCTCTATAAAATCCATATCTAATTAAAGAAAAGTGATAAAATCATGAAACCACTTTTGTTGGCCTTGTTATTTCTATAACTATTTAATTATATCATTTTCATAAATTGATATCATATAGACCCAAGCCCTAGTTCAAAACCCCTTCTTTAAATGTCATTGGACAAATAAATCATAAAAGCCACTCCACAAAGGCTAATAAAGTAATTCCAAGTACCATGAACTCAATCGATCGAAACTCTTGAAGATTACTATTGTGTTTTATGTTTGTTTGCTATATTTTACAAGTTCTTGTATGCCTTGTGTTGATTATGGCCTGGTATGCTTGCATGTATGACCCCTGACAATGATAGTTGCGATTATATCGAAGACCCGAAGAATATGGTTATCATTTGGTCATTATGGTATTCTAAGAATAAGTCTAGGGAAATTTTGCTAGATTGCTGACCGCAGGCAAGCCACCTTTTTTCATAAGCATTTTCCTACTATTTTTACTTATGTGTTTTACCTAATGTTTATGAAAACTGCATTGTTTTATTATATGATGATCTATACATGATAGTGGCTTGGCTCCTCCAAACCATTAAACTTTTATACCAATAGGTAAAACCCCTTTGAAGACACCTACTTTCCCCTAGTATTGTAAGTGGTGTATAACACCAAACCCCTTTGGAGACCCCGTTTAGCCAAAGAAAAAATATAGGATGGGAATACCCCGGAAAAGTTTACAAACTGTTTTATGATAAAACCTTGGTGAGGTTTGACCTACCAAGAGAGATTGAGAAAGAAAAAGGTTTTGTTTTAAAAATGATGCTAAAAAGGAGGAGGAGAAAATGTTTACGAAAACACACCCGTTTGTTTGTAGTTTGCTCGGACAATTAACCTGTGCAACCACATTACCCTGGAATGTGACGGGGCTTGGCTTGATGTTTGTTCACTCTGGTATGGGGTTCCTCAAGACCACTTATAAGGGATCATCTCCCTCGAATTTAGGGCTTTCCATAAAGAAAGGGTCATCTATAGAAACAATCTCCTAGGGAAGTGGGACCGCCCATGTAAGCGGCCAGGCGATACTATGAGCCCCTCATTGAAAGTGCACACTCCAAGATTGAGTGGATGCGCTCCAGTTGTCTTTTGAACGGTATCGGGCGTCCCGGCGTTGACAGGAACAACTCATAGTGTAGGGCCTATATCAGGGTGGCATTCGGAGAGTCTTGATCGGTTACTCAACCCACGATCCATTAGGGATCATGGTAGGGTACCAGGATGGTGTGGGTAAAGTGGACAACCTCTACAAAGTGTAAATCTATCGAATAGCCATGTCAACGTTCATGAACGGTTGGGAAGGTTACTGTAGAGCGGTGCTGGTTTTGTTTTCATAAAGGATTCTAAAAAAGAAAGGGATTTCTAAAGAGGGTGGTCCAGCGTGACCACGAAGGAATGAGGTGATCTCAAAAGATCATGGAGGATGAAAAGCCGGTCGAATGATGACCGTGTGATGAGAAAATGGGTGACCCAATCCTAGTGCTTTCCAAAACTTTTCAAAAGACTTTCAAAATGTTTTACAAATGTTTTCAACAAAGATATGTAGATGTTTATCTACAAGAGAAACTATTTTATAAAAGAACCTCTCGTGGAGCCCTCCTACTACTGCATATCCTATTGTTATTATATTCTTAAGGTGGTATGCGAGTACATTCAAAGTACTCACTAGCATTGTCCCTGCCTGTTGATGACTATGCGATCTAGCACGTTCTCCCATTTAGCTTCCTGTAGGTTAAGGCATGGCTCAGGCTCCACACTTCGATAAAATTCCGCTGACGATGACTAATGTAGCCATAATGGCAATTGAGGTATGACTTGTATCCGCTTAAGTAAAGGATTTTTTATTTTGATACTTGTCGATTATGTGCCACGACATACTAATCATGGGATCATGGTGTATGCATAACGGGGATTCTTTGAGGATTAATACGGGGGGCCCATAGTTATATTTGTGTGATCTTAAGCCCTTGTGTTGTTCCTATTATTCTAGTTCCTAAGAAAGATGGTATATGGCGTATGCGTGTAGATTGTAGAGCTATAAATAATATCACTATTCGATATCGTAATCCTATTCCATGTTTGGAAAATATGTTAGATGAATTGAATGGTGTTGCTGTTTTCTCTAAAATTGATTTGTGTAGTGGTTATCACAACATAAGGATGAAGGAAGGCGATGAATGGAAAATGCTTTTAAGACTAAGTTTGGTTCATAGGATTGGTTAGTAATGCCTTTTGGTTTAACTAATGCACCTAGTACTTCCATGAGATTAATGAACCATGTCTTAAGGAACTTTATTAGCAAATTTGTGGTTGTGTATTTTGCTAACATAGTAATCTACAATCGCAATGAAAATGAACATAGTGATCATATTAAATAATTCTTGCAAGTGTTACGAGATGCTAAGCTATATGGTAATCTTGAAAAGTGTACATTTTGCAAAGATAAGGTCATATTTCTAGGGTATGTTGTTTCTAAGAATGGAGTAGACGTAGATGCATCTAAAATTGAAGTAATTAAAAATTGGCCTACTCTATGAATGTGAGTCAAGTACAAAATTTTCATGGTCTAGCTGGGTTTCTATAGACATTTTTGAAAGATTTTAGTACTATTACTGCACCATGGAATGAACGAACTAAGAAAGGTGTACCTTTTCTATGTGGCATAACTCAATATCAAGCTTTTGATGAACTGAAAAGATTGTTAACTTCTTGACATGGTGGTGTCATGGCAGATGCCATGGGTAGGCTAAAGATGGGCCAATTTGTACTAGTGGTATCCAGAGAGGGATAGCATAGTGATTCAACACACGAAAGATAGAACAACAGACACGCGATGAACTGCTCAGAGATCTTATATTACGATCAAAGATAATACAGATGCTCCTTGAGAGGAAGGAGATGAAGTGCTCCTTCTCTCTACTCTCTCTAGGGTTCTTCCCTTAGGTAAAAAGATCCACCCCTCCCTTGGAGGCCCTGGATCACCTTATAAAGGGGTGGCCAGGATACATCTAGAGCTTACGTGGCCTGATATATGCTTGGAATATTCTTGTCCCAAAGAGGTAACTCGGCGTGCTCCTTTATCCTGTCCTCGGCCTCTATAAGGAAATGGCACAGATCCCACGCGATATGACCGTTGCCACTAGTGACTGTCACTACGTGACGATCTCTTCTGTAGCTAACCCTCTGACTCTTGTCGCTAGCGCTTGTCTCTTCCTAGATTCCCTTAGGAGAGAGAAAATCACTAACCCTAAGCACCTTCTTGAGCAAGCTAACTCCTGACTCGGCATAGGCATAGTTAATCCAGCCAAGTTGGTACCTGCAAAGGGAAAATGATTCTCTCCTCGTGTAGACATACTGTATATGTCGGCCGAGTCTTGCTAGTGCTTCCTAGGCTAGGGTAACCCGACCATTACCCGGTCAGCCCTTCTATGATTCGGCCAGCTCATTATTTGCCATGTCTTTACCTCGGCGGACCTTCTCCTTTTACCTCGGCTTTACCCTACCTAGGGTCATCCCCTAACACTAGTCCCTGAAGCTTGTGCGGTCTCATTGGGCCTTAGATGGTAAGGCCACAGCATGTTCAACTTTATTCCGATCTTAGTTCATCTTGCCGACATATGCTTATGTCGGCCTTCTCTGATCTTAACTCGACATCTCCTCGTGGTGATTCAGTTCTGACCTTGACTTCCTTTGGCTCTTTCCGAGTTACTTCTCATTGGCCGAGTCATAGTGTTACATCTGGGTTATCCCTCTTAGATGCCTATCTTCTCGTGTACACTTCCTTGTATCCTACGTGGAAGGTAATCATTACTTTTGCCTCATTTAAGGGCCATGATGTCAGTTATTGTGCACGCCGTCAAGGACTACTGCACCCCCATCAAATCATCTGGTGCCACTTTGATAACTACAGAGCCACGTCGTGTCACCTGATCTTCTGCTATGTGTGACCCTCTATGTGGCTCGCCATTGATGCGCTTGCTCGGGAAATACACGCCCACACTGTGTAGATCACCGCAATTAGTGATCCGACTACCCATGATGTGTGTGTGGTTAAATAGGGGAGCGGGGGAGGTCCTTAGCCACTTTCCCCCGTTCACCTCTCCTTCTTCTTCTTCCTAGCGCCGCCGCTATCGCCGCTCTATGATTAGCGATAGCACCGCTGCCTCCATCTTCTGTGCTTACTCTCTCCACCACAGTGTTGCTGCTAGCTACCGCTATAGGGCCGCACCAGTCTAGGCCCTTCTCCCCTGTTTCATATTCTGTGTTCAAGGAAGACGCTTTGGAGATGCCACAAGACGTCGCAGACGTGGAAGAACATGAAGAGGGCGGAGCCGCCCATGAGCGTGGTGCCTGGGACAGTTTTTGGATGATGCAAGATGAGATACATTGGCTTATTCACACACGCCGTGTCCCCGTAGGGGTCAGCTGCCGAATCCCCGACGACGAGCTTGTTGCCGCCCCCGAGGTTGGTGAGTTTGTGGTTTTCCTCACCCACTTCGCTCGCGGCTTCGGCCTTCTCATTAGCGACTTCTTCCATGATTTCCGCACAACTTTTGAACTCTGACCTCACCATCTCCCCGCGAATGCCATCACATCTCTTTTGGCTTATGCTTGTGGCATTGAGGGATATCTCGGCTTGTGGCCCACTATCTAGATTTGGTCCAAGTTCTTCGGATTCTGGGCTAACATTGTTCCGAATAAGGAGCTTCATCCCGATGATAACGCTTTGACCCAGTGCGGGGCAGCCTCGATTTCACCTCGGCAAGGTTCCATCATTCCCCGAGTCACGGGCTTGGAGTCCTGCAAAGGGTCGGCCAAGACGTTCTTTTACGTAAAGGATGATACCCCGGACGACAAGATTCGGCTGCCTCCCTTTTCTATAGGTGTCCCCAACAAGAAGAACTGGGAACACATCAAGTCCAACACCTTGGTCGTTCTAGCGGAGAAACACATCCTTGAGCTGATCGCTGACGAGCTAACCAGTGAGGATCTGATGCCCACTTTCATTCAAAGCCGAATTTGCCCACTACAGAAACTCACCCACAAACTCTGCCATATGAGCGGTCATCTTGGCCCCAACCGAGTTTCATCGAGATCGGGTTAAGTCCATCTTCAAGACAGCCTTGACCAAGGATTGGGAATGGGGACTAGAGCCCTATAACCGAGATTGGCCCGTTCCCCAAGTACTTCCTTTGAGTGAGGTTTTTCTGAGTTACATCTTGTATCGGCCTTTATCATTTATCTGACCTTTTTGCATTAGTTTATTCAAAAATTCCTTCAGCAAACCATCGAAGACGCCCATACCCTGATCCTCACTTGGGGCAAGCATCAGGATACCTCGGACCCGGAGGAGCCGGATTCCGAGGAATTCATGCCTGTCTCAGACTCTAGCTCCGGCCGATCCTCCGGTAAGACTTATGTCTTAAGGGATTAGACGGATGATGATGAAGGTGATGATGATGATGTTGAGATTCTTGAGGTACTTGATCCCATACCCATTTCTTACACCTTTCCGGCTGATCCCCCTCCAGCTAACCCAGCTGGTCAGGTGCACACATGCCTCGTGTTGTGGTGGGGGAACAACGCACCGTGAAGAAGCGAGCCGCTACCTCGGCTCCTCCGGCCGATCGAGCCAAACCCGGAAAAAGGTTCAAGAAAACAGGCAAGAAGCCCACGGTTCGGAAAGATCCTATGTCTAAGCCTCCTCCCTCTATATCCGGGTAAGCGTCTTTCTCCGGGTTACTCTTGTGTTTTCTGTTCTTCTTCATTTTCCTTGTATTTCTTGTTTCTGTTTTTCGATTTAGCTCATCTTTTTCCCTATATGATTCAGCAGAGCCACCGTGGACATCTCCCAAAGTTGCTGCATCATAGCCTCTCTTATTCATGATGGACCACCTTCTCCTTGTGGTGACACTCCTATCTTTAGCCCCGTCCGGGAGAACTCTCCCGCTATGCTGAATAATAGTCCACTTCGGTGGGAGGAGGGCGACATCAGCACAGGTGGAGGGGGTGCCCCTAAGGACATGCCTATGACAGATCAGCAGGATTCTTCCTCCGCCGCCCAGCAAGAAGATCGTGGTGCCAACAACATTGGCGCCGATAAAGTTTCTACCGAGGTGCCAGAAACACTGGCACCAGCTCAAACTCAACCTCCGCCTCAACCTCAGCAAGCTCCAACTTCAAGATCTCTCTAGCAAGCACGTCCAGTCTTGTCCAAATCTCCCCAGAATCGGCAAGAAGATCAACCTCGGCAGAGCCTCCTGACCAAGTTTACAGCGCTAGCTTTGGCGGCCGAAGCTCAACCCTTAGCTTCACAGTAGCAGGTCAAGCCAACAGCAAAGGACAAGAAAGCCGCCAAGGTTACCAGGGTCAAGAAAACTTTCGAGGTAGCCAAGGAAACACGCAAGGGATCAACAGCTGGGTCTGGGCAATGCACCATTGCTTCCATGACGCAACAGGGCAGTGCTACTTCTGGCCCTACTTTGGATAAGCAGATCATGCTGCACACCAGTTCAGCTGCTGCCAAAGTCGCTCGCGAAGCTGCACACGATAAAGGGTTAGTCCTGACTCGGACTCTGAATGGTGGGAGCCTCGTCTCACTCGCTGGTTTCACCGAGAACTGGAATAACGCTGAATACATTGATGTCAGCTCTAGGAATCCCGTGAAGTTCGGCTCTACGGAGATTGGTGCGCAGATGAACAGTACTAGCAAAGACATTGCTTATGTTGGAAAAATGATGGAGTTAAACCTTCCAGCCATCTTTTTACATATTCGCAAGTACTTGTACATATATCCTCCAGTCCCCGAGCCCCTGGGGAGTAAGACGTTACTCGGTCGGATGCTCTTAGCTACAAATTTGCGCTGTTTTTCCTTTATCTATTCCGGAATGCAAAGTATTCTAGCTTTGCTATTAGAACTTATATCAACAGTTCCATTAGCTATCCACCTAGATTTGAGTCGAGTTTTACTCGGTTCAATTCTTGAGTAGCCTCAAATATCCAATCACCTAGAGTCGGGTTAAGTTCCACTGGACTCGGATCTGAATAACTTCAAATATCCAATCACCTAGAGACGGGTTAAGTTCCACTCGACTCGAATCTAAATAACTTCAAATATCCAATCACCTATAGCCGGGTTAAGTTCCACTTGACTCGGATCTGAATAACTTCAAATATACAATCACCTAGTTCCTGGTTAAGTTCCACTTGACTCGGATCTGAATAGCTTCAAATATCCAGTCACCTAGAGCTAGGTTAATTTCCACTTGACGCGGGTCTGAATAACTTCAAACATCCAATCACTTAGAGTCGGGTTAAGTTCCACTTGACTCGGATTTGAGTAACTTTTACAGTTCTCGTTACTTATGAACTAACACTTTTCTTTTCAGATCACCACCAACCGCCACACCACCGAATTCCAGCAGCTTCTAGATGCACACAAGGAGCTTCTTCGAAGCATAAGGCCTTGCTACCGGAGCTGAAAAAGAGAGGTAAAGTTCTCTTTGCTACTTTTAGTTTGATTTCTTTTGATCTTGTCCTATCGAGTTAACTTTTGACTCGGATTCTTCCAGCGAATGTGGAGGCCCAGAATGAGGCGATGAAGAAGCAGGTGGCTAAGTTGAAAGGTACTTTCCTTTTCCTCTTTATCATTTGTCTTTTTTCCTTCTGGCTCGGTGGGTAATTATAGCTTTGCTCGGCCGGGTCGAAAAAAATTTAGTGTCTCTTCAGGATTGTGTTTCAATGCCTGAATTAACCCTCCACTTTCTCAAACAAGTAGGCCAACACCAAGCTCAGCTGAAGGAGAAGGACCAAGAAATCCTCGGCTCCAAGCCGAGATTGAGAAATTAAAAACCCTCCAGAAAACTGAACTTGATAAAGTTGAGTAGACCTTTGCCGAGGAGAAGGATCGGCTTAAGACTCAGCTCAATAAGGAGCAAGATTTATTGAAGGATGCCGAGGTCAAATTTGACTTGGTGAACCTTGAGCTGGAAAACTTCTGGAAGAAAGCTGCCGCTTGGTTGATGGACATTACCCGAATCAACAGTGTCATCACCCGTAAGTTTTTTTCGAGTTTTTTCTTATTTGCCGACCATTCTTGTTATGCCATCTGTTTCTTGCACTAACTTGTTCCTTTTTATTTGTTTTTCAGGAAACTTCCCTGAATCTCACACTTGTGTCATTACTGCTGTTAAGAAAGCCCGGGCTCAGAGAGGCATTCCGGCTGATTCTATCGCTGCGTACAACATGGACGACTCATTGATCAGCCTTTGGGCTCGAGTCAAAGTGATGAAGTCATTTGGGGTGGATCTTCTGGATGCAGCCATCCGGGTTTTCCACGTCCTTTGGCCAAATCAAACTACACCCAAGGGTCCCTCTCAGCTGGCCGAGAAACTCACAGAGAGCGAGACCATGTTGAATTTGTGGCGGGAATCTTTCATGCGGGTTGCCACCAACATAACCTTGGCCTTCGTGTTCTCATGGTATGACAGACTCAACCTAGACACACTTCAGAACATGTGTGATGGCTCCACGTGGATCAATGACCTGGTCCTAGTCGAGCAACGCCAGGTTCAAGCCTATCAGATGATCCAATATGGCCATTTCCATGTTTGGACTGAGGGCCCGAGTTTCCTGGATGAGGTGGATGATGGGTACGTTGAGGAGGGCACTGCCGAAGATCAAGAGGATGTGGATGATGATGAAGATGCCGAGGATGCTAAGTCAAACCTGGGCGAGGAAGGGGAGGCCAAGGTTGCCCACCCCTAGGCTGCTATTCCACCTCCTGCTACGGATGATCCGGATGCCGCTGCTCCTTGAGAGAAAAAACTTTTAACTTTGTTAAATCCCCAGTATGCCGGGTGTAGATGTATTAAACCATGGTTCATGTTTCTACCACTATGTTTTGTATGTCGAATCTGTTTGGGCGAAGTCCCCATAATTCATTTTCTTGTTCTCTCAATCTGATGACTCGGCTCACATCTACCATTTTTTGGCATTCGACTTACGAGTCCAAGGTCAACAAACTAAATTAACAATACTTTTGAAACTTCGAGGATTAGCTCAAAATCATTCAGCATAACAGTAAGTGAAGAAAGTAGATACAGGGGTTAGTCCAAAAAATAAACGTCGGCTCGATTACGCCCCTTTCCTTAGTTTTTTTCATGTGTGTAGCAATTCCTAACTTGTTCTCTTGCTTGCCATGAAGCCAAATATTTTTGAACAATAGCAAGTCGAAGGGTTAGCTTTTGGTGCCAACGCATTAGGAACTCGGCTAAGGGATAAGAACTTTAACACAGCCAACATAAAAAAGTAAATACGGAAAAATACAATTACTACTACGGCAATCCCCGAGTTTCTGCTCGGGTGTCAATATTTCATTGATAAGCTCATTGCCGACATACAGGCGGACATATGAGAGTTCGAGATACATACCCGTTTGGCTAAGTGTAAAACGGATGAAGTAGTGCTACATTCCATGGCCTTTTTGATTCTTCTCCTGCCCGGTTTGCCTTGTTCTTCTCCTACGGCTGAGCATCTATAAAATAATATGCATTATTGTGCAAAGCTTTTCTCATGATGAATGGTCCTTCCCATGGGGGTGATAGCTTATGCATGCCGGCGTTGCGCTGCACCAGCCGAAGTACTAAATCACCTTCCCATAAAACTAGGGGGTTCACTTTTTGGCTATGATAGAATTGGAGAATAGTGGCGTATAGCTTGTTGATTGATGAAAAGTTGTTCTTAGGCTCCATAATACTACTGGGAGTTTATCAATCCAGCAACCTGCTGACCTTTGCAGCGGCTCAATGAGCTGGGTTTTATCCCGGACAGTACTAGTCTGTTGGATCTTTCCACTTGCCCATTCGATGAGGGGTGTGACACCGATGTGACATATAGCCTTATTCTTTTGTCTTGCCAGAACCGAGCAAATGCTCCCTCGGAAAATTTTGTGCCATTGTGTGTTTTTATAGTGTGTGGATATCCGTATCTCAAGATAATGTCCTTGAGGAATGATATCCACATTTTCTGATTGGCTTTACCTCGATCCATTTCGTAAACTTCTCCACCATGACTAAGATATGGGTCATGTTTCCTCGGGTCGGCCTAAATGGTCCAATCATATCCAAGCACCACACAGCAAATGGCTAAGTGATAGGTATAGTCTTGAGTTCAGAGGCCGGCATATGTATCTTGCTAGCGTACCTCTGACACCCATTGCATTTTTTCACAAGGTCATCAGCCTGTTGCAAAGAACTGGGCCAAGAAAATCCATGCCAAAAAGCTTTGGCTACTAGGGCCCTGGACGAGGCGTGATGCCCACATTCGCCCTGATGTATATCTCGGAGGATTTCCTGCCCTTCTGCCGGATCAACACACCGATGCAGGACAATTGTGACACTTGTCTTGTATAACTCGGCATTGATTATGATATATTCCTTTGCTCTCGTCTACACTTTCCTTGAGAGTACCTCATCACTTGGCAAAACTCCATCCTATAAGAACACAAAGATCTGCTGCGCCCATGCTGGTATAGCACGGGCCAAGAAAAGAACTTCGTCAACCTCCATTGGATCTGCTGACATAACCTCTGTCGGATTAAACTGAAGAGTCCCCGGGTTTTGCAAGGCAGTCCCCGGGTTCACCTCGGTAGTCCCCGGGTTCACTGAGGTGTTCCCCCTGTCAATGTCCATTGGGGAAGTTTTTGATCCTCGATTTGCTGGGATATAAATTGATTTGGATTCTGGTGAGGGGTTAATAGATGGTTTTCTCTAATGATCCAAAGCAACTCCTGCCGAGATGGATTGCCGAGATGAACCCAGTTTAGATAATACGTCTGATGCATCATTTTTAGCTCTTGGCACATGATGGAATTCACATCCCTCAAAGTAGGCGCATATTTTTTGGATGTGAAATCTATACAGGGCCATGTTTACGTCCACTATATATTATGTATCCCAATATCGTTTGCTACTTTTAACACATGCACGAGCGCCTCATACTCGGCCACCTTGTTAGATGCTCGAAAATGGATCTCAAGCACATATTTCAATTGATCTTTCTTGGGAGAGGTAAGGACTACCCTGACCCCTAATCTGTCCTTCAATTTTGATCCGTCAAAGTGCATTCTCCAGCAATTTGACTTTGGCAAGGGTGGATCATATTGCATTTCTTCCCAATCCATGAAAAATTCGGCCATAGCCTGAGACTTGATTGCGTCCCTTCTATCGTATTGTGGAGCATATGGGGCTCACTCAATTGCCCATTTGGCGATCCGGCCACTTCCATCCTTGTTGCTCATTATCCCAGATATAGGTTCTACACATATCACCTTTATAGGGTGTTCTTCAAAATAGTGCTTAAGCTTCTTGGCCGCCATATGCCATTTTCTGATAATGAGGATAGTTCCGCTTTGAAGTGGATAACACTTCACTTAGATAATATATTGGCCTCTGCATCGACTTACCCTCCTCATTACGCTCCACCACATCACAACACTTATGACTCAGTTGGTCGTTGCTATATAGAGCAACATCGGCTCTTTGGATATTGGCGAAGCTAACACTGGTGTTGAGGCTAGCATCTATTTGAGCTCGTGAAACACACTATCTACTTGCGGTGTCCATATGAACTTATCCGTTTTTTCATTAGCTGATAGAGAGGTAATGCATTTTCTCCCAGCCGACATACAAAACGACTTAATGATGCCAGACAACCATTGAACTTCTGGACATCATTGAGGCACTTCGGCACTTCCATTGCTCGATAGCTCAGATTTTAGTTGGGTTCGCTTCGATACCTCGGCTAGATACAAGGAAACCGAGTAACTTTCCGACCGGGACACCGAAGGTGCATTTTTCCGGATTAAGATTCATTCAGAACCTTTTAAGTTCGCGAATGTTTTCCGAATATTATCTAAGGGAGTGTGACTCTCCTTGGTTTTTATCACCACATCATCGACATACACTTGGAAAATTTTGCCAATTTGATCATGTAAACATTTTTGCATGCACCTTTGATATGTTGTTCCTGCATTACGTAGGCCAAATGGCATAGTGAAATAGAAATAAGCCCCATATGGGGTAATAAAAGCAATCTTTATTTGATCATCTAGGTTCAAGGGTATCCGGTGGAAACCAGAATATGCATCTACGAATGACAAGAGCTCACATCCAGCGGTTGAGTCAATGACCTGATCTATCCTCGGTAGAGGGAATGGGTCTTTTGGGCATGCCTTATTCAGGTTCGTGTAATCGATACACATACGCCACACAACTGCCACGTTTGGGTCATCTTTCTTCTTTTCTACCAGCACCGGATTAGAAAACCAAACCTGGTAAAGTACTTCCATGATAAACCCGGCTGCAAGAAGCTGAGCTACCTCTTCACCAATGAATTTTCTTCTGTCTTTGGCGAAGCGCCGGAGAGGTTGCTTCACAGGCTTTGCGCCAGGTCTGACGTCAAAGAGTGCTCAGCTAGCTCCCTCGGCAGATCTTGCAGATCTTGTTTGGACCAAGCAAAGATATTCCGATTCTCACGGAGGAAGCTGACGAGCTCGCTTTCCTATTTATTGCCAAGTCCCACACCAATAGTCACAGTGCACTCTGGGAACTGATCATCAATTGGTACCTTCTTGGTATCTTTTGTCGGCTAAAACGACATACTCCCATGCGGGTTATGTCGGATAGCTGGTACATGGGGTACCTCGATCTGTCTAAGTTTGGCTACCTCTACGGCCCTGGGAAGGCTTCACGAGGGAGGGGCTCCCCCCTTGCAAGGTACATCAGGACCCCTCCTCTAGAGGCCTCTGGAGGGGGAAGACGTGAAGGTGACACATATCCCACCCAAGGGAAACGACAAGCACACCGACACATTGGTTGCTCCGGTTTCCACGGACCGTGAGGCTGGGTCTTGGTCAAAGGTGGAGCCGACACAACCCTGACCGGCTGACGGATGACTTTAGCGCGGGCAGGACCGCCTTTGGATACTTCGGTGCAAGAAGGGGGGCATGCGAGGCCGGACAAAGACAAGGAACATCAAAAGGGGAACGCTCTACCAACAGGGGGAGGGGCGTCCAGCACCCAAGACCTAGTCCACTAAAAAGTAGTCTCCTAGACAGGGATCACAAGGGGCGGCATTGTAGGCACCCTTGCCGCTCATGAACCGGGGGAAGAGGTCCAACGCTGCCCTATATGAGGAGTCTTTATCCTACCTTGTAAGAGGACGGATCCCAGAGATCCAAAACCCTAGACTTTCATCCGCCATTCTAACCTTGCGAGGCAACTGACCAATACAACCAAGCATGAGTAGGGGCTTTACCTCCTCACGAGGGTCCCGAACCTAGGTAAAAAATGTTGGGAATATGCCCTAGAGGCAATCATGTATGATGTTATTTCCAATGTATTCATAAAGTTATTGTCCATGTATGAACTACTAATATGTATCATTGAATATGTGATTTGATTGTGGAACTATGTATTCATGTTGTTTATACTAATTGTCCTTGGTCGTTAAGGTTGTGTAGGACACACAACTTATACTAATGTGAAAGTCGGCTGATGACACGGTTCCACTTGTCATGGGCATGGACATGCTATTCCAACTTACATGGATTCGGCTAAAGAGTTTAGCGAGTCGGACTGACCCATATTGAGGTACAACAAACAAGTCGTCATTTGTATGTCTCAATCAATGTAATCCGTAGACCTGAGGTTATTGCACAATCTGAGTTGAGGATCACCGACTCAGGTTTTGTCAAACGTTGTTCCATCACTAGGGAGTTATAAAGCCAGAGTTCGGGTCGACTGAGAATCAAGCTGCATGATGTGACTAACCAAGATGGGATTTTTCCCCTCCGACTGGAGAGATATTCTCTGGGCCCTCTCAGAAGATGTGATTCAGAAAGCATGGCCATGCACGACTCGGTTAAGTGTTAACCGAGGCGATCAACTAAGAGGTAGTCGGATGAATCACTTATCTCGGATTGAGAAAGAGAGTCGGACTATTTAAGGGATGACGATTATTCGCCTATAGTTTGACAAGGTATATCGTGAGGCAAAAGGGACTCAGACGAAAGTCGCATTGGAAGGTATGTCGTCATGACTCTTTGGTACTTGGGAGTTGGCACGTTCTGCTAGGAGCCGCTACCGACTGATCGGTCACGAGTGAGACTCGGATCGTGTCCGGGTTACCATGAGCCTGTCGGGTCACACACTTAAGAGCGGGAGCAAATTTGGGTTGGACCCAAAAAGGAAACGGACTCAGTTAGTGAATCCACGAAAGAGTCTTTAGCCACCACGAAAGAGTCTTGGGTCCGCCTATATATTTCCCTCGGGACGAAAACCCTAAGTACCCGATCAAAAATCCACGAAAGAGTCTTTAGCCACCGTCATCTCCATCCCTAGATCGGGAGGGATCTGAAGCTCTTCCCGACACCCTGCCGGAGAGGGGAATTCACCCTGGAGACCTTCTTCATCACCATGCAAGCCTCCGGTGTGATGCGTGAGTAGTTCATCCTTGGACTACAGATCCATGTAGTAGCTAGATGGCTGGTTTCTCCTCCTTTGTGCTTTCATGTTTAGATCTTGTGAGCTCCGTTCATGATCAAGATCATCTTTTTGTAATCCATACATGTTGTGTTTGCAGGGATCCGATGGATATTGAGATGCTATTTCAGACTGATTATTGATTCTATCATGTCTTTGTTATTTGAGATCTTGCATGCTTTCCGTTGTTAGTAGCTATCTTGGCCAAGTAGATGCTAGCAACTCCAAGAGTTAGTATTTATGCTCGATAGTGGGTTCATGCCTCTGGTAATCTAGGGAAGTGACAGAAATCTCTAAGGTACTAGATGTGTTGTTGCTACTAGGGAGAAAACAACAATCCTTTGTTCATAGAACAATCGTATTGTTTACTTTACATGCAGTTCGTAAAGCAATAATTTGTTTCTTGCAACTTAATACTGGAGGGGGTTCGGATGATAACCTGAAGGTGGATTATTAGTCATAGATGCAGTTGGATGTCGGTATATGTATTATGTTGTAATGCCCAATCAAGTCTCAAAGGAGTCAAGATGATTAGTATATGCATGTATTGCTTTCTCGGTGTTTGTCAATTGCCCCGTTGTAATTTGTTCATCCAGCATGTTATCTATCTAAGGAGAGCCACGTCTAGTGAACTATGGATACCGGTCCTTGTCTTTTACATACAATCTACATTCTTTTACTGCTTTGTGTTTACTTTCTGCAAACTTTTACTTCTTTCCATTTGATACGTTTAATCCTTTGTTTTCCGCAAAACACGGTGAGATTGACAACCTCATCGCAAGTTGGGGACAAAGTTCTGTGGTTGAGTTGTGCAGGTCTCCACGTTGCTACTAGCACCGGTAGTGTGCCCTGCCAAAGCTCAGCTAGTAACACCTTTGAGGTGTTTCCTTGCTCCTACTGGTTCGATTAAACCTTGGTTTCATAACTGAGGGAAACTTGCTGCTGTGCTCATCATACCTTCCTCTTGGGGTTCCCAACGAGCTCTACATCATCATCGCACCAGCACTTTTCTGGCGCCATACACAGAGCCATCAAGCATTTTTCTGGCGCCATCACTTCCCTTGCAATGTCTCATTGTGTCAAAGCCTCATATTCTTCTTCACTCGTAGAATGTGCCATTCTCATACGTAAGCATAACTCTTGTGTTGGTGCACTCATATGACTTGTGACCCTTCACTCCACACTTGAAGGAAGTAACATGACAATCCGATGTCATGTTGGAGGAGGATGCCATCGTGGTCTTTCTTTGCTTGGAAGAGCTTGGTGCTTGGTTTGTTGGCTTGGTGGAGGCATTTGCATTGATAAAAGAAACGTATGACTTGGTCTTCTCATAAGCATTCTCTTTTTGCAAGTGACGCTCGGCTTTGGTAGCTTGCTGGAGGAGCTCGGTGAGGTTCATGTACGGTAGGAAGTCAACAATTTTCCTTATTGGGTGGCTCAAACCGTTGAGGAACCTTTCAATTGTTTGCTCTTCAAGTTCTCTAACATCAGCTCGCATCATAGTCTTTTCCATTTCCTTGTAGAACTCTTCAATTGGCCTTGTGCCTTGACACAAACATTGTTGCTTGTCGAAGAGATCTTGTCTATAGTGGTCGGGGACAAATCTTTTGTATATCACTTTCTTCATTTCCATCCAAGTGCTAATTGGTGGTTCTTCTTGCTTCTCATGATGCTTTTGTTAATATTCCCAAACATTGTCATAGTCCTCAAACTCAAGAGATGCCATTGCAACTTTCTTCTCTTCTGAATAATTATTGACTCGAAAGATTTTATCAACCTTGAGCTCCCAATCAATGTATGCATCGACATCTTCTTCTCCTTTAAACTTGGGCATAGTGAATTTGAGCTTCCCGAACTTGCTTTGTTATTGCTCATGGTGGTAGTTGTGACATTCTTGTCTCATGCTTGCTTCACTTGGTGGGTGTGGTGGTGGAGGAGGAGATAGATTCTCTCGAGGTGGCGATGGAGGAGGAGCTTGATGGTCAAAGTATCTTCTATGCCTTTGCTTGGGATCATTTTCATTCATTGGTTGTTGGTGACGATGGTGGAGTTGAGCATGACTGTTGTTGAATCTAGCGCGGTGCACATCCTCATCATCATCACTTGTATCCCATTGTAGTTCTTGATTGATGTGATGTAGACAGTGGTCATGGCATGGGTGATGACACCTATCATCCTGATGGTCTTCACCATGACGTTCTTTCTCTTGTTGAGGTTGCACTTGTAACACTGCTTGGTGCAGTGGGTGACCACGTACTTCATGTTGATGTGGTTGAGCATGATTATCATGGTGTTGTTGATGTATTTCATGTTGCAGTTGTTGAGCTTGTGGATCAACCGCTTGTTCATGGCGATGACGAGCTTGGTGTTCCCCATTGTGGTGGTGGGGTTCCCCATGACGAGAGTGTGAGCACATATCGTCGCCATGACGACTTGAGGAACATGTACGAGACGAACTTGATGAGCTTGAATGATGTCCATGGTGGTTGTTGATGGCTGTGAAATACCACCTCTTTTAGCCATATAAAATGTGCCATTTATCTCTCATATCATGTTTCTTCCAGCTATAGCTATGCCTTATATGCATGACTTATAGTTCTCATTTACTTTCATATGAGCATTGCACATTTAGTAGTTTAGGTAGAATTTTATCACTTTCCTTGTCTATGACATGTGTGTAGGTGTTGGCGAAGATTATGGATAAAAAGGAACAAAGAGAGCATAGTATGGAGGAGTTGCATGGACGAGACAGCCATTTGAGAGGTTGGAAAAGTGAATTTATTTAACTTCTTAAAATAAATATCCAAGACAATGGGGTTGTAGCCCTCGATGATACGAACTCAACGAGCCAAAGAACACCCAAAATGGAGTTCATATGAAGAAATGGCAACCAAAATACTAAAAGATCTACAAGTTCAACGACCAACTATACGGCCGGAACTAAAAGTTCCCGCCGTATAGTTTGGTCGTATAGTGGGTAAAAAGGCCGCAAATGATGGGATTTCTCCCTAGAGAACCTCCAGAACCTTCCCTAAGTCATACGACGTTATTGAGGGAACCCTAGGGCACCCCCAAGGCCTATATAAAGGAGGAAGGACCCAAGAGAGAGCCACCAAGCCATATCCTCCACCACAGCGGAGCCCTGCTGCCGTGCCACCACCATAGGTGCCTCCAATCAGATCTACACCATCACCATCACACAAGAGGAGAAGGGACTAGGATGCAAGAGCAAGCACACAATGCTCTAGGAAACACAAGATGAGCTACTCTCGATAGGTTAGGTCACACACAAAGGAAGAAAGGGGGTTAACAAGGGTGGTGAAAGATATACCTTGTGGTGATGACAAACTTGCAACCGTTGGTGGAGGGATGGTTTGAGTACCATGGTGTCGATGTCGAGCGCGAGGCATTGTTGTAGAGTATTTTGTTAGAATGACAGACATGCACACAAAACACAAACATCAAAAGGAAATCAGTCGAAAAGGAAAATAAGATTTTTTGTTAGGGCCGAAGATTCCGAGGTATGGGGGCAGAGACTCCAGGGCTGTCGGCCGGGGACTCTGGTGTCGGGGCCAGCACACACGAACAGTTCGTGTTCTTCAGCAGAAATCCAGGCCTTTGATCCTCAAATCCAGAAATTTTTAACCAAAATGGGCTAGGAAACGCATGCAAATGGTATACCAACTTCAAACACAAGTTTCTTATGGATCAAAACCACAATCAACTCACCCAAAGGATAGATCGATCCAAAAGTGATTCGGGGCAATATTTTTAGTATTCTTTTAGTTTCTAGTGGAAATCATTGAACAAAGTCAAATTCATGGAAACCAAAAGCTCTGATACCAATTTGTTAGGGTTAACCTCTTAGGGTGGCCCGTTCTTCACAGATTCGAGGTGGGGAGTGAGGGAAACCCGATGAACACGACTCTAATGCAAGGTAAAGATACAAACGCATGCCAAAACACACACTATTTGATTGGCTCCTATTGGTTCGAACAACCAATCCAATAGAATCCTCAGCAAGATAACTTGCGGTAGAATCACCAAAGGAGAGATCGACAAGCGGATGATAGAATCCAAATCAAGGGGAGAGTAGAAACCAAGTAGAATCCCAAAGGGGAGATACCAAGCACTACTAGAATCCTTTACAAGGAGAGACCAAACAATTGAGGAGGGTCTTGACGACTTGGAGAAGGTCATCGTCTCCAAGGCCTTGTACAATTCATAGATGGACTATTGAGAGGGAGTTCCCATCTAGGGTTAGGCACATGCCTTAATTCATCGTCATCTCTAGGGTTTCAAAGAGGGAGTGGGGGTATATATATAGGCTAGCCACGAGCTAGGCGTATTTTAGGCATAAAGGGGAGTTTGGGGGGCGTTACATGGGATAGGCCCAACTCAAGGCGCACAGGCCAGTTTCAACTGCACCAGAGACTCCGAGTTCAAGGGGTCGGACACTACGGGGTGGCGAAGACTCTGGGTCGTCTTCAGTCTCCGGGCCAGTCTCTGGGGTGGTAGACAGAGAGCTCCAGGCGATAGTACGGAGTCCTTGGGGTGGCAGGCTGGAGACTCTCGTGTCCAGGGCCGGAGACTCAGGGGTCCGGGGGCAGAGACTCCGGTCTTGGTCCAGCAGCTTCTTGCATCTTCTCTTCCAGGCTTGTAGCTTGGGGGTCTTGGATCCAGGATAATCCTTGCCTCCTCCTCTTGGCATCATGGTAATGGGCCTAGTCACATGACTGACATTTGTCTTAAGTAGGATTCCATTTACATGATAGCCAATGGTAGGTAAGTGATGGAAGTAATTCACATTTGTAGGAGTGGTTGGTGTAGCATGATGTGGACCAATGGTGATTGCCATATATTTGGCTACATGAGGAGCCTGATGTGATGATCATCCAAGGATGCACGAGGGAGGAGAGGGAGGCATGCACACGGACCGAGGAGGAAATTGTCAAGAACAACAAGGAGGCGTTGAATACCCCGGATTATCTGGCCCTAACAGCCCCGAATAATCCGGCCCACCTCGAGAAATCCTGCTAAGAACTTTCTACGTGAGTGCTAGAGATGAGGGCAAATAATCCGGCCCCCCAAGGGCGGAAAATCATGCCTGATTACTGCAAGACGCGTCGATTTTTTGTATCGTACAATTCTGCTTCAAAGACCGTATTATTTGGCCCTCCTACACCGGATTATCTAACCCCCGATGGAACAGATCTATTCGGTTTGTATCACGACTTGTTTCGGTTGTTGGCCACCCATATAAGCCCTAGGACATCCCTTTAGATGAGGAACACTACATTTAAGATAAACCATAGTTCTTGGAGTTGCTAAGTGCAAACCATTGAATTCTTCCACACCAATTCATATCGATCTGGTATTGCTACTATAATCTAGTGTGATTAGTTATTTCATTGGGAATTAGCCAATTTCAAGTTTTGTGTGATCTGATGTTCCATTGGGGACTAGAAGATTGCAATTACCACTTCGTGGTCAGCGGCTACTTGCGCAAGTATGTGAAGTTGCGAATATCTAAAAGGGTTGAGATCTGTTGCATTGGCATCATGGATTAATCATCAAGAGGTTCATGAGCGTCATACAATTTATCTCGACCAACTATAAGCATATACCACCCTCTCTTACCGAGAAGATTGGACCACCCCATATCACACTCCATTTCCCTGTTAAGTGTTGTAGACATATTGGAATCTGTACCACTAGCAGTGGTAGCAAATTTCTTTTCGTGAGAAATGGACGAATCAAGTCTCGTCGATGTAGAAGCACGAAAATCTGAACAGGGAGTAAGTGTGATGCAGCCCGTCCAACGGACATCCCTACATCTACACCACCTAGTCCCCCAAGTGGACCAATGACTCGCGCCCGAGCCAAACTCCTACAAGTTGAGGTTAACTAGCTCCTCTCCTCGTGTTACTTTGATACATACTTGGATGGCTTGCTACTCCATGCAACTACTCTATGTATTATCAGATATGAAGCCCTAATGCATCGCCAAGCCTCCACGGATGAAGTATAAGGAGTTGGACGAGAAGAACATGTTGATGAGGCTCAAGCCCCGGAGTCTCCAGCCTCTAGACCCATTCTCTCTGGCCTAGACTCCGGGCCAGTCTCTGGACCCCTGCCTAGAGCGTTTAGTACACCCGCACGGAGTCTTCACCGGAGAGCATCACCACCCCCGGAGTTTCCGCGCACCCCGAAGTCTCCAGCCCAGCTACCCCGGAGTCTCTGCCCCTAGGACTCCGGGTAGGACTCCGGACCCTTCCTGGAGCTCTGTGTCTGCGACCCTGGAGTCTATCCCATAGTCCACGCTCTACCCCAGAGTCTCTGGCCACCCTAGAATTTCCAGTGTAAGCGAGACATGCATGTTAAAATCATTTTGGGCCTTCGGTCCATGTTCCCCAAATCCATCCAAACTTTACCCTTTATTGCCTAAAGTACCCCTGAACTAGTGGTTGGCCTATATATAGTCCCCCACCTCTATTGTAAACCCTAGACTAGATATTGGAAGTAGAAGACACCCTTGTGGATCTCTCTAGTTCTTGTCTCATGCTCCTTTCTAGAGGAGCACCAAATATCCTCCACCACATTGGAGTTGGCAACACGCCTCCCTCGTTGTACAAGGCCTTAGCATCGGAGTCCCTTGCCAATATGTCAAGATCTCACCAAGACTCCCTACTCACCATGTCGGTTCGAGAGAGAGAGAGAGATCTTTGCCTGACGCTAAACCTAGGGATTATGCCGGACCGGTCGCTGCTAGCGTGAGCTATTGGCTTGTATCGTGTATTTGCGTGAGTGTGTTCATCATGTTCTTCGTACGTGAGTTCGTGGTTTCATCCCTCCCTCTTTCCCCTGCACTTACCTCTCCATTTCCACGGGGATTTCTGAAAGATCGGGCATCCTTGAGGTTAGCCCTTAACATATTGGTATCAAGAGCTTCGTTGGTCACAAATTTTCCCTCCAATTTTTCTTGTATCCACCATAAATTCAAAAATCCCCCAAAAGAGCTCCAAATTTGCCATTGCATCGATCTCTTGATTTGGAGTGTTATTTGTGGTTTTGATTGGAGCAAATCTTGTCTTAGGTGTTGGTCCAGCTTTATCCTGTGTTTTCCTAGCCAAATTTGGCCAATTTTTCTCGGATTTGAGGCCCCAAGGCGTGGATTTCCGCTCAAGAACACGAGCAAGTGGAGCAGAAGCCCCGACCCCGGAGTCTCCAGCCTTAGACCCCGGAGTCCCCGGCCTGGACGTCTAGTTTTGATATATTTTTGCCTCTTATTCTGTTTTGGCTAATTTTCTCCTTTTTGTCTGTGTTCTGTGTGTGTCGTCAACTAACAACAGGCTTCCGCATCATCATCATCCGCGCTCATCGACACCACGGTCCACGAACATCCTCCCGCACCACCGGCGCTAAGTTCATCATCACCAATGAAGATATAACTTGTGTCACCTTGTTAACCCCATCTTTCTTTGTGTGTACCTATCCTATGATAGTGGCTCATATTGTGTTTGCTTGGCAATTGTGCATTTGTCCTTGGATACTGAGAGTGCCATAGCAATAGCAAGAGTGACTTCGTAGCATCAAGGGAGAGCAAAATAAGAACATGAAAAGAAAGAAAAGGATACAAAAAAGAAAAATAGTCTCCCATAGCAACAGAGAGTCTCAAGATTGTAAGAAAGAGAGAAAGAAGAGCACCCAAGGCAAGTGTACAAATCCATTGCTCATTTTTCCTCTTTGCAAACGTCACAGTTGCTCCTTGCATTGGCACGACACCGAGCGTAGTCTTCGTTAGGACATTTTGTTGCTCATTTTCATAGTCGTGTCAATCCCAACAATCTACACGTATGTGTATATAGTCGTAGGTTACCATCACCCTTTTGAGTTGTTGACATTTACCTATGACTTGAGTTTTGTTGGATTTTACCCACTTTTGACTATCCCTTTTCTTTTGGTTGGTTCTTTGGCATTCCACAACCCTAACCTACCACCAAAAGCTTTTGAGAGTCTTAGTCCTTTCTTTAATGTGAGGTTTCTTTGCGATTTCACTTTGCAAACTAATATTTCTCTCTTGTGGTTTCTAGTCTGGTGCAATCCCGGCTCACCAACTTCACTTGCCTCTAAGGGGGGCTCGCTCTGAGCATGTTTGGATCACTGTGAGGTAAAAGGCTAACACCACCATATTACACTTCCATATACAATCCTTGTGTGTTTTTCATGATGGATAGGCATGGTGAGTCGAGTTAACCACCTTCCCAAGAAGAAGAACAAGGCACGTACATGACACATGCAAGCCACTACATAACTGACATGAGTTTCGTGAACGTTGCAATACTCTTGAGACGCCACAAGATGAACAATTCAGCGAGACTCAAGTCGAGTTCAAGAACATCAAAAACCGCTTCGATGGCCTTAAAATGCAAATGCATGCAATGCATCACAACTTTGGCCATCAAAATGAAGTGCTCCAAACGTTCTGTCGCCGAAACAAATGACAAGCTTCGCCTACTCATCGACAGAATGACAAACAATACAAGACCACGTTCACGCGCATCAAACTCGTTACGTCACCATTCTCCTCTTCGTCAAGATCATCATCCAAGTGCTCCAAGACGCAATGACGCTGCCGTGGTTGAAGATGGAACCTCTTCACACTATGTACCTTCCCCATGGCACTCCACACCATCAAGCTATGATGGTGATTTCTCCTCAAGGCCCCAAGCAAGGCGAGAAGGACATCGTCATCACGCAACAGCACTAGTGATCCAACAAGCGCAACCATAAGTGGAACCTCAAGTACAACCTCAAGTCCACCACTATCGCCCGCGACACATACTTGACATAACAAGTGATGACTCCAACTTGGAGGAACAAGCTTATCACCGACATGAAGATCTCCAAGATCCTCCTCTTTGTCATCGCCGTCATGAACATCCACGCCGACACCATGGTCATCACGAGGTGCCTCCTCCACCACATCAAGACATGGAGCGTCAAATTTTACATGTTGAGTGACGCCCACCACGTCATGAGGTTCAAGACCATGATCTTCTTCATGAGGCCCAAGTGCCTAGCCCGCAACACCAATCGAGGAACGAGCCTCCTCTTCGTCAACAACCGCATCAAGTGGCTCCCCATCCTCATGAAGGGAATATGCCCTGAGAGGCAATAATAAAGTTGTTATTATGTATATTCCAAGTATATGATATATGTTTATTGTGCATGCTATAATTGTATTAATACGGAAACGTTAATACATGTGTGTTTAATAAACAAATGGAATGTTCCTAGTTATGCCTCTCTTTAAACTAGCTTGTTGATTAAAAAGATGATCAAAGTTTCCTGATCATGGACATTGGATGTTGTTAATAAGGAGGTCACAACATTGGGAAATGATGTGATGAACATTCATCCGAAGTATAGCATTACGATCAAAGTCATTGAGTTTATATTGCTATAACATCATACAAAGTAATCCTAGTCCTTAGACCATGAGATCATGTTAATCACTAACACCAGAGGAATATCTTGATAACATAAAACGTCACACGCTAAATAGCTTGATGTCTGCAAGTGCACAAATCGTTTGTAGCTAGTTTGAAAGTATAGATATCGATCCAACAGGGATCCCAAAGCTAAGTGTTTATGAGTGAAGTCTCTATCACACTCAAAGTTGTCACAGGTCTTTGAGTGAATTGACTTCAAGTGTGGAAATAAGATTGAAATTTGGATTCAACTGGATGTATTTAAATAAAACTAAATTGTAAACTTTAGGAATAAACAGCATAAAAGTAAAGAACGATTTGATTGTTTGTGGTTTTCTGCAGATGACAAAGAAGGCGCATGGAGATACAGTTCATGGTGATAGTGACTATGCCAGGTGGATGAATGATAAGTGTAACAATTATAATCCTATAAATATTTGTGTAGGCAAGCAACCCATAATTAGCCGGAACTCCTCTTGGTAGATTTCATCCCAACTTCAATATAATAGCCTGTTACCAAAACCATGGTCTATCACTAGACGATTAAGATCCTTCAGGTTGCTTAGCAATTAAGCTCCTTGGATTAGACTAATGCAATAAGCACAGTGGTTCCTCATTATCCTCAAGTAAAACTAGTTTCCCATTGATATCCCCGTGTCACTCGGGGATCTCCGGTCTGCTAGCGAACAAGATCCTATATATGTAGAACAAAGCATCATGTTGTCTGTGCCCTTAATTGGACAACAAGCATTAGGTATCCCACAGATAGTCAAGCACACATAGTATAATGATTAAAATCAATAACAAACTAATGGAAAATGGAGGCACATCACATCTCACAAATCCCTTACATATCCCATGCCAAAGGAAGTTACTCACGCATGAGAGAAGAAAGCATCATCGATATAATTAAATAAAGGGAGTTCTTCTCGATATTACCATGAAGATCCACAATAATAATAGAAAGGTAATCCAACACAATTCAAGATAGGAAGAAACAATCTCAAACCCTAATCTTGCAAGGTGAAGATCTCTCTCTCTCAAGTACAAGTAATGTCTATGAGGGTGTGATGGCTAGGAGGTCGAAGATCGTTGAGTGAGATGAACAATGCCTTCCCCTTCTTCTCCGGATCTCTCTTTTCTTCCTTCTAGATGGGATGGCAGCTGTTGTGTTATGATTTCGCATCTGGCCTCTTCACGAAAGTTGTCCCTTTTGACAAGATGGAGGCGTCGGGAACTATACGACCGGAAAAATATTCCTGTTGTATAGTTGGTCGTTAAAGCTTCTGTCTACCTCCCTTGATTGCTTCCAAAAAGAGACTTGCTTGTTTTCGCTTGAATATTGTGTTTCTCTTGTTAAAACCTTCCGTTGATGTTCAGAACCTGAAACATACATTAAAACCAAGTTTTCTTTGCTACCGAAGTATTAGCGTTAGGTAAAGCTAGAAAACGATCAAAACTAGAAGAAAGCCATCAATAAAAACCAACAAAAATATATCGAATCTCATAGCTATCAAATAACTAATAACAATTGATTATAGTAGCAATACACGAGATTGATATGAATTGGTGCTGAGTAATTCAGAGGATTGCTTGTAGAAAATCTGTATGGAACTAGGGTTTATCTTAAACATGATCTACTCCTCTACTGTGGTGACCCAAGTAACTTATATGGTAGGGGCGACCAACTAACCGTGGACATGACTCGGTTTGACTTAAACTAGATATAAACCGACCCGAACATGGGTTCGGCCGAACGGGTACACAGACCCACTTGTGGTGGCATGCATTGGACTTATGTACATGTGTCATGTGCTTTCTTGTGCGCCACCTGGCCATCTCTTCAGAACTGGATATCCTCCTGTTGTAGTGCACCTTCCTCCCTCTCCCCCTCGTGCACTGATCAGTCTATTTTTGAAGCATATTTACCTTATGTGTTTGCATACGTAGAGTTAGGATTTTGGTATTTTACGGTGCTCACGCGCATATTTTACCTTTGTTTCAATGGGATCCCAAATTATTAAGTCTTTTATGCATATATCATTTGGGACTGTCATGTTATGTAATAATATGATATTTCTAAGTAATAAATGTCATTTAAATAATTTTTCCATGCACATGGGAGAAGAGAGGATGCTAGGAAAGGCGATAGATGGTTTAATGACCATAAGTACGGGCTGAGCTTGCTCGTACCACCTGTCAGCGTGTCCACATCGTCAAATATTCTCACCTTGTGAAGATGGCATAGAGATCCGACATTCACAAAAACTTTCAGCCTCAAAACACCACACTAGAGAGCGACCTGGAGGAGGAACTAGGAGAAGGAAATCCTTGCTACTTCACGGATCATTGGAGGACATCACATCATCTCCTTCATCATCAACCACTGCATCTACATCACCATTACTTTTCCCCTCTTCATACATTAGATCTTGTTGTAATTCCAAATACAATTGTGGTTTGCATTTGATCTAGCTTTATACTTTTTACCCATCCATATGAATATGATGATGTTGTTGATTGCCTCCATGTGTTAGTAGTTCCCTTCGTTCTTGGAGAGATGGAGAAACCCTAGCTTTATTATGAAATGAAATAAAGATGAGCTATAACTTTTTCCATGATCCATTGATCTATGATATCGTGTTAGATCTCTCTCTTTAGATGGTATGTGAAGTCGGCCACATATCATTTTCCTCCGAGAGTAAAGAGAGGGAGATACCCTTTTGGACGTGTATGGGAGTATGTCCAGTGCAAATCGGTGATAGTACGAATTGGCTTATAACATGCATAGTCAAAAGGGGGAATTAAGAGGGACTCACTAAGCTTATTACGTTATCCATGGGTAAACCCTTAATTGTGGTGGCTTGTACGAGTTATTTCTCTCAGGCATCGCAGTGGTTATTTAGAGATGATCTCAATAACTGATTCAAGAAGCGACTCATCACAAGTCTTGTAGTGAACATTTTATTATTGAGCTCTCTCCACATATGTCATTACCTTATACTAGTGGTGTATCATACATCCCCGAGAACGCTTTAGCCTTATTGAGTTCCAACACCATTTCCCAATGATTTCACTATTGTTTACTTTTCTTGATTTTATTACTTTCTTGCACAGTTTTACAAAACCTTTGAAACATCCTTTACTTGAAATCAAAGGCATCTTACAAGTATCCTTTGGTAGGTAGTGACAAGGGGCATAAAGACCTCAACCAAATAGCTCTCTGTGGGTTCGACACTCTTATTTTGAAAGTGGCTACAACTGATATGTGCTCTTGCAGCCATCACACACGCATTGGTGTTCCATGCTTGTGTCTCCTCTTGCTGCAGCTCTCCTCTTCCTCGTGCAATGCTTGTGGTTATCAATGAACCTAATCATACATAGATGCATAGCTACATAGATACATAGATGCATAGCTTTAGGCTATATAAAGTTCTCATTAAGTAATACATTAGGTTTAGCTAAGAGTGAGTTCACATGTTGTTCAAGTAGCTTGGCACTATCCCTTGTAATGGGTCCAATCCTTATCATATTAGACTTGTTCTTCGCAACAACATCTTTAGCTTCAATAGGAGTAGGAGAGATAGTGGAATAGTATGGATGTCCTCATAACAACATCAACATCCTATAGTGCTCTAATGTCTTTGCCAATCTTGTTCAAGGTCATGCTCCCCGGTGGACTATGCAATGGGCACCACTACAACAAGGAATAATACCTGGCAGATGGCATCTATCCAAGATGGTATTTTTCAAGGAGCAAGGATGTCGAGAGGGCGTTTGGTGTGCTCCAAGCCTGATTTGATGTTGCCTGGTACCCTGCTCCTGGTCAAAAGATCAGATGGTGGGAGGTGATGAATGCTTGTGTGATCATGCACAACATGATCATTGAGAGTGAGCGGGAGGAGACGGTGATTGACACTGAACCATATTTCAGACAAGGTCCTTTTTTGCAGTTGTCGATCATGAGGTGTCGACATCATGGGGTGCCTTCCTCGCTATGCATCAGAAGATCTGAAACCGACATACGCATCAACAATTGCAGCAGAGTATGGTGGAGCAACTATGGAGGCGCAGAGACCTAGTTTGATGTGCTCTAATTTGTGTTTCAAAACTTGTTAAATTCATTCCTAACTATATGACTTATTGTACTATTTTCTAGCTTTGGTCGAACCATTCGCCGAATGTATGCCGAATTTATATTTGAGGTGACGAATTTATGCCGAATTTGAAGAGTTCCGTAACAGAAATAAAAAAAATTCTAGCAACGCGAACGACATAGCCAAGATCTAGTCTATGCAGATGTAGGGTAACAAAGAGACGCAGTGTTCATATCTTTGAAAACTGAAAGTGCTTGTCATTTCATGAAAAACTTGAATGATGTAGTCGTCAGTGTAGCCGACCTCAAGGTCGTGTCAGCGTACAAGCTCCAAGCTCCAAGCGACGAGCACCACAACTAGCAGTTCCTCCACGGTACTACACACATCTGCTGTAGAGACGTCTCCCGGACATAGGTCTAGCTAAGGAACAAATGAATATTGATCCAGATGGAAAGTCCAACAGCATGATGGTGTGCGTATAGTGGATAAACCACTGTCCCCATATGCATGTTCATGTTGGCACGCGAAATTGCCGTCAACACGAGGATAACCAGTCGTACTTTCGCGATGACGAACTGGTGCTTTTCGAGCAAAGCAACAAAGGATCATCGTTTTTGTATAGGCGAGACAACCGTAGGGCTTCTAGGGGTCAGCAGCGAAGAACAATAAAGAAAAACATACGGGAAAAAGTAGATTGTTTTTTTTGAACAGCGATTGTTTCTCCAATAGGCCACGACCTATATATTAGGCCGCGGGACTTTGTACGGAACTACAAAACTAAAACCGAGTAGGACTTCCCTTCCCTTGATTCGGTTACCACATGTGACCTGCCTAATCTATTCTCTAGCATGTAACAGATGCAAATATGGTTACGTGTAAAATATTCTTAGAAACAATGAAATACTCTGGCCCGATGATGGGTTATGTGAATTCCTGCTACACTTTTCCTTGCGTGACTGCATTGCCTCTGCAAATAATACTCAGCTTGATATCCGAAACCAGCGAGTCCCTGGTACTAGCAAAATAGTTGGATGCATCACAAAATTTCAACTTGACGTCTGAAACTTGGCAGTAGCAGTTTATCCAGATGCATTATAGAATCTCTTCAGAACTCGTCCTAGCTATTTAACTGCTATTTCATGCAAACATGTTCATGCAAAAATACATGTTGCAGTACTCAAACATTTTGTCGACTAACTGATTAGCTTGATAGACTATTAATCTGGCCTATATATTTCTATTAGCCAATTTTTTAGTTTTTCTTTTTTTTTCAAAAAGAGTATATATTAATATCACGGAGATATCAATTACAGCCAACCTCTGCAACAACGCATGCCCTAGCGGTCTTACGGACGAACACAGCCCAGAAAGAAGAAAAAAGAATTACAAAAAGGAAGAAAAGTCCCGCTACGAAGAACTATTCCTCAAAGCAATGATAGTGACACCACCAAAACAACACCAGTAGTCCACCACTCCAATAACAACACCTTTAAGAAGAAAACAGTGCACAAGCGCTGTCGTTGCCGAATCAAAGATCATATGTTTTCACCCCGGAGAAAGTCCTCGCTCGCAAAGCAATGCCTTCAACAAGGCCATTACCAGGCACAACCAGTTAAGGGCAGACCTTGGTTTTCACCCTGTAAGGTAAGACTGGAAACTCCTCCTGTGTTGTCTTCCCCCACAAATAGTTGCTGCTGCAAGTCACAGATCATGCAGCCAGTTCGCCGTCACCACAAAGACTCAAATCACCATTGATGTCGTCATATTTCCGCTTTCCTCACATTCTCCGCATCTGACTTCACCATGGCTTATTGAATGGCACTTGGTGGAAAAAAACAGCAGAGCTTCACAACGCTCCCGCTGAAACCAAATGGCCAGAAAAACAAGGTGCACATGACTGAATACCTTCCGATTTAGCAATCTCCAAGCATAATGCACCCATGGGAGTTCGCCGACGGAGCCTTCCGGAACCCGCATCTCCAGGCTAGATCCACGAGTGCAAGCAACAAGCAGATCTTTGTCTTCACGTTGAAGGAACCCTTGGACCGCTCACCATTATTGGACAGAGCAACAAGTCCCCACGCCGCCTTCCGCCGCCAGTCCCCTCCGGCGGAATAGGAGACAATCCTACAGTAACCATGTCCCCCCGTCGGTCTGTCAACCCGAGCAAGAAGCAATATGCCGCCTCCCCATGCACCTTCAGCAACCAAAAGGCCGCACCGATGCCGGATCTAGGCGGAAGCCTAGACCTACGACCACAGCCGCCACACCTTGCGCCAATACCCATATGGGAAAGCCACCGCCGCAACAGATCCGGGCATCCGCCCAGCCACCGCAAACAGCAGATCTCCATGATCGGATCTCATGTCCGGGGGAAGCCACCGCCGCCACACGACCAGGGGCCCTGCCCTAGCCGCCGCGCGCAGCCGAAAAACCAGTGTGTAACTACGTCGGACCCTACGCTCTAAGTTCAAGCCGGGATGAACCAAAAGTGGATAAGGGATGTTACAGCGGGGGCCCAGGGCCACCCACGTGTAGGCCCGTCGACCGCCCTATCCACTTCCAAGAACATCAGGACAAGAGCGAGCAGCGTAGTCGACAGGAAAAGAGATCAAATACATACACAAGTGAGTATGTATGCAAGCTACCTTACAACAGTTCTCAGAGCCATACCATCTAAAAGAAATAGAAATATTGCAACGCCATACGGCAAGATCCAAATATCCTAGATAGAGATAATAGTTTAGGATAGCTCCTCATACATCAATCAACAGAGTATCAAGCGGAAACGGAAAACAAGATCCGAGTACGGATAAGAAGCAAATCGGCATAAGATGCCACATAAATAAGCATATCCCGCCCACAGATCTCACAGATCTCCATCCCCGGAATCTCTACACCGAGTGATCATTGCCAACATCATCTGTTTCCTCCACCCAGTATCTATCTTGCGAATACACCTGTTCATCTGAATCAAACAATTTATCGTGTGAGACCGTAGGGGTACTCAGCTAGTCTTTATGCCTCTAAAGGGGACATATACCTGGGGTGACGCAATTGCAGCAAAAGATAATAACTAACAAGTCTATAGATACCCGCTAACCATCCGCCTAACCAATGATAAACGGATGTCCGTTAATTAGAAACAACAGTTATAACAGTATAAAGTAACAGATCCATCCTCCTTCTCGCTTACCAACGAGAAAGCGGACGAACAACCCATCCGTTGGCAGTTTTATTAATCATTCCATGAATATCGCACTAATTACCTGTCAGATATTTAGTCAAATTAAAGACGGTACTTTAGTTATGCTTGTCTATGATCGAGAAATTGTGCTCCAAGTCGTCCATAACCACGGACACAACTTTCAGAAAGATTTACCCTGCAGGGGTGCACAAATAGCGACACACACACGATCAACCTCGGAAAAACCAAATCAAAACCCAACGAGGCTTTCACGACAAAGCAATCACAGGATTCATAAAAGATTTCAGGGGGCCACCCCACTAAGCTACCCGCAATGAAGTTGGCCGGCTCTGAGACGGACCCAGGGTTTGTGTGACGCCAGCAATTTGGGAACTTCGAAGTGTGGACTGGCTTGTCGTCACAAATAAAACGTGTCACGATCCAAAACAGTACAGGTGCTCCACGCACAATCGTAAATAAAGCAGTAAAGCATGGCATAGGTGCAGGATAGTAATAAAGCCCCAAACTAGTTTGTGGCCTCAAAAAATAAGAAATGAATCAAGCTCTGGCTAAGGGGGATCCATAGGGTCTCCCGGATGTGGATAGTGCGATAATCAAGGAACAGGTATTAAGTACTCGGGGCCTACGGGACACAAGTGGACATGAAAAACCAAATAGCAAATATTGCCCACCGGTGCCTCTTTCATTAGTTATCCCATTACTACTCAGGGTAAGTTGTTTAGGTACCTCGTTAACCATCAGACACTCACATACCCTACACATGCTGTTCTACGACTCGCATGGCTCCAACAACTCCTGTAGTAGTGGCTCATTGGATGGAGGAACAAGCTCGGTGGGGTTTAAAAGTTAAGGTTATGCAGTACTTGGGATTCAATTTAATGCAATCGCGACTCCATGATGCAAGAATAATATAGAAGTAATAGATACTATATGTATGCAAGCATGTGGTAGTGTTTGCCTGGTAGCTCAGTTGTAGTGAGAGATAGATCTGGATAGTACTCCTGGGATTCCTGATAATTCTCCTGCTCGGCGTCTATTCGAAAAGGACCAAACAAACAAGGGCCAATATAAATAAAGTGCGCAAGCATATGAATAAAATGCGACAAGCAACCAAGCATGCCATGATGAATGATGCATAATTTACATGGTATAGCATAGCATGGCATGGGTGTGGTGTGGGGACAATAAAATAGCACTTTTAGTATTTATTAGGCATATTTTAGTGGCATAAACCATTCAGATTTTGATAGTTATACATGATGCATGCTTCAATTCATATTATGGAATGCATAAACAGAACGGGCTTGTCGCGCTGATCGATTTAGACATATTATTTGTCAAATTTGGAATTACAGAATTAAAGTTATTAATTTATTAAGATAAAGGCATTTATTGCAAATTTAATCATCTCGAAAATTTCAATTAGTCAAACATTATTTTGGATGGCATATTTGAATTCCTAGCATTTTTCTGATCAAAAACATATATCAAAAGCACTATTTGGAATTAGCAATGTACATATATGATTTATTTCCCTTTTAATAGAAAAAGTCAAATTGGTTTAACGTTTATATATTAATATTAATAATTATTTAAAACCAAAACAGATATTATTAATCTTCAAAAGAGTTCAAACATTTTTGGTTTTAGAAATTTTTCCAAATTCAAAAGTTTCGACCTCGGGTCAAATAGTCAAGGTTTAAATTCAGATTTGAAAACTGGTTTGACTTTTATCAGAAGGTCCAAGGGCTTAGGTGGAAAAGGTTCATAGAAAACCGACTGTCGGTTGGGAGAAGTAAAGGCCGATGGTTAGTTTTGCAAAAGCAGCAAGAACTTGCGTGTTCTGACTCTAACGAACTGAATTCGACAGCGCGAAATCAGTTAGCTAGAGCCAACTTCCCTGCAAGATTTCGAGCTCGATTTTTATCCGATATATGTGTGGTTTGTTTCTAGGAGTATAGGGTACATAGGACCATACAAAGACATGAATAAACTCGCAGGTTATGGACTGGAACATTGTATAAACGCTGATGAATAGAGGCCACAATACTGTACGTTAACTGTCGGGCGAACTTCCGTTTTGACATTGCAACGTCTGATCTTGCGATGACGAGCACGAGCGGGTCCGTGGTCGGAATTGATCGTGCCCGGGCTCTATGCAAACCTGGAACAATATTCTACCTCTTGGAGGGTAAGGATAAAACGGAGACGAACTAAGGATGCCGGAAATCAATGCTGAACAGAGGCTGTTGCGGCTGTTGCGCGCGAAATTAAAGTTTGACAACTTCTGTGGCGTGCTGGTGCTACCTTCCGAGCATGAACAAGACCACGATTCTACACCGATTGGGGAGTGGGATGGCTTGTTAGAAACAAGGGTGCTTGGAGATTGATATGGCGCAAGAATCTCAGCAAGAGATTGACTATGAAGGGCATGAGCGTGTGAAGAACATAGGGACACGCACGACGGTGTTTGGCATGTGCCGAAAACGGCGAGTCGTCACTGACGGCATGTTGGAGACGTTCCTAGTACTCGCGGATGGTGTGGTGGTGTGCAGGGTGTCGTGGACCATCTCCACGGACGCAAGGGCTCATGTGGCACAAAGCAACAACAAGCAGAGGCGGGCATCGGGTGCTCAACAACGACGGTAGTGTGTACCAGAAGCAAAACAAGTAGAGGAAGCTGCTGGGAGGTGGATTAGCTCACCGTGAAACTTGATGATAGGAACGCTAGGCTTGGGGTCGACGGTGAATTTCACATGGCCGACGAGTTGCTAGTGCTTCTGTGTGTACAGGGGCGACGTCGACCACTTCAGCTGTTCCAGGCAGCCTCCACCTATCTCCTGGTACTATACTGCTTCAGAAGGAGGGCGCGTAGCTTCTCCACGCCTGCGTGGCTCCGATGGCGGTTGTGAACAGCGGCGTATGGAGGAGGATGAGCTAGGGTTTAGCCATGGTGTGGAGCGGAGAACTGGGGAAAACGAGATCGAGATCCTGATCTGGTGGGGTGGTTGCGAGAGGATAGGGACGCCAGCTGCTGCTTTTTTTTAGCAGAGGAGGGAGGGCTCACAGCAAGGATGTTAGGTTGTCCAACTCAAGCACGTGATCGAGAAGGAAGGAGAGAAACAGGGCGTGGGTCGCTACTATTGCGGGCTGGGAGTGGCTCGCCCAGGTGTGATCGGTGAAGGGTTCAGGTGCACCAGCTGGGTGTGGGATCGAACGCACTAGGGTGCTTCGGTTGGTCCAAGAAGCTAGGTAATTTAGAAATAGATTAGGTGTATGTGTGATTAATTATACACACGGTAGGATTAGGTTTAGACTAGATTTTCTAGCTAGGGATAATAGCTAAAAAGATAGAGATAGAGTTTAGGTTTAGAAGGAAAGGTAAAATTAGGAAAAGAAAACATGTAGCTCTAGGAAAACAAATTAAAATAAAGCCACATGTACGATGAATATTAGATGAAAGTAGAGCATTGATAAAGTGAGCAAAAATCTACTAAGCCAAAGGAATAAACTTGAATTTAATAGGAGGAGAAGCATGCATAAGGGACATTGCATGCACAGCTCGATATTGCTTGTGAGCTCTAGTTTGTGAAAACAACTAGAGACTCTTACATATGAGCAAGAATTAGGGCATATTCGAATAGAAGCATATGGGTAGAATTGGAATGCAAATAAAAATAAGAAACCCTTATGGAATATCTGTGGTGGAATGGAAAGTAAGGTCATATGACAAGGTATGTTGGCACGTTAGTGGATGGGAGGAATTAAAGAGATATGCCCTCAACTCATTTTGGGCATTTAACATTATCTCACGACGCAAATACAATATATCAAGAAGCAAATACAATATATCAGATAGCAAATACAAGTGATACAAATACATATGAGAGAAGAACCAAATAAAAGAGGTTTTATATGATGCTCAAATGCAATGTGGCATGGTGACATGAGCATGATATAATGATGATGCACTAATTATATGTAGGAAGTAGAAATATATAGACTAGACAAGTAGCATTACAATTGTTAGACAATTGGGATGCTACAACTCTCCCCCACTAAACAATAATCTCGGCCCGAGATTCCTAGGAAAAAGAAAAAAGGCACACGGAGAGGCGGCTGTTCAGAACGAAGGTAATCCTCGCGTTCCCAAATTTATGAACAACGGAATGGTGCACCCATTACACCTTGCAAAACCTGCTAGACTTGTTTCGAGTCTTGCGTTTTGCTTCATAGAGACAAAGGGCTTGAAGAACCTGGAGAATTGTTGTGAGATGAGAAAGATAGGATGAAGCTCCGATGTTCTCGAGAACACGATAAAATAATAGAAACACTTCTTGAAAGAATTATGAAAAGGTGATGTATCAAGGAGAATTTCTTCTCCTCAATACGCGAAAGTTGTGGAATAAAGCATTGCAGCCATAGAGAATTCTGAAAGAGTTGTTATAAAAGGAACTTCAGCGAAAGGAAGGTAATCTCCCCACTTCAAGCCGAAGGATAGACACATCGATGGGTTTAAAGATCAACAAATGCACATGAATATGATTCTTTGTTTCGCCGAAAGAAAAGAGTGACTTTGGAGAAGTACGAAGCACTATAAAAAAATAGCATTGCTTCTTCCCTCAGATTTAAGAAATGAAGTTTGGAGAAAACCACATTGTCTTCAAGCAATAGAGTTCTTGATAACAACAAAAGGATTTGGGTTAGGAGTTCTCGGACTTGAATCTTCTTGCACCGGTAAGAACCAAAGGATCACGCAATTGAGGTGTGCAGATATATCTTCAAGCGAAGTAGATGATGCTAGATCACGGTAGAATTCCTGAGGAAGAAGTTGAATGATGAATCTCTGGAGGTTACTGCAAGATGCGTATTGCTTTCCTTTATCATGAGGTTATTGCAATAGATTTTGTGATTGATGGCGTCGTACATAACTGGCTTTACCAAGAGGAAGGAATTGACAGATTGAAAACAGATATATCTTCCATCCATCTTGTCTGACGATGTCAAGCTCCGGTAGAAAGAAGAGGACGGAGAAGATTTTGCATTTTTTCCACCAGATTGTTGAAGATTTTGCTCCATGTTGAAATAGACGTGACCACAAACACGATATTATTGATTACGGTTTTCAGAGGACACTCTGGAAAACAAGGACAGAAGTAAAAGTCTCAAGAGATAAAGGCCACTTCTGACTTCTGTGGAATGAGTAAATTGCATTAATCCACCAATTCAATGTACAAAGTGAATGATATGAGTAGTGGTATGGTCATGACTCCATCCCACACCCAAATCATTACTCCGTACATGAATAGGAAAATCGTGCAACCCAACTCTCAGAATTTAGACTGGAGATCTTGACAAGTAGAAATCCTGAAGTTTCATAAGGAACAAGTTTGATGCAAACACTTCGTCAGCTCCAAACTAGATAACATTGATGGTGTTGGCATCGTGTTGGAAGTCCCAAGCCATCAGAAAGATATGAATGAAGATCATGGAGAACAGCTGCAAGATTCAACAAACAAAGAAAAAGGTGGCACCAACTTGAATAGAACGATTACAAAAGATCTCAAAAGTCTTCATGGCATCCGTCGGATTGAGCATAGAAGATAGAGAGAGGATTTCAAAAGGTTTCTTGCTGGGCGGATGACCAAAAGGATTTCTCATCCTTCTTAAGAATATTTGAGAGATATTTAGCAGTCTGGAGAATCTTCAGCAGAACAGCGATGAAAACTTGCCAAACCAGTAAAAACTCTAGATTTGGTTGAAAGTGGAGGATGGAATTAACAATTGACTTGATGATTCCAGAATGGTAGCGATGTCCTTATCAGATAGACATGGCCAAGATAGGTGACTTCAAAAAGTTAGAACTTACACTTTGAAAACTTTGCACATATGCGTGTTCTCGAAGCTTGGGAGAATGATAAGTAGATGTTCTTCATGTTCTTGCACTGATATAGAATATGCGAGAATATCTTCAAGATATACCACCATGAATTTAACGAGATATTCCAAGAATACCAAGTTCATGAAGCGGAATACAAACGAATGCTCGAAACACTTTATGAGCTCAACGCTCATCAAAAGATCAACATTAAGAGCAAGGTTCGTGTTGAAGAGATGCACTGTCAGAATAGATTATCTGGCCCTTCGGAAGATAAAAGAGATGTCCACTTGTTCACATAGTCGATTGGATCACCGGTTGCAAAGATAAAGAGATATTGGATAAAGGAGCGATGAAAACTCATGCATTAAGCAAAGCTACCAGAGATGAAAGGATGAGATTCTCTTGTAACAAAGATCACTGTTGCGGATATGGAGTTCAAAAGGATATGAAGCACGATAGTTGGATGAAAATACCACATAAGTGCATTAAGAAACCTCCGGATTGCCGAAGATACTTGAATATGACATAGATATGATCAGGGTACAACTCAAAATCACAAGAGATCACCGCATCATTTGGAGGATTAGATTGATAGCATTAACCATATTCCACTCAGGATAGGTGTCATATAACAATACCGAGAACCCAATTACAATCACAAGCATTGGCTCGACACAAGTTATGTATTTAGCCCCAAAAGAATTGATGATAAAGTAGAACTTCAGATTTAGGCGCCGGTAGCAAAATATCAAGTTAGCATGGACATGCCGATAAAAGAAGGTGAATAGTGTATCTCACACGACTGAAAAGGAGTGTGGAAACACAGATGTATCAAAGAAAAAAATTCTGCATTTTTCGGCATTAAAATACCAACTAGATGCGCAAAACCACTTAACAGATAGAGATTAGCAACTCCACATTCTGTGAAAGCATGCAGGACGGAAGAACACCCTTAACAAGATTGCGTCGGTAACAAAGAGTAAGACAGATCGCGTCGGTTTACAAAATACTATCGGTATGAAATGTACCAACAGTTGATAATCAAAGGTAGACTGCGAAGCAAGGTTGGATGCAACAGATAGACAAAGAATTAACACACATATCCTATGGTACTATGGAAACCCCAAACACGTGAATCCTAGTTTGAATTTTTAGAAGAGGATTGATAAACGTTACACTTCCTCCAGAAAAGGGTGGGTGGGTGGGTAAGAAGAAAAATAGAAGCATTCCTACTCTCACGTTTAGTTTTTCCCTAGTATACATCGCTACCAAAATATTTTCTAGACTGACAACGACCATCTAGCTGAGACCCTGAAGGGCGAAATGGCTCGGATACCAATTGTAACTACCTCGGACCCTACGCTCTAAGTTCAAGCCTGGATGACCCAAAAGTGGAATAGGGATGTTACAGCGGGGGCCCAGGGCCACCCACGTGTAGGCCCGTCGACCGCCCTATCCACTTCCAAGAACATCGGGACAAGAGCGAGTGGCATAGTCGACAGGAAAAGAGATCAAATACATACACAAGTGAGTATATATGCAATCTATCTTACAACAGTTCTCAGAGCCATACCATCTAAAAGAAATAGAAATATTGCAAAGCCATACGGCAAGATCGAAATATCCTAGATATAGATAATAGTTTTGGATAGCTCCTCATACATCAATCAACAGAGTATCAAGCGGAAACGAAAAACAAGATCCGAGTACGGATAAGAAGCAAATCGGCATAAGATGCCACATACATAAGCATATCCCGCCCACAGATCTCACGGATGTCCATCCCCAGAATCTCTACACCGAGTAATCGTTGCCAACATCATTTGTTTCCTCCACCCAGTATCCATCTTGCGAATACACCTGTTCATCTGAATCAAACAATTTATCGTGTGAGACCCTAGGGGTACTCAGCAAGTCTTTATGCCTCTAAAGGGGACATATACCTGGGGTCACGTGATTGTAGCAAAATATGATAACTAACAAGTCTATAGATACCCGCTAACCATCCGCCTAACCAATGATAGACGGATGTCCGTTAATTAGAAACAACAGTTATAACAGTATAAAGTAACAGATCCATCCTCCTTCTCACTTACCAACGAGAAAGCAGACGAACAACCCATCCGTTGGCAGTTTTATTAATCATTTCATGAATATTGCACTAATTACTAGTCAGATATTTAGTCAAATTAAAGACGGTACTTTAGTTATGCTTGTCTATGATCGAGAAACTGTGCTCCAAGTCGTCCATAACCGCAGACACGGCTTTCAGAAAGATTTACCCTGCAGGGGTGCACAAATAGCAACACACACACGATCAACCTCGGAAAAACCAAATCAAAACCCAACGAGGCTTTCATGACAAAGCAATCACAGGATTCATAAAATATTTCAGGGGGCCACCCCACTAAGCTACCCGCAACAAAGTTGGCCGGCTCCGAGACGGACCCAGAGTTTGTGTAGACGGCGGTAAACGACTGGAAACCCGAAAGTGTGACTGGGCTTGTCGATACAGCGAAAACGTGTCACGATCCAAAACAGTACAGGTGCTCCACGCACAATCGTAAATAAAGCAGTAAAGCATGACATATGTGCGGGATAGTAATAAAGCCCCAAAATAGTTTGTGGCCCCAAGAAATAAGAAATGAATCAAGCTCTGGCTAAGGGGGATCCATAGGGTCTCCCGGATGTGGATAGTGCGAATAATCAAGGAACAGGTATCAAGTACTCGGGGCCTACGGGACACAAGTGGACATAAAAAACCAAATAGCAAATATTGCCCACCGGTGCCTCTTTCATTAGTTATCCCATTACTACTCAGGTTAAGTTGTTTAGGTACCTCGTTAACCATTAAACACTCACATAACCTACACATGCTGTTCTACGACTCGCATGGCTCAAACAACTCCTGTAGTAGTGGCTCATGGGATGGAGGAACAAGCTCGGTGGGGTTTAAAAGTAAAGGCTATGCAGTACTTGCGATTCAATTTAATGCAATCCCGACTCCATGATGCAAGAATAAGATAGAAGCAATAGGTACTATATGTATGCAAGCATGTGGTAGTGCTTGCCTGGTAGCTCAGTTGAACTGAGAGATGGATCTGGGTAGTACTCCTAGGATTCCTGATAATTCCCCTGCTCGGCTTCTATTCGAAAAGAACCAAACAAACAAGAGCCAATATAAATAAAGTGCGCAAGCATATGAATAAAATGCGACAAGCAACCAAGCATGCCATGATGAATGATGCACAATTTATATGGCATAGCATAACATGGCATGGGTGAGGTGTGGGGACAGTAAAATAGCACTTTTAGTATTTATTAGGCATATTTTAGTGGCATAAACCATTCAGGTTTTGATAGTTATACATGATGAATGCTTCAATTCATATTATGTAATGCATAAACAGAACGGGCTCGTCACGCTGATCGATTTAGACATATTATTTGTCAAATTTGGAATTACAGAATTAAAGTTATTAATTTATTAAGATAAATGAATTTATTGCAAATTTAATCATATCGAAAATTTAAATTAGTCAAACATTATTTTGATGGCATATTTGAATTCCTGGCATTTTTCTGATCAAAAACATATATCAAAAGCACTATTTGGAATTAGCAATGTACATATATGATTTATTTCCCTTTTAATAGAAAAAGTCAAATTGGTTTAACGTTTATATATTAATATTAACCATTATTTAAAACCAAAACAGATATTATTAATCTTCAAAAGAGTTCAAACATTTTTGGTCTTAGAAATTTTTCCAAATTCAAAAGTTTCGACCTCGGGTCAAATAGTCAAGGTTTAAATTCAGATTTGAAAACTGGTTTGACTTTTATCAGAAGATCCAGGGGCATAGGTGGAAAAGGTTCAGAGAAAAAGGACTGTCGGTTGGGAGAAGTAAAGGCCGATGGTTAGTTTTGCAAAAGCAGCAAGAACTTGCGTGTTCTGACTCTAACGAACTAAGTTCGACAGCGCAAAATCAGTTAGCTAGAGCCAACTTCCCTGCAAGATTCCGAGCTCAATTTTGATCCGATATATGTGTGGTTTGTTTCTAGGAGTATAGGGTACATAGGACCTTATAAAGACATGAATAAACTCGCCGGCTATGGACTCGAACATTGTATAAATGCTGATGAACAGAGGCCACAATACTGTACGTTAACTGTCGGGCGAACTTCCATTTTGACATTGCAACGTCTGATCTTGCGATGACGAGCACGAGCGGCTCCGTGGTCGGAATCGATCGTGGCCGGGCTCTATGGAAACTTCGAACAATAATCTACCTCTTGGAGGGTAAGGATAAACCGGAGACGACTGAGGATGCCAGAAATCAATGCTGAACAGAGGCTGTTGCTGCTGTTGCGCGTGAAATTAAAGTTCGACAACTTCTGTGGCGTGCTGGTGCTACCTTCTGAGCATGAACACGACCATGATTCTGCACCGATTGGGGAGTGGGATGTCTTATTAGAAACAGGGGTGCTATGAGATTGATATGGCGCAAGAATCTCAGCAAGAGATTGACTATGAAGGGTGTGAGCGTGTGAAGAACAGAGGGATATGCATGGCAGTGTTTGGCATGTGCCGACAACGGCGAGTCGTCGGGGACAGCATGATGGAGAGGTTCCTGGTACTCGCGAATGGTGGGGTGGTGTGCAGGGTGTCGTGGACCATCTCCATGGACGCAAGGGCTCATGCGGCAGAGAGCAACAACAAGCCGAGGCGGGCATCGAGTGCTCAACAGCGACGGCAGTGCGTACCGGAAGCAAAACAAGTAGAGGAAGCTGCTGGGAGGTGGACTAGCTCACCGTGAGCCTTGATGACAGGAACGCTGGGCTTGGGTCGACGGTAAATTTGGCATAGCCGACGAGTTGCTAGTGCTGCTGCGTGTACAGGGGCGGCATCGACCGCTGCAGCTGTTCCAGGCAGCCTCCACCTAGCTCCTAGTACCGTACTGCTTCAGAAGGAGGGCGCGGCGCGTAGCTTCTCCATGCCTGCGTGGCTCCGGTGGCGGTTGTGAACAGCGTGATGGGTTCGTAGCACGGAAAACAAAAAATTTCTACCGCAAGAACAAACAAAACCCAGATCTAATCTAGATAAAAGCCAAGATCTAATCTATTAGACATGTGCAACGAGATAGATCTGTACTAACCCTTGTAGATCTAAAAGCCTTGTGCGAGATCGGATCTCGTGGTTTATATAGACAATCACTTGCCGATCTCAAGATGGAGTAAACGATCCTTCTGGTGCCGCGTTCCGGCAGCGATTCCGCAGTCGGTCACACGTGCGGAGTCGAAGCAGACCTTCCTCTCCCCGTTCCAGCGAGCAGCGGAGGTAGTAGATCTCTCCACGAAATCCCAGCAGCACGACGGTGTGGTGGTGGTGGTGGAGTAGAGAATTCTGCAGGGCTTCGCCTAAGCCAGAGCAGATGGAAGGGGGAGGAGAGAGGCGGCTAGGGTTTTGGAGTGGGAGGGGGCAAAGGGGGGTGGCGCCTCCACCCCTCTATATATAGAGGGAGGGGTGCGGCCTAGGGTTCCCACCCCTAGGCCCACCTTAGGGCAGCACAAGGGAGCTTGGGGGGAGAGTCCTTCCCCCCCAAGTTTCCTTTACTTACCCTTTAAGTTTCCCTTTATCCTTTCTTGGTTTTCAAGTAAACTCCAAAAAATCTTCTAGAACCTTCCGGAACATTCCGAAACCTTCTAGAATCCCCATATAAATACTCCAGAACATTTCCTAACTTAGAAAATGATCTCCATTATATGAATCTTATTCTCCGGACAATTCCAGATCTCCTCGTGATGTCCCGGATCCAATCCGAGACTCCGAACAACATTCGGTCTCCAACGCACATTCCATATCTACTTAAAACATCTTCGAACCTTAAGTGTGTCACCCTACGGTTCGTGAATATGCAGACATGATGGAGACACCTCTCCGATCAATAACCATCAGCGGGATCCGAGATCCATGGCTCCCACATACTCAACGATGACTTCGTGATCGATAGAACCATTAACATACGAAACCAATTCCCTTTGTCACGCGATACTCTACTTATCCAAGGTTTGATCGTCGGTATCTCCATACTACTTCTACCTCGTTACTGATAAGTACTCTTTACTCGTTCCATGTTATGTCATCCCTTGTGACCTAGTCACATGCTTGCAAGCTAACTAGATGACATTCCACCGAGAGGGCCCAGAGCATATCTATCCGTCATATGGATGGACAAATCCCAATCTTGGTCCATGCGCTTCAACACATACTTTCAGAATACCCAATGACACCTTTATAACCACCCGATTCTAAGCGGTGTTTGATGTCATCAAAGTACCCATCCGGTGATGGTGATTAACATAACCTCATGGTCGAAGGATTAGGTTACTATGCATTTGAAAGCTTGTAGCAATACGAACTTAATGACTTGATCTTATGCTACGCTTACTATGGGTGTATGTGTCCATCACATCATTCTCCTAATGATATAACCTTGTTATTAATGACATCCAATGTCCATGATCAGGAAACCATGATCATCAATTAACCATGTTTTGCTCTAGGGAGAGGTTTAGTCAACGGATCTGCCACATTCAGATCAGTGTGTACTTTGGAAATCTTTATGTCACCATCTCGGACATACTCGCGAATAGCATGGAAACATAGCTTGATGTGCTTCAGCTTGCTATGTGACCTTGGCTCCTGTGCATTAGCTATGGAACATGTGTTGTCACAGTAGATGGCCATCGGGTCCAACGCACTAGGAACCATGCCAAGTTCAGTAATGAACTCCTTCATCCATATGGCTTCTTGTGCAGCCTCCGAAGCAGCTATGTATTCCGATTCAGTTGAAGATTTCGCCACAACGCTTTGCTTGGCACTCCTCCAGCTCACTGCAGCATCGTTCAAAATAAATACGTATCCAAATTGTGACTTCGAGTCATCTGGATCGGTGTTCCAACTAGCATCAGTGTAACTGTTTACAACAAGCTGTTCATCACTTCCATAAGAAAGAACCATATCCTTAGTCCTATTCAGGTACTTTAGGATATTCTTGACCACTGTCCAGTGCTCCATTCCAGGATCACTTTGATATCTGCTAGTCAAACTAACAGCATGTGCTATATCCGGTCTTGTACACAGCATGACATACATGATAGAACCTATGGCCGAGGCATAGGGAATATTATTCATCTTCTCTCTATCTTCTCCCGTAGCTGGACTTTGAGTCTTACTCAAGGTCTTACCTGACAACATGGGAACGAACCCTTTCTTGATCTCTTCCATTCTAAACTTCTTTAGAACTTTGTCCAAGTATGTACTTTGTGAAAGCGCTATTAGGCGTCTTGATCTATCTCTATAAATCTTGATACCTAGAATATATGCCGCTTCGCCAAGATCCCTCATTGAAAAACTATTATTCAAATAGGCTTTGACACTATTAAGAAGTTCTATATCATTCCCAATCAACAATATGCCATCAACATATAGTACTAGGAATGCCACAGAGCTCCCACTCACTTTCTTGTAAATACAAGCTTCTCCATAAGTTTGTATAAATCCAAAGTTTTTGATTACTTTATCAAAATGTTGATTCCAACTCCGGGATGCTTGCTTCAGTCCATAAATGGAGCGCTGAAGTTTGCATACCTTGTTAGCATCTTTAGGATCGACAAAACCCTTGGGTTGTACCATATACAACTCTTCCTCAATGTCACCATTCAGGAACGCCATTTTGACATCCATCTGCCAAATCTCATAATCGAAATATGCAGCAATTGCTAACAAAATCCTCACAGACTTTAGCTTCGCTACTGGTGAGAATGTCTCATCATAGTCAACTCCTTGAATTTGTCGGAACCCTTTCACGACAAGTCGACCTTTATAGACGGTAACATTACCATCAGCATCTGTTTTTCTTTTGAAAATCCATTTGTTCTCGACAGCCTTACGGCCATCCGGTAAGTCCACCAAAGTCCATACTTGGTTTTCGTACATGGATCCCATTTCGGATTTCATGGCTTCTAGCCATTTGTCAGAATATGGGCTCACCATAGCTTCTTCATACGTCGCAGGGTCATCAGTGTTGTCCACCAACATGAAGTTCAAGGCAGGGTCATACCAATCAGGAGTGGTACGAACCCTCGTTGACCTGCGAGGTTCAGCAGCAACTTTGTTCGAAGTTTCATGATCACCATCATTAGCTTCCTCTCCAATTGGTGCAGGCGGCACAAAAACATCTTCCGGTGCTGCGCTACTCTCAACTCCGAGAGAAGGTTCAATAACCTCGTCGAGTTCTACTTTCGTTCCAGTCAATTCCTTCGAGAGAAACTCCTTCTCAAGAAAGGATCCATTCTTGGCAACGAAAACTTTGCCTTCGGATCTATGATAGAAGGTATACCCAATTGTTTCTTTAGGGTATCCTATGAAGACGCATTTCTCCGCTTTGGGTTCAAGCTTATCAGGTTGTAAGTTCTTTACATACGCTTGGCAACCCCAAACTTTAAGGAACGACAACTTAGGTTTTTTTCCAAACCACAATTTCTACGGTGTCGTTTCAATGGATTTAGATGGTGCCCTATTTAAAGTGAATGCGGCTGTCTCTAATGCATAGCCCCAAAACGATAGCGGTAAATCTGTAAGAGACATCATAGAACGAACCATATCTAAGAGAGTTCGATTACGACGTTCGGACACAATATTACGCTGTGGTGTTCCGGATGTCAATCTAAAAGTATTCCACATTTCTTTAAATGCATGCCAAACTCATAACTTATATATTCACCTCCGCGGTCAGAACGCAGAAACTTAATCTTCTTGTTATGATGATTTTCCACATCACTTTGAAATTCCTTAAACTTCTCGAAAGTTTCAGACTTATGTTTCATAAAGTAGACATACCCATATCTACTTAAGTCATCCGTGAAAGTGAGAACATAACGATATCCACCACGCGATGCTACACTCATTGGACTGCACACATCGGTATGTATTATTTCCAATAAGTCTGTAGCTCGCTCCATTATTCCAGAGAATGGAGTCTTAGTCATTTTTCCCATTAGACATGCTTCGCATCTTTCAAGTGATTCAAGAAGTCCATCAGAACGGAGTTTCTTCATACGCTTCACTCCAATGTGACCAAGACGACAGTGCCACATATATGTAGAATTATCATTCAATTTTGTTCGTTTATCATCTATGTTGTGAACATGTGTATCACTACTATCGAGATTCAGTAAGAATAAACCATCCATCTCAGGTGCATTACCATAAAAGATATTACTCATATAAATCGAACAACCTTTATTCTCGGACTTAAAAGAGTAACCGTCTCGCAATAAACAAGATCCAGATATAATGTTCATGCTCAACGCAGGCACCAAATAACAATTATTCAAATTTAAAACTAATCCTGAAGGTAGATGTAGAGGGAGCGTGCCGATGGCGATCACATCAACCTTGGAGCCATTTCCAACGTGCATCGTCACCTCGTCTCTTGCCAGTCTTCGTTTATTCCGCAGCTCCTGTTTTGAGTTACAAATATGAGCAACCGAACCAGTATCAAATACCCAGGCACTACTATGAATACTAGTAAGATACACATCAATAACATGTATATCGAATATACCTTTCTTCTTGATGTTGCCGTTCTTCAGATCTGCCAGGTACTTGGGGCGATTCGCTTCGATGACCAGCACCCTTGCAGTAGAAGCATTCAGTTTCAGGCTTAGGACCAGCCTTGGGCTTCTTAGCAGGTGCGACAGCTTTCTTGCCGTCCTTCTTGAAGTTGCCCTTGTTCTTAGGCTTGTCCTGTTTCTTGAAATTGGTGGTCTTATTGACCATCAACACTTGGTGCTCCTTCTTGATCTCCACTTCAACAGTTTTCAACATGGACGATAGTTCAGGCAATGTCTTGTTCATGTAGTGCATATTGTAGTTCATCACAAAGTTCTTATAACCCGGTGGCAGTGATTGGAGGACACGGTGAATCCCTAACTCATTAGGAATCGTTATCCCCAACTCTTGGAGCTTGTTTGCGTGCCCAGACATGGTGAGCATGTGCTCGCTAACAGAGCTACCCTCTTCCGTCTTACAGTTAAAGAACTTTTCGGAGGCCTCATAGCTTTCCACGGCCGCGTGAGTCTCAAAAATGATCTTGAGCTCCTTAATGATGTCGAACGGGTCGTGGTGCTCAAAGCGCTTCTGAAGCTCCGTTTCTAAACCGTACAGGATGGCACACTGAACTATGGAGTAATGATTTTTTCGAGTGGTGTAAATATTCTTTACGTCATCGGTGTCATCTTCTGCAGGTGGGTCACCCAGCGGTGCTTCGAGCACATAGGTCAACTGACCAGCCCTGAGGATAATCTTCAGTCCACGGATCCAGTCCGTGAAGTTGCTTCCATTGTTCTTAAGCTTTTCTTTCTCTAGGAACGCATTGAAATTGATGGAGAGGTTCTCCATAATCTACAACAAATTTGCAAGTAGTTTAGACTAAGTTTATGATAAATTGAGTTCACTTTTTATTCTTAACTAGGTGAACTCCCACTCAAAACAATATCCCTCACATTGTCTTAGTGATTACACGAACCAAGTCCACTACACCAAGTCCGATCTTCACGAGAGAAGATGTAGTTTCATCGGCGAACAATCTTCATGTTCATCATATAATTTATATGACTCGTGCTCTACCTTTCGGTATTCCGTGTTCCGAGACCATGTCTGTACATGCTAGGCTCGTCAAGATTAACCTTAGTTTCTGCATGTGCAAATCTGGCTTGCACCCGTTGTATGCACACGTAGAATCTATCACATCCGATTATCACGAGATGCTTCAAAACGACGAGTCTTAGCAACGGTGCCAACTAAGGACGGACACTTTATTACTTGATATTTAGTGAGAGGGATCATCTTATAATGCTACCGTCGCGATCTAAGCAATACAAGATGCATAAAGGATTAACATCACAGGCAATTCATAATTAGTGTGATATGATATGGCCCTTTCTTCTTATGCCTTTGATCTCCATCTCCAAAGCACGGACATGATCTCCATCATCACCAGCAATGCGTCAAGGTCAGTGGCGTCGCTTCATGGTTGTCCATCATCACTAGCAACTATTACAACTACTTTGGAATAAAGCTATTATAAGATGAATAGACACGCAGGTCTTAACAGAATTAAAGACAACCATTAGGCTCCTGCCGGTTGCCATATTACAACAAGGATCATTGCATACATCAAATATAATCACAATCACATGATGGCCATATCACATCACAAAACCCCTGCAAAAACAAGTTAGACGCCTCTAATTTTCTCTGCATGTTTTACGTGGTTTGGGGCTTTCGAATAAGAACAGATCTTACCTAGGAAACTGAACCACAACGTTGATACAAGTGCTATCAAGTACAAAGTGTAAATTGGATCTATACAATGGTGGGAGAGACAGACACCCGCAAAGCCACTTGTGCAAAGCAAGTTACACGTCAAGCATGGAGCAAGTCTCATGTGCGATGACATGTAAGGTTAGCCCGAGCCGCTTCATCCCACCATACCGCAAGATGCAAAGTACACAAAGCAAAAGACGGCACGAGCACCAACACCCACAAAACCATTGTGTTCTACTCGTGCAACAGATCTACGCATAGAAAAGGCTCTGATACCACTGATGGGTTCGTAGCTGGAAAACAAAAAATTTCTACCGCAAGAACGAACAAAACCCAGATCTAATCTAGATAAAAGGCAAGATCTAATCTATTAGACATGTGCAACGAGATAGATCTATACTAACCCTTGTAGATCCGAAAGCCTTGTGCGAGATCGGATCTTGTGGTTGATGTAGACGATCACTTGCCGATCTCAAGATCGAGTAGACGATCCTTCCGGCGCCGCGTTCCGGCGGCTTCATGATCGGTCCTGCGTCTTGGTCGAAAAAGACCTTCCTCTCCCGGTTCCAGCGAGCAGCGGAGGTAGTAGATCTCTCCATAGAATCCCAGCAGCACGACGGCGTGGTGGTGGTGGAGTATAGAATTCTGCAGGGCTTTGCCTAAGCCAGAGCAGATGGAAGGAGGAGGAGAGAGGTGGCTAGGGTTTTGGAGTGGGAGGAGGCAAAGGGGGGTGGCGCCTCCACCCCTCTATATATAGAGGGAGGGGTGCGGCCTAGGGTTCCCACCCCTAGGCCCACCCCTTAGGGCCGGCGCACAAGGGAGCTTGGGAGGAGAGTCCTTCCCCCCCAAGATTCCTTTACTTACCCTTTAAGTTTCCCTTTATCCTTTCTTGGTTTTCAAGTAAACTCCAAAAAATCTTCTAGAACCTTCCGGAACATTCCGAAACATTCTAGAATCCCCATATAAATACTCCAGAACATTTCCTAACTTAGAAAATGATCTCCATTATATGAATCTTATTCTCCGGAGAATTCTCGATCTCCTCGTGATGTCCCGGATCCAATCCGAGACTCCGAACAACATTCGGTCTCCAACGCACATTCCATATCTACTTAAAACAACTTCGAACCTTAAGTGTGTCACCCTATGGTTCGTGAATATGCAGACATGATGGAGACACCTCTCCGATCAATAACCATCAGCGGGATCTGGAGATCCATAATGGCTCCCACATACTCAACGATGACTTCGTGATCGATAGAACCATTAACATACGAAACCAATTCCCTTTGTCTTGCGATACTCTACTTATCCAAGGTTTGATCGTTGGTATCTCCATACCTACTTCTACCTTGTTACTGATAAGTACTCTTTACTCGTTCCATGTTATGTCATCCCTTGTGACCTAGTCACATGCTTGCAAGCTAACTAGATGACATTCCACCGAGAGGGCCCAGAGCATATCTATCCGTCATATGGATGGACAAATCCCAATCTTGGTCCATGCGCTTCAACACATACTTTCAGAATACCCAATGACACCTTTATAACCACCCAGTTATGAAGCGGTGTTTGATGTCATCAAAGTACCCATCCGGTGATGGTGATTAACATAACCTCATGGTCGAAGGATTAGGTTACTATGCATTTGAAAACTTGTAGCAATACGAACTTAATGACTTGATCTTATGCTACGCTTACTATGGGTGTGTGTGTCCATCACATCATTCTCCTAATGATATAACCTTGTTATTAATTACATCCAATGTCCATGATCATCAATTAATCAACAAGCTAGTTCAACAAGAGGCTTACTAGGGACTCTTTTATGTTTACAAAACACACATGTATTAGTGTTTTCTTATAATACAATTATAGCATGGGATGCAAACATTCATCATAAACACAAAGATATAATAATAACCACTTTTATTATTGCCTCTTGGGCATATCTCCAACATAGCAGCGTATGGAGGAGGATGAGATAGGGTTTAGCCATGGTGTGGAGCGGAGAACTGGGGAAAACGAGATCGAGATCCTGATCTGGTGGGGTGGTTGCGAGAGGATAGGGACGCTAGCTGCTGCTTGGCTTTTTGCAGAGGAGGGGGAGGGCTTACAACAAGGATGTGAGGTTGTCCAGCTCAAGCACGTGATCGAGAAGGAAGGAGAGAAACAGGGCGTGGGTCGCTACTGTTGCGGGCTGGGTGTGGCTCGCCCAGGTGTGATTGATGAAGGGTTCAGGTGCACCAGCTGGGTGTGGGATCGAACGCACCAGGGTGCTTCGGTTGGGCCAAGAAGCTAGGTAATTTAGGAATATATTAGGTGTATGTGTGATCAATTATACACATGGTAGGATTAGGTTTAGACTAGATTTTCTAGCTAAGGATAATAGCTAAAAAGATAGAGATAGAGTTTAGGTTTAGAAGGAAAGGTAAAATTAGGAAAAGAAAACATGTAGCTCTAGGAAAACAAATTAAAATAAAGCCACATGTACGATGAATGTTAGATGAAAGTAGAGCATTGATAAAGTGAGCAAAAATCTACTAAGCCAAAGGAATAAACTTGAATTTAATAGGAGGAGAAGCATGCATAAGGGACATTGCATGCACAACTCAATATTGCGTGTGAGCTCTAGTTTGTGAAAACAACTAGAGACTCTTACATATGAGCAAGAATTAGGGCATATTCGAATAGAAGCATATGGGTAGAATTGGAATGTAAATAAAAATAAGAAACCCATATGGAATATGTGTGGTGGAATGGAGAGTAAGGTCATATGACAAGGTATGTTGGCACGTTAGTGGATGGGAGGAATTAAAGATATATGCCTTCAACTCATTTTAGGCATTTAACATTATCTCAAGATGCAAATAAAATATATCAAGAAGCAAATACAATATATCAGAAAGCAAATACAAGTGATACAAATGCATATGAGAGAAGAACCAAATGAAAGAGGTTTTATATGATGCTCAAATGCAATGTGGCATGGTGACATGAGCATGATATAATGATGATGCTATATGTAGGAAGTAGCAATATATAGACTATGCAAGTAGCATTATGATTGTTAGACAATTGGGATGCTACACAGTGCCGACCCCAGCCGCCACCGGTGAAACATCCACAGTGATCTACACTCCCCAGCCCCTTCGGCGCCGGGCCCACAGCCACTGCGGTCAACGCCGGCGGCAGTGGCGGAGGCGTGGGAGATCAAGGAGGGGGATGGGTAGGCGACGGGAGGAGAGCCCCCGGTGGTGCCCTAGGGTGCGCCGCAGGGGGTAGGTGGTTCCGTCAGCCGATGCCTCCCCCGTTTTTGGTACAATATATCAAAAACACCATACAATTACCTTAGGACGATGTTGAGTGATCAATTCATCGGCCACATATATAGCTTAGGGTGATGTCCAAAAAACACATCAGCCGAATTTTCTTAAGATGATATTTTAAGAACATCTCGGCCAAAGTTTTCTTAGGGCAATGCGCTAAATAATATATCGTCCATGGCATCATTAAGCCTGCTGCCACATGCTGGGATAATACATTTTCAAGTATTTTCTATTGAGATCTTTTGACAACATCACCCCCTACAAAGATTGTACAAAATATGAATTTTCAGGAACAATCTGTACAACAGTATATGGCCCTTCCCAACTTGCTGACCATTTTCCGAATTTTGTATCTCTAGTTCCAATAGGTAAAATTGTTTTCCATACTAAGTATCCTATTTGAAATGGTTTTTCCATTACCTTTTTATTATAATCCTTAGCTAATCTTATTTTTTCTTTTTCAATATTTCACAAGGATCTTAATCTTTCTTCTGGAACATTGTCTATTCTATCCATCATCAAATTATTACAACCTATAGCCGACAAATCATTTCGTCAGGCCACTCTAAGAGTTCCGCAGGCAACAGTTCCTCCAATCCATATACTAGCTCATACGGTGTCACTTGAGTCACTCCATGCTTAGATATCGAATGAGCCCATAAATCCTCCGAAAGCACTTCATGCCATCTTTTCGGATGCTCCTCAAATTTCTTCTTTATAAGCATAATTGAAGTCTTATTGCTCGATTCAGCCTACCCATTAGCTTGAGCATAATAAGGCGACGAATTCAACAACTTAATTCTAAAATATTCGGAAAACTCATGAAATTGATGGGACATAGAAGAAAAACCTTGATTAGTAATTAGAGTTGGAGGAATACCGAATCTATGAATAATATGCTCTAAGACAAAACTAATCAACTCTACATGAGTCATATTTTTTAAGGGAACCGCTCTAGTACACTTGGTAAAATAATCGTTAGCCACTAGGACGAAGCGATGCTTTTTAGAACAAGGATGTATTTCACCACTAAAATCTAATCCCCGTCCCCTAAACGACCACAGCTTAATTTTAGGATTCAACATAGCCGCGGGTGCTAACTGTATATTTCTGAATTTTTGACACGCTTCACACCCCTTATAGTACCTAAAACAATCTTCTAACAAAGTAGGCCAAAAAACCCGCTCTTTTTATTAACCATCGCATTTTATAAGCCGACTGATGTGTCCCACATATACCTTCGTGCACTTCACCCATTGTTATTTTAGACTGATTAGGATCTAAACATTTTAAAAGTAACCCATCTATAGTTCGACTATATAACTCGTCGTTTAATAAAGTATATTTTAAAGCTTGTCGCTTAATTAACTAAAGGAACTTTCCAATCGCTTGGTTCTAAACTGCTCATCAATTCGGTGTTTTCAAGTCATGTACCGAATCATGCCTTGCATGTACTACTAATTGTTGAGCTGAACTAGGAGCAACTAGACCATACATCAAACTATTAGTGATCAGATCGGTCTTAGTATGAACAAATCCTATTATTGGTTAATCTAGTATGATTTTTCCCCTTGCTAATGTCGTAAACAGAAGCCTGCTAGGCTAAACAATTAGCTCTACAATTTTCATCTCTAGGTATATGATTAATAGTGAATGTATTTAGAGTTTTGATTATATCTAGACATCGGATCTGAGGATGGGGCGTGGCCACCGGCTTACCCTGGCGCCCGGGGGTCTTGGGTCGCCGGCGTTGGGTGCTGCCCTTTTGGCTTCGCCGGAGTCGGGATCCAGATTCCGGTGTCTGCGGTCGGAGTCTGGATCCGATGGGGAGGAGGCCATGGTGGCGAGGGCTGTTCTGGAGGACCTGGAGGATGAGTCTGGCGCGTTGGGTTGGACAACTGTCCGGCGGCGGCACCGGAAGACCGGGGAAGAGCTCCAGCAAGCGTTCTGGGAGGAGATTGGGTTCCCGACGGCGGCTTCGAGGTTCTGGGAGCGTGGCTCGCCGTCATCTCCACCTCGGTCACCTCATCTGCCTCCGGTGGCTCTGCGGGGGGGGGGGGGGGGGGGCCCGGCGTCGCCGGTGGGGTTTATCCTCAGCCGGGGACCTCGGATGCGGCCAATGCGTGGCCCATTGCCTCCTCATCGCTCGTCTGCGCCCCCTGTTCTCGGGGCGTTTTTTCCGGAGCGGATCTCTCGCGCTGTTGATGGGTCGAGGATAGAGCGATCGTCGCAGGCGTTACTTCAGCGTGCGGACGTGGATCGCATGCAGACTCATGCATGTGGGGCCGGCACCGAAAACGAGTCGGTCTCAGCGTGGCGCTCGGTGGCCTGGGTTCTAGGGCTGGGTCGTACGCGCGGGGGTCTCCCAACCTCGCTGTGTTCGCCCGAGCCGTCTACGCTGCTGCTTCACCGCCGCACATCCGCCCACCTCAAGATCGCCCGATGTCGCCGACCTCTTCTCCGCCGACCGCCCGTCTACCGTCGTACTCACCTTCCCCGCCGTCTGCGGACCCCTCGTCGGCCTCCCGCACTTTTTTCCAGGCAGTGCGTGGGTCGAGTCCGATGGCTGGCGCACCTGGCCGACCTGGCGAACCAGCGCCTGCGGCGGCGGCCGCGGCTGCTAGGACGCCGACTCCTCCTACCGCTGCTTCTTCGCATGGGATGCTGGCCTCTCGAGCCCCTGTGCTTGCGCCATTGCGGCCTACTGCGTCCGTGCCGGCGGGCGCGCCACCTAACTCTGCCGCTCTTGGGGGTCGGCCTACAGGCCCTATGCAGCAGCATCTTGGTCCGTTCAATAACGGGCCGCCGCCGTTCTCCGGGCCGCCGGGGATGCCACCGCTGAGAGCATTCCAGCAGGGGACGGGTGCGCCAATGCCGAGAGCATTCCAGCAGGGGAGGGGTGCGCCACCGCCTTTCCTGGCACCGTTTGGTCAGCTGCCGTTGCAGCCGCCGTTCCCAAGCATGGAGCTCCTTTTCCTCAACAAGGGATGTACCCGCATGCTGCGACACCCCAGGCGTTTAATGTTGGGGTCGGAGCTGCGGGTGTAGCTGCGCCGAAACGGAAGAACAAGAAGAACAAGCCTCAGGTGGATCAGCAGGTTTCGCGGTCTGTTCAGTTCTAGCCGCAGTTACATCAGCAGTCTGTTGGACAGTATGGGTACCCCGGTGTGGCAGCGGGGGGTCCCTTCCAGGCTTCGGGCCAACAGGAGACCTACCAGTATGGTGTGCAGGGGACCGTTGATACCGTTGTGCCTGTGGGTGCCGCCCCGGAGGGGGTTCCTTTTGCACCAGTTGCTGCGGTGGGTAAGAAGAATCTGAAGGTTGTTCGTTGCTAGAAGTGCGTGGTCAGTACTCATGCGACTAAGGATTGCAAGGCTGTTCATTATTGTTATATTTGTGATAACTCCAATCACCCCACTTTGAGGTGCCCTGTCCTTAAGCAGCCGCGTCCTACTCCTTACATGGCTGGTATTGGTAATGAAAGGACTTTGTTCTCTCAGATTCCTGATACTGTAGTTCGTGATCATCTGGGGATGTCTCAGTCCCCCATTGCTCTGGTGAGTGTTTCTGGACAGATGGTGACTGCGGATGTTGTTCAGCGTCAAATTGCCAGGAGATGCCCGGTGCGTGATCAGTGGAAGTGGGAGGCCTTGCCACATGGAGAGGCTGCCTTCCTTGTGAGTTTCCCGTCTTTTGAGGATCTCGACAGGGTGGATGGTATTCAGGTGTCGATGCCTCAGGGCAATTCTCAGCTGGCCTTCTCTGTTTTTCGTGCGATGGAGGTGCCCCACAAGTTTGAGCTCCTTCTGGGGTCTGTGGGCTGTCGGTGGGCTCATGGGGCTCACTCAGGATGTTGACTTGTTTAGTTTGTGACGACGTGGAGTCGTTCGGATCCTGGTTGCAATGACTGACACCTCGGTTTTCTCGCAGCTGAGTGACGCTTTGGGTCATTATCTTAAGACATATGTTGTGGTTCAACTCAAGGCCTATGAGCTTCGTTTCCGTTTGGAGCCGGCAGGTTATGCTCCTGAGCCTGAGTTTGTTCCATTCCCATGGTAGAAGAGGGATGAGGACCATGATGATGATACTAATGGGAAGGGCCCCGATGATGCTATGGATATGTCTGATTCGACCAGTGGTTTACAGGATACTAGGGTTGGCTCTTCTTCGGACCAGACTGGTCAGGGGGACTCAGTGCCACCGTTTTCAATACACCGGGCCCAGCTTTCATCTCAGGGTTCTGCACCTTTCATAGCGGTCACTCCTTTCAACCCCAACCCTTCTACGCCGCGTGGAAAGGAAATTCTTGAGTCGCTTCCGTTAGGATCTCCTCTTCGTGGTGCTGCTACTACTGTGACTTCCCCTCAGGTCTCTCCTTCTCAGTTGCAGGCTGCTTTGCAGGTGGCTGCTACTGGGGCTCTGACTTCTCAGCGATCGACGTTCCCTGCTCGTTGTAGGCCCAATGTATTGGGTCGATCTGTTCCTCGTCGGGAGGGACCGGTGCCGGAGCCGGTGTTTCAAGGGCTAGACTACGAGTCCTCGGCACGAAGACTGGCCCAGGAGGGGCCGGTTGACCGCGGTGCTCCTACGCTCTCACCGACTTCACCACGGGTCATGCAGACTGGTTCCTCATTGATCCAGGCATGTGGCCTTGGGTTGAGCGGGGAGCCGGGTTCTCCATCGCGGAGATTGGCCCAGGAGGGATTGGTCGTTCGTGATGTCTCTTCGTCTTCACCGCCTGCTGTCCTGGACACGCCTGCTGGCCCCCCGTTGCGTAGGGAGCCTGGGTCTCCGTCGATCCACATTGTGCTGGCGCATGGCGATGCTTCTGGGGGGCCGGCGGACATTGGGCATGGTCTGGCAGCCCAGGAGGGGGAGCCGGGTCATGCCGCGAGGAGGAGCGCTCGGCATGGTATTGATGCTTCTAGGGCTTCGGCTACGGATGAGGACTCGATGGTCAAGGCCATGCGGAGGAAGGCAGAGAAGAACCTCGACTCGCAAGGTATAATGAATTCGTCAAAGTCCTTCCTATCCTTTTCCAATTCGTCTATCGCTGAAAAATTAGCTAGTGTTGGAGTTAGTTTGGGTAGATCTGTTAAGGATGTTTCTTTTTCTACTTCTGTGTTGAGACGAATGGAGGTTGACCGTTTAATGGTTACTCCTAAGACTCCTTTTGTTTCTGATCCTTCACCGATTGAGGAGGAGGAGTTGCATGCCACAGTACATGGTCAACTCCTCTCTCACTTAGTTGGTGAAGTATCAGACGTGGGCTTTGATGAGACAGAGTTAGGTTCATTATTTGAGCTTACAGCTTCTGGTCGAAAATCGAAGGGCCATAAATCTCGTAAAAGGTCTCGGGTATCCAAATCTCCAATTGTTTCTCAGTGAATGGCATGTTTTCAAATAGCAGAGGTCTTCGTGACTTGGCTAAATATTTGTTCTTTGCCGATTGCGTGAGAGATCACAATTTGGATTTCTTGGGTATTTCTGAGACTGGTAGACGTCATTTCTCACAAACTCAACTCAATCGCCTTTCAGGTGGAGTGAAGTTCACGTGGGTATCACGTCCGCCATGGGGTCGATCCGGGGGAATCCTGTTAGGCATCCGAAATGAGACTATGGAAGGCTTGGCCAGTTCGGTTGGAGATTTTTTTATTAAACTCCATATCCGTAACAAGGTTGATGATTTTATATGGTCTCTAGTCGCTGTATACGGGGCTGCCCAGGAGGTTTTTAAGACAGAATTTTTACGAGAGTTGGCCAATATGACTAAGGACAATCCATATCCTATTCTCATAGGTGGAGATTTCAACTTGCTCAGATTCCCTCACGAAAAAATCCGGGGTCGTTTCGATGATCATTGGCCTTTCATGTTCAATGTTGTCATAGAAAGCTTGGATTTACGAGAGGTTACGATGATTGGAAGACAATTCACTTGGGCCAATAGTCTTCCTGAGCCTACATATGAAAAATTGGATAGGGTGCTTACGGATACCGAATGGGAAGATAAATTTCCTATGGTAACTGTTCGGGCCCTAAAACGTATTGAGGCTTTATCGGATCATGCTCCTATTTTATTGTCTGTTGGAACACCTCCACGGAAATCCAAACATCACTTCAAATTTGAACTTGGATGGATGGAACGTGAGGGTTTTCCTGATCTCGTAAAGGTTATTTGGGAGAAACCTGTTAGTGGTCAAACACCTTTACAGCGATGGAATAACAAAATGCGTGCGTTACGCAAATTCCTTCGTGGTTGGGCAAGACATACTGCTGGTATCCTTAAAGAAGAGAAAATACGCCTTTCATCTATTATTAATGATTTAGAGGCTTCTGCGGAAGTCAGGCTCTTAACTGCACAAGAGATTGAGCTTAAAAACCAATCAAATGCAGAAATTACCAGACTACTTCGAGAGGAGGAACTCAAGTGGTATCAACGCTCTAAAGCAAAATTCATTCTGGAAGGAGATGCGAAAACAAGATACTTCCATGCTGTAGCTAATGGCAAGCATAAGAAGAAACTTAGTCACTCTCTTATCCAGGATGAAGGTATGATTGAGGGGCAGGAGAAACTAAAATCGTATATTACTAGTTATTATAAATCTCTGTTTGGGACACCACTAGAGAACTCCTTCTCGCTGGATGAGTCCCAAACAGCGGATATTCCTCAGGTTTCTGTCTAGAAAACGACTTTCTAACTGCCCCGTATACGGAGGATGAGGTTAAGAAAGATGTTTTTCAGATGGAACATAACAGGGCACCAGGACCGGATGGCTTTCCGGCGGAATTCTACCAAAAATTCTGGGAAGTTATCAAAGAGGACCTTATGCATTTGTTTGTGTTCCTACATGCCGGGCAGCTTGACCTTTTTACACTCAATTTTGGCAACATCATTTTACTACCTAAGGTTAACAACGCAGAACGGATACAACAATATCGTCCAATCTTCCTTCGTAACGTTAGTTTTAAAATTTTCACCAAAGTTGCTACGATTAGACTAAATTCGGTCGCTGACCATGTTGTAAGCCCATCTCAAACTGCTTTCATGCAAGGAAGGAATATCCTAGATGGGGTAGTAATCTTGCATGAGACAATTCATGAACTACACTCAAAGAAGTTGAATGGTGTATTGTTCAAAATTGACTTTGAGAAGGCTTATGATAAGGTTAATTGGTCTTTCCTTCAGCAAACACTCTGCATGAAAGGTTTTTCTGAGGAGTGGTGTGCTCTCGTACGGTCTTTTGTGGCTGGTGGTAGCGTTGCCATCAATATTAATGATGACACTGGCAAATACTTCCAGACCAAAAAAAGGTCTAAGACAAGGAGATCCACTATCGCCTATACTATTTAACATAGTGGCTGATATGTTGTCTATCCTCATCGAGAGAGATAAGGCTGATGGACAAATTGAAGGATTGGTTACTCATCTGGTTGATGGTCGTCTATCCATTCTTCAATACGCAGACGATACAATTTTATTTATGGAACACGACTTGGAGAAAGCGAAGAATCTGAAGTTAATACTATCAGTGTTTGAGCAACTCTTTGGTTTGAAAATTAACTTCCATAAAAGTGATTTGTATTGTTTTGGCGAGGCTCTGAACGAGTCCCACCTATATGCCGAAATTTTATTGTAGTCGAGGCATTTTCCAATCAACTATCTGGGAATACCGATTCACTATCGGCGTCTCACGATTGCTGAATGGAAAATCGTTGAGGAAAGACTCCAAAATCGTCTTAATAGTTGGAAAGGTAAATTACTATCCCTTGGTGGAAGACTGGTCCTCATAAACTCAGTACTAACCAACATGGTATTGTATATGATCTTGTTTTTCCAATTGCCGAAAGGTGTCTTGAAGAAAGTGGATTATTTCCGATCAAGATTCTTTTGGCAAGGGGATAGTGAAAAAAAAGAAATATCGACTGACTAGATGGAATGTGCTTTTCCGACCAAAATAATATGGTGGACTGGGCATACATGATTTGCAAGTAAAAAACACCGCACTTCTTGGTAAATGGCTTTTCAAACTTCTATCAGAAGATGGTGTTTAGCAAACCATTCTATGGAGGAAATATGTTGGCTCCAAAGCTATGTCTCAAGTGGTTTGGAAACCCGGCGATTCACATTTTTGGGCTGGACTAATGGCGTCCAAAAAACATTTCTTCGCTTTGGGGTCTTCAATATTAAGGATGGATCACAGGTTAGGTTCTGAGAATATAAATGGCTTGGCCAAACTTCTCTTCGTGAATAATACCCAGCTCTATACTCGATTGTTAGGCACAAAGGAGACACCCTCTCGATAGTATTGGGATCTAACCCTCCTAATGTGTCTTTTAGACAAAGTCTCTTAGGCCCTAGACTTGTATCCTGGAATAACCTTATTTTACGATTATCCACGATACAGTTGTCTGAGGGGACGGACGAGTTCAAGTGGAAACTACTGAAAAGTGGTAAATTTTCGGTTGACTCATTATATAGAGCATTGATCCAACCGGATATTCCAGCGGTTGATAATTCTAAAATTTGGAACATGAAAATACCACTTAAAACGAAGATTTTCGCTTGGTACCTTCGTAAAGGGGTTATTCTCACCAAGGATAATCTTGTTAAGAGGAATTGGCAAGGAAGTACACAATGTGTTTTTTGTCATCATAATGAGACAATTCGGCATTTATTCTTCCAATGCAAATTTGCTCGTACTATATGGTCAATCATCCATGTAGCCTCTGGTTTATCTCCTCCATGTTCGGTCACCAATATATTCGGTAATTGGTTGTACGGGATACACCATAAATATGGGACTCTATTTAGGGTGGGAGCGCTTGCCATTATTTGGTCGCTTTGGCTATGTAGAAATGACAAGATTTTTAATAACATTGTGTCTTCTTCTCTTCAGGTGATCTATCGTGCCACGACTATCCTACGATCATGGACTACTCTCCAATGTATGGAGTTTCGCGACTTATTTGCGGTGGGGTGTACGCGATTGGAGGCTACGGCGAGGGATATTTTCTACCGACATGGATGGCAGCGTGACCTACGGATAGACATGCCTTAGATCGACGTGTGCCGTCATTTTGTATCAATTTTTGTAACATTGTTTCTTTTGTTCCGGATTCTTCTCTGAGCTTGATCGGCTGTGTGCATCCTAGCTATGCAGAGGACGGGTGTAAATATTATGGATAATAATAAAGCGCCCATTTCCAAAAAAAAAAAATATCTAGACATCGGTCCAAGAAACTATTTAGTAAACCATCAAGACACTAAAATTCACCTTTAATTTATTGCAGTACCAAGTACCAGGAGAGAATCTCCAAAAGTATTTATATCCTTCACACCATGTCTACTATTTTTTTTAATCCAAACAACAAATCCTCATATTCGGCTTGATTATTTGTACAGTCATATTCTAAATGGACTGATGTTTCATAGACAATATTGTTAGGAGAAATTAAAACATTACCTATGCCTTGTCCATCTCTAAAAATCGATCCATCAAAATAAAGCCATCATTGACAAACACTAACATAACTAATATTTTCATCATCCTTAACTCTATGATCAACAATAAAATCGGCGATAACTTGACCCCTATAAATCGTATTCTATTAGCATATATGCCCACTTTCCAATCCTACCACTAAGAATTGGTCATTGCAACATATATGTAATTACATCGGCCTGACAAGCTACCCCACATATACTAGAAAGTAGATAAGACCAAAACTTGGTACATGCATAATATAAAGACAAACATAACTTTTCAATAAACACGTACCGAATCTATAAATACCGAATCTATGAATAATATGTTCTAAGATAATACTAATCAAATCTACATGAGTCATAATTTTTAAGGAAACCGCTCCAGTCCACTTGGTAAAATAATCGGTAGCCACTAGGACGAAGAGGTGCTTTTAGAGCAAGAAGAAGAAGGATGTATTTCACCAATCAAATCTAATCTCCATCCCCTAAATGACCATGTATTAATTTTAGGATTTAACATAGTCGTGGGTGCTAACTGTATATTGCCGAATTTTTGACACGCTTTACACCTCTTATAGTACCTAAAAAAATCTACTAACAAAATAGGCCAAAAACCCCGCTCTTTTTATTAACCATCACATTTTATGAGTTGGCCGATGTGTCCCACATATACCTTCATGCAGTTCACCCATCGCTAGTTCAGACTGATCAGGACTAAGCATTTTAAAAGTAACTCATCTGTAATTCGACGGTATAACTCGTTTTTTAACAAAGTATATTTTAAATCTTGTTGCCAAATTTTCCTATCTCTCGTATGACTTGGATCCTTTAAATGATTAACTAAAAGAACTTTCCAATCGCTTGGTTCTAAACTGCTCACTAATTCGGCGTTTTGAGAGTCATGTACCGAATCATGTATTGCATGTACTACTAATTGTTGAGCTGAACTAGGAGCAATTAGACCATACATCGAATTAGCAGTGATCAGATCGTTCTTAGTATTAACAACACCTATTAATGGTTTATCTAGTATGAATTTTTTCCCTTGATATTGTTGTAACTAGAAGCCTACTGGTACTGGTGACCCGTAGTACCGTTATCGACATCCGGTAGTACCGCTCAAATTGCGGTAGTACCGCTTTGCTGATTCCTAGGCGCAAATTCGGCCCGAAAATCCTCAAATCTACAGAAATCTGACCACAATTGGGGCTGGAAACTCACAAGGAAGGTAGATCGACATCCCAAGCAACAAATCTATGGACCAAAACCACGAAAAACTCACCAAATCCAGAGATTGTTCCAAAGGCAATTTGGGGCTATTTTTAGGAGATTTTCAAAAATTTGGTGTATAGAAGAAAAATTTGTGGGTAATTCGTGAGCAACGAAGCTCTGATACCAATATGTTGAGGGCAAACTTCGTGGATGGCCCGATCTTTCACGAATCCCTTGAAATCGAGGCAGAGTTTGAGTGGGGGATGAGGAAGAGGATGGAATCCTAGAAATCACGATGAAGAGCACAATGAACACACACACACGAAGACATGGTACACACCTATAGCTCACGGCGGTGGCTACCGGTCCGGTGCAATCCCTAGGGTCGGCGTCGGGCAAAGATCTCTCTCTTGAACTGTCACGGCGAATGGGGAGTCTTGGTGAGATCTTGACATCTTGGCAAGGGGCTCCGATGCCAAGGCCTTGTACAACAAGGGAGGCATGATGCAAACTCCAACGAGGTGGGGGATAATTGGTGATCCTTTCTCAAGGAGCATGAGACTAGAAATTGGGGGAGTTCCACAAGGGTGTCTTCTAATTTTAATTATCCAAGTCTAGGGTTTACAAAGGGGGTGGGGGCTATTTATAGGCCAGCCACTAGTTCAAGGGTAGTTTGGGCAACTTAAAATATGTCAACACCCGGATTTTTAATCCCAGATGCCCGTTATGCCATACCTCGCAATCCCAGGATTACCATTTTTGCGAGACATAACGGATTGGATATCACAGTACATCATCCATTACAAACCATACATAAGTTCTTACACAAATAAGGATCTCATGATCCAGTCTTAATACAACAAGCAGCAGAAATAAAAGATAAGCGTAGCGGTGGGGTCCATCTTCAGGGGCACAGGCAATGCTGACGTAGGAGGATAGTCCTAGTTATCATAGCCGTCCTGCTGGCCATCATCTTTATAGTCTTCTTCATAGTCTGGCCATGAGAATAGCTAGGGACAAAAGCCATGAGTACTCTTTAAGTACTCGCAAACTACCTCTAACAAGTTAAAGTGCTGAATCTAAGTAAACTATCAAGTTAAGTTTGAAACTTAAGCTGAGTTCAGAAGAAAAGAAAGATAAAGTAAAGTTCTAGAATCACTTAAGTTGGGAAGCTATTATCATAAACACAACCCTATTGTGGTCAAGTCAAAGTTCATCATTCATTTCAAGTTATTTAGAAAACATCTGACAACGAAACAGTATGGCCATTCCAACTGTCCATAACCGCGGACGTGGCAATTTGAATAGTTTGACACTCTATAGAGGTGGTACACTTTCACCACAAGATTCGATACATCTGTCAGGGATAACCCTGAATCATCATACTTAATATGCAGATAATCAAACATAACTTCCCTTTACACACCCTAGTATAAGCACCTCTCCTATGAGCATGGCCTCCCAACCATGACCATCAGTCATCTTGGGCACTACATAGGTGGACAGCATTAAGAGGTAGCCTCAGCTCAAACCTCTCCCACGAGGGAACTAATACTAATGCATATAAATTTCCAGCTAGGCCTTACCCAATTCAGGTAGTGTGGTTGTACGGTAAATTTGGAATGGTATCGCATCCGGATCCAACCATCAGTTTTATAAAAGGGTTAAGGCTCATGCCTCATCATTTTCATCATCATAAACCATTTGTGTTTCTCAACACGTGTCAAAACATCTCAATATAATGACTCATCATTCCAAGGTTTTCACAATTCATTTTCACCAAGTGTTCCCATCTAAAGTGACTCAAGTTTTTGATCTACTCTAAACTACTAAGTGAAGAGTGTTCACTAAGGTGGAAGTGATGGGTTCAATCTCATGCCATAGAATGACATCTAAAGGTTTCTAAAATAGGTCAAGTTTTATACTTTTTATGCTACCTTCAAAACAAGTAAAGAACTTTGTGTAACTAAGGGAGGTACAACTTGTAAACAAAGACTTGGGGTAACTAATAGTTAAAGGAGTGTGATCAAAGCATGCCTAAAGCATCTTGGATCAAGTTAACTAGCTTAATTCCAGTTCACTACAATAACTTGCACTGTTAATGATGGCTTGCAAGTACAACTTGCAAGGGTTAACTTGGATAGGGCTAGCTTGCCAATTATAGCTTGCATTGGTTGGTGAAGTGGTTGAAGTTTTCTTCTTCTTCTTCTTGGTAGCACTCCTCCTCCTCGTAAGCTTTGTCGGTACTATCTTCTATAAATACATATGGAGTACACAATCACCAAACAATACTTAACTAGTTTACTTAGTATTCTATGGCACACAATTGATGATCTATTATCATCACAAGCATCACAAGTTTAAATCACTAGTTTCATTATTTTTAATTTAGAAAAGTAATGTCTACTCATTGAAAATTTAACTAAGATTTAATATTTACCACTTAAAATATGGTATCATGTTGACACATGTCATCACCACATATTCTAACATGTGGGATTGAGATTTAAAGGTTGGATCATAATTACTTTGGTTTAAGTTCATTATTTAATGATTTAAAGTGACTAGAAATGCCTATATAGCATTATTTTGGTACTAGTCCAAAGTCACTGCATGTAAACCTTAATATTATAACATATTTAGATAGATATGGTGAAATGTGATTTTTGAGAGTTGGAATCAACTCAAAATCTGAGTTGGTTGATTTTATAAAAATGTTGCAAGGTGCAAATGCTTCTGTTTTGTTATGTTTATCAGGAGAGGTCTATAACTCTAATTGAATTAAATCCGATGGGCTACGATAGATCATTTCAATACCTTTCAGACAAAATAGGTTTCATGCAATTTGGATTTATAAATCTCTCTGAATTGATTTTTAAACTAGGGGACAGAACTAATATCTAAACTAAAAAGAAAAATCTAATTTTGAATGGCTGGGCTAGCGCGGGAACGAACATGGGCCGGCCCAGTGGCGCTCCGCGGCGCGGGGCTCAGCTGACAGGGGGTTCCCACTGGTAAGTGGCTCTTAACACGCGAAACGGTACACGCGTTGTGGGCCGTAGGATTAGAACTGGGATCTACAACTTAGGGTCGTCGTCGACGACGAAGAGGTCACCGGCGAGCTCGAACCCTAGCGGCTCGGTGGGGGTCTACTAGGGGCATACCAGGGCTCCAGCAGGGTTGGCGAGGCGGGCAAACGACGTGGAAGACGACGGCGAGGCGAGGCACGGTTGCGGCGGACCTTGTGGTGGTCGCAATCAACGGCGCCCTTCTCCTCCTGTCGCGGCTGCTCTGGCTCCAATTCTGGCGAGCTGCTGCTCCCTTTGCTCCGGTGAGAGGTGTGTGAGGTTCAGAGAGGTAAGGGGAGTATAATAGTGTGGAGAGAAGAGGCTGGGTAGGGCTCCTTTTATAGGCCCGACGGTGAGACCGAGCGGGATAGGCAGGCGACTCCGGCGACAAGGCTACGACAGGGTAGTGGCATGCCTGAGGGTGGTGATCAATGTGTGGTTCCCTGGCAGTGCTCTAGAACTTGAATGCGGCCGTAGGGGCGGTGGCACGCGGTCTAGGCGAGGTGGCGCTCTGAGAGGCAGAGGCGGTGGTGTCCACAGCGAGCGGTGGCTATGAGGCGTTGGGCGGCCAACGGGGGTGTCTGGGGTGTTCTCGGGTCGGCGGAGCGTGACGGCTGGTGCCAAGGGCGATCTGTGCTCAGGCGGGGCAGGCACGCTCTAGGGCGGCACTTGCATGGTCTTGTGGCGTGGCAGCTTGTCCTGGTGGTCCTTCGGTGGTCCCTTGGCTGGGCTCAGGCAAGGGCGGTGGCGGTGAGGTGTGAGCTACCTCCTAGACATGGAGAGAGAGGGAGAGGGGCTGCTGCGGTGAGGGCAAGGTTGGCCCGTGAGCGGCTCGGCATGGCATGGCCGTGCCACTAGGGGCTAGGGGAGTGGGTGGTTAGACTCTGGTTAGATCAAGAGGGGACAGGGGAGATAAATGAAGATCAATTGGGGGCAAAACCCTGTAGTAAACAATGATCTAGGATTAGAGTAGAGATTATGCATGCCAAGTGTTTGATGAAATGGCCGCATGAAAGAAAGTTTTGAATTTTGGTTTCAAAATTTTTGAGTGATCTCCACTAGTGATAAGTAGTCTCTGGTTGCAAGGGTTTTGAAAGTGGAGCTCAAATAGATGGTTTTTGAAATAGGGGTGATCTATGCATATGCATTAGATTCAATTTTAAACTGTCATTTAAAATTAGCATTTGAAAGATTTTTGCAGATCACAAGGTGGGCCTTGGTACCTCATTATGTGTACTATCAAGGGGTGCAAAGATCAAGAATTGTTTCTGTTAAGTTTTGAGTACTAGGAATAGCCAAAGTAGGCTTGGGAGTTAAATTTGCCAAAATGACCATTCCTCCTTTTTAATTCTTTTTTATTTGATTTTCTTTAGGAAAAGTTTGGGAATGATGTAGATGATGTTTAAATCACCTAAGAGACATTTTACAAGCATTGGATCATTCAATCATGGCAAATCAAACAACTCCTATTTTAAATGCACACACATATGAATGCTTTCATTTTAAATTTGGAAAAGTTTTTGTTAACCCTATTTTTGGATGATTTGATCTTGATAAGCTTGGATTAAAGTTTTGGGATGTTAAAAAATATGAAAGGGTGTGTTACCAGGCCTAAGGGCCAAGTTGTTCTTGTGAACCTTTGTGGACGTCCTCGTCTTGAATCGGGAAGCAGTAATACCAGTGGCGGCTGGTTGTACCGCACATTGGTACTGGAGCGAACTGAGGCATTGGCGTGTTCTTCAGTAGCGAGCGGTAGTACCGGTTGGAGCGGTCGTGCCACCATTCTAGTACCGGAGAGGTCTGGAGCTAGAGGCAGAAGGTCTCTATCCCGTGATGTAGTACTGTTGTCTCTAGGCGGTAGTACTGCTCGAGCGGTACTACCGCAGTTCGTAGCCGGTAGTACTGGTGGTGCCTGACAGCTACTGGAGGCTTCAGTCGATGCTTCTCTGTCCCGTGGGCTAACGTCTTGATACCTCAGAATACACAACATCGATGTATGATGTAGCATGCCATCCAAGGATGTATCAAAGTCACACGAGGATAGGAGAATTCACCTTAACTTGTAGGAGGTTGGCTCGGGCACGAGTCATCGGTCCACTTGAGGGATTTGGTGGTGTAGATGTAGGAGCGTCCGTCGGACGGGATGCATCATGTTGTCAATTCAATCTTCCTGAGGACGACTATACGGTGAACCCCAAGATCAACAAGGTCTCTCGACATCCTCTTCTTAGTGATGAGCATGAAGAGTTGAGGATAACTCTTTTTGAAGGGGGGAGCTGATGTAGCCCGACCTACGCTCGTTACCACATCACGGTCTCCAACTTATACCAAGTTGTCATGGACTCCAAAGGTTAATCCTTTCCTCTATGCGAGCCCACTTCCTACCCGCTAGAATGATATACTAGTTTATACCCCGTCCCATATTTATGATAGGTTCATACCGACAAGTACGGAGGCAAGGGAGAAATCTCGGAGCACCAAGCCCGACAAGACGGAGGCTTGGAAGAGAAGATGGAAGAAGCAGCAGTTGAAGCACCAGAGTATATGGCCCTAAAAACTAGAGTCTCTAGCCTCCAACACTAGAGTCTCTGGCCTGACTCTGGACCAATCCCGAAACCCTGGACTGGACCCTTCTATACACCACTCCGGAGTCTACACTAGAGAAACATTGGAGTCTCCATCCCATGACACCGGAGTCTCCGGTGTCCACGACGCCAGGCATGTTAAGGCCTTTGGGCCTTCGGCTCATCTACCCCTCTATTTCGTCCCAAACCTTAGACTTATTCCCCAAACTACCCCTCGTTATGTGGCTGACCTATATATAGTTCCCCACCCCCTCATGTATCCCTAGGAATAGATGATAGACTAAAGACACCCCCTTTGTGGAATCTCTAGTTTTGCCTCATCCCCTTACCAAAGGGGACCAACTATCATCACCACCTCATTGAAGTTTGCATCGCGCCTCCCTTGTTGTACAAGGCCTACGTTTGCGAGCGCATGAGCGTAGTTGTCAAGACCCTCTCCAAGGTGTTCTTCCCTCTCCGCCTGGTATCGAGGTAGCACGTTGACCGATATTTTCTTGCGAGGATTCTATCTGACTAGTGTCCAGCGGCAGGAGCAATTGGCCTTGTATCGTGTGAGTTTTGCATGTGTTCATCGTGTTCTTCGCGAGGTGTGAGCTCGCTTCCGCTACCTTCTCCCTTTCCCCTTGCTTTCCCATCGATTTGACCACGAGATCCGTGAAGATTAGGCCACCAACGAGGTTATCCCTCAACACTTCCCATTTTCTAATTTAGACTAGTAGCTACAGGGGGTTACCGTAACCAGGTAAGAATGGTCCACAGAGATCCTACTTGATAGAAATTTGGGGACAAAAGATAAGAATTGTTTCTCAGCGTTGGGCTAGCAAACAATTCTAGGTTCGATCTATCTCTTTATATCAATAGCTAGCTAGCAGTTATAGTTAGTGCGAATAGCAAAGAGAAGTGTATCTCACCTGCATGTAGCCTAAACTTCTTCCTTGGTAGTAGGATATGCCATCCTCCGTGCTGCTCAACTTGTCCGACGATGGAGGTGGGATAGAGTCTCTCAACAGCGGGCATGGCATGTGGCATTTTAGCTCGAGATCAGCGAGTGGGCACAGCAACTTGGCGTCAGAAGGAAAATGTCGAAAGGGCTTGTTCTGGTTGGAGGGTGCATTTCGCCTTCGCTGGTGCTAGGGTTCATGCGAAAGGAGGGAGTGAATTTGTGAATTTGGTCAACACACCAAGGCCCTTAGTTCCTTGATTTTCCTATGTGGTTGTAGCATTGGCGCTCACATCATTGGCAGAGTACTGACATGAGGGTCCCGATCGTCTACTTCATGGGGCAGTTGATGGAATTTTTGAATTTGGTAGGGGTGAGATGAGTTTTCCTTGAAATTGGCCCTCTCAATAGTTGGCAGCACAACTATGTGAAACCCGACAATTACAAGCAAGTCAGACCCCACGATGAACTCACCCAACAACTTTGGGGTCACAAAGTAACAAGCCATGTTGATGGTATTATTTCACCTTGTGACAATCGTGTTTCGTTGTTATAGGATATAGATGCTTTGTGTGTTGCAACAAAAATGTTAACAATTTCTCTTTCCGATGTATTGTGTGCAACCATAATGCCATTATGAGCATGTATTGTCATCAAATCTTCCAAGTATCTCATATTGTTGTTGCAACAAACATAAGGAACATTTTCTATTTCATATGGTTTGTTTGCAAACATGTTGTTTTTGCTTCCTCTTTTGACACTCATTTTTCCAAGATATTTGCTTTTTATGATTTATGTGTGACATGCAACATGTTAAACAATTTCTCTTTCCAATGGTTGGCTTGCACACATAATGATGTTGTTTTGCATATCCTTCCTCATGTGTTTTTGCCGAATTCTCCTAGTCTCACATCAAAGAAGTTGATCAAAATTTTAGTCAGTTGCTTTGAGTGCCACACGAAGACGTTATATGGAGTGTTTGATTTTCCACATTTGGATGATGTTCAAATGATTTCCATGCACATTGTGAGAGGGCAAAGGTGTCCGATATTTCGATGAGACGAGGATAGTAGATTTTGGTGGAGTTTGTCCTTGACGATCCGACTACATGTGTGAGCACGAGCGCCAATGCAATCGCTAGGCTAATCTCCTGGAGGTTACCAATATTGCAGAAGCACGATCAGCCTGACCAACGAGGGTCTTAATTCCTACCTAAAATCGAGAACAAGTAAGAACTAATATTGCAATCAAGATATTGCGGATAAAGATGAAAGATTTATTGAATAAGGTGGGATCTTGAAGTACAGGAGGTCTCTACGACACTCAAGCCTTAGCAAAGTTGCAATGGTGGCTAACTTTTAGTCTAAACAAAATCTAATAGGGAAAAGGTGTTTGATCTTTCGATGAGATGGCCATAGTCGATTTGGGTGGAGTTTGGGCTTGACGATCCGATTACATGTGCGAGCACGAGCGCCAATGCAATCGCTAGGCCAATCTCCTAGAGGTTACCGATCTTGCATAAGCATGATTAGCCTGACCAGCGAGGGTCTTAATTCCTAGCTGAAATCGAGAACAAGTAAGAACTAATATTGCAATCAAGATATTACGGATAAAGATGAAAGCTTTATTGAAAAGGTGGGATCCTGAATAGATGCGAAGTACAGGAGGTCTCTGCGACACTCAAGTCTTGGCGAAGTTGCAATGAGGAAAAGGTTGTGTTTCCCCTAGCCATAGGTATGGTGGATGAATCCAACCCTAAAAGTCCTTTCCTCCCAAATACGGACTCTAAAAAGTGGCTATTAAAAATCCTGCGAAAATAACATGCTTGGCCCAAAGTAAAGGTGATACAACACCATATTAAGCTATGGACGAATCTATGAAGTAATATTCTTGAATATTTCGTCCAAGTCTTCAATCATCATTCTGGTGGCTTCAAAGTTCTGAAATCTCCACTTGTGGCGTCTTCCTCAAGCCTCACATGCGTGTTGCCATCTCCATGCATGACCATGCTCCAATGCTTGTCCCTCTTGTCCATGCTAGGTCCATCATTCCTAAGATTAACAAACACATCTAATTTAGGCAACATCATATTCTCATATACATGAGGAATAGATCCAAAAAATTAAAGTACCTGATAGTTAAGTTGCTTGGCACGAGCTCGAGTGATAGGTCCTTGTATTTGTGTAGTTGTAGGTACAGCGGTTGTATCAATAGATGGGATGTCCACATCATGCTCCCCTTCTTGAATTGAAGTCGTCCTCGACATAACCTCATCTTCCTCACCAAAGTAAGGCTTCAAATCTGCAATGTTAAATGTTGGACTAACCGTACCAAAATCTGCAGGTGGCTCAAATTTATATGAATTATCATTTATTTTCTCTAACACATTAAAAGGACTAGAAGCACATGGCATTAACTTGGACTTGTGCAAATTAGGAAAACGATCTTTGCGCAAATGCAACCAAACAAGATCACCAACATCAAACACAACATGCTTTCTCCCTCTATCCCTAGCAAGTTTATACTTAGCATTCATGCATTCTATGTTGTCTTTAGTAGTCTCATGCAATTTTAATATCAGTTCAGCATGTTGTGTAGCATACAAATCATTTTTCACCAAAGAAGGTAATGGCAATAAATCAATAGGTGCACGAGGAACAAAACCATACACAATCTAAAATGGGCACATATTTGTGGTAGAATGCAGCGAACGATTATAAGAAAATTCAGTATGAGGTAAACACTCTTCCCACATAGTAGACAAAGTTCTATTTACTACTTCGGTTTGTCCATCAGTTCGGGGATGACATGTAGTACTAAACAGCAATTTCGTCCCCAACTTAGCCCATAAACATCTCCAAAAGTGGCTAAGAAATTTACTATCACGATTAGAAACAATAGTATTTTGCACACCATGTAAACGAACAATTTCACAAAACAACAAGTAAGCAATATGCATAGCATCATCGTTCTTATGACATGGAATATAGTGTGTCATCTTATAAAACCGATCCACAACAACAAAAATGCTATCCTCCCCTTCTATGTATGAGGCAATCCCAAAACAAAGTCCATAGAAATATCCTCCCAGGGGACACTAGGAAAAGAAAGAGGCATATATAAACCGTGTGGATTAAGTCGAGACTTAGCTTTTTGACAAGTAGTGCAGTGTGCCACGAATCTCTCCACATCTCTACGCATGCGTGGCCAAAAGAAGTGTGCAGCAAGAACATCCTCCATCTTCTTTACACCAAAACGACCCATTAGTCCTCCTCCATGCGCCTCCTGTAACAACACAAGACGAACGGAACTATCTGGGATGCATAGTTTGTTAGCGCGGAACACAAATCCATCATTGAAGACGAATTGTTCCATGTTCTACCATCTCTACAATTCTGCAACACATCTTTAAGTTCAACATCATGCACATATTGTTCCTTAATAGTTTCCAATCCAAATATTTTGAAGTCAAGTTGAGATAACAAAGTATAATGCTGCGACAAAGCATCATCAATAACATTATCTTTACCCTTTTTGTGTTTGATAACATAAGGAGAAGACTCAATAAATTCAACCCACTTTGCATGGTTATGATTCAGCTTAGCTTGACTATGAATATGCTTCAAATATTCATGATCAGAAAGTATAAAAAATTATTTAGGCCATAAATAATGTTGTCATGTTTCTAATTTCTGAACTAGCACATATAATTCTTTATCATAAGGAGAATAGTTCAGACTAGCCCCACTCAATTTCTCACTGAAATCTGCAACAGTTTTGCCCTCTTGTAACACCTCCCAAACCAATTCCACTAGCAACACATTCAAGCTCAAAAGTCTTAGTAAAATCAAGAAGTTGTAGTAATGGAGCATGTGTTAACTTATCTTTCAATATCATGAAGGCTTGTTGTTGTGCATCGCCCCAAACAAAGGGCACATACTTCTTGGTAAGTCCATTGAGTAGCGTAGAAATTGATCCAAAATCTTTGAAAAAATTCCTATAAAAATGAGCGAGGCCAAGAAAACTCCTCACTTGTGTGACCGTCTTGGGTTACGACCAATTCTCAATTGCTTCAATCTTGGCTGGATCCACTTCAATACCCTGTGATGTAACAACATAGCCAAGAAACACAACTCGATCAGGGAAAAAGGCGCACTTCTCAAGATTACCTAACAAATATTCATCGCATAAAGCATTGAAAACAGCACGCAAATGTTCCAAATTATCCTCTAAAGATTTGCTATAAATCAAAATATCATCAAAGTAGACTACCACAAAACATCCAATGAAAGCATGTAAAACTTCGTTCAATAATCTCATGAATGTGTTGGGTGCATTAATTAAACCAAAAGGCATTACTAACCACTCATTTAAACCAAACTTAGTTTTAAATGTTGTTTTCCATTCATCTCCCAATTTCATACGAATCTGGTGGTAACCACTATGCAAATCAACTTTAGAAAACATGGTAGAACCACTTAATTTATCAAGCATATCATATAAACGTGGAATAGGATGACGGTAACGAATAGTAATATTATTGATAGCGCTAAAATAGTACACATGCGCGAAGAACCATGTTTCTTAGGTACAAAAATAATAGAAACAACACATGGGCTAAGGGACTCACGAATGTGATCTCTGTCAAGTAGTTCCTGAATTGGGCGTTGTATCACCTTTGTATCCTCCGGATTGGTTCTATATGGCGCGCGGTTGGGCAGCGTGGCACCATGAATTAAATCAATTTGGTATTCAATTCCTCTAATAGGAGGTAGTCCTAGTGGCATCTCAGCTAGAAAAACATCCTCATATTCCTGCAAAAGGTTAGCAACAGCAGGTGGCAAAGAAGGAGGCATATCCTCAAATGAAAACAAAACATGTTTGTAGATAATTACATAACATTGAGTATTGTTCACATCTAGTTCAACAATATCAATTTTATTTGCAAGCATACATGGACCCTTCAAACGAATTTCAATAGCATGTTTAGAATCAGATTTAGTGGTCTTTGATGGTACAAAATCTTCAGCAACAATTTGATTCTCACTTTTCTATTTCTCCTTAGTTTTAGCTCTACTAGCTCTAGAAAGATCATCTTTTAAAATTTGTTCAGGAGTCATGGGTTTGAGACCAATTTTATTCACATAATGCATAAGAGAATAGTGATTAGTTTTACCATTATGAACATATTCTCTATCAAATTGCCAAGGTCTACCAAGTAACAAAGAACAAGCTTGCATGGGCACAACATCACAATCAACAAAATCAGAATATGTACCAATAGTAATGCACGCGTATCGTTCTTGTTACCTTGACCTTATGAGAACTCTCAAACCATATAATGTAATATGAATGTGTGCATTGTGTTGTTGGGAGAGCAAGCTTTGCTCAATTGCACACTCAACACACCTTGACCTTATGAGAACCCTCTATCAATAATGATCCGTATAGATCTTTCCTTTACAATGCCTTGTGTTCGGAACAGGTTGTGGCGTTGATCATGCTCAGCTTTGCTCAATTGCACACTCAACACACATGCAACTAAGCTCTTGTATTGATCAGTAGTTTTAGATCCCATTATCTCCGTCTCTTCTTAAGAATCTGAATTATCCCCATCACTTGCAGCAATAGGAGCTAATGTGTATTCATCAAAATCACTTGTTGAATCATATTCACCATCATCACGCACCATCATAACACGTTGTGTTGTGCACATCGGCTCAATATGACCATATCCCCAACATTTGCGGCATTTTGTATCCTTTGTCTTTCTTGTGGAGGCCACATAAGAAGTACTACGAGTAGGGCCATTGGATGATGGCGGTGGAGCATCCGAAGGCGTTCTTGATGAAGGTGTGGTGACTTTAGATGTGGTAGGTGCTGGTGGTGTACCACAAGAAGAAGGCGTTTATTGTCGGGACGTCCACGACGATGTATGACCTGCAGAATTGTTAGACCTTCTTCATCAAAATCACTTGCTGAATCCTATTCACCATCATCGCGTACCATCATAACACGCTGCATTGTGCACATTTTCTCAATATGACAATATCCCCAGCACTTGCGGCATTGTATATCCTTTGTCTTGCTTGTGGAGGCCATAGAAGAAGAACTACGAGCATGACCATTGGATGATGGCGAAGGAGCATCCAAAGGCGTTCATGATGAAGGTGTTGTAACTACCTCGGTGAATTACACTCCTAGTTACAAGCCTGGATGAGCGGGAATGGTTGAAATAGTACGGTGGGGCCCAAATGCCACTCACAGGTAGACCTTTCGGCCGTCCCAACCATTTCCACACATCGAGACAAGAATCCAGGCGTGTCGGCGTAATCGGCGAAGGGATCAACTACATACACAAATGAGTATGTATGCAAGACACCATACAACAGTACATCAGAGCCATTCCATCTAAAAAGAAAGGAAATATAGCAACGCCATACGGCAAGATCCAAATATCCTAGATAGATATAATAGTTTAGGATATCTCCTCATACATCAATCAACAGAGTATCAAGCGGAAGCGGAAGATAAAATCCGAGTACGGATAAGAAGCAAATCGGCATAAGATGCCCCATAAATAAGCACTTCCCGCCCACAGATCTCACGGATCCCCATTCCTGGAATCTCTACACCGAATGATCGTTGCCCACATCGTCCGTCTCTTCCACCCAGTATCCATCTTGCGAGTGTACCTGTTCATCTGAACCAATAATTTATCGTGTGAGACCCTAGGGGTACTTAGCAAGTCTTTATGCCTCTAAAGGGGACACAACCTGGGGTGACGCAATTGCAGCAAAAGATAAACCCTAACAGTTCTATAGATACTCGCTAACCATCCGCCTAACCAGAGATAGACGGATGTCCGTGAATTAATAACAACAGTTATAACGGTAATATCCACAGATCCATCCTCCTCCTCGCTTACCGACGAGGAAGCGGACGAACAACCCCCCCATCCGTTGGCAGTTTTTATTATTCATTCCATGAGGGTTGCACTATTTACTAGTCAGGTACCTAGTCTAGTCAAATTAAAAGCGGTACTTTAGTTATGCTTGTCTATGATCGAGAAACTGTGCTCCAAGTCGTCCATAACCGCGGACACGGCTTTCAGAAAGTTTTACCTAGGTGCACAAATAGCAACACACACTCGATATGCCTCGAAAAAAACCAAATCAAAACCCAACGAGGCAGTCACGACAAAGCAATTACAGGATTCAGAAATATTTCAGGGGGCCACCCCATTGAGCTACCCACAACGAAGTTAGATGACTCCGAGACGGCCTCAAGGTTTTGCGTGGTATTAAACGGCTTGGGAACCGAAAATGTGGTGGGCTTGTCGACAGCGTAAACACTCCGCTTTCCTAAAGGTGATGCAGTTACTCGCACAATTTGAATAAAGCAGTAAAGCATGGCATACGTACAGGATAGTAAATAAAACCTCAAACTAGTTTGTGGCCCCAAGAAATAAGAATGAATCAAGCTCTGGCTCAGGGGGGTCCATAAGGCCTCCCGGATGTGGATAGCGCGAATAGTCTTGGAACAGGAATCAAGTACTCGGGGTCTTACGGGACACAAGTGAGCATGAAAAACCAAATAGCAGATATTGCTCACCGATGCCACTTTCATTAGTTATCCCATTACTACTCAGGTTATGTTGTTTAGGTACCTCGTTATCCATCAGACACTCACATACCCTACACATGCTGTTCTACGACTCGCATGGCTCAAACAACTCCTGTAGTAATGGCTCATGGGATGGAGGAAACAAGCTTCGGTGGGGTTTAAAAGTAAAGGCTATGCAATACTTGGGATTCAGATTTATGCAATCGCGACTCAATGATGCAAGAATATGATAGAGGCAATAGGTACTATATGTATGCTAGCATGTGGTAGTGCTTGCCTGGCAGCTCAGTTGAAGAAAGGGATGGATCTGGATAGTGCTCCTGGTTCTCTTGATATATCCCCTGCTCAGCGTCTATTCGAAGAAGAACCAAACAAACAAGGCCAACATAAATAAAGTGCACAAGCATATGTATAAATGCATCAAGCAAACAATCATGCCATGATGAATGATGCACAATTTGCATGGCAATAAAGTAGCATGGCATGGGTGAGGTGTGGAATACAAGAATAAACCATTTTATGGGGTTTTATTCACATTTTATAATCATTTAAGTTGCTGTACCCATTATATTTATATGATGCATGCTTCAAATCAAACCATGGAAAGCATAGACAGAAAGGTCTCGTCGAGCTAATCATTTTAGACATATTATTTATTAAATTTGGAGTTATAAAACAAAAGTTATTAATTTATTAAAGAAAAGGGGCATTTATTGTAATTTAAAGCAACTTGGAATTTTAAATGTTCAAAATATATTTTGAAGGCCTTATTTGAATTCTTCACATTTTTCTGATTTGAAAACATATATTATATGTTTAAATTGGATTTATATTTCAAAAGATAATTAAAAACGTAGTTTTGAATTTGAATAAATTTGAAAAGATTTGAATTTAAAACAGAACCAGAGAAAATCCTTTTTATACCCAGACAGACCCAGCCACAACCACTGACGGGTGGGCCCGTTGCTGACTGGGCAACACAGCGTGCAGGAGAACTTCTATCACCGCGACTGCTGCCACCGACAATCTTGACGGATGGGGCCCGGACCAGGGCCACGTGGCAATGGTGAGAGGCAGGGCCGACAGTGGTGGGGCTGGAGCGCGGGTTAAGGTTTACAAAAGCCCAGGGGGTGTTCCGCAAAACTAACCGAGAGGCTGACGGGTGGGGCACTCGGTACCGCGGGTTGATCGCGCAAAAAGGCAGGGGGGTATGCGCAAAAGGGAGCGTCGTACTGTTGATCTTCCTCTGAACCTGTCTGTCGACCGATCGGTGCGCAGCAGGGCGCGGGGCTCAATCCCGTGACCTAGGGCTCGGGCGCGGAGGCGGTGGCCACTGGGCTATGCGGGGGTAGCTGTCAGGGAGGTGGGCGAGGACTAGATGGCCTTGGCGCTCTGTGAGCAAGCGAGAAGCTAGCTACTGGCGAGGCGCCGACGAAACTAACGGCAAGCACCGGCGACGGCGGGGGAAACGGAGGTGTCAGGGAGGTTAGCCAGCTCACCGAGAGTGCGTCGGTGCGTCGGATCAGGCAGGGGAGCAGCGGATCGTCGGTGAAGCAGAGGCCGGGGTAGCTAGGGTTTGGCGTCGGTGCGGCGCTGGTACCGGTGCTCCTGGGCTCCTCCTCCTCGACAGCGTGTACAGGTCGACGCGGGGACCCTCCTCGATCTCCCAAGCCACTCCACGGCCGCTCTGTGCGTCTGGATCAACATGGACGTCGAGGTGCTGGCGTCGGCGGCAGCTGCTGGTGGTCGGGGAGGAGGAAGGAGGAAGGAGGGCTGGCTCGGGGTAGATCTAGGCGAGACAGAGAGGTGGTGGGTGGAGGATAAAGCGAGGGGGAGGACGGAGGTGCCGTGGGGTAGAGGTTGATGGAAAAAGGTGGCTCGGTGCCACCTTTCTCTACTCCTCCCCTCACGTGCTCGGCAGGGCAGGGCAGGTAGGCATGGGGCTGCAGGTGGGGTAGGGTGGTCTGGTGTTGAGGCTCGGGCTGGGGCCACCTCGGCAGGGAGAGAAGAGAGGGAGAGAGGGTAGCCTCGGGTAGAGCTAGGTTTCGGTATATGGGAGGCTCGGGCTAGGGTTTTGTCTAGGGTTGGAGAGGGGTAGGTAGCTGGGTGGGGTTTGATCCTGGTGGGGCCAGCTAGATAGAGAGAAGAGAGAGGCCGAGAGGGGGTGATGGGGTGGTTTAGGGTTTAGCTAGTACTAGGTTTAGAGGGGGTATGGTGTTAGATTAAGTGGGGTAGAGGGGTATGGCTTAAGAGAGAGGTGAGATGAGAGAAAGAGGGAGGTGAGATGACCAAGCACATGATCATGGACACACATGATCTAGCACATGGACTTTTGGTGTATGGCAAGACCACACAAAAGAAACAAGCAAAAGAGGGTAAGGGAAAAAGGAAGATGATCCACTAAAAATCTAATAAAAACCAAATTACAAGCTAAAGGGGTACTTGCATGGGCCATGCATAATTAATTTATACCATGTTCATCTTTGTGAAAACAAGATTATTTACATGGCATTTCTTATGCATTCCAAAGTGTGGAGTAAGGCTCAAGCAAAAGAATTACAAGGAAAGTTCCAAGTGAAAATAGATGGAGATGATCATGTCTGAGTAAGCTTGGGACTTGCTAGTGTGTATATTCCACTAGATGATTATTAGTCACAAAAATATTCCCACATGAGCATAAATCCATAACAATCCAAATGGGAGCTAGGAGAAAGGGTCCCACTCACAAGGCATGCAAAGGTGGCCATGTGGCTCTCATATATCAATGATGTGAAAACAACATGATGCTAAGATGAGAGCATGTGGACAAGAATTGGATCCATCCCAACCCACATGAGCTAGAGGTAACTCAAATAAAATGCAAAGCTCATATTTAGTTGGATGGTGGAATTTATAAGGTGGTGAATAAAAGGTGGTGGAGTTAATAAGAGATATGCCCCCAACTCAACTTGGGCATTAAACAATATATCAAGAACCAAATACAATATCAAGAGGCAAATACAATTAACAATGCATATGAAAGAAGAACCAAATGAAAAAGGGTTTTATATGATGCTCAAATGCAAGGTGGCATGATGACATGAGCATGATATAATGATGATGCAACAATTATATATTTGAAGTAGCCATTATATTACTAGACCAAGTAGCATTACAATTGTTAGACAATTGGGATGCTACAACTCTCCCCCACTAAACAGGAATCTCGCCCCGAGATTCTAGGATGAAGAAGAAGACACAAAGAGGGTAGGATACCTGGCACGGAGCTCATCTTCACGTTCCCAAGTGGCTTCATCAACGGAATGGTGCGACCACTGCACCTTGCAGAACTTGATGGACTTGTGGCGAGTCCTTCTTTCTGCGACTTCAAGGATTTTTGTGGGGTGTTCTTGATAAGACAGGTCTTCTTGGAGATTGATAAGCTCATGGTCCACGGTCCTGCCGGGATCCTTGAAGCACTTCTTGAGTTGAGAGATGTGGAAAACATCATGGACCTTGAGTTTTTCCGGGAGCTCAAGAGCATAAGCAACTTCTCCTCTCCTTCCACGAACTTTGAAGGGACCGATGTATCTAGGAGCCAGCTTCCCTTTAATACCAAAACGGTGCGTGCCTCTCATGGGAGTGACACGAAGGTAAACGAGATCACCAGGGACATACTCCATGTCCGTGTGCTTCCTGTCATAATTGCTCTTCTAGCGACTTTGAGCAATCCTCAGATTTTCAAGAATGATGTGAACCTTCTCCTCCGCTTGAGTCACAATGTCAGGGCCAAACAAAAACCTTTCACCTGCACCCGACCAACCAATCGGAGTTCTGCATTTGCGACCATAGAGAGCCTCAAATGGTGCCATCTTTAGACTTTTCTGGAAGCTGTTGTTGTAAGAGAATTCAGCATAAGGAAGACATTCTTCCCACTTCATGCCAAAAGAGATGACGCAAGCACGAAGCATATCCTCCAGAATCTGATTGATCCTTTCAACTTGTCCTTGCGACCGAGGATGGTAAGATGTGCTGAGGTTCAACTTTGTTCCCAAAGCATTTTGGAAACTTTCCCAAAACTTGGAAGTGAAGATGCTTCCACGGTCCGAACTGATCTCGAGAGGAACCCCATACAGAGAGACAATTCTGTTGATATAGAGCTCCGCCAACTGAATTGCAGAAATGGTTTCCTTGACGGGGAAGAAGTGAGCCACTTTAGAAAGCCTGTCAATGACAACAAAGATTGCATTGTTGCCCTTCTGCGACCTAGGGAAACCAGTGATGAAGTCCATCTCTACTTTCTCCCATTTCCATTCCGGGGGTTTCAATGGCTGTAGAAGACCGGAAGGTTTCTGATGAACAGCTTTCACTCTGCGGCAGACATCACACTCTGAGACATACTTGGCACAATACCTTTTCAAACCAGGCCACCAATATTGTGTTTTCAAGTCCATGTACATCTTTGTGCTGCCAGGGTGGATAGAAAGAACAGAATCATGCGCCTCCTTGAGAACTTGCTCTCTCAAACCCGGGTAGTTCGGAACAAACATCCGGTGTTCAAAGAAGAGCGTGCCTTGATCATCGACGTGGAAGGACTCATACTTCGGAAGCTTAATCCTGGAGATGATCTTTCTTGTGTACGGATCACCAAGCTGAGAAGAGCGAACCTTTTCTTCCAAGAGAGGTGTTGCTAGAAGGTTCTGGAGATACCCTTGTTCCACAATTTCCAGGTTGAGCTGACGGAATTCCTCGCACAAGAGAGGATGTTGTTCTTCCATCATGAGGTTGTTGACATAAGCTTTGCGGCCGAGAGCATCTGCCATGACATTAGCTTTGCCCGGAGTGTAGTTGATGGTCAAATCGAAGTCATTGATTGCTTCAATCCATCTCCTTTGCCGAAGGTTGAGATCAGGCTGCGTAAAGATATACTTCAGACTCTTGTGATCAGAAAAGATCTCACAACGGTTGCCAAGCAAGTAGTGCCTCCATACTTTCAAAGCAAAGACAACTGCTGCGAGCTCGAGGTCATGTGTAGGATAGTTGATCTCATGCGTCTTCAACTGGCGAGAGGCATAAGCAACAACTTGTTTTTCTTGCATGAGGACCGCACCCAATCCATGCAAAGAGGCGTCACAGAAGATCTGGAACGGCTTGGATGTATCCGGAGGGACCAAGACTGGTGTGGAAGTGAGCTTCTCTTTGAGTGTCTCAAAGCTTGCTTGACATGCAGGAGTCCAAAGGTATTTCTTGCCTTTCTTGAGGAGATCGGTAAGAGGCTTCGCTATCTTCGAAAAGTTCTGAACGAAGCGACGGCAATAACTAGCCAAACCAAGGAAACTCCGCACTTCTTTGACATTGACAGGAGGAAGCCATTCAACAATTGTCCTCACCGTTTCCGGGTTGACTGCAATGCCCTTGGCAGAGATAACGTGACCAAGATAGGTTACTTGAGGCAGCCAAAACTCACACTTGGAGAACTTTGCATACAAACGGTTCTCACGAAGCTTGTTTAGGACACACCGAAGGTGTTCTTCATGCTCTTCTTGTGACTTAGAATAGACTAGGATGTCATCCAGGTAGACCACAACGAACTTGTCAAGATACTCCATGAAAACCAAGTTCATGAACCTCGAGAAGGTGGCAGGTGCGTTGGTGAGACCGAAAGACATGACCGTGTACTCATACAGGCCATAGCGGGTGGTGAAAGCCGTCTTCGGAACATCTTCCTTGTGAATCTTGATTTGGTGATAACCACTTCTCAAGTCAAGCTTAGAGAAAACCACAGCTCCAGCTAGCTGATCAAAGAGATCATTAATCTGCGGAAGGGGATATTTATTCTTGATGGTTTTAGCATTGAGAGCCTGATAGTAAACACAAAGTCTATCAGTCTGGTCTCGCTTCTTCACAAAGAGAGTTGGGCTACCCCAAGAAGAAGTACTATGCTGAATGAAACCCAACTTCTCTTGTTCATCAAGCTGTCGTTTGAGTTCAGCCAACTCAGCAGGACCCATCTTATAAGGCCGCTTGGAGATAGGAGCGGTACCAGGTTCAAGCTCAATTACAAACTCAACCTCACGATCCGGAGGCATACCTGGCAACTCTTCAGGAAAGACATCTGGGAACTCACAGACCACCGGAACACTCTGAATAGCTTCCATAGCATCAACATTTAGAGCCGCCAAAGAGAAAAGCTGGATAGCAGGAGTCAGACTTGGAGAATAGACTATATGGCCTTCAGGAATCTTCAGAGAAACCGAGCGTTCAGCACAATCAATCACAGCTGCATTTGCTGTCAACCAATCCATGCCCAAAATGACATCAATGTCAGAATTTCCCAGAACAATTAAGGAAGCCGAGAACGAAGAGCCACCAATCTCAACTTGATTGCCATGGCTGATTTTAGAAGCTGCCATCTTTGCTCCAGGAGAAAGGACCATTAACCGCTTGAGGAGAGGATCCATCACTAACTCATTCTCATTTGCAAACTTGTGAGACACAAAAGAATGCGATGCACCAGAATCAAACAAAACTCGTGCAGGGACTGAGTTAACGGATAGCATACCCATCACAACTCCAGGTGCATGCTCAGCTTGAGCAGCGTTGATGCAGTTGGCACGAGCAACAGCAGACCCGGGCTTGGTGTTGATGTTGAGAGCCCGAGGTGGTGGTGCACGAACCAAAGGAGAGCTTGCCGCAGATCTTGGAGGTGGTGGAGGAAGAGCCTTGTTCTTCAACGGACAGTTCCAGCTTTGATGCCCAGTCTCCACGTGTAACAAGCACCACTGGACGTGGAGCAACATAGCTGGGGACTCCGCCAGCGCCTCGAGGTAGTGGTGGTTGTAGCCCCGGAGCAGCAGTGAGGAAGTTTGGTGGCCTTGCGTAGCTTGAAGGTCTTGGTGGAGCCGGAGCGACGGGGTGTTAGGAACCTAGACACGACGCTAGAAGGAGCCGACATAGTGAAGAGCTTGCTGCATCACGGCTGTGTTTCTTTGACTCCTCAAACACTTGGCTACTTGCCTCTTCCTGCAGAGTATGCTGAAGTTCCAGAAAAGACGCCGGCCTTGCATGTGTGATTGCATATTTAATCGATGCATTGAGCCCTTGCCTGAACCTCTTTTGCTTCTTCTTGTCATCAGAGATCTCATCGCCACCATAACGAGAAAGGTTCATGAAGTTCCTGATGTAGGTATTGACATTATCATTTCCCTGCTTGAGGTTGAGAAACACTTCCTTCATCCTCTCCATGACAATTTCACAGACATCTTGCTCTTTGAAAGCTCCAGTGAACTGTCCCCAAGTAGGCTGAAAACGGCGCTTTGCCTTCAGGTAATTCTCCCACCAGAGAGCTGCATCTCCCTTCAGAAGGTGAGTAACACACTTTACCCATTCTTGCTCAGGAACATCAGCAGTCATCAGCAACCTTGACATCTCACGCAACCAATCATCAGCATCAAGTGGTTGATCAGAAACATCAAACTGGCGTGGGTTGAACTTCAGGAAGCTCTTGATGTCTCCTCGCTTGGGAGATGGAGGTAGCGGAACAAACTCATTCCTCCTAACACTTTCCTCGAAACGCTGCTGGTTCTGCTGCATTGCTGCCAAGGCATTGGCGATGCTTGACAACGCTGCCCCCAGTTCAGGTTGTATGTCCTCCTCAGAACGGTGTGGTGGTGCCATCCTGTTATTGATATAAAACACAAGTCAGTACTATGATGGAGAATAAAAATAATCCACAATAGTACCAAAATGGAATTAACCAAGATTAAAGGATACCATTTACTAAGATGATATTAAAATATCAACGAAGTTCAAAGAACCTAGAAGATATTAAGCATATCGCACACGACTGAAAAGGAGTGTGGTACACAAATATATCAAAGAAAAATTTTCCACAAATTTCGGCATTAAAATACCAATAGATGCGCAAGATCACTTAACGAATCAAGATTAGTGACTCTACCAATTCAATATACAAGAGCGAATGATAAGAGTAGTGGTATGGTCGCGACTCCATCCCGCACTCAAACCATTACTCCGCACATGAACAAGTAAAACACATATCTCAACACCTTCTTCTCACGATAACCTAAAGATTAGCGACTACAGAAACGAACAACCCAAAGAAGATAACGTCGGATAACAAAGAGTAAGACAGATCGCGTCGGTATACAACGAATCAGATAGATCACGTCGGTTTGCAAAAGCCTGTCGGTATGGAATGTACCAACAGTTGATAACCAAAAGGCCGTTAAGATAACAACTTGGATGCAACAGATAGACAAGGAATTACACACACACACACTCACACACACAGATACACAACCTATGGTACTATGGAAACCCATAACACGTGAATCCTAGTTTGAATTTAAGAAGAGGATTGAAAATGTTACACTTCCTTACCAGAAAAGGGTGGGTGGGTGGGTAAGAAGAAAAGTGGAAGCAGTCCTACTCTCGCGTTTTGTTTTTCCCTAGTATACATAACTACCAAAAATATTTGCTAGACAGACAACGACCATTTGGCTGAGACCACGAAGGGCGGATGGCTCGATACCAATTGTAACTACCTCGGTGAATTACGCCCTAGTTACAAGCCCGGATGAGCGGAATGGTTGAAATAGTAGTGGGGCCCAAATGCCACTCACAGTAGACCTTTTGGCCGTCCCAACCATTTCCACACATCGAGACAAGAACAGGCGGCGAATCGGCAAAGCGAAGGGATCAACTACATACACAAATGAGTATGTATGCAAGCCACCATACAACAAAGTACATCGAGCCATTCCATCTAAAAAGAAAGGAATATAGCAACGCCATACGGCAAGATCCAAATATCCTAGATAGATATAATAGTTTAGGATATCTCCTCATACATCAATCAACAGAGTATCAAGCGGAAGACAAAATCCGAGTACGGATAAGAAGCAAATCGGCATAAGATGCCCCATAAATAAGCACTTCCCGCCCACAGATCTCACGGATCCCCGTTCCCGGAATCTCTACACCGAATGATCGTTGCCCACATCGTCCGTCTCTTCCACCCAGTATCCATCTTGCGAGTGTACCTGTTCATCTGAACCAATAATTTATCGTGTGAGACCCTAGGGGTACTAAGCAAGTCTTTATGCCTCTAAAGGGGACACAACTTGGGGTGACGCAATTGCAGCAAAAGATAAACCCTAACAGTTCTATAGATACTCGCTAACCATCCGCCTAACCAGAGATAGACGGATGTCCGTGAATTAATAACAACAGTTATAACAGTTATAACGGTAATATCCACAGATCCATCCTCCTCCTCACTTACCGACGAGGAAGCAGATGAACAACCCCCCCATCCGTTGGCAGTTTTTATTATTCATTCCATGAGGGTTGCACTATTTACTAGTCAGGTACCTAGTCTAGTCAAATTAAAAGCGGTACTTTAGTTATGCTTGTCTAGGATCGAGAAACTGTGCTCCAAGTCGTCCATAACCGTGGACACGGCTTTCAGAAAGTTTTACCCTGCAGGGGTGCACAAATAGCAACACACACTCGATATGCCTCGAAAAAAACCAAATCAAAACCCAACGAGGCAGTCACGACAAAGCAATTACAGGATTCAGAAATATTTCAGGGGGCCACCCCATTGAGCTACCCGCAACGAAGTTAGCTGACTCCGAGACGGCCTCAAGGTTTGCGCTGCGTCAGAACGATCGGGAACCCGAAATGTGACTGGGCTTGTCGATATCACAGAAACACTCCGCTTTCCTAACAGATGCAAAGGTGTACCTCGCACAATTTGAATAAAGCAGTAAAGCATGGCATAAGTACAGGATAGTAAATAAAACCTCAAACTAGTTTGTCGCCCCAAGAAATAAGAATGAATCAAGCTCTGGCTCAGGGGGGTCCATAAGGCCTCCCGGATGTGGATAGCGCGAATAGTCTTGGAACAGGAATCAAGTACTCGGGGTCTTACGGGACACAAGTGAGCATGAAAAACCAAATAGCAGATATTGCTCACCGATGCCACTTTCATTAGGTATCCCATTACTACTCAGGTTAAGTTGTTTAGGTACCTCGTTATCCATCAGACACTCACATACCCTACACATGCTGTTCTACGACTCGCATGGCTCAAACAACTCCTGTAGTAATGGCTCATGGGATGGAGGAAACAAGCTTCGGTGGGGTTTAAAAGTAAAGGCTATGCAATACTTGGGATTCAGATTTATGCAATCGCGACTCAATGATGCAAGAATAAGATAGAGGCAATAGGTACTATATGTATGCAAGCATGTGGTAGTGCTTTCCTGGCAGCTCAGTTGAAGCAAGGGATGGATCTGGGTAGTGCTCCTGGTTCTCTTGATATATCCCCGCCTTTCGGCGTCTATTCGAAGAAGAACCAAACAAACAAGGCCAACATAAATAAAGTGCACAAGCATATGTATAAATGCATCAAGCAAACAATCATGCCATGATGAATGATGCACAATTTGCATGGCAATAAAGTAGCATGGCATGGGTGAGGTGTGGAATACAAGAATAAACCATTTTATGGGGTTTTATTCACATTTTATACTCATTTAAGTTGCTGTACCCATTATATTTATATGATGCATGCTTCAAATCAAACCATGGAAAGCATAGACAGAAAGGTCTCGTCGAGCTAATCATTTTAGACATATTATTTATTAAATTTGGAGTTATAAAACAAAAGTTATTAATTTATTAAAGAAAAGGGACATTTATTGTAATTTAAAGCAACTTGGAATTTTAAATGTTCAAAATATATTTTGAAGGCCATATTTGAATTCCTCACATTTTTCTGATTTGAAAACATATATTATATGTTTAAATTGGATTTATATTTCAAAAGATAATTAAAAACAGATTTAGTTTTGAATTTGAATAAATTTGAATTTAAAACAGAAACAGAGAAAATCCTTTTTATACCCAGACAGACCCAGCCACAACCACTGACGGGTGGGCCCGTTGCTGACTGGGCAACACAGCGTGCAGGAGAACTTCTATCATCACATCGCTGCCACATCGAGATCGACGGATGGGGCTGTGCCACGGGGCCACGTGACAGCGGTGAGAGGGGCAGGACTGACAGGTGGGGCTGGGCTGGAGCGCGGGTTAAGGTTTACAAAAGCCCAGGGGGTGTTCCGCAAAACTAACCGAGAGGCTGACGGGTGGGGCACTCGGTACCGCGGGTTGATCGCGCAAAAAGGCAGGGGGTATGCGCAAAAGGGAGCGCCGTACTATTGATCTTCCTCTGAACCTGTCTGTCGACCGATCGGTGCGCAGCAGGGCGCGGGGCGCGGCGCGCGGGGCTCGATCCCGTGACCTAGGGCTCGGGCGCGGAGGCGGTGGCCACTGGGCTATGCGGGGGTAGCTGTCAGGGAGGTGGGCGAGGACTAGATGGCCTTGGCGCTACGCGGGAGCGAGCAGACAGAAGCTAGCTACGGCGCGCGGAGGGCGCTCGACGAAACTAACGGCGAGCACCGGCGACGGCGGGGGAAACGGAGGTGTCAGGGAGGTTAGCCAGCTCACCGAGAGTGCGTCGGTGCGTCGGATCGGGCAGGGGAGCGGCGGATCGTCGGTGAAGCAGAGGCCGGGGTAGCTAGGGTTTGGCGTCGGTGCAGCGCTGGTACCGGCGCTCCTGGGCTCCTCCTCCTCGACGGCGTGTACAGGTCGACGCGGGGACCCTCCTCGATCTCCCAAGCCACTCCACGGCCGCTCTGTGCGTCTGGATCAACGTGGACGTCGAGGTGCTGGCGTCGGCGGCGGCGGCTGCTGGTGGTCGGGGAGGAGGAAGGAGGAAGGAGGGCTGGCTCGGGGTAGATCTGGGCGAGACAGAGAGGTGGTGGGCGGAGGATAAAGCGAGGGGGAGGACGGAGGTGCTGTGGGGTAGAGGTTGATGGAAAAAGGTGGCTCGGTGCCACCTTTCTCTACTCCTCCCCTCACGTGCTCGGCAGGGCAGGGCAGGTAGGCATGGGGCTGCAGGTGGGGTAGGGTGGTCTGGTGTTGAGGCTCGGGCTGGGGCCACCTCGGCAGGGAGAGAAGAGAGGGAGAGAGGGTAGCCTCGGGTAGAGCTAGGTTTGGGTAGATGGGAGGCTCGGGCTAGGGTTTTGTCTAGGGTTGGAGAGGGGTAGGTAGCTGGGTGGGGTTTGATCCTGGTGGGGCCAGCTAGATAGAGAGAAGAGAGAGGCCGAGAGGGGGTGATGGGTGGTTTAGGGTTTAGCTAGTACTAGGTTTAGAGGGGGTATGGTGTTAGATTAAGTGGGGTAGAGGGGTATGGCTTAAGAGAGAGGTGAGATGAGAGAAAGAGGGAGGTGAGATGATCAAGCACATGATCATGGACACACATGATCTAGCACATGGACTTTTGGTGTATGGCAAGACCACACAAAAGAAACAAGCAAAAGAGGGTAAGGGAAAAAGGAAGATGATCCACTAAAAATCTAATAAAAACCAAATGACAAGCTAAAGGGGTACTTGCATGGGCCATGCATAATTAATTTATACCATGTTCATCTTTGTGAAAACAAGATTATTTACATGGCATTTCTTATGCATTCCAAAGTGTGGAGTAAGGCTCAAGCAAAAGAATTACAAGGAAAGTTCCAAGTGAAAATAGATGGAGATGATCATGTCTGAGTAAGCTTGGGACTTGCTAGTGTGTATATTCCACTAGATGATTATTAGTCACAAAAATATTCCCACATGAGCATAAATCCATAACAATCCAAATGGGAGCTAGGAGAAAGGGTCCCACTCACAAGGCATGCAAAGGTGGCCATGTGGCTCTCATATATCAATGATGTGAAAACAACATGATGCTAAGATGAGAGCATGTGGACAAGAATTGGATCCATCCCAACCCACATGAGCTAGAGGTAACTCAAATAAAATGCAAAGCTCATATTTAGTTGGATGGTGGAATTTATAAGGTGGTGAAGAAAAGGTGGTGGAGTTAATAAGAGATATGCCCCCAACTCAACTTGGGCATTAAACAATATATCAAGAACCAAATACAATATCAAGAGGCAAATACAATTAACAATGCATATGAAAGAAGAACCAAATGAAAAAGGGTTTTATATGATGCTCAAATGCAAGGTGGCATGATGACATGAGCATGATATAATGATGATGCAACAATTATATATTTGAAGTAGCCATTATATTACTAGACCAAGTAGCATTACAATTGTTAGACAATTGGGATTCTACAGGTGTGGTGGCTTTGGATGTGGTAGGTGTTGGTGGTGTACCACGCGAAGAAGGCACTGATTGTTTGGACCTACATGACGATGTACAACCTATAGGCTTGTTAGATCTTCTCCATGGTGGTTGACAATCCTGCACTTCACGTTCAGCTTTGCAAGCAAGATGAAACAAACGATTAATGGTGCGATATTCCTTATAGTCTAAGATGATTTGAATCTCCTTATTTAAACCAAGAAAGAAACATACCATTCTTTGTTCTGTATTTTCAACAATACAAGCACGAATCATCCCAGTTTGTAATTCCTGATAATATTATTCTATAGAATTTTTGCCTTGTTCTAAACGAGTCAATTTCTTTAGCAAATCTCATTGATAAGTTGGTGGTACAAAACAAACACGCATAGCAGTTTTTAAAGCAGTCCAAGTATTAGGAATATTAGCATGATTTACGCGACAATATTCAGACCACAAAAGTGAAGCAAAATCTGTAAACTCGCAAGTAGTAGCACTAACACACATATTCTTAGGATATCTTAAACATGCAAAATGTTGATCCACTTCCAATTCCCATATAAGAAATGGATCATGATTATATCTACCCTCAAAAGGTGGAATATTTAGCTTAAGCTTAGCAACATGATCATCATTACATAACGGTGGTTGAGCATTGTGGTAGTACTACCGAGGACGGCTAGCAAGTTGTTTGACATACTCATCAAACTCATCCTCATCTTCATACTCATACTCACCATCCTCTTCATATTCCATGAAAGCATTAGCCGCAGTAGCGGCAGTAGCCGGTGGTGCAACAACTTTGGCGGTTGGACCAGGAGCAGACAAACTAGCAGTACTGTGATCCGTGCATGGGATGCGTCGTGCAAGCCCCACCTGGTTAGGTAAACACCGCTAGGGACATGGTGCAACAACAGGTGTAGGTGCAGGTAACCTGCTGAGGATCTCCTAAAACCTAACATCGAGCTTGTTGTGTGGTGGTGGCACTCATATAGGAAGCATTGGTCCTTGACGCCATCTTCGCCATTGCATCCAATTGTTGGCAAAGCAACTTGTTTTCTTCTATCTCTTGGGGGGTCATAATTTTGATGGCCCTGTCCAACTTGGCGAAGTAGAGGTCCATCTCTTGCTTGAATGACATTCTTGAAGTGCTTGGAGAAGAGGTTGTGTTGAAGCTCTTGTATTTAGATGCTTCATCTTGAAGTTGAAGTTTTGGCGTTGAAGCTTGATGGCGTGGGAGAAGGCTTGCTCTTGGTGCCATTTTGGTGGTGGCACTACTAGTGGAAGGTGCCATATGATGGTGGCGACAGAGGTCATTGGCGTGCCTTGCCGAAGGTTTATGTTGGTGAAGCACTTGGTCATCCACATGACGCTCGCAATGATGATCCTTTTCCTGAGAACTCTTCTTGTGATGGTGGTGCCCTCTTGAGCTTGGTTGAGCATTATGGATGGGGCTCAATATGTATTCTTCGTGTTCATGGTGAAGATGCCTTGACCGATGTCTTGTAACCTCTTGATGTTGGCGATGATCACGAGAGGATGTATGTCGATGAAATGCTTTGTGGCGCCTCATTTTGAAGATTATGTGTGGGCACCACTTTTCTTGGAGTAGGTGGCACTTTATGACTTGGAGGTAGATGCGCTTGATGCCTTGGAGATGGTGGTGCTTGGAGCGTTGGCGATGGTGGCGCTTGACAACTTGGAGGTGATGGCGCTCGTCGCCTTGGAGATGGTGGCGCATGACACCATGTAGGTGGTCACGCTTGACGCCTTGGAGGTGGCTCATCGAATTAGGTGGTGCCCTTTGGTGTGGCACGCTTGGCCTTGAAGGTCATGGTTTCTTGATGATGCTCCTCTTGCTTAGCGTAGCAGTCCTCCATCTCTAAGTTGTGGAGGTATTCGTCATGGCTCATGGAAGATCCCTCGAAGTTGGTGAAGTTCGCCATGTCCTCCATGCTTGGTGAGGCGTCGTGGTTGTAGCACTCGAAGTCGGCCATGCTTGGGGAGTCATTCTTGATGTAGTACTCCATATCACCCAAACATGTGGATCCATTGTCGGTGTAGTGTTCCATGCATGAGGAGCCATTGTTGATGTAGAGCTCCAATTCCTCCATGCTTGAGGAGCCATATTTTATGACGTGCTCCATGACTTCCATGCATGTGGAGTCATCGTAGGTGTAGTGTTGCGGATCATCAAAGCATACAGATCCATTGTTGGTGTAGTGCTTTGTCATGTCCTCTATACTTGTGGAGTCGTAGTCAGGGTGGCTCATCATGGATTATTCATAGATATCATCATCGGTTCAGGAGTCCCTAGACATGATTCGTAGGACCAAGTGGTGTATATGGAAGTGGTAGGGGTTAGGGACGCAACATCAAACCTTACTTTACCTTGGAAGATAGTATCATGCAAGTGGCCACACTTGAGAGTAATAAACCAAGCAAAGTGAAGTTCACGTGGAACACCAAAACCAACTAACCACTACAAACACACACGCACAAAGCTTATGATGGATGGGTATGGAAGGTGGAATGTCCAACAATAATCTGAAATCAAGATATTGTAATGGCAAGTAAAGAACCACGACGATCACAAAGCAAAACAAGTCAATCCCTAAGATATACGAATTATGTACAAGGAACACACACGGTGGGATAAATGGGACTTGTGTGATGGAGAAAGTGATCTAATAACCAAATGATTACCTAGCAAAGACTATAAACTCGTGTCGCACAGGTGCAAGGAGAGACTCTAGTTCAATTGCAATAAATTGGTGGGCTACAAGATATGCACAACAAGTACCACCTATTTGATGTTCATCGAGATTGCGCTTTCTATTTTACGAGGCACTTGTTTCTTTCTTTCTTTTCTTTTTATTTTTCTATTTTCACTTTTTTCTTTCTTTTTATTCTTTTTCACTTGCCTCTTCCTTGTGCCAACAACTATACATGATAACTATATGAGATAACGCACTCACAACTTTTGCTCAGAATTCTACAAGGTATCAAATGTGCAAAGCCTAAGCAATCATAGGAGAAACTAGTCTTAATAGGTGTTTGTTGATCACAAAGATGGTGTAGCTCAAAAAGTAAAGCAAGTGGGGAAAGTCACGGAATTTTTATACCTTCCATCGCTGATCTTCACCCTTTATTGGCGGATTCCGCCTTGCTGATGGAAGTTGGGTGGAGTAGATAGCATGAACCACTTGGATGATGATGTAGATCTCCTTCTCCTCTTCGAAACAATCTAAAGAACGGCAAAATCCAAGTTCGAATGCAAAAGTTATACTCAAAGTCGTGAAATAGATTTGTTGTCTACAGGGGGGCGGAGACTCCGGGGTCCAGGGCCTGGAGACTCCGGGGGGAGACTCTAGGGTCCAAGGATGGAGACTCCGGGTTCGGGGTCTGCTATGCGTTCAGAACTCGAACGGGACGCGTTTTGGGCGGGTAAAACTCGAACCAAAACATCAAATTGGTAAGGGAAATCAAGGAATTAGGCTATGGAAACGCAGGGGAAGGTAGATCAAAAAGTTTAGGAAGCAATCCACAGATCAAAACCAACTAAAACTCACTCAAATCACGGATCGATCTAAACAAAAAAAATTGGTGCTATTTTTTGGGGGGGATTTTCGAATTATGGGGAAAAGACCAAATCGATTAGAAATCCGTGGCAACCAAAAGCTATTGATACAAGATATTGAGGGGTAACCTCGTGGGTGGCCCGATCTTCATGGATATCATGGTAAAATTGATGGGAAAGCGAGGGGAAAGGGGAAACATAGCGGAAGAGGACTCACACCTTGCAAAGGACATGATGAACACACGCAAAACTCACATGATACAAGGCCGATTGCTCCCGCCGGTGGCCACCGGTCCAATAGAATCCTCATAAGGAAAGATCGGTCAACGTGTTTCCTCGATCCCAAGCGGAGAGGGAATAATACCTTGGAGAGGGTCTTGTCAACTACACTCACGCACTCGCAAATGTAGTCCTTGCACAATGAGGGAGGCGTGATGCAAACTCCAACGAGGTGGTGATGACAAGGTGGGAGCCTCTAAGCCATGAACTGCTATGATAACACAGCAGGCGGCTAGGGAATCATCCATGCTTTCGGCTTCAACAACTCCTCTGGCCACGACTCCTCCGATATTGTGCTTGGATGACCTTATTGCACAGGCAGATGCCGTGTATAACAATGTCGGCGTCTTCCATACTATATATGCCAATCTTGCCAACAATCTTAAAGTTATTTCCATTGTAAGTCTTTAAAACTTCACTTATTTTACTTTGTAATGTATTCCACTTTAGCCCCCGAGCTCTTAGGCAAAATCTTGATAGGTTTGGCCTGAGTTCTCCAAAATAACTAAGTGTAGAACTTGTCCGTGTAGCCCTCGAGTTTCTAGTTTAGAATGATAATTCTGACTAAACACTCTAAGAGAGAACACTAGTTGATTAAAATCTTATACTGTAGCCCCCAAGCGTGTAGTTGAAACTAGATAGTTCTGACTAGATGCTCTAGAGAAATTAAGCATGCTTACTCTTTGTAGAATGAGAATAGACAGAGAATAGCTGCCAAGGAGAAGTTTGCTTCTTTGCGGAAGGAACTAGACCTCGAATAGGGTAAAACAGCCTTCCTGAAGCAATAGATCAAAAATAGCAAGAGTTTGGTTCTCTTAACAGCTCCTTAGTCTTCCTCATGGATTTATTTATGTCGTCTTCTCATAGTGTTTTCCATTTTTTGTCTTATAGAGGCCATTGCCAAAGCCAAGAGCATCATCGAGCAATCCAAGCATATTCAAGAGCTTGACGATGAGAATAAATTTTTGAAGAAAGACCTGGCTGATGCTGTCAAAGGCCATGAGGAGGCGATGAAGGCTATGCAAGAGTCTGCTGACACTGAGATGCAATGCCTGAAGGAAGAAATTGAGCGCCTCAAGGAGCAAAATCAAGCTGCCCAAGAGAAAAACTCTCGGAGCCTTGAGGCATACAAGAAGCTTCAGGATGAGCATGACATCTTGGCAGAGACATGCAAGCAAGCTGAATCCATCATATTTGGTACGTTTCCTCCGTCTTGGTCAATTCTGTACCTTGGACAAATGTTTGATGTGCTTATAGTCATTATCCTTGTATATTATGCAAACCACAGATCCTATTGGCTTGGCCAATTTGGGTGAAGGTGCTCCGGATCCCAAGGAATGCATGATTCTTGCCAGCAACTTCTTTAGCACCGCCATTGCCCAGGCCAAGGAGATAGCCCAGCCTCTGGGGATAAACATCAAGGCGGCGGACTCAGCGGCCAAGTTCTCGGAAATCCTGCGCCGAGTCCCCGAGAAAGTCAAGGACTAGAAAGCCTCTTGTGTTCGGGCTGGTGCAAGGATGACCCTGTCCTTGGTGAAAGCACACTATGACAACGCTGACATTGATCTGGTGACCTCCGGCATGCCCAAATTGGACGAGGAAGGGAAAGAAATCGATAGCGATGCTATTTGGAATTCCCTCGCCGGCTACGAGACCAAAGTTGCGAAGATGGTCAAGGTGGACATCTTCGTGCCTGCTGAGATACTAGATGTGGACATGGCTTCTTCTGAGTCTATCCCCTCCCCTTCCAAGTTTGATGAGTTATCCCGGCCTGTCTCTCCTGTTGCTAATGATACCACCACGAAGTCCCCTAGAACAGAGCCATAAAGAACAATTTTTGTATTGAATGTATCTCTATAGTGTGTATGCGGAAAGAAGTGATGAATTTGTAAGGCGGAAAAACTTGTACTCAAGCTTCTTACTACTTATTTGTTTCCAGCATGCATATATTTTTTAAGAAAGTGCTGACTTATCCATTATTCTAGTTCGTATTCTTGACCTTTCGTGAGACGGAAGACTCGCAACACAGAACTATGCTCTCATGTGATGATGCTTAATAGCACCGTCAAGAACCTAAGAGAAAAATCGCCGGCTTTGAGTGTCGAGAAGTCACTACTCCGGAATCCACGTAAAAACTTCAGAAAACGTGTAGACCAGAAAACTTAAGCTAACGCCCGTAGGTGGAATTTTCACAAGTGCAAATGCAAACTTGCGCATAAATGGTTTATGTGATCCAAAAATGAATAAGTAAAGGAGGTCAAAGACTCATAGAATATGTGTGAACCAAATGCTTTATTTCATTGATCATATAAGAAACTTATTACAAAATATAAATGTGCTAAGTGTAGAAGGGACATAGCTATGCTATGTTCCATGGCTGATCTGTCTCCGGGTAATCATCATCAGAGTCACGTTGCTTGCGCTTGAAATTTTTTGGCCTATCGTTCAACTCGCGAATATTGACGAGGTAATAGGAACCATTGAGCAATGTTTTGCTTATGACGAACGGTCCTTCCCAAGGCGGGGATAGTTTGTGTGATTTCTCCTGCTTGAGTCTAAGCACAAGATCCCCTTATTTAAACAAGCGATGCTTAACACGGCGACTATGGTATCCACATAGTTTCTGCGGGTAGATGACGGATCTCTGGCATGCCAGCACGTGCTCTTCTTCGACTAGGTCCACAGATAAGTGTATGGATTCTTTAGCTTCATCCTCCACATAGGCGGCAACTCTGGGTGCATCGTGAAGGATGTCAGATGGAAGGACAACTTCTACTCCATAAATCATGAAGAAAGGTGTCAAACCGGTGGATCTGTTGGGTGTTGTTCGTAAACTCCACAAGACAGATGGTAATTCCTCCGCCCAAGCTCCAGCTACTCTACGTAGCGGTGCTTCTAAGTGTGGCTTGATTCCGTGCAGAATTAGTCCATTGGACCTTTCAACTTGCCCATTTGACTGTGGATGTGCCACAAATGCCAGGTCAAGGCGGATGCCTTTTTCATGACAGTACTCCTCAACTTCTCCGAGAGAAAAATTGCTGCCGTTGTCGGTGATGATGCTGTGTGGGAGACCAAATCTCACCATTAGATCCCGAACAAACTTTAGGACTGTTTCCCGATCAAGCTTTCTAATGGGTTTAGCTTCAATCCATTTTGTGAACTTATCCACTACTACTAGCAAGTGTGTAAATCCACAAGGTGCTGTCTGCAAAGGTCCCACCATGTCCAGTCTCCAGACTGCAAATGGCCAAGTATAGGTATGGTTCGCAATTCTTCAGTTGGAACACTTGGTTGTCTTGCGTAGAACTGACACCCAAAGCATGTTTGTACCAACTTGTCAGTGTTCGCCTTGTAGTTAGCTTGTAGAATCCTTGTCGGAAGGCCTTAGCCACCAACGATCACGGAGCAGCGTGATGCCCGCAATCTCTGAGATGTATATCTCTAAGGATGTCAATACCTTGCTGCTAGGACACACATCGAAGGAAAACTCTTGTGGTACTTCTTTTGTATGGCTGGCCATCAATAATGACGTAGCCTTTTGCTCCGCGTTCTATTTGTCGTCTTTTGACTTCGTCAGCAGGCAAAGTTCCTTCTTGTAGATAGTCCATGAGTGGTTTCATCCAAGCCGAGAGGTCACTGTTATTGTGTTAATGCATGAGTCCACTCTATCCGGGTTGTCGGGCTCTACTCCCTTCACGGATGGGGTCCATAAATGCTCCAGGAGAACGTCTGGCGGAATTGGTCGACGAGCTGATCCAAGCTTTGATAGTAGATCTGTCGCCTCATTTCCTCCCTTTTGATGTACTTGACTTCATAGCTGTCAAAGCACTTGGCAATCTCGTCTACTTTGTCCTTATATGTCGGCATCACAGGGTTTCGCGCGTTCCAGGTGCCAGCTACTTGCTGGGCAACCAAGTCGGAATCTCCAGAGCAAACTATGCTCTTGATGCCAATATGTTTGGCTACTCGTAGTCTGTGAATGAGGGCCTCATACTCCTCCATGTTGTTGGTAGCGTTGAAGTGGATCTGGAGGACGTATTGCAACTTGTCCCCTTTGGTGATTGTAGTAATACACCAGCCCTCGAGCCATTGAGTAGCTTTGATCTGCCAAAGTGCATGACCCAATATTCTGGCTCTACACAGGAGTGTCTTCTGGCAGTTCTGTCCACTCTGCAATAAAATCCGCCAATGCATATGATTTGATAGCATCGCGTCTCTTGTAGATGATTTCAAAGGCGGCAAGTTCAATGCCCCATTTTGCCACTCTCTCTGTAGTGTCGCTATTGTTGATAATGTCGGATAGTGGAGTGTTGGTCACCACTGTGATAGAATTCTCCTAGAAATAATGCCTTAGCCTACGTGAAGCAAGGAAAACCCCACAAGCTATCTTCGAGTAGTGCGGGTAACGCTGCTTGGATTCTGTCAAGACCTCGCTTACATAATAAACATGTCGCTGAACTCCATATTCATGCGTTGGTTCCTTGCGCTCCACCAAGATGACGATGCTGATGACTTGATTGGTTGCCGCCATGTAAACTAACATAGGCTCCCTTTACACTGATGCCGCAAGTATTAGTAGGGAGGAGAGTATTCTCTTCAACTCCTGAAGTGTTGCGTTAGCCTCATTTGTCCATATGAATTTTTCTGCCTTCTTGAGCAACTTGTAGAGCGACATAGCCTTCTCCCCAAGTTGGCTGATGAACCATCTTACTGCTGCTACGCATCCCATGAGCCTTTGTATGTCCTTTAGGCATGTCAGACGCTTGATGTCGAGGATGGCCTTGATCTTCTCCGGGTTCACCTCAATTCCACGGTGTGAAACGATGAACCCAACAGCTTGCCGGATGGTACCCTGAAGACGCACTTCTTAGGGTTCAGCATCATGTTGTATTTCTGGAGATTATCGAAGGTTTCCTGCAAGTCAGCGATAAGATCGTTTGATTTCTTTGACATTACCACGATGTCGTCCATGTAAGCGTGTATGTTGCGACCTATTTAGTCGTGTAGGCAGCGTTGCATTGTCCAATGGTAAGTGGCACCAGCATTTTTCACCCTAAAGGGCATCATGACATAGCAGTATGTGCTGTAAGGTGTGTTGAACAAAGTGGCCAGTTGGTCCGACTTTCACATCCGGATTTGGTGGTAACTTGAGTAGGCATCGAGAAAACACAAAAGTTCCAAGCCACCTGTCGAGTTAATGACTTGGTCAATGCGAGGCAAAGCAAACGAATCCTTCGGACACGCTTTGTTCAAGACGGTGTAATCAATGCACATTCTTAATTCATTGGTTCCCTTTTTGGGGACAAAAGTATAGGATTTGCCACCCATCGGGTGTGAATAACTTCTCAAATAAAGCCAGGCTTAAGTAACCTAGCTATTTCTTTGCCTATAGCCCTTCGTCTTTTGTCACCAAAGCGTCTTTAGCATTAGGATCAATATTTAAGCTGTGCTCGTCAAGTTCCCTAGGTACATCTTTCATATCGCCAGGTTGCCAGGCAAAGATGGCCCTATTCTCATGGAGGAACTTTATGAGCGCGCTTTCCTATTTAGGATCCAGGTTCGTGCCAATGGCGGTGGTCTTGGAGGAATCTCCTTCAACAAGCTCGACCTGCTTGGTCTTGATGGCGGCCTTGAATGCGGGTTCGGCAATAGTGTTCTTCTTCTTTGAATACGGCATTTCTGAGGCATCGACCTGGCTCTGGATCTCCTTTAACTCTTCACCATAGAGAACTGCTTCGGCCAAGGCGGATTCACTGACGTTGGACTCCCGTGCCTTGGTGAAGCTTCCATCAACGATGATGATGTTGTTCGGTCTGGGTATCTTGAGCTTGTTATAGACGAAGCATGGCCTTGCAAGGAAGGAGTGGAAGATGCCGCGGCCAAAGATGACATGGTACATGCTCTTGAAAGGCACGACTTCAAAGGTCATGCGTGCTTGGCGGTATTTGTTGGCATCGCCAAAAGTAACCAGAAGGGTGATCTAGCCTAGGGAATTTGCTTGTCGGCTAGGGACAACGCCATGGAACACGGTGTTGCTCTTCCTTAGTTGGGTCTCTGTCAAGTTCATCTTGTGCAGTGTATCTAGGTAAATGATGTTGATGCTGCTTCCACTATAGATATTATTTTTCTGAACATTTTGATATATAATATATATTTTTCTAAATTATAAAACAAAAGATATAGAATTAACAAGATTTAATCATTTTATTCAATTTATGGAAATTATATTGATATTAAACTTATTTGGTTTTATCTATTTGCTAAAAAAATAATATTTTTTTATACTAGCACTAACCCTACCCACAGTCACAGAAAGATGGGCCATAGGCCACGCCACCTTCCACGCGGGACAAAAGATTTTGATACCCTATTTTATTTTACCTATATCCACTGACCCGTGGGCTAGTGGCCACATCGGCACGCCACGTTGGCACGGACCAGTCCATACTTGGATATGCGGCCTAGTCTAAGATCCAAGCCAGTACTGCCCTCTCCTCGACCCCATATGTCTGCACGATCCTCTGGGGCTGACTACACCTCCTTTAAGCCTCCAACTAGGGCAAGCTATAACCATGGGGAGTTCCCGAAGACTCTATGAGCTGTTGATGCCCCTAGAAGTTCGTCTATACCTCCGGCAACCACTCATAAATAATCTAGACACCAAAATCGTGGGGCCTAAGGGTGCCCACCCATATGCTGGATCCACACAAGGAATCCCAATGTCACGATAAGGTCAACTTGCCTCCATATGAAAGGGAGAAGATACAACTGACTTTCTCGTCCCATTCCAAGTCTTATGGTTGACGCGTAATATACGGCGCTAGAATCATTGGTGATATTGGTCGTTAAGTCCTAGATATTATGTTCCTTTACCACTGGAACTGTATCAGTAGATTATTACCATCTGGTAAATAATCCATAATCATATTATTATGAAAATATTGTTTTCTGACCTTTTTGAAATGCAGGTGATGACAAAGTTGAGTTATAAGCATAGAAAATAATCAAAGGACATGAGCAAGTTGTGAACTTGCCTTTTGTGATTGCAAGATTATGCACTCACGGTCTTCAAGACAATAGAAGATCCAAAATCTGTAAATAACATCATTGGTCCGGTAAGGACTAATGTTTAAAGAAGCAAGATGCAACGATGCATAAGTAATGTAATGCAATTTGAGAAACGAGAATCCCCAGAATAGTCGTATCTAATCTAGGGTTTGGAATCTGGAAATGAGTTCTTTAGAATGTGTTGCACTTTTATAACAGCTTCACACTTGTGCTTCTTATTAAGGCTTGTGAGAGTGCGTGTGAAACAATAAGTAAATATAACAAGTAATATGCAATAGTAAAGCACTCAAATGATATGGTATCTGAAATACTTCTTAAACAAGATTAAGATTCCATTAGAGTTTTTAAATAGGTGTTCAAGGATTACTCTTAATGTTTCTTAAAAGAATAACCTTTGAGGAAAGATTACTTTTACAAAGTAAAAAGTATTCAAACTTAAGGTTAACAGTTTAAGGTGTTCTTATTAGCTAAGATTATTAAAGAGGGAAACCCTACTATATTAATCAATCTTAGTATAAGTGAAGGCATTTACCTCTCTATCTTAGAAATTAATGGTTATACTTAACTATGTAAATAATAGGTATTACTTCAATTACTTTGAAATATGGTTTAAATCTTTAAGTGGTTTTCTCAAACTGGTGAAGGAATTAGTAAATAAAAGTGTGGTTATGTTACAAGTGCATAGGATTCTTGTGATAAACAATATATTATTTTAGTTGATTTTATAATTGGTAAAAATCTTTTAGGAAAGATAAAATACCCTTAATTTGAGATTTATAGTTTTAGTAGTTACATTTTAAAATTGTTTTACCTATTTTAACTTCACTTAAACATTAATTGACTTGTTAATACATTTTTAGATTTCAAACAAATAATGCTAAAGGTAATAATAAAGGTTAATATATATTTAATGAATTAAAATAAAAGAAAAAGGTTTAAAATAATATTTATTGGACCTTTACCTTTTATTTTACTTCAAAAGTGAGATTTGATATTTTTAGTATGTGGATTTCATGTTTGTGATCATTTTGGTATATTATAAGTATTTTTTTGATTTTTAAATAACAAGATATGATTTTTACAAATTTTATCACTTTATAAACACTTAATAAATAATAAATATTAGTTAAGTGATATAAAAATAATTGAAACAAGTTTATAAGTCTTTATTTTGTTTTTCTATGATTTTTATATATTATACATATTATTTATGGATTTTAAATAATAAAAACCTTATTTAAGATTTATCCCAAATAGTTTATTTACTAATAGCAATTATTATATTTTTTAAGTTGGAAAATAAAATGTAATAATAGGTTTATAATATAGATTTTATTTTTCTGAACATTTTGATATATAATATATATTTTTCTGAATTATAAAACAAAAGATATAGAATTAACAAGATTTAATCATTTTATTCAATTTATGGAAATTATATTGATATTAAACTTATTTGGTTTTATCTATTTGCTAAAAAAATAATATTCTTTTATACTAGCACTAACCCTACCCACAGTCACAGAAAGATGGGCCATAGGCCACGTCACCTGCCACGCGGGACAAAATATTTTTGATACCCTATTTTATTTTACCTATAGCCACTGACCCGTGGGCTAGTGGCCACATCGGCACGCCACGTTGGCACGGACCAGTCCATACTTGGACTAGTGTTTTAGAATAAATCAAACTTGATTCACTTTAGATGGGAACACTTGGTGAAAATGAGTTATGAAAACCTTGGAATGATGAGTCATTCTATTGAGATGTTTTGACATGTGTTGAGAAACACAATGGGTTTATGATGATGAAAATGATGAGGCCTGAGCCTTAACCCTTTTATAAAACTGATGGTTGGATTCGGATGCGATACCATTCCAAATTTACTGCATAAACCACATTACCTGAATTGGGTAAGGCTTAGCTAGAAATTTATATGCATTAGTATTAGTTCCCTCACGGGAGAGGTTTGAGCTGAGGCTACCTCTCAATGATGACCACCTATGCAGTGCCCAAGATGACTGATGGTCATGGTTGGGAGGCCATGCTCATAGGAGAGGTGCTTGTACTAGGGTGTGTAAAGGGAAGGTTATGATTGATTATTTGCATACCAAGTATGATGATTCAGGGTTATCCCTGACAGATGTATCGAATCTTGTGGTGAAAGTGTACCACCTCTGCAGAGTGTCAAACTATTCGAATAGCCACGTCCGCGGTTATGGACAGTTGGAATGGCCATACTGTTTTGTTGTTAGATGTTTTCTAAATACCTTGAAATGAATGATGACCTTTGACTTGACCACAACAGGGTTGTGTTAATGAAATTAGCTTCCCAACTTAGGTGATTCTAGAACTTTACTTTATCTTTTCTTGCTTCAGAACTCAGCTTAGGTTTTAAAATTAACTTGATAGTTATTCTTTCAATTCAGCACTTTAACTTATAATTATAACCCTTGCTAGTAGTAGTTTGCGAGTACTTAAAGAGTACTCATGGATTTTGTCCCTGGCTATTATCATGGTCAGACTATGAAGGAGAGTATCAAGATGATGGTCAGCAGGACGGCTATGATAACTAGGACTATCTGCCTTCGTCAGCATTGCCTGTGCCCCTGAAGATGGACCCCACCGCTACGCTATCGTTTATTTCCGCTGCTTGTTGTATTAAAGACTGGATCATGAGATCCTTATTTGTGTAAAACCTTATGTATGGTTTGTAATGGATGATGTACTATGATATCCACTCCGTTATGTCTCGCAAAAATGGTAATCCTGGGATTGCGAGGTATGGCATAACGGGCATCTAAGATTAAAAATCCGGGTGTTGACATCAAGACTATTTTCTGGCGCCGTTGCCGGGGAACATAGCTTTATTTATCAAGTTCACTTGGATTCTCTATTGCTCGCTGCTATCCATCCATCATGGGTAAGTCTCGTGATGGCAAGGTTCCTATTTTACCATCCACTACAAGAAGAGGTACGGTTCTAAACACCTCTGCTGCTCTTGATTCACCATCTGTTATAAGTAAGCTCGTTACACCACCACATACACATGCTACACACACTGCTACTACTGCTGAATCTAAAACTTCTGATACTTATGATGCTGCTTCTACTGTGCTTGATAAGAGTGGTTCATTAGGTCCTTTCCTAGATGCTACAATTGCTAGAACTATAGCTGGAAATACCAAAACTCCTAATGAAGACACTACCACACCTGTTAGCTCACCTTAGTCTAGTGAGAGTTATGATATTGAAGATGGTTATGTTGAGATGACCGATGAGTTTATTAAAGGATGTAAGAACACCCATGATAGGAGCGCTGTTAAGAGTCTCCTTGAGAGGCGTACTATTAGACCCAAATTATCTCCTGCTGCTAAGTTTGTTGCTTCTCCCATAAACATTATAGATGAAGATTATGATTTCTCTCTCGATCTATCTTACATAACTATTGTCGAGAAAGAACTTTTTTGTGGGACTAAGAATGAAAGTGCGGTAGCACATATGAATGAACTTTCTACCATGAGTGGCTTGTTTTCTGATGATATTAAGATGCGTACTTACTTTGTTGCTAAGATTTTCCCCTTTTCGCTGAAAGGAGAAGCTAAAACTTGGTTTAGTAATTTACCTCCTAGATCTATTGATAGCCCTGACTGCTTGATTAGTACTTTCCTGCATAAATATTTTCCTCCCAGTGCTAGACATGCTATTTTGCAGGAACTTTTTGATTTTAAACAGGGAGAAAAATAGGTATTGCCCGAATCTTGGGCAAGGTTTTGTGCTTTGATTCATGCACAGGCTAGAAGTCCATTACCTAAGAATGAGCTTGTTGATATATTTTATAATGGACTAACAGAGGAATCTAGGACATACCTAGACAGTTGTGCTGATTGTGTTTTCAGGAATAGGACTCCTAAGGAAGCTGAGGAATTAATGGCTAAAATAAGCAAGAATTATGAAGATTGGACTCCTCCTAAACAAGCTATACCTGAAGTAATTGTATCTGAACCATCTATTCCTGTGCCTATTCCAACATCAAAGAAGAGGGGAGTTATTGAATTAAATAATGAAGTGGTGAATGAAGCTAAGAAATGTATTAAGGAGAAGGGAATTAAAGCTGCAGATGTCAAGAATTTACCTCCTATAGAAGAATTATGTAAGCCTATTCCCTACTCATCCACTATTGAGGTACACTCTCTCCAACACTTTGATGAAGGTGATATCCCTTACTCTAAACCTCCTGATCAATGCTTAGAAGAATTTGATATCTTTATTGTTAAGCAAGATAACTTTAATAAAAGGGTGCAAAATCATCTAATGGAAAACACTAGAGCTATTGTTGAGTTGAAAGATATTGTGGAAAGAACCTCTAATGATGTTAAAATGATTGTTAAACACTTTCAAATGGTTCAAACTCAAATAGATTAACTCGTTAAAGTGCAAAAAGATCAACTCCTGGAGCTGCTACCCAGGATCCTCTATATCCTGAGGGGCATCCCAAAAGAATTGAGCAGGATTCTCAACAAGCTGAAAATAGTGGTTCTACTCGTAAGAAAAGGAAAAAGAAACATAAAACTGTTGTAGAACCCTCTGAACCTGCTATAGATCCTAATAGTATATCTATCTCTAATGCTGAAACTAAAAGTGGTAATGAAGAAAATGTTGTTCCTAATGAAGAAAAAGTTGAAGAAGAACCTGAAAACCACACTAAGAATGCTAAATACACCAAAGAAGATTTTATTGCTAAGAAACATGGTAGTGAAAGAGAACCTTGGGTCCAAAAACCTATGCCTTTCCCCGATAAGAAACACAAGTCAAAGGAAGATGAACACTATAATAAGTTTTGTGAGTGGATGAAGCCTTTATTCTTGCAAATTCCTCTGACTGATGCTATTAAATTGCCTCCTTACTCAAAGTATATGAAGGACATTGTCTCGAATAAAAGGAAGATCCCTAATGAAGAAATTTCTACTTTGCCTGCTAATTATTCCTTCAATGGTAAGGTTCCTAAGAAACTTGGAGACCCAGGGAATCCAACTATACCTTGCTCTATTAAGAACAGTATGTTAGAACTACTTTGTGTGATTTGGGAGCTGGAGTTAGTGTTATGCCTTTCTCTCTCTATAAGAGGCTTCAACTTGAAAAATTAATACCAACTGATATATCTTTGCAAATGGTTGATAAATCTACCACTATTCCTGTGGGTATATGTGAGGATGTACCTATTCAGGTGGCTCACAATTGCTTGATACTAACTGATTTTGTTGTGCTTGAAATGCATGAAGATGATAATATGTCTATTATTCTTGGGAGACCTTTTCTTAATACTGCAGGAGCTGTTATTAATTGTAATCAAGGAATGGTGACCTTCAATGTTAATGACAAGGAACATATTGTCTATTTCCCCAAGAAGATTGAAAGGACTTATGGTTTGAATTCAATTGAACATGTTGAAGGCATTCAAGTTGGAGAAATATATCCCATACCAAGAGAAAAATTTGAAACTATTATGATTGGGACCATTGCTATCAAGGTTAAGGTAACATAATCATTAGTGAAGTACAAAGTTTTGTCTCATATGCAATTGTTTTGGTAGCAAGACTTGATCAACCTTGTTAACAAAAGGATTCCATTGAACAAAACAATGTTTTCATTATGATTACCTCCGTTTATTTCCATCCTTTGCATTTTAGTTTTTGCTTTCATTTAGTTTCCTTTGTGTTGTTAGTTGTTTGCATGCTAGAACTTCTGTAGTTCTAGCCTTGTTTTGTCCTTGCATTATGTTTCCAAAAGAAAAAATCTGTCTGTCAGAAAAATCATTCTTCTATTTCTGAAAATTGCCCAAAAATAAAGTGTCTTGAAAAATTCCAGAAAATTCATATTAAATTTTTACGTGAAAAAAGGGGCAGAGGAGTACCTGGTAGGTACCAGGGGCCCCACCAGGCAGGCACACCACATGGTGGCGCGGCCAGCCTTGGGTGGCGCCATGCCCTGGTGTGGGCCACCCCTGGCCCCCCACCAACTCTCTCACCTGCCACTTTCTTCTCTCTCCCGAGTAAGCTCCAGTTCATAGCTCAAAATCGTGTTCTTGCTATGCTTGCTCTCGATTTTTTCGATCTCCTTGCTCAGCCCATCTTTCTTGCTGAAATTTGGAGCATTTGTTCCCTGGTATGTGACTCCTCCCCTTGTCCAAGTAGATTTGTGTTTAGTGGATTATATGTTGAGTATTTTGCTGATGTAGGTGACTGGTTATGAGAGCTTGTAAGCTTGTTTGATGCTTAGATATATAGTTTTCATGCATGTTTAGGCCTCTTGCAAGTCCCTATGAGTAGAATCCTTCATTATATTTACTTTACAATCACTTGTTTAATAGGTGTTTAAATTTCAGAATAGAAGATGAGTGAACACGACCTAAACCAACATGAGCTTTGGGTGCCTGAGGTCATGAAGGTCCACCGGGAGGAGGAAGTTTTTCCTTCCATTTATCCATGCTCTGAGTTCATGAGAGCTGCAGGAATTCTACAAGATTTCCACACTTTGGTTTCTAATGCAGGGTTAGAGCACTTTTTGGAAGATGAACCTTGTCAATTTGTGAAGCTAACCATGGCTGTGGTGCAAGACTTCCAATTTAGTCACTCTTTGCCTAACCCCATGGTCCATTACAAAATTTACAATATTGTTGTCAACCTTTCTCTTGATGACTTTTGTGCAGCTATTAAGGTACCTCAATGGGGATCATGTAGGAAGATTAAAGAGAGACCGGAACCACTCATGGATTTATACGCAAAAATTTGCCAAGGGAGTAGCTTCTCGATGGAGAGTGGAAAAATCCGTAACATTCATCTTCCCTCCATTCACTACTTTGCCTAATTTATTGCCAAGTGTGTTCTTGCTAGGAAAATTGCCAATAAGTTATCTTCGTTTGATCTAGCATTTATCTCTGCTGCTCTTAGACGAGATAGGTCTTACAACTTGGGTGCTTTGATAGCTTTCCGTCTTGCTGCTAACCGTGAGAAAGGTGGAATTTGTGGAGGCCTTATTTCTTCTCGTCTACTAGCATTGCATGGTTTAGTGCCTCATCATCTAGACCTACAGTTTCCCATAGAGAGGCTTGATCTTAATTCCATGATACAGCATAAATTTGTTTCCACGTGGGCTAGTATGAGTGAGTTATCTTATGAAATAACCTTTCTCAAAGCTGGTTGGAGAAAGAGCAAGTTCGAGCATGTTGTTCTTTTGCTTGCACATGTTTTGTTTAACCTTGATAACAGGGAAGGATGGTCCCTCACTGAGGAGGAGCTTGACACGTACTTGGGAGAGCTCTCCCAATAGGAGCAAGACACTAGAAGGGAGGTCATGGATGATTTGGTCCAGCCCTCGAACGAGGGAGAGTATTCATACCAGCAGCCCGCTTATGATTGGGGAGCTTCTTCTTTTTCTCGTGGGCCTAGCTATGACCATTCTTACCAAGATCCGCCCGCTTGGAACCCCTATTAGTACATGGATTGATACCCACTTAGGCCAAAAGCCTAATCTTGGGGGGAGGTACGCCGACACCGCACTCATCTCCATATCATGTTGCGTCCGTACTTTGTATATTCATGTTTTCGTTCTCTTTTTAGTTTTCGTTCTTCTTTGCTTTTTCTTTCTAAAACACAAACAGACCAAAAATATTTTTGTTGTTTCTCTTTGGTTTGCTTCTTGTTTTTGCCTTGGTTTGTTTTTCCCTTTTTTCTTTGTTTGAACTATTCGAAAAACCCAAAAAGATTTTGCTTTGCTTGTTTTTCCCTTTTGGTTCTTGTTTAAAAATCGAAAACACCAAAAATATTTGTCGTTCTTCTTTGGTTTTTGCGAGTTTGCTACAGGGTTCAGCAGTCCTCAGTGGATATTGGTTTCATATTATTATTCAAGCCACACAAGTGAAGAGCAATAATGAGGATCAATGACAACTTGAGGCGTGGTAAGAGGTTCGTAACGAACTCTATTTGTTATCATTTTTGTACATATACTCATCACTGTGGGCTTGCTTAGTTCGTTCAAGTAGGGTGTATGTCATCTTTGGATTCTTAGTAGTTCTTGCTTTCTTATGATTATCTCCAGCTCGCTAATAGTTCGTAGCATGTCTCATGAATGTTTGCTTGCATTACTCTATTCATAAATCGGTATGACACCATGGTATCATCCTATGAATGTTTCATTTGAATTGACTTGGCACATGCTCACGCATGCACAAGACTGTGATAATCAGTTAAGCCTTGATGAATTATTTTTCCTTGAGGATCTTGAATCATTTTCATGCCATGAGTAGTCCTGTTTTGTTGCAAGCATGATAATGACAGCTATTGCTCTCTCCTTTGTCACTCCCTTACTTTTGCTAGCCTTCACTTCCACTAAGTGTTTTACTCATGTTTCCAACTCCCTAAACCAAATATTTCCAAAGTGTCCACCATACCTACCTATTAGCATAATTGGCTACTCCCGTGCATATTCATTATCCCTTTTTTTCTTCCGAATAAAATGTTTGCTTGTTATGGGAAAATTAGTTAGTAAAGCTCTCACAAACTTGATGGCACACTTTATTTCCTTGCACTTAATAAACCTGAACCATTGTGAACTCTCCATGAAAGTTATATGCTTGCAAATTATAGGTCAGATTAGCGAACTGCGTCATCACGGGAATGCTTTCAACACTTGTAAATATATACCCAGTTGATACCTTGCTCTTTTGTTTGTGGATGTCGTCGGTGTGAAATAAAAGGGGAGCTTGTAAGTCCATGGAGTTATGTATGTGTGTTAGAGAAACGCCTCATTGGTCTAATCCATGCTGACATGGTGGAAACCTGCAGCGTAACCATAATGATATCTATGAAGCATTCTTCTTATAAAAAAAGAGAGAGAGATAGCTATTGAGAAAAAGAAAAAAAAGATTTATGAAAAGAGGAAAGAGAGAAAAAAAGCACCATTTTTCCATGGTAAATAAGAAGATTGCTGAGATACTCATTGTCTGCTTGCCTTATCATTTTGATATGGGGATTCTTTCGTATCATTGGGCAAGGGGTACCCCGTTGGCGGTTCTCAATGATACGCACATACTTACGATGACAAGAACTTACCGGTAACTAAAGTTGAGTAGCATGTGGAGCGGCCCTCGTACTCAAGGGACTTGGGATTTTTAGTCTATAGTCTGTCAAGCATATAACTCAGATTGGACCTCACTTTAACCTTAACCACATTAAAGATGCTTATGATAGGGGCAATGAGAGCTCAAAGATAACGAGTACCATACTTTCAGCATTTGGAAGCCTTTCAAAATTATTCAAAACCTTTTCTTATACTTGTTGAGTCTCCACATATTCTTTGAGCACCTTCTTGAGAGCATAGTTGTCATTCTTTGTGTTTGTTCCATTACTTGATTATTTGTGTTATGACTTTGATGCTTGTATCTTTGATATCTTTACTTCTAGTCATCACTTGAACTTTAGAGGTGCCTTGGCATTCATAATCAAAGGCAAGCGAGATACTACTCTATTATACCTTTTTATGAGCATTGTAATGTTGCTTACGTTTGTGCTTCGTGCTACTTATTATTCTTGAGTTGGAATCTCTTCATAGCTTGCAATGACTATTAAGTAGACTCAGTTGCATTCTCTTTATTATGAATTGTCCAAGTAGTTGATCACATTGCTGAGAATATTTACATCATATGAAGCAAATGTGTTCGTGAAAGTTCTTTTATCGCACTCAGTTTTCAACTGAATTGCTTGAGGACAAGCAATAAGCTAAGCTTGGGGGGAGTTGATACGTCCAAAACGTATCTACTTTCCCGAACATGTTTGCTATTGTTTCTCCTCTATACTTGTGTGATTTGGATACAACTAATGCGGACTAACACTGTTTTCAGCAGAATTGCCTTGGTGTCTACTTTTTGTACAGAAAACCAACTATCAGGAAAATCCCGGAAAATATGCCAAAAATCCTATTTCACCCGAAGACTCCAGGAGCCAGAATACGAGACGGAGAAGAGCCAGGGGTGGCCACACCACCTGGTGGCGCGGGCCAGGCCAGGCCACGCCGGGGGGTGGTGTGGGCCCCCCAGGCACCCCCTCAGCCTCTCTCTTCGCCTATAAGGATCCTTCTGACCTAAAAACTTCAGGGGGTTCGACGTTTTTCCAGAAGGAGTTCCGCTCCGCCGCCACCACCAGATTCCACGAAAGAGCACCAGAAACTCTGTTCTAGCACCTTGCCGGGATGGGGAATTGGAGGAGATCATTGCCATCATCATCACCATCGCTTCTCCATCGACCATCCATGTTTCCCCCATCTATGAGTGAGTAATCCCCTGCTGTAGGCTATGGAGATGGTAGGGATTGGATGAGATCATTCATGTAATGGCATCAGATTGTTAGGGCATGGTGCCTAGTATCTTTTATTAGTGCTTTATGACTTTGTTGCGACTTGTTGTGCTTAATGCTTGTCACTAGGACCCGAGTGCCATGATCTCAGATCTGAACATGTTATTGATTCATTATGATAATATTGTCCTTGGTCTTATCTGCAAGTTGTATACACACGTTGTTGTCCGGAACCAATGGCCCCGAAGTGACAGAAATCGGGATAACCGGAAGGGAATGGCTTTGATGTGAGGATCACATGTGTTCATGGAGTGTTAATGCTTTGCTCCGGTGCTCTATTAAAAGGAGCACCTTAATTGCCAGTAGTTCCCTAGAGGCCCCGCTGCAAACGGGCTGGCAGGACAAAAGATGTTGTGCAAGTTCTCATTGCGAGCATGTATGCCTATATATGGAACACATGCCTAGGATTGTCTAGTACTTGGGTGCTTTATCTTATTTATCTGCAATTGCCCTATGTTCTGATTGCTATGCGAATTGTCTTGTCCATGCAACGCCCGTCCATCCATCCCTATGCCTACCGCACTCGAATCCCACTGTTTACTGCTTTTGTTACTATTGTCTTTGCTTTACTACTGCTGTTACTTTACTATTCCTACTACAAAACTGTTGCTACTGATAAACTGCTATGAGCAAGATTGTTTCTAGGTGCAGCTGAATTGACAACTCAGTTGTTAAGGCTGATAAATATTCTTTGGCTCCCCTTGTGTCGAATCAATAAATTGGGTTTCACTTCCCTCGAAAATACTGCGATACACCCCCTATACTTGTGGGTCATCAATTGGCATCAGAGATCGAGCGGGAGAGATCATAGCTACACACTAGTTAACAATCATCCACCATTACCATCGATAGAAGCTTGCTGTGAAGATCGGGCCACCCCATATCATCTTGGTATCAGATTTCCTTGTTGCCTCGGTAAGCAATCCACAATCTAGCCATAGATTAGAGAGTGTTTTTCGTCCTATACAGAAAAACCCCTACAAAAAAAGAGTTGACATAGACTAGATTACATCGTATTCAAGTAATAGTTGCTGGTCATATGCCTCTATTAGATTAGATCTAGATCTGTTCTTCGTAGATTTGTTTTTAGTTGTTCTAGTCGAGTTCCCCATTCCTTTTTCCGCCGCCACAAGCTCATATCCGATCCATCAAAGAGTCCTTGGTTACTACTCTAGGTTGAGTCGGATTCAAAAACAATATTCATACCGACTCTGCCGCGTCACGAAAACAACCTATTTTCCTGCCACGGGTCCTTGTCTGCCACAGTTCAGATTCGCTGCCGTGTCACGTTTTTGGCGTGTTTTTCTGCTGCAGCAGGGATTTTTTTGCCACGGCACCTTTTTGCCCTATTTCTCTGCCACGACACGAATTACAAGTGTGAAAAAAATTTGCACTTTTCCTCAACCTTAGCCACAGCCATTCTACTACATAGGTGTACGAACTTGCCAATTGAGACTTGTTTCCGCTCCTAAAGGCTGCTCTTAGGATTTTGGTATTGTACTTTATAATTTGGTCGTGTGTGATCTATATATACAAAAAAGAGAAAAGGAAAATTAGCAAAATCAAAAAATCAAAAAAAAGATATACAAAAGAAAAAGAAAAAATAGTGAAAAAGAGAATTTGAGCAACAGGCCTAGTGATATCTTTGTGCACCGGTAGATTGAGCAATCTTGTGCCTGTTTCCTTTGAGCTTTGCTAGTGTCTCTCGAGAGTAGTGCAACACCCTTCATAGTTGCATTGCCATGTTTTTCTCCACGTGTGTGTTTCTTGGGTTTTTGTATGATCAGCACTACGACTTGTTTGTAGTGTAGATAGGATACCATACCTATAGCTCCACCATAAATAACCTGTGTGCCCTGCGATCATTCTCTTATCTTTGATATTCACTTCATCACATCAGTGAATAAGTTTGTGATTATGTTTGGTAAAGCATCTCTATTCACTTTGGAATGGTAAGATCTACTTTCTTGTCAGTTGTGAGTGAGTTGTGAGAGTTTCCACCATACAGATTTTGATTTTTGCACTAACCTAATAATCATGTCTTTGAGTGATGATGAAGTTGTGTCACGGAAAAAGGAGCTTGAGGAGCTTGTTACTTGGCGTGAGCCTGTTGATAGGAATATCGCAGACATGCAAGATGCAGTGGAAAATAATACTGGAGCAATCAATAATATTCAGACTCAGATGACGGCAATGAATGTCAACTTTGCCAACTTGCAGCGTTCAATTGAGGCTATTCAAGCAGCATTTTCAGCCAGGACACGCATACCAACATGATGATGCATTTGAGGATTTTGATGAGGGTAGTGCGGCTGATGCTACCCCACATCAGGGCAGGGGACGTGCCAATCCCCCTGCACCTACGGCTGATCCTCTTTATGGCTGTGGGTATGCTCCTATGGGACATGCTCAACGTGTTCAGAATCAAGCTGATGATGGTTTGGGCAAGCCCAAGTTTTCAATTCCCTCTTTCAGTGGTTCACTTGATCCTGAGGATTATCTTACATGGGAGTTGAAGATTGAGAAGCTCTGGCATTTGTTTGATTATCCAGAAGACAAGAAGGTCAAGCTTGCAGCTTCGGAATTTGATGGTTATGCTTTGCGTTGGTGGGATGCAATTGTGCAGAATAGACGAAACGACAATCAACTTCCTGTGATGCATTGGCATGAGATGAAGGCCATTATGACGGATCGTTTTGTCCCCTCCAATTACTTGCGATCAATGTTTGACAAGCTTACACAGTTGAGGCAAGGTACAATGACAGTTGATGAGTACTACATGGAGATGGAGATGCTTATGCACGTGCTAATATTCCTGAATCACGAGAGATGACAATGCAGCATTTCCTCAACATTTCGAAGCTTCAAATCAAGAGCATTGTGCATTATCACAAGTACGAGACAATGAACGAGCTACTCCACCATGCTAGAGACGCCGAGTCATAGCTTGTGGAGGAGGCGAAGTCATGTGCATGTTTTCCATCTTCCAGCCATTTTCGGCCAGGTCTACACCTCCTATTTTAGTGCCACCAGCTGCTGCTCCTTTTACACCATCGGCCAAGCGAACAAGTACACCTTCGTTTGGTTCTAATGCTTGAGAACCCGCTGCTCCTGCTGCTAGCTCGGGTCTAATGTGCGTACTCGCAATGTGGTGTGCCATACTTGTGGAGGTAGAGGGCACTACAAGAAGGATTTTCCAAATAGCAAGGTAATGTTTGTTAATGAACAAGGTGAAGTAGAGAGTGGAGATGAAGCTGAGGACGATGATGCTTATGATGGTGAGGATGGTGCCGATGCTTATCCTAAGCGTGCACCAACTATTGTCGTATCTTCACCTATACTGAGTGTGCAACCTATTGATGATTCTCAGCGTTGCAACTTCTTCCAAACAAAAGCTCTAGTTGTACCTAACAAAGCTTGCAAGGTCATTATTGATGGAGGTAGCTGCAAAAATCTTGCAAGTAAAGAATTATGTGCCAAGCTGAATTTGACATATTTGCCTCATCTGAAGCTATACAACATACAATGGTTGTGCAACAATGGTGAGATGAAGGTAAATCATATGGTACGAGTGAATTTTCAAATAGGGCCATACAAAGATTCTATTGACTTTGATGTGGTTCCTATGACTGTTTGCCATCTTCTATTGGGTCAGCCTTGGCTTTATGATCGCCATGTGCAACACAATGGCCGAGCCAATACATATCACTTGGAATTCAAAGGAAAGAAGATTACTATGCAGCCAATGACACCACAAGATATTGTGAATGATTATCGCCAGAAGATAGAGGTGAATTTGAAGGAAGATCCTATAGCTCGGCCAGATTGTGTGATAGATGTTCCTCATGTAATCGAGCCTAAATTGAGTGATATAACGAAAAGTGAGAGACTTCCTGGTCTATTGATAGTGGCCACCAAGGAAGATATGAGAGAATTTCGTGAGGATCCTACAACCATGCCACTTGTGCTCATGTATAAGGGCGAGGTATTGGTTTCTAACCACATGACCCCTGTTTCTCTTGGTGTCTCTTCCATTTTGTAGGATTTTGGGGATGTGTTTCCAGAAGATGTAACCGCAGGTTTGTCTCCATTGCATAGTATTGAACACCAAATTGACTTGATCCCTGGAGCCACACTTCCCAACCGTGCACCCTACAGGACCAATCCCAAAGAAACTAAGGATATACAGAAGCAAGTACAAGTGTTGCTGGATAAAGGGTACATTCGTGTTTCTCTTAGCCCTTGTGTTGTTCCTGTTATTTTTGTGCCTAAGAAATATGGTACATGGCGCATGTGTGTAGATTGTAGAGCGATTAATAACATCACTATTCGATATCGTCATCCTATTCCACGATTAGAGAATATGCTAGATGAATTCAGTGGTGCTGCTGTTTTCTCTAAAATTGACTGGCGTAGTGGTTATCATCAAATTAGGATGAAAGAAGGGGATGAGTGGAAAACTGCTTTCAAAACAAAATTTGGTTTGTATGAGTGGTTAGTCATGCCATTTGGTCTTACTAATGCACCTAGTACATTCATGTGATTGATGAATCATGTTTTGATAGATTTTATTGGTCATTTTGTGGTTGTTTACTTTGATGATATACTTATCTACAGCCACAACGAAACTGAACATTGTAATCATATCCGACATGTTTTGCAAGTGTTGCGTGATAATAAATTGTATGCTAATCTTGAGAAGTGCACATTTGCAAAAGGTAAGGTCATATTTCTGGGATTTGTTGTATCTAAGAATGGGTTAGAGGTAGATCAATCTAAAATTGAATCAATTTAGAATTGGCCTACTCCCATGAATGTAAGTCAAGTGTGTAGTTTCCATGGCTTAGGTGGTTTCTATAGGCGCTTTGTGAAAGATTTTAGCACCATTGCTGCACCTTTGAATGATTTGACAAAGAAAGGTGTTCCTTTTGTATGGGAGTGGCCCAAGACATTGCTTTTGATACATTGAAATGTTTGCTTACTTATGCACCACTACTTGCATTACCTGATTTTTCGAAGCAATTTGAAGTAGAGTGTGATGCTAGTGGTATGGGCATTGGTAGCGTTTTGATGCAAGAGCGTCACCCTATAGCTTATTTTTCTGACAAATTGACTGGTGCTCGTTTGAATTATCCTATCTATGATAAAGAATTGTATGCACTTGTTAGAGTACTTGAGGTTTGGCAACATTATTTGTGGCCAAAGGAATTTATCATACATTCTGATCATGAAGCATTGAAATACTTGAAAGCTCAATCAAACTTGCATAGAAGATTAGCTAAATGGGTTGAGTTTATTGAGTCTTTTCCTTACATTATTAAATATAAGAAGGGAAACGAGAATGTTGGTTCTGCTGCTCTATCTTGGAAGAACATAATATTAACCAATCTTGATGTTAAAATTCCTGGATTAGAAGCTATTTGTGCACTTTATGCAACTAGCCATGATTTTGCTGAACCATATCATTTGTGTGCTCTTAGAAATGCATGGGATAAGTATCATATACATGATGGCTATTTGTTTCGAGCTAACAAACTATGTATTCCAGAATCGATGTTGCGTTTGTTCTTAGTGAAGGAATCACATGTTGGTGGTTTGATGGGTCACTTTGGGCGTGATAAGACATTGCTCATGCTTGCTGATCATTTTTATTGGCCCAAGATGAGGCGTGATGTGTACAGATTTGTGAGCCGATGTATTACATGCCACAAGTCAAAATCCAAGATGAATCCTCGCGGTTTGTATACACCTCTCTCTGCACCGACTACTCCATGGGAAGACATTAGTATGGATTTTGTGCTAGGTCTACCTAAAACCCAGAGAGGTCATGATTCTATATTTGTGGTAGTGGATAGGTTCTCTAAGATGGCTCATTTTATTTCCTGCCACAAAAGCGATGATGTGTTGCATGCTGCTAACCTGTTTTTCAGGGACATCGTTACATGGAGTACCTAAGACGATTGTTTCTGACCGTGATGTGAAGTTCATGAGCTACTTTTGGAAGACCTTATGGGGGAAGCTGGGATCGAAGCTGCTATTCAGTACTACATGTCATCCCTAAACAGATGGTCAAATGGAGGTGGTGAATCGAACATTGTCACAGTTGCTAAGGACTATGATAAAGAAGAATCTGCGGGAGTGGGAAGAGTGTTTGCCACATGTTGAGTTTGCCTACAACAGGGCTGTGCATTCAACTACTCAGCTTTGTCCTTTTGAGGTGGTGTATGGCTTCAAGCCATTGACGCTACTTGATATGTTGCCCCTGCCATTACATGAGAGAGTTGATATGGAGGCATCAAAACTGGCTGATTATGTGAAGAAAATTCATGAGAAGACTAGATAGGCTATTGAGAATAAAGGCAAGAACATTGCTGCTGCAAGGAATCAAGCAAGGAAGGAAGTGTAGTTCAAGCCTGGAGACATGGTTTGGGTGCATCTACGCAAGGACAGATTTCCACTACTTTGCAAGTCTAAGTTGAAGCCACGTGGTGCTGGTCCTTACAAGGTGCTAGCCAAAATTAGTGATAATGCCTACTCAGTTGACATACCTATTGAGGAGTTTGGTGGAGCTAGCAACAACTTCAACGTTGCTGATTTGTCACCATATGCTGGAGAAGACCTTGGAGGGTCGAGGTCGACGCCTTTTGAAGGGGCAGATGATGAGGACATCCCTACAGTTACACTTACCCCAATTGCTAATGATGATGTTCCAATTGCTACAAAGAAAGATCAATCCAATGAGATAAGGATTGGACCAATTACAAGAGCTCGTGCTAAGCGACTAGAACAACAGGTGAACTTGTTTCTTAATGAACCTGGTGTTTTAATTAATGAGAATTTTATACTACCTAAGTCTTTGAATTATTGCATGATCAGGTACTTAGGAGAAGAAGGCGTAGCACGGAGCGAGGAGCTAATGGAACATGGCGTGTTGATCAATGAAGAATACACGAGGGAGGAGAGGGAGGAAGCGCAAGGAGCTGTCCAAGACGACGATCAAAAATCGGAGGAACTTCTCTGCCACGGCAGAGAAACGCATCCGTTTTCTGCCACGGCAGGTTGCCGCCAGAAAACTGAACTGCTCGCCACGCAGTCGCCGCGACAGAAATCGGTGAAAGTCTGCCACGGCAGAGACATTGAGGCCGAACCCTTTTGGGTCAGTTTGTATCTAGTTGGGTTGGACCAACTCAGATCCCACCTTAGGCCGCCGCCTCCCAGACCCTTAAATATATGGGGGCACACTAGTTTTAGGTTTAGACCACGTTAAAATTATTTTGGAGTTGTTTCTTTATAGAACCTCTGGAATTACCATGTGATCAAATTCTACCAATTACAATTGAGTGTGATCTGTTGTTCCATTGGGAATTAGTAGATTGCATATTATTGTTCGTGGTCGACGGCTGCGTGCGCAAGAGTGTGGTGTTTTGAATATCCTACAAGGTTCGAGACCTATTGCATTGGTATCAGTGATCGAGCGGGAGAGATCATATCTACGCACTAGTTATCAATCATCCACCATTACCATCGAAGCTTGCTGAGAAGATCAGGCCACCCCATATCATTTATTCATAAATGCTTTATGTTTGTTTGGTTGCACTTGAGTTCTACTCCACGCATAGCTCGTTATATTTTAGGACTTGAGTTCAAAGGTTATTGTCACTACTTTGGTTGAGACTTATGACAGTTACTATCGGTTAGAAAAACAACTCCTTGGATTAAATTCCAAATTTTAAAGAACACGAGAAAGTGTCTATTGACAACTTTGGTGCCATGTTTTTGTCTTAAGGGCTTAATCTGAGTAGTACTCAACCCCACATACTGATCATTGACTTCATGGTACCTTCTAAAAAAGAATTGTTTAATGGAGCAAACTTTTATGGTGGGAGAAGTAGATGCCAAACCTCTTTTGATTAGTTGTACTATTATAGAAAAAGAGAAAGAGAGAAAAAGTTCTATGTTTCTCATGCACACCTTTGGGATGCCAATAACTCTGCTAGCTTTTGAACGATCTATGGTATAACCCTGGATTTCGGCTATGAGTTGATGAAATGAGTGGCAAACATGTCAATATATGGGCGAAATTATTGGTACTCTCAAAGTTTGTGTAAGAACTTGTAAAAGAAACAATAATTTATCCTTGAAAGATGAAAAAAGAGGAACTACCGTGAAGATATGAACTGGAAATAGGCAATACTTACAAGAGAAGTGGTATCACCTCACCACCTAAAATTAATAAATTAGAGTTCATGAAAAACAAGGAAAAGAGGAGGTGTTTGATAGCCACGATTATGGAAGTGGGTGTTAATAAAAAGCTCTAAGTTTATCCTTCTTTTCATATTTACTTGTGCACCCTTAATCTGATAGCGTCCTTGCTTTAAAATATTTTTAGTCTCATGAAAGAGGGGCACTAAAAAGAATTGATTCACAAGCCTAGACAACTTTTTGACAGACTCTTTTAAGTTTCAAGAAACATTAGCTAGGGAGTTATTTGTGTCTAGCAATCGAGCTTAAGTGCAATTGTTCCGATATATTATGCTTGTGTTTAGGGTTACAGAATTTGAGATAATGGAATATGATATAACCTTGAACTTGTGAGTCTTTCCTCTTGATTCAATTTCTCGCTGTTAATCATTATAGCTTTGTCACTCGAGGGCGAGTAACAACTAAGCTTGGGGAAGTTGATAGCTCAAAATTTCAACACTCTTTATCATTGTTTTTCCTCTTGTTTATTGTCGGATTTCACTGAATATTACCCTTTGTACTAACGTTAACATCCCAATTATCGAATCCTTGGTCTCTTGTGATGGTTTTCAGGCAATGGACATTTATGGAAGATATAATAGAATTTATGGGCAAATTACACCTAACGAAGCAAATCCCAAATTGTAGCCCCTTTCATTGGAGGCGTTCAGAGTGCATAATGACCACTGGTACGGTCGGGTTGCGCCTGTACCGTCCACCCATACTACTTGTCATCAGCTCCGTTATATCAACACAAGCAACTTTCGTGAAGGGGAGATGAGGAAACACAGAACACAACCACCACAAACTCATCTAGAAGGGGAGAGATCAGATCTGGAGAAGGAGAACAAAACTGTCTCATTCTTTGACGATCTCTAGCATCCACACCATCCAGTCCACTATCATCTCCATTGTTACTTAGAGAGAGATTGGCACTTGTAAAATAAGGGTTTGATACTTTGATCTACCTTTGGTTTATATTTGATTCGATCTTCAACTAGTATTGTGGCTTGCTATGACAACTCTAAGATGATTTCCATTTGCAATACAACTATGCCTTTGATTCATCTTCCTCTCATGTTTGAGTAAATCCCCATAGGCGTGGGAGATGTAGGGGATTAGTGAGATGTGTTTTGCCTTCTTTAATTCCATTTATTCGTGATTGTTGTAGTGTTTATTAAATTGTGAGAATGATTATCTATGTTCGCCTAATGCTTGTTATCTAATTTAAGGGCCCAAGTAACATGATCCAGAGATCTCAAAGGTATGAAAGTGTATGCTAGCAAATCGGCGACCCTCGAGTGACATAGTCGATATCAATGAGGAGCTAGTACTACTTGAGGACAATAAGGAACTATCAAGATTATAGCCTTGATCCGGTCAGAAGACCTTTATTGATGTGCTGACCATTGCCATGGTAGTAGGTAGACGGATCATTGAGACTGGGAAGAATTGGCTATGAGGACTTCTAGTCGGTATATGGGTTTTTTGCCTATTGACTTATAAATAAGAAATATCATAATCACTTATTCCATTTTATTCATCTAGCACTTACACTATTACCATGAACCATTTCTCTCCGCGCCCAACTTCTCATCTACAGGATCCTCGAACACCTTTATCATCTTTACTTTATGTTATTTAATTCTTATTTTTCCTTATGCAAGTTTCCTCTATTATTCACTCACCACTTTCCACCTTCAACAATTGCAGTCAATTCACTCAAGACCGATGACACCTTGAAACGCCGCATAAAAACACTTACCTAGGCTCCTTATTGGGATCAATATAAAAAGTGGAAATAATACTTCCATGAAAACATGCTCTGATGAACTTGTGCACTTGCACGCCATCATGATGCTTATGTGAAGAAACTTCAGCCTGATAAGCTCGAACCCAAAGCGGAAAAATGCGTCTTCATAGGATACACAAAATAAACATTTGGGTACACCTTCTATCACCGATCCGAAGGTAAGGTTTTTGTTGCCAAGAATGGATCCTTTTTGGAGATAGAGTTTCTCTCGAAAGGTGTGAGTAGTAGGAAGGTAGAAATTGACGAGGTTACTAAACCTCCTCTTCCTGAAGTGGTGAGTAGCGCAGCACCAAAAACTGTTCCAATGGTGACTCCACTCAGTGAATAGGAAACTAATGATGTGAATCATGAAACTCCGAAAGAGATCGCTACCTTACCTCGTAGGTCAAGCAAGATACGTACAGCTCTAGAACTTTATGGTGATCCAGACTTAAATTTCATGGTAGATGGAAGCGATGACCCTGTGACATATGAAGAAGCGATGATGAGCCCGGATTCCAACAAATGGCTTGAAGCCATGTAATATGAGATGGGTTCCATGTACGAAAACCAAGTTTGGACTTTGGTGGACTTACCTCATGACTGCAAAGCCATTGAGAATAAATGGATTTTCAAAAAGAAAGGTAATGTAACCGTCTATAAAGCACGACTTGTCGCAAAAGGGTTCCTACAAATTCAAGGAGTTGACTATGAGGAGACTTTCTCACCCGTAGTGATGCTAAAGTCTGTTAGTATTATGTTAGTAATTGCTGCATTTTTTAGTTATGAAATCTGGCAGATGGATGTAAAAACAGCATTCCTAAATAGAAACATTGAGGATGAGTTGTATATGATGAAACCCAAAGCTTTTGTTAATCCTAAGGATGATGACAAGGTATGTAAACTTTAGTGTTGCTTTCATGGACTGAAACAAGCATCCCGAAGTTGGAATCTCCGCTTTTATGAAGTGATCGAAGGGTTTGGATTTGTCAAAACTAAAGGAAATGCTTCTATTTATAAGAAAGTGAGTGGGACCTCTATAGAATTTCTGATATTATATGCGGATGACATTTAATTAATTGGAAATGATATAGATCTTTTGAATAGCGTAAAGGATACTTAAATAGTAAGTTTTGAATGAAGGACCTTGGTGAAGCTTCCTATATTTTAGGCATCAAGATCTATAGAGATAGATCATGACGCTTAATTGGGTTATCGCAGAGTACATACCTTGACAAGATTTTTAAAAAGTTCAAAGTTCACGAAAGTAAGAAAGGGCTCTTACCTATGTTGCAAGCTACGACTTTGAGCAAGACTTAGAGTCCAGCTTTGGCAGAAGACAGAGAGTTACTGGTCAATGTCCCCTATGCCTCAGCCATAGGTTCTCTTATCTATGTTATTCTATGTACAAGACCGTATGTGGCACATGCTGTTAGTTTTACTAGCAAGTACCAATCCGATCCAGGTGTGAAACACTTGAAGGCGGTAAAGAATATCGTTAAGCACTTAAGAAGAACTAAAGATATGTTTCTCATCTATGGCAGTGAAGAAGATCTCGTTGCAAAGTGTTACGTTGATGCTGGCTTCGACACCGATCCAGATGAATCTAAGTCACAATCTGGAGATGTATTTCTTTTGAAGGGAGCAGCAGTGAGTTGGAGAAGATCCAAGCAACCTGTGGTGGAAAGATCTCCACTTGGGATCCAATCTTAAGCTCGTAATAGTCATCTGTGGGATGTCCATGCTTATTGTGGAATACGCGGTACGAGCGGTCATCGTGCTCCCCTCCGCTACTGCCCTCGTGAGGACTCTTATGCTGAGGTTCGGCGGCAAGGACGGTGGCTACCTTCCACTTGGGATCCTTGCTCATACCCTTCGAAGTGCTTGAGGGTTTGGGAGTTCCCTCTGCCTCGCCAAGGCCGAACAGCAACCCCGCCTCGGTGTTGGTGCACTTCTCTACTGTGACAAACAGCTCAGCGACCATGATGAGGTTCTCCCCATGGATGCCAATTTTTTCCCTCATGCGGACGTCCTTGACCCCCTCGGAGAAGGAAGTAGTGACGTTGGAGTCCGAAATCTTGGGGATTTTGTTGTGGATCTGGCTAAACCTCTACAAGAACTTGAAGAGGGTCTCGTCGGTATGTTGACGAACCTAGCAAAGGTCATAGTAGGCAAGCATGTGCTTGTAGGTCACGTTGGAGTTGGCGATGAAGAGCGAGCAGAGGGTTGACCACGAGCCGATGGATTCCTCGGGGAGGTTCATCAGCCAAGTTTAGGCTATGTCCTTGAGGCTTAGGGAGAACCAGTTTTCCATGACTTGGTTGTCCCTCCTGCCGCCTCGATGCCCATGGTGTAGAGCTGTAGAAACTCGCAGGGGTTTTCGGTTCTATCATAGCGTGAAGGTATTTCAGGGCGGAACTTGTGCGGCCACACCACGTGTCACAGCTCCTTGGTGAAGGCGAGGAACCCATTGCCATACACCTCCTTGCCGTAGGCGAGGGCTGCGTGGTTCTGCTACCCCGCCGTGGCAATCTCCTTGACGATACGATCCTCTCGCCCATGAGGGGGCGTGGCGAATGGAAGGGCGGCCGCTAGAGGAGGGGAGTGTAGGGTTCCGCAACAGATAACAAAAATTTTACTACACGGCACACCCTAACTGCCCAAGGATCTGTCTAGAGGTAATGCAATAATAGAGGAAGACAACGGTAATGTACCCTTGAATACCGAGAAAGTGTTATGCTCATGCGGGAGCATGGATGATGTAGTCGTACCCATCTGACCTCAAGGTTGCGAAGCTTCTCACATGTTACCTCTTATCCAGGTCCTTATACGATGGCTGGCCGCTACACATGTAGCTTCCCCGAGTTATCACACACATTTGGTGCAATACAACGACTCCCAAACTTCTGATCCGTGCCAAGGTTGCGGAAGTAGACCTTTTGGCGGAATCCCTGCAGCACAACAGTGTGCCACAGATGCGTTGAATTTGCATGTATAGTCCTCTCTTGGGATCGTGCCACCTTAAAGACAACAGAGAATGGGGGATTTTCTCTAAGGAAAGATGCCTTAGATAATATCTAATTGGTGTATTTTATCCCTCCCATGGGTACCCCTTTATATAGGGGAAGGGAGGTGTGCCCTCCCCTTTAGGTGCCCCATGTGGGACTAAAAGTATAAGAAAAATAAAGGGGAAATAGCTCCCAGCTGGCTACATCATCGGACACCCGGATGGATCCTCTCGCGGTGACCCAGCACAACAACCACAGCAGACAGAGCCAGTCGGGCTGGCCGACACTTGTGCGGCCCAATGCGTGGCCCAGTGGCAGCTGTAGCTGAGCACCAGCTCGTGTGGCTGGCAGCGGTGTGTCGCCCGGGTGGGTTGGCCACCTGCACGTGACCCGTTACCCGGCCAGCTCGCCAGCCCGCCTTAATCCTCCACGCACCCACCTTGGCTGGGGTTGAGCAGGCCGTAGCAGCGGCTGGTGGCTTCTCGCTGCCCCTCACAGCGACTATTACTTGCTTCACACCTGCTTGGCCCGGTCAGGCGGTCCAACAGCGCAGATTTGATGTTTTCTTCCTTTTTGTTGTCCCATTTTCCTACGGCTTTCTCCTCGGCCAATTTCCTCCGGGATTTTGGCCTAATGAGAAAGCTGCTTCATAAATTTTAACTTTAATATTTATTTTACTATAAGTTCATTCATAATTAACATATTATAAATTGCCATTCCTCCGAAACTCCTTTTGGCCTTTTTCCTTCTTTCTTTCTCCAAACAACTTCGGATCTCTCTGCAACGATTCTGATTTCTCTCTCTTCTATGATTCCATCTCATAGGAGGATATCCAATCATCGTATCGCCCTTAAACGTGTTTCCCTATGGTTTGGGAATGTCATAGACATGATCTCTATCAATGATCAACAGTGGGACCAGGATGCCCATGTTGACCCCTATGCACTCCACGAATCACCATCATGTCGAAGCTTAAATGATATGTCCAATTCCCTTTGTTATGCGATACAACAATTGTCCGAGATCGAATCATCGGTATCATGATACCTTGTTCAAACTCGTTTCCAACAAGTACTGTTTAACTCATTCCCATGAAATTCCATCCCCATGACCTAGTCATACATTGCGCAACTTATGAATGTAATTCACAGAGTGGGCCCAGTGTATCTTGTTGGGCCACACAGAGATAAACAAAACTTTTTCCCTATGTGGTACTCCCAAGATCTAGCTCAGGTGATAGGCCAAGAGATTTACCACTAGACGTGCAGGTGCAGATTGTTGATGAAGCGCGTCAGTTGATGCCGTGCCGAACGATCCCCCTATAGCACGTCCAGATCCCCATGGACCTCCTTGTCCTCAGCGCCACACGTGCAACGCCTCTACTGGTATTCACACATAGAGAAAGGAGCTCCAGGCAAAGGACTTCTAGATCCTGTCTAGCCCGAAATGGGAGTAGAGAAAGTGATGGCTAGGTCAGGGACAATCCCTTGTCACTCCACTTATATACACTCCTAGCTGGGCTCAACGCTTGAGGCCCATCTAGGCCGTACCCCAATCTCCAAATGGACTGAATCCACATGGGCTCCTTTCCCTTAAGTGTGTGACCCTGTAGGTTCACGTACACTTGGACACGACACGAGTCATCACTCCGAGTCGATAGTTGGTAGCGGCCTCTAGCAAGACGTGCCAACTCCCAAGCGTCATAAAGTCAGAAGACAAACCTTTCTCAATGTGACTTTCGTCCAAGTCCCTTTGCCTCACGATATATCTTGTCAAGCTATAGGTGAGTTGTTGTCATCCCTTTAATAGCTCGACTCTCTCTTCTCATTCCGTGATATACGATTCATTGGACTAACACTTAGTCTGACTCCTTGGTTAGCACTTAACCAAGTCGCGCATGGCCATGCTTCCAAATTATATCACACGAGAGGGCCCAGAGAATATCTCTCCATTACAGAGGGGTAAATCCCATCTTGGTAATCCATGTCACGCATCTTGTTTCACAACCAACCCGAACCCTACCTTTATAACTGCCCATTTACGGTACAGTGTTTGATAGGACCTAAGCTAGCGATCCACAACTCGGATTATGCGATCACCTCAGGTCGAAGGATTCCATTGCTTGAGACTACAAATGACAACATGCTCATTGCATATCAACTGTGGGTTAGTCCGATGCTCTAAACTCTTTAGCCGAATCAGCGTAAGTTGTAATAGCATCACCATGCCCATGACCAGTGGAACCGAGTCATCAGCCGACTTTCACATTAGTCTAAGTTGTGTGTCCAGCACAACCTCAATGACCAAGGACAACTAGTATGAACAACATGAATATATAGTTCCACAATCGAATCACATATCCAATGATATATATTAGTAGTTCATACATGGACAATAACTTTTTGAATACATTGGGAATAACATCATACATGATTGCCTCTAGGGCATATTACCAACATATCTTCCCATCACAGAGGAGAGCAAATCCTAATCTTGATGCATAGGCATCTACATGCTCCTCGGATACCCAACATGCACCTTTATGGTCACCCAGTTACGGAAATGACGGTTGATATAGTCAAAGAAATCCTCCGATAACAGTGATTAATATGATCTCACGATCTAAGGATTAGGACCCTCTATTTATGACAATTGCAACTATGAACTATGTGACATGATCATGTTTCAACAATAATTGGTGGAAAATGTCCATCACATCACTCCTAGGAGAGCCGTAAACAAGGAATGCCAGCTCTAGGGTCCATGCGGAGCACTGTAGCTGGACATCTCTATGAGCAACACCACACATAGTCGAGAGGACAGACCCGTATATGTCTGTGATGAAACCATCACTAGCATAAGAAGTCATGCTCCAGAGTTCCATGAATGCATACGGCGAGTACGACCCTTCACCAAAGACCGAGCGACTCCCTTCCTCAGTGTCCTCACCCACCTACCGAATAGTGGTGTTCTAATTGTTTGATGTAAACACCATCAACAATGGGAAAATCATCACAGCGATAGAATCCACCAGCTCGGTCGGTATCTCCACCATCATGTGCTTGATAGTGCCCGAGAAGGGATTGTACAACCAGGTCTTGTACAGTTGCACCCTCTGTCCAAGCACCGGGAGGCCACCGGATGTGCTACCCACATAAAAGCACCTTCAAGACGAGAAATAGAGATTCAGTAAAGGTAAATAGACTGGGAGTCAATCAAAGTAAACCGACTAGTAGATGAAGAAACAGAACTTGAAAAATAGATAATATAGGAGGTGAATGCAAAAAAAGGATCACATATATATAGATGAATATCAACAAAGCACCTGCAAATAACCCGGCTAATCTTCTTCTTAAGGTGGCGGCTAGTTCTCATGTTCAGCAACGTGATGGCGGTGTTGGCTACGGGATACTCCTCCGACAACTGGTGCTCCAGAATAATCCAGTTGGCTGGCATAAAGCACTCCTTCGTGCAGCCACGTCAGGCGTTGCATACTGCCTGGAAGGCGGCGTAGTAGTCGAAGTCGTCCGTCGAGAGGAAGATGTCACTTATCTTCTGGACGAGTCCCTCAGGGAGACTAGCCCATGGTCAGTCCTGCTTCTTCTTGCCAGCCATGGATGATGATGTTCGTGTGGTTTCGGTCCCGTTAACTGGCAGAGAAAGCGGTTCCAAAGACACACATTTAAAAAACGGCTAGGAAAAGCCAAGAGAATCCTCTGGAAACAAGACGATGTCATGCACACAGCAACCACAACCGCGTTTCATCAAACTAGCATGGCCACGGGCCTACGCCTGCGCACGCGCACTAATTACGTACAACGGACGTGCACACCAGCATATGACTCCTGGGAGGACGCAAATGTGTAGGATGATACTAGTAGTAGTATCAGAACCTCATTGTATTTAATTATCCCTAGGAGCACGTGAATGTGTAGAGAAAATTGCAGGTAACACCAACGTTCGTGGCATTTGTTGCACAAAACACAGAAACACAGTTTTTGGCTTAAATTTTTGCACCTAGCCCAAATGAACTACTTAACTTAACAAGATGAATAAGAGAGAATCTCAATGTTCATACACCATTATTCATACTTGCAAGCTCCATTTATTTATAGATTTCCCGCATTGGAGCGCATTTCTAGCAAAGTCCACCTATTCATAATGGATACTATTGACCTTGCATCTCCACTATTTCTTTCATTGAAATTGGCATGTATTTCTTCTCAATTTTTTTGGAAAGGATGGTCAGCTCCAACAATTGTTTGATGATTCCAAGCAAAGTGCAACTCATTGTCATCATCCTCGGACCATGGCTCTTCTCTCTTCTTCACTTGCTATGAAGAATCATCTAGATTAGAAAATTGATGAGCTTTAACCAAAAATGCTATGAAGAAATCTAGAGCTTATATCTTCCTCACCTTATTCCGGCGGTGCCGGTATGGAAAGGTGCCGATGTGGGTCCAAGGGCTGGTGCCGGTGCGGGTGCTTGTGGAGGCGCTCCTGCAAGCTCGGCCGGGGAGTTGCAACAACATGTAGTCATGACGGAAGGTGCTTGTCCTCGAGGATCCGGTTGTATCCCGGTTAATCCAGGCCACGGTGCATCGAATCCAGTGAAGGGCGGCGAGGAGGGTAGTTGGACGGCGGCGGACGGGCGGGCGGGGGGAGAAAAAAATCTGTCTATGAAATTTGCATGCAGGTGGGGAAAGAGGTTTCGAGGTTAAAGAAGAGAAGTAAATGGGACGTGACACTGGCAGGTGGGCCCACGGAACACGTGACACTGGCAAGTGGGAGCGCGCGGTATTGCCAGTTTTTCTAGAGCAAGCAGACGGTAAGAGTGGCCAAGCATGTCGCAGAGCAACCTACTCGTAGATTGCTCTTATGAAGAACCATCGCAATCTTCTAAGCTCCCCGGTCAAATAGTATGTAACAATCGTGATGCAGAACAATTTTCTTGGGGCGTGCCTTCCAGAAGACTCGATCTAACGGCCACCATTGGGCCTAAGGTTAGGATCCATGTGGTTTAGGGAAAGAACACACATGCAATGACATCTAGTGGATCCATTTGGTTTATGAAAAGAACACACATGCAATGAGACTAGTGGATCCATGTGGTTTAGGAAAAGATAACACATGTAATGACATCTAGTGGATCCATGTGGTTTATGAAAAGAACACACATGGAATGACTCTAGTGGATCCATGTCGTTTAGGAAAACAACACACATGCAATGACATGTAGTGGATCAATGCGATTTATGAAAAGAACACACATGCAATGACTCTAGTGGATCCATGTGGTTTATGAAAAGAACACACATGGAATGACATCTAGTGGATCCATGTGCTTTATGAAAAGAACACACATGCAATGACATCTAGTGGATCCATGTGGTTTATTAAAAGAACACACATGCAATGACATCTAGTGGAACCATGTGGTTTAGGAAAAGAGCACACATGCTGGAGTGGCATCATTGCATGTGTTCTTTTCAAAAACCACAATGACGCACACTGATACACATACGTACACACACATCCAAATGGGTGTGGTAATGCATCATCTTTCAAACCGGTGATACAATGCATGATGTAGTTCAATCCTAGCATGCTTCTAGGGTTCCTGGACATGGTTCATCAGCATGTGCTGGACTGGCATCATTGCATGTGTTCTTTTCCAAAAGCACAATGAGGCAAACTAACACACACACACACATCCAAGTGGGTGTGATGATGCAGCATCTTTCAAACTAGTGATACAATGCATGTTGCAGTTGAATCCCAGCATGCTGCTAGGGTTCTTGGACCTGGTTGGACAACACATACTAGAGAGGCATCATTGCATGTGTTCTTCTCCAAAACAACAATGATGCACATTGATACACACACACACACATCCAAGTGGGTGGGGTGATACAACATCTTTCAAACTAGTAATACAATGCATGCTGAAGTTGAATCCCAGCATGCTTCTAGGGTTCCCGGACATGGTTGGACACCACATGCTGGAGTGGCATCATTGCATGTGTTGTTTTCCAAAACCACAATGATGCACACTAATACACACACATCCAAGTGGGTGTGGCGATGCAGCATCTTTCAAACTGGTGATACAATGCATGCTGAAGTTGAATCCCAGCATGATGCTAGGGTTCTTGGACATGGTTGGACACCACATGCTGGAGGGGCCTCATTGCATGTGTTCTTTTCCAAAACCACAATGATGCACACTAATACACACTCATCCAAGTGGGTGTGGTGATGCAGCATCTTTCAAACATGTGATACAATTCATGCTGCAGTTGAATCCCAGCATGCTGCTAGGGTTCGTAGACATGGTTGGACAACAAATGCTGGAGTGGCATCATTGCATGTGTTCTTTTCCAATACCACAATGATGCACACTAACACACACACACACATCCAAGTGGGTGTGGTGATGTAGCATCTTTCAAACTGGTGATACAATGCATGTTGCAGTTGAATCCCAGCATGAGGCTAGGGTTCCTGGACATGGTTGGACACCACATGTGGAGTGGCATTTTTGCATGTGTTCTTTTCTATAACCACAATGATGCACACTAATACACACACATCTAAGTGGGTGTGGTCATGCAACATCTTTCAAACTTGTGATACAATGCATGCTGCAGTTGAATCTCAGCATGCTGCTAGGGTTCCTAGACATGGTTGGACAACATATGTTGGAGTGACATCATTGAATGTGTTCTTTTCCAAAACCACAATGATACAAACTAACACACACACACACATCCAAGTGGGTGCGGTGATGCAGAATCTTTTAAACTGGTGATACAATGCATGCTGAAGGTGAATCCTAGCATGCTGGTTGGACATCATATGCTAGAGTGGCATCATTGCATGTGTTCTTTTCCAAAACCCAAATGATGCACACTCATACCCACAGATCCAAGTGGGTGTGGTGATGCAGCATCTTTCAAACTAGTGATATAATGCATGCTGCAGTTGAATCCTAGCATGCTGCTAGGGCTCCTGGACATGGTTGGACACCACATGCTGGAGTGGCATCATTGTATGTGATTTTTTCCAAAACCACAATGATGCACACTGATACATTGCAAATGTATCTATAATTTTTGATGTTCCATGCTTGGTTTTATCTACTTTCTTATGTTTTGTCCACACTTTGGAGTACTTTTTCATATGATTACTTGGACTAACCTATTAACAAGAGCCACAGTGCCAGCTACCTATTTTCTGCTGTTTTTGGTTCCAGGGACACCTGGAGCCAGAATACGAGACGGAGAAGGGCCAGAGGACGGCCACACCACCTGGCCGTGTGGCCAGGCCTGGCCTGCGCCAGGGGGTGGTGTGGCCATCCCAGGCACCCCCTCGGCCTCTCCTTCCGCCTATATATTGCCTCTAATATGGAAACCCTAAGTACTCGATCAAAATCCCACGAAAGAGTCTGTAGCCGCCGTCATCTCCATCCCTAGATCGGATGGATTGAAGCTCTTCTCGGCACCCTTCTAGAGAGGGGAATTCACCCTGGAGGCCTTCTTCATCATCATGCAAGCCTCTGGTGTGATGCATGAGTAGTTCATCTCTGGACTACGGGTCCATGTAGTAGCTAGATGGCTGGTTCTCCTCCTTTGTGCTTTCATGTCTAGATCTTGTGAGCTTCGTTCATGATCAAGATCATCTATTTGTAATTCTGCATGTTGTGTTTGCGGGGATCCGATGGATATTGAGATGCTATTTCAGATTGATTATTAATTCTATCATGTCTTTGTTATTTGTGATGTTGCATGCTTTCCGTTGTTAGTAGCTATCTTGGCCAAGTAGATGCTAGCAACTCCAAGAGTTAGTATTTATGCTCGATAGTGGGTTCATGCCTCTGGTAATCTGGGGAAGTGACAGAAATCTCTAAGGTACTAGATGTGTTGTTGCTACTAGGTACAAAACAACAATCCTTTGTTCATAGAACAATCGTATTTTTTACTTTACACACAATTCGTAATGCAATTATCCGTTGCTTGCAACTTAATACTGGAGGGAGTTCGGATGATAAACTGGAGGTGGATTATTAGTCATAGATGCAGTTGGATGGCGGTCTATGTATAATGTTGTAATGCCCAATCGAATCTCAAAGGAGTCAAGATGATTAGTATATGCTTGTATCCTTTCTCGATGTTTGTCAATTGCCCCGCTGTAATTTGTTCACCCAACATGTTATCTATCTTAAGGAGAGCCACCTCTAGTGAACTATGGACCCTGTTCCTTTCTTTTACTTTCAATCTACAAACTGTTTACTGCTTTTTGTTTACTTTCTGCAAACTATTACTTTCTTCCACTCGATATGGTTAATCCTTTGTTTTCAGCAAAACTGGTGAGATTGACAACCTCATCGCAAGTTGGGGGCCAAGTTTTGTGGTTGTGTTGTGCAGGTCTCCACGTTGCTACTAGCACCGGTAGTGTGCCCTGCCAAGGCTCACCTAGCAACATCTTTGGTGTGTTTCCTTGCTCCTACTGGTTTGATTAAACCTTGGTTTCATACTGAGGGAAAACTTGTTGTTGTGCTCATCATACCTTCCTCTTGGGGTTCCCCAATGAGCTCGATATATTTTGGGCCATCAAGCTACTTTTCTGGCGCCGTTGCCGGGGAGTCAAGGACATCTTCACAAGGGGAGTCCCTCATAACCAATCTCTTTACTTTGTTATTTTTGTTTTGCTTAGTTTCTTTTTGCTTTGTTTTCTTGTTTCTTTATCAAAAACACAAAAAATGACTACTCTTGAAAACACTAAGTTGTGTGACTTCACTAGCACCAACAACAATGATTTTATGAGCACACCTATTGTTCCACCTGTTCCTGAAACTACTTTCTTTGAGATAAAACCTGCTTTACTCAATCTTGTTATGAGAGAACAATTTTCTGGTATTGGTAATGAAGATGTTGCTGCCCATCTAAATAACTTTGTTGAACTTTGTGAGATGCAAAAGCATAGGGATATAGATGGAGATATCATTAAGCTTAAATTGTTTCCTTTCTCCTTGAGAGGAAAAGCTAATGAATGGGGAAATTCCCTAACTAGGAATAGTAATGATTCTTGGACTAAATGCAAAGATGCTTTCATTGGAAAATACTATCCTCCTGCTAATGGGGATATGCCAAAGGGGGTGAAAGGCCTGTGAGTGCGCCTGGAGGATGGCGACTAGATTACAACGGAAGGAGAGGCCCGGGCGACTGGCGACTGGAAGCCCAGGAGCGTAACAAAAGCCCAGTCGGATTAGGTCAAAACCTCTGAATCCTTATCTTGTTCGGTTGTAACTTGTAAACCCTAGCGAGGTGCCTCATATATAAACCTCCCTAGGGTATCCTAGAGACTCACGTCCCATCATACACCACCTCAAGCGACTCGCTACCTAGACGCCAAGATCGCCATCCCTGTAACTCTCTCTCCAATAATCTAATCTAGCAGGAGTAGGTCTTTACCCTCCGGGTGCCGAACCTGGGTAAACCCATGTGCATCCGCCCCCATCTCGCACCACAGATGGCCGCCAACTCTTCCTCACGAAACACTCAATCGCTGCCAGTGGCAGCGACTGCCGTGGCTATTTCCACAATAGTGGTGCCCACCGTGGCATCCACCGTGGGGCATAGCGGGACTGGCCTGAGTTCTGCGGCGAGACCCTACTCGCCGATCGATCGGCCGCTCGCCACCGGTCGCATGATCGCCATCGGCGGGATCTTACAGATCCTGCCCAGCAGCTACATCCCGGTGTCACACCCGGTCACTCACGGTGCGGTGATGACGGTCGGCTCCATCAACCTCTTTGTCGGCTTCACCGGCACGGTCGACCCAGCTGCAATGGTGATCGTCGACGGATCGCCGCCGCACCACGATCTGCTTTTGGAAGAGCAGGTCTGCTCCATCAGGAGCCTCGTCACCGAGTACGACTCGGCCGCCAGCGACGCGGTCGAGACTAACGCCGCCACCAACGATGACGCCCTGAACGATGATGACGACTCCGCGACCCCTGCCTCGGTTGACGGATCCATCACCGCCGCATCACGGGAGGACTCCATCACGCGAGTCTCCAACCCCGAGGACATCGAAGACTCCTCCATCCTGGGGATCTTCGACTCCGATTCGGGCTCGGAGTCCCCCGAGGATTTTCGCGCCAGATCCAATTGCTTCAACACGATCTACATGGCGGGCAGCACGGCCACCCCGCCAGATCCGTTCGCCACGCCGATCCCGCCGACCGCGACGACCATGGAGGTGGATCAAGCCCGCCTGCGGCTCGTGGAGGCGCAACACAACGAACTCACCGAGCGCGAGAAATACCGCCTCGAATGAGAGATGGCGCGGGAGCTATTGCTCTATCACCAGCGCTGCATCAGGACCCACCTGAACTCCAACGTCCAGGGCCGCGTCCTGAACTTCAACGACGAGAGCGACCCCGCATGCGCCGCCGAGCGTGAATACTGCGAGAACGCGCCACCAGGCGGAAGCAACCCCGCGAGACCACCACCTGGTGCACCGGCAACCGGAGCCCCTCCACCACCCATGGGCCGCGCGCCCCCGCCGGACCAACCGCGGATCATCATCTCGCCTCAAACCCGCGACGCCAACGGGCTACCATTATACTCCACCCCGATGGACAACGTCGTCGCCGCCGACACCGCAATCGCCAACCTCGACGTCCAAGGCGACGACGCGCTACAGATCCAATACGCCAAGGCCCTACTCGTCAGGGTCGTCGAGCAACAAGCTGCGGGAGTCGACCCGCGGGGACAGATGTACTCCCGCTCATCAGCAAGCAGGGCGGCATCAAGTGCCACCCCACCATGTCCAACGCATTAATTTTCCCACCACCGTAGCCCCTGGCGAACCAACCACAGGCCGCCAATCCCGCGTTGTCCACCAACGAGTCTCGACCGGCGAATAACACGGTCGCCGCCAACGGGCAGCCCCTCAATGCCCGTACGAACATCATCAACAACCAGGTGTGGCTGTCGTGCCAGCCCAACGACCTGAGGCACACCCTCACCAACCGCGGAGACCGGAACCAAGAGGCTCGCTCAGTCGAGTCGGGCCGCAATGCTTCGGGCCCATGATTTGTGGGGAAAAATACCCCGCCAACTTCAAGGCCCCCAAGGAGATCGAGAAGTACGACCCGACGTATGATCCCGCTGTCTGGCTAGACACATACCTCATGGCAATGGGAATCGCAGGCCACACCGACATGCTCGCCGCTCGCTACCTCCCCCCTAATGATGGAGGGTGCGACCCGGCAATGGATCAACACGCTCCCTGCCGACAGCATCGATTCCTGGGAAGAAATGCGGGACGCCTTCGTCAGGCACTTCGAGGGCTCCTACACCCGCGCCACCACCATAGAGGACCTGGAGTGATGCATCTAGGGACAACGCGAGTCGACTCGCCGCTAGATCCAAACATGGCAAGAACTATGGATAAACGCCTCCGGCATCCACCCAGACACGGCGATACACTGCTTCAAGAACGCGTGCCGGTACGAACCCCTGGTCGCTAAGGTCAAGAGGGTCTACCAGACGCTCGACAACATCCCTGACCTCCTCGAGATCGCCAAGCGCTATGCGGAGGAGGACCCCCACCAAGACTTCGACGATGAGTCTAGAGGAAGACGCCGCACCAGCATCCACGACAGCGGGCGCCTACGCGACATGCGCTACAGCAACACCCGCATCACTGGCAAGCGCCACACGGACGGGCGATTCGACTTCGTCGCCAATGCCAGCTACGGCTAACGCGGCTCCAAGAACTACCGCCGGGACGGAGGAAACTACCACGACAGCGGGAACTACCGCGCCAACAACACGACAAGGCCGAAATTCGACCCTGCCACCCTGCTCAATCAGCCCTGCATCTACCATAGCAGGAAGGGAAAACCCGCCACCCACACCACCGCTGATTACCACTCTCTCAAAGAGATTGAGAAGGCGAGACGAGCAAGGGAGGACCCCAACAACAACCCACCTTGGGACAACGGGAACGGCGGCGGCTTCGGCACCGCCGTCGGCTCGCTACACACCTTCACCAGACTCGGCACCAAGCGTGAGAAGAAGGTGCTCGCCCGCGCGGTTGCCATCAACACGGTGACACAGGTCAACATCCCGCGCTTCCTCAACTGGTCCAAGCAGAGCATCACCTGGAGTCGTCAGGATCATGCGCCATGGATTGAATACCTAGGGCGAGTCGCCCTGGTAGTCACGCCCAAGGTGACCGACTACTGGCTGCCCAAGACACTAATGGACGGTGGGAGATCCATCAACATTTTGTACCTAGACATGTTCAAAAGGCTCCAGCTCCCAGAAGCATCCATTGAGCCAACACTGACGACCTTTCACGGCATTGTCCCTGGTCAGAAGGCGTACCCGATCGGGAAAGTGACGCTGCTAGTCACCTTCGGCACTCTGGCAAACTACCGCATGGAGAGGATCGTGTTCGAACTAGTGAACTTCCGCAGCCCCTACCACTGTGTCTTAGGTCGCCAGGCATTCGCAAAGTTCATGGCGACCCCACACTACGCCTACAACATGATGAAGCTCCCCGGGGCAAGCGGCATCATCACCGTCCACGGCGACCCCGACATGGCCGTGGAATGCGAGGATAAAGGCGCCGAGCTCGCCGACGCCGTCATCGCCGTGAAGACCGACCATGCAGAGGAACTCGCGAAATACGCGGGTAACATCAACAAGGACGACCCCACCATCCTGAAGAAATCAACCACCGCGAACTCCACGTTCGAGGCGGCCATGCACACCCACACTATCGAGCTCGTCCTAGGTGACTCCAACTAGATGGTCACCATTGGGGCGCACATGAGCCCCGCATAGGAAAGCGCGCTCATCGAGTTTCTCCGTGAGAACCCTGACATCTTTGCATGGAAGCCATCTGACATGCCAGGTGTCCCGAGGGAACTCGCTGAGCACAAACTCAACGCCGACCCCAAAGTGGAACCAGTAAAGCAGTCGCTATGTCCCTTCAATGAAGAGCACCGTCGAGCAATCATGGAAGAAGTTCAGCGCCTGCTAGCCGCAGGCTTCATTCGGCCAATCAAATACTCCAAGTGGCTGGCAAACCCAGTCCTGGTTCAAAAAAAGAACAACACATGAAGAATGTGCATCGACTACACCAACCTCAACAACGCCTGCCCGAAGGAGGAGTTCGTCCTACCACGCATCGATCAGATCATCGACTCGACCGCGGGATCAGAGTCGTTGTGCTTCCTTGACGCTTACTCTGGTTATAACCAGATCAAGATGGCGGTCGAGGACGAGGAGAAGACGGCGTTCATTACGCCATTCGGCGCATTCTGCTATATGGCCATGACGTTCGGCCTCAAGAACGCAGGCGCTACATACCAGAGATGCATGCAGGAATGCCTAGCGAGCCAAATTGGCCGCAACATTCACGACTACATCCACGACATGGTGGTAAAATCCACCCGCCAGGACGACCTGCTCGCCGACCTAGCTGAAACCTTCGCAAACCTGCGGAGGTACAACATCAAACTGAACCCCGGAAAATGCACCTTCGGCGTCCCCATCGGACAGCTCTTGGGGTAGTCTCCAAGCGAGGCATCAAAGCCAAACCCACCAAGATCGACACCATCGCGCGGCTCGGAAAACCCGAATGCCTGCGCGACGTCCAGAAGTTGGCAGGGCGAGTCGCGGCCCTCAGCCGCTTCATCCCCCGACTAGGCGAGAAGGCAATGCCCCTCTACCGCCTGATGCGCAAGAACCCCACGTTCCAATGGGACGCCGAGGCCGACGACGCACTCAAAGCGCTCAAAGAAGTGCTACTCGCGGCCCCACTACTCGTTGCTCCACTCGACAAAGAGCTAATGCTCGTTTATGTCGCGGCCTCTACTCGCGTCGTCAGCACCGTGATGGTCATCGAACGCCGGAAGAGGGAAAGGAGCGCCCCATACAACGCCCTGTCTACTACATCAATGAAGTCCTAACGGACTCATGACAGCGCTACCTACAATACCAAAAACTGGTGTACGCGGTATTCCGAGCACAGCGGCGACTCCCACACTACTTCCAGGAGCCCCAAATCATTGTGGTCTCCTCCGCGCCCCTGCAAGATATCATACGCAATCGTGAGGCGATCGGGCAAGTCGCCAAGTGGGCTGTCGAAATCGACATCCACAACATCAAATACGAGCCTCGCAAAGCGATCAAGTCACAAGCCCTGGCTGATTTCCTTGCAGTCTGGGAAGAAGCACAGAAGCTAGAAAAGCTCCCGTACCTCCACTACTGGTCACTCCATTTCTACGGCTCCAAGAACGCTGACGGCAAAGGGGACAAGCTCTGCTACATGCTCCACCTCAACTTCAAGCCCTGCACCAACAACATGGCAGAATACGAGGCCCTCCTTCACGGCATGAGAGCCGCTAAGGAGATGAACGTCAACCGCCTACGATGCTATGGCGACTCCGACCTAGTCGCTGGCCAAGTCGCGGGGACGTGCGACGACGTCTCCCCAACAATGATCGCGTACCGCCAAGCTGTCGACTAGCTGGGAGGACACTTCGACGGCTACTCTGTCGAGTGGATCGACAGGCGAAAAAATGAGGAGGCAGAGGCCCTCTTCCGCATCGGATCAACCCGACAAGCGCCACCAGTAGGCGTCTTCCTCGACATCATCCACAAACCATCGGTCAGCCCAACAAAAGAGATCGACGTCGGGATCCCACTGCAACCAGAACCGGCCCTAGTCGCCATGGTTGTGGAACCTAGCGACTGGACAACACCATACGTCGCCTTCCTGGAACACAAACTCCTACCGAGCAATGAGACGGAGGCGCGAATGATCGTGCTCTGCTGCAAATCCTTCGTCATCATCAACGGCGAGCTACACAGACGCAGCGTGACCTGTGTGTTCCAGCGCTGCGTACAGCCAGAAGAAGGCCGCAAGATCCTCCACGACATTCACGCCGGCGACTGTGGCCATCACGCTGGCGCCAAGTCGCTAGTCGCCAAGGCCATGCGGCATAGTTTCTACTGGCTCACCAAACACGCCGATGCCACCAATATCGTCCAACGATGCGTCGGATGCCAGAAGTACGCCCACCAGAAGCACCTCCCTGGCTCGGCACTCAAGACCATCCCCATCACGTGGCCATTCGCTGTATGGGGCATGGACATGGTAGGCCCATTCAAGAAGGCCCCGTCTGGCTTCACTCACCTCCTGGTCGTAGTCGAAAAATTCACCAAATGGGTCGAGGCCAAGCCGATAAAAAAGTGCGACGGCAAGACGGACACGAAGTTCCTACGCGAGCTCATCTACCGGTATGGCTACCCGCACAGCATCATAACAGACAATGGCACCAACTTCGCCAAGGGGTCCATGGCGGAATTCTGTGAAGAACATGGCATCCGACTCGACCTCGCATCAGTCGCCCACCCGGAGTCAAATGGCCAAGCAGAACGCGCCAACCAGAGCGTCCTCCACGGGATCAAGCCGCGACTCCAGGTGCCCCTCGAGCGCACCCCAGGGTGCTGGGTCGACGAGCTCCCCTCTGTGATATGGGGGATTCGCACTTCCGTCAATCGCTCAACCGGGTTCACACCCTTCTTCATGGTGTATGGCACCGAGGCCGTAATGCCAACCGACCTGGAGCACGACTCACCTCGAGTCACCAACTACGTCGAGGCGACCAACGAGGTTGCCTGCCAAGACAGCATCGATCAACTCGACGAGGCACGCGACCTGGCTCGCTCTTGCATCACCATATACCAGCAAGGACTCCGCCGCTACCACAGCCGCCGAGTGCGAACTCGCACCTTTCAGGAAGGCGACCAGGTCCTACGACTGGCCCAAGACAAGAAGGGCATGCACAAACTCTCCCCCCATGGGAGGGGCCGTTCGCCATAGGCGAAGTCCTTGGCAATGATGCCTACTACCTCATCGACATACGGGATGACGGCCAACTAGAGGTCGGGAGGCCATGGAATGTAAACCTCCTCAGAAAGTTCTATACTTAGAGCTTCACATTGTACTCCACTAGCATATATAATGAAATTCATCCGGATTGCACAAATTGTGTCCACTCTCCATATTCTTGTGCCACTCGCACTCGTACATATTAGCAATACGCTACCTACGGAAGTCAATCTCTGGTCGAGCTACCGGCGCGGCTAAGTAGTGCAGCACAAGGGCACCGGAAGTATTCGGGCCTTGGGTCGTCCACGAAAACGCCAACCCGGAGCCTCCATTGGAGTCACCTAGCCCGACTGGCCCACCGGGCCAAGACAACCGGTACACGCTTCTCACAGCGACCTATCCCTCCCATCCTCGTGCAAAGCGACTCGAACGGTTAAAGTACCACGCATGGGGACTCCGCAAAACGGGAACCACCACGCGGCTCGGGAACACACCAAGTAAGAGAGCTGCCTTGGACTCGCCAAGCAACTGGCTCTCCGGGCCAGGGGAGGAGACGCGTTACAAACAACGCATTCGCAACCTACAACAGGGATATGACCAACATGGTTGAGCACCACGCTCGGGGACTCGCCTACAAATCAGCCCCACTCGTGCTCGGGGACTCGCCACTCAGAAGACGTGATAGATAAAAACAGTGCACAACCAAAACAATACACAAAAGTATACAACCGAGTTATACCCCAATAAAGGGCGGACGCGCTCGGGGACTCGTTCAACCAAAAACAAAAACACCACACAATCCTAGTCTCAATAAGAGTCGATCGACTCCCCTTGGCATATATTACAAATTAATTTATAGCAGTCGCCACTTGGCATACATCGCAAATTGGACAATTACATTGTTTATTCCACAGGCCCTGATGAAGAAGTAGCGCCACCCCCCTTGACACGAACAAAATGCTGCCACGGGTTCGTCGGGTACGTCATCAGCGACTTCGACAACGACGACCGGAAGGGCTGCTCCGACTTCATGTCGTGATGCTCTGGCTCAGGGTCGCCAGGCGCCAACACCGTCTCCTGGTATGGCAGCAGATCCCACATCGCCAAGACCCGATCGGCGTAAGGGGCGGCCTTTGCGGTCAGCTTCAGCACCTCTGACATCTCCACCGTGCCAGTCGCTGATGGGTAGCCACTCGTCACGTCGTCAAGGTCGAAGTCATCGGGGAAGTGGGCGAGACCTAAGCTCAACACTATGGTGGCCCCGCGCCTGAACGCCGAGCGTGTCATCCACTCCACTACGGCAGGCACCTCCTCCAGATAGCGCCACACCTCCGTAAGCCCCCCAGCAATAACTTCGGTGGGGGACATGCCCTAAAGAGCCGCTTGGACGCACAATACCGAAGCCGTGGCCGCATTCACCACGGCAATCACGCACTGCGAAGCATTGTAGGTCTGCACCACCGGATCGCTTTGGCCTACCACAGCTGCAAAGTCAGGTGTAAGTAAAACTATGAAACCCCCAAATCAGGGACTCGATAACGGGTCAGACAAAGACAGAGACTCACCAAGGAGTTTGTGGAAGTTCTTCGTGACGTGCTTCTCCAAGGCGGTTTGCTTGTTGTGCAATCCCATGATGATGGAATCCGTGGTTTTGTGTTCCTCCTCGGCCGCAGCAACGGCAGCCTTCGCTCGCTCCTCCGAGGAAACTGAGGCCGCTTTCGCTTCCTCCAAGTCCTGGACCAGGGATGCTATTCGTCCAGTCGCCGAGTCCAGCTCGGCGATTGGAACATACCCTCCACGGGCCTTGGAAATCACAGCCGGGAAACCATCTGCAAGAGAAACCATCAGCATGTTGTACACCACTAGTTCACACCCGAGAGAGGAAAAGAAAGACAAACAGATATTCACCAATAGTTTCCTGAAGCCACTGGTTCGCCTCTTGTACTTCACGCAAGTCACGCTCCAAGCGCTCTCTCGCGGCCTGCCGATCGGTCGAGTCCCTTTGCAATCCCTCCAAACAAACAACACACCTCAGCATTTGACAAAACAAAACCCAGTTCCCAGCCGCTGAAATTCAGCGACCAGGAACTCGGGGACTAGGGAAGGAAAAAAAACAAAACTCAATTCCTAGCCGCTGAAATTCAGCGACTAGGAATTCGGGGACTGGAGAGGAGCAAGAAGTTCAGTTCCCAGCCGCTGAAATTCAGCGACAGGAACTTGGGGACTGGACATACCTGAATAGTAGCGCCGAGCATCCTGTGAAGTTCTCCGGCATAAGTCGACGGGATCGTGAAGGAAGTTCGCCCCCAACAGGACCCAATGTCCGCATCCACGATCTCTGGACTCTGCGGAGACTGGGTGTCCGCCACACCTGGAAACCCCCTCGCCATGAAGCGTGGGAACGTCGCCGACGTTCTGGCGGGGGCACTGGTTGTCGGGGCCGGCGCTCACGGCACGAACGCAGCCAAGACTGGTCCCGATCACGCCGCCACCACCTCTTCAGCGACTGATGCAGCATCTGGCTCCGCGGCGCTCTCCTTGGCTGCGGTGTCATCGGCATCCCCCTTCTGCTTCTTCGTGACTTCCATGGTCGCCATATCTCTGGCGGCCTTTATCTTCTCGGGGAGGTCGCCCTCTCCCGTGGGGGCGGCCGGTGGAATCTTAGCCACCCAAGGACGGCCAATCTCTTGGCCTCCGACCTGCACGAGTTCCCACCATCAATATAACAACAATACAAAAAGAGCGAGGCGAATCGGGATGAAGGAGCAGTACTCACTTAACAACCAGTAGGACGCGAAGCCCGGTGCTGATGTGGGCGGGCTTGTCCAACTCGGGACCCAACTTGCGGGTGAGCCTCCTCTCGAAGATGTCTGAAGCCCACGAAACCGCGGGCTTCCTCGACGATGAAGCCGCAGTCGCCGGGATCTCCAGCTCTGACGCGGCCGCCCTTGACGGCTGCGGCGACTTGGACACCATCGCCTCAGCCGCTTCTTGGCTTGGAACCCCCGAGGCTGTCGGTGCAATCGCCGCCAGGTGAACCTCTACCACTACCTCCGTGTCCTCGCCCTCCAACCCCTTTGTCGGGATTGCATCCTTTGGGGCCTTGTGCGAGACTTCGGGGGAACCTTCATCATTGGAATCGTCATCTGACTCGGACACCACCGTCGATTAGGACGGTGATGTGGGCCTCTTCGCTGGTGACTTGGGCTTGCGTGCGGGCTTCGACGGTGTAGCGGTACACCGGGACGTGTGCTCCTGCGCGACCTCGTCGCCTCTATCGTGTTCATCTAGGTTGCGGCTCGCCTCGAACTCAAGTTGTTTTTGCATGGGGGTCTTGCGAGCCACAGGCGCTGGGGGAGGAACCTCTTCCTCCTCCTCGTCGCTATCGGAAGAGTCTCCCTCGGAGTCTTCCTCCAGTTCCTGGGGAACCTCTTCATCGAGCGGAGGGAGCCAGCCCTCCAACACCTGAAAAAGCTGAGAACCACCACGAGTAAAACACCAAACGCGGAGACTGAGAACTGAGGTACAGACATAGCGACTGGGAAGAGAACTTACTGTGGGGGCTTCGTTCTTCATAGGAGTGTACGGGGCGAGCCCGACCGCTACGCTGGTGAACTCTGCATAGATGATCTTCTTTAGGGCGGCCTTGTAGTCCTCGGCCTCCCATGATTCCTTGCTGGTTCGGGAGGGGTCATGCTTCCCGCTGTATTCATACATCCAGTGCGGCCGAGCCGCAAGCGGAACCAGATGCCGCCCAAGCCAGCAGTTGTAGACGTTGATCAGAATCAACCCCTGGTCCTTCAGCTTCTGGATCTGGTTCATCATTTCGGCGATGGCCATCCGCTGGTCTTCGGGAAGCTTCTTCGACGCCAACCGGCGAGGCTCGCTCCTCTCGGCGGCGAACTCGGGAAGAGCCATCTCGCCGGAGGGAGTGGCTTCTTTGATGTACAACCAGCTCTTCTTCCACTCGCTGTCGGCCTTTTTTGGTAGGAGGAGCTTGACGAAATTGGCCTTCGGCTTCAATTGGAATGTGACGCCACCTGCGCCTAACATCAAGACACTGGACGCCTCACGCCCGATGCAGCCGTGGAAGAGCTCTAGCCACAGCGGGAAATACGGCCTGCAGCCGAGGTAACATTGGCAGAAGGCGATGAAGATCACCAGCTGCTCGATGCTATGCGGACCGAGATCCGATGGCTTGATCGCATAATACACACAGAAGCGGCGGAAAAAGAGTGAAGTGGGGAATCCCAAACCCCTCTCAAGATGGCTAGGGAAACAGATGAATTCGCCGGGTCGCGGCTTCGGCTCGGTCTTGGAGGAGGGGGGAACCCGCCAGTTCCCCTTGTGGAGTACTCCGGCGTCCTCGAAGGATTTAAGCTAGGCTGTGGTACACTTGGATTTCCCCCATGAGCCTTTGGGAGGCTCCATCAAGTAGGATGTGGAATCGCACGATGCGGAAAGGACAAGTTGGAAGGATGTAGGCAGGGAGATTGGAGATAGGAAGAACGAATGAGGAAGAATGAAGAATGCAGAGAAGGTCTGCAGAGCTGAACCATCACTCCCCTTATATGGGAAGGTGACCCGCCAAAATCGGGATAGCCATTACTCATGGTAATTGCGCCGAAGTTACCGTTGGAAATTCCAACGGATAGTTTGACCAGATTTGATGGTCCAACTCCTTTATTTCACCCGCTACCCGCCAGTCTTTTCCAATCACCGGGACGACGACTTGGCAGCAGTAACAATCACTGGGACGGCGAATGGAAACATGGGGAAATTCTCCTTGGTTCTGATGGAGTCCATCGCCGACTCGACTGGATGCCCAAATTGGGCACCCCTACTCCGAACGCCAAAAGGACGCCTGCGCCTGCATCAACGATGGCCTCGGGGACTACTGATGGGGATATGCCAAAGGGGGTATGCCCAGCAGGATGTTCCAATTGGGCCGAAAGTCCTGTGAGTGTGCCTGGAGGATGGCGAGTGGATTACAACGGAAGGAGAGGCCCGGCGACTGGCGACTGGAAGCCTAGGAGCGTAACACAAGCCCAGTCAGATTAGGTCAAAACCTCTGAATCCTTATCATGTTCGGTTGTATCTTGTAAACCCTAGCGAGGTGCCTCATATATAAACCTCCCTAGGGTATCCTAGAGACTCATGTCCCATCATACACCCCCTCAAGCGACTCGCTACCTAGCCGCCAAGCTCGCCACCCCTGTAACTCGCTCTCCAATAATCTAATCTAGCAGGAGTAGGTCTTTACCCTATGGGGGGCGAACCTGGGTAAACCCATGTGCATCCGCCCCCATCTCGCACCGCAGATGGCCGCCAACTCTTCCTCACGAAACACTCAATCGCTGCCAGTGGTAGAGACTGCCGTGGACATTTCCACGACACCTGCTAAGATTATATCTATGAGAAGTGAAATAATGAAGTTTAAACAATATGATAATGAACATGTTGCTCAAGCATGGGAAAGAATGAAATCTTTGGTGAAGAATTGTCCCACTCATGGACTGACTGCTTGGATTATTATCCAAACCTTTTATGCAGGATTGAACTATTCTTCAGGGAACCTATTGGATTCTGCTGCTAGAGGTACCTTTATGACCATTACTTTGGGTGCTGCAACAAAGCTTCTGGATAATATGATGGTTAACTACTCCGAATGGCATACTAAAAGAGCTCCACAAGGTAAGAAGGTAAATTCTGTTGAGGAAACCTCCTCTTTGAGCGATAAGATTGATATTATTATGTCTATGCTTGTTAATGGGAAAGCTCATATTGATCCAAATAATGTTGCCTTATCCTCTTTGGTTGCTCAAGAAGAGCAAGTTGATTTGAACTTTATAAGAAATAATAATTTTAGCAACAATGCCTACAACAATAATTTTGGTAACAACAATTATAAGCCATATCCTCTCAACAATGGTAATGCTTATGGAAATTCCTACAACAAGAATAGGAGTGCTCCCTCTAAACGTGAAGTTATGCTTAAGGACTTTATTAATAAACAAACTGCTTTTAATAAGACTATTGAGGAAAAACTCTCTAATGCTGAAAGAAATATAGCATCACTAGCTGAAGCTCAATCTTCTTTGAATAAAATGGCTGCTAAACCTGAAACTATTGATAATTCCTTTGCATCTACTAATGCCATACAAGTAAGAATTGATGAAAATGTTAGACTATTAGCTGAACTGCATGCTAAGTGGGAAAGAGAAGATGAAATTGCTAGAAACATTAGTGTTTCTACTATCACTACCACTAGTGTTGAGGCTAGTAATAGCTCTACTACTCTAGATGATAATTATGATTTTGATCTTGATGGTTGCAATATCTCTGAAGTTATTAAGTTCCTACAAAAGCTTGCTAAAAGTCCTAATGCTAGTGCTATGAATATGGCCTTTACAAAACACATTACTGATGCTCTCATAAAGATTAAATAAGAAAAGATGAAACATAAAGCTTCTATTCCTATAAAACAAGAAGATGGTTGGGAACCCATCATTAATATGAAAGTGAATGATTTTGATTCCAATGCTTTATGTGATCTTGATAGTAGTGTTTCTATTATGCCTAGAAAGATTTATGATATGCTTGATTTTCCACCACTTGAAGATTGTTATTTGAATGTCCCACTTGATGATAATGCTAAAAAGAAACTCATGGGGAGTCTTAATGATGTTCTTATTATGGTTAACAATGCCTATGTCCCTGTTGATTTCTATGTTTTGGATGTTGAATGCAATGCTTCTTGTCCTATTACTTTGGGAAGACCTTTTCTTAGAACTGTTGGTGCCATTATTGATATCAAAGATGGCACCATTATATATCAACTCCCACTCAAGAAAGGTATATAACACTTCCCTAGGAAGAGAGAGAAGATTTCTTTTTCCTCTCCTATGAAAACAAAATTTGCTCTTAATGCTTCTTCATTTGAGAACACTTGATCCTTTTTCTTGCTTCTTATGCCTAACTTAAAGGCGTTAAAGAAAAGTACTTATTGGGAGATAACCCAACAGTTTTAGATGAGTCTTGGAAGTTATTACTTCAGTAATAACCACTCCTTGTCCTTTTTATTTGCTTTTTGTGCCAAGAGTAACCTCTAATGAGAGAGAAGTAATGATTGGGAAAGTTGCTGTCCGGAAACAGATTTCTGTGCTTCACCATAAAAATTCGTGTGAAATCTTTGTATGTCCTTTTGAGGCGTGAAATTTTGTGCTTCTGACCCAGGTTGTTATCTAACTTTCGTTAGTCCAACACTTTTTGATTTGAACAACAGAAGGTCTTCAAACAAATTCGTCTTTACCTGCTGGTCTGTTTTGACAGATTTTTGCCATTTTCTACATTTGCTTCTTGTTGGTTCCTTTTTGAGTTCTTTTGGGGAATTGAGATTTTTTGAGGGGAAGTGATAAAGTAGCTAGTGTTTTAGTGGAAGTTTATTGGTGTTAGAACTGAACCCAAAGACCTATTATCTTGAGTGCACTAATGTTGCTAATAAAGATTGTGTGAAGTTTTGTATGAAGGAAAAATTTCAGGTGTATGGAAGGAATGAGTAATGAGATGAAGAATGGACTAAAGCTCAAGCTTGGGGATTCCAAGCGTGTCACCCTAAGAAATATCCAAGAAGTACAAGCATCAAAGCTTGGGGATGCCCAAGGCATCCCCCTCTTCATCAATAAAAATCCCAGGTTTCTTCCAAACACTTCATTTTTATTGTTTCATGCACAGTTCTGTTGTTCTTGGAGCGTCTTCTTTTTTGTTTTAGTTTTTGTTTTTAGTTTGCTTTGTTTGCTGAATAAAATGGCTGTACCCCCTCTTTCAAACACTGGTTTTCAAATAGTTTTGTTTGGATTGGAAAAGAGTAGAAAAGTTCATGCTTAAGTGGTAAAGACAGCTTGTTTTTGACTGTGGCCTATGCTTTGTCATGCCATGCTCGATATTGTTTTTTCTTTATGCTTAGTATTATTTTTTGTATCATGACTTGTTATAAGCAATTGAGATTGCTTAATGTGCCTTGTAAGAATCATGCGTTGTTTTAGCATATTAAAGCATAGTATTGTGGTATTCTCCTTTGATGCTTTATTTGGGTTAACTTAGCACATGCTCACACCATGTTATGACTATCCAAAGTCACCATAGCCTTTATGATCCTTTAGTTTTCAACTTTTAGTATCACTTTATGCTTTGATCAATGATGTTTTGTCGCTCTTCATGATTATGGCAATTATTGCTCTCTTAGTTTGTCGCTCCCAGTCTTTTGCTAGCCTCCATAACCAAGTATGAGTTCCACTCATGCATCTGATGCGCTCGATGATCGACGTAGAGCTCGTTGGGAACCCCAAGAGGAAGGTATGATGAGCACAACAACAAGTTTTCCCTCAGTTATGAAACCAAGGTTTAATCAAACCAGTAGGAGCAAGGAAACACCCCAAAGGTGTTACTAGCTGAGCTTTGGCAGGGCGCACTACCGGTGCTAGTAGCAACATGGAGACCTGCACAACACAACCACAGAACTTTGTCCCCAACTAGCGATGAAGTTGTCAATCTCACCGTGGTTTGCGGAAAACAAAGGATTAAACGTATCGAATGGAAAGAAGTAAAAGTTTGCAGAAAGTAAACACAAAGCAGAAACAGTTTATAGATTGTATGTAAAGAAGAAGGACCGGGATCCATAGTTCACTAGAGGTGGCTCTCCTTAGATAGATAACATGCTGGGTGAACAAATTACAGCGGGGCAATTGACAAACACCGAGAAAGCAATACATGCATATACTAATCATCTTGACACCTTTGAGACTTGATTGGGCATTACAACATAATACATAGGCCTTGACCAAGCTGCATCTATGACTAATAATCCACCTTCAGGTTATCATCCGAACCCCCTCCAGTATTAAGTTGCAAGCAACAAATTATTGCTTTACGAACTGCGTGTAAGGTAAACAATACGATTGTTCTATGAACAAAGGATCGTTGTTTTCTCCCTAGTAGCAACAACACATCTAGTACCTTAGAGATTTCTGTCACTTCTCCAGATTACCAGAGGCATGAACCCACTATCGAGCATAAATACTAACTCATGGAGTTGCTAGCATCTACTTGTCCAAGATAGCTACTAACAACGGAAAGCATGCAAGATCTCAAATAACAAAGACATGATAGAATCAATAATCAATCTGAAATAACATCTCAATATCCATCGGATCCACGCAAACACAATATGTATGGATTACAAATAGATGATCTTGATCATGAACGGAGCTCACAAGATCTAAACATGAAAGCACAAAGGAGGAGAAACCAGCCATCTAGCTACTACATGGATCCGTCCCGAGGGCAGGGTGAATTCCCCTCTCTGGCAGGGTGCCGGGAAGAGCCTCAGATCCCTCCCGATCTAGGGATGGAGATGACAGCAGCTACAGACTCTTTCGTGGATTTTTGATCGGCTGCTTAGGGTTTCCGTCTCGAGGGCAACTTATAGGCGGAAGGAGAGGCCGAGGGGGTGCTGGGGTCGGCCAGACCACCCCCTGGCATGGGCCAGGTGGTGTGGGCGGCCCCTAGCCCTTCTCCGTCTCGTATTCTGACACTTGATCCCTTCCGGAAAAATAGGCACTTTGGCTTTTGTCCCGTCCAATTCCGAGAATATTCATTTTCTAACTTTCCTGGAACCAAAAACAGCAGAAAACAGGCAGCTGGCACTGTGGCTCTTGTTAATAGGTTAGTCCAAGAAATCATAATAAAAGTACTCCAAAGTTGGAACAAAACACAAGAAAGTGGATGAAACCAAGCATGGAACATCAAAAATTATAGATACATTTGCAATGTATCAACATCCCTAAGCTTAACTTCTGCTCGTCCTCGAGTAGGTAAGTGATAAAAAGAATAATTTTTGAGGTGACATGCACCATCAAAGACTTGATCAAAGTATTTGCAAAACATTCAAACCTGGGATCATAGTACTTCAATCATAACATGAAAGAAAAAGTTCTAGTAATAAGCAAAGAAACTATGATGCAACATGAAAAGGCACAAACAAAAGATTCATGAATAACATGCTTTGCAAGACGTTTGTCTATTTCACATAAAGAAAACATAGCATAATAGTATTCAGCTTGTCCCTCAATAGAGTAGCAAATATAAATGCATAGGACACCTTCAAAGTTCATAAGAGTGACTAGATACAATAGTTTCAAACAAGCAATAACAAGTTATGCATCAATCAACTAGTCTTGGGACAATGCATATAGAACTAAGAATGGCCACTATGCTCTCAAAGTAAGTGCATAAAGATAGAAGGTGGAGACTCAATATAATGGTGGAAGAAAGGCCTTTTGTAAAAGGAAGTAGGGATTCAAGTCTCATAAAGAGCTTCCAAAAATTATGGTACTCGTAGCTTTCAGCTCTCATTGCCCCTATCATAAGCATCTTGAAGGTGATTAAGGTTAAAGTGACACAACTAAGAGGATATGCTTGAAAAGTTATAAACCGAAATCTCATGCCCCTTACTTACGAAGACCGATCCTCATGCTACTCAACTTTAGTCACGAGTAAGCTCTTGTCATTGTAAGTATATGTGTATCATTAAGAACCGCCAATGGGGTACCCCTTGCACATGATACAGGAGCTTTCCCATAATCAAAATGACAAGGCAAGCAGACAATGAGCATCTCAGCGATCTTTTTATTTGCTATTTGCATAGGTTTTTATTGAGGATGCTTCATAGAGTGCTCATTATGGTGATGCTACAAGTTTCCACCATGATTGGGCATGGCTTAGGCTAGCGGCCCAGGCGTTTCTCTAACACCCATACAAACTCCATGATCATACAAGTTCCACATTTATTTCACACCGCCGGGATCCGTAAGCAAAAGAACATAATATCAACGGGGTACAAAGTACAAGTGCAATGTTGAAAGCGTTCCCCATGAAACATGGTTCTGCTAATTTCAACTTATAAAGCGCAAGCATATACGCAACAAAGAAGGACCCAATGGTTCAAGTTTATTAGAGGCAAAAAAGTAAAGTGTGCCATAAAGTTCGTGAGAGCTTTAATCACTAGTTTTCTCATAACAAGTGAAAGGTAGACAAAAGCATGAATATACTTGGAATAGCATAAGCTAGTAGGTAGGTATGGTGGACTCTTTGGAATAACTTGGTTTAGGGAGTTGGATGCATGAGTGAAACTCATACTTTGTGGTGGAGGCTAGCAAAAGACTGGGAGCGACAAAATAAGAGAGCAATAATGACCATAATCATGCAGAGTGACAAAACATCATTGATCAAAGCATAAAGTGATACTACAAGTTGAAAACTAAAGGATCATAAAGGATATGGTGACTTGAGATAGTCATAACATGGTGTGAGCATGTGCCAAGTCAACCCAAATAAAGCATCAAAGGAGAATACCACTATGCTATGCTTTAATATGCTAAAACAACGCATGATTCATCCAAGGCACATTAAGCAATCTCAATTTTTTATAACAATTCATGATACATCAAAGAATACTAAGCATAAAGCCAAAACAATATCAAGCATGGCATGACAAAGCATAGCCACAGTCAAAAACGAGCTCTTTTTACCACATAAGTATGAACTTTCCTACTCTTTTCCAAACCAAACCAAACTATTTGCAAACCAAAGTATGAAAGAGGAGGTCCAACCAACTTATTTAGAGAACTAAAAAAACCAAGCAAACTAAAAACCAAAACGAAAACAAAAAAGAAGACGCTCCAAGAACAACATAACTGTGTATGAAACAATAAAAATGAAGCGTTTGGAAGAAACCTGGAATTTTTATTGATGAAGAAGGGGATGCCTTGGGCATCCCCAAGCTTTGACGCTTGTACTTCTTGGATATTTCTTACCAATCTTGATCTTTAGTCCATCCTTCATCTCGTTACTCACTTCTTCCATACACCTGAAAATTTTCCTTCATACAAAACTTCACACAATCTCATTAACAACATTAGTGCACTTAAGATAAATAAGTCTAAAGGTTCAGTTCTAACACCAAATAAACTTCCATTAGAACACTAGCTACTGTAGCACTTCCCTCAAAAAGCTCAATTCCCCAAAGGAACTCAAGAAGGAACTAACAAGAAGGAAATGCAGAAAATGGTAGAAATCTGTCAAAACAGACCAGCAGGTAAAGATGATTTTTTTAGAAGACCTTCTGTTGCTCAAATCAAAAAGTGTTGAACTAACGAAAGTTAGATAACAACCTGGGGCAGAAGCACAAGAAATTACAGCTCAGTTCGTTGTACAGAACTCTCTCAGGAATTTGTACGGTGAAGCACAGAAATCTGTTTCGGGACAACAACTTTCCCAATCATTACTTCACTCTCATTAGAGGTTACTCTTGGCACAAAAAGAAAATAAAAAGGATAAGGAGCGGTTATTACTGAAGTAATAACTTTCAAGACTCATCTAAAACTCTTGGGTTTTCTCCCAACAAGTACTTTTCTTTAACGCCTTTAAGTTAGGCATGAAAATTTGAGAAGATGCTCTCATAGGAAATATGAATTGAAGTAAAAGAGAGCATCAAGAAGCAAATTCAAAACACATTTAAGTCTAACCCACTTCCTATGCATAGAATCTTGTATGCAAATAAATGCACAAAGAGCAAAGTGACAGGCATAGGAAGATAAAACAAAAGTAACTTTAAGACTTTCAGCACATAGAGAGGTGTTTCATTACCATAAAAACTTCTACAACCATATTTTCCTCTCTCATAATAATTTTTAGTAGCCTCATGAATAAACTCAAATATATAACTATCACATAAGGCATGCTTTTCATGATCTATAAGCACTAGAGCTTTATTATAAACATTTTCAAAAGAATCCTCGGGAACATAACATTCACCCTCCTTTGATAAGCATGGGGGACAATCAAATAATGTAAGGGATAAAGAGTTACTCTCATTAGAAGGTAGGCATGGGTAGATCCATTCTTCCTCCTTTTGTCCATCAATCTCCTCCTCTTTTTCATCTAATGAGCTTTCAGGTTCAACAATTTCTTCTTCCATGGAGGTTCTAGCAGGCGGTGGTTCATATATTACCTTAGCAGTCATAAAACTGTTCCCAAATAGGAAACTGAGTGAGCTATCCATAATGAAATAGTGATTGGAGCAGAGCTAGTCATAAAGGCAACTTAAGATAAGAACTAAATTTTTTTTGTGTTTTTCCAATAAGAAAGAAAACTAGTAAAACTAATTTTTTTGTGTTTTTTAAGAACAAGACAAGTAAACAAAGCAAAAAGAAGCTAAGCAAAACAAAAACAACAAAGTAAAGAGATTGGTTATGAGGGACTCCCCTTGTGAAGATGTCCTTAACTCCCCGGCAACGGCGCTAGAAAATACTTTGATGGCGCAAGGTTGATGTGGGAGCTTCTTCTTCTTCAGTCCCCGGCAACGGCGCCAGAAAATAGCTTGATGCGCTCGACGGTCGATGTACAGCTCGTTGGGAACCCCAAGAGGAAGGTATGATGAGCACAGCAGCAAGTTTTCCCTCAGTTATGAAATCAAGGTTTAATCGAACCAGTAGGAGCAAGGAAACACCCCAAAGGTGTTACTAGCTGAGCTTTGGTAGGGCGCACTACCGGTGCTAGTAGGAACGTGGAGATCTGCACAACACAACCACAGAACTTTGTCCCCAACTTGCGATGAGGTTGTCAATCTCACCGTGTTTTGCAGAAAACAGAGGATTAAACGTATCGAATGGAAAGAAGTAAAAGTTTGCAGAAAGTAAACACAAAGCAGAAACAGTTTATAGATTGTATGTAAAGAAGAAGGACCGGGATCCATAGTTCACTAGAGGTGGCTCTCCTTAGATAGATAACATGCTAGGTGAACAAATTACAGCGAGGCAATTGACAAACACCGAGAAAGCAATACATGCATATACTAATCATCTTGAGTCCTTTGAGTCTTGATTGGGCATTACAACATAATACATAGACCGCCATCCAACTACATCTATGACTAATAATCCACCTTGAGATTATCATCCGAACCCCCTCCGGAATTAAGTTGCAAGCAACAGATTATTGCTTTATGAACTACGTGTAAGGTAAACAATACGATTGTTCTATGAACAAAGGATCGTTGTTTTCTCCCTAGTAGCAACAGCACATCTAGTACGTTAGAGATTTCTGTCACTTCCCCAGATTACCAGAGGCATGAACCTACTATCGAGCATAAATACTAACTCTTGGAGTTGCTAGCATCTACTTGGCCAAGATAGCTACTAACAACGGAAAGCATGCAAGATCGCAAATAAGAAAGACATGACAGAATCAATAATCAATCTAAAATAGCAACTCAATATCCATCGGATCCCCGCAAACACAACATGTATGGATTACAAATAGATGATCTTGATCATGGACGGAGCTCACAAGATCTAAACATAAAAGCACAAAGGAGGTGAAACCAGCCATCTAGCTACTACATGGATCCGTAGTCCAAGGATGAACTACTCACGCATCACACCGAAGGCTTGCATGGTGATGAAGAAGGCCTCCAGGGTGAATTCCCCTCTCTGGTAGGGTCTTGGGAAGAGCTTGATCCCTCTGATCTAGGGATGGAGATGGCGGCTGACTCTGAACTCTTCGTGGATTATTGATAGGGTGCTTAGGGTTTGCGTCCCGAGGGCAACTTATAGGCGGAAGGAGAGGCCGAGGGGGTGCTGGGGTTGGCCAGACCACCCCCTGGCGCGGGCCAGGCCTGGCCGCGCGGCCAGGTGGTGTGGCCGGCCCTAGACCTTCTCCGTCTCGTATTCTGGCACTTGATCCCTTCCGGAAAAATAGGCACTTTGGCTTTTGTCCCGTCCAATTCCGAGAATATTCATTTTCTGACTTTCCTGGAACCAAAAACAGCAGAAAACAGGCAGCTGGCACTGTGGCTCTTGTTAATAGGTTAGTCCAAGAAATCATATGAAAAAGTACTCCAAAGTTGGAACAAAACACAAGAAAGTGGATAAAACCAAGGATGGAATATTAAAATTATAGATACATTTGCAATGTATCAACATCCCCAAGCTTAACTCAGAGCCAGAATACGAGACGGAGAAGGGCCAGAGGGCAGCCACACCACCTGGCCGTGCGGCCAGGCCTGGCTCGTGCTAGGGGGTGGTGTGGCCAGCCTAGGCACCCCCCTCGGCCTCTCCTTCCGCCTATATATTGCCTCTGATACGAAAACCCTAAGTACCCTATCAAAATCCCAAGAAAGAGTCTGTAGCCACCGTCATCTCCATCCCTAGATCGGGAGGGATCTGAAGCTCTTCCCGGCACCCTACTGGAGAGGGGAATTCACCCTGGAGGCCTTCTTCATCATTATGCAAGCCTCCGGTGTGATGCGTGAGTAGTTCATCTCTGGACTACAGGTCCATGTAGTAGATAGATGGCTAGTTCTCCTCCTTTGTGCTTTCATGTCTAGATCTTGTGAGCTCTGTTCATGATCAAGATCATCTATTTGCGGGGATCCGATGGATATTTGATTCTATCATGTCTTTGTTATTTGTGATCTTGCCTGCTTTCCGTTGTTAGTAGCTATCTTGGCCAAGTAGATGCTAGCAACTCCAAGAGTTAGTATTTATGCTCGATAGTGGGTTCATGCCTCTAGTAATCTGGGGAAGTGACAGAAATCTCTAAGGTACTAGATGTGCTATTGCTACTAGGGAGAAAACAACAATCCTTTGTTCATAGAACAACCGTATTGTTTACTTTACACGCAATTCGTAATGCAATTATCCGTTGCTTGCAACTTAATACTGGAGGGGGTTCGGATGATAACTTGAAGGTGGATTATTAGTCATAGATGCAGTTGTATGGCAGTCTATGTATAATGTTGTAATGCCCAATCGAATCTCAAAGGAGTCAAGATGATTAGTATATGCTTGTACACTTTCTCGATGTTTGTCAATTGGCCCGCTGTAATTTGTTCACCCAACATGTTATCTATCTTAATAAGAGCCACCTCTAGTGAACTATGGACCCCGGTCCTTTCTTTTACTTTCAATCTACAAACTGTTTACTGCTTTGTGTTTACTTTCTGCAAACTATTACTTTCTTCCACTCGATACGGTTAATCCTTTATTTTATTAGCAAAACCTTTGAGATTGAAAACCTTATCGCAAGTTGGGGGCAAAGTTCTGTGGTTGTGTTGTGCAGGTCTCCACGTTGCTACTAGCACCAGTAGTGTGCCCTACCAAGGCTTAGCTAGCAACACCTTTGGGGTGTTTTCTTGCTCCTACTGGTTCGATTAAACCTTGGTTTCATACTGAGGGAAAACTTGCTGATGTGCTCATCATACCTTCCTCTTGGGGTTCCCCAATGAGCTCGATATATTTTGGGCCATCACACACTTATACACACACACACATCCAAGTGGGTGTGGTGATGTAGCATATTTCAAACTCGTGATACAAAGCATGCTGCAGTTGAATCCCAGCATGCTGCTAGGGTTCCTAGACATGGTTGGACAACACATGTTGTAGTGGCATCATTGCATGTGTTCTTTTACAAAACCATAATAATGCACGCTAACACACACACACATACAAGTGGGTGTGGTGATGCAGCATCTTTCAAACTAGTGATACAATGCATGCTGCAGTTGAATCCCAGCATGCTGCTAGGGTTCCTGGACATGGTTGGACACAACATGTCGGAGTGGCATCATTTCATGTGTTCTTTTCCAAAACCACAATGTTGCACACTGATATAGACACAGACATCCAAGTGGGTGTGGTGATGCAACATCTTTCAAACTAGTGATACAATGCATGTTGTAGTTGAATCCCAGCATGCTTCTAGGGTTCCTGGACATGGTTGGACACCACATGCTGGAGTGGCATCATTGCATGTGTTCTTTTCAAAAACCACAATGATGCACACAAACACACACACATCCAAGTGGGTGTGGTGATGTAGCATCTTTCAAACTGGTGATACAATGAATGCTGCAATTGAATCCTATCATGCTGCTTGGGTTCCTGGACATGGTTGGACAACACATGCTAGAGTGGTGTCATAGTATGTGTTCTTTTCCAAAACCAGAATGATGCACACTTATACACACACATATCCAAGTGGGTCTGGTGATGCAGCATCTTTCAAACTGGTGATACAATGCATGCTGAAGTTGATTCCCAGCACGCTGCTAGGGTTCCTAGACATGGTTGCACACCACATGCTGGAGTGGCATCATTGCATTTGTTTTTTTCCAAAACCATAATGATGCACACTGATACACAAAAATCCAATTGGGTGTGGTGATGCAGCATATTTCAAACTCGTGATACAATGCATGCTGCAGTTGAATCCTAGCTGGCTGCTTGGGTTCCTGGACATGGTTGGACAACACATGCTAGAGTGGAATCATAGCATGTGTTCTTTTACAAAACTAGAATGATGCACACTTATATACACACACACATCCAAGTGGGTCTGGTGATGCAACATCTTTTAAAGTCGTGATGCAATGCATGATGCAGTTGAATCCCAGCATGCTGCTAGGGTTCCTAGACATGGTTGTACAGCACATGCTGGAGTGGCATGATTGCATGTGTTCTTTTCCAAAACCACAATGATGCACATTAATACACACACATCCAAGTTGGTGTGGTGATGCAGCATCTTTAAAACTAGTGATACAATTCATGTTATAGTTGAATCTTAACATGCTGCTAGGGTTCTTGGAGATGGTTGGATAACACATGCTGGAGTGGCGTCATTGCATGTGTTTTTTTCCAAAACCACAATGATGCACACTAACACACACACATCCAAGTGGGTGTGGCGATGCAGGATCTTTCAAACTGGTGATAGAATGCATGCTGCAGTTGAATCCCAGCATGCTGCTAGAGTTGTTGGGCATGGTTGGACACCACATGCTGGAGTGGCATCATTTCATGTGTTCTTTTCTAAAACCACAATGTTGCACACTAATACACACACACATCCAATTAGTTGTGGTGATGCAACATCTTTAAAACTGGTGATAAAATGCATTCTATAGTTGAATCCTAGCATGCTGCTAGGGTTCCTAGAAATGGTTGGATAACACATGCTGGAGAGGCATCATTGCATGTGTTCTTTTCCAAAACCACAATGATGAACACTAACACACACATATCCAAGTGGGTTCGGGGATGTACCATCTTTCAAACTGGTGATACAATGCATGCTTTAGTTGAATCCCAGCATGCTGCTAGGGTTGTTGCACATGGTTGGACACCAGATGCTGGAGTGGCATCATTGCATGTGTTTTTTTCCAAAACCACAATGATGCACACTTATACACACACACATCGAATTGGGTGTGGTGATGAAGCAACTTTAAAACTGGTGATAAAATGCATGCTATAGTTCAATCCCAGCATGCTGCTAGGGTTCCTAGAAATGGTTGGATAACACATGCTGGAGTGGTATCATTTCATGTGTTATTTTCCAAAACCGCAATCATGCACACTAACACACACACACATCCAAGTGGGTGTGGTGATGCCGCATCTTCCAAACTTGTGATACAATGCATGCTGTAGTTGAATCCCAGCCTGCTGCTGGTGTTCCTAGGCATGGTGGTACAACACATGTTGGAGTGGCATCATTGCATGTGTTCTTTTCCAAAACCACAATGATGTACACTGATACACACACACATCCAAGTTGGTGTGGTGATGCAACATCTTCAAAACTGGTGATACAATGCATGCTGTAGTTGAATCCTGGGATGCTGCTAGGGTTCCTGGAGATGGCTGGATAACACATGATGGAGTGGCATCATTGCATGTGTTCTTTTCCAAAACCATAATGATGCACACTGATACAACACACACATCCAAGTGGGTGCGGCGGTGCAACATCTTTCAAACCGGTGATACAGTGCATGGTGAAGTTGAATCCCAACATGCTACTAGGGTTATTGGACATGGTTGGACACCACATGTTGGAGTGGCATCATTGCATTTGTTAGTTTCCAAAACCACAATGATGCACACTGATACGCACACACACATCCAAGTGGGTGTGGTGATGTAGCATATTTCAAACTCGTGATACAAAGCATGCTGCAGTTGAATCCCAGCATGCTGCTAGGGTTCCTAGACATGGTTGGACAACACATGTTGTAGTGGCATCATTGCATGTCTTCTTTTACAAAACTATAATAATGCACGCTAACACGCACACACATACAAGTGGGTGTGGGGATGCAGCATCTTTCAAACTGGTGATACAATGCATGCTGCAGTTGAATCCCAGCATGCTGCTAGGGTTCCTGGACATGGTTGGACACCACATTTCGGAGTGGCATCATTTCATGTGTTCTTTTCCAAAACCACAATGTTGCACACCGATATATACATAGACATCTGTAACTACCTCGGTGAATTACGCTCCTAGTACAAGCCTGGATGTTCAGAAATGGTTGAAATAGTACGGTGGGGCCCAAATGCCACTCACAGGTAGACCTTTCGGCCGTCCCAACCATTTCCAAACATCGGGACAAGAACAAAGCGTGTCGTGAGCGAAGGGATCAAGTACATACACAAATGAGTATGTATGCAAGCCGCCATACAACAGTACATCAGAGCCATTCCATCTAAAAAGAAAGGAAATATAGCAATGCCATACGGCAAGATCCAAATATCCTAGATAGATATAATAGTTTAGGATATCTCCTCATACATCAATCAACAGAGTATCAAGCGGAAGCGGAAGACAAAATCCGAGTACGGATAAGAAGCAAATCGGCATAAGATGCCCCATAAATAAGCACATCCATACAGATCTCACGGATCCCCGTTCCCGGAATCTCTACACCGAATGATCGTTGCCCACATCGTCCGTCTCTTCCACCCAGTATCCATCTTGCGAGTGTACCTGTTCATCTGAACCAATAATTTATCGTGTGAGACCCTAGGGGTACTCAGAAGTCTTTATGCCTCTAAAGGGGACACAACCTGGGGTGACGCAATTGCAGCAAAAGATAAACCCTAGCAATTCTATAGATACTCGCTAACCACCCGCCTAACCATAGATAGACGGATGTCCGTGAATTAATAACAACAGTTATAACGGTAATCTTAACAGATCCATCCTCCTCCTCGCTTACCGACGAGGAAGCGGACGAACAACCCCCCATCCATTGGCAGTTTTATTATCCATTCCGTGAGTATTGCACTATTTACTAGTCAGGTACCTAGTCTAGTCAAATTAAAAGCGGTACTTTAGTTATGCTTGTCTATGATCGAGAAACTATGCTCCAAGTCGTCCATAACCGCGGACACGGCTTTCAGAAAGTTTTACCCTGCAGGGGTGCACAAATAGCAACACACACTCGATATGCCTCGGAAAAACCAAATCAAAACCCAACGAGGCAGTCACGACAAAGCGATCACAGGATTCAGAAATATTTCAGGGGGCCACCCCATTGAGCTACCCGCAACGAAGTTAGCTGACTCCGAGACGGCCTCAAGGTTTGCGTCAGTGGCTGTGAACGACTGGGAACCCGAAAATGTGACTGGGCTTGTCGACACCGCGAAAACACTCCGCTTTCCTAAACAGTACAGTGTGCTCCTCGCACAATCTTAAATAAAGCAGTAAAGCATGGCATAAGTACAAGATAGTAAATAAAACCTCAAACTAGTTTGTGTCCCCAAGAAATAAGAATGAATCAAGCTCTGGCTCAGGGGGGTTCATAAGCCTCCCGGATGTGGATAAGCCTTGAATATTCAAGGAACAGGAATCAAGTACTCGGGGTCCTACGGGACACAAGTGAGCCTGAAAAACCAAATAGCGAATATGGCTCACCGATGCCACTTTCATTAGTTATCCCATTACTACTCAAATTAAGTTGTATAGGTACCTCGTTATCCATCAGACACTCACATACCCTACACATGCTGTTCTACGACTCGCATGGCTCAAACAACTCCTGTAGTAATGGCTCATGGGATGGAGGAACAAGCTTCGGTGGGGTTTAAAAGTAATGGCTATGCAATACTTGGGATTCATTTTAATGCAATCGCGACTCAATGATGCAAGAATAAGAAAGAGGCAATAGGTACTATATGTATGCAAGCATGTGGTAGTGCTTGCCTGGCAGCTCAGTTGAAGCAAGTGATGGATCTGGGTAGTGCTCCTGGTTCTCTTGATATATCCCCTCAGCTGGCCTATTCGAAGAAGAACCAAACAAACAAGGGCCAACATAAATAAAGTGCACAAGCATATGAATAAATGCATCAAGCAAACAATCATGCCATGATGAATGATGCACAATTTGCATGGCAATGAGGTAGCATGGCATGGTGAGGTGTGGAAACAATAATAAAGCATTTTTATTGAGCTTTGGCCACATTTATTCTCAATTAAGTTGCTGTACACATTATATTTATATGATGCATGCTTCAAATCAAACCATGGAATGCATAAACAGAAAGGTCTCGTCGAGCTAATCATTTTAGACATATCATTTGTTGAATTTGGATTAATAAAGCAAAAGGGCATTTTATTTGTAATTTAAATCAACTTGGAATTTTAAATGTTCAAAATATATTTTGGATTGCATATTTGAAATCCTCACATTTTTCTGATTTGAAAACATATATTATTTGCATTAAATGGGTTTATATTTCAAAAGATAATTAAAAACAGATTTAATTTTGAATTTGAATTAATTTGAAATAAGTTTGAATTAAAACAGATATCTAGAAAACCTTTTTATACCCAGGAACAGCTAACCCCTTGATCCGAAGGGTAGGGCAGATCTTGTTGCAGGACTCCACAGCTTGAAACGTTTAACACATGACCTAAACTAGCTTAAGCGAATGACATGTGGGGCCACGGCACACACGGACCCGCGTGTCAGCGAGCGGTCGCGCGGGGGCTGCCAGGTGGACCGAGCGAGGGAGCGCGGGTTAAGGCCGGAGAAACCAGGGGGCTTTTCTGCAAAACTTCACTGAGACTGACAGATGGGCCAGGCTGGACCGCGGGTTGCGCACGCAAAAACAGCAGGGGGTTATCAGCAAAAGTGCGGTCGTACTGTAGATCTTTTTTCTCTGCCTGCGGACAGATCGGTGCTCGTGCGCGGACGCGACGAGATTAGAACTGACGCGGCGTTCTGCGCTGAGGCGCGAGCGATCTTGCGGCCGGGCTTAGTGTCGGGGAGGTCGGCGCGGCCTAGATAGGTTGCTACTGGAGGGAGAAAGCTAGCAGACGGCCGGCGCCTGACGGCGCTCGGAGAAACGGCCGGCGAGGCTAGGGCAGCACGGCGAAGCGGACCTTGTCCAGGGGGTCAGGGAGCTCACCGAGGTGATGTTGGCGTGGTCGGATCGAGCAGAGGGGCGGTAGAGCGTCGTCAGAGCTGGCGCACCCGGATCTAGGGTTTGGCGTCGGTGTCAAAGACGTCCTCCGGATCTGGTGCGTCTCCTCCTCGACGGCGGGTACAGGCGGCCTCCTAGGCGTCTCCTCGTTCTCTTCGATCACCTCCACGTCGCGCTGGTCGTCTGGATCGGAGCAGCGCCGGTGTAGCGGTGGCGGCGTTGGGGAAGCGGTGGTGGAGAGGAAGGAGAGAAGAGGGCGAGGCGGATCTGGGGATCCAGGTGAGGCCGAGGAAGGGAGATAAAGCAGAGAGAGAGGAAGGTGCCGTGTGGGGAGCGGCAGATGGAAAAGGTGGCTCGGTACCACCTTTCTCTTCTCCCTCCTTCACGTGCTCGGTCGGGCAGGGCAGGGCAGGGCGAGGTGGCTGGCAGGTGGGGCAAGGCAGGGAGGAGAGAGGCCAGGCTCGGGTGGGGCACACCAGGCAGAGAGAGAGGAGAAAGGAGGGGTGGGGAGGCTCGGGCTGGGGTGGTACTAGGGTCGGGTTAGGGTTAGGTTTGGGGGTTGGTAGCTAGGCAGGGAGAGGGTAGCCAGGTGGGGCCAGCTTGAGGGCTCGACATGGTGAGACCAAGGGGAGGTAGATGGGGTGATTTAGGGTTTGGTTTAGAGGGGGGGTATGTGGGTAGATGGGGTGGTATGGTAGTTAGGGTTTAGATTAGGTGGGGTGTGGTTTAGAGAGGATGGTAAAGAGAGGAGAGAGATTAGAGAGTGAGCTAGGTTTAGGGTTTAAGGTATGATCTACATGACCATGCATGGAGGAAGTGAAAAGAAGAGGAAAGAGAGAGAGAGAGAGAGAGAGAGAGAGAGAGAGATGTGATGTGGTATCTTTTTGACAAGATCAAGCATGATCAAAGACTAGCTCAAGCAAGATCAAGGTAAGAGAAACAGAGGGATGTGGTGATAGGGTATAAGCATGATCAAAATAGATCAAGCCAAAAGAAGGGATAGAGATAGAGATGATCCACTCAAAAATCAAATAAAATCCAAATGACAAGCAAAAGGTGGTACTTGCATGGGCCATGCATAATAATTAATACCATGCTTATTTTGTGAAAACAAGATTATTTACATGGCATTATTCTCATGCACTACAAAATGTGGAGTAAGGCCTAAGCAAAAGAATTTGAAAGGATGCCCCATGTGGAGTAGAGGGAGATGACCATATTTGAATAGAAATGGGACTTGCTAGTGTGTATGTGCCACTAGGTATTTAGTAAGCCCAAAACTATCCCAACATGATGATAACCCCAAAACAACCCATATGGAAGCTAGGAAAAAGGTTCCACTCACAAGGCATGCAAAGGTGGCCATGTGGCTCTCATAAACCAATAATGTGAAAACAATATGGTGAATATATGAGAGCATGTGGAGATAGAATGGATCCACACCAACACATATGAACTAGAGGTAAAACCAAATAAGTTGCAATGCTCATATATGATGGAAGGTGGAATTTATAAGGTGTTGAAGAAAAGGTGGTGGAGTTAATAAGAGATATGCCCCCAACTCAACTTGGGCATTAAACAATATATCAAGAACCAAATACAATATCAAGAGGCAAATAAAATTAACAATGCATATGAGAGAAGAACCAAAACAAAAAGGGTTTTATATGATGCTCAAATGCAAGGTGGCATGGTGACATGAGCATGATATAATGATGATGCAACAATTATATATTTGAAGTAGCCATTATATTACTAGACCAAGTAGCATTACAATTGTTAGACAATTGGGATGCTACAACTCTCCCCCACTAAACAGGAATCTCGCCCCGAGATTCTAGGAAGAAGAAGAAGACTCAAACAGGGTAGGATACTTGGCACGGAGCTCATCTTCACGTTCCCAAGTGGCTTCATCAACGGAATGGTGCGACCACTGCACCTTGCAGAACTTGATGGACTTGTTGCGCGTCCTTCTTTCTGCGACTTCAAGGATTTTTGTGGGGTGTTCTTGATAAGACAGGTCTTCTTGGAGATTGATAAGCTCATGGTCCACGGTCCTGCCGGGATCCTTGAAGCACTTCTTGAGCTGAGAGATGTGGAAAACTTCATGGACCTTGAGTTTTTTCGGGAGCTCAAGAGCATAAGCAACTTCTCCTCTTCTTCCACGAATTTTGAAGGGACCGATGTATCTAGGAGCCAGCTTTTCTTTGATACCAAAGCGGTGCGTGCCTCTCATGGGAGTGACACGAAGGTAAACGAGATCACCAGGGACATACTCCATGTCCGTGTGCTTCCTGTCATAATTGCTCTTCTGGCGACTTTGAGCAATCCTCAGATTTTCGAGAATGATGTGAACCTTCTCCTCCGCTTGAGTCACAATGTCAGGGCCAAACAAGATCCTTTCACCTGCACCCGACCAACCAATCGGAGTTCTGCATTTGCGCCCATAGAGAGCCTCAAATGGTGCCATCTTTAGACTTTTCTGGAAGCTATTGTTGTAAGAGAACTCAGCATAAGGAAGACATTCTTCCCACTTCATGCCAAAAGAGATGACGCAAGCACGAAGCATATCCTCCAGAATCTGATTGAGCCTATCAACTTGTCCTTGCGACTGAGGGTGGTAAGTTGTGCTGAAGTTCAACTTTGTTCCCAAAGCATTTTGGAAACTTTCCCAGAACTTGGAAGTGAAGATGCTTCCACGGTCTGAACTGATCTCAAGCGGAACCCCATACAGAGAGACAATTCTGTTGATATAGAGCTCAGCCAACTGAATTGCAGAAATTGTTTCCTTGACGGGGAAGAAGTGAGCCACTTTAGAAAGCCTGTCAATGGCAACAAAGATTGCATTGTTGCCCTTCTGCGACCTCGGAAAACCAATGATGAAGTCCATCTCTACTTTCTCCCATTTCCATTCCGGGGGTTTCAATGGCAGTAGAAGACCGGAAGGTTTCTGATGAACAGCTTTCACTCTGCGGCAGACATCACACTCCGAGACATACTTGGCATAATACCTTTTCAAACCAGGCCACCAATATTGTGTTTTCAAGTCCATGTACATCTTTGTGCTGCCAGGGTGGATAGAAAGAACAGAATCGTGCGCCTCCTTGAGAACTTTCTCTCTCAAACCCGGGTAGTTCGGAACAAACATCCGGTGTTCAAAGAAAAGCGTGCCTTGATCATCAACGTGGAAGGACTCATACTTCGGAAGCTGAATCCTGGAGATGATCTTTCTTGTGTGCGGATCACCAAGCTGAGAAGAGCGAACCTTTTCTTCTAAGAGAGGTGTTTCTAGAAGGTTCTGGAGATACCCTTGTTCCACAATTTCCAGGTTGAGCTGACAGAATTCCTCGCACAAGAGAGGCTGATGTTCTTCCATCATGAGGTTGTTGACATAAGCTTTGCGGCTGAGAGCATCTGCCATGACATTAGCTTTGCCCGGAGTTTAGTTGATGGTCAAATCGAAGTCATTGATTGCTTCAATCCATCTCCTTTGCCGAAGGTTGAGATCAGGTTGAGTAAAGATATACTTCAGACTCTTATGATCAGAAAAGATCTCACAACGGTTGCCAAGCAAGTAGTGCCTCCATACTTTCAAAGCAAAGACAACTGCTGCGAGCTCGAGGTCATGTGTAGGATAGTTGATCTCATGCGTCTTCAACTGTCGAGAGGCATAAGCAACAACTTTTTTTCTTGCATGAGGACCGCACCCAATCCATGCAAAGAGGCGTCACAGAAGATCTGAAAGGTTTGGATGTATCCGGAGGAACCAAGACTGGTGTGGAAGTGAGCTTCTCTTTGAGTGTCTCAAAGCTTGCTTGACATGCAGGAGTCCAAAGGTATTTCTTGCCTTTCTTGAGGAGATCGGTAAGAGGCTTCGCTATCTTCGAAAAGTTCTGAGCAAGCGGCGGCAATAACTAGCCAAACCAAGGAAACTCCACTTCTTTGACATTAAGGAGGAAGCCATTCAACAATTGTCTTCACAGCTTTGGGTTGTTGCAATGCCCTTGGCAGAGATGACATGACCAAGATAGGTTACTTGAGGCAGCCAAAACTCACACTTGGAGAACTTTGCATACAAGCGGTTCTCATGAAGCTTGCTTAGGACACACCGAAGGTGTTCTTCATGTTCTTCCTTCGACTTAGAGTAGAATAGGATGTCATCCAGATAGACGACAACGAACTTGTCAAGATACTCCATGAAAACCGAGTTCATGAGCCTCGAGAAGGTGGCAGGTGCGTTGGTGAGACCGAAAGACATGACCTTGTACTCATACAGGCCATAGCGGGTGGTGAAAGCTGTCTTCGGAACATCTTCCTTGCGAATCTTGATTTGGTGATAACCACTTCTCAAGTCAAGCTTAGAGAATACCACTGCTCCAGCTAGCTGATCAAAGAGATCATTAATCCATGAAGGGATATTTATTCTTGATGGTTTTAGCATTGAGAGCCCGATAGTCAACACAAAGTCTATCAGTCTGGTCTCGCTTCTTCACAAAGAGGGTTGGGCTACCCCAAGAAGAAGTACTATGCTGAATGAAACCCAACTTCTCTTGTTCATCAAGCTGACGTTTGAGTTCAGCCAACTCAGCAGGACCCATCTTATACGGCCGCTTGGAGATAGGAGCGGTACCAGGTTCAAGCTCAATAACAAACTCAACCTCACGATCCGGAGGCATACACAGCAACTCTTGGAAAGACATCGGGAACTCACAGACCATGAACACTCTAAATAGCCTCCATAGCATCAACATTGAGCTGCCAAAGAGAAAAGCTGGATAGCAGGAGTCAGACTTGGAGAATAGACTATATGGCCTTCAGGAATCTTCAGAGAAACCGAGCGTTCAGCACAATCAATCACAGCTGCATTTGCTGTCAACCAATCCATGCCCAAGATGACATCAATGTCAGAATTGCCCCGAACAATTAAGGAAGCCGAGAACGAAGAGCCACCAATATCAATTTGATTGCCATGGCTGACTTTAGAAGCTGCCATCTTTGCTCCAGGAGAAAGGACCATTAACCGCTTAAGGAGAGGATCCATCACTAACTCATTCTCATGTGCAAACTTGTGAGACACAAAAGAATGCGATGCACCAGAATCAAACAAAACTCTTGCAGGAACTGAGTTAACGAGAAGCATACCCATCACAACTCCAGGTGCATGCTCAGCTTGAGCGGCGTTGATGCAGTTGGCACGAACAACAGCAGACCCGGGCTTGGTGTTGATGTTGAGAGCCCGAGGTGGTGGTGCACGAACCAAAGGAGAGCTTGCCGCAGATCTTGGAGGTGGTGGAGGAAGAGCCTTGTTCTTCATCGGACAGTTCCAGCTTTGATGCCCAGAGTCTCCACACGTGTAACAAGCACCAGGTGGACGTGGAGCAACGTAGCCAGGGACTCCGCCAGGCGCTCCAGGGTAGTGGTGGTTCTAGCCCCTGGGAGCAGCAATGAGGAAGTTTGGTGGCCTTGCCGCGTAGCTTGAAGGTCTTGGTGGAGCCGGGAGCGACGGTGGGGTGTTAGGAACCCAGACACGACGCTTAGAAGGAGCTGACATAGCTGAAGAGCTTGCTCCATCACGGCTGTGTTTCTTTGACTCCTTGAACACTTGCCTACTTGCCTCTTCCTGCAGAGCTGTATGCTGAAGTTCCAGAAAAGTCGCCGGCCTTGCATGTGTGATTGCATACTTAATCGATGCATTGAGCCCTTGCCTGAACCTCTTTTGCTTCTTCTTGTCATCAGAGATCTCATCGCCACCATAACGAGACAGGTTCATGAAGTTCCTGATGTAGGTGTTGACATTATCATTGCCCTGCTTGAGGTTGAGAAACACTTCCTTCATCCTCTCCATGACAATTTCTGACAGATACTGCTCTTTGAAAGCTCCAGTGAACTGTCCCCAAGTAGGCTGAAAACCAGTGCAGTTTGCCTTCAGGTAATTCTCCCACCAGAGAGCTGCATCTCCCTTCATAAGGTGAGTAGCACACTTTACCCATTCTTGCTCAGGAACATCAGCAGTCATCAGCAACCTTGACATCTCACGCTACCAATCATCAGCATCAAGTGGTTGATCAGAAACATCAAACTGGCGAGGGTTGAACTTCAGGAAGCTCTTGATGTCTCCTCGCTTGGGAGGTGGAGGTAGCGGAACAAACTCATTCCTCCTGACACTTTCCTCGAAACACTGCTGGTTCTGCTGCATTGCTGCCAAGGCATTGGAGATGCTTGACAACCTGCCCCCAGTTCAGGTTGTATGTCCTCCTCAGAACGGCGTGGTGGTGCCATCCTGTGATTGATATAACACACAAGTCAGTACTATGATGGAGAATAATAATAATCCAAAATAGTACCAAGATGGAATTAACCAAGATTAAAGGATACAATTTACTAAGATGGTATTAAAATATCAACGAAGTTCAAAGCACCTAGAAGATATTAAGCATATCGCACACGACTGAAAAGGAGTGTGGTACACAGATATATCAAAGAAAAATTTTCCACAAATTTCGGCATTAAAATACCAATAGATGCGCAAAAACACTTAACGAATCAAGATTAGTGACTCTACCAATTCAATATACAAGAGCGAATGACAAGAGTAGTGGTATGGTCGCGACTCCATCCCGCACTCAAATCATTACTGCGCACATGAATAAGTAAAACACAAATCTCAACACCTCCTTCTCACGATAACCTAAAGATTAGCAACTACGGAAACGAACACCCTAAAGAAGATAACGTCGGTTAACAAAGAGTAAGACAGATCACGTCGGTATACAACGAATCAGATAGATCGCGTCGGTTTGCAAAAGCCTATTGGTATGGAATGTACCAACAGTTGATAACCAAAAGGCCGATAAAGATAACAACTTGGATGCAACAGATAGACAAGGGATTACACACACACACACTCACACACACAGATACACAACCTATGGTACTTCGGAATCCCAGAACACGTGAATCCTAGTTTGAATTTTAAGAAGAGGATTGAAAACGTTACACTTCCTTACCAGAAAAGGGTGGTGGGTGGGTAAGAAGAAAAGTGGAAGCATTCCTACTCTCGCGTTTGGTTTTTCCCTAGTATACATAACTACCAAAATATTTGCTAGACAGACAACGACCATTTGGCTGAGACCCTGAAGGGCGGGATGGCTCTGATACCAATTGTAACTACCTCGGTGAATTACGCTCCTAGTACAAGCCTGGATGTTCAGAAATGGTTGAAATAGTATGGTGGGGCCCAAATGCCACTCACAGGTAGACCTTTCGGCCGTCCCAACCATTTCCAAACATCGGGACAAGAACGGGCGGCGAATCGGCGAAGGATCAACTACATACACAAATGAGTATGTATGCAAGCCACCATACAACAGTACATCGAGCCATTCCATCTAAAAGAAAGGAAATATATAGCAACATACGGCAAGATCCAAATATCCTAGATAGATATAATAGTTTAGGATATCTCCTCATACATCAATCAACAGAGTATCAAGCGGAAGCGGAAGACAAAATCCGAGTACGGATAAGAAGCAAATCGGCATAAGATGCCCCATAAATAAGCACATCCCGCCCACAGATCTCACGGATCCCCATTCCCGGAATCTCTACACCGAATGATCATTGCCCACATCGTCCGTCTCTTCCACCCAGTATCCATCTTGCGAGTGTACCTGTTCATCTGAACCAATAATTTATCGTGTGAGACCCTAGGGGTACTCAGCAAGTCTTTATGCCTCTAAAGGGGACACAACCTGGGGTGACGCAATTGCAGCAAAAGATAAACCCTAGCAATTCTATAGATACTCGCTAACCACCCGCCTAACCATAGATAGACGGATGTCCGTGAATTAATAACAACAGTTATAACGGTAATCTTAACAGATCCATCCTCCTCCTCGCTTACCGACGAGGAAGCGGACGAACAACCCACCATCCGATGGCACTTTTATTATCCATTCCGTGAGTATTGCACTATATACTAGTCACGTACATAGTCTATTCAGATAAAAATCGGTACTTTAGTTATCCTAGACTATGATCGAGAAACTGCTCCAAGTCGCCCATAACCGCGACACGGCTTTCAGAAAGTTTTACCTAGGGTGCACAAATAGCAACACACACCGATATGCCTCGGAAAACCAAATCAAAACCCAACGAGGCGATCCACGACAAAGCGATCACAAGATTCAGAAATATTTCAGGGGGCCACCCCATTGAGCTACCCGCAACGAATTTAGCTGACTCCGAGACGGCCTCATGGTTTGCGTCTGGTGGAACGACCGGGAACCCGAAATGTGATCGGGCTTGTCGACACCGAAAAACACTCCGCTTTCCTAAACAATACAGGTGCTCCTCGCACAATCTTAAATAAAGCAAGAAAGCATGGCATAAGTACAGGATAGTAACAAACCTCAAACTAGTTTGTGGCCCCAAGAAATAAGAATGAATCAAGCTCGCTCAGGGGTTCATAAGCCTCCCGGATGTGGATAGCGCGAATATTCAAGGAACAGGAATCAAGTACTCGGGGTCCTACGGGACACAAGTGAGCCTGAAAAACCAAATAGCGAATATGGCTCACCGATGCCACTTTCATTAGTTATCCCATTACTACTCAAATTAAGTTGTATAGGTACCTCGTTATCCATCAGACACTCACATACCCTACACATGTTGTTCTACGACTCGCATGGCTCAAACAACTCCTGTAGTAATGGCTCATGGGATGGAGGAACAAGCTTCGGTGGGGTTTAAAAGTAATGGCTATGCCATACTTGGGATTCATTTTAATGCAATCGCGACTCAATGATGCAAGAATAAGAAAGAGGCAATAGGTACTATATGTATGCAAGCATGTGGTAGTGCTTGCCTGGCAGCTCAGTTGAAGCAAGTGATGGATCTGGGTAGTGCTCCTGGTTCTCTTAATATATCCCCTGCTCAGCGTCTATTCGAAGAAGAACCAAACAAACAAGGGCCAACATAAATAAAGTGCACAAGCATATGAATAAATGCATCAAGCAAACAATCATGCCATGATGAATGATGCACAATTTGCATGGCAATAAGGTAGCATGGCATGGTGAGGTGTGGAAACAATAATAAAGCATTTTTATTGAGCTTTGGCCCCATTTATTCTCAATTAAGTTGCTGTACACATTATATTTATATTATGCATGCTTCAAATCAAACCATGGAATGCATAAACAGAAAGGTCTCGTCGAGCTAATCATTTTAGACATATCATTTGTTGAATTTGGATTAATAAAACAAAAGTTATTAATTATTTAAGGCAAAAGGGCATTTTATTTGTAATTTAAATCAACTTGGAATTTTAAATGTTCAAAATATATTTTGGATTGCATATTTGAAATCCTCACATTTTTCTGATTTGAAAACATATATTATTTGCATTAAATGGGTTTATATTTCAAAAGATAATTAAAAACAGATTTAATTTTGAATTTGAATTAATTTGAAATAAGTTTGAATTAAAACAGATATCTAGAAAACCTTGTTATAACCAGGAACAGCTAATGGCTACTCAACCCGATCGACGGGTAGGGCTGTCGATCTGGGACTCCAGCCGCGTAAAACGTTTAACACCGCGGCCTAAACTAGCTTAAGCGAATGACATGTGGGGCCACGGCACACACGGACCCGCGTGTCAGCGAGCGGTCGCGCGGGGGCTGCCAGGTGGACCGAGCGAGGGAGCGCGGGTTAAGGCCGGAGAAACCAGGGGGCTTTTCTGCAAAACTTCACTGAGACCGACAGATGGGCCAGGCTGGACCGCGGGTTGCGCACGCAAAAACAGCAGGGGGTTATCAGCAAAAGTGCGGCCGTACTGTAGATCTTCTTTCTCTGCCTGCGGACAGATCGGTGCTCGTGCACGGACGTGACGCGGGGATTTGAACCTGGGACGTGCGGGTGCGCGCTGCGGGGTGCGAGCCAGTGCGGCGGGCCGGGCTTGGTGTCAGGGAGGGTCGGCGCGGCCTAGATAGGTTGCTACGCGGAGGGAAAGCTAGCGGACAGCAGCGCACGACGGCGCACCGAGGGCGCTCGGAGAAACGGCCGGCGAGGCTAGGGCAGCACGGCGAAGCGGACCTTGTCCAGGGGGTCAGGGAGCTCACCGAGGTGATGTTGGCGTGGTCGGATCGAGCAGAGGGGCGGTAGAGCGTCGTCGGAGCTGGCGCACCCGGATCTAGGGTTTGGCGTCGGTGTCAAAGACGTCCTCCGGCTCTGGTGCGTCTCCTCCTTGACGGCGGGTACAGGCGGCCTCCTAGGCGTCTCCTCGTTCTCTTTGATCACCTCCACGTCGCGCTGGTCGTCTGGATCGGAGCAGCGCCGGTGTAGCAGACGGTGGCCGGCGTTGGGGGTAGACGGTGGTGGAGAGGAAGGAGAGAAGAGGGCGAGGCGCAGGGCGGATCTGGGGATGCAGGTGAGGCCGAGGAAGGGAGATAAAGCAGAGAGAGAGGAAGGTGCCGTGTGGGGAGCGGCAGATGGAAAAGGTGGCTCGGTACCACCTTTCTCTTCTCCCTCCTTCACGTGCTCAGGCGAGGCAGGTGGCGAGGTGGTCAGGTGGGGCAAGGCAGGGAGGAGAGAGGCCAGGCTCGGGTGGGGCACACCAGGCAGAGAGAGAGGAGAAAGGAGGGGTGGGGAGGCTCGGGCTGGGGTGGTACTAGGGTCGGGTTAGGGTTAGGTTTGGGGGTTGGTAGCTAGGCAGGGAGAGGGTAGCCAGGTGGGGCCAGCTAGAGGGCTCGACATGGTGAGACCAAGGGGAGGTAGATGGGGTGATTTAGGGTTTGGTTTAGAGGGGGGGTATGTGGGTAGATGGGGTGGTATGGTAGTTAGGGTTTAGATTAGGTGGGGTGTGTTTTAGAGAGGATGGTAAAGAGAGGAGAGAGATTAGAGAGTGAGCTAGGTTTAGGGTTTAAGGTATGATCTACATGACCATGCATGGAGGAAGTGAAAAGAAGAGGAAAGAGAGAGAGAGAGAGAGAGAGAGAGAGAGAGAGAGAGAGAGAGAGAGAGAGAGATGTGATGTGGTATCTTTTTGACAAGATCAAGCATGATCAAAGACTAGCTCAAGCAAGATCAAGGTAAGAGAAACAGAGGGATGTGGTGATAGGGTATAAGCATGATCAAAATAGATCAAGCCAAAAGAAGGGATAGAGATAGAGATGATCCACTCAAAAATCAAGTAAAATCCAAATGACAAGCAAAAGGTGGTACTTGCATGGGCCATGCATAATAATTAATACCATGCTTATTTTGTGAAAACAAGATTATTTACATGGCATTATTCTCATGCACTCCAAAATGTGGAGTAAGGCCTAAGCAAAAGAATTTGAAAGGATGCCCCATGTGGAGTAGAGGGAGATGACCATATTTGAATAGAAATGGGACTTGCTAGTGTGTATGTGCCACTAGGTATTTAGTAAGCCCAAAAATATCCCAACATGATGATAACCCCAAAACAACCCATATGGAAGCTAGGAAAAAGGTTCCACTCACAAGGCATGCAAAGGTGGCCATGTGGCTCTCATAAACCAATAATGTGAAAACAATATGGTGCATATATGAGAGCATGTGGAGATAGAATGGATCCACACCAACACATATGAACTAGAGGTAAAACCAAATAAGTTGCAATGCTCATATATGATGGAAGGTGGAATTTATAAGGTGGTGAAGAAAAGGTGGTGGAGTTAATAAGAGATATGCCCCCAACTCAACTTGGGCATTAAACAATATATCAAGAACCAAATACAATATCAAGAGGCAAATACAATTAACAATGCATATGAGAGAAGAACCAAAACAAAAAGGGTTTTATATGATGCTCAAATGCAAGGTGGCATGGTGACATGAGCATGATATAATGATGATGCAACAATTATATATTTGAAGTAGCCATTATATTACTAGACCAAGTAGCATTACAATTGTTAGACAATTGGGATGCTACAACTCTCCCCCACTAAACAGGAATCTCGCCCCGAGATTCTAGGAAGAAGAAGAAGACTCAAACAGGGTAGGATACTTGGCACGGAGCTCATCTTCACGTTCCCAAGTGGCTTCATCAACGGAATGGTGCGACCACTGCACCTTGCAGAACTTGATGGACTTGTTGCGCGTCCTTCTTTCTGCGACTTCAAGGATTTTTGTGGGGTGTTCTTGATAAGACAGGTCTTCTTGGAGATTGATAAGCTCATGGTCCACGGTCCCCGGATCCTTGAAGCACTTCTTGAGCTGAGAGATGTGGAAAACTTCATGGACCTTGAGTTTTTTCGGGAGCTCAAGAGCATAAGCAACTTCTCCTCTTCTTCCACGAATTTTGAAGGGACCGATGTATCTAGGAGCCAGCTTTCCTTTGATACCAAAGCGGTGCGTGCCTCTCATGGGAGTGACACGAAGGTAAACGAGATCACCAGGGACATACTCCATGTCCGTGTGCTTCCTGTCATAATTGCTCTTCTGGCGACTTTGAGCAATCCTCAGATTTTCGAGAATGATGTGAACCTTCTCCTCCGCTTGAGTCACAATGTCAGGGCCAAACAAGATCCTTTCACCTGCACCCGACCAACCAATCGGAGTTCTGCATTTGCGCCCATAGAGAGCCTCAAATGGTGCCATCTTTAGACTTTTCTGGAAGCTATTGTTGTAAGAGAACTCAGCATAAGGAAGACATTCTTCCCACTTCATGCCAAAAGAGATGACGCAAGCACGAAGCATATCCTCCAGAATCTGATTGATCCTTTCAACTTGTCCTTGCGACTGAGGGTGGTAAGTTGTGCTGAAGTTCAACTTTGTTCCCAAAGCATTTTGGAAACTTTCCTAGAACTTGGAAGTGAAGATGCTTCCACGGTCTGAACTGATCTCAAGCGGAACCCCATATAGAGAGACAATTCTGTTGATATAGAGCTTAGCCAACTGAATTGCAGAAATTGTTTCCTTGACGGGGAAGAAGTGAGCCACTTTAGAAAGCCTGTCAATGGCAACAAAGATTGCATTGTTGCCCTTCTGCGACCTCGGAAAACCAATGATGAATTCCATCTCTACTTTCTCCCATTTCCATTCTGGGGGTTTCAATGGCTGTAGAAGACCGGAAGGTTTCTGATGAACAGCTTTCACTCTGCGGCAGACATCACACTCCGAGACATACTTGGCATAATACCTTTTCAAACCAGGCCACCAATATTGTGTTTTCAAGTCCATGTACATCTTTGTGCTGCCAGGGTGGATAGAAAGAACAGAATCGTGCGCCTCCTTGAGAACTTGCTCTCTCAAACCCGGGTAGTTCGGAACAAACATCCGGTGTTCAAAGAAAAGCGTGCCTTGATCATCGACGTGGAAGGACTCATACTTCGGAAGATGAATCCTGGAGATGATCTTTCTTGTGTGCGGATCACCAAGCTGAGAAGAGCGAACCTTTTCTTCTAAGAGAGGTGTTGCTAGAAGGTTCTGGAGATACCCTTGTTCCACAATTTCCAGGTTGAGCTGACGGAATTCCTCGCACAAGAGAGGCTGTTGTTCTTCCATCATGAGGTTGTTGACTTAAGCTTTGCGGCTGAGAGCATCTGCCATGACATTAGCTTTGCCCGGAGTGTAGTTGATGGTCAAATCGAAGTCATTGATTGCTTCAATCCATCTCCTTTGCCGAAGGTTGAGATCAGGTTGAGTAAAGATATACTTCAGACTCTTGTGATCAGAAAAGTGGGTGTGGTGATGCAACATCTTTCAAACTAGTGATACAATGCATGTTGAAGTTGAATCCCAGCATGCTTCTAGGGTTCCTAGACATGGTTGGACACCACATGCTAGAGTGGCATCATTGCATGTGTTCTTTTCAAAACCGCAATGATGCACACAAACACACACACATCCAAGTGGGTGTGGTGATGTAGCATCTTTCAAACTGGTGATACAATGAATGCTGCAGTTGAATCCCAGCATGCTGCTAGGGTTCCTGGACATGGTTGGACACCACATGCTAGAGTGGCGTCATAGCATGTGTTCTTTTCAAAAACCATAATGATGCACACTAATACACACACATCCATGTGGGTGTGGTGATGCAGCATCTTTCAAACTGGTGATACAATGCATGATGAAGTTGATTCCCAGCATGCTGCTAGGATTCTTGGACATGGTTGGACATCACATGCTGGAGTGGCATCATTGCATTTGTTCTTTTCCAAAACCACAATGATGCACACTGATACACACACATCCAATTGGGTGTGGTGATGCAGCATATTTCAAACTTGTGATACAATGCATGCTGCAGTTGAATCCTATCATGCTGCTTGGGTTCCTGGACATGGTTGGACAACACATGCTAGAGTGGCATCATAGTATGTGTTCTTTTCCAAAACTAGAATGATGCACACTTATACACACACACACATCCAAGTGGGTCTGGTGATGCAACATCTTTCCAACTGGTGATGCAATGCATGATGCAGTTGAATCCCAGCATGCTGCTAGGGTTCCTAGACATGGTTGTACAGCACATGCTGGAGTGGCATCATTGCATTTTTTTTCCAAAACCATAATGATGCACACTGATACACAAAAATCCAATTGGGTGTGGTGATGCAGCATATTTCAAACTCGTGATACAATGCATGCTGCAGTTGAATCCTAGCTAGCTGCTTGGGTTCCTGGACATGGTTGGACAACACATGCTAGAGTGGCATCATAGCATGTGTTCTTTTCCAAAACCAGAATGATGCACACTTATACACACACACATCCAAGTGGGTCTGGTGATGCAACATCTTTCAAAGTGGTGATGCAATGCATGATGCAGTTGAATCCCAGCATGCTGTTAGGGTTCCTAGACATGGTTGTACAACACATGCTGGAGTGGCATGATTGCATGTGTTCTTTTCCAAAACCACAATGATGCACATTAATACACACACATCCAAGTTGGTGTGGTGATGCAGCATCTTTAAAACTAGTGATACAATTCATGTTGTAGTTGAATCCTAATATGCTGCTAGGGTTCCTGGAGATGGCTGGATAACACATGCTGGAGTGGCGTCATTGCATGTGTTTTTTTCCAAAACCACAATGATGCACACTAACACACACACACACATCCAAGTGGGTGTGGTGATGCAACATCTTTCAAACTAGTGATACAATGCATGCTATAGTTGAATCCCAGCATGCTGCTAGGGTTACTAGACATGGTTGGACACCACATGCTAGAGTGGCATCATTGCATGTATTCTTTTAGAAACCCACAATGATGCACAATGCTACAACAGACACGTCCAAGTGGGTGTGGCGATGCAGCATCTTTCAAACTGGTGATACAGTGCATGCTGAAGTTGAATCCCAACATGCTGCTAGGGTTGTTGGACATGGTTGGACACCACATGTTGGAGTGGCATCATTGCATTTGTTCTTTTCCAAAACCACAATGATGCACACTGATACAACACACACATCCAAGTGGGTGTGGCGATGCAACATCTTTCAAACTGGTGATACAATGCATGCTGAAGTTGAATCCCAACATGCTGCTAGGGTTCCTGGAGATGGATGGATAACACATGCTGGAGTGGAATCATTGCATGTGTTCTTTTCCAAAGCCACATTGATGCACACTGACACACACACACATCCAAGTGGGTGTGGTGATGCCGCATCTTTCAAACTGGTGATACAATTCATGTTGTAGTTGACTCCCAACATGTTGCTTGGGTTCTAGACGTGGTCGGTCACCACATGCTGGAGTGGCATCATTGCATGAGTTCTTTTCCAAAACCACAATGATGCACACTAATACACACACACACACGCATGCAAGTGGGTGTGGTAATGCAGCATCTTTCAAACTAGTGATACAATGCATGCTGCAGTTGAATCCTAGCGCGCTGCTAGGGTTCCTGGACATGTTTGGACACCACATGCTGGAGTGGCATAATTGCATATGTTCTTTTCCAAAACCACAATGATGCACACTGGTACAACACACACATCCAATTGGGTGTGGTGATGCAGCATCTTTCAAACTGGTGATATAGTGCATGCTGAAGTTGAATCCCAACATGGTGCTAGGGTTGTTGGACATGGTTGGACACCACATGTTGAGGTGGCATCATTGAATTTGTTCTTTTCCAAAACCACAATGATGCACACCGATACACACACATCCAAGTGGGTGTGGTGATGCAGCATATTTCAAACTCGTGATACAAAGCATGCTGCAGTTAAATCCGAGCATGCTGCTTGGGTTCCTGACATGGTTGGACACCACATGCTGGAGTGGCATCATTACATGTGTTATTTTCCAAATGCACAATGATGCACACTAATACACACACACATCCAAGTTGGTGTGGTGATGCAGCATTTTTAAAACTGGTGATACAATGCATGCTGTAGATGAATCCTAGCATGCTGCTATGGTTCCTGGAGATGGCTGGATAACACATGCTGGAGTGGAGTCATTGCATGTGTTCTTTTCCAAAGCCACAATGATGCACACTAACACACACATCCAAGTGGGTGTGGTGATGCCGCATCTTTCAAACAGGTGATACAATGCATGCTGTAGTGGACTCCCAACATGCTGCTTGGGTTCCTAGACATGGTCGGTCACCACATGCTGGAGTGGCATCATTGCATGAGTTATTTTCCAAAACCACAATGATGAACACTGAGACACACACACACATCCAAGTGGGTGTGGTGATGCAGCATCTTTCAAACTAGTGATATAATGCATGCTGCAGTTGAATCCCAGCATGCTGCTAGGGTTCCTGGACATGGTTGGACACTGCACGCTGGAGTGGCATCATTGCATGTGTTCTTTTCCAAAACCACAATGATGCACACTGATACAACACACACATCCAAGTGGTTGTGGTGATGCAGCATCTTTCAAACTGGTGATACAGTGCATGCTGAAGTTGAATCCCATCATGCTGCTAGGGTTGTTGGACATGGTTGGATACCACATGTTGGAGTAGCATCATTGCATTTGTTCTTTTCCAAAACCACAATGATGCACACTGATACACACACATCCAATTGGGTGTGGTGATGCAGCATATTTCAAACTCGTGATACAAAGCATGCTGCAGTTGAATCCCAGCATGCTGCTAGGGTTCCTGGACATGGTTGGACAACACATGCTGTAGTGGCATCATTGCATCTGTTCTTTTCCAAAACCACAATAATGCACGCTAACACACATCCAAGTGGGTGTGGTGATGCAGCATCTTTCAAACTAGTGATACAATGCATGCTGTAGTTGAATCCCAGCATGCTATTATGGTTCCTGGACATGGTTGGACACCACATGCCGGAGTGGCATCATTGCATGTGTTCTTTTCCAAAACCACAATGTTGCACACTGATACACACACAGATCCAAGTGGGTGTGGTGATGCAACATCTTTCAACCTCGTGATACAATGCATTCTGCAGTTGAATCCCAGCATGCTGCTAGGAATCCTGGACATGGTTGGACACCACATGCTAGATTGGCATCATTGCATGTGTTCTTTTCCAAAACCACAATCTTGCATAGTGATACACACACATCCAAGTTGGTGTGGTATTGCAGCATCTTTAAAACTGGTGATACAATGCATGTTGTAGTTGAATCCTAGTATGCTGCTAGGGTTCCTGGAGATGGCTGGATAACACATACTGGAGTAGCATCATTGCATGTGTTCTTTTCCAAATCCACAATGACGCACACTAACACACACACACATCCTAGTGGGCGTGGTGATGCCGCATCTTTCAAACTTGTGATACAATGCATGCTGTAGTTGACTCCCAATATGCTGCTAGGGTTCCTAGACATGGTCGGTCACCTCATGCTAGAGTGGCATCGTTGCATGATTTCTTTTCCAAAACCACAATGATTCACACTGATACACACACATCCAAGTGGGTGTGGTGATGCAGCATCTTTCAAACTGGTGATACAATGCATGTGATAGGTCCAAAACATATCTACTTTCCCGAACACTTTTGCTATTGTTTCTCCTCTATACTTGTGTGATTTGGATACAACTAATGCGGACTAACGTTGTTTTCAGCAGAATTGCCTTGGTGTCTACTTTTTGTGCAGAAAACCAACTATCAGGAAAAATCCCGGAAAATATGCCAAAAATCCTATTTCACCCGAAGTCTCTAGGAGCCAGAATACGAGACGTAGAAGAGCCAGGGGTGGCCACACCACCTGGTGGCGCGGGCCAGGCCAGACCGCGCCAGGGGGTGGTGTGGGCCCCCCAGGCACCCCCTCGGCCTCTCTCTTCGCATATAAGGAGCCTTCTGACCTAAAAACTTCAGGGGGGTCGACAATTTTCTAGAAGGAGTTCCGCTCTGCCGCCACCACCAGATTCCATGAAACAGCACGTAAACTCCGTTCCGCACCTGCCGGACACGGGAATTGGAGGAGATCATCGCCATCATCAGCACCATTGCTTCTCCATCGACCATCCATGTTTCCCCCATCTATGAGTGAGTAATCCCTCGCTGTAGGCTATGGGGATGGTAGGGATTGGATGAGATTGTTCATGTAGTGGCATCAGATTGTTAGGGCATGGTGCCTAGTATATTTTATTAGTGCTTTATGACTTTGTTGCGACTTGTTGTGCTTAATGCTTGTCACTAGGGCCCGAGTGCCATGATCTCATATCTGAACATGTTATTGATTCATTATGATAGTATTGTGCTTGGTCTTATATGCAAGTTGTATACACACGTTGTTGTCCGGAACCTATGGCCCCGAAGTGACAGAAATCGGGATAACCGGAAGGGAATGGCTTTGATGTGAGGATCACATGTGTTCACGGAGTGTTAATGCTTTGCTCTGGTGCTCTATTAAAAGGAGCACCTTAATTGCCGATGAGTTCCCTAGAGGCCCCGCTGCAAACGGGCTGGCAGGACAAAAGATGTTGTGCAAGTTCTCATTGCGAGCACGTATGACTATATATGGAACACATGCCTAGGATTGTCTAGTACTTGGGTGCTTTATCTTATTTATCTGCAATTACCCTATGTTCTGATTGCTATGTGAATTGTCTTGTCCATGCAACGCCCGTTTATCCATCCCTATGCCTACCGCACTTGAATCCCACTGTTACTGATTTTGCTACTACTGTCTTGGCTTTGCTAGTGCTGTTACTTTACTATTCTTACTACAAAACTGTTGCTACTGATAAACTGTTGTGAGCAAGATTGTTTCCAGGTGCAGCTGAATTGACAACTCAGTTGTTAAGGATGACAAATATTCTTTGGCTCCCCTTATGTCGAATCAATAAATTGGGTTTCACTTCCCTCGAAAATACTGCGATACACCCCCTATACTTGTGGGTCATCAAGACTATTTTCTGGCGCTGTTGCTGGGGACCATAGCTTTATTTATCAAGTTCACTTGGATTCTCTATTGTTCGCTGCTATCCATCCATCATGGGTAAGTCTCGTGATGGCAATGTTCCTATTTTACCATCCACTACAAGAAGAGGTACGGTTCTAAACACCTCTGCTGCTCTTGATTCACCATCTGTTATAAGTAAGCTCGTTACACCACCATATACACATGCTACACACACTGCTACTACTGCTGAATCTGAAACTTCTGATACTTATGATGCTGCTTCTACTGTGCTTGATAAGAGTGGTTCATTAGGTCCTTTCCTAGATGCTACGATTGCTAGAACCATAGCTGGAAATACCGAAACTCCTAATGAAGACACTACCACACCTGTTAGCTCACCTGAGTCTAGTGAGAGTTATGATATTGAAGATGGTTATGTTGAGATGACCGATGAGTTTATTAAAGAATGTAAGAACACCCATGATAGGAGCGCTGTTAAGAGTCTCCTTGAGAGGCGTACTATTAGACCCAAATTATCTCCTGCTGCTAAGTTTGCTGCTTCTCCCATAAACATTATAGATGAAGATTATGATTTATCTCTCGATCTATCTTACATAGCTATTGTCGAGAAAGAACCTTTTTGTGGGACTAAGAATGAAAGTGGGGTAGCACATATGAATGAACTTTCTATCATGAGTGGCTTGTTTTCTGATAACATTAAGATGCGTACTTACTTTGTTGCTAAGATTTTCTCCTTTTCGCTGAAAGGAGAAGCTAAAACTTGGTTTAGTAATCTACCTCCTGGATCTATTGATAGCCCTGAGTGCTTGATTAGTATTTTCATGTAGAAATATTTTCCTCCCAGTGCTAGACATGCTATTTTGCAGGAACTTTTTGATTTTAAACAGGGAGAAAAAGAGGTATTGCCCGAATCTTGGGCAAGATTTTGTATTTTGATTCATGCACAGGCTGGAAGTCCATTACCTAAGAATGAGCTTCTTGATATATTTTATAATGGACTAACCGAGGAATCTAGGACATACCTAGACAGTTGTGCTGATTGTGTTTTCAGGAATAGGACTCCTAAGGAAGCTAAGGAATTAATGGCTAAAATAAGCAAGAATTATGAAGATTGGACTCCTCCTAAACAAGCTATACCTGAAGTAATTGTATCTGAACCATCTATTCCTGTGCCTATTCCAACATCAAAGAAGAGGGGAGTTATTGAATTAAATGATGAAGTGATGAAGGAAGCTAAGAAATGTCTTAAGGAGAAGGGAATTAAAGCTGCAGATGTCAAGAATTTACCTCCTATAGAAGAATTATGTAAGCCTATTCCCTACTCATCCACTATTTAGGTACACTCTCTCCAACACTTTGATGAAGGTGATATCCCTTACTCTAAACCTCCTGATCAATGCTTAGAAGAATTTGATATCTTTATTGTTAAGCAAGATAACTTTAAAGGGTGCAAAATCATCTAATGGAAAACACTAGAGCTATTGTTGAGTTGAAAGATATTGTGGAAAGAACCTCTAATGATGTTAAAATGATTGTAAAACACTTTCAAATGGTTCAAACTCAAATAGATCAACTCGTTAAAGTGCAAAAAGACTTGCTAGTTAATGCTAAAGAAAAACATGCTTATGAAATTAGAACTAGAAGTGGAGCTACCCAGGATCCTCTATATCCCGAGGGCATCCCAAAAGAATTGAGCAGGATTCTCAACAAGCTGAAAATAGTGGTTCTACTCGTAAGAAAAGGAAAAAGAAACATAAAACTGTTGTAGAACCCTCTGAACCTGCTATAGATCCTAATAGTATATCTATCTCTGATGCTGAAACTGAAAGTGCTAATGAAGAAAATGTTGTTCCTAATGAAGAAAAAGTTGAAGAAGAACCTGAAAACCACACTAAGAATACTAAATACACCAAAGAAGATTTTATTGCTAAGAAACATGGTAGTGAAAGAGAACCTTGGGTCCAAAAACCTATGCCTTTCCCCGATAAGAAACACAAGTCAAAGGAAGATGAACACTATAATAAGTTTTGTGAGTGGATGAAGCCTTTATTCTTGCAAATTCCTTTGACTGATGCTATTAAATTCCCTCCTTACTCAAAGTATATGAAGGACATTGTCTCGAATAAAAGGAAGATCCCTAATGAAGAAATTTCTACTTTGCTTGCTAATTATTCCTTCAATGGTAAGGTTCCTAAGAAACTTGGAGACCTAGGGATTCCAACTATACCTTGCTCTATTAAGAACAGTTATGTTAGAACTGCTTTGTGTGATTTGGGAGCTAGAGTTAGTGTTATGCCTTTCTCTCTCTATAAGAGGCTTCAACTTGAAAAATTAATACCAACGGATATATCTTTGCAAATGGTTGATAAATCTACCACTATTCCTGTGGGTATATGTGAGGATGTACCTGTTCACGTGGCTCACAATTGCTTGATACTAACTGATTTTGTCGTGCTTGAAATGCCTGAAGATGATAATATGTCTATTATTCTTGGGAGACCTTTTCTTAATACTGCAGGAGCTATTATTAATTGTAATCAAGGAAAGGTGACCTTCAATGTTAATGACAAGGAACATACTGTCTATTTCCCCAAGAAGATTAAAAGGACTTATGGTTTGAATTCAATTGAACATGTTGAAGGCATTCAAGTTGGAGAAATATATTGTCCCGTACCAAGAGAAAAATTGAAACTATTATGATTGGGACCATTGCTATCATGGTTAAGGTAACATAATCATTAGTGGAGTACAAAGTTTTGTCCCATATGCAATTGTTTTGGTAGAAAGACTTGATCAACCTTGCTAACAAAAGGATTCCATTGATCAAAACAATGTTTTCATTATGATTATCTCTGTTTATTTCTATCCTTTGCATTTTAGTTTTTGCTTTTGTTTACTTTTCTTTTTGTTGTTAGTTGGTTGCATGCTAGAACTTCTGTAGTTCTAGCCTTGTTTTGTCCTTGCATCATGTTTCCAAAAGAAAAAAGAAAAAAAATCTGTGTGTCAGAAAAATCATTCTTCTATTTCTGAAAAATGCCCAAAAATAAAGTGTCTCGAAAAATTCCAGAAAATTCATATTAAATTTTTACGTGAAAAAGGGGCAGAGGAGTACCTGGTAGGTACCAGGGGGGCCCACTAGGCAGGCACACCACATGGTTGCGCGGCCAGCCTTGGGTGGCGCCATGCCCTGGTGTGGGCCACCCCTGGCCCCCCACCAACTCTCTCACTTGCCACTTTCTTCTCTCTCCCGAGTAAGCTCTAGTTCATAGCTCAAAATCGCGTTCTTGCTGTGCCTGCTCTTGATTTTTTCGATCTCCTTGCTCAGCCCATTTTTCTTGCTGAAGTTTGGAGCATTTGTTCCCTGCTATGTGACTCCTCCCCTTGTCCAAGTAGATTTGTGTTTAGTGGATTATATGTTGAGTATTTTGCTGTTGTAGGTGACTGGTTATGAGAGCTTGTAAGCTTGTTTGATGCTTAGAGATATAGTTTTGATGCATGTTTAGGCCTCTTGCAAGTCCCTATGAGTAGAATCCTTCATTATATTTACTTTGCAATCACTTGTTTAATAGGTGTTCAAATTTTAGAATAGAAGATGAGTGAACACCACCTAAACCAACATGAGCTTTGGGTGCCTGAGGTCATGAAGGTCCACCGGGAGGAGGACGTTTTTCCTTCCATTTATCCATGCTCTGAGTTCATGAGAGCTGCAGGAATTCTACAAGATTTCCACACTTTGGTTTCTAATGCAGGGTTAGAGAACTTTTTGGAAGATGAACCTTGTCAATTTGTGAAGCTAACCATGTCTGTGGTGCAGGACTTCCAATTTAGTCACTCTTTGCCTAATCCCATGGTCCATTACAAAATTTACAATATTGTTGTCAACCTTTCTCTTGATGACTTTTTTGCAGCTATTAAGGTACCTCAATGGGGATCATGTAGGAAGATTAAAGAGAGACCGGAACCACTCATGGATTTATACGCAGAAATTTGCCAAGGGAATAGCTTCTCGAAGGAGAGTGGAAAAATCCGTAACATTCATCTTCCCTCCATTCGCTACTTTGCCTACTTTATTGCCGTGTTCTTGCTAGGAAAACTGCCAATAAGTTATCTTCGTTTGATCTAGCATTTATCTCTGCTGCTCTTAGACGAGATAGGTCTTATAACTTGGGTGCTTTGATAGCTTTCCGTCTTGCTGCTAACCGTGAGTAAGGTGGAATTTATGGAGGCCTTATTGCTTCTTGTCTACTAGCATTGCATGGTTTAGTGCCTCTTCATCTAGACCTACAGTTTCCCATAGAGAGGCTTGATCTTAATTTCATGATACAGCATAAATTTGTTTCCTCGTGGGCTAGTTTGAGTGAGTTATCTTATGAAATAACCTTTCTCAAAGCTGGTTGGAGAAAGAGCAAGTCCAAGCGTGTTGTTCTTTTGCCTGCACCTATTTTGTTTAACCTTGATAACAGGGAAGGATGGTCCCTCACTGAGGAGGAGCTTGACACGTACTTGGGAGAGCTCTCCCAACCGGAGCAGGACACTAGAAGGAAGGTCACTGATGATTCGGTCCAGCCCTCGAATGAGGGAGAGTCTTTATACCAGCAACCCGCTTATGATTGGGGAGCTTCTTCTTCTCATGGGCCCAGCTACGACCATTCTTACCAAGATCCGCCCGCTTGGAACCCCTATTCATACATGGATTGATACCCACTTAGGCCAAAAGCCTAAGCTTGGGGGGAGGTACGCCAACACCGCACTCGTCTCCATATCATGTTGCGTCGGTACTTTGTATGTTCATGTTTTCGTTCTCTTTTTAGTTTTCGTTCTTCTTTGCTTTTGCTTTCTAAAACACAAAAAGACCAAAAATATTTTTGTTGTTTCTCTTTGGTTTGCTTCTTCTTTTTTCCTTGGTTTGTTTTTCCCTTTTTGCTTTGTTTGAACTATTCGAAAAACCCAAAAAGATTTTGCTTTGCTTGTTTTTCCCTTTTGGTTCTTGTTTAAAAATCGAAAACACCAAAAATATTTGTCGTTCTTCTTTGGTTTTTGCGAGTTTGCTACAGGGTTCCGCAGTCCTTAGTGGATATTGGTTTCATATTATTATTCAAGCCACACAAGTGAAGAGCAACAATGAGGATAAATGACAACTTGAGGCGTGGTAAGAGGCTGGTAACGAACTCTATTTGTTTTCATTTTTGTACATATGCTCATCACTGTGGGCTTGCTTAGTCCGTTTAAGTAGGGTGTATGTCATCTTTGGATGATTAGTAGTTCTTGCTTTCTTATGATTAGCTCCAGCTCGCTAATAGTTTGTAGCATGTCTCATGAATGTTTGCTTGCACTACTCTATTCATAAATCGATATGACACCGTGGTATCCTCCTCTAAATGTTTCATTTGAACTGACTTGGCACATGCTCACGCATGCACAAGACTATGATAATCAGTTAAGCCTTGATGAATTATTTTGCCTTGAGGATCTTGAATCATTTTCATGCCATGAGTAGTCCTGTTTTGTTGCAAGCATGATAATGACAGCTATTGCTCTCTCGTTTGTCGCTCCCTTACTTTTGCTAGCCTTTACTTCCACTGAGTGTTTTACTCATGTTTCCAACTTCCTAAACCAAATATTTCCAAAGTGTCCACCATACCTACCTATTATCATCATTTTCTACTCCCGTGCATATTCATTATGCCTTGTTTTCTTCCGAATAAAATGTTTGCTTGTTATGGGAAAATTAGTTAGTAAAGCTCTCACAAACTTGATGGCACACTTTATTTCCTTGCACTTAATAAACCTAAACCATTGTGAACTCTCCATGAAAGTTATATGCTTGCAAATTATAGGATGGGGATTAGCAGAACCGTGCTGTCACGGGGAACGCTTTCAACACTTGTAAATATATACCTAGTTGATACCTTGCTCTTTTGTTTGCGGATGTCGTCGGTGTGAAATAAAAGGGGAGCTTGTAAGTACATGGAGTTATGTGATGGCTCAATGCACGGCACCCAGAAAAATGCTTGATGGCGGTGTTGATGTAGAGCTCGTTGGGAACCCCAAGAGGAAGGTATGATGAGCACAACAGCAAGTTTCCCTCAGTTATGAAACCAAGGTTTAATCGAACCAGTAGGAGCAAGGAAACACCCCAAAGGTGTTACTAGCTGAGATTTGGCAGGGCGCACTACCGGTGCTAGTAGAAACATGGAGACATGCACAACACAACCACAGAACTTTGTCCCCAACTTGCGATGAGGTTGTCAATCTCACCGTGTTTTGCGGAAAATAAAGGATTAAACGTATCGAATGGAAAGAAATAAAGTTTGCAGAAAATAAACACAAAGAAGTAAAAGATTGTAGATTGTATGTAAAAGATAAGGACCGGGATCCATAGTTCACTAGAGGTGGCTCTCCTTAGATAGATAACACGCTGGGTCAACAAATTACAGCGGGGCAATTGACAAACACCGAGAAAGCAATACATGCATATACTAATCATCTTGACTCCTTTGAGACTTGATTGGGCATTACAACATAATACATAGACCGCCATCCAACTGCATCTATGACTAATAATCCACCTTCAGGTTATCATCCGAACCCCCTCCAGTATTAAGTTGCAAGCAACAGATTATTGCTTTACAAACTGCGTGTAAAGTAAAAAATATGATTGTTCTATGAACAAAGGATTGTTGTTTTCTCCCTAGTAGCAACAGCACATCTAGTACCTTAGAGATTTCTGTCACTTCCCCAGATTACCAGAGGCATGAACCCACTATCGAGCATAAATACTAACTCTTGGAGTTGCTAGCATCTACTTGGCCAAGATAGCTACTAACAACGAAAAGCATGCAAGATCTCAAATAACAAAGGCATGATAGAATCAGTAATCAATCTGAAATAGCATCTCAATATCCATCGGATCCCCGCAAACACAACATGTATGGATTACAAAAAGATGATCTTGATCATGAACGGAGCTCACAAGATCTAAACATGAAAGCACAAAGGAGGAGAAACCAGCGATCTAGCTACTACATGGATCCATAGTCCAAGGATGAACTACTCACGCATCACACCAGAGGCTTGCATGGTGATGAAGAAGGCCTGCAGATTGAATACCCCTCTCTGGTAGGGTGCCGGGAAGAGCATCAGATCCCTCCCGATCTAGGGATGGAGATGACAGCGGCTACAGACTCTTTCGTGGATTTTTGATCGGGTACTTAGGGTTTTCGTCCCGAGGGCAATATATAGGAAGAAGGAGAGGCCGAGGGGGTGCCGGGAGCCACCACACCACCCCCTGGCGCGGGCCAGGCCTGGCCGCGCGGCCAGGTGGTGTGGCCGGCCCCTGGCCCCTCTCCGTCTCGTATTCTGGCACTTGATCCCTTCCGGAAAAATAGGCACTTTGGCTTTTGTCCCGTCCAATTCCGAGAATATTCATTTTCTGACTTTCCTGGATCCAAAAACAGCAGAAAATAGGCAGCTAGCACTGTGGCTCTTATTAATAGGTTAGTCCAAGAAATCATATGAAAATTACTCCAAAGTTGGAACAAAACACAAGAAAGTGGATAAAACCAAGAATGGAACATCAAAAATTATAGATACATTTGCAATGTATCAACATCCCCAAGCTTAACTCCTGCTCATCCTCGAGTAGGTAAGTGATAAAAAGAAATAAATTTTAAGGTGACATGCACCATCAAAGACTTGATCAAGGTATTTGCAAAACACACAAAGCTGGGATCATAGTACTTCAATCATAACATGAAAGACAAAGTTCTAGCAATAAGCAAAGAAACTATGGTGCAACATGAAAAGGCACAAACAAAAGAATCATGAATAAAATGCTTTGCAAGACGTTTGTTTGTTTCACATAAAGAAAACATAGCATAATAGTATTCAGCTTGTCCCTCAATAGAGTACCAAATATAAATGCATAGGACACCTTCAAAGTTCATAAGAGTGACTAGATACAATAATTAAAAACAAGCAATAACAAGTTATGCATCAATCAACTAGTCTTGGGACAATGCACATAGAACTAAGAATGGCCACTATGCTCTCAAAGTAGGTGCATAAAGATAGAAGGTAGAGACTCAATATAATGGTGGAAGAAAAAGCCTTTTGTAAAAGGAAGTAGGGATTCAAGTCTCATAAAGAGCTTCCAAAAATTATGGTACTTGTAGTTTTCAGCTCTCATTGCCCCTATCATAAGCATCTTGAAGTGATTAAGGTTAAAGTGACACAACTAAGAGGATATGCTTCACAAGTTATAAACCGAAATCTCATGCCCCTTACTTACGAAGACCGATCCTCATGCTACTCAACTTCAGTCACGAGTAAGCTCTTGTCATTGTAAGTACATGTGTATCATTAAGAACCGCCAACGGGGTACCCCTTGCACATGATACGGGAGTTTTCCCATAATCAAAATGACAAGGCAAGCAGACAATGAGCATCTCAGCGATCTTTTTATTTGCTATTTGCATAGGTTTTTATTGAGGATGCTTCATAGAGTGCTCATTATGGTGATGCTGCAAGTTTCCACCATGATTAGGCATGGCTTAGACTAGCGGCCCAGGCGTTTCTCTAACACACATACAAACTCCATGATCTTACAAGTTCCACTTTTATTTCACAATCACCGGATCCGTAAGCAAAAGAACATGATATCAACGGGGTACAAAGTACAAGTGCAATGTTGAAAGCGTTCCCCATGAAACATGGTTCTGCTAATTTCAACTTATAAAGCGCAAGCATATACGCAACAAAGAAGGACCCAATGGTTCAAGTTTATTAGAGGCAAAAAGTAAAGTGTGCCATCAAGTTCATGAGAGCTTTAATCACTAGTTTTCTCATAACAAGTGGAAGGTAAACAAAAGCATGAATATACTTGGAATAACATAAGATAGTAGGTAGCTATGGTGGACTCTTTGGAATAACTTGGTTTAGGGAGTTGGATGCATGAGTGGAACTCATACCTTGTTGTGGAGGCTAGCAAAAGACTGGGAGCGACAAACTAAGAAAGCAATAATGGCCATAATCATGCAGAGCGACAAAACATCATTGATCAAAGCATAAAGTGATACTACAAGTTGAAAAATAAAGGATCATAAAGGATATGGTGACTTGTGACAGTCATAACATGGTGTGAGCATGTGCCAAGTCAACCCAAATAAAGCATCAAAGGAGAATACCACTATACTATGCTTTAATATGCTAAAACAACACATGATTCATCCAAGGCACATTAAGAAATCTCAATTGTTTATAACAAGTCATGCTACAACAAAGAATACTAAGCATAAAGCCAAAACAATATCAAGCATGGCATGACAAAGTATAGCCACAGTCAAAAACGAGCTCTTTTTACCACATAAGCATGAACTTTCCTACTCTTTTCCAAACCAAACCAAACTAATTTCAAAACAAAGTATGAAAGAGGGGGTCCAACCAACTTATTAAGAAAACTAAGCAAACCAATCAAACTAAAAACCAAAACGAAAATGAAAAATAAGACACTCCAAGAAAAACACAACTTTGCATGAAACAATAAAAATGAAGCGTTTGGAAGAAACCTGGAATTTTTATTGATGAAGAAGGGGATGCCTTGGGCATCCCCAAGCTTTGACGCTTGTACTTCTTGGATATTTCTTGGGGTGACACGCGTGGCATCCCCAAGCTTGAGCTTTAGTCCATCCTTCATCTCATTACTCATTCCTTATATACACCTGAAAATTTTCCTTCATACAAAACTTCACACAATCTCATTAGCAACATTAGTGCACTTAAGATAAATAAGTCTCAAGGTTCAGTTCTAACACCAAATAAACTTCCATCAGAACACTAGCTACTGTAGCACTTCCCTCAAAAATCTCAATTCCCCAAAAGAACTCAAGAAGGAACCAACAAAAAGCAAATGCAGAAAATGGCAGAAATCTGTCGAAACAGACCAGCAGGTAAAGGCGAATTTTTTCGAAGACCTGCTATTGCTCAAATCAAAAAGTATTGAACTAACGAAAGTTATATAACAACCTGGGGCAGAAGAACAAAAAATTACAGATCAATCCGACATACAGAGATCTCTCAGGAATTTTTACGGTGAAACACAAAAATCTGTTTCGGGACAGCAACTTTCCCAATCATTACTTCACTCTCATTAGAGGTTATTCTTGGCACAAAAAGCAAATAAAAAGGATAAGGAGCGGTTATTACTGGAGTAATAACTTCCAAGACTCATCTAAAACTCTTGGGTTATCTCCCAACAAGTACTTTTCTTTAACGCCTTTAAGTTAGGCATAATAAGCAAAGAAAGAATCAAGTGTTCTCAAATGAAGAAGCATTAAAACCAATTTTCTTGCCCTTACCTCTCTTATTTTTATTCTTAACCTTTGGGAAAATGTTATTGTTTGGTGGAGAAGAAAGGTGCGTGGTCCCCTTTCCCACATCTATTATTGCTCCAAGGAGTTCTAATAGGGACCTTCCAAGTGTAACTTGTCCTTTTCCTGCACATTCAATAACAAGATACTCAATAGAAATCGTTTTCCCAAGGATCTTTGTAAACACTCCTTCAGCTATTCCAAGAGGTAATATGGTAGTATTATTAGCAAGAGATGTTTCTTTTCCTCCCTCAATGAGCCCCCAAGTATTCAGAGATTTATATATATCTTTGGGCATAAGGCAAAATTCAGACATGATATCACAGCGAGCTTGAAAAGTTTCAGCGTTCATCTCAATCTTTACTGTAGGGAACAACTTTGATGGTTCAGAGTTTATTGGGACATAATCGTGATGATCCCTAAGCGTATTATAGCACCCTTCTAATCTAATAGTGCTAGCCTCAAGAGTGTCCAACCTAGCAAATATTTTTGCGAAGGAGATATCAGTTTGGCTAGGCATGTTGTAAGTGAGGATCAATTTCTCTATACCATTAATAGCATCATCCTCATTACATTGGAGGAAATCTCCTCCCACAATAGCATCTAGGGCATATCTATAGCAAAGAGCAATCCCAAGGTAAGAACTTCTAAGGGACAAGCTTTGAGTCATTTTAGGCTCAGTTTTTTCATGTAGATCAGAGATTCTAGACCAAGCTTCCTTAAAACTTTCCTCAATTCCTTGTTTAAAAGTGAAAATCATTTCCTCGGGTGACATAGTGATTGGAGCAAGGCTAGACATAGTGGCACTCAAGATAGGAACTAATTTTTTTGTGTTTTTCAAATAAGAAAGCAAACTAGTAAAACTAATTTTTTTGTGTTTTTGAATAACAAAACAAGCAAACAAAGCAAAAGAAACTAAGCAAAACAAAAACAACAAAGTAAAGAGATTGGCTATGAGGGACTCCCCTTGTGAAGATGTCCTTGACTCCCCGGCAACGGCGCCAGAAGAATGCTTGATGGCTCAATGCACGGCGCCCAGAAAAATGCTTGATGGCGGTGTTGATGTAGAGCTCGTTGGGAACCCCAAGAGGAAGGTATGATGAGCACAGCAGCAAGATTCCCTCAGTTATGAAACCAAGGTTTAATCGAACCAGTAGGAGCAAGGAAACACCCCAAAGGTGTTACTAGCTGAGCTTTGGCAGGGCGCACTACCGGTGCTAGTAGCAACGTGGAGACCTGCACAACACAACCACAGAACTTTGTCCCCAACTTGTGATGAGGTTGTCAAAATCACCGTGTTTCATGGAAAACAAAGGATTAAACGATCGAATGGAAAGAAGTAAAAGTTTGCGAAAGTAAAAGTAAGCAAAGAGAAGATTGTAGATTGTATGTAAAAGACAAGGACCAGCATCCATAGTTCACTAGAGGTGGCTCTCCTTAGATAGATAACACGCTGGGTGAACAAATTACAGTGGGGCAATTGACAAACACCGAGAAAGCAATACATGCATATACTAATCATCTTGACTCCTTTGAGACTTGATTGGGCATTACAACATAATACATAGACCGCCATCCAACTGCATCTATGACTAATAATCCACCTTCAGGTTATCATCCAAACCCCTCCAGTATTAAGTTGCAAGCAACAGATTATTGCTTTACGAACTTCATGTAAAGTAAACAATACGATTGTTCTATGAACAAAGGATTGTTGTTTTCTCCCTAGTAGCAACAACACATCTAGTACCTTAGAGATTTCTGTCACTTCCCCAGATTACCAGAGGCATGAACCCACTATCGAGCATAAATACTAACTCTTGGAGTTGCTAGCATCTACTTGGCCAAGATAGCTACTAACAACGGAAAGCATGCAATATCTCAAATAACAAAGACATGATAGAATCAATAATCAATATGAAATAGCATCTCAATATCCATCGGATCCCCGCAAACACAACATGTATGGATTACAAAAAGATGATCTTGATCATGAACGGAGCTCACAAGATCTAAACATGAAAGCACAAAGGAGGAGAAACCAGCCATCTAGCTACTACATGGATCCATAGTCCCAAGATGAACTACTCACGCATCACACTGGAGGCTTGCATGGTGATGAAGAAGGCCTCCAGGGTGAATTCCCTCTCCGTGGTGCCGGAAGAGCTTCAGATCCTCCCGATCTAGGGATGGAGATGACGGACTCTGAGACTCTTTCGTGGATTTTTGATCGCGTACTTAGGGTTTTCGTCCCGAGGGCAATATATAGGCGGAAGGAGAGGCCGAGGGGGTGCCAGGAGCCACCGAACCACCCCCTGGCATGGGCCAGGCCTGGCCACGTGGCCAGGTGGTGTGGCCGGCCCCTGGCCCCTCTCCGTCTCGTATTCTAGCACTTGATCCCTTCCGGAAAAATAGGCACTTTGGCTTTTGTCCCGTCCAATTCCAAGAATATTCATTTTCTGACTTTCCTGGAACCAAAAACAGTAGAAAACAGGCAGCTAGCACTATGGCTCTTTTTAATAGGTTAGTCCAAGAAATCATGTGAAAATTACTCTAAAGTTGGAACAAAACACAAGAAAGTGGATAAAACCAAGAAATCATATGAAAATTAGTTAGTAAAGCTCTCACAAACTTGATGGCACACTTTATTTCCTTGCACTTAATAAACCTGAACCATTGAGAACTCTCCATGAAAGTTATATGCTTGCAAATTATAGGCTGGGGATTAGCAGAACCGTGCCGTCACGGGGAATGCTTTCAACACTTGTAAATATATACCCAGTTGATACCTTGCTCTTTTGTTTGTGGATGTCGTCGGTGTGAAATAAAAGGGGAGCTTCTAAGTCTATGGAGTTATGTATGTGTGTTAGAGAAACGCCTGGGCCGCTGGTCTAATCCATGCTGACATGGTGGAAACCTGCAGCGTAACCATAATGATATCTATGAAGCAGTCTTCTTATAAAAAAAGAGAGAGATAGCTATTGAGAAAAAGAAAAATAAAGAGATTTATGAAAAGAGGAAAGAGAGAAAAAAAGCACCATTTTCCCATGGTAAATAAGAAGATTGCTGAGATACTCATTGTCTGCTGGCCTTGTCATTTTGATATGGGGATTCTTCCGTATCATCGGGCAAGGGGTACCTCGTTGGCGGTTCTCAATGATACACACATACTTACGATGACAAGAACTTATCGGTAACTAAAGTTGAGTAGCATGAGGAGCGGCCCTCGTACTCAAGGGACTTGGGATTTTCAGTCTATAGTCTGTCAAGCATATAACTCAGATTGGACCTCACTTTCACCTTAACCACATTAAAGATGCTTACGATAGGGGAAATGAGAGCTCAAAGCTAATGAGTACCACACTTTCAGCATTTGGAAGCCTTTCAAAATTATTCAAAACCTTTCCTTCTACTTGTTGAGTCTCCACATATTCTTTGAGCACCTTCTTGAGAGCATAGTTGTCATTCTTTGTGTTTGTTCCATTACTTGATTATTTGTGTTATGACTTTGATGCTTGTATCTTTGATATCTTTACTTCTAGTCATCACTTGAACTTCAGAGGTGCCTTGGCATTCATAATCAAAGGCAAGCGAGATACCACTCTATCATACCTTTTTATGAGCATTGTAATGTTGCTTACGTTTGTGCTTTGTGCTACTTATTATTCTTGAGTTGGAATCTCTTCATAGCTTGCAATGACTATTAAGTAGACTCAGTTGCATACTCTTTATTATGAATTGTCCAAGTAGTTTATCACATTGCTGAGAATATTTACATCATATGAAGCAAATGTGTTCGTGAAAGTTCTTTTATCGCACTCAGTTTTCAACTGAATTGCTTGAGGACAAGCAATAAGCTAAGCTTGGGGGAGTTGATACGTCCAAAACGTATCTACTTTCCCGAACACTTTTGCTATGGTTTCTCCTCTATACTTGTGTGATTTGGATACAACTAATGCGAACTAACGCTGTTTTCAGCAGAATTGCCTTGGTGTCTACTTTTTGTGCAGAAAACCAACTATTAGGAAAAATAACGGAAAATATGCCAAAAATCCTATTTCACCCGAAGACTCCAGGAGCCAGAATACGAGACGGAGAAGAGCCAGGGGGTGGCCACACCACCTGGTGGTGCGGACTAGGCCAGGCCGCGCCAGGGGGTGGTGTGGGCCCCCTAGGCACCCCCTCGGCCTCTCTCTTCGCCTATAAGGAGCCTTCTGACCTAAAAACTTCGGGGGGGTACGACGTTTTTCTAGAAGGAGTTCTGCTCCGCCGCCACCACCAGATTCCAAGAAACAGCACGAGAAACTCCGTTCTGGCACCCTGCCGGGACGGGGAATTGGAGGAGATCATCGCCATCATCATCACCATCGCTTCTCCATCGACCATCCATGTTTCCCCCATCTATGAGTGAGTAATCCCCCGCTGTAGGCTATGGGGATGGTAGGGATTGGATGAGATCGTTCATGTAATGGCATCAGATTGTTAGGGCATGGTGCCTAGTATCTTTTATTAGTGCTTTATGACTTTGGTGCGACTTGTTGTGCTTAATTCTTGTCACTGGGGCCCGAGTGCCATGATCTCAGATCTGAACATGTTATTGATTCATTATGATAGTATTGTTCTTGGTCTTATCTGCAAGTTGTATACACACGTTGTTGTCGGGAACCTATGGCCTCGAAGTGACAGAAATCGGGATAACCGGAATGGGATGGCTTTCATGTGAGGATCACATGTGTTCATGGAGTGTTAATGCTTTGCTCCAGTGCTCTATTAAAAGGAGCACCTTAATTGCCAGTAGTTTCCTAGAGGCCCCACTGCAAACGGGCTGGCAGGACAAAAGATGTTGTGCAAGTTCTCATTGCGAGCATGTATGACTATATATGGAACACATGCCTAGGATTGTCTATTACTTGGGTGCTTTATCTTATTTATCTGCAATTACCCTATGTTCTGATTGCTATGTGAATTGTCTTGTCCATGCAACGCCCGTCCATCCATCCCTATGCCTACCGCACTCAAATCCCACTGTTACTGCTTTTGTTACTACTGTCTTTGCTTTGCTAGTTCTGTTACTTTACTATTCTTACTACAAAACTATTGCTACTGATAAACTGTTGTGAGCAAGATTGTTTCCAGGTGCAGCTGAATTGACAACTCAGTTGTTAAGGCTGATAAATATTCTTTGGCTCTCCTTGTGTTGAATCAATATATTGGGTTTCACTTCCCTCGAAAAATATTGCGATACACCCCCTATACTTGTGGGTCATCAGCATGTTGTAGTTGAATCCCAACATGTTGCTAGGGTTCCTGGACATGGTTGGACACCACATGCTGGAGTGGCATCATTGCATGTGTTCTTTTCTAAAACCACAATGATGCACACTGATACAACACACACATCTAAGTGGGTGTGGTGATGCAGCATCTTTCAAACTGGTGATACAGTGCATGCTGAAGTTGAATCCCAACACGCTGCTAGGGTTGTTGGACATGGTTGGACACCACATGTTGGAGTGGCATCATTTCATTTGTTCTTTTCCAAAACCACAATGATGCACACTGATACACACACATCCAAGTGGGTGTGGTGATGCAGCATAATTCAAACTCGTGATACAAAGCATGCTGCAGTTGAATCCCAGCATGCTGCTAGGGTTTCTGGACATAGTTGGACAACACATGCTATAGTGGCATCATTGCATGTGTTCTTTTCCAAAACCACAATAATGCACGCTAACACACATCCAAGTGGGTGTGGTGATGCAGCATCTTTCAAACTAGTGATATAATGCATGTTGCAGTTGAATCCCAGCATGCTGTTGATGTTCCTAGATATGGTTGGACACCACATGCCGGAGTGGCATCATTGCATGTGTTCTTTTCCAAAACCACAATGTTGCACACTGATACACACAGATCCAAGTGGGTGTGGTGATGCAACATCTTTCCAACTGGTGATACAATGCATGCTGTAGTTGAATCCCAGCATGCTACTAGGGATCCTGGACATGGTTGGACACCACGTGCTGGATTGGCATCATTGCATGTGTTCTTTTCCAAAACCAAAATGTTGCACAGTGATACACACACATCCAAGTTGGTGTGGTATTGCAGCATCTTTAAAATTGGTGATACAATGCATGCTGCTAGGGTTCCTGGATATGGCTGGATAACACATGCTGGAGTGGCATCATTGCACGTGTTCTTTTCCAAAACCACAATGATGCACACTAACACACACACATCCAAGTGGGTGTGGTGATGCCGTATCTTTCAAACTTGTGATACAATGCATGCTATAGTTGACTCCCAACATGCTGCTAGGGTTCCTAGACATGGTCGGTCACCTCATGCTGGAGTGGCATCATTGCATGAGTTCTTTCCCAAAACCACAATGATTCACACTGATACACACATGTCGTGGTATTGACCATGGTAGATGCTACGGGGTAGGTTATGTAGAGGAAAGGGCTAGGCGACGTAGGAGAATCCGGGAGCGAGATTGGCACACGATGTACCCAGGTTCACGTCCCATCGGTAGAGGATTGCTACGTCCTACTATTAATCCAGTATATGATCATAGATTGGTTTACATGGGGGTCATCATAGGCGGAGGGAGAGAGTAAATATCATATGACGTCCCCCGTGGGGGTGCCCCTGATGGCTTTATATATGCAGCCAGTTAAGGTTTACAAGTGCTAATGGGCTTTTTATTGGAGCCGCTATGTTGGGCCTTCGGTCGGCGTGGCTTCTGGGTCCTGTATGCGCCAGTCGCCGTATTTGGCGAGTCGACCCGTTGTGTGATTGGCTTCAGTCGGCTCGATCCAGCTGTCGGCTCCGCTTCATGGGTATACCCCGATTGGTATTCCCCCATTAGTAGTCCCCGAGCGCGTCAGGGACTCGGCGATGACTTCAAGCCGTCGAATCAGCATGGGCGATTCTAGGGTGGAGTCGATGGCGATTCGTTGGCGAGCTCCTGAAACATAGAAATAACTTATGAAGTAGTCCATTCGCCTAGGCAAGTCGACGCACCAGGCGAGTCAGTGTTGGGAGGAGTCACCCCTTGGAGAAATTTGACCGGCGCCTTGTTATCTTGTTGTTGTAGAAGTAGGGGCTGACGAATAGCGGACGCATGGAAGCCACCAAATCATTGATGATGAAGTCATCGAGTCGACCTGTGCAATTAGTGACAGAGTACGTGAGGGCGAGTCCACGGTGGCGAGTCCCCGAGCGTGTTGAGTACGTGAGGGCGAGTCTATGGTGGCGAGTCGCCAAGAGTGTTGAGTATGCGAGGGCGAGTCCGCGGTGGCGAGTCCCCGAGCGTGTTGAGTAGGCGAGGGCGAGTCCGCGGTGGCGAGTCCCCGAGCGTGTTGAGTACGCGAGGGCGAGTCCGCGGTGGCGAGTCCCCGACTGTATTGAGTACGCGAGGGAGAGTCCGCGGTGGCGAGTCAGGGTCATGGAACCACGCGCACACGCAGTATGCCTAGGAGTAGTCCCCGAGGCTCGAGTTGGCCTGTAGAGGCGACTTGAGGCTCTTTAGATATGCATAGTAGAGGTTTTTCTCGAGCATTGCGAGTAGCTCTCGGCACTACCTGGAGGGCGGCGAGTCCGCGTAGGGAGAGTTCACGGTGAGCGAGTCCGCGAGGGGAGAGTCCCTGAGTGTGGCAAGTCCGCGATGATTGCGAGTCCGCGAGGGGAGAGTCCTCGAGTGTGGTGTGTCCGCGATGATTGCGAGTCCACGAGGGGAGAGTCCTCGAGTGTGCCGAGTCCGTGATGATTGCGAGTCCACGATGATGTTGATTGCACTATTTTTGTTAGCGAGTCTCTCGTCTTGGCCCGGGGGGCAGTCGCATGGCGACTCCAAAGATGGCTCTCGACTTAGCGTTCTTCCCGGACGATCCGAGGCTCGGTTTGCGAGTCCTCGTCCGCAGTACTTGGTCGTGCGAGTCGCACTGTCTAAGGTTGAGGAGGACATGGTGCTATTTGTGTAGCACTGCCATTTGTCTTGGCCCGGAAGGCCAGTCAAGCAAGGCGACTCCAATGATGGCTCTCAGTTAGCCTTTTTTGTGGATGATCCGAGGCTCAGTTTGTGAGTCCTCATCCGCACTACTTGGCCATTGCGAGTCGCTCTTTTAAAGATTGACAAAGGTGAACTGATTTTCCCGGGGGGAAGAGACGCCCAGTGGTGAGTCCATGCAGCGTGGTATGCGACCCTCTCTGGCGACTCGGACGATGAAGGTCCCTTAGTAGGCGAGACGTACGCATTCGACGTATCCAGAAAGAGTTGACGCAGCGGAGGTATGGTCGCGCTTTGGCGAAGTCGACGCGGCGGACACGGGGTCAACGCGGCGGACGTATGGTTGCGCTTTGGCGAAGTCGACGCGGCGGACACGGGGTCGACACGGCGGACGTATGGTCGCGCTTTGGCGAAGTCAACACGGCGGACACGGGGTCGACGCGGCGGACGTATGGTCGCGCTTTGGCGAAGTCGACGCGGCGGACACGGGGTCGATGCGGCAGACATATGGTCGCGCTTTGGCGAAGTCGAGGCGACGGACACGGGGTCGACGCGGCGGATGTATGGTCGTGCTTTGGCAAAGTCGACGCGGCGGAACGGGGTCGACGTGGAGGACGTATGGTCGCGCTTTGGCGAAGTCGACACGGCGGACACAGGGTCGACGCAGCGGACGTATGGTCGCGCTTTGGCAAAGTCGACACGGAGGACGTATGGTCGCGCTTTGGCAAAGTAGACATGACGGACACGGGGTCGACGCGGCAGACGTATAGTCACACTTTGGCGAATGTAGGCCGCGCTTTGGCGGAGTCGACGCGGCGAACATATGGTCGTGCGGCGGATGGAGGTCGCGCTTTGGAGAAGTCGACGCGACGGACACGGGGTCGACGCCGCGGACATATGGTCGCACTTTGGCGGAGTCGACGCGGCAGACACGGAGTTGATGCGGCAGACGGAGGTCACACTTTGGCAAAGGGAGGCCGCGCTTTGGCGGAGTCGACGTGGCAGACATATGGTCGTGCGGCGGACGGAGGTCGCACTTTGGCGAAGTCGACACGGCGGACACGGGATCGACGCGGCGGACGTATGGTCGCGCTTTGGCGGAGTCGACGCGGCAGACACGGAGTCGATGCAGCGGACGGAGGTCGCACTTTGGCGAAGGGAGGCTGCGCTTTGGCGGAGTCGACGCAACGGACATATGGTCGCACGGCAGACTGGGGTCGCGCTATGGAGAAGTCGACACGGCATTTAGCCAGTAGTGTGGCGAGTCACCGAACATGGGAAGTCCATGACCGTGGCGAGTTGCGGCGGGCGAGTCCCAGAGCACGGCGAATATGCGGTGGGCGAGATGCCGGACGTGGCGAGTCTGCGATGACGAGCTCGCGATGGCGAGGCGATTCCCCCGAGCATGGAGATTCCGCGAGGGGCGAGTCACGAGTCCCCGAGTGTGATATTTAGCCGGACGTGTGATGGCGTGAACCGGATATTTGTCGGAGGCGATGAGGCAGAGTCGTCGCGACGGACGGAGTGGTGGCGTGGCGGAGTCGTGCCATGGTGGATTCGATATGGTGGGCACGGTCCACGTGGCGGACGAAGGTCATTGGAGAAGTCAGTCATGATGATGCCAAAATTGATCACGCGCTGGAGTCGAACCCGTGCGCTGAGTAGGAGGAGTAGGTGCCACGCGATGAGGGGGCATATTCTGTCGATCGGGCTCTCATGCTCACAAAAATAAACATCAAGGTACATAATAAATATGATATTGAATGATAATCATTAGCCAATATCAATAGGAAAAATGTTGACTCATTGAAAATTCCGCGTAGCTGTGCAGAGTTGCCCGTCGATCTCCGCCGACCCGGCCGGACATGATGGCGTGTAAAACAAATGCTTAGCTGCAACTGTAGATTTTATTGCTCTAACAATGCAGTCGCCGACCGCCAGACGGACCATGTCGACAAATCCCATCGTGTATTCTTGGCTCAATCCGACGCGCATGCAAGATTATATCAATTATAATAATTAATTTATGGAATAATTAATGAGATAGAGGAGATTGAAACCGGACAGTGTAAAATCAGCATCTGCATCCGGCATGTCCCGATTCCAATTCTCATACAACACGATCAGTGCATGTGATACGACAAGAGATTAGATCTAATAAAATATCAATTGGTAAAATAATCAAAACAAGATAGGATAGAATTAAAGACTTAGCTGTCGCTGTCGTGGAACCAATCTTGTATCCGACAAGACCAATCAGCTTCCAATCCTCTTCTGTCTCGAGATAGTAGTTTTTCGAACAACACGTCAGGTGTGATCTGGCCACCACAGCTGACAAGGGATCCCACCCGGATTATCACCTCCAAGCACCGCTTGCCCTATGGTGGGCGCCAACTGTCGTGGTATTGACCACGGCAGATGCTACGGGTAGCTTACATAGAGGAAATGGCTAGGCAACGTAGGAGAATCCGGGAGCGAGATTGGCACACGATGTACCCAGGTTCACGTCCCATCGGTAGAGGATTGCTACGTCCTGCTATTAATCCAGTATATGATCATAGATTGGTTTACATGGGGGTCGCCGTAGGCGGAGGGAGAGAGTAGATCTCATATGACGTCCCCCGTGCGGGTGCCCCTGGTGGCTTTATATATGCAGCCAGTTAAGGTTTAAGAGTGCTAATGGGCTTTTTATTGGAGCCGCTATGTTGGGCCTTCGGTCGGCATGGCTTCTAGGTCTTGTATGCGTCAGTCCCCGTATTTGGCGAGTCGAGCTGTTGTGGGATTGGCTTCAGTCGGCTCGATCCAGCTGTAGACTCTGCTTCATGGGTATACCCCGATTGCTATTCCCCCATCAAAACACACACATCCAAGTGGGTGTGGTGATGCAGCATCTTTTAAACTGGTGATACAATGCATGCTGCAGTTGAAGCCCAACATGTTGCTTGGGTTCCTGGACATGGTTGGACAACACATGCTGGAGTGGCATCATTGCACGTTTTCTTTTCCAAAACCACAATGATGCACATTGATACAACACACACATCCAAGTGGGTGTGGTGATGCAGCATCTTTCAAACTGGTGATACAGTGCATGCTGAAGTTGAATCCCAACATGCTGCTAGGGTTGTTGGACATGGTTGGACACCACAAGTTGGAGTGGCATCATTGCATTTGTTCTTTTCCAAGACCACAATGATGCACACCGATACACACACACATCCAAGTGGGTGTGGTGATGCAGCATATTTCAAACTGGTGATACAAAGCATGCTACAGTTGAATCCCAGCATGTTGCTTGGGTTCCTAGACATAGTTAGACACCACATGCTAGAGTGGCATCATTGCATGTGTTCTTTTCCAAAACCACAATGATGCACAATGATACACACATCCAAGTTGCTGTGGCGATGTAGCATCTTTAAAACTGGTGATACAATGCATGTTGTAGTTGAACCCTAGCATGCTGGTAGGGTTCCTGGAGATGGCTAGATAACACATGCTAGAGTGGAATCATTGCATGTGTTCTTTTCCAAAGCCACAGTGATGCACACTAACACACACACACATCCAAGCGGGTGTGGTGATGCCGCATCTTTCAAACTGGTGATACAATCCATGCTGTAGTTGACTCCCAACATGCTTATTGGGTTCCTAGACATGGTCGGTCACCACATGCTGGAGTGGCATCATTGCATGAGTTCTTTTCCAAAACCACAATGATGAACACTAAGACACACACACATCCAAGTGGGTGTGGTGATGCAGCATCTTTCAAACTGGTGATACAGTGCATGCTGAAGTTGAATCCCAACATGCTGCTAGGGTTGTTGGACATGGTTGGACACCACAAGTTGGAGTGGCATCATTTCATTTGTTCTTTTCCAAAACCACAATGATGCACACCGATACACACACATCCAAGTGGGTGTGGTGATGCAGCATATTTCAAACTCGTGATACGGAGCATGCTGCAGTTGAATCCCAGCATGCTGCTTGGGTTCCTGGAGATAGTTGGACACCACATGCTGGAGTGGCATCATTGCATGTGTTCTTTTCCAAAACCACAATGATGCACACTGATACAACACACACATCCAAGTGGGTGTGGTGATGCAGCATCTTTCAAACTGTTGATACAATACATGCTGTAGTTGAATCCTAGCATGCTGCTAGGGTTCCTGGAGATGGCTAGATAACACATGCTAGAGTGGAATCATTGCATGTGTTCTTTTCCAAAGCCACAATGATGCACACTAACACACACACACATGCAAGCGGGTGTGGTGATGCCGCATCTTTCAAACTGGTGATACAATGCATGTTGTAGTTGACTCCCAACATGCTGCTTGGGTTCCTAGACATGGTCGGTCACCACATGCTGGAGTGGCATCATTGCATGAGTTCTTTTCCAAAACCACAATGATGAACACTAAGACAAACACATATCCAAGTGGGTGTGGTGATGCAGCATCTTTCAAACTGGTGATGTAATGCATGCTGTAGTTGAATCCCAGCATGCTGCTAGGGTTCCTCGACATGGTCGGCCACCACATGCTGGAGTGGCATCATTGCATGAGTTCTTTTCCAAAACCACAATGATGAACACTAAGACACACACACATCCAAGTGGGTGTGGTGATGCAGCATCTTTCAAACTGGTGATCTGATTGCATCTGAAGTTGAATCCCAACATGCTGCTAGGGTTGTTGGACATGGTTGGACACCACAAGTTGGAGTGGCATCATTGCATTTGTTCTTTTCCAAGACCCAAATGAAGCACACCGATACACACACATATCCAAGTGGGTGTGGTGATGCAGCATATTTCAAACTGGTGATACAAAACATGCTACAGTTGAATCCCAGCATGTTGCTTGGGTTCCTAGACATTGTTGGACACCACATGCTGGAGTGGCATCATTGCATGTGTTCTTTTCCAAAACCACAATGATGCACACTGATACACACACACATCCAAGTTGCTGTGGCGATGTAGCATCTTTAAAACTGGTGATACAATGCATGTTGTAGTTGAATCCTAGCATGCTGTTAGGGTTCCTGGAGATGGCTAGATAACACATGCTGGAGTGGAATCATTGCATGTGTTCTTCTCCAAAGCCACAGTGATGCACACTAACACACACATCCAAGCGGGTGTGGTGATGCCGCATCTTTCAAACTGGTGATACAATCCATGCTGTAGTTGACTCCCAACATGCTTCTTGGGTTCCTAGACATGGTCGGTCACCACATGCTAGAGTGGCATCATTGCATGAGTTCTTTTCCAAAACCACAATGATGAACACTAAGACACACACACACATCCAAGTGGGTGTGGTGATGCAGCATCTTTCAAACTGGTGATACAGTGCATGCTGAAGTTGAATCCCAACATGCTGCTAGGGTTGTTGGACATGGTTGGACACCACAAGTTGGAGTGGCATCATTTCATTTGTTCTTTTCCAAAACCACAATGATGCACACCGATACACACACATCCAAGTGGGTGTGGTGATGCAGCATATTTCAAACTCGTGATACGAAGCATGCTGCAGTTGAATCCCAGCATGTTGCTTGGGTTCCTGGAGATAGTTGGACACCACATGCTGGATGGCATCATTGCATGTGTTCTTTTCCAAAACCACAATGATGCACACTGATACAACACACACATCCAAGTGGGTGTGGTGATGCAGCATCTTTCAAACTGTTGATACAATGCATGATGAAGTTGAATCCAAGCATCTGCTAGGGTTCTGGAGATGGCTAGGTAACACATGCTAGAGTGGAATCATTGCATGTGTTCTTTTCCAAAGCCACAATGATGCACACTAACACACACACACATGCAAGCGGGTGTGGTGATGCCGCATCTTTCAAACTGGTGATACAATGCATGCTGTAGTTGACTCCCAACATGCTGCTTGGGTTCCTAGACATGGTCGGTCACCACATGCTGGAGTGGCATCATTGCATGAGTTCTTTTCCAAAACCACAATGATGAACACTAACACAGACACACATCCAAGTGGGTGTGGTGATGCAGCATCTTTCAAACTGGTGATGTAATGCATGCTGCAGTTGAATCCCAGCATGCTGCTAGGGTTCCTCGACATGGTCGGCCACCACATGCTGGAGTGGCATCATTGCATGATTTCTTTTCCAAAACCACAATGATGAACACTAAGACACACACACATCCAAGTGGGTGTGTTGATGCAGCATCTTTCAAACTGGTGATACAGTGCATGTTGAAGTTGAATCCCAACATGCTGCTAGGGTTGTTGGACATGGTTGGACACCACAAGTTGGAGTGGCATCATTGCATTTGTTCTTTTCCAAAACCACAATGATGCACACTGTTACACACACACATCCAAGTGGGTGTGGTGATGCAGCATATTTCAAACTCGTAATTCAAAACGTGTTGTAGTTGAATCCCAGCATGCTGCTCGGGTTCCTGGACACGGTTGGACAACACATGCTGTAGTGGCATCATTCCATGTGTTATTTTCCAAAACCATAATAATGCACGCTAACACACACACACACACATCCAAGTGGGTGTGGTGATGCAACATCTTTCAAACTAGTGATACAATGCATGCTGCATTTGAATCCCAGCATGCTGCTATGATTCCTAGACATGGTTGGACACCACATGCCGGAGTGGCATCATTGCATGTGTTCTTTTCCAAAACCATAATGTTGCACAGTGATACACACACAGATCCAAGTGGGTGGGGGGATGCAACATCTTTCAAACTGGTGATACAATGCATGCTGCAATTGAATCCCAAAGATGTCGCTAGGGATCCTGGACATGGTTGGATACCACAAGATGGAGTGGCATCATTGCATGTGTTCTTTTCCAAAACCACAATGATGCACACTAACACACACACACATATCCAAGTGGGTGTGGTGATCTCGCATCTTTCAAACTTGTGATACAACGCATGATGTATTTGACTCCCAACATGCAGCTAGGGTTCCTAGATATGGTCGGTCACCTCATGCTGGAGTGGCGTCATTGCATGAGTTCTTTTCCAAAACCACAATGATGCACACTGATACAGCACACACATCCAAGTGGGTGTGGTGATGCAGCATCTTTCAAACTGGTGATACTGTGCATGCTGAAGTTGAATCCCAACATGCTGCTAGGGTTGTTGGACATGGTTGGACACCACAAGTTGGAGTGGCATAATTGCATTTGTTCTTTTCCAAAACCACAATGATGCACACCGACACACACACACATGCTAGTACGTGTGGTGATGCAGCATATTTCAAACTCGTGATACAAAGCATGCTACAGTTGAATCCCAACATGTTGCTTGGGCTCGTAGACATAGTTGGACACCACATGCTAGAGTGGCATCATTGCATGTGTTCTTTTCCAAAACCACAATGATGCATACTGATACACACACACATCCAAGTTGTTGTGGTCATGTAGCATCTTTAAAACTGGTGATACAATGCATGTTGTAGTTGAATCCTAGCATGATGCTTGGGTTCCTGGAGATGGCTAGATAACACATGCTGGAGTGGAATCATTGCATGTGTTCTTTTCCAAAGCCACAGTGATGCACACTAACACACACACATCCAAGCGGGTGTGGTGATGCCGCATCTTTCAAACTGGTGATACAATCCATGTTGTAGTTGACTCCCAACATGCTTCTTGGGTTCCTAGACATGGTCGGTCACCACATGCTGGAGTGGCATCATTGCATGAGTTCTTTTCCAAAACCACAATGATGAACACTAAGACACACACACATCCAAGTGGGTGTGGTGATGCAGCATCTTTCAAACTGGTGATACAGTGCATGCTGAAGTTGAATCCCAACATGCTGCTAGGGTTGTTGGACATGGTTGGACACCACAAGTTGGAGTGGCATCATTGCATTTGTTCTTTTCCAAGACCACAATGATGCACACCGACACACACACACATCCAAGTGGGTGTGGTGATGCAGCATATTTCAAACTGGTGATACAAAACATGCTACAGTTGAATCCCAGCATGTTGCTTGGGTTCCTAGACATTGTTGGACACCACATGCTGGAGTGGCATCATTGCATGTGTTTTTTTCCAAAACCACAATGATGCACACTGATACACACACACATCCAAGTTGCTGTGGCGATGTAGCATCTTTAAAACTGGTGATACAATGCATGTTGTAGTTGAATCCTAGCATGCTGCTAGGGTTCCTGGAGATGGCTAGATAACACATGCTGGAGTGGAATCATTGCATGTGTTCTTCTCCAAAGCCACAGTGATGCACACTAACACACACACACATCCAAGCGGGTGTGGTGATGCCGCATCTTTCAAACTGGTGATACAATCCATGCTGTAGTTGACTCCCAACATGCTTCTTGGGTTCCTAGACATGGTCGGTCACCACATGCTAGAGTGGCATCATTGCATGAGTTCTTTTCCAAAACCACAATGATGAACACTAAGACACACACATCCAAGTGGGTGTGGTGATGCAGCATCTTTCAAACTGGTGATACAGTGCATGCTGAAGTTGAATCCCAACATGCTGCTAGGGTTGTTGGACATGGTTGGACACCACAAGTTGGAGTGGCATCATTTCATTTGTTCTTTTCCAAAACCACAATGATGCACAACGATACACACACATCCAAGTGGGTGTGGTGATGCAGCATATTTCAAACTCGTGATACGAAGCATGCTGCAGTTGAATCCCATCATGCTGCTTGGGTTCCTGGAGATAGTTGGACACCACATGCTGGATGGCATCATTGCATGTGTTCTTTTCCAAAACCACAATGATGCACACTGATACAACACACACATCCAAGTGGGTGTGGTGATGCAGCATCTTTCAAACTGTTGATACAATGCATGTTGTAGTTGAATCCTAGCATGCTGCTAGGGTTCCTGGAGATGGCTAGGTAACACATGCTAGAGTGGAATCATTGCATGTGTTCTTTTCCAAAGCCACAATGATGCACACTAACACACACACACATGCAAGCGGGTGTGGTGATGCCGCATCTTTCAAACTGGTGATACAATGCATGTTGGAGTTGACTCCCAACATGCTGCTTGGGTTCCTAGACATGGTCGGTCACCACATGCTGGAGTGGCATCATTGCATGAGTTCTTTTCCAAAACCACAATGATGAACACTAAGACAGACACACATCCAAGTGGGTGTGGTGATGCAGCATCTTTCAAACTGGTGATGTAATGCATGCTGCAGTTAAATCCCAGCATGCTGCTAGGGTTCCTCGACATGGTCGGCCACCACATGCTGGAGTGGCATCATTGCATGATTTCTTTTCCAAAACCACAATGATGAACACTAAGACACACACACATCCAAGTGGGTGTGGTGATGCAGCATCTTTCAAACTGGTGATACAGTGCATGCTGAAGTTGAATCCCAACATGCTTCTAGGGTTGTTGGACATGGTTGGACACCACAAGTTGGAGTGGCATCATTGCATTTGTTCTTTTACAAAACCACAATGATGCACACTGATACACACACACACATCCAAGTGGGTGTGGTGATGCAGCATATTTCAAACTCGTAATTCAAAACGTGCTGTAGTTGAATCCCAGCATGCTGCTCGGGTTCCTGGACACGGTTGGACAACACATGCTGTAGTGGCATCATTCCATGTGTTCTTTTCCAAAACCATAATAATGCACGCTAACACACACACACACATCCAAGTGGGTGTGGTGATGCAACATCTTTCAAACTAGTGATACAATGCATGCTGCATTTGAATCCCAGCATGCTGCTATGATTCCTAGACATGGTTGGACACCACATGCCGGAGTGGCATCAATGCATGTGTTCTTTTCCAAAACCATAATGTTGCACAGTGATACACACACAGATCCAAGTGGGTGGGGTGATGCAACATCTTTCAAACTGGTGATACAATGCATGCTGCAATTGAATCCCAGCATGCTGCTAGGGATCCTGGACGTGGTTGGATACCACAAGCTGGAGTGGCATCATTTCATGTGTTCTTTTCCAAAACCATAATGATGCACACTAACACACACACACATATCCAAGTGGGTGTGGTAATCTCGCATCTTTCAAACTTGTGATACAACGCATGATGTATTTGACTCCCAACATGCTGCTAGGGTTCCTAGACATGGTCGGTCACCTCATGCTGGAGTGGCGTCATTGCATGAGTTCTTTTCCAAAACCACAATGATGCACACTGATACAGCACACACATCCAAGTGGGTGTGGTGATGCAGCATCTTTCAAGCCGGGTGATACTGTGCATGCTGAAGTTGAATCCCAACATGCTGCTAGGGTTGTTGGACATGGTTGGACACCACAAGTTGGAGTGGCATCATTGCATTTGTTCTTTTCCAAAACCACAATGATGCACACCGACACACACACACATCCAAGTGGGTGTGGTGATGCAGCATATTTCAAACTCGTGATACAAAGCATGCTACAGTTGAATCCCAGCATGTTGCTTGGGTTCGTAGACATAGTTGAACACCACATGCTAGAGTGGCATCATTGCATGTGTTCTTTTCCAAAACCACAATGATGCATACTGATACACACATCCAAGTTGCTGTGGTCATGTAGCATCTTTAAAACTGGTGATACAATGCATGCTGTAGTTGAATCCTAGCATGATGCTTGGGTTCCTGGAGATGGCTAGATAACACATGCTGGAGTGGAATCATTGCATGTGTTCTTTTCCAAAGCCATAGTGATGCACACTAACACACACACACATCCAAGCGGGTGTGGTGATGCCGCATCTTTCAAACTGGTGATACAATCCATGTTGTAGTTGACTCCCAACATGCTTCTTGGGTTCCTAGACATGGTCGGTCACCACATGCTGGAGTGGCATCATTACATGAGTTCTTTTCCAAAACCACAATGATGAACACTAAGACACACACACATCCAAGTGGGTGTGGTGATGCAGCATCTTTCCAACTGGTGATAGAGTGCATGCTAGGGTTGTTGGACATGGTTGGACACCACAAGTTGGAGTGGCATCATTGCATTTGTTCTTTTCCAAGACCACAATGATGCACACCGATACACACACACATCCAAGTGGGTGTGGTGATGCAGCATATTTCAAACTGGTGATACGAAGCATGTTGTAGTTGAATCCCAGCATGCTGCTTGGGTTCCTGGACATAGTTGGACACCACATGCTGGAGTGGCATCATTGCATGTGTTCTTTTCCAAAACCACAATGATGCACACTGATACAACACACACATCCAAGTGGGTGTGGTGATGCAGCATCTTTCAAACTGGTGATACAATGCATGTTGTAGTTGAATTCTAGCATGCTGCCAGGGTTCCTGGAGATGGCTAGATAACACATGCTAGAGTGGAATCATTGCATGTGTTCTTTTCCAAAGCCACAATGATGCACACTAACACACACACACACATGCAAGCGGGTATGGTGATGCCGCATCTTTCAAACTGGTGATACAAAGCATGCTGTAGTTGACTCCCAACATGCTGCTTGGGTTCCTAGACATGGTCGGTCACCACATGCTGGAGTGGCATCATTGCATGAGTTCTTTTCCAAAACCACAATGATGAACACTAAGATAGACACACATCCAAGTGGGTGTGGTGATGCAGCATCTTTCAAACTGGTGATATAATGCATGCTGCAGTTGAATCCCAGCATGCTGCTATGGTACCTAGACATGGTTGGACACCACATGCCGGAGTGGCATCATTGCATGTGTTCTTTTTTCCAAAACCACAATGATGCACACTGATACACACACACATCCAAGTGGGTGGGGTGATGCAACATCTTTCAAACTGGTGATACAATGCATGCTGCAGTTGAATCCCAGCATGCTGCTAGGGATCCTGGACATGGTTGGATACCACATGCTGGAGTGGCATCATTGCATGTGTACTTTTCCAAAACCACAATGATGCACACTAACACACACACACATATCCAAGTGGGTGTGGTGATATCACATCTTTCAAACTTGTGATACAACGCATGATGTATTTGATTCCCAACATGCTGCTAGGGTTCCTAGACATGGTCGGTCACCTCATGCTGGAGTGGCGTCATTGCATGAGTTCTTTTCCAAAACCACAATGATTCACACTGATACACACACATCCAAGTGGGTGTGGTGATGCAGCATCTTTCAAACTGGTGATACAATGCATGGTGCAATTGAATCTCAGCATGCTGCTAGGGTTCCTGGACATGGTTGGACACTACATGCAGGAGTGGCATCATTGCATGTGTTCTTTTCCAAAACCACAATGATGCACACTGATACACACACACAAATCCATGTGGGTGTGGTGATGCAGCATCTTTCAAACTGGTGATACAATGCATACTGAAGTTGAATCCCAGCACGCTTCTAGGGTTCCTGGACATGGTTGGACACCACATGTTGGAGTGGCATCATTGCATGTGTTCTTTTCCAAAACCACAATGATGCACACTGATACAACACACACATCCAAGTGCGTGTGGTGATGCAGAATCTTTCAAACCGGTGATACAATGCATGCTGTAGTTGAATCCTAGCATGCTGCTAGGGTTCCTGGAGATGGTTAGATATCACATGCTGGAGTGGCATCATTGCATGTGTTCTTTTCCAAAACCACAATTATGCACACTTACACACACATACACATCCAAGTGGGTGTGGTGATGCCGCATCATTCAAACTGGTGATACAATGCATGCTCTAGTTGACTCCAAACATGCTGCTAGGGTTCCTAGACATAGTCGGTCACCACATGCTAGAGTGGCATCATTGCAGGAGTTCTTTTCCAAAACCACAATGATGCACACTAAGAGACACACACATCCAAGTGGTTTTGGTGATGCAGCATCTCTCAAACTGGTGATACAATGCATCTTGGTTGAATCCCATCATGGTTCTAGGGTTCCTGGACATGGTTGGACACCACATGCTGGAGTGGCATCATTTCATGTGTTCGTTTCCAAAACCACAATGATGCACACTTATACAACACACACATCCAAGCGGGTGCGGTGATGCAGAATCTTTCTAACCGCTGATACAATGGATGATGTAGTTGAATCCTAGCATGCTGCTAGGGTTCCTGGAGATGGCTGGATATCACATGTTGGAGTGTCATCATTGCATGTGTTCTTTTCCAAAACCACAATGAGGCACACTAAGACACACACATACACATCCAAGTGGGTGTGGCGATGCAGCATATTTCAAACTCGTGATACAAAGCATGCTGCAGTTGAATCCCAGCATGCTGCTAGGTTTGTTGGACATGGTTGGATACCACATGTTGGAGTGGGATCATTGCATTTGTTCTTTTCCCAAACCACAATGATGCACACTGATACACACACACATCCAAGTGGGTATGGTGATGCAGCATATTTCAAACTCGTGATACAAAGCATGTCATAGTTGAATCTGACATCTTTGCTAGGGTTCCTGGACATGGTTGGACACCACATGCTGGAGTGGCATCATTGCATGTGTTCTATTCCAAAACCACAATGATGCACACTAACACAAACACATCCAAGTGGGTGTTGTGATGCAGCATCTTTAGAACTAGTGATACAATGCATGCTGCAGTTGAATCCCAACATGCTGCTAGGGTTCCTGGACATTGTTGGACACCACATGGTAGAGTGGCATCATTGCATGTGTTCTTTTCCAAAACCACAATGATTCACACTAATACAACACACACATCCAAGTGGGTGTGGTGATGCAGCATATTTCAAACTCGTGATACAAAGCATGCTGCACTTGAATCCCAGCATGCTGCTAGGGTTCCTGGACATGGTTGGACAACATATGCTGTAGTGGCATTATTGCATGTGTTCTTTTCCAAAACCACAATAATGCATGCTAACACACACACACACACACATCCAAGTGGGTGTGGTGATGCAGCATCTTTCAAACTGGTGATACAATGCATGCTCCAGTTGAATCCCAGCATGTTGCTAGGGTTCCTGGAAATGGTTGGACACCACATGCCGAAGTGGCATCATTGCATGTGTTCTTTTCCAAAACCACAATGTTGCACACTGATACACACACATCCAAGTAGGTGTGGTGATGCAACAACTTTCAAACTGGTGATACAATGCATGCTGTAGTTGAATCCCAGCATTCAGCTAGGGTGCCTAGGCATTGTTGGACACAACATGCTGGAGTGACAACATTGCATGTGTTCTATTCCAAAACCACAATGATGCACACTAACACAAACACATCCAAGTGGGTGTTGTGATGCAGCATCCTTAGAACTGGTGATACAATGCATGCTGCAGTTTAATCCCAACATGCTGCTAGGGTTGCTGGACATTGTTGGACACCACATGGTAGAGTGGAGTCATTGCATGTGTTCTTTTCCAAAACCACAATAATGCACACTAATACAACACACACATCCAAGTGGGTGTGGCGTGCGACATCTTTCAAACTAGTGATATAGTGCATCTTTGAAGTTGAATCCCAACATGCTTCTAGGGTTGTTGGACAGGGTTGGACACCACATGTTGGATTGGGATCATTGCATTTGTTCTTTTCCCAAACCACAATGATGCACACTGATACACACACATCCAAGTGGGTGTGGTGATGCAGCATATTTCAAACTCGTGATACAAAGCATGCTGCAGTTGAATCCCAGCATGCTGCTAGGGTTCCTGGACATGGTTGGACAACATATGCTGTAGTGGCATGTGTTCTTTTCCAAAACCACAATAATGCATGCTAACACACACACATCCAAGTGGGTGTGTTGATGCAGCATGTTTCAAACTGGTGATACAATGCATGCTGCAGTTGAATCCCAGCATACTGCTAGGGTTCTTGGACATGGTTGGACACCACATGCCGAAGTGAAACCATTGCATGAGTTATTTTCCAAAACCATAATGTTGCACATTGATACACACACACACACATCCAAGTAGGTGTGGTGATGCAACATCTTTCAAACTGGTGATACAATGCATCATGTAGTTGAATCCCAGCATGCAGCTAGGGTGCCTGGACATGGTTGGACACCACATGCTGGAGTGGCATAATTGCATGTGTTCTATTCCAAAACCACAATGATACACACTAACACAAACATATCCAAGTGGGTGTTGTGATGTAGCATCTTTCAAACTGGTGATACAATGCATGCTGCAGTTGAATGCCAACATGCTGCTAGGGTTCCTGGACATTGTTGGACACCACATGGTAGAGTGGCTTCATTGCATGTGTTCTTTTCCAAAACCATAATGATGCACACTAATACACAGACACATCCAAGTGGGTGTGGCGATGCAGGATCTTCCAAACTAGTGATAGAATGCATGCTGCAGTTGAATCCCAGCATGTTGCTAGGGTTGTTAGACATGGTTGGACACCACATGCTGGAGTGGCATCATTGCATGTGTTATTTTCCAAAACCACAATGATGCACACTGATACACACACATCCAATTGGGTGTGGTGATGCATCATCTTAAAAACTGGTGATACAATGCATGTTGTAGTTGAATGCTAGCATGCTTCCGGGTTCCTGGAGATGGCTAGATAACACATGCTGGAGTGGCATCATTGCATGTGTTCTTTTCCAAAACCACAATGATGCACACTGACACACACACACACATCCAAGTGGGTGTGGTGATGCCGCATCTTTCAAACTGGTGATACAATGCATGCTGTAGTTAAATCCCAACATGTTGCTAGGGTTCCTAGACATGGTCGGTCACCTAATGCTGGAGTGGCATCATTGCATGAGTTATTTTCCAAAACCACAATGATGCACACTAATGCACACACACACATCCAAGTGGGTGTTGTGATGCAGCATCTTTCATACTAGTGATACAATGCATGCTGCAGTTCAATCCCAGCATGCTGCTAGGGTTCCTGGACATGGTTGGACACCACATGCTGGAGTGGCATCATTGCATGTGTTCGTTCCAAAACCACAATGATGCACACCGATACAACACACACATCCAAGTGGGTACGGTGATGCAGAATCTTTCATACCGGTGATACAATGCATGCTGTAGTTGAATCCTAGCATGCTGCTAGGGTTCCTAGAGATGGCTGGATATCACATGCTGGAGTGGCATCACTGCATGTGTTCTTTTCCAAAACCACAATGATGCAGACTAACACATACACACACATCCAAGTGTGTGGTGATGCCGCATCTTTCAAACTGCTGATACAATGCATGCTGTAGTTGACTTCCAACATGCTGCTAGGGTTCCTCGACATGGTCGCTCACGACATGCTGGAGTGGCATCATTGCATGAGTTCTTTTCCAAAACCACAATGATGCACACTAAGACACACACACACATCCAAGTGGGTGTGGTGATGCAGCATCTTTCAAACTGGTGATATAATGCATTTGTAGTTGAATCCCAGCATGCTGCTAGGGTTCCTGGACATGGTTGGACACCACATGCTAGAGTGGCATCATTGCATGTGTTCTTTTGCAAAACCACAATGATGCACACTAATACAACACACACATCCTATTGGGTGTGGCGATGCAGCATCTTTCAAACTGGTGATATAGTGCATGCTGAAGTTGAATCCCAACATGTTGATAGGGTTGTTGGACATGGTTGGACACCACATGTTGGAGTGGTGATGCAGCATATTTCAAACTCGTGATACAAAGCATGCTGCAGTTGAATCCCAGCATGCTGCTAGGGTTCCTGGACATGTTTGGACAACATATGCTGTAGTGGCATCATTGCATATGTTCTTTTCCAAAACCACAATAATGCATGCTAACACACACACACATCCAAGTGGGTGTGGTGATGCAGCATCTTTCAAACTGGTGATACAATGCATGCTGCAGTTGAATCCTAGCATGCTACTAGGGTTCCTTGACATGGTTGGACACCACATGCTAGAGTGGCATCATTGCATGTGTTCTTTTCCAAAACCACCATCATGCACAATGATACACACACACATCAAAGTGGGTGTGGCAATGCAGCATCTTTCAAAGTGGTGATACAATGCATGCTGAAGTTGAATCCCCGCATGCTTCTAGGATTCCTGGACATGGTTGGACACCACATGCTGGAGTGGCATCATTGCATGTGTTCTTTTCCAAAACCACAATGATGCACACTGATACAACACACACATCCAAGTGGGTGTGGTGATGCAGAATCTTTGAAACTGGTGATACAATGCATGCTGAAGTTGAATCCTAGTATGCTTCTAGGGTTCCTGGACACGGTTGGACACCATATGTTGGAGTGGCATCATTGCATGTGTTTTTTTCCGAAACCACAATCATGCACACTAATATAAACACACATCCAAGTGGGTGTGGTGATGCAACATCTTTCAAACTGCCGATACAATGCATGCTACAGTTGAATCACAGCATGCTGCTAGGGTTCCTGGGCATGGTTGGACACCAAATGCTGGAGTGGCATCATTGCATGTGTTCTTTTACAAAACCAGAATGATGCACACTCATACACACACATCCATGTGGGTGTGGTGATGCAACATCTTTCAAACTAGTGATATAATACATGTTGTAGTTCAATACCAGCATGCTGCTAGGGTTCCTAGACATGGTTAGACACCACATGCTGGAGTGGCATCATTGTATGTGTTCTTTTCCAAAACCACAATGATGCACACTTATACACACACACATCCAAGTGGGTGTGGTGATGCAGCATCTTTCAAACTGGTGATGCAATGCATGATGCAGTTGAATCCCAACATGCTGCTAGGGTTCCTGGACATGGTCGGACGCCAAATGCTGGAGTGGCATCATTCCATGTGTTCTGTTCCAAAAGAACAATGATGCACACTAACACACACACATCCAAGTGGGTGTGGTGATGCAGCACCATTCAAACTAGTGATACAATGCATCTTAGCTTGAATGTGACATCTTGCTAGGGTTCCTGGACATGGTTGGATACCACATGCTAGAGTGGCGTCATTGCATGTGTTCTTTTCCAAAACCATAATGACGCACACTAATACACACACACATCCAAGTGGGTGTGGTGATGAAGCATCTTTCAAACTGGTGATACAATGCATGCTATAATTGAATCCCAGCATGCTGCTAGGGTTCTTGGACATGGTTGGACACCACATGCTGGGGTGGCATCATTGCATATGTTCTTTTCCAAAACCACAATGATGCACACGGATACACACACATTCAAGTGGGTGTGGTGATGCAGCATATTTCAAACTCGTGATACACTGCATGCTGCAGTTGAATCCAGCATGCTGCTTGGGTTCCTAGACATGGTTGGACACACATGCTAGAGTGGCATCATAGCATGTGTTCTTTTTGAAAACCACAATGATACACACTTATACACACACATCCAAGTGGGTGTAGTGATGCAGCATCTTTCAAACTAGTGATGCAATGAATGATGTAGTTGAATCCGAGCATGCTGCTAGGGTTCCTAGACATGGTTGTACAGCACATGCTGGAGTGGCATCATTGGATGTGTTCTTTTCCAAACCCACAATGATGCACACTGATACACACACACATCCAAGTTGGTGTGGTGATGCAGCATCTTTAAAACTGGTGATACAATGCATGCTGTAGTTGACACCCAACATGCTGCTAGGGTTCCTAGACATGGTCGGTCACCTCATGATGGAGTGGCATCATTACATGAGTTCTTTTCCAAAACCACAATGATGCACACTCATACACTCACACATCCAAGTGGGTGTGGTGATGCAGCATCTTTCAAACTGCTGATACAATGCATGCTGCAGTTGAATCCCAGCATGCTGCTAGGGTTCCTGGACATGATTGGACACCACATGCTGGAGTGGCATCATTGCATGTGTTCTTTTACAAAACCACAATGATGCACACTGATACAACACACACATCCAAGTGGGTGTGGCGATGCAACATCTTTAAAACTGGTGATACAGTGCATGCTGAAGTTGAATCCCAACATTCTTCTAGGGTTGTTGGACATGGTTGGACTCCACATGTTGGAGTGGCATCGTTGCATTTGTTCTTTTCCAAAACCACAATGTTGCACACTAATACACACACACATATCCAAGTGGGTGTGGTGATGTAGCATATTTCAAACTCGTGATACAAAGCATGCTGCAGATGAATCCCAGCATGCTGCTAGCGTTCCTGGACATGGTTGGACACCACATGCCGGAGTGGCATCATTGCATGTGTTCTTTTCCAAAACCACAATGATGCACACTAATACACACACACATCCAAGTGGGTGTGGTGATGTCGCATTGTTCAAACTGGTCATACAATGCATGCTGTAGTTGACTCCCAACATGCTGCTAGGGTTCCTAGACATGGTCGGTCACCTCATGCTGGAGTGGCATCATTACATGAGTTCTTTTCCAAAACCACAATGATGCACACTGATACGCACACACACATCAAAGTAGGTGTGGTGATGCAGCATATTTCAAACTAGTGGTACAATGCATGCTGCAGTTGAATCCCAACATACTTCTAGGGTTCCTGAACATGGTTGGACACCAAATGCTGGAGTGGCATCATTGCATGTGTTCTTTTCCAAAACCATAATGATGCAGAATAATACACAGACACACATCCAATTGGGTGTGGCGATGCAGCATCTTTCAAACTGGTGATACAATGCATGCTAGAGTTGAATCCTAGCATGCTTCTAGGGTTCCTAGACATGGTCGGCCACCACATGCTGGAGTGGCATCATTGCATGATTTCTTTTCCAAAACCACAATGATGAACACTAAGACACACACACATCCAAGTGGGTGTGTTGATGCAGCATCTTTCAAACTGGTGATACAGTGCATGTTGAAGTTGAATCCCAACATGCTGCTAGGGTTGTTGGACATGGTTGGACACCACAAGTTGGAGTGGCATCATTGCATTTGTTCTTTTCCAAAACCACAATGATGCACACTGTTACACACACACATCCAAGTGGGTGTGGTGATGCAGCATATTTCAAACTCGTAATTCAAAACGTGTTGTAGTTGAATCCCAGCATGCTGCTCGGGTTCCTGGACACGGTTGGACAACACATGCTGTAGTGGCATCATTCCATGTGTTATTTTCCAAAACCATAATAATGCACGCTAACACACACACACACACATCCAAGTGGGTGTGGTGATGCAACATCTTTCAAACTAGTGATACAATGCATGCTGCATTTGAATCCCAGCATGCTGCTATGATTCCTAGACATGGTTGGACACCACATGCCGGAGTGGCATCATTGCATGTGTTATTTTCCAAAACCATAATGTTGCACAGTGATACACACACAGATCCAAGTGGGTGGGGGGATGCAACATCTTTCAAACTGGTGATACAATGCATGCTGCAATTGAATCCCAGCATGCTGCTAGGGATCCTGGACATGGTTGGATACCACAAGATGGAGTGGCATCATTGCATGTGTTCTTTTCCAAAACCACAATGATGCACACTAACACACACACACACACATATCCAAGTGGGTGTGGTGATCTCGCATCTTTCAAACTTGTGATACAACACATGATGTATTTGACTCCCAACATGCTGCTAGGGTTCCTAGATATGGTCGGTCACCTCATGCTGGAGTGGCGTCATTGCATGAGTTCTTTTCCAAAACCACAATGATGCACACTGATACAGCACACACATCCAAGTGGGTGTGGTGATGCAGCATCTTTCAAACTGATACTGCATCAAGTTGAATCCCAACATGCTGCTAGGGTTGTTGGACATGGTTGGACACCACAAGTTGGAGTGGCATAATTGCATTTGTTCTTTTCCAAAACCACAATGATGCACACCGACACACACACACATGCTAGTACGTGTGGTGATGCAGCATATTTCAAACTCGTGATACAAAGCATGCTACAGTTGAATCCCAACATGTTGCTTGGGTTCGTAGACATAGTTGGACACCACATGCTAGAGTGGCATCATTGCATGTGTTCTTTTCCAAAACCACAATGATGCATACTGATACACACACACATCCAAGTTGTTGTGGTCATGTAGCATCTTTAAAACTGGTGATACAATGCATGTTGTAGTTGAATCCTAGCATGATGCTTGGGTTCCTGGAGATGGCTAGATAACACATGCTGGAGTGGAATCATTGCATGTGTTCTTTTCCAAAGCCACAGTGATGCACACTAACACACACACACATCCAAGCGGGTGTGGTGATGCCGCATCTTTCAAACTGGTGATACAATCCATGTTGTAGTTGACTCCCAACATGCTTCTTGGGTTCCTAGACATGGTCGGTCACCACATGCTGGAGTGGCATCATTGCATGAGTTCTTTTCCAAAACCACAATGATGAACACTAAGACACACACACATCCAAGTGGGTGTGGTGATGCAGCATCTTTCAAACTGGTGATACAGTGCATGCTGAAGTTGAATCCCAACATGCTGCTAGGGTTGTTGGACATGGTTGGACACCACAAGTTGGAGTGGCATCATTGCATTTGTTCTTTTCCAAGACCACAATGATGCACACCGACACACACACACATCCAAGTGGGTGTGGTGATGCAGCATATTTCAAACTGGTGATACAAAACATGCTACAGTTGAATCCCAGCATGTTGCTTGGGTTCCTAGACATTGTTGGACACCACATGCTGGAGTGGCATCATTGCATGTGTTTTTTTCCAAAACCACAATGATGCACACTGATACACACACACATCCAAGTTGCTGTGGCGATGTAGCATCTTTAAAACTGGTGATACAATGCATGTTGTAGTTGAATCCTAGCATGCTGCTAGGGTTCCTGGAGATGGCTAGATAACACATGCTGGAGTGGAATCATTGCATGTGTTCTTCTCCAAAGCCACAGTGATGCACACTAACACACACACACATCCAAGGGTGTGGTGAGGCCGCATCTTTCAAACTGTGATACAATCCATGTGTAGTTGACTCCCAACATGCTTCTTGGGTTCCTAGACATGGTCGGTCACCACATGCTAGAGTGGCATCATTGCATGAGTTCTTTTCCAAAACCACAATGATGAACACTAAGACACACACATCCAAGTGGGTGTGGTGATGCAGCATCTTTCAAACTGGTGATACAGTGCATGCTGAAGTTGAATCCCAACATGCTGCTAGGGTTGTTGGACATGGTTGGACACCACAAGTTGGAGTGGCATCATTTCATTTGTTCTTTTCCAAAACCACAATGATGCACAACGATACACACACATCCAAGTGGGTGTGGTGATGCAGCATATTTCAAACTCGTGATACGAAGCATGCTGCAGTTGAATCCCATCATGCTGCTTGGGTTCCTGGAGATAGTTGGACACCACATGCTGGATGGCATCATTGCATGTGTTCTTTTCCAAAACCACAATGATGCACACTGATACAACACACACATCCAAGTGGGTGTGGTGATGCAGCAACTTTCAAACTGTTGATACAATGCATGTTGTAGTTGAATCCTAACATCTGCTAGGGTTCTGGAGATGGCTAGGTAACACATGCTAGAGTGGAATCATTGCATGTGTTCTTTTCCAAAGCCACAATGATGCACACTAACACACACACACATGCAAGGGTGTGGTGATGCCGCATCTTTCAAATCGGTGATACAATGCATGATGGAGTTGACTCCCATCATGCTGCTTGGGTTCCTAGAGATTGTCGGTCACCACATGCTGGAGTGGCATCATTGCATGAGTTCTTTTCCAAAACCACAATGATGAACACTAAGACATACACACATCCAAGTGGGTGTGGTGATGCAGCATCTTTCAAACTGGTGATGTAATGCATGCTGCAGTTAAATCCCAGCATGCTGCTAGGGTTCCTCGACATGGTCGGCCACCACATGCTGGAGTGGCATCATTGCATGATTTCTTTTCCAAAACCACAATGATGAACACTAAGACACACACATCCAAGTGGGTGTGGTGATGCAGCATCTTTCAAACTGGTGATACAGTGCATGCTGAAGTTGAATCCCAACATGCTTCTAGGGTTGTTGGACATGGTTGGACACCACAAGTTGGAGTGGCATCATTGCATTTGTTCTTTTACAAAACCACAATGATGCACACTGATACACACACACACATCCAAGTGGGTGGTGATGCAGCATATTTCAAACTCGTAATTCAAAAGCGTCTTGTAGTTGAATCCCAGCATGCTGCTCGGGTTCCTGGACACGGTTGGACAACACATGCTGTAGTGGCATCATTCCATGTGTTCTTTTCCAAAACCATAATAATGCACGCTAACACACACACACACATCCAAGTGGGTGTGGTGATGCAACATCTTTCAAACTAGTGATACAATGCATGCTGCATTTGAATCCCAGCATGCTGCTATGATTCCTAGACATGGTTGGACACCACATGCCGGAGTGGCATCAATGCATGTGTTCTTTTCCAAAACCATAATGTTGCACAGTGATACACACACAGATCCAAGTGGGTGGGGTGATGCAACATCTTTCAAACTGGTGATACAATGCATGCTGCAATTGAATCCCAGCATGCTGCTAGGGATCCTGGACGTGGTTGGATACCACAAGCTGGAGTGGCATCATTTCATGTGTTCTTTTCCAAAACCACAATGATGCACACTAACACACACACACATATCCAAGTGGGTGTGGTAATCTCGCATCTTTCAAACTTGTGATACAACGCATGATGTATTTGACTCCCAACATGCTGCTAGGGTTCCTAGACATGGTCGGTCACCTCATGCTGGAGTGGCGTCATTGCATGAGTTCTTTTCCAAAACCACAATGATGCACACTGATACAGCACACACATCCAAGTGGGTGTGGTGATGCAGCATCTTTCAAACTGGTGATACTGCATCTTTGAAGTTGAATCCCAACATCTTGCTAGGGTTGTTGGACATGGTTGGACACCACAAGTTGGAGTGGCATCATTGCATTTGTTCTTTTCCAAAACCACAATGATGCACACCGACACACACACACATCCAAGTGGGTGTGGTGATGCAGCATATTTCAAACTCGTGATACAAAGCATGCTACAGTTGAATCCCAGCATGTTGCTTGGGTTCGTAGACATAGTTGAACACCACATGCTAGAGTGGCATCATTGCATGTGTTCTTTTCCAAAACCACAATGATGCATACTGATACACACATCCAAGTTGCTGTGGTCATGTAGCATCTTTAAAACTGGTGATACAATGCATGCTGTAGTTGAATCCTAGCATGATGCTTGGGTTCCTGGAGATGGCTAGATAACACATGCTGGAGTGGAATCATTGCATGTGTTCTTTTCCAAAGCCATAGTGATGCACACTAACACACACACACATCCAAGCGGGTGTTGTGATGCCGCATCTTTCAAACTGGTGATACAATCCATGTTGTAGTTGACTCCCAACATGCTTCTTGGGTTCCTAGACATGGTCGGTCACCACATGCTGGAGTGGCATCATTACATGAGTTCTTTTCCAAAACCACAATGATGAACACTAAGACACACACACATCCAAGTGGGTGTGGTGATGCAGCATCTTTCCAACTGGTGATAGAGTGCATGCTAGGGTTGTTGGACATGGTTGGACACCACAAGTTGGAGTGGCATCATTGCATTTGTTCTTTTCCAAGACCACAATGATGCACACCGATACACACACACATCCAAGTGGGTGTGGTGATGCAGCATATTTCAAACTGGTGATACGAAGCATGTTGTAGTTGAATCCCAGCATCCGCTTGGGTTCTGGACATAGTTGGACACCACATGCTGGAGTGGCATCATTGCATGTGTTCTTTCCAAAACCACAATGATGCACACACACACACACATCCAAGTGGGTGTGGTGATGCAAAGATCTTTCAAACTGGTGATACAATGCATGTTGTAGTTGAATTCTAGCATGCTGCCAGGGTTCCTGGAGATGGCTAGATAACACATGCTAGAGTGGAATCATTGCATGTGTTCTTTTCCAAAGCCACAATGATGCACACTAACACACACACACATGCAAGCGGGTATGGTGATGCCGCATCTTTCAAACTGGTGATACAAAGCATGCTGTAGTTGACTCCCAACATGCTGCTTGGGTTCCTAGACATGGTCGGTCACCACATGCTGGAGTGGCATCATTGCATGAGTTCTTTTCCAAAACCACAATGATGAACACTAAGATAGACACACATCCAAGTGGGTGTGGTGATGCAGCATCTTTCAAACTGGTGATATAATGCATCTTTGATTGAATCCCAAAGATGTCGCTATGGTACCTAGACATGGTTGGACACCACATGCGGAGTGGCTTCAGTGCATTTGTTCTATTTTCCAAAACCACAATGATGCACACTGATACACACACACATCCAAGTGGGTGGGGTGATGCAACATCTTTCAAACTGGTGATACAATGCATCTTTAGCTTGAATCCAAAGATCTCGCTAGGGATCTGGACATGGTTGGATACCACATGCTGAGTGGCATCATTGCATGAGTTCTTTTCCAAAACCACAATGATGAACACTAAGATAGACACACATCCAAGTGGGTGTGGTGATATCACATCTTTCAAACTTGTGATACAACGCATGATGTATTTGATTCCCAACATGCTGCTAGGGTTCCTAGACATGGTCGGTCACCTCATGCTGGAGTGGCGTCATTGCATGAGTTCTTTTCCAAAACCACAATGATTCACACTGATACACACACATCCAAGTGGGTGTGGTGATGCAGCATCTTTCAAACTGGTGATACAATGCATGGTGCAATTGAATCTCAGCATGCTGCTAGGGTTCCTGGACATGGTTGGACACTACATGCAGGAGTGGCATCATTGCATGTGTTCTTTTCCAAAACCACAATGATGCACACTGATACACACACACAAATCCATGTGGGTGTGGTGATGCAGCATCTTTCAAACTGGTGATACAATGCATACTGAAGTTGAATCCCAGCACGCTTCTAGGGTTCCTGGACATGGTTGGACACCACATGTTGGAGTGGCATCATTGCATGTGTTCTTTTCCAAAACCACAATGATGCACACTGATACAACACACACATCCAAGTGCGTGTGGTGATGCAGAATCTTTCAAACCGGTGATACAATGCATGCTGTAGTTGAATCCTAGCATGCTGCTAGGGTTCCTGGAGATGGCTAGATATCACATGCTGGAGTGGCATCATTGCATGTGTTCTTTTCCAAAACCACAATTATGCACACTTACACACACATACACATCCAAGTGGGTGTGGTGATGCCGCATCATTCAAACTGGTGATACAATGCATGCTCTAGTTGACTCCAAACATGCTGCTAGGGTTCCTAGACATAGTCGGTCACCACATGCTAGAGTGGCATCATTGCAGGAGTTCTTTTCCAAAACCACAATGATGCACACTAAGAGACACACACATCCAAGTGGTTTTGGTGATGCAGCATCTCTCAAACTGGTGATACAATGCATGCTGCGGTTGAATCCCATCATGGTTCTAGGGTTCCTGGACATGGTTGGACACCACATGCTGGAGTGGCATCATTTCATGTGTTCGTTTCCAAAACCACAATGATGCACACTGATACAACACACACATCCAAGCGGGTGCGGTGATGCAGAATCTTTCTAACCGCTGATACAATGGATGATGTAGTTGAATCCTAGCATGCTTCTAGGGTTCCTGGAGATGGCTGGATATCACATGTTGGAGTGTCATCATTGCATGTGTTCTTTTCCAAAACCACAATGAGGCACACTAAGACACACACATACACATCCAAGTGGGTGTGGCGATGCAAAGATATTTCAAACTCGTGATACAAAGCATGTCATAGTTGAATCCCAAAGATGTCGCTAGGTTTGTTGGACATGGTTGGATACCACATGTTGGAGTGGGATCATTGCATTTGTTCTTTTCCCAAACCACAATGATGCACACTGATACACACACACATCCAAGTGGGTATGGTGATGCAGCATATTTCAAACTCGTGATACAAAGCATGCTGCAGTTGAATCCCAGCATGCTGCTAGGGTTCCTGGACATGGTTGGACACCACATGCTGGAGTGGCATCATTGCATGTGTTCTATTCCAAAACCACAATGATGCACACTAACACAAACACATCCAAGTGGGTGTTGTGATGCAGCATCTTTAGAACTAGTGATACAATGCATGCTGCAGTTGAATCCCAACATGCTGCTAGGGTTCCTGGACATTGTTGGACACCACATGGTAGAGTGGCGTCATTGCATGTGTTCTTTTCCAAAACCACAATGATTCACACTAATACAACACACACATCCAAGTGGGTGTGGTGATGCAGCATATTTCAAACTCGTGATACAAAGCATGCTGCACTTGAATCCCAGCATGCTGCTAGGGTTCCTGGACATGGTTGGACAACATATGCTGTAGTGGCATTATTGCATGTGTTCTTTTCCAAAACCACAATAATGCATGCTAACACACACACACACATCCAAGTGGGTGTGGTGATGCAGCATCTTTCAAACTGGTGATACAATGCATGCTCCAGTTGAATCCCAGCATGTTGCTAGGGTTCCTGGAAATGGTTGGACACCACATGCCGAAGTGGCATCATTGCATGTGTTCTTTTCCAAAACCACAATGTTGCACACTGATACACACACATCCAAGTAGGTGTGGTGATGCAACAACTTTCAAACTGGTGATACAATGCATGCTGTAGTTGAATCCCAGCATTCAGCTAGGGTGCCTAGGCATTGTTGGACACAACATGCTGGAGTGACAACATTGCATGTGTTCTATTCCAAAACCACAATGATGCACACTAACACAAACACATCCAAGTGGGTGTTGTGATGCAGCATCCTTAGAACTGGTGATACAATGCATGCTGCAGTTTAATCCCAACATGCTGCTAGGGTTGCTGGACATTGTTGGACACCACATGGTAGAGTGGAGTCATTGCATGTGTTCTTTTCCAAAACCACAATAATGCACACTAATACAACACACACATCCAAGTGGGTGTGGCGATGCAGCATCTTTCAAACTAGTGATATAGTGCATGCTGAAGTTGAATCCCAACATGCTTCTAGGGTTGTTGGACAGGGTTGGACACCACATGTTGGATTGGGATCATTGCATTTGTTCTTTTCCCAAACCACAATGATGCACACTGATACACACACATCCAAGTGGGTGTGGTGATGCAGCATATTTCAAACTCGTGATACAAAGCATGCTGCAGTTGAATCCCAGCATGCTGCTAGGGTTCCTGGACATGGTTGGACAACATATGCTGTAGTGGCATGTGTTCTTTTCCAAAACCACAATAATGCATGCTAACACACACACATCCAAGTGGGTGTGTTGATGCAGCATGTTTCAAACTGGTGATACAATGCATGCTGCAGTTGAATCCCAGCATACTGCTAGGGTTCTTGGACATGGTTGGACACCACATGCCGAAGTGAAACCATTGCATGAGTTATTTTCCAAAACCATAATGTTGCACATTGATACACACACACACATCCAAGTAGGTGTGGTGATGCAACATCTTTCAAACTGGTGATACAATGCATCATGTAGTTGAATCCCAGCATGCAGCTAGGGTGCCTGGACATGGTTGGACACCACATGCTGGAGTGGCATAATTGCATGTGTTCTATTCCAAAACCACAATGATACACACTAACACAAACATATCCAAGTGGGTGTTGTGATGTAGCATCTTTCAAACTGGTGATACAATGCATGCTGCAGTTGAATGCCAACATGCTGCTAGGGTTCCTGGACATTGTTGGACACCACATGGTAGAGTGGCTTCATTGCATGTGTTCTTTTCCAAAACCATAATGATGCACACTAATACACAGACACATCCAAGTGGGTGTGGCGATGCAGGATCTTCCAAACTAGTGATAGAATGCATGCTGCAGTTGAATCCCAGCATGTTGCTAGGGTTGTTAGACATGGTTGGACACCACATGCTGGAGTGGCATCATTGCATGTGTTATTTTCCAAAACCACAATGATGCACACTGATACACACACATCCAATTGGGTGTGGTGATGCATCATCTTAAAAACTGGTGATACAATGCATGTTGTAGTTGAATGCTAGCATGCTTCTGGGTTCCTGGAGATGGCTAGATAACACATGCTGGAGTGGCATCATTGCATGTGTTCTTTTCCAAAACCACAATGATGCACACTGACACACACACACACATCCAAGTGGGTGTGGTGATGCCGCATCTTTCAAACTGGTGATACAATGCATGCTGTAGTTAAATCCCAACATGTTGCTAGGGTTCCTAGACATGGTCGGTCACCTAATCTTTGGAGTGGCATCATTGCATGAGTTATTTTCCAAAACCACAATGATGCACACTAATGCACACACACATCCAAGTGGGTGTTGTGATGCAACATCTTTCATACTAGTGATACAATGCATCTTGCAGTTCAATCCCAACATCTCGCTAGGGTTCTGGACATGGTTGGACACCACATCTTTGGAGTGGCATCATTGCATGTGTTCGTTTCCAAAACCACAATGATGCACACTGATACAACACACACATCCAAGTGGATGGTGATGCGAATCTTTCATACCGGTGATACAATGCATGTAGTTGAATCCTAGCATGCTGCTAGGGTTCCTAGAGATGGCTGGATATCACATGCTGGAGTGGCATCACTGCATGTGTTCTTTTCCAAAACCACAATGTTGCAGACTAACACATACACACACATCCAAGTGTGTGTGGTGATGCCGCATCTTTCAAACTGCTGATACAATGCATGCTGTAGTTGACTTCCAACATGCTGCTAGGGTTCCTCGACATGGTCGCTCACGACATGCTGGAGTGGCATCATTGCATGAGTTCTTTTCCAAAACCACAATGATGCACACTAAGACACACACACACATCCAAGTGGGTGTGGTGATGCAGCATCTTTCAAACTGGTGATATAATGCATTTGTAGTTGAATCCCAGCATGCTGCTAGGGTTCCTGGACATGGTTGGACACCACATGCTAGAGTGGCATCATTGCATGTGTTCTTTTGCAAAACCACAATGATGCACACTAATACAACACACACATCCTATTGGGTGTGGCGATGCAGCATCTTTCAAACTGGTGATATAGTGCATGCTGAAGTTGAATCCCAACATGTTGATAGGGTTGTTGGACATGGTTGGACACCACATGTTGGAGTGGTGATGCAGCATATTTCAAACTCGTGATACAAAGCATGCTGCAGTTGAATCCCAGCATGCTGCTAGGGTTCCTGGACATGTTTGGACAACATATGCTGTAGTGGCATCATTGCATATGTTCTTTTCCAAAACCACAATAATGCATGCTAACACACACACACATCCAAGTGGGTGTGGTGATGCAGCATCTTTCAAACTGGTGATACAATGCATGCTGCAGTTGAATCCTAGCATGCTACTAGGGTTCCTTGACATGGTTGGACACCACATGCTAGAGTGGCATCATTGCATGTGTTCTTTTCCAAAACCACCATCATGCACAATGATACACACACACATCAAAGTGGGTGTGGCAATGCAACATCTTTCAAAGTGGTGATACAATGCATGCTGAAGTTGAATCCCAGCATGCTTCTAGGGTTCCTGGACATGGTTGGACACCACATGCTGGAGTGGCATCATTGCATGTGTTCTTTTCCAAAACCACAATGATGCACACTGATACAACACACACATCCAAGTGGGTGTGGTGATGCAGAATCTTTGAAACTGGTGATACAATGCATGCTGAAGTTGAATCCTAGTATGCTTCTAGGGTTCCTGGACACGGTTGGACACCATATGTTGGAGTGGCATCATTGCATGTGTTTTATTCCGAAACCACAATCATGCACACTAATATAAACACACATCCAAGTGGGTGTGGTGATGCAACATCTTTCAAACTGCCGATACAATGCATGCTAGCTTGAATCACAAAGATCTTTGCTAGGGTTCCTGGGCATGGTTGGACACCAAATGCTGGAGTGGCATCATTGCATGTGTTCTTTTACAAAACCAGAATGATGCACACTCATACACACACATCCATGTGGGTGTGGTGATGCAACATCTTTCAAACTAGTGATATAATACATGTTGTAGTTCAATACCAGCATGCTGCTAGGGTTCCTAGACATGGTTAGACACCACATGCTGGAGTGGCATCATTGTATGTGTTCTTTTCCAAAACCACAATGATGCACACTTATACACACACACACATCCAAGTGGGTGTGGTGATGCAGCATCTTTCAAACTGGTGATGCAATGCATGATGCAGTTGAATCCCAACATGCTGCTAGGGTTCCTGGACATGGTCGGACGCCAAATGCTGGAGTGGCATCATTCCATGTGTTCTGTTCCAAAAGAACAATGATGCACACTAACACACACACATCCAAGTGGGTGTGGTGATGCAGCACCATTCAAACTAGTGATACAATGCATACTGCAGTTGAATCGCAGCATGCTGCTAGGGTTCCTGGACATGGTTGGATACCACATGCTAGAGTGGCGTCATTGCATGTGTTCTTTTCCAAAACCATAATGACGCACACTAATACACACACACATCCAAGTGGGTGTGGTGATGAAGCATCTTTCAAACTGGTGATACAATGCATGCTATAATTGAATCCCAGCATGCTGCTAGGGTTCTTGGACATGGTTGGACACCACACGCTGTGTGGGCATCATTGCATATGTTCTTTTCCAAAACCACAATGATGCACACGGATACACACACATTCAAGTGGGTGTGGTGATGCAGCATATTTCAAACTCGTGATACACTGCATGCTGCAGTTGAATCCAGCATGCTGCTTGGGTTCCTAGACATGGTTGGACACACATGCTAGAGTGGCATCATAGCATGTGTTCTTTTTGAAAACCACAATGATACACACTTATACACACACATCCAAGTGGGTGTAGTGATGCAGCATCTTTCAAACTAGTGATGCAATGAATGATGTAGTTGAATCCGAGCATGCTGCTAGGGTTCCTAGACATGGTTGTACAGCACATGCTGGAGTGGCATCATTGGATGTGTTCTTTTCCAAACCCACAATGATGCACACTGATACACACACATCCAAGTTGGTGTGGTGATGCGCATCTTTAAACTGGTGATACAATGCATCTTTGTAGTTGACACCCAACATGCTGCTAGGGTTCCTAGACATGGTCGGTCACCTCATGATGGAGTGGCATCATTACATGAGTTCTTTTCCAAAACCACAATGATGCACACTCATACAATCACACATCCAAGTGGGTGTGGTGATGCAGCATCTTTCAAACTGCTGATACAATGCATGCTGCAGTTGAATCCCGGCATGCTGCTAGGGTTCCTGGACATGATTGGACACCACATGCTGGAGTGGTATCATTGCATGTGTTCTTTTACAAAACCACAATGATGCACACTGATACAACACACACATCCAAGTGGGTGTGGCGATGCAACATCTTTAAAACTGGTGATATTGCATCTTGAAGTTGAATCCCAACATTCTTCTAGGGTTGTTGGACATGGTTGGACTCCACATGTTGGAGTGGCATCGTTGCATTTGTTCTTTTCCAAAACCACAATGTTGCACACTAATACACACACACATATCCAAGTGGGTGTGGTGATGTAGCATATTTCAAACTCGTGATACAAAGCATGCTGCAGATGAATCCCAGCATGCTGCTAGCGTTCCTGGACATGGTTGGACACCACATGCCGGAGTGGCATCATTGCATGTGTTCTTTTCCAAAACCACAATGATGCACACTAATACACACACATCCAAGTGGGTGTGGTGATGTCGCATTGTTCAAACTGGTCATACAATGCATGCTGTAGTTGACTCCCAACATGCTGCTAGGGTTCCTAGACATGGTCGGTCACCTCATGATGGAGTGGCATCATTACATGAGTTCTTTTCCAAAACCACAATGATGCACACTGATACGCACACACACATCAAAGTAGGTGTGGTGATGCAGCATATTTCAAACTAGTGGTACAATGCATGCTGCAGTTGAATCCCAGCATACTTCTAGGGTTCCTGAACATGGTTGGACACCAAATGCTGGAGTGGCATCATTGCATGTGTTCTTTTCCAAAACCATAATGATGCAGAATAATACACAGACACACATCCAAGTGGGTGTGGCGATGCAGCATCTTTCAAACTGGTGATACAATGCATGCTAGAGTTGAATCCTAGCATGCTTCTAGGGTTCCTAGACATGGTTGGACACCACATGCTGGAGTGGCATCATTGCATGTGTTCTTTTCCGAAACCACAACGATGCACACTGATACAACACACACATCCAAGTAGGTGTGGTGATGCAGAATCTTTCAAACTGGTGATACAATGCATGCTAAAGTTGAATCCTAGGATGCTTCTAGGGTTCCTGGACATGGTTGGACACCACATGCCGGAGTGGCATCATTGCATGTGTTCTTTTCCGAAACCACAATCATGCACTGATACACACACATATCCATGTGGGTGTGGTGTGGTGATGCAACATCTTTCAAACTGGTGATACAATGCTTGCATGATGGAATCCCAGCATGTTGCTAGGGTTCTTGTGCATGGTTGGACACCAAATGCTGGAGTGTCATCATTGCACGTGCTCTTTTCCAAAACCACAATGATGCACACTCATACACACACTTCCAAGTGGGTGTGGTGATGCAACATCTTTCAAACTAGTGATATAATGTATGTTGCAGTTCAATCCCAGCATGCTGCTAGGGTTCCTGGACATGGTTGGACACCACATGCTAGAGTGGCATCATTGTATGTGTTCTTTTCCAAAACCACAATGATGCACACTTATACACACACATCCAAGTGGGTGTGGTGATGCAACATCTTTCAAAATGGTGATGCAATGCATGATGCAGTTGAATCCCAACATACTGCTAGGGTTCCTAGACATGGTTGGACACCACATGCTGGAGTGGCATCATTGCATGCGTTCTTTACCAAAAGCACAATGATGCACATTGACACACACGCACATCCAAGTGGGTGTGGTGATACAGCATCTTTCAAACTGATGATACAATGAATGTTGCAGTTGCATCCCAACGTGCTGCTAGGGTTCCTGGACATGGTTGGACACCACATGCTAGAGTGGCATCATTGCATGTGTTCTTTTACAAAACCACAATGATGCACACCGATACACACACACACATCCAAGTGGGTGTGGTGATGCAGCATATTTCAAACTCGTAATTCAAAACGTCTTTGTAGTTGAATCCAAAGATCTTTCGGGTTCCTGGACACGGTTGGACAACACATGCTGTAGTGGCATCATTCCATGTGTTCTTTTCCAAAACCATAATAATGCACGCTAACACACACACACACATCCAAGTGGGTGTGGTGATGCAACATCTTTCAAACTAGTGATACAATGCATGCTGCATTTGAATCCCAGCATGCTGCTATGATTCCTAGACATGGTTGGACACCACATGCCGGAGTGGCATCAATGCATGTGTTCTTTTCCAAAACCATAATGTTGCACAGTGATACACACACAGATCCAAGTGGGTGGGGTGATGCAACATCTTTCAAACTGGTGATACAATGCATGCTGCAATTGAATCCCAGCATGCTGCTAGGGATCCTGGACATGGTTGGATACCACAAGCTGGAGTGGCATCATTTCATGTGTTCTTTTCCAAAACCACAATGATGCACACTAACACACACACACATATCCAAGTGGGTGTGGTAATCTCGCATCTTTCAAACTTGTGATACAACGCATGATGTATTTGACTCCCAACATGCTGCTAGGGTTCCTAGACATGGTCGGTCACCTCATGCTGGAGTGGCGTCATTGCATGAGTTCTTTTCCAAAACCACAATGATGCACACTGATACAGCACACACATCCAAGTGGGTGTGGTGATGCAGCATCTTTCAAACTGGTGATACTGTGCATGCTGAAGTTGAATCCCAACATGCTGCTAGGGTTGTTGGACATGGTTGGACACCACAAGTTGGAGTGGCATCATTGCATTTGTTCTTTTCCAAAACCACAATGATGCACACCGACACACATCCAAGTGGGTGTGGTGATGCAGCATATTTCAAACTCGTGATACAAAGCATGCTACAGTTGAATCCCAGCATGTTGCTTGGGTTCGTAGACATAGTTGAACACCACATGCTAGAGTGGCATCATTGCATGTGTTCTTTTCCAAAACCACAATGATGCATACTGATACACACATCCAAGTTGCTGTGGTCATGTAGCATCTTTAAAACTAGTGATACAATGCATGCTGTAGTTGAATCCTAGCATGATGCTTGGGTTCCTGGAGATGGCTAGATAACACATGCTGGAGTGGAATCATTGCATGTGTTCTTTTCCAAAGCCATAGTGATGCACACTAACACACACACACATCCAAGCGGGTGTGGTGATGCCGCATCTTTCAACTGGTGATACAATCCATGTTGTAGTTGACTCCCAACATGCTTCTTGGGTTCCTAGACATGGTCGGTCACCACATGCTGGAGTGGCATCATTACATGAGTTCTTTTCCAAAACCACAATGATGAACACTAAGACACACACACATCCAAGTGGGTGTGGTGATGCAGCATCTTTCCAACTGGTGATAGAGTGCATGCTAGGGTTGTTGGACATGGTTGGACACCACAAGTTGGAGTGGCATCATTGCATTTGTTCTTTTCCAAGACCACAATGATGCACACCGATACACACACACATCCAAGTGGGTGTGGTGATGCAGCATATTTCAAACTGGTGATACGAAGCATGTTGTAGTTGAATCCCAGCATGCTGCTTGGGTTCCTGGACATAGTTGGACACCACATGCTGGAGTGGCATCATTGCATGTGTTCTTTTCCAAAACCACAATGATGCACACTGATACAACACACACATCCAAGTGGGTGTGGTGATGCAGCATCTTTCAAACTGGTGATACAATGCATGTTGTAGTTGAATTCGAGCATCTGCGGGGTTCCTGGAGATGGCTAGATAACACATGCTAGTGGAATCATTGCATGTGTTATTTTCCAAAGCCACAATGATGCACACTAACACACACACACATGCAAGCGGGTATGGTGATCGCATCTTTCAACCTGGTGATACTAAGCATGCTGTAGTTGAATCCCATCATGCTGCTTGGGTTCCTAGACATGGTCGGTCACCACATGCTGGAGTGGCATCATTGCATGAGTTCTTTTCCAAAACCACAATGATGAACACTAAGATAGACACACATCCAAGTGGGTGTGGTGATGCAGCATCTTTCAAACTGGTGATATAATGCATCTTAGCTTGAATCTGACATCTCGCTATGGTACCTTGACATGGTTGGACACCACATGCCGGAGTGGCATCATTGCATGTGTTCTTTTTCCAAAACCACAATGATGCACTGACACACACATCCAAGTGGGTGGGGTGATGCAACATCTTTCAAACTGGTGATACAATGCATGCTGCAGTTGAATCCCAGCATGCTGCTAGGGATCCTGGACATGGTTGGATACCACATGCTGGAGTGGCATCATTGCATGTGTACTTTTCCAAAACCACAATGATGCACACTAACACACACACACATATCCAAGTGGGTGTGGTGATATCACATCTTTCAAACTTGTGATACAACGCATGATGTATTTGATTCCCAACATGCTGCTAGGGTTCCTAGACATGGTCGGTCACCTCATGCTGGAGTGGCGTCATTGCATGAGTTCTTTTCCAAAACCACAATGATTCACACTGATACACACACATCCAAGTGGGTGTGGTGATGACATCTTTCAATGGTGATACAATGCATGGTGCAATTGAATCTCAGCATGCTGCTAGGGTTCCTGGACATGGTTGGACACTACATGCAGGAGTGGCATCATTGCATGTGTTCTTTTCCAAAACCACAATGATGCACACTGATACACACACACAAATCCATGTGGGTGTGGTGATGCAGCATCTTTCAAACTGGTGATACAATGCATACTGAAGTTGAATCCCAGCATGCTTCTAGGGTTCCTGGACATGGTTGGACACCACATGTTGGAGTGGCATCATTGCATGTGTTCTTTTCCAAAACCACAATGATGCACACTGATACAACACACACATCCAAGTGCGTGTGGTGATGCAGCATCTCTAAAACTGGTGATACAATGCATCTTGAAGTTGAATCCTAGCATCTTTAGGGTTCACAGAGATGGCTAGATATCACATGCTGGAGTGGCATCATTGCATGTGTTCTTTTCCAAAACCACAATTATGCACACTTACACACACATACACATCCAAGTGGGTGTGGTGATGCCGCATCATTCAAACTGGTGATACAATGCATGCTCTAGTTGACTCCAAACATGCTGCTAGGGTTCCTAGACATAGTCGGTCACCACATGCTAGAGTGGCATCATTGCAGGAGTTCTTTTCCAAAACCACAATGATGCACACTAAGAGACACACACATCCAAGTGGTTTTGGTGATGCAGCATCTCTCAAACTGGTGATACAATGCATGCTGCGGTTGAATCCCATCATGGTTCTAGGGTTCCTGGACATGGTTGGACACCACATGCTGGAGTGGCATCATTTCATGTGTTCGTTTCCAAAACCACAATGATGCACACTGATACAACACACACATCCAAGCGGGTGCGGTGATGCAGAATCTTTCTAACCGCTGATACAATGGATGATGTAGTTGAATCCTAGCATGCTTCTAGGGTTCCTGGAGATGGCTGGATATCACATGTTGGAGTGTCATCATTGCATGTGTTCTTTTCCAAAACCACAATGAGGCACACTAAGACACACACATACACATCCAAGTGGGTGTGGCGATGCAGCATATTTCAAACTCGTGATACAAAGCATGCTGCAGTTGAATCCCAGCATGCTGCTAGGTTTGTTGGACATGGTTGGATACCACATGTTGGAGTGGGATCATTGCATTTGTTCTTTTCCCAAACCACAATGATGCACACTGATACACACACACATCCAAGTGGGTATGGTGATGCAGCATATTTCAAACTCGTGATACAAAGCATGCTGCAGTTGAATCCCAGCATGCTGCTAGGGTTCCTGGACATGGTTGGACACCACATGCTGGAGTGGCATCATTGCATGTGTTCTATTCCAAAACCACAATGATGCACACTAACACAAACACATCCAAGTGGGTGTTGTGATGCAGCATCTTTAGAACTAGTGATACAATGCATGCTGCAGTTGAATCCCAACATGCTGCTAGGGTTCCTGGACATTGTTGGACACCACATGGTAGAGTGGCGTCATTGCATGTGTTCTTTTCCAAAACCACAATGATTCACACTAATACAACACACACATCCAAGTGGGTGTGGTGATGCAGCATATTTCAAACTCGTGATACAAAGCATGCTGCACTTGAATCCCAGCATGCTGCTAGGGTTCCTGGACATGGTTGGACAACATATGCTGTAGTGGCATTATTGCATGTGTTCTTTTCCAAAACCACAATAATGCATGCTAACACACACACACACACACACACATCCAAGTGGGTGTGGTGATGCAGCATCTTTCAAACTGGTGATACAATGCATGCTCCAGTTGAATCCCAGCATGTTGCTAGGGTTCCTGGAAATGGTTGGACACCACATGCCGAAGTGGCATCATTGCATGTGTTCTTTTCCAAAACCACAATGTTGCACACTGATACACACACATCCAAGTAGGTGTGGTGATGCAACAACTTTCAAACTGGTGATACAATGCATGCTGTAGTTGAATCCCAGCATTCAGCTAGGGTGCCTAGGCATTGTTGGACACAACATGCTGGAGTGACAACATTGCATGTGTTCTATTCCAAAACCACAATGATGCACACTAACACAAACACATCCAAGTGGGTGTTGTGATGCAGCATCCTTAGAACTGGTGATACAATGCATGCTGCAGTTTAATCCCAACATGCTGCTAGGGTTGCTGGACATTGTTGGACACCACATGGTAGAGTGGAGTCATTGCATGTGTTCTTTTCCAAAACCACAATAATGCACACTAATACAACACACACATCCAAGTGGGTGTGGCGATGCAGCATCTTTCAAACTAGTGATATAGTGCATGCTGAAGTTGAATCCCAACATGCTTCTAGGGTTGTTGGACAGGGTTGGACACCACATGTTGGATTGGGATCATTGCATTTGTTCTTTTCCCAAACCACAATGATGCACACTGATACACACATCCAAGTGGGTGTGGTGATGCAGCATATTTCAAACTCGTGATACAAAGCATGCTGCAGTTGAATCCCAGCATGCTGCTAGGGTTCCTGGACATGGTTGGACAACATATGCTGTAGTGGCATGTGTTCTTTTCCAAAACCACAATAATGCATGCTAACACACACACATCCAAGTGGGTGTGTTGATGCGATGTTTCAAACTGGTGATACAATGCATGCTGCAGTTGAATCCCAGCATACTGCTAGGGTTCTTGGACATGGTTGGACACCACATGCCGAAGTGAAACCATTGCATGAGTTATTTTCCAAAACCATAATGTTGCACATTGATACACACACACACACATCCAAGTAGGTGTGGTGATGCAACATCTTTCAAACTGGTGATACAATGCATCATGTAGTTGAATCCCAGCATGCAGCTAGGGTGCCTGGACATGGTTGGACACCACATGATGGAGTGGCATAATTGCATGTGTTCTATTCCAAAACCACAATGATACACACTAACACAAACATATCCAAGTGGGTGTTGTGATGTAGCATCTTTCAAACTGGTGATACAATGCATGCTGCAGTTGAATGCCAACATGCTGCTAGGGTTCCTGGACATTGTTGGACACCACATGGTAGAGTGGCTTCATTGCATGTGTTCTTTTCCAAAACCATAATGATGCACACTAATACACAGACACATCCAAGTGGGTGTGGCGATGCAGGATCTTCCAAACTAGTGATAGAATGCATCTTAGCTTGAATCGACATGTTGCTAGGGTTGTTAGACATGGTTGGACACCACATGCTGGAGTGGCATCATTGCATGTGTTATTTTCCAAAACCACAATGATGCACACTGATACACACACATCCAATTGGGTGTGGTGATGCATCATCTTAAAAACTGGTGATACAATGCATGTTGTAGTTGAATGCTAGCATGCTTCTGGGTTCCTGGAGATGGCTAGATAACACATGCTGGAGTGGCATCATTGCATGTGTTCTTTTCCAAAACCACAATGATGCACACTGACACACACACACACATCCAAGTGGGTGTGGTGATGCCGCATCTTTCAAACTGGTGATACAATGCATGCTGTAGTTAAATCCCAACATGTTGCTAGGGTTCCTAGACATGGTCGGTCACCTAATGCTGGAGTGGCATCATTGCATGAGTTATTTTCCAAAACCACAATGATGCACACTAATGCACACACACACATCCAAGTGGGTGTTGTGATGCAGCATCTTTCATACTAGTGATACAATGCATGCTGCAGTTCAATCCCAGCATGCTGCTAGGGTTCCTGGACATGGTTGGACACCACATGCTGGAGTGGCATCATTGCATGTGTTCGTTTCCAAAACCACAATGATGCACACTGATACAACACACACATCCAAGTGGGTACGGTGATGCAGAATCTTTCATACCGGTGATACAATGCATGCTGTAGTTGAATCCTAGCATGCTGCTAGGGTTCCTAGAGATGGCTGGATATCACATGCTGGAGTGGCATCACTGCATGTGTTCTTTTCCAAAACCACAATGATGCAGACTAACACATACACACACATCCAAGTGTGTGTGGTGATGCCGCATCTTTCAAACTGCTGATACAATGCATGCTGTAGTTGACTTCCAACATGCTGCTAGGGTTCCTCGACATGGTCGCTCACGACATGCTGGAGTGGCATCATTGCATGAGTTCTTTTCCAAAACCACAATGATGCACACTAAGACACACACACACATCCAAGTGGGTGTGGTGATGCAGCATCTTTCAAACTGGTGATATAATGCATTTGTAGTTGAATCCCAGCATGCTGCTAGGGTTCCTGGACATGGTTGGACACCACATGCTAGAGTGGCATCATTGCATGTGTTCTTTTGCAAAACCACAATGATGCACACTAATACAACACACACATCCTATTGGGTGTGGCGATGCAACATCTTTCAAACTGGTGATATAGTGCATGCTGAAGTTGAATCCCAACATGTTGATAGGGTTGTTGGACATGGTTGGACACCACATGTTGGAGTGGTGATGCAGCATATTTCAAACTAGTGATACAATGCATGTCAGCTTGAATCCAGCATCTGCTAGGGTTCTGGACATGTTTGGACAACATATGCTGTAGTGGCATCATTGCATATGTTCTTTCCAAAACCACAATAATGCATGCTAACACACACACACATCCAAGTGGGTGTGGTGATGCAGCTTCTTTCATACTGGTGATACAATGCATTCTGAAGTTGAATCCTAGCATGCTACTAGGGTTCCTTGACATGGTTGGACACCACATGCTAGAGTGGCATCATTGCATGTGTTCTTTTCCAAAACCACCATCATGCACAATGATACACACACACATCAAAGTGGGTGTGGCAATGCAGCATCTTTCAAAGTGGTGATACAATGCATGCTGAAGTTGAATCCCAGCATGCTTCTAGGGTTCCTGGACATGGTTGGACACCACATGCTGGAGTGGCATCATTGCATGTGTTCTTTTCCAAAACCACAATGATGCACACTGATACAACACACACATCCAAGTGGGTGTGGTGATGCAGAATCTTTGAAACTGGTGATACAATGCATGCTGAAGTTGAATCCTAGTATGCTTCTAGGGTTCCTGGACACGGTTGGACACCATATGTTGGAGTGGCATCATTGCATGTGTTTTATTCCGAAACCACAATCATGCACACTAATATAAACACACATCCAAGTGGGTGTGGTGATGCAACATCTTTCAAACTGCCGATACAATGCATGCTACAGTTGAATCACAGCATGCTGCTAGGGTTCCTGGGCATGGTTGGACACCAAATGCTGGAGTGGCATCATTGCATGTGTTCTTTTACAAAACCAGAATGATGCACACTCATACACACACATCCATGTGGGTGTGGTGATGCAACATCTTTCAAACTAGTGATATAATACATGTTGTAGTTCAATACCAGCATGCTGCTAGGGTTCCTAGACATGGTTAGACACCACATGCTGGAGTGGCATCATTGTATGTGTTCTTTTCCAAAACCACAATGATGCACACTTATACACACACACACATCCAAGTGGGTGTGGTGATGCAGCATCTTTCAAACTGGTGATGCAATGCATGATGCAGTTGAATCCCAACATGCTGCTAGGGTTCCTGGACATGGTCGGACGCCAAATGCTGGAGTGGCATCATTCCATGTGTTCTGTTCCAAAAGAACAATGATGCACACTAACACACACACATCCAAGTGGGTGTGGTGATGCAGCACCATTCAAACTAGTGATACAATGCATACTGCAGTTGAATCGCAGCATGCTGCTAGGGTTCCTGGACATGGTTGGATACCACATGCTAGAGTGGCGTCATTGCATGTGTTCTTTTCCAAAACCATAATGACGCACACTAATACACACACACATCCAAGTGGGTGTGGTGATGAAGCATCTTTCAAACTGGTGATACAATGCATGCTATAATTGAATCCCAGCATGCTGCTAGGGTTCTTGGACATGGTTGGACACCACATGCTGGGGTGGCATCATTGCATATGTTCTTTTCCAAAACCACAATGATGCACACGGATACACACACATTCAAGTGGGTGTGGTGATGCAGCATATTTCAAACTCGTGATACACTGCATGCTGCAGTTGAATCCAGCATGCTGCTTGGGTTCCTAGACATGGTTGGACACACATGCTAGAGTGGCATCATAGCATGTGTTCTTTTTGAAAACCACAATGATACACACTTATACACACACATCCAAGTGGGTGTAGTGATGCAGCATCTTTCAAACTAGTGATGCAATGAATGATGTAGTTGAATCCGAGCATGCTGCTAGGGTTCCTAGACATGGTTGTACAGCACATGCTGGAGTGGCATCATTGGATGTGTTCTTTTCCAAACCCACAATGATGCACACTGATACACACACACATCCAAGTTGGTGTGGTGATGCAGCATCTTTAAAACTGGTGATACAATGCATGCTGTAGTTGACACCCAACATGCTGCTAGGGTTCCTAGACATGGTCGGTCACCTCATGATGGAGTGGCATCATTACATGAGTTCTTTTCCAAAACCACAATGATGCACACTCATACAATCACACATCCAAGTGGGTGTGGTGATGCAGCATCTTTCAAACTGCTGATACAATGCATGCTGCAGTTGAATCCCGGCATGCTGCTAGGGTTCCTGGACATGATTGGACACCACATGCTGGAGTGGCATCATTGCATGTGTTCTTTTACAAAACCACAATGATGCACACTGATACAACACACACATCCAAGTGGGTGTGGCGATGCAACATCTTTAAAACTGGTGATACAGTGCATGCTGAAGTTGAATCCCAACATTCTTCTAGGGTTGTTGGACATGGTTGGACTCCACATGTTGGAGTGGCATCGTTGCATTTGTTCTTTTCCAAAACCACAATGTTGCACACTAATACACACACACATATCCAAGTGGGTGTGGTGATGTATATTTCAAACTCGTGATACAAAGCATGCTGCAGATGAATCCCAGCATGCTAGCGTTCCTGGACATGGTTGGACACCACATGCCGGAGTGGCATCATTGCATGTGTTCTTTTCCAAAACCACAATGATGCACACTAATACACACACACATCCAAGTGGGTGTGGTGATGTCGCATTGTTCAAACTGGTCATACAATGCATGCTGTAGTTGACTCCCAACATGCTGCTAGGGTTCCTAGACATGGTCGGTCACCTCATGCTGGAGTGGCATCATTACATGAGTTCTTTTCCAAAACCACAATGATGCACACTGATACGCACACACACATCAAAGTAGGTGTGGTGATGCAGCATATTTCAAACTAGTGGTACAATGCATGCTGCAGTTGAATCCCAGCATACTTCTAGGGTTCCTGAACATGGTTGGACACCAAATGCTGGAGTGGCATCATTGCATGTGTTCTTTTCCAAAACCATAATGATGCAGAATAATACACAGACACACATCCAAGTGGGTGTGGCGATGCAGCATCTTTCAAACTGGTGATACAATGCATGCTAGAGTTGAATCCTAGCATGCTTCTAGGGTTCCTAGACATGGTTGGACACCACATGCTGGAGTGGCATCATTGCATGTGTTCTTTTCCGAAACCACAACGATGCACACTGATACAACACACACATCCAAGTAGGTGTGGTGATGCAGAATCTTTCAAACTGGTGATACAATGCATGCTAAAGTTGAATCCTAGGATGCTTCTAGGGTTCCTGGACATGGTTGGACACCACATGCCGGAGTGGCATCATTGCATGTGTTCTTTTCCGAAACCACAATCATGCACAACGATACACACACACATATCCATGTGGGTGTGGTGTGGTGATGCAGCATCTTTCAAACTGGTGATACAATGCTTGCTACAGTGGAATCCCAGCATGTTGCTAGGGTTCTTGTGCATGGTTGGACACCAAATGCTGGAGTGTCATCATTGCACGTGCTCTTTTCCAAAACCACAATGATGCACACTCATACACACACTTCCAAGTGGGTGTGGTGATGCAACATCTTTCAAACTAGTGATATAATGTATGTTGCAGTTCAATCCCAGCATGCTGCTAGGGTTCCTGGACATGGTTGGACACCACATGCTAGAGTGGCATCATTGTATGTGTTCTTTTCCAAAACCACAATGATGCACACTTATACACACACATCCAAGTGGGTGTGGTGATGCAACATCTTTCAAAATGGTGATGCAATGCATGATGCAGTTGAATCCCAACATACTGCTAGGGTTCCTAGACATGGTTGGACACCACATGCTGGAGTGGCATCATTGCATGCGTTCTTTACCAAAAGCACAATGATGCACATTGACACACACGCACATCCAAGTGGGTGTGGTGATACAGCATCTTTCAAACTGATGATACAATGAATGTTGCAGTTGCATCCCAACGTGCTGCTAGGGTTCCTGGACATGGTTGGACACCACATGCTAGAGTGGCATCATTGCATGTGTTCTTTTACAAAACCACAATGATGCACACCGATACACACACAAATCCAAGTGGGTGTGGCGATGTAGGATCTTCCAAACTGGTGATAGAATGCATGCTGTAGTTGAATCCCAGCATGCTGCTAGGCTTGCTGGACATGGTTGGACACCTCATGCTGGAGTGGCATCATTGCATGTGTTCTTTTCCAAAACCACAACGATGCACACTGATACACACACACATCGAATTGGGTGTGGTGATGCAGCATCTTTAAAACTGGTGATAAAATGCATGCTTTAGTTGAATCCCAACATGCTGCTAGGGTTCCTGGAAATGGTTGGATAACACATGCTAGAGTGGCAACATTACATGTGTTCTTTTCCAAAACCACAATGATGCAAAATAACACAGACACATCCAAGTGGGTGTGGTGATGCCGCATCTTTCAAACTAGTGATACAATGCATGTTGTAGTTGAATCCTCGCATGTGGCTAGGGTTCCTAGACATGGTTGTACAGAACATGCTGGAGTGGCATTACTGCATGTGTTCTTTTTCAAAACCACAATGATGCACACTGATACACACACACATCCAAGTTGGTGTGGTGATGCAGCATCTTTAAAACTGGTGATACAATCCATGCTGCAGCTGAATCCTAGCATGCTGCTAGGGTTCCTGGAGATGGTTGGATAACACATGCTGGAGTGGCATCACTGCATGTGTTCTTTTCCAAAACCACAATGATTCACACTGATAACACATCCAGGTGGGTGTGGCGATGCAGCATCTTTCAAACTGGTGATACAGTGCATGCTAAAGTTGAATCCCCACATGCTGCTAGGGTTGTTGGACATGGTTGGACACTACATGTTGGAGTGGCATTATTGCATTTGTTCTTTCCAAAACCACAATGATGCACACAGATACACACACATACATCCAAGTGGGTGTGGTGATGCAGCATATTTCAAACTCGTGATACAAAGCATGTTGTAGTTGAATCCTAGCATGTTGCTAGGGTTCCTGGACATGGTTGGACAACACATGCTGTAGTGGCATCATTGCATATATTCTTTTCCAAAACCACAATAATTCACGCTAGCACAGACACACATCCAAGTGGGTGTGGTGATGCAGCATCTTTCAAACTGGTGATACAATCCATGTTGTAGTTGAATCCCAGTATGCTGTCAGGGTTCCTGGCCATGGTTGGACACCACATGCCGGAGTGGCATTATTGCATGTGTTCTTTTCCAAAACCACGATGTTGCACACTGATACACACACACATCCAAGTGGGTGTGGTGATGCAGCATCTTTCAAACTGGTGATACAATGCATGCTGAAGTTGAATCCCAACATGCTGCTTGGGTTCCTTTACATGGTTGGACACCACATGCTAGTGTGGCGTCATTGCATGTGTTCTTTTCCAAAACCATAATGATGCACACACACATCCAAGTGGGTGTGGTGATGCAGCATCTTTCAAACTGGTGATACAATGCATGATGCATTTGAATCCTAGCATGCTACTAGGGTTCCTGGACATGTTTGTACACCACATGCTGGAGTCGCATCATTGCATGTGTTCTTTTCCAAAACCACAATGATGCCCACTGATACAATACACACATCCAAGTGGGTGTGGTGATGCGGAATCTTTCAAACTGGTGATACAATGCATGCTGAAGTTGAATCCCAGCATGCTTCTAGGGTTCCTGGACATGGTTGGACACCACATGCTGGAGTGGCATCATTGCATGTGTTCTTTTCCGAAACCACAATCATGCACACTCATACACACACATCCAAGTGGGTGTGGTGATGCAACATCTTTCAGACTAGTGATATAATGTATGCTGCAGTTGAATCCTAGCATGCTGCTAGGGTTCCTTGACATGGTTGGACACCACATGCTAGAGTGGCATCATTGTATGTGTTATTTTATAAAACCACAATGATGCACACTTATACACACACACATCCAAGTGGGTGTGGTGATGCAACATCTTTCAAACTAGTGATGCAATGCATGATGCAGTTGAATCCCAGTATACTGCTATGATTCCTGAACATGGTTGGACACCACATGCTGGAGTGGCATGATTGCATGCGTTCTTTTCCAAAAGCACAATTATGCACATTGACACACACGCACATCCAAGTGGGTGTGGTGATGCAGCATCTTTCAAACTAGTGATACAATGAATCCTGCAGTTGAATCCCAGCATGCTGCTAGTGTTCCTAGACATGGTTGGACACCACATGCTGGAGTGATAGCATTGCATGTGTTCTTTTCCAAAACCACAATGATGCACACCGATACACACACATCCAAGTGGGTGTGGCGATGCAGGATCTTCCAAACTGGTGATAGAATGCATGCTGCAGTTGAATCCCAGCATGCTGCTAGGGTTGTTGGACATGGTTGGACACCTCATGCTGGAGTGGCATCATTGCTTGTGTTCTTTTCCAAAACCACAACGATGGACACTGGTACACACACATCTAATTGGGTGTGGTGATGCAGCATCTTTAAAACTGGTGATAAAATGCATGCTTTAGTTGAATCCCAGCATGCTGCTAGGGTTCCTAGAAATGGTTGGATAACACATGTTGGAGTGGCATCATTGCATGTGTTCTTTTCCAACACCACAATGATGCACAATAAAATACACACACACATCCAAGAAGGTGTGGTGATGCCGCATCTTTCAAACTGGTGATACAATGCATGTTGTAGTTGAATCCTAGCATGCTGCTAGCGTTCCTAGACATGGTTGTACATCACATGCTGGAGTGGCATCATTGCATGTGTTCTTTTTCAAAACCACAATGATGCACACTGATACACACACATCCAAGTTGGTGTGGTGATGCAGAATCTTTAAAACTGGTGATACAATGCATGTTGTAGTTGAATCCTAGCATGCTGCTAGGATTCCTGGAGATGGATGGATAACACATGCTGGAGTGGCATCATTGCATGTGTTCTTTTCCAAAACCATAATGATGCAGACTAATACACAGACACACATCCAAGTGGGTGTGGCGATGCAGCATCTTTCAAACTGGTGATACAATGCATGCTGGAGTTGAATCCCAGCATGCTTCTAGGGTTCCGAGACATGGCTGGACACCACATGCTGGAGTGGCATCATTGCATGTGTTCTGTTCCAAAACCACAACGACACACACTGGTACAACACACACATCCAAGTAGGTGTGGTGATGCATAATCTTTCAAACTGGTCATACAATGCATGCTGAAGTTGAATCCTAGCATGCTTCTAGGGTTCCTGGACATGGTTGGACACCACATGCCGGAGTGGCATCATTGCATGTGTTCTTTTCCGAAACCACAATCATGCACAACGATACACACACACATATCCATGTGGGTGTGGTATGGTGATGCAGCATCTTTCAAACTAGTGATACAATGCATGCTACAGTTGAATCCCAGCATGCTGCCAAGGTTCTTGGCATGGTTGGACACCAAATGTTGGAGTGGCATCATTGCATGTGTTCTTTTCCAAAACCACAATGATGCACACTCATACACACACTTCCAAGTGGGTGTGGTGATGAAACATCTTTCAAACTAGTGATATAATGTATGTTGCAGTTCAATCCCAGCATGCTGCTAGGGTTCCTGGACATGGTTGGACACCACATGCTAGAGTGGCTTCATTGTATGTGTTCTTTTCCAAAACCACAATGATGCACACTTATACACACACATCCAAGTGGGTGTGGTGATGCAACATCTTTCAAAATGGTGATGCAATGCATGATGCAGTTGAATCCCAACATACTGCTAGGGTTCCTTGACATGGTTGGACACCACATGCTGGAGTGGCATCATTGCATGTGTTCTTTACCAAAAGCACAATGATGCACATTGACACACACGCACATCCAAGTGGGTGTGGTGATACAGCATCTTTCAAACTGATGATACAATGAATGTTGCAGTTGCATCCCAACGTGCTGCTAGGGTTCCTGGACATGGTTGGACAGCACATGCTAGAGTGGCATCATTGCATGTGTTCTTTTACAAAACCACAATGGTGCACACTAACACACACACATCCAAGTGGGTGTGGTGATGCAAAATCTTTCAAACTGGTGATACAATGCATGCTGTAGTTGAATCCCAGCATTCTGCTTGGGTTCCTGGACATGGTTTGTCACCACATGCTAGAGTGGCGTCATTGCATGTGTTCTAATCCAAAACAATAATGATGAACACTAATACACACACAGACATCCAAGTGGGTGTGGTGATGCAGCATCTTTCAAACTGGTGATGCAATGCATGATGCAGTTGAATCCCAGCATGCTGCTAGGGTTCCTAGACATGGTTGTACATCACATGCTTGAGTAGCATCATGGAATGTGTTCTTTCCCAAAACCACAATGATGCACACTGATACACGCACACATCCAAGTGGGTGTGGTGATGCAGCATCTTTCAAATTGGTGATACAATGCATGCTGGAGTTGAATCCCAGCATGCTGCTAGGGTTCCTGGTGATGGTTGGACACCACATGCTAGAGTGGCATCATTGCATGTGTTCTTTTAAAAAACCACAATGATGCACACTGATACAACACACAAATCAAAGTGGGTGTTGCGATGCAACATCTTTCAAACTGCTGATACAGTGCATGCTAAAGTTGAATCCCAACATGCTTCTTGGGTTGTGGTACATGGTTGGACACCACATGTTGGAGTGGCATCGGTGCATTTGTTCTTTTCCAAAACCACAATGATGCACACTGATACACACACACATCTAAGTGGGTGTGGTGATGTAGCATATTTCAAACTCGTGATACAAAGCATGCTGCAGTTGAATCCCAGCATGCTGCTAGGGTTCCTGGACATGGTTCGACACCACAAGCCGGAGTGGCATCATTGCATGTGTTCTTTTCCAAAACCACAATGTTGCACACTAATACACACACATCCAAGTTGGTGTGGTGATGCAACATCTTTAAAACTGGTGATACAATGCATGTTGTAGTTGAATCCTAGCATGCTGCTAGGGTTCCTGGAGATGGCTGGATAACACATGCTGGAGTGGCATCATTCCATGTGTTCTTTTCAAAAACCACGATGATGCACACTGACACACACACATCCAAGTGGGTGTGGTGATGCCGCATCTTTCAAACTGGTCATACAATGCATGCTGTAGTTGACCCCCAACATGCTGCTAGGGTTCCTAGACATGGTCGGTCACCTCATGCTGGAGTGGCATCATTGCATGAGTTCTTTTCCAAAACCACAATGATGCACACTGATACACACACATCCAAGTGGGTCTGGTGATGCAGCATCTTTAAAACTAGTGATACAATGCATGCTGCCGTTGAATCCCAGCATGCTTCTAGTGTTCCTGAACATGGTTGGACACCAAATGCTAGAGTGGCATCATTGCATGAGTTCTTTTCCAAAACCACAACGATGCACACTTATATACACACACATGCAAGTGGGTGTGGCGATGCAACATCTTTCAAACTGGTGATGCAATGCATGATGCAGTTGAATCCCAACAACTGCTAGGGTTCCTGGACATGGTTGGACACCACATGTTGGAGTGGCATCATTGCATGCATTCTTTTCCAAATGCACAAAGATGCACATTGACACATACGCACATCCAAGTGTGTGTGGTGATGCAGCATCTTTCAAACTGGTGATACAATGAATGCTGTAGTTGAATCCCAACATGTTGCTTGGGTTCCTGGACATCGTTGGACACCACATGCTAGAGTGGCAACATTGCATGTGTTGTTTTCCAAAACCACAATGATGCACACGGATACTTACACACATCCAAGTGGGTGTGGCGATGCAGGATCTTCCAAACTAGTTATAGAATGCATGATGCAATTGAATCCCAGCATGCTGCTAGGGTTGTTGGACATGGTTGGACACCTCATGCTGGAGTGGCATCATTGCATGTGTTCTTTTCCAAAACCACAACGATGCACACTGATACACACACACATCTAATTGGGTGTGGTGATGCAGCATCTTTAAAACTGGTGATAAAATGCATGCTTTAGTTGAATCCCAGCATGTTTCTAGGGTTCCTGGAAATGGTTGGATAACACATGCTGGAGTGGCATCATTGCATGTGTTCTTTTCCAAAACCACAATGATGCTCAATAACACACACACACATCCAAGTGGGTGTGGTGATGCCGCATCTTTCAAACTGGTGGTATAATGCATGTTGTAATTGAATCCTAGCATGTTGCTAGGGTTCCTAGACATGGTTGTAAAGCACATGCTGGAGTGGCATCATTGCATGTGTTCTTTTCGAAAACCACAATGATGCACACTGATACACACACATCCAAATTGGTGTGGTGATGCAGCATGTTTAAAACTGGTGATACAATGCATGCTGTAGTTGAAACCTAGCATGCTGCTAGGGTTCCTGGAGATGGCTGGATAACACATGTTGTAGTGGCATCATTGCATGTGTTCTTTTCCAAAACCACAATGATACACACTGACACACACACACACATCCAAGTGGATGTGGTGATGCCGCATCTTTCAAACTGGTGATACAATGCATGCTGTAGTTGACTACCGACATGCTGCTTGGGTTCCTAGACATGGTCGGTCACCACATGCTAGAGTGGCAGCATTGCGTGATTCCTTTTCCAAAACCACAATTATGCACACTGATACACACACACACATCCAAGTGGGTGTGGTGATGCAGCATCTTTCAAACTAGTGACACTACAAGAGGACCCATCCTAAAACAACACATTTATCTATATCTAAGTGTCCATATAGGCGTTGCTAACGCATGTACCAACAGATTAAAATGCGTTGCGTTTTTGGGCGTTGCAAGGGTACAATGCAAAGCATATAGATCCGTTGGTAACCAATGAATTAAGTGTTGCAAATCAGCAACAAAGTTCAATCAACGGTTGTATGCGTTGGCAGTCTATATAGAAGGATTAAACCTTTTAGGTGAAATTAAATATGATTTTGTTATGAAAATAAATTATTTTATGGAGTGCATAGTTTTTGCACTTCAATCTTTTTTCTCGGCAAGAGAATATAATTTAGAAGAGACATGGCATGGCACATCACAGTCATATGTAAAGAAACGAGTCAATGTATCATATTTGAATAACTGTCAGAATACATAATTTTTTTGGGGTACATCGCGTACAATCTTGATCCAAAATATGACAATTTAACTACTATTAGATACATTCCTGCTAATATTCTGCCTTCAGATATGTTCACAGCTCCTATCTGATATAGCACGTCGTTGTTGATCTGAGGGTCCTGCAATAAACAAAATTCCTATTTCATTATCAAAGTGGGAAAAGCTGGAAGGGTAAGTGAACCCAATTACTACTTGTGGAAAACAAAGGAGGGAACGGAGACAAATGATCAATACTCTCGTATCAACTTCACCGATTAAATACTTATCAGTGTGAGACTTATCGTTTTTAGCGTCTGTTTCTCCTTAGCAGTCAAATGATGTCTTGAAGATATAGAGCTGCGCAGGGAATGATGAACTATTAGCACCAGAAATTAAAAGTCTATTAGTATACGCCTAACCAGCTAGACGATCCATGACAAAGTTCTTCATGAAGCTTATGTTTGACTGCACTCGCAATATGCTTATTATTAACTGTTGCAACATTTAAATAACCAGATTGAGTGTTGATTAAGTATCAAAGCAAAAGAAAAATCTTCACAGCTAGGAATAATTACAACAACAAACAAGTATTTTTTGATAAACATGATAAACTACAACTACTCCCTCCAACCCATATTAGTTGACTTAGATTTATCTAGATACGAATATATGTAGTCAAGTTTTAGTGTTAGATACATAAATATGAGTCAACTAATATGGGTCGGAGGGAGTAACAAATTTATTATCCGTCTAGTATATGACAAGGTACCTAGAAAGTGTGTCAGGAATCGGGATAAATAGGCTACTGTTAAACAATAATATTTTACTTCTCATAAACACATAGTCAATATGAAGCAACGTTGCAACGGTGAAACTGAACCAAGATAGATGAAAAAAGATTTACGCCAGCCTATTGCAACGAATTCTTCCTTGAAGTATGTTGTGTGGTGCCTTGAATATACGTGTACCTTCAATATCACCGGTTCTTTGTCTCTATTTCCCTTCCATAGAGATGCATAATCGTGCAAGTTCTTATTGGTGACATCGGCAACCTGCAGAAAAAGCAGACTGATAATTGCAAATCTTTTAGGGGTTAGTGACTGCTAACTAAACATAAAAATAACGAACAAAATTGTGAAGAAGTAAAGAACGTGAGCAGAGAAAAGGCTGCTCACCAATCACCATACATAAGAGCCGGCTCGTCTTCGGCGAATCATCCACGCGCTATCTTGTGTACCTTCCAGGCAAATAGAAGTATATCAACTAAAATGAAGAAGCAAGAGAACATGTCATATAACGGAAAGAAGCCCCCTGAAATAATAAAGAATAACTGCAGATGATGAGATGGATGTGCGGATGCACAAAAATCCTAGGTGAAATAAGATATTGCATTTGGAACCTGAAGCTCTATCCTTCCTTTACTCCATAGCGCCTGCCTGTTCCAACTCACTGCTGCAGGTTTTCGAGAGATCTCTGACTAGGCCGAGTCCATCTTGGCTCGGAGCAAATCTGACAGGTATCTCAGGATACGTGAATGCAAAACCATGGTTGAATCAACCCTTCTAGATATCCTCGCTCCTGAACCTAACATTAGAAGGGGAGGAATGGTTAGTGGGAGCCGCATCACCAACGAGGGAATAGACGAGCGGCGCTTTGGGAAGAGAAGGGAGGCGGCTAGGTTTGGGAAGGAGGCGAGAGGACTACGGTTGGGGACGTCCTGTCGTGATCGGATTGCACGTGGTGGTGGGGCTAATGTATAGGTAAAGGAGTTTAGTGGGCTGGGCTCATAAGGTTTTTTTGCCGCAATTTGTAAATGGACAACGGAGTAGATTGCAACACATACATCTGTATCTAGCAAAAAAAGTGCAACATATATCTAAGTCGTTGCTAGGTATGTATTGCTATACGTGGGGTGTTGTTGTAGTGTGATACAATGCATGCTGCAGTTGAATCCTAGCATGCTGCTAGGGTTCCTGGACATGGTTGGACACCACATACTGAAGTGGCATCATTGCATGTGTTCTTTTCCAAAACCACAATGATTCACACTGATAACACATCCAAGTGGGTGTGGCGATGCAGCATCTTTCAAACTGGTGATATAGTGCATGCTGAAGTTGAATCCCCACATGCTGCTAGGGTTGTTGGACATTGTTGGACATCACATGTTGGAGTGGCATCATTGCATGTGTTATTTTCCAAAACCACAATGATGCACCCTGATACACACACAAATCCAAGTGGGTGTGGTTATGCAGCATATTTCAAACTCGTGATACAAAGCATGTTGTAGTTGAATCCTAGCATGCTGCTAGGGTTCCTGGACATGGTTGGACAACACATGATGTAGTGGCATCATTGCATATGTTCTTTTCCAAAACCACAATAATGCACGCTAACACACACACACATCCAAGTGGGTGTGGTGATGCAACATCTTTCAAACTTGTGATACAATGCATGCTGTAGTTGAATCCTAGTATGCTGCTAGGGTTCCTGGACATGGTTGGACACCACATGCCGGAGTGGCATCATTTCATGTGTTCTTTTCCAAAACCACAATGTTGCACACTGATAGACACACACACATCCAAGTGGGTGTGGTGATGCAGCATCTTTCAAACTAGTGATACAATGCATGCTGAAGTTGAATCCAAGCATGCTGAAGTTGAATCCAAGCATGCTACTAGGGTACCTGGACATGGTTGGACACAACATGCTGGAGTCGCATCATTGCATGTGTTCTTTTCCAAAACCACAATGATGCACACTAACACACACACATCCAAGTGGGTGTGATTATGCAGGATCTTTCAAACTGGGGATACAATGCATGCTGCAGTTGAATCCCATCATGTTGCTAGGGTTCCTGGACATGGTTAGACACCACATGCTAGAGTGGCGTCATTGCATGTATTCATTTCCAAAACCATAATGATGCACACTAATACACACACATCCATGTGGGTGTGGTGATGCAGCATCTTTCAAACTGGTGATACAATGCATGCTGCAGTTGAATCCTGGCATGCTCCTAGGGTTCTTGGACATGGTTGGACACCACATGCTGGAGTGGCATCATTGCATTTGTTATTGTCCAAAACCACAATGATGCACACTGATACACACACACATCCAAGTGGGTGTGGTGATGCAACATATTTCAAACCTTTGATACAATGCATGCTGCAGTTGAATCCTAGCATGCTGCTTGGGTTCGTAGACATGGTTGGACAACACATGCTGGAGTGGCATCATAGCATGTGTTCTTTTCGAAACCACAATGATGCACACTTATACACACACATCCAAGTGGGTGTGGTGATGCAGCATCTTTCAAACTGGTGATGCAATGCATGATGAAGTTGAATCCCAGCATGCTGCTAGGGTTCCTAGACATGGTTGTACAACACATGCTGGAGTGGCATCATTGCATATGTTCTTTTCCAAAACCACAATGATGCACACTAATACACACACATCCAAGTTGGTGTGGTGATGCAGCACCTTTATAACTGGTGATACAATACATGGTGTAGTTGAATCCTAGCATGCTGCTAGGGTTCCTGGAGATGGCTGGATAAGACATGCTGGAGTGGCATCATTGCCTGTGTTCTTTTCCGAAACCACAATGATGCACACTGACACACACACATCCAAGTGGGTGTGGTGATGTCACATCTTTCAAACTAGTCATACGTGCTCGCAATGAGAACTTGCACAACATCTTTTGTCCTGCCAGCCTGTTTGCAGCGGGGCCTCTAGGGAACTACTGACAATTAAGGTGCTCCTTTTAATAGAGCACCGGAGCAAAGCATTAACACTCCATGAACACATGTGATCCTCACATCAAAGCCATTACCTTCCGGTTATCCCGATTTCTGTCACTTCGGGGACATAGGTTCCGGACAACAACGTATGTATACAACTTGCAGAAAATCCAAAAACAATACTATCATAATGAATCAATAACATGTTCAGATCTGAAATCATGGCACTCGGGCCCTAGTGACAAGCAGTAAGCACAACAAGTCGCAACAAAGTCATAAAGCACTAATAAAAGATACTAGGCACGATGCCCTAACAATCAGATGCCATTAGATGAACGATCTCATCCAATCCCTACCATCCCCATAGCCTACAGCGGGGGATTAATCACTCATAGATGGGGGAAACATGGATGGTCGATGGAGATGATGGTGGAGATCGATGGAGATGGCTCCGGGGGCACTTCCTCGTCCCGGCAGGGTGCGAGAACAGAGACTTTCTGTCCCTCGAATCTCCCCTTCGGTGGTGGCGGCGTTGTGGAACTTTTTCTGGAAAAACGTCGAACCCCCTGGAGTTTTTAGGTCAGATGGCTTCTTATAGGCGAAGAGGGAAACCGAGGGGGTGCCTGGGGCCACCACACCATGGCCTGGCACGGCTAGGCCTAGCCTCAGGGGTGTGGCCAGGCCCTCCTCCTCCGCCTCAGATTCTCGCTCTGAGTCTTCGGAAAATAGGCACTTTGGCTTTTGTCCCGTCCAATTCGAGAATATTCATTTTCGACTTTCCGCAGCAAAAACAGCAGAAAACAAAACAGCTTTGTGGCTCTTGTTAATAGGTTAGTCCAAGAAATCATATGAAAAGTACTCCAAAGTGTGGACAAAACACAAGAAAGGAGATAAAACCAAGCATGGAACATCAAAAATTATGGATACATTTGCAATGTATCAATATCCTCAATCTTAACTCTTGCTCGTCCTCGAGTAGGTAAGTGATAAAAAGAAAGAATTTTTTTTAGGTGACATGCACCATCATAAACTTGATCAAAGCATTTGTAAAACATTCAAAACTGGGATCATAGTACTTCAATCATAACATGAAAGACAAAGTTCTAGCAATAAGACAAAGAAACTACGATGCAACATGAAAAGGCACAAACAAAAGATTCATGAATAACAATGCCTTGCAAGACGTTTGTTTGCTTCACATAAAGAAAACATACCATAGTGGCATTCAGCTTGTCCCTCATAGAGTAGCAAACATAAATGCATAGGACACCTTCAAAGTTTACAAGAGTACCTAGATAGAAATAGTTTAAAACAAGCAATATCAAGGTATGCATCAATCAACAAGTCTTGGGACAATGCACATCGAACTAAGAATGACCACTATGCTCTCAAGAAAGTGCTCATAGAATGTGTGGAGACTCAACAAGGAAATGAACAGGTTTTGAAAAGTTTGAAAGGCTTCCAAATGCTGAAAGTATGGTACTCATTAGCTTTGATCTCTCATTGCCCCTATCATAAGCATCTTTAAATGGTTAAGGTTAAAGTGACACAACTAAGAGGATATGCTTGACAAGTTATAAATCGAAGTCTCATGCCCCTTACTTACGAAGACCGGTCCTCGTGCTACTCAACTTCAGTCACAAGTAAGCTCTTGTCATTATAAGTATATACGTATCATAGAGAACCGCCAATGGGGTACCCCTTGCACATGATACAGGAGCTATCCCATAATCAAAATGACAAGGCAAGCAGACAATGAGCATCTCAGCGATCTTTTTATTTACTATGTGCATGGATTTTTATTAAGGATGCTTCATAGAATGCTCATTATGGTTATGCTGCAAGTTTCCACCATGATTAGGCATGGCTTAGGCTAGCGGCCCAGGCGTTTATCTAACATACATACAAACTCCATGATCTTACAAGTTCCACTTTTATTTCACACCATCGGGATCCATAAGCAAAAGAACATGATATCAACGAGGTACTAAGTACCAATGCAATGTTGAAAGCGTTCCCCATGAAACATGGTTCTGCTAACTTCAACTTATAAAGCGCAAGCATATACGCAACAAAGAAGGACGCAATGGTTCAGGTTTATTAAGTGCAAGAAAATAAAGTGTGCCATCAAGTTCATGAGAGCTTTACTAACTAACTTTCTCATAACAAGCAAACATTTTATTTGGAAGAAAACAAGGCATAATGAATATGCACGGAAGTAGAAAATGATGCTAATAGGTAGGTATGGTGGACACTTTGGCAATATTTGGTTTTAGGGAGTTGGAAACATGAGTAAAACATACTCAGTGAAGGTGAAGGCTAGCAATAGTAAGGGAGTGACAAACGAGAGAGCAATAATGGCCATAATCATGCAGAGCGACAAAATGTCATTGATCAAAGCATAAAGTGATACTACAAGTTAAAAACTAAAGGATCATAAAGGCTTATGGTGACTTGGGATAGTCATAACATGGTGTGAGCATGTGCCAAATCAACCCAAATAAAGCATCAAAGGAGAATACCACAATACTATGCTTTAATATGCTAAAACAACGCATGATTCTTCCAAAGCACATTAAGCAATCTCAATTGTTTATAACAATTCATGCTACAGCAAAGAATACTAAGCAAAAAGCCAAAACAATATCAAGCATGGCATGACAAAGCATAGGCCATAGTAAAAAACAAGCTCTCTTTACCACTTAAGCTTCCTACTCCCTTCCAATCCAAACCAGACTATTTGAACACCAATGTATGAAAGAGGAGATCCAACCAATTTATTCAGAAAACTAAGAAAACCACGCAAACTAAAAACCAAAAAAAAACAAAAAAGAAGACGCTCCAATAACAACACAACTATGCATGAAACAATAAAAATGAAGTGTTTGGAAGAAACCTGGGATTTTTATTGATGAAGAGGGGGATGCCTTGGGCATCCCCAATCTTTGACGCTTGTACTTCTTGGATATTTCTTGGGGTGACACGCGTGGCATCCCCAAGCTTGAGCTTTAGTCCATCCTTCATATCATTACTCATCCCTTCCATACACCCAAAAAATTTCCTTCATAGAAAACTACACACAATCTTTATTAGCAACATTAGTGCACTCAAGATAAATAAGTCTTAAGCTTCAGTTCTAACACCAAATAAACTTCCATTAGAACACTAGCTACTGTATCACTTCCCTCAAAAAGCTCAATTCCCCAAAAGGACTCAAAAAGGAACCAACAAGAAGCAAATGCAGAAAATGGCAGAAATCTGTCAAAACAGACCAGCAGGTAAAGACGAATTTTTTCGAAGCTTTTCTGTTGCTCAAATAAAAAAGTGTTAAACGAACGAAAGTTAGATAACAACCTGGGGAATAAGCACAAAAATTCACGCCTCAAAATGACATTCATATATTTTACACGAATTTTTACGGTGAAGCACAGAAATCTGTTTCGGGACAGCAACTTTCCCAATCATTACTTTTCTCTCATTAGGGGTTACTCTTGGCACAAAAAGCAAATAAAAAGGATAAGGAGCGGTTATTACTGAAGTAATAACTTCCAAGACTCATCTAAAACTTTTGGGTTATCTACCAATAAGTACTTTTCTTTAACGCCTTTAAGTTAGGCAAAGGCAAAAACTAAAATGGATAGAATAGAAGTAAGCGGAGATAATCATGGTGAAAACATTGTTTTGTTCAATGAAATCATTTTGTTAACAAGGTTGATCAGGTCTTGCTCCCAAAAAAATTCCATATGAGACAATACTTTGTATTCCACTAATGATTATGTTACCTCAACCTTGATAGCAATAGTCCCAATCATAATAGTTTCAAAATTTTCTCTTGGTATGGGACAATATATTTCTCCAACTTGAATGCCCTCAACATGTTCAATTGAATTCAAAACCATAAGTCTATCAAACTTCTTGGGGAAATAGATAGTATGTTCCTTGTCATTGACATTTAAGGTCACCTTCCCTCGATTACAATTAATAACAGCTCCTGCAGTATTTAAGAAAAGGTCTCCCAAGAATAATAGACATATTATCATCTTCAGGCATAATAGTTTGAGAGGATGCTCTCATAAGAAATATGAGTTGAAGTAAAACAGAACATCAAGAAGAAAATTCAAAACACATTTAAGTCTAACCCACTTCCTATGCATAGGAATCGTGTATGCAAATAAATTCACAAAGAACAAAGTGGCAAGCATAGGAAGATAAAACAAGAGTAACTTCAAAACTTTCAGCACATAGAGAGGTGTTTCAATACCATGAAAACTTCTACAACCATATTTTCCTCTCTCATAATAATTTTCAGTAGCCTCATGAATAAACTCAACAATATAACTATCACATAAAGCATGATTTTCATGATCTACAAGCACTAGAGCTTTATTATAAACACTTTCAAAAGAATCCTCAGGAACATAACATTCATCCTCCTTTAGTAAGCATGGAGGACAATCAAATAATGTAAGGGATAAAGAGTTACTCTCATTAGAAGGTAGGCATGGGTAGCTAATCCATTCTTCCTCCTTTTGTTCATCACTCTCGTCCTCTTTTTCATCTAATGAGATTTCAGGTTCATCAAATTCTTCTTCCATAGGATCCTGCAAGGCATTAGTCTCTTCCATTTGTGGAAATCATCTATTAAAATATTCAAGAATATAACCATTTTCATCCTTGTAATTATCAAAGCAAAATTTAAGTATACCATAAACCTCATATTTGTAAGGTGAATCATCAATATTTTCAAGCAAACTAGCAAGTTCAAAAGCACCCTTCCAAGAAATAAATTCTTCAATTTGTTCTGCATCATAAAAGTCATAAATTCCTTTAGCATAAGAAGATATGGTATCATTATCATTATACTCACATTGAAAAGGGAGGTGTTTATACCTCTTTCTGCAACGAGATTCATCATAGCAATAAGTAACATTATAAGTAGAGCACACGTTTCTAGCAATGGTATACAATATATCAATTTGTTCCCATAAGTGTTTCCCTTTTTGTGACAAGCGGTGTTCCTTATAATAATATTTTTGATCTTCCGTGAACCCACCTTGCCAATAAGCTTCAGTTTCAAAGAAACCAACCATTGACAACAAGCATGACAAAGCAAGACAATAACAGACCAACGAAAAATAACAACTAGAGTAGGAACTAAATTTTTTTGTATTTTTGATAAAGAAACAAGCAAACAAGGAGAAAATAAACTTAGCTTGAACAATAGTGAATCCAAGTGGACTTGATAAATAAAGCTATGCTCCCCGGCAACGGCGCCAGAAAATAGTCGTGATGACCCACAAGTATAGGGGGTGTATCACAGTATTTTCGAGGGAAGTGAAACCCAATTTATTGATTCGACACGAGGGGAGCCAAAGAATATTTATAAGCCTTAACAACTGAGTTGTCAATTCAGCTGCACCTGGAAACAATCTTGCTCACAACAGTTTATCAGTAGCAACAGTTTTGTAGTAGGAATAGTAAAGTAACAGCAGTACTAAAGCAAAGACAGTAGTAACAAAAGCAGTAAATAGTGGGATTAGAGTGCGGTAGGCATAGGGATGGATGGACGAGCGTTGCATGGACAAGACAATTCACATAGCAATCAAAACAAAGGGCAATTGCAGATAAATAAGATAAAGCATCCAAGTACTAGACAATCCTAGACATGTGTTCCATATATAGTCATACGTGCTCGCAATGAGAACTTGCACAACATCTTTTGTCCCGCTTGCGGGGCCTCTAGGAACTATCACAATTAAGGTGCTCCTTTTAATAGAGCACCGGAGCAAAGCATTAACACTTTGTGAACACATGTGATCCTCACATCAAAGCCATTACCTTCCGGTTATCCCGATTTCTTTCACTTCGGGGCCATAGGTTCCGGACAACAACGTGTGTATACAAGTTGCAGATAAGACCAAAAACAATACTATCATAATGAATCAATAACATGTTCAGATCTGAAATCATGGCACTCGGGCCCTAGTGACAAGCATTAAGCACAACAAGTCGCATCAAAGTCATAAAGCACTAATAAAAGATACTAGGCACCATGCCCTAACAATCGGATGCCATTACATGAACGATCTCATCCAATCCCTACCATCCCCATAGCCTACAGCGGTGGATTACTCACTCATAGATGGGGAAACATGGATGGTCGATGGAGATGATGCTGGAGATCGATGGATATGGCTCCGGGGGCACTTCCTCGTCCCGGCAGGGTGCCAGAACAGAGACTTTCTGTCCCCCGAATCTCCCCTTCGGTGGTGGCGGCGTTGCGGAACTTTTTCTGGAAAAACGTCGACCCCCCGGAGTTTTAAGGTCAGAAGGCTTCTTATAGGCGAAGAGGGAGACCGAGGGGGTGCCTGGGGCCACCACACCATGCCCTAGCACGGCCAGGCCCAACCCGCGCCTGGGGGGTGTGGCCAACCCCTGGCCCTCCTCCGTCTCATATTCTAGCTCCTGGAGTCTTCTGGAAAAATAGGCACTTTGGCTTTTGTCCCGTCCAATTCCGAGAATATTCATTTTCTGACTTTCTTGGAACCAAAACAGCGTAAAATGAAGTCGGCACTGTGGCTCTTGTTAATAGGTTAGTCCAAGAAATCATATGAAAAGTACTCCAAAGTGTGGACAAAACACAAGAAAGGAGATAAAACCAAGCATGGAACATCAAAAATTATAGATACATTTGCAATGGATCAACAATGTATGCCGCAGTTGAATCCTAGCATGCTGCAAGTGTTCCTGGACATGGTTGGACACCACATGCTGGAGTGGCATCATTTCATGTGTTCTTTTCCAAAACCACAATGTTGCACACTGAGACACACACATCCAAGTGGGTGTGGTGATGCAGCATCTTTCAAACTGGTGATACAATGCATGCTGCAGTTGAATCCCCGCATGCTGCTAGGGTTCCTGGACATGGTTGGACACCACATGCCGGAGTGGCATCATTGAAAGTCTTCTTTTCCAAAACCATAATGTTGCACACTAACACACACACATCCAAGTGGGTGTGGTGATGCAGCATCTTTCAAACTGGTGATACAATGCATGCTAAAGTTGAATCCCAGCATGCTGTTAGGGTTCCTAGACATGGTTGGACACCACATGCTAGAGTGGCATAATTGCATGTGTTCTTTTCCAAAATCATAATGATGCACACTAATACACACACACACACATCCAAGTGGGTGTGGTGATGCAGCATCTTCCAAACTGGTGATACAATGCATGTTGTATTTGAATCCCAGCATGCTGCAAGAGTTCCTGGACATGGTTGTACACCACATGCCAGAGTGGCATAATTGCATGTGTTGTTTTCCAAAACCACAATGTTGCACACTGAGACACACACATCCATGTGGGTGCGGTGATGCAGCATCTTTCAAACTGGTGATACAATGCATGCTGCAGTTGAATCCCAGCATGCTGCTAGGGTTCCTGGACATGGTTGTACACCACATGCCGGAGTGGCATCATTTCATGTGTTCTTTTCCAAAACCAAAATGTTGCACACTAACACACACACATCCAAGTGGGTGTGGTGATGCAGCATCTTTCAAACTAGTGATACAATGCATGCTGAAGTTGAATCCCAGCATGCTGCTAGGGTTCCTAGACATGGTTAGACACCACATGCTGGAATTGCATCATTGCATGTGTTCTTTTCCAAAACCATAATGATGCACACTAATACACACACACATCTAAGTCGGTGTGGTGATGCAGCATGTTTCAAATCGGTGATACAATGCATGCTGCAGTTGAATCCCAGCATGCTGGTTGGGTTCATGGCATGGTTGGACACCACATGCTGGAGTGGCATCATTGCATGTGTTATTTTCCAAAACCACAATTATGCACACTAATAGACACACACACATCCAGGTGGGTGTGGTGATGCAACATATTTCAAACTGGTGATACACTGCATGCTGTAGTTAAATCCCAGCATGCTGCTAGGGTTCCTGGACATGGATGGACACCACATGCTGGAGTGGCATCATTGCATGTGTTCTTTTCCAAAACCACAATGATGCACACTGATACACACACATGCAAGTGGCCGTGGTGATGCAGCATCTTTAAAACTGGTGCTACAATGCATGCTACAATTGAATCCCAGCATGCTGCTATGTGTAACACCCTTGAGTCGGCCCTATGCAAGATATATAGCTTCCCGCCAAACCCGCATAGAAACGATTCAAGGACGCCCACTAGGCACTTTCGTGCGGGTGGAAAACAAAGTAATATCATTACACAATAGTCCACGATGGAACCCACAGAACAGATATATATACAGCAACGACTCATTGAGTCAAGAATACATATATACAGTACAAAGATCCAGATCACCTTGAAATCGATACAACATCCGAGTACAGATAAGAAGCAAATTGAGCTAAGAGCCCTGAAAAATAACCAATGGCGTCCATAACCCTGCCCAGGCCAAGCCGGAAGGGTAACCCTGCTAACGACATTGATCTCAAACCTGCTAAAACAAAAGGGGTGCCGACAAAGGGCAAAGGAAAAATAGGAGCGCAAGATCGAGGCCCGTACACTCATGAAGTCTAGAATTCGGCGGTCCTCGCCTACATAGGTATGGTGGACTCAAGCGGCAGCACAGCAGCACTAAACAACCTATAGAGACTCAGTAAAACTGTCGGCTATTAGAGATGGATCAGAAAGACCTATTCGGATCCAACCTGATACCAACACCAAACATACCCATCCTGGCATTTCCCCCTCGATACCAAATGAGGAAGTCAAAACCGAGGAACTCACACAGTTGGCAGTTTTATTCATTCCATTATAGTTGAAGCTCTTACTAATCAGATATAGATAGCATGAGTTATCCTAATAGCATAAGTAGTGGGCAGTTTTAATTAACCATTCAGTTGTGGTTGCAGTACTTACTAGTCAGATACAATTAGCATGTGACATCCCAAACCCAGCAGTTGTTGGCACTTTTATTTCATTCCATTGGAGTTGCGATACTTACTAGTCAGGTATAACATGACACGATACACCCCAGTTCCACCAGTTGTTAGCACTTTTATTATCCATTCCATTGTAGTGAAGCTGATTACTAGTCACATATTAAGTCAAATTTATAGCACTACTTTAGTTATGCTTATCTATGATCGAGATACTGTGCTCCAAGTCGTCCATAACCACGGACATGGCTTTCAGAAAGATTTACCCTGCAGGGGTGCACAAATAGCAACACACACACGATCAACCTCGGAAAAACCAAGTTGTTTAGATTCATAAAATAATTTAGGGGGCCACCCCACTAAGCTACCCGCAACGAAGTTGGCCGGCTCCAGAACAGACCCAGGGTTTGCGAGAACGACTGTAAACGACTGAGAACCCGAAAGTGTGATTGGGCTTGTCGATACCGCGAAATCGTGCCACGATCCAAAACAGTACAGGTGCTCCACGCACAATCGTAAATAAAACAGTAAAGCATGGCATAAGTACAAGATAGTAATAAAGCCCCAAACTAGTTTGTGGCCCCAAGAAATAAGAAATGAATCAAGCTCTGGCTAAGGGGGATTCATAGAGTCTCCCGTATGTGGATAGTGCGAATAGTCAAGGAACAGGTATCAAGTACTCGGGGCCTACGGGACACAAGTGGACATGAAAAACCAAATAGCATATATTGCCCACCGGTGCCTCTTTCATTAGTTATCCCAGCAATTTAATAGCTGTATTTAAAGTCATGATCCTCTCCACCGTAAAGCATCACCACCATTAAGCATATGTCAACCTTCCATCAACGGTGGAACGACAACAACGCGAAGCAGCACCTGAGCAAGCAACTACGACTCGCAAGGCTGACTATCTATCAAACAACATGCAATAGGATGTGTCCAAGGCAATATAGAGGCTGCAAGGAATATAAATGGTGCACGGAAACTAAAGCATCGCAACAAGGATAACAATAGATCAACAGGAGGAAATGAAGACTATAACTGCAAAATAGGTAGAAAGGGGGAGAATGCTCGCCTGGGAAACACTGCGAAGATACATTATCCGAAGAACTTGTCGGTACTCGCATCCGCTCAACAGCCTAATCCGTGAAGAAGCAAAACAGTAAAAGAAACACCGGATGCACTATTTAATACTACGGCAGAAGATCGGGCATGATGCAGGTATGGTGCATGACATGGCAAAGATGCGACGCAATTAGGCAATATTAAGCGGAAACGGGGTCCCGATAATTAATTAGATGGTTCAAGTTGTTTAGATACCCCGCAATTTAAATGTTATATTAACAAGGCAAAACATGGCATCGGTTCGCTACACAAATTTAAATGGGGCCAATCTAAGACTAGAATAGCCCGCATATAGCTCCATATTTAATTATGAGGTGAATCAGCATAATGCGCCAAACCACACAATATGTATGTGACATGAGCAATTTAATGTGCAACAATTATATATAGAATTTATAAAATAGGTCTCGGAAAGGGTCACACATAGGGGTTCGACGATCTTGGGCTCCAAGGGTCTAGGGGTCGACGAGATCGGTCTTCGCCTCCGGGAACGGGGTCTTGGCATCCGTGAAGGAGAGCATGAAGCCAATTCTAGGGTTTGGTCTTCAGGGTCCGAGGGTCGGGGCTCTTCGGATCCACATTCGTGAAGAAGACCTTGGTGTCCGGGAAGGCGATCTTGGTGTTCCAAGAGGTTCGGGTTCGTCTTCGGGGATCGAGGTCTTCGTGTCCCATGTACAAGATCTTGGCGAGGCAGATCTTGGGTAAATTGATGAGCTATGGGTTTTGTGGCTCTCCATCTTGGAATTGGCAGCACCACCCTAATCTCAACTTCAACATCAACCACACAACCTGTCAGAATGCCTCGGACTACAGACGCAACTGGAACGGACAACACAGCAACATGGCCTGGCCTCTAGGCACCGGAACATGAGGTCATAGGCATGCACGGGCAGGAGCATGAGCGGGTCAAAGTAAGCTTGATGCGGACCTGAAGCCGCCTCGGTGAGGACAGGGTGAGCGGCAGCTGGACCTGGAGCATCGGGGCGGAGCCCGCGAGTGTCGGGTCGCGAACGCAAGGACGCCGACACACGCCACTGTGGCAGGGTTGGTGAAGGTCAAATGAGGCGACGCGGGCCTGCACGGTCGAGGAATGGAGCCCCGGGAAGCAGGGTCCTCGGTGGCGGACGATGTCGAGCTTGGTGGCGGCGGGGTCTCTGCCGGGGACAGGGCAGAGTAGAGGAGCTCCAGCGGCGAGGTCGCTCCGAGGAGGTCTGGGCAGTGCAGGGAAGGGCGGCGAGACCAACGGTCGACGGTCGGTGCAGGGCGTGGCCGCGAGGTGGTTAGACGAGGAGGAGCTCGGCGGCCATGGTGCTCGCAGAGGGTGGGATGGAGCAGGGTCGGTGGCGAGGCTCCTGGCGGCAACGCGGGGGCATCCTAGAACGGCGGGGCTCAGGGAGCTTGCTTGTAGGGGAGCCGGGAAAAAGAGGAAGGCACGAGGCCGGCGGGGTCGCACAATGGGGCAAAGCGGGGCCGCCGCGGCGGGCGGGCGAGAGGGAGAGAATCGTGGGGCGAGCAGGGTGGGGCCAGGGGCGTGAGACGTGCGGGATCGGGCTGGGGTTTGTCGGGCGGGGTAGGTGGCCCAGCAGCGTCGCGTGTACACTAGCGTGCGGGACGTGCGTGAGTTGCGTGGTGTGAGATCGATCGGGTGGGGTTGGCGTGAGGAGCGTGTCACACGCATGGGGCTGGCGCTGGGTTTGCGTAGCCGTGTAGCGTGCAAGGTGGGAGCGTGCGATGCGGCGAGAGGTCACACCAGCGTGCAGGCGGGTTGGCGAGATGGAGGCTAGGGATGGTTAGGTGGGGCTAGGGTTTGTTTTAGATTAGGGTTTTGGTCCGTTTTGGGTTTGGGCCGGGCCTGCTAGGGTAGTAGGTGGCCTGGCCTAAACGGCTGGGCCGCGTCCCCTGGTACAAAACATTTTATTTTATTTTGAAAGACTTTTATAAATAGGTTTTAGACAAAACAAGATATCCGGAAGGATCGGGTTTTACATTTGAAATAGAGAGGAAGTATTCAGAAAACAAAGATAGGCTTTTAGAGAATAGTTTTAGGTAAAAAAATATGCATGATGATGATGATTCTCAAATGCAATGTGGCACGATGACATGAGCATGCGGTCATAATGATGCACAAAAATAAAACAACACACGATTTTCTAGTAGTGGTTTTATCGGGGTGCTACAATTCGACACCACTAACAATGGATCTCGCCCTCGAGATCCGCCTCATGGTACGGGGAAGAAGGCCGACGGTCTGAATCTTCTCTCTTTGTGCAGATCCTCGCGACACCACTAACAAAGAGCATTGATCCATCTTGAATTGGCGACACCACCAACAAAGGGTCGTCGCTCACGTTCATCGAGAGAACACTCCGTAGAACAAAGGCGAAGAAAGAGGTCACAAGGCTACCTCTAACTTCAGTGGAACGAGTAAATTGCATTGATCCACCAATTCAATGTACACCAGCGAATGATAAGAGTAGTGGTATGGTAGCTACTCCATCCCGCACTCAAAGCATTACTCTGTAGAAGAAATGGGGAATTATTCAACCAACTCTCGGAATTCAGACTGAATATCTCAACAAGCGGGGTTCTGAAACAAAGGAGTGATGTAGGCTCTTCCTCGGAGCTGCCGCAGATGATGTCGTTGCGCTGGAAACGCCGGAAGATACAAGGAAAATTGTACGAAAAGACACTATGATTAGGTTTGGCGATGGTTCCATTGGCATGAACAACACATGTTCAAGGTATACTCCAACTTCACCAATGCTCATCCTTCTCATAATGTTTTCAACGATGGATATTCGTTAAAGTGCAGACACAGATAAAGAGTTCAAGGACCAAAAAGATAGGATAAAGGTACAACAAACGTGATGCAGATTGATGATTGTAGCCCCACCGTTATAAAAGAGAGATAGAGAAACCCTGAAGGTATGACGGAAACCCAACCATGAGAAATCCTGGACTCAAAGAAAAGATACGAATAGATTCAAAACACGAGAGGTAAGAGGAGAATAGCATGGGGGTAAGGAGTAAAAAGAGACCTATTCAGATCTATCCAACCCATTTTGCAAAATAGTTTTGACTCTACATCGGCCGTTAGCTAGGTTATCCTACAGGCTGGACCAGTGGGGTATCGCAACTGCTGAGCTCTGATACCACTTTGTAACACCCTCGAATCGGCCCTATGCAAGTTTTAGTGCTTCCCGCCAAACCCGCATAGAAACGATTCAAGGACGCCCACCAGGCACTTTCGTGCGGGTGGAAAAAGAAGTAATATCATTACACAATAGTCCACGATGGAACCCACATAACAGATATATATATGTACAGCAGTGACTCACTGAGTCAAGAATACAGATATACAGTACAAAGATCCAAATCACCTTGAAATCGATACAACATCCGAGTACGGATAAGAAGAAAATTCAGCTAAGAGCCCTGAAGAATAACCAATGGCGTCCATAACCCTGCCCAGGCCAAGCCGGAAGGGTAACCTTGCTAACAACGTCGATCTCAAACCTGCTAAAACAAAAGGGGTGCCGACAAAGGGCAAAGGAAAGAGAGGAGCGCCAGTACTGAGGCCAGTACACGGCAAGTCTAGAATTCGGCGGTCCTCGCCTACATAGGTATGGTGGACTGAAGCGGCAGCGCAGCAGCACTAAACAACCTATAGAGACTCAGTAAAACTGGCGGCTATTAGAGAGGGATAAGAAAGACCTATTTGGATCCAACCTGATACTAACACCAGACAGACCCATCCTAGCATTTCCCCTGGATACCAAACGAGGAAGTCAAACCCGAGGAACTCACAAAGTTGGCAGTTTTATTCATTCCATTATAGTTGAAGCTCTTACTAATCAGATATAGATAGCATGAGTCATCCTGATAGCATAAGTAGTGGGCAGTTCTAATTAACCATTCAATTGTGGTTGCAGTACTTACTAGTCAGATACAATTAGCATGTGACATCCCAAACCCAGCAGTTGCTGGCACTTTTATTTCATTCCATTGGAGTTGCGATACTTACTAGTCAGGTATAACATGACACGATACACCCCATTCCACCAGTTGTTGGAACTTTTATTATCCATTCCATTGTAGTGAAGTTGATTACTAGTCACATATTAAGTCAAATTTATAGCACTACTTTAGTTATGCTTGTCTATGATCGAGATACTGTGCTCCAAGTCGTCCATAACGGAGGACACGGCTTTCAGAAAGATTTACCCTGCAGGGGTGCACAAATAGCAACACACACACGATCAACCTCGGAAAACCAAATCAAAACCCAACGAGGCTTTCACGACAAAGCAATCACGGGATTCATAAATTATTTCAGGGGGCCACCCCACTAAGGTACCCGCAACGAAATTGGCCGGCTCCGGAACAGACCCAGGGTTTGCGAGAATGGCTGTAAACGACTGGGACCCCGAAAGTGTGACTGGGCTTGTCGATACCGTGAAATCGTGCCGCGATCCAAAACAGTACAGGTGCTCCACGCACAATCGTAAATAAAACAGTAAAGCATGTCATAAGTACAAGATAGTAATAAAGCCCCAAACTAGTTTGTGGCCCCAAGAAATAAGAAATGAATCAAGCTCTGGCTAAGGGGGATTCATAGAGTCTCCCGTATGTGGATAGTGCGAATAGTCAAGGAACAGGTATCAAGTACTCGGGGCCTATGGGACACAAGTGGACATGAAAAACCAAATAGCATATATTGCCCACCGGTGCCTCTTTCATTAGTTATCCCAACAATTTAATAGTTGTATTTAAAGTCATGATCCTCTCCACCGTAAAGCATCACCACCATTAAGCATATGTCAACGTTCCATCAACGGTGGAACGACAACGACGCGAAGCAGCACCTGAGCAAGCAACTACGACTCGCAAGGCTGACTATCTATCAAACAACAGGCAATAGGATGTGTCCAAGGCAATATAGAGGCTGCAGGGAATATAAATGGTGCACGGAAACTAAAACATCGCAACAAGGATAGCAATAGATCAACAGAAGAAAATAAAGACTATAACTGCAAAATAGGTAGAAAGGGGGAGAATGCTCGCCTGGGAAACACTGCGAAGATACATTATCCGAAGAACTTGTCGATACTCGCATCCGCTCAACGGCCTAATCCGTGAAGAAGCAAAACACTAAAACAAACACCGGATGCACTATTTAATACTACGGCAGAAGATCGTGCATGATGCAGGTATGGTGCATGACATGGAAAAGATGTGATGCAATTAGGCAATATTAAGCGGAACCGGGGTCCCGACAATTAATTAGATGGTTCAAGTTGTTTAGATACCCCGCAATTTAAATGTTGTGTTAACAAGGCAAAACATGGCATCGGTTCGCTACAAAAATTTAAATGGGGCCAATCTAAGACTAGAATAGCCCGCATATAGCTCCATATTTAATTATGAGGTGAATCATCATAATGCACCAAACCACACAATATGTATGTGACATGAGAAATTTAATGTGCAACAATTTTATATAGCATTTATAAAATAGGGCTCGGAAAGGGTCACACATAGGGGTTCGACGATCTTTTGCTCCAAGGGTCTAGGGGTCGACGAGATCGGTCTTCGCCTCCGGGAACGGGGTCTTGGCGTCCGTGAAGGAGAGCATGAAGCCAATGTTGGGGTTCGGTCTTCAGGGTCCGAGGGTCGGGGCTCTTTGGATCCACATTCGTGAAGAATACCTTGGTGTCCGGGAATGCGATCTTGGTGTTCCGAGAGGTTCGGGTTCGTCTTCGGGGATCGGGGTCTTCGTGTCCCATGTACAAGATCTTGGCGAGGCAGAGCTTGCGTAAATAAATGAGCTATGGGTTTTATGGCTCTCCATCTTGGAATTGGCAGCACCACCCTAATCTCAACTTCAAGATCAACCACACAACCTGTGAGAATGCCTCAGACTGCAGACGCAACTAGAACGGACAACACAGCAACATGGCCTGGCCTCTAGGCACCGGAACATGAGGTCGTAGGCATGCACGGGCAGGAGCATGAGGTGGTCAAATTGAGCTTGATGTAGACTGAGCCGCTCGAGCTAGGAGCTCGGTCACTCCGAGGAGGTCTGGGCGGTGCGGGGATGGTCGGCGATACCAGCGGTCGACGGTCGGTGCAGGGCGTGGCCGCGAGGAGGTTAGACGAGGAGGATCTTGGCGGCCACGATGCTCATAGAGGCTGGGACGGAGCAGGGTCGGTGGCGAGGCTCCTGGCGGCGACGCGGGGTTGTCCTAGAATGGTGGGGCTCAGGGAGCTTGCTTGCAGGGCAGCCGGGAAAAAGAGGAAGGCGCGAGGCAGGCGGGGTCGCACGATGGGGCAAAGCGGGGCGGCGGTGGCGGGCAAGCGAGAGGGAGAGAATCGCGGGGCCAGTGGCGTGAGACGTGCGGGATCGGGCTGGGGTTTGTCGGGCGGGGTAGGTGGCCCATCAGCGTCGCGTGTATGCTAGCATGCGGGACGTGCGCGCGTTGCATGGTGTGAGATCGATCGGGTGGGGTTGGCGAGAGGAGCGTGTTATGCGCATGGGGCTGGCGCTGGGTTTGCACGGCCGTGTAGCGTGCGAGGCGGGAGCGTGCGAGGCGGCGAGAGGTGGGACTAGCGTGCAGGCGGGTTGGTGAGATGGAGGCTGGGGATGGTTAGGTGGGGCTAGGGTTTGTTTTAGATTAGGGTTTTGGTCCGTTTTGGGTTTGGGTCGGGCCTACTGGGGAAGTAGGTGGCCTAGTCTAAACGGCTGGGCTGCCTCCCCTGGTACAAAACATTTTATTTTATTTTAAAAGACTTTTATAAATAGGTTTTAGACAAAACAAGATATCCGGAAGGATCAGGTTTTACATTTGAAATAGAGAGGAAGTATTCAGAAAACAAAGATAGGCTTTTATAGAATAGTTTTAGGTAAAGAAATATGCATGATGATGACGATGCTCAAATGCAATGTGGCATGATGACATGAGCATGCGGTCATAATGATGCACAAAAATAAAACAACACGCGATTTTCTAGTAGTGGTTTTATCGGGGTGCTACACTATGGTTCCTGGACATGGCTGGATAACACATGCTAGAGTGGCATTATTGCATGTGTTCTTTTCCAAAACCACAATGATGCACACTGCCACACACACAACCAACTGGGTGTGCTGATGCCGCATCTTTCAAACTGGTGATACAATGCATGCTGCAGTTGAATCCCAGCATGCTGCTAGGGTTCCTAGACATGGTTGTATCGCACATATTGGAGTGGCATCATTGCATGTGTTCTTTTCCAAAACCACAATGATGCATACTGATAGACACACATACATCCAAGTGGTTATGGTGATGCAGCATCTTTCAAATGGTGATACAATGCATGCTGAAGTTGAATCCCAGCATGCTGCTTGGGTTCCTGGACATGGTTGGACACCACATGCTGGAGTGGCATCATTGCATGTGTTCATTTCCAAAACCACAATGATGCACACTGATACACACACATCCAGGTGGGTGTGGTGATGCAACATCTTTTAAACTAGTGATACAATACATGCTATAGTTGAATCCCAGCATGCTGTTAGGGTTCCTCGACATGGTTGGACACCACATGCTGGAGTGGCATCATTGCATGTGTTCTTTTCCAAAACCACAATGATGCACACTGATACACACATCCAAGTGGGTGTGGTGATGCAGCATCTTTAAAACTGGTTCTACGATGCATGCTGCAATTGAATCCCAGCATGCTGCTATGGTTCTTGGATGGCTGGATAACACATGCTGGAGTGGCATCATTGCATGTGTTCTTTTCCAAAACCACAATGATCCACACTGCCACACACACACAACCAACTGGGTGTGGTGATGTCGCATCTTTCAAACTAGTGATACAATGCATGCTGTAGTTGAATCCCAGCATGCTACTAGGGTTCCTAGACATGGTTGGACAGCACATGCTGGAGTGGCATCATTGCATCTGTTCTTTTCCAAAACCACAATGATGCACACTGATAGACACACATACATACAAGTGGTTATGGTCATGCAGCATCTTTCAAACGGTGATACACTGCATGCTGAAGTTGAATCCCAGCATGCTGCTTGGGTTCCTGGACATGGTTGGACACCACATGTTGGAGTGGCATCATTGCATATATTCTTTTCCAAAACCAGAATGATGCACAGTGATACACACACATCCAAGTGGGTGTGGTGATGCAACATCTTTTAAAATGGTGATACAATGCATGCTACAGTTGAATCCTAGCATGCTGCTAGGGTTCCTGGACATGGTTGGAAACCACATGCTGGAGTGGCATCATTGCATGTGTTCTTTTCCAAAACCACAATGATGTACACTGATACACACACACATCCAAGTGGGTGTGGTGATGCAGCATCTTTCAAACTGGTGATACAATGCATGGTGCAGTTGAATCTCAGAATGCTGCTCGGGTTCCTGGACATGGTTGGACACCACATGCTAGAGTGGAATCATTACATGTGTTCTTTTCCAAAACCGCAATGATGCACACTGAAAGACACACAGACATCCAAGTGGGTGTGGTGATGCAACATCTTTCAAATCGGTGATACAATGCATGCTGAAGTTGAATCCCAGTATGCTGCTAGGGGTCCTAGACATGGTTGGACACCACATGCTGGAGTGTCATCATTGCATGTGTTCTTTTCCAAAACCACAATGTTGCACACTAATACACACACTTCCAAGTGGGTGTGGTGATGCAGCATCTTTAAAACTGGTGCTACAATGCATGCTGCAATTGAATCCCAGCATGCTTCTATGGTTCCTGGACATGGCTGGATAACACATACTGGAGTGGCATCATTGCATGTGTTCTTTTCCAAAACCACAATTATGCAAACTGCCACACACACACACAACCAACTAGGTGTGCTGATGCCGCATCTTTCAAACTGGTGATACAATGCATGCTGCAGTTGAATCCCAGCATGCTTCTAGGGTCCCTAGACATGGTTGTACAACACATGCTGGTGTGGCATCATTGCATGTGTTCTTTTCCAAAACCACAATGATGCACACTGATAGACACACATACATCCAAGTGGTTGTGGTGAAGCAGCATCTTTCAAACAGTGATACAATGCATGCTGAAGTTGAATCCCAGCATGCCGCTTGGGTTCCTAGACATGGTTGGACACCACATGCTGGAGTGGCATCATTACATGTGTTCTTTTCCAAAACCACAATGATTCACACTAATACACACACACATCCAGGTGGGTGTGGTGATGCAACATCTTGTAAACTGGTGATACAATGCATGCTACAGTTCAATCCCATGACATCTTTACGGTTATGGGACATTCGACACCACATGCTGGAGTGGCATCATTGCATGTGTTCTTTTCCAAAACCACAATGATGCACACTGATACACACACATCCAAGTGGGTGTGGTGATGCAGCATCTTTCAAACTGGTGAACAATGCATGCTGTAGTTGAATCCCAATATGCTGCTAGGGTTCCTGGACATGGTTGGACACCACATGTTGGAGTGTCATCATTGCATGTATTCTTTTCCAAAACCAGAATGATGCACACTGATACACACACACATCCAGGTGGGTGTGGTGATGCAACATCTTTTAAAATGGTGATATAATGCATGCTACAGTTGAATCCTAGCATGCTGCTAGGGTTCCTGGACATGGTTGGAAACCACATGCTGGAGTGGCATCATTGCATGTGTTCTTTTCCAAAACCACAATGATGCACACTGATACACACACATCCAAGTGGGTGTGGTGATGCAACATCTTTCAAACTGGTGATACAATGCATGGTGCAGTTGAATCCTAGAATGCTGCTTGGGTTCCTGGACATGGTTGGAGACCACATGGTAGAGTGGAATCATTATATGTGTTCTTTTCCAAAACCGCAATGATGTACACTGAAAGAGACACAGACATCCAAGTGGGTGTGGTGATGCAACATCTTTCAAATCGGTGATACAATGCATGCTGAAGTTGAATCCCAGTATACTGCTAGGGGTCCTAGACATGGTTGGACACCACATGCTGGAGTGTCATCATTGCATGTGTTCTTTTCCAAAACCACAATGTTGCACACTAATACACACACATCCAAGTGGGTGTGGTGATGCAGCATCTTTAAAACTGGTGCTACAATGCATGCTGCAATTGAATCCCAGCATGCTTCTATGGTTCCTGGACATGGCTGGATAACACATACTAGAGTGGCCTCATTGCATGTGTTCTTTTCCAAAACCACAATTATGCACACTGCCACACACACACATAACCAACTGGGTGTGCTGATGCCGCATCTTTCAAACTGGTGATACAATGCATGCTGCAGTTGAATCCCAGCATGCTTCTAGGGTCCCTAGACATGGTTATACAACACATGCTGGAGTGGCATCATTGCATGTGTTCTTTTCCAAAACCACAATGATGCACACTGATAGACACACATACATCCAAGTGGTTGTGGTAATGCATCATCTTTCAAACAGTGATACAATGCATGCTGAAGTTGAATCCCAGCATGCCGCTTGGGTTCCTAGACATGGTTGGACACCACATGCTGGAGTGGCATCATTACATGTCTTCTTTTCCAAAACCACAATGATTCACACTAATACACACACACATCCAGGTGGGTGTGGTGATGCAACATCTTGTAACCGGTGATACAATGCATGCTCTGAGTTGAATCCACATCTTTGCTAGGGTTTGTGGACATGGTTGGACACCACATGCTGGAGTGGCATCATTGCATGTGTTCTTTTCCAAAACCACAATGATGCACACTGATACACACACATCCAAGTGGGTGTGGTGATGCAGCACCTTTCAAACTGGTAATACAATGCATGCTGCAGTTGAATCCCAGTATGCTGCTTGGGTTCCTGGACATGGTTGGATACCACATGCTGGAGTGGCATCATTACATGTGTTCTTTTCCAAAACCACAATGATGCACAATGATAGACACACACATCCAGGTGGGTGTGGTGAAGCAGCATGTTTCAAACTGGTGATACAATGCAAGCTACAGTTGAATCCTAGCATGCTGCTAAGGTTTCTAAACATGGTTGGAGAGCACATGTTGGAGTGGCATCATTTCATGTGTTATTTTCCAAAAACACAATGATGCACACTGAGACACACACACACACACACACATCCAAGTGGGTGTGGTGATGCAGCATCTTTCAAACTGTTCATCCAAGGCATGCTGCAGTTCAATCCCAGCATGCTGCTACGGTTCGTGGACATGGTTCGACACCACATGCTGGAGTGGCATCATTGCATGTGTTCTTTTACAAAACCACAATGATGCACACTGATACACATACATCCAAGTGGGTGTGGTGATGCGGCATCTTTCAAACTGGTGAACAATACATTCTGCAATTGAATCCCAATATGCTGCTAGGGTTCCTGGACATGGTTGGACACCACATGTTGGAGTGTCATCGTTGCATGTATTATTTTCCAAAACCAGAATGATGCACACTGATACACACACACACATCCAGGTGGGTGTGGTGATGCAACATCTTTTAAAATGGTGATATAATGCATGCTACAGTTGAATCCTAGCATGCTGCTTGGGTTCCTGGACATGGTTGGAAACCACATGCTGGAGTGGCATCATTGCATGTGTTCTTTTCCAAAACCACAATGATGCACACTGATACACACACACATCCAAGTGGGTGTGGTGATGCAGCATCTTTCAAACTGGTGATACAATGCATGGTGCAGTTGAATCCTAGAATGCTGCTTGGGTTCCTGGACATGGTTGGACACCACATGCTAGAGTGGAATCATTACATGTGTTCTTTTCCAAAACCTCAATGATGTACACTGAAAGACACACAGACATCCAAGTGGGTGTGGTGATGCAACATCTTTCAAATCGGTGATACAATGCATGCTGAAGTTGAATCCCAGTATGCTGCTAGGGGTCCTAGACATGGTTGGACACCACACGCTGGAGTGTCATCATTGCATGTGTTCTTTTCCAAAACCACAATGTTGCACACTAATACACACACATCCAAGTGGGTGTGGTGATGCAGCATCTTTAAAACTGGTGCTACAATGCATGCTGCAATTGAATCCCAGCATGCTTCTATGGTTCCTGGACATGGCTGGATAACACATACTAGAGTGGCATCATTGCATGTGTTCTTTTCCAAAACCACAATTATGCACACTGCCACACACACACACACAACCAACTGGGTGTGCTGATGCCGCATCTTTCAAACTGGTGATACAATGCATGCTGCAATTGAATCCCAGCATGCTTCTAGGGTCCCTAGACATGGTTATACAACACATGCTGGAGTGGCATCATTGCATGTGTTCTTTTCCAAAACCACAATGATGCACACTGATAGACACACATACATCCAAGTGGTTGTGGTAATGCAGCATCTTTCAAACAGTGATACAATGCATGCTGAAGTTGAATCCCAGCATGCCGCTTGGGTTCCTAGACATGGTTGGACACCACATGCTGGAGTGGCATCATTACATGTCTTCTTTTCCAAAACCACAATGATTCACACTAATACACACACACATCCAGGTGGGTGTGGTGATGCAACATCTTGTAAACTGGTGATACAATGCATGCTACAGTTGAATCCCAGCATGCTGCTAGGGTTTGTGGACATGGTTGGACACCACATGCTGGAGTGGCATCATTGCATGTGTTCTTTTCCAAAACCACAATGATGCACACTGATACACACACATCCAAGTGGGTGTGGTGATGCAGCATCTTTCAAACTGGTGATACAATGCATGCTGCAGTTGAATCCCAGTATGCTGCTTGGGTTCCTGGACATGGTTGGATACCACATGCTGGAGTGGCATCATTACATGTGTTCTTTTCCAAAACCACAATGATGCACAATGATAGACACACACATCCAGGTGGGTGTGGTGAAGCAACATGTTTCAAACTGGTGATACAATGCAAGCTACAGTTGAATCCCAGCATGCTGCTAAGGTTTCTAAACATGGTTGGAGAGCACATGTTGGAGTGGCATCATTGTATGTGATATTTTCCAAAACCACAATGATGCACACTGAGACACACACACACACATATCCAAGTGGGTGTGGTGATGCAGCATCTTTCAAACTATTCATCCAAGGCATGCTGCAGTTGAATCCCAGCATACTGCTAGGGTTCCTAGACATGGTTGGACACCACATGCTAGAGTAGCCTCATTTCATGTGTTCTTTTCCAAAACTACAATGAGGCACACTTACACACACACATCTAAGTGGGTGTGGTGACGCCGCATCTTTCAAACTAGTGATACAATTCATGTTGTAGTTTAATCCCAGCATACTGCTCGTGTTCCTAGACATGGTTGGACACCACATGCTAGAATGGCATCATTGCATGTGTTCTTTTCCAAAACCATAATGATGCACACTAATACACACACACATCTAAGTGGGTGTGGTGATGCAGCATGTTTCAAATAGGTGATACAATGCAAGCTGCAGTTGAATCCCAGCATGCTGGTTGGGTTCATGGACATGGTTGGACACCACATGTTGGAGTAGCATAATTGCATGTGTTCTTTTCCAAAACCACAATGATGCACACTAATACACACACATCCAGGTGGGTGTGGTGATGCAACATCTTTCAAACTGATGATACAATGCATGCTATAGTTGAATCCCAGCATGCTACTAGGGTTCCTGGACATGGATGGACACCACATGCTGGAGTGACATCATTGCATGTGTTCTTTTCCAAAACCACAATGATGCACACTAGTACACACACATCCAAGTGGGTGTGGTGATGCAGCATCTTTAAAATTGGTGCTACAATGCATGCTGCAATTGAATCCCAGCATGCTGCTATCGTTCCTGGACATGGCTGGATAACACATGATGGAGTGGCATCATTGCATGTGTTCTTTTCCAAAACCACAATGATGCACACTGATAGACACACATATACACAAGTGGTTGTGGTGATGCAGCATCTTTCAAACGGTGATACAATGCATGCTACAGTTGAATCCCAACATGTTGCTTGGGTTCCTGGACATGGTTGGACACCACATGTTGGAGTGGCATCATTGCATCTATTCTTTTCCAAAACCACAATGATGCACACTGATACACACACATCTAGGTGTGTGTGGTGATGCAACATCTTTTAAAATGGTGATACAATGCATGCTACAGTTGAATCCCAGCATGCTGCTAGGGTTCCTAGACATGGTTGGAAACCACATGCTAGAGTGGCATCATTGCATGTGTTCTTTTCCAGAACCACAATGATGCACACTAGTACACACACACATCCAAGTGGGTGTGGTGATGCAGCATCTTTCAAACTGGTGATACAATGCATGCTCCAGTTGAATCCCAGCATGCTGCTATGGTTCCTGGACATGGCTGGACACCACATGCTGGAGTGGAATCATTGCATGTGTTCTTTTCCAAAACCACAATGATGCACACTAAAAGACACACAGACATCCAAGTGGGTGTGGTGATGCAACATCTTTCAAATCGGTGATACAATGCATGTTGAAGTTGAATCCCAGTATGCTGCTAGGGTTCCTAGATGTAACTACCTCGGTGAATTACGCTCTTAGTTACATGCCTGGATGAGCGGAAGTGGTTAAAATAGTATGGTGGGGCCTAGGGGCCACTCACAGGTAGACCTTTCGGCCGTCCCGACCACTTCCAGAACATCGGGACAAGAACAAGCGGCGTAATCGGCAGGCGAAGGGATCAACTACATACACAAGTGAGTATGTATGCAAGCCACCATACAACTGTTCACAGAGCCATTCCATCTAAAAAAATAGAAAGATTGCAACGCCATACGGCAAGATCCAAATATCCTAGATAGAGATAATATTTTAGGATAGCTCCTCATACATCAAACATTAGAGTATTAGGCGGAAGCGGAAAACAAGATCCGAGTAAGGATAAGAAGCAAATCGGCATAAGATGCCACATAAGAAGCAAATCGGCATAAGATGCAATTGCAGCAAAAGATAATAACTAACAAGTCTATAGATACTCGCTAACCATACGCCTAACCAAAGATAGACGGATGTCCGTTTATTAGTATCAACAGTTATAACAGTATAATTAACATATCCATCCTCCTTCTCGCTTACCAACGAGAAAGCGGACAACAACCCATCCGTTGGCAGTTTTATTAACCATTCCATGAGGATTGCACTATTTACTTGTCAGTTACTTAGTCAAATTAAAAGCGGTACTTTAGTTATACTTACCTATGATCGAGAAACCGTGCTCCAAGTCGTCCATAACCGCGGACACGGCTTTCAGAAAGATTTACCCTACAGGGGTGCACAAATAGCAACACACACTCGATCAACCTCGGAAAAACCAAATCAAAACCCAACGAGGCATTCACGACAAAGTGATCACAGGATTCAGAAATATTTCAGGGGGCCACCCCATTAAGCTAACCGAAGTTGGCGGCTCGAGATGGACCCAAGGTTTGCGCCAATGGCTGTAAACGACTGGGAACCCGAAAGTGTGACTGGGCTTATCGATACCGCGAAAACACTCCGCAATCCTAAATAGTACAGGTGCTCCTTGCACAATCTTAAATAAAACAGTAAAGCATGGCATAAGTACAGGATAGTAACAAAGCCCCAAACTACTTTGTGGCCCCACGAAATAGAAATGAATCAAGCTCTGGCTCAGGGGGGTCCATAAGGCCTCCCGGATGTGGATAGTGCGAATAGTCTAGGAACAGGAATCAAGTACTCGGGGTCCTACGGGACACAAGTGAGCATGAAAAACCAAATAACAGATATTGCTCACCGGTGCCTCTTTCATTAGTTATCCCATTACTACTCCGGTTAAGTTGTTTAGGTACCTCATTATCCATTAGACACTCACATACCCTACACATGCTGTTCTACGACTCGCATGGCTCAAACAACTCCTGTAGTAATGGCTCATGGGATGGAGGAACAAGCTTCAGTGGGGTTTAAAAGTAAAGGCTATGCAGTACTTGGGATTCAATTTAATGCAATCGCGACTCAATGATGCAAGAATAAGATAGAGGCAATAGGTACTACATGTATGCAAGCATGTGGTAGTGCTTTCCTGGCAGCTCAGTTGAAGCGAGAGACGGATCTGGGTAGTGCTCCTGGGATTCCTGATATATCCCTAAAGCGTCTATTCGAAGAAGAACCAAACAAACAAGGGCCAACATAAATAAAGTGCACAAGCATATGAATTAAAATGCGACAAGCAAACAAGCATGCCATGATGAATGATGCACAATTTGCATGGCAATAATGGAGCATGGCATGGGTGAGGTGTGGGGCACAAGATTAAAGCATTTTATTAAGTTTTTAGTCCGGTTTGCTCTCATATAAGTTGCTGTATACTTTATATTTATATGATGCATGCTGCAATTCAGAACAAGTAATGCATAGTTAGAACGGGCTCATCGCGCTGATCGATTTAGACATATTATTTGTCGCATTTGGAGTTGTAGAATTAAAGTTATTAATTTATTAAGAAAAGGCCATTCTATTGTAATTTTAATCATCTCGAAAATTAAAGTGCTCAAATAATATTTTGAATGGCATATTTGAAATCCTCACATTTTTCTGATTCAAAAACATATATCATTTGTATTATTTGGAATTATAATTCTAAGCTTATTAAAAACAGATTTAAATTTGTATTTAAACATTTCTGTAATTGTTTTAATAAAACTGATAAACAGGCAGACTTTTTTACACCCAGGCAGATCTAGCCCCAGCCACAGACAGGTGGGACCTGAGCTCTGTGGCTGGCCTTGGCCACTTTTTCTTCTTACATGGAAGGCTAGCCACAAAATGACAAAGGACCCGATGCTAGAGCGGGCCCATGCGCCAGCGGGGGGTGAAGGGGTTTGCCACTGTGGCTGACAGGTGTGGTCCGGTTGGAGAGCAGGTTAGGGATTACGAAACCGCGGGTGCTTTTCTGTAAAAAGGTTGAAGGGGCTGACCGGTGGGGCCTGGTGTACCGCGGGTTAAGGCAAAAGATTGTGGGGGGGAATTGCAAAGTGCCAACTGGTACTGTTTTTCTTCCCTTGCGGCTCTGACGAAACTGACGGAGGACGCGCGGCTGGCAGGACGGGGGATCGAACTCGCGTCGTAGGTAAGGCTCCTGCAGCGCGCCGGCGAGGAAATGCTCGCGAGCTCGCCACACAGAGGGCGCTCGACGGGTGGTCCGGCGAGAACAGTGGACCCGGGAGAGAGAGGGGATGTCTAGGAGGGAGGTGGGCTCACCGCGAGGTTGCTGGAGGTGGTGGATCAGGCAGGGGGCGGCCGATCGGCGACGTAGTAGGCGGCCGACCGGAGCTAGGGTTTCGGCGGTGCATCGGTGTGCCGCGATACAGGGTCGGCTCCTCCTCGGCTCCGTGTACGGGGCGACGTAGGGTGCTCCTCCAGCCTTTCTCGACGACCAAACACCACGCCCGCCTCCTCCTAGCTAGGGTGGCGAGAACGACACCGACGGTGGGCGCCGGCGATGGAAGAGGGAGGGTGGCGTCGGTGGAGAAGGAGAGGGGAAGGGAAAGGCCCTGGGGATGGATCTGTGCACGAGAGAGAGACGGGAGGGAGTGGGTAAAACAGAGAGGGAGAGGGGAGATGCCGTGGGGAATCGGTGGAGTAAAGGTGGCTTCGACCACCTTTTTCTCCTCCACCTTCACGTGCTCGTTCTGGGGGGTGGGTGTGGCTGCAGGTGGGACCGGCCAAGGGGAAGAGAGGGGTAGCTCGGGTGTGGGGTAGGCCTGGCAGGGAGAGAGAGAGAGAGAAAGAGAGAGAGGCCGAGAGGTGAGGGGGTAGATGGAGCTAGGTTGGGGTAACTCGGGTTAGGGTTTAGAGATAGAGGGGTAGATGGCAAGGGTAGGTCCCTGTTGGCAGAGAGAGGGCGAGGGGCTCTACATGGTGAGGGAAAAGTGGTGAGAGGAGGGCTCGTCTAGGAAGAGAGAAAAAGAGAAGAGGGTTTAGGGTAGGGTAAGGTGGTAGGTTAGGGTTTCCTCATGGTCAAGGCAAGGGGTGGTGATGGTGTTTAGGGTTTGAGCATGACCAAGGCAAGACCAAGCAAGAAGTAAGGAGGTGGGGTGAGGGTGAGATTTGATTGGCACATGGTGATGGTGAATAAAAACACAAGAGATAGAGATAGGTGTCTAGGATTTTAGGTGCACATGGCAAAGGGAAAAAGATCGAGATGGTGAAGGTCTAGAGTAGAGCAAAAAGAATAGAGCCCAGAAGAATTGATTCCCAAAGGAGACATTATCCACTCAAAAATCCAAGTAAAACCCAAACAAAATAGAATGGTGGTGATTTGCATGGCCCATGCATGGGCATTAAATTCCATGTTTTATCTTGTGAAAACAAACATATGATCATGGCATTTATGCACATGCATTCCAAAATATGGATTAAGGCCAAGCTAAAGGAAAATAGAATTGGATCCATCCCAACCCACATGAACTAGATTAAATGCCAAAAGAAGTAAAAGCTCATGGGTAATTAGGATGGTGGAATTATAAGGTGGTGACAAAGAAAGGTGATGGAGTTGAATAAAAGATATGCCCCCAACTCAACTTGGGCATCAAGAATTTATCAAGAACCAAATACAATATATCAAGAGCCAAATACAATTACTAATGCATATGAGAGAAGAACCAAATGAAAAGAGGTTTTATATGATGCTCAAATGCAAGGTGGCATGATGACATGAGCATGATATAATTATGATGCAACAATTATATGTAGGAAGTAGCCATTATATTACTAGACCATGTAGCATTACATATGTTAGACAGATGGGATGCTACAACTCTCCCCCACTAAACAGGAATCTCGCCCCGAGATTCTAGGAAGAAGAAGAAGACACGAAGAGGGTAGGATACTTGGCACGGAGCTCATCCTCACGTTCCCAAGTGGCTTCATCAATGGAATGGTGCGACCACTGCACCTTGCAGAACTTGATGGACTTGTTGCGAGTCCCTCTTTCTACGACTTCAAGAATTTTTATGGGGTGTTCTTGATAAGACAGATCTTCTTGGAGATTTATGAGTTCATGGTCCACAGTCCTGCCGGGATCCTTGAAGCACTTCTTGAGTTGAGAGATATGGAAAACATCATGGACCTTGAGTTTTTCAGGGAGCTCAAGAGCATAAGGAACTTCTCCTCTTCTTCCACGAATTTTGAAAGGACCGATGTATCTAGGAGCCAGCTTTCCTTTGATACCAAAGCGGTGTGTGCCTCTCATGGGAGTGACACGAAGGTAAACGAGATCACCAGGGACATACTCCATGTCCGTGTTCTTTCTGTCATAGTTGCTCTTCTGGCGACTTTGAGCAACCTTCAGATTTTCAAGAATGATGTGAACCTTCTCCTCCGCTCGAGTTAATATGTCAGGGCCAAACAATGTTCTTTCACCTGCGCCCGACCAACCAATCGGAGTTCTGCATTTGCGACCATAGAGAACCTCAAATGGTGCCATCTTTAGACTTTTCTAGAAGCTGTTGTTGTAAGAGAATTCAGCATAAGGAAGGCATTCTTCCCACTTCATGCCGAAAGAGATAACGCAAGCACGGAGCATATCTTCCAGAATCTGATTGATCCTTTCAACTTGTCCTTGCGATTGAGGATGGTAAGCTGTGCTGAAGTTCAATTTTGTTCCCAAAGCATTTTGGAAACTTCCCCAGAACTTGGAAGTGAAGATGCTTCCACAGTCTGAACTGATTTCAAGAGGAACCCCATATAGAGAGACAATTCTGTTGATATAGAGCTCAGCCAACTGAATTGCAGAAATTGTTTCCTAGACAGGAAAAAAGCGAGCCACTTTAGAAAGCCTGTCGATGACAACAAAGATTGCATTGTTTCCCTTCTGCGACCTTGGAAAACCAGTTATGAAGTCCATCTCTACTTTCTGCCATTTCCATTCCGGAGGTTTCAATGGCTGTAGAAGACCGGAAGGTTTCTGATGGACAGCTTTAACTCTGCGGCAGACATCACACTCCGAGACATACTTGGCACAATATCGTTTCAACCCAGGCCACCAATACTATGTTTTCAAGTCCATGTACATCTTAGTGCTGCCAGGGTGGATAGAAAGAATAGAATCATGCGCCTCCTTGAGAACTTGCTCTCTTAAACCCGGGTAGTTCGGAACAAACATCCGGTGTTCAAAGAAGAGAGCACCTTGGTCGTCGACGTGGAAGGACTCATACTTCGGAAGCTAAATGTTGGAGATGATCTTTTTAGTGTAAGGATCACCAAGTTGAATGGAGCGGACCTTTTCTTCCAAGAGAGGTGTTGCCAGAAGCTTCAGAAGATACCCTTGTTCCACAATTTCAAGGTTGAGCTTGCGGAATTCCTCGCACAAGAGAGGCTATTGTTCTTCCACCATGAGGTTGTTGACATAAGCTTTTTGGCTGAGAGCATCGGCCATGACATTAGCTTTGCCCGGAGTGTAGTTGATGGTCAAATCAAAATCATTAATTGCTTCAATCCACCTTCTCTGATGAAGGTTGAGATCAGGTTGTGTGAAGATATACTTCAGACTCTTGTGATCAGAAAAGATCTCACAACGGTTGCCAAGCAAGTAGTGCCTCCATACTTTCAAAGCAAAGACAACTGCTGCGAGTTTGAGGTCATGTGTAGGATAGTTGACCTCATGCGTCTTCAACTGTCGAGAGGCATAAGCAACAACTTGTTTTTCTTGCATAAGGACCGCACCCAATCCTTGCAAGGAGGCGTCACAGAATATCTGGAAAGGCTTTGATGTATCTGGAGGAATCAAGACTGGTGTCGAAGTGAGCTTCTCTTTGAGTGTTTCAAAGCTTGCTTGACATGCAGGAGTCCAAAGGTATTTCTTGCCCTTCTTGAGGAGATCGGTAAGAGGCTTCGCAATCTTCGAGAAGTTCTGAACAAAGCGACGACAGTAACTAGCCAAACCCAGGAAACTCTGGACTTCTTTGAAATTTTTGGGTGGAAGCCAGTCAACAATTGTCTTAGCAGTTTCTGGGTTGACGGCAATGCCCTTGTTAGAGATGACGTGACCAAGGTAGGTGACTTCAGGCAGCCAAAACTCACACTTGGAGAACTTTGCATACAGGCGGTTCTCACGAAGCTTGTTTAGGACACACTGAAGGTGTTCTTCATGTTCTTCTTTTGACTTACAATAGACTAGGATGTCATCCAGATAGTGTTGGAGATATGCCCAAGAGGCAATAATAAAGTGGTTATTATTATATCTTTATGTTTATGATAAATGTTTACATCCCATGCTATAATTGTATTAACCGGAAACATTAATACTTGTGTATTTTGTAAACATAAAAGAGTCCCTAGTAAGCCTCTTGTTAAGCTAGCTTGTTGATTAATGGATGATCATGGTTTCCTGATCATGGACATTGGATGTCGTTAATAACAAGATCATATCATTAGGAGAATGATGTGATGGACACACACCCATAGTAAGCATAGCATAAGTTCAAGTCATTAAGTTCGTTTTGCTACAAGCTTTTCAAATGCATAGTAACCTAATCCTTCGACCATGAGGTTATGTTAATCACCATCACCGTATGGGTACTTTGATGACATCAAACACCGCTTCGTAACTGGGTGGTTATAAAGGTGACATCGGGTATTCTGAAAGTATGTGTTGAAGCGCATGGACCAAGATTGGGATTTGTCCATCCATATGACGGATAGATATGCTCTGGGCCCTCTCGGTGGAATGTCATCTAGTTAGCTTGCAAGCATGTGACTAGGTCACAAGGGATGACATATCATGGAGCAGTAAAGTACTTATCGATGTGGGTAGAACTAGGTATGGAGATACCGACGATCAAACCTCGGATAAGTAGAGTATCGCGTGACAAAGGGAATTGGTTTTGTATGTTAAATGGTTTTATCGATCACAAAGTCATCGTTGAGTATGTGGGAGCTGTTATGGATCTCCAGATCCCACTAATGGTTATTGATCGGAGATGTGTCTCCATCATGTCTACATGTTCACGAACCGTAGGGTGACACACTTAAGGTTTGAAGTTGTTTTAAGTAGATATGGAATGTGCGTTGGAGACCGAATGTTGTTCGGAGTCTCGGATTGGATCCGGGACATCACGAGGAGATCCGAAATTATCCGGAGAATAAGATTCATATATTGGGGATCATTTTCTAAGTTAGGAAATGTTCCGAAGTGTTTGTATGGAGATTCTAGAAGGTTTCGGAATGTTCTGGAAGGTTCTAGAAGATTTCTTGGAGTTTGCTTGAAAACCAAGAAAGGATCAAGGAGTCTTTGTGGGGCAAGACACAGATTCATGGGGGAGGAGGATTCCTTCCCCCCTCCCAATCCGCTGGCCAAGGAGGGAGGGGAGTCCTACTAGGACTCCCCCTCCCATGGCGCCTCCCTCCTTTAAATAGAGGGGACGGGGCGCCACCCCCTAGACCTCTCCCATAACAAACCCTAGTCGCCGCCTCTCTCCTCCTCCTTCCCTCTGCTCAGGCTTAGGCGAAGCCCTGCAGAATTCTCTACTCCACCACCACCACCACACCGTCGTGCTGCTGGAATTCCATGGAGAAGATCTACTACCTCCGCTGCTCCTTTGGAGCAGGAGAGGAAGGTGCCCGACTCCGCATGTGTGACCAAGCTGGAGCCTTGAGCAGCGGGGCCGGAAGGATCGTCCACACGATCTTGAGATCGACAAGTGATCGACTACATCAACCCGAGATCTAATCTCGTGGCAGCTTTCAGTTCTCTGAGGTTAGTACAAATCTATCTCGTTGCACATGTCTAATAGATTAGATCTTGGCTTTTATCTAGATTAGATCTGGGTTTTGTTCGTTCTTGCGGTAGAAATTTTTTGTTTTCCATGCTACGAACCCATCAGATAGACCACAACGAACTTATCAATATACTCCATGAAAACCGAGTTCATAAGCCTCGAGAAGGTGGCAGGTGCATTGGTGAGACCGAAAGACATGACCGTGTAGTCATACAAGCCATAGCGGGTGGTGAAAGCTGTTTTAGGAACATCTTCCTTGAGAATCTTGATTTGATGATATCCACTTCTCAAGTCAAGCTTAGATAATACCACAGCTCCAGCTAGCTGATCGAAGAGATCATTAATCCGCGGAAGGGGATATTTATTCTTGATGGTTTTAGCATTGAGAGCCCGATAGTCAACACAAAGTCTATCAGTCTTGTCTCGCTTCTTCACAAAGATGGTTGGGCTACCCCAAGAAGAAGTAGTGTGCTTAATGAAACCCAACTTCTCTTGTTCATCAAGCTGACGTTTGAGTTCAGCCAACTCAGCAGGACCCATTTTATAAGGCCGCTTGGAGATAGGAGCGGTACCAGGTTCAAGCTCAATCACAAACTCGACCTCTCGATCAGGAGGCATACCTGGCAACTCTTCAGGAAAAACATCTGGGAACTCACAGACCACCGGAACACTCTGAATAGCTTCCATAGCATCATCATTCAGAGCCGCCAAAGAGAAAAGCTGAATTGTAGGAGTCAGACTTGGATAATAGACTATATGGCCTTCAGGAATTTTCAGAGAAACCGAGCGTTCAGCACAATCAATCACAGCTGCATTTGTTGTCAACCAATACATGCCCAAGATAACATCAATGTCAGAATTGCCCAGAATAATTAAGGAAGTCGGGAACGAAGAACCACCAATCTCAATTTGATTGCCATGGCTGATTTTGGAAGATGCCATTGTTGCTCCAGGAGAAAGGACCATTAACCGTTTAGGGAGAGGATCCATAGGTAATCCATTCTCATCAGCAAAACTTGTAGAGACAAAAGAATGTGATGAACTAGAATCAAACAAAACTCGTGCAGGAACTGAGTTAACAGGAAGCGTACCCATCACAACTCCTGGTGCATGCTCAGCTTGAGCGACGTTGACACAGTTGGAACGAGCAACCGTAGACCCGGGCTTGGTGTTGATGTTGAGAGCCCGAGGTAGAGGTGCACGAACCATAGAAGAACATGCCGCAGGTCTTAGAGGTGGTGGTGGAAGAGATTTGTTGTTCATTGGACAATTCCAGTGTTGATGCCCAGTGTTTCCACAGGTGTAACAGGCACCAGGTGGACGTGGAGTAGCGTAGCCAGGGACTCCGTCAGGTGCTCTAGGGTAGTTGTGGTTGTAGCCCCTGGGAGCAGCAGTGAAGGAGTTTGGTGGCCTTGTCGCGTAGCTTGAAGGTCTTGGTGGAGCCGGGAGCGACGGTGGGGTGTTAGGAACCCACACGCGGCGCTTAGAAGGAGCTGTCATAGCTGAAGAGCTTGCTGTATCGCGGCTGTGTTTCTTGGACTCCTCAAACACCTACCTACTTGCTTCTTCCTGCAGAGCTGTATGTTGGAGTTCTAGAAAAGACCCCGGCCTTGCATGTGTGATTGCATATTTGATTGATGCATTGAGCCCTTGCCTGAACCTCTTTTGCTTCTTCTTGTCATCAGAGATCTCATCGCCACCATACCAAGAAAGATTCATGAAGTTTCTTATATAGCTATTGACATTGTCATTGCCCTGCCTGAGGTTGAGAAACACTTCCTTCATCCTCTCCATGACAATTTCTGACAGATATTGCTCTTTGAAAGCCCCAGTGAACTGCTCCCAAGTAGGCTGAAACTCAGAGTGGTTTGCCTTCAGGTAATTCTCCCACCACAGAGCTGCATCTCCCTTCAGAAGGTGAGTGGCACATTTTACCCATTCTTGCTCAGGAACATCAGCAGTCATCAGTAACCTTGACATCTCACGCAGCCAATCATCTGCGTCCAGAGGCTGATCAGACACCTCAAAGTGGCGCGGGTTCAACTTCAGAAAACTCTTGATGTCTCCTTGCTTGGGAGGTGGAGGTAGCGGAACAAACTCATTCCACCTAACACTTTCTTCAAATCGCTGCTGGTTCTGCTACATTGTTCCCAAGGCATTAGCAATACTTGCCAATGCAACCCCCAGGTCAGGTGGTATGTCCTCCTCAGAACGGCGTGGTGGTGCCATCCTGTGATTGATATAAAACACAAGTCAGTACCATAATGGAGAATAATAATAATCCAAAATAGTACCAAGATTTAAAGGATACAAATTACTAAGATGATATTACAATATCAACAAAGTTCAAAGCACCTAGAAGGTATTAAGCATATCGCACACGACTGAACAAGGAGTGTGGTGAATAAGCTAACAAAGAAAAAATTTCCGCAAATTTCAGCATTACAATACCACTATATGCGCAAAACCACTTAACGAATCAAGATTAGTAACTCTACCAATTCAATATACAAGAGCGAATGATAAGAGTAGTGGTATGGTCGTGACTCCATCCCGCACTCAAATCATTACTCCACACATGAATAAGGAAAACACATATCCCAACACCTTCTTTTTAAAATGAACCTAAAGATTAGTAACTACGGAAACGAACACCCCAAACAAGATAACGTTGGATAACAAAGAGTAGGACAGATCGCACCGGTATACAACGAATCAGATAGATCGCGTTGGTTTACAAAGGCCTGACGGTATGGAATGTACCAACAATTGATAACCAAAAAGGCAGATAGTGATAACATGTTGGATGCAACAGATAGACAAGGAATCCACACACACACAAAACCTATGGTACTACGGAACCCAGAACACGTGAATCCTAGTTTGAATTTTAGAAGAGGATTGAAAACGTTACACTTCCTTACCAGAAAAAGGGTGGGTGGGTGCGTAAGAAGAAAAATGGAAGCTGTCCTACTCTCACGTTTTTGTTTTTCCCTAGTATACATAGCTACTAAAATATTTGCTAGACTGACAACGGCCATTTGGCTGAGACCCTGAAGGGCGGGATGGTTCTGATACCAATTGTAACTACCTCGGTGAATTACGCTCTTAGTTACATGCTTGGATGAGCGAAAGTGGTTAAAATAGTATGGTGGGGCCCAGGGGCCACTCACAGGTAGACCTTTCGGCTGTCCTAACCACTTCCAGAACATCAGGACAAGAACGAGCGGCATAATCGGCAGGCAAAGGGATCAACTACATATACAAGTGAGTATGTATGCAAGCCACCATATAACTGTTCACAGAGCCATTCCATCTAAAACAATAGAAAGATTGCAACGCCATACGGCAAGATCCAAATATCCTAGATAGAGATAATATTTTAGGATAGCTCCTCATACATCAAACATCAGAGTATCAGGCGAAAGCGGAAAACAAGATCCGAGTACGGGTAAGAGGCAAATCGGCATAAGATGCCACATAAATAAACACATCCCGCCCACAGATCTCACGGATCCCTGTTCCCGGAATCTCTACACCGAGTGATTGTTGCCAACATCATCCGTCTCCTCCACCCAGTATCCATCTTGCGAGTACACCTGTTCATTTGAATCAAACAATTTATTGTGTGAGACCCTAGGGGTACTCAGCAAGTCTTTATGCCTCTAAAGGGGACATATACCTGGGGTGACGCAATTATAGCAAAAGATAATAACTAACAAGTCTATAGATACTCGCTAACCATCCTCCTAACCAAAGATAGACGGATGTTCGTTTATTAGTAACAACAGTTATAACAGTATAATTAACAGATCCATCCTCCTTCTCGCTTACCAATGAGAAAGCGGACGAACAACCCATCCGTTGGCAGTTTTATTAACCATTCCATGAGGATTGCACTATTTACTAGTCAGTTACTTAGTCAAATTAAAAGCGGTACCTTAGTTATACTTGTCTATGATCGAGAAACTGTGCTCCAAGTCGTCCATAACTATGGACACGGCTTTCAGAAAGATTTACCCTCTAGGGGTGCACAAATAGCAACACACACTCGATCAACCTTGGAAAAACCAAATCAAAACCCAACGAGGCATTCATGACAAAGCGATCACAGGATTCAAAAATATTTCAGGGGGCCACCCCATTAAGCTACCCACAACGAAGTTGGCCGGCTCCGAGACGGACCCAAGGTTTGCACCAATGGCTGTAAACGACTGGGAACCCGAAAGTGTGACTGGGCTTGTTGATACCGCGAAAACACTCCGCAATCCTAAATAGTACAGGTGCTCCTTGCACAATCTTAAATAAAACAGTAAAGCATGGCATAAGTACAGGATAGTAACAAAGCCCCAAACTACTTTGTGGCCCCACGAAATAGAAATGAATCAAGCTCTAGCTCAGGGGGGTCCATAAGGCCTCCCGGATGTGGATAGTGCGAATAGTCAAGGAACAGGAATCAAGTACTCGGGGTCCTACGGGACACAAGTGAGCATGAAAAACCAAATAACAGATATTGCTCACTGGTGCCTCTTTCATTAGTTATCCATTACTACTCTGGTTAAGTTGTTTAGGTACCTCGTTATCCATCAGACACTCACATACCCTACACATGCTGTTCTACGACTCGCATGGCTCAAACAACTCCTGTAGTAATGGCTCATGGGATGGAGGAACAAGCTTTGGTGCGGTTTAAAAGTAAAGGCCATGCAGTACTTGGGATTCAATTTAATGCAATCGCGACTCAATGATGCAAGAATAAGATAGAGGCAATAGGTACTACATGTATGCAGTTCAGTTGAAGCGAGAGATGGATCTGTGTAGTGCTCCTGGGATTCCTAATATATCCCCTGCTCGGCGTCTATTCGAAGAAGAACCAAACAAACAAGGGCCAACATAAATAAAGTACACAAGCATATGAATTAAAATGCGACAAGCAAACAAGCATGCCATGATGAATGATGCACAATTTGCATGGCAATAATGTAGCATGGCATGGGTGAGGTGTGGGGCACAAGATTAAAGCATTTTATTAAGTTTTTAGTCCGGTTTGCTCTCATATAAGTTTATGTATACTTTATATTTATATGATGCATGCTGCAATTTAGAACAAGGAATGCATAGTTAGAACGGGCTCGTCGCGCTAACCGATTTAGACATATTATTTGTCGCATTTGGAGTTGTAGAATTAAAGTTATTAATTTATTAAGAAAAGGCCATTCTATTGTAATTTTAATCATCTCGAAAATTAAATTGCTCAAATAATATTTTGAATGGCATATTTGAAATCGTCACATTTTTCTGATTCAAAAACATATATCATTTGTATTATTTGGAATTATAATTCAAAGGTTATTAAAAACAGATTTAAATTTGTATTTAAACATTTATGTAATTGTTTTAATAAAACAGATAAAAAGGCAGATTTTTTTAAAACCTAGGCAGATCTAGCCCCAGCCATAGACAGGTGGGACCTGAGCTACACTAGCGCAGCTGCGCGCGCCAAGCTTTTCTTACCGCGCGGAAGGCTAGCCGCAGCAAGCGGACCCGATGCTAGAGCGGGCCCACGCGCCAGCGGGGGGTGAAGGGGTTTGCCACTGCGGCTGACAGGTGGGGTCCGGTTGGAGCGCGGGTTAGGGATTACGAAACCGCGGGTGCTTTTCTGTAAAAAGGTTGAAGGGGCTGACCGGTGGGGCCTGGTGTACCGCGGGTTAAGGCAAAAGATTGTGGGGGGAATTGCAAAGTGCCAATCACATCGCTTTTTCTTCCCTTGCGCTCTGACGAAATCGACGAGGACGCGCTGGCGGACGGGATCAAACTCGCGTCAAACTGCGTGCGCGGCGGCTACCGCTGGGCTAGGGGAGGGTTGTTGCTGGGTTGCTGGTGTGCACCTAGGTAAGGCTCCTGCAGCGCGCCGGCGAGGAAATGCTCGCGAGCTCGCCACACAGAGGGCGCTCGACGGGTGGTCCGGCGAGAACAGTGGACCCAGGAGAGTGAGGGGATGTCTAGGAGGGAGGTGGGCTCACCGTGAGGTTGCTGGAGGTGGTGGATCAGGCAGGAGGGCGGCCGATCGGCGATGTAGCAGTGGCCGGGCGAGCTAGGGTTTCGTGACGCCGGTGTGCCGATGCAGGTCGGCTCCTCCTCGGCCTGCACGGGCGATGCAGGGTGCTCCTCCAGCCTTCCTCGACGACCAAACACCACGCCCGCCTCCTCCTAGCTAGGGTGGCGAGAACGACACCGACGGTGGGCGCCGACGATGGAAGAGGGAGGGTGGCAAGAACGACACCGACGGTGGGCGCCGGCGATGGAAGAGGGAGGGTGGCGTCGGTGGAGAAGGAGAGGGGAAGGCAAGGCCCTGGGGATGGATCTGGGCATGAGAGAGAGACGGGAGGGAGTGGGTAAAACAGAGAGGGAGAGGGGAGATGCCGTGGGGAATCGGTGGAGTAAAGGTGGCTTCGGCCACCTTTTTCTCCTCCACCTTCACGTGCTCGTTCTGGGGGTGGGTGTGGCTGTAGGTGGGACCGGCCAAGGGGAAGAGAGGGGTAGCTCGGGTGTGGGGTAGGCCTGGCAGGGAGAGAGAGAGAAAGAGAGAGAGGCCGAGAGGTGAGGGGGTAGATGGAGCTAGGTTGGGGTAACTCGGGTTAGGGTTTAGAGATAGAGGGGTAGATGGCAAGGGTAGGTCCCTGTGGGCAGAGAGAGGGCGAGGGGCTCGACATGGTGAGGGAAAAGTGGTGAGAGGAGGGCTCGGCTAGGAAGAGAGAAAAAGAGAAGAGGGTTTAGGGTTAGGTAGGTTAGGGTTTCTCATGGTCAAGGGTCAAGGCAAGGGGTGGTGATGGTGTTTAGGGTTTGAGCATGACCAAGGCAAGACCAAGCAAGAAGTAAGGAGGTGGGGTGAGGATGAGATTTGATTGGCACATGGTGATGGTGAATAAAAACACAAGAGAGAGATAGGTGTCTAGGATTTTAGGTGCACATGGCAAGGGGAAAAAGATCAAGATGGTGAAGGTCTAGAGTAGAGCAAAAATAATAGAGCCCACAAGAATTGATTCCCAAAGGAGCCATGACCCACTCAAAAATCCAAGTAAAACCCAAACAAAATAGAATGGTGGTGATTTGCATGGCCCATGCATGGGCATTAAATGCCATGTTTTATCTTGTGAAAACAAAACAATGATCATGGCATTTATGCACATGCATTACAAAATATGGAGTAAGGCCAAGCTAAAGGAAAATAGAATTGGATCCATCCCAACCCACATGAACTAGATTAAATGCCAAAAGAAGTAAAAGCTGATGGGTAATTAGGATGGTGGAATTATAAGGTGGTGACAAAGAAAGGTGATGGAGTTGAATAAAAGATATGCCCCCAACTCAACTTGGGCATAAAGCATTTATCAAGAACCAAATACAATATATCAAGAGCCAAATACAATTACTAATGCATATGAGAGAAGAACCAAATGAAAAGGGGTTTTATATGATGCTCAAATGCAAGATGGCATGATGACATGAGCATGATATAATTATGATGCAACAATTATATGTAGGAAGTAGCCATTATATTACTAGACCATGTAGCATTACATATGTTAGACAGATGGGATGCTACACTAGACATGGTTGGACACCACATGCTGGAGTGGCATCATTGCATGTGTTCGTTTCCAAAACCACAATGATGCACACTGATACACACACATCCAAGTGGGTCTGGTGATGCAGCATCTTTAAAACTAGTGCTAGAATGCATGCTGCAATTGAATCCCAGCATGCTGCTATGGTTCCTGGACATGGCTAGATAACACATGCTGGAGTGGCATCATTGCATGTGTTCTTTTCCAAAACCACAATGATGCACACTGCCACACACACACAACCAACTGGGTGTGTTGATGCCGCATCTTTCAAACTAGTGATACAATGCATGCTGCAGTTGAATCCCAGCATGCTGCTAGGGTTCCTAGACATGGTTGTACATCACATGCTGGAGTGGCATCATTGCATTTGTTCTTTTCCAAAACCACAATGATGCACACTAATAGACACACATCCAAGTGCTTGTGGTGATGCAGCATCTTTCAAACAGTGATACAATGCATGCTGAAGTTGAATCCTAGCATGTTGCTTGGGTTCCTGGACATGGTTGGACACCACATGCTAGAGTGGCATCATTACATGTGTTCTTTTCCAAAACCACAATTATGCACACTGATACACACACATCCAGGTGGGTGTGGTGATGCAACATCTTTTAAACTGGTGATACAATGCATGCTACAGTTGAATCCTAGCATGCTACTAGGGTTCATGGACATGGTTGGATACCATAGGCTGGAGTGGCATCATTGCATGTGTTCTTTTCCAAAACCACAATGATGCACACTGATACACACACATCCAAGTGGGTGTGATGATGCAGCATCTTTCAAACTGGTGATACAATGCATGCTGAAGTTGAATCCCAGCATGCTGCTTGGGTTCCTAGACATGGTTGGACACCACATGTTGGAGTGGCATCATTGCATCTATTCTTTTCCAAAACCACAATGATGCACACTGATACACACACACATCCAGGTGGGTGTGGTGATGCAACATCTTTTAAAATGGTGATACAATGCATGCTACAGTTGAATCCTAGCATGCTGCTAGGGTTCCTGGACATGGTTGGAAACCACATGCTGGAGTGTCATCATTGCATGTGTTCTTTTCCAAACCCACAATGATGCACACTATTACACACACATCCAAGTGGGTGAGGTGATGCATCATGTTTCAAACTGGTGATACAATGCATGCTGCAGTTGAATCCTAGAATGATGCTTGGGTTCCTAGACATGGTTGGACACCACATGCTGGAGTGGAATCATTGCATGTGTTCTTTTCCAAAACCACAATGATGAAAACTGAAAGACACACAGACATCCAAGTGAGTGTGGTGATGCAACATCTTTCAAATCGGTGATACAATGCATGTTGAAGTTGAATCCCAGTATGCTGCTAGGGTTCCTGGACATGGTTGGACACCACATGCTGGAGTGGCATCATTGCATGTGTTCTTTTCCAAAACCACAATGATGCACACTCATACACACACATCCAAGTGGGCGTGGTGATGCAGCATCTTTAAAACTGGTGCTACAATGCATGCTGCAATTGAATCCCAGCATGCTGCTATGGTTCCTGGACATGGCTGGATAACACATGCTGGAGTGCCATCATTGCATGTGTTCTTTTCCAAAACCACAATGATGCACACTGCCACACACACACAACCAACTGGGTGTGCTGATGCCGCATCTTTCAAACTGGTGATATAATGCATGCTGCAGTTGAATCCCAGCATGCTGCTAGGGTTCCTAGACATGGTTGTACAGCACATGCTGGAGTGGCATCATTGCATGTGTTCTTTTCCAAAACCACAATGATGCACACTGATAGACACACATACATCCAAGTGGTTGTGGTGATGCAGCATCTTTCAAACGGTGATACAATGCATGCTGAAGGTGAATCCCAACATGCTGCTTGGGTTCCTGGACATGGTTGGACACCACATGCTAGAGTGGCATCATTACATGTGTTCTTTTCCAAAACCACAATGATGCACACGAATACACACACACATCCAGGTGGGTGTGGTGATGCAACATCTTTTAAACTGGTGATACAATGCATGCTACAGTTGAATCCCAGCATGATGCTAGGGTTCCTGGACATGGTTGGACACCACATGCTAGAGTGGCATCATTGCATGTGTTCTTTTCCAAAACCACAATGATGCACACTGATACACACACATCCAAGTGGGTGTGGTGATGCAGCATCTTTCAAACTGGTGATACAATGCATGCTGCAGTTGAATCCCAGAATGCTGCTTGGGTTCCTGGACATGGTTGGACACCACATGATGGAGTGGCATCATTACATGTGTTCTTTTCCAAAACCACAATGATGCACAATGATACACACACATCCAGGTGGGTGTGGTGAAGCAGCATGTTTTAAACTGGTGATACAATGCAAGCTACAGTTGAATCCCAGCATGCTGCTAAGGTTTCTAAACATGGTTGGAGAGCACATGCTCGAGTGGCATCATGGCATGTGTTATTTTCCAAAACCACAATGATGCACACTGACACACACACACATGCAAGTGGGTGTGGTGATGCATCATCTTTCAAACTGTTGATCCAAGGCATGCTGTAGTTGAATCCCAGCATGCTGCTAGGGTTCCTAGACATGGTTGGACACCACATGCTGGAGTAGCCTCATTTCATGTGTTGTTTTCCAAAACCACAATGATGCACACTGACACAAACACATCCAAGTGGGTGTGGTGATGCTGCATCTTACAAACTAGTGATACAATGCACGTTGTAGTTGAATCCCAGCATGCTGCTAGGGTTCCTAGACATGGTTGGACACCACATGCTGGAATGGCATCATTGCATGTGTTCTTTTCCAAAAAAAATGATGCATACTAATACACACACACATCTAAGTGGGTGTGGTGATGCAGCATGTTTCAAATCGGTGATACAATGCATGCTGCAGTTGAATCCTAGCATGCTGGTTGGGTTCATGGACATGGTTGGACACCACATCCTGGAGTGGCGTCATTGCATGTGTTCTTTTCCAAAACCACAATGATGCACACTAATATACACACATCCAGGTGGGTGTGGTGATGCAACATCTTTCAAACTGGTGATACAATGCATGCTGTAGTTGAATCCCAGCATGCTGCTAGGGTTCCTGGACATGGATGGACACCACATGCTGGAGTGGAATCATTGCATGTGTTCTTTTCCAAAACCACAATGATGCACACTAATACACACACATCCAAGTGGGTGTGGTGATGCAACATCTTTAAAATTGGTGCTACAATGCATGCTGCAATTGAATCCGAGCATGCTGCTATCGTTCCTGGACATGGCTGGATAACACATGCTAGAGTGGCATCATTGCATGTGTTCTTTTCCAAAACCACAATGATGCACACTGATACACACACATAACCAACTGGGTGTGGTGATGCCACATCTTTCAAACTAGTGATACAATGCATGCTGCAGTTGAATCCCAGCACGCTGCTAGGGTTCCTAGACATGGTTGTACAGCACATGCTGGAGTGGAATCATTGCATGTGTTCTTTTACAAAACCACAATGATGCACACTGATAGACACACATACATCCAAGTGTTTGTGGTGATGTAGCATCTTTCAAACGGTGATACAATGCATGCTAAAGTTGAATCCCGGCATGCTGCTTGGGTTCCTGGACATGTTTGGACACCACATGCTGGAGTGGCATCATTGCATGTGTTCTTTTCCAAAACCACAATGATGCAAACGGATACACACACATCCAGGTGGGTGTTGTGATGCAACATCTTTTAAAATGGTGATACAATGCATGCTACAGTTGAATCCCAGCATGCTACTAGGGTTCATGGACATGGTTGGACACCACATGCTGGAGTGGCATCATTGCATGTGTTCTTTTCCAAAACCACAATGATGCACACTAATACACACACACATCCAAGTGGGTGTGGTGATGCAGCATCTTTCAAACTGGTGATATAATGCGTGCTGCAGTTGAATCCCAGAATGCTGCTTGGGTTCCTGGACATGGTTGGACACCACATGCTGGAGTGGAATCATTGCATGTGTTCTTTTAAAAAACCACAATGAGGCACACTGAAAGACACACAGACATCCAAGTGGGTGTGGTGATGCAACATCTTTCAAATCGGTGATACAATGGATGTTGAAGTTGAATCCCAGTATGGTGCTTGGGTTCCTGGACATGGTTGGACACCACATGTTGGAGTGGCATCATTACATGTGTTCTTTCCAAAAACCACAATGATCCATAATGATACACACACTCATCCAGGTGGGTGTGGTGAAGCAGCATCTTTCAAACTAGTGATACAATGCATGCTACAGTTGAATCCCAGCATGCTGCTAATGTTTCTAAACATGGTTTGACAACACATGCTGGAGTGGCATCATGGCATGTGTTATTTTCCAAAACCACAATTATGCACACTGAGACACACACACACACATCCAAGTGGGTGTGGTGATGCAGCATCTTTCAAAGTATTGATCCAAGGCATGCTGCAGTTGAATCCCAGCATGCTGCTAGGGTTCCTAGACATGGTTGGACACCACTTGCTGGAGTGGCCTCATTGCATGTGTTCTTTTCAAAAACCACAATGATGCACACTAATACACACACACATTCAAGTGGGTGTGGTGATGCATCATCTTTAAAACTGGTGATACAATGCATGTTGTAGTTAAATCCCAGCATGCTGCTAGGGTTCCTGGACATGGATGGATAACACATGCTGCAGTGGCATCATTGCATGTGTTCTTTTCCAAAACCACAATGATGCATACTGACACACACACATCCAAGTGGGTGTGGTGATGCCGCATCTTTCAAACTAGTGATACAATGCATGTTGTAGTTGAATCCCAGCATGCTGCTAGGGTTCCTAGACATGGTTGGACACCACATGATGGAGTGGCATCATTGCATGTGTTCTTTTCCAAAACCATTATGATGCACACTGATACACACGCACATCCCAGTGGGTGTGGTGATGCAACATCTTTAAAACTGGTGATACAATGCATGTTGTAGTTGAATCCCAGCATGCTACTAGGGTTCCTGGAAATTGCTGGATAACACATGATGGAGTGGCATCATTGCATGTGTTCTTTTCTAAAACCACAATAATGCACACTGACACACACACACACATCCAAGTGGGTGTGGTGATGCCGCAACTATCAAACTGGCGATACAATGCATGCTGTAGTTGAATCCCAGCATGCTGCTAGGTTCCTAGACATTGTTGGACACCACATGCTAGAGTGGCATCATTGCATGTGTTCGTTTCCAAAACCATAACGATGCACACTGATACACACACACATCCAAGCGGGTGTGGTGATGAAGTATCTTTCCAACTGGTGAGACAATGCATGCTGCAGTTGAATCCCAGCATGCTACTAGGGTTCCTGGACATGGATCGACACCACTTGCTATAGTGGCATCATTGCATGTGTTCTTTTCCAAAACCACAATTATGCACACTAATACACACATACATCCAAGTGGGTGTGGTGATGGAGCATCTTTAAAACTAGTGATACAATGCATGCTGTAGTTGAATCCTACCATGTTGCTAGGGTTCCTGGACATGGATGGATAACACATGCTGGAGTGACATCATTGCATGTGTTCTTTTCCAAAACCACATTGATGCACACTGCCACACACACACACATCCAAGTGGGTGTGGAGATACAATGGATGCTATAGTTGAATCCCAGCATGCTGCTATGGTTCTTAGACATGGTTGGACACCACATGCTAGAGTGGCATCATAGCATGTGTTCTTTTCAAAAACAAAAATTGATGCACACTAATAAACAGAGACACACATCCAAGTAGGTGTGGTGATGTAGCATCTTCAAACAGGTGATACAATGCATGCTGTAGTTGAATCCTAGCATGCTGCTAGGGTTCCTGGACATGGTTGGACACCACATGCTGGAATGGATTCATTGTAGGTGTTCTTTTACAAAACCACAATGATGCACAGTAATACACACACATCCAAGTGGGTGTGGTGATGCAGCATCTTTCAAACTAATGATACAATGCATCCTGCAGGGGAATCCCAGCATGTTGCTAAGGTTCCTGGACATGGTTGGACACCACATGCTGAAGTGGCATCATTGCATGTGTTCTTTTCCAAAACCACAATGATGCACACTTATAGGCACACACATATCCAAGTGGGTGTGGTGATGCAGCATATTTCAAACTGGTGATCCAATGCATGCTGAAGTTGAATCCCAGCATGCTGCTAGGTTTCATGGACATGGTTGGACAACACATGATGTAGTGGCATCATTGCATGTGTTCTTTTCCAAAACCATAATGATATACACTGATAGACACACACACATCCAAGTGGGTGTAGTGATGCAGCGTCTTTCAAATCTATGATACAATAATGCATGCTGCAGTTGAATCCCAGCATGTTTCTAGGGTTCCTAGACATGGTTGGACACCACATGCTAGAGTGGCATCATTGCATGTGTTCTTTACAAAACCACAATGATGCACACTGATACACACACATCCAAGTGGGTGTGGTGATGCAGAAATTTTAAAACTGGTGATACAATGCATGCTGTAGTTGAATACCAACATGTTTCTAGGGTTCCTGGACCTGGCTAGATTACACATGGTGGAGTGGCATCATTGCATGTGTTATTTTCGAAAACCAGAATGATGCACACTGATACACACACATCCAAGTGGGTGTGGTGATGCCGCTTCTTTTAAACTGGTGACACAATGCATTCTGTACTTGAATCCCAACATGCTGCTAGGGTTCCCAGACATGGTTGGAGACCACGTGCTGGAGTGGCATCATTGTATGTGTTCTTTTCCAAAACCATAATTATGCACACTGATACACACACACACACACATCCAAGTCGGTGTGGTGATGCAGCATCTTTAAAACTGGTAATACAATGCATGTTGTAGTTGAATCCCAGCATCCTGCTAGGCTTCCTAGACATGGCTAGATAACACATGCTAGAGTGGCATCATTGCATGTGTTCTTTTCCAAAACCACAATGATGCACACTAACACACACACACACATCCAAGTGGGTGTGGTCATGCCGCATCTTTCAAACTGGTGATATAATGCATGCTATAGTTCAATCCCAGCATGCTGCTAGGGTTCCTAGACATGGTTGGACAGCACATGCTGGAGTGGCATCATTGCATGCGTTCTTTTCCAAAACCATTATGATGCACACTGATACACACGCACATCCAAGTGGGTGTGGTGATGCAGCATCTTTAAAACTGGTGATACAATGCATGCTATATGTAACATCCCAAAATTTCATCTAAAATCATCATCATTGCACTCTTATCATCATAGCATGTAATTGCATTGCATTTAGAATGTCCTCCAAAAATTTGGTGCAATTTTAAGCCATGAATAAAAAGATATGAATTATTTTGGAAATAGAGTCAAAGAAAATGCTATATTACCTATTAAATCCAAGTAATTACTTTGGATTAAAATAGAGGATAAATATGTTCTATAATACCCTAAAAACCTAATTTGAGTTTTTACAATTGTTCACAAATTGGTTTGAATCAATTTGAATCCTTAAATCAAAAGTTCTGGAGAAAACAGAAATAGAAAAAAGAAAAAGAATAAGGAAGAAAAAAAAGGGGCAATAGACAGCTTCTGGCCTTTTGGCCCAATCCGGCCAATGACCCACCTGGACTCCCTCTTCCCTCTCGTCTTTGCACCCCTCAACCTACCCCTCCTGGCAGGACCGGCCCACCCACGTCACCACCACCCGTCGTCTTCAACCCCAGGCGGCGAACACCCTTCCCTTCTCTTGGTTTGAAAAATCGACTCGGGCCGGCCGTTTCCAGTATTAATCCCCCACGGCGATTAATCCTACTTAACCCTCACCCTCTCCTCATCATTTTCCCCTCAGCCACTTCCCCCGGAGAGCCCCCAGGCTCCCCAATTACAAGCTCGAACCGCCATTGTCCGACGCAACTCCGGCGAGAATTCCGGTGAGCTCCGGCCACGCCGTGACCTCCTCTCTGCTCTGAAATACTTGCCGTGACCTGGCGCGTGTTTTAACTTGGCTATGTGCTTTCGTGCTCGTCGGCGACGACAGACCAAGTCCGGCGAACTCCCTCTGCCGCCACCGTCAGTCACCTTCTCCGGTAAAGGTAGGGTTCCCGCCGCCCCCTTTTGTTCTTTTCTAGGTCGTGCAGACACTTGCGCACCTCGCTAACCTCTTTGTCGATTGGTTCGAGCCCTAGGTCACCGTCTCCGGCACCAAGTGTGAACTCCGCGAACTCAACTCGGTGAGGATCCAGGAAGCAAGCAGCCCCCCGACCGCAGTGACCTCCATCGAGATCGCCATGACCTCCTCAACCTCTGGTACGTGTCCACGGTCTCCCAGCCCTCGTAGAATCGCCAGAACCACATCGGCCGACGCTCCGCCGCCGCGCAAAGTTGGTCGGCGCCGCCCATCTCCGGCCAAGTCGTTAAGGACCATTAGATCATGTATCTGCGGCTAGGATTAGATCACTAAATGAAAGGGTACGGGCTAATCAGATCCGTCTGTAGTCACTTAAGATCTGACGGCCCACAGCGGTCGATCGGACCGAACCGGTACGGGCCAATAGGAAAGCGCCACGTCGCCAGACTATTTCTGTTTAATTAGAAAATAGACAGATTTAGTATTAAACTTAGAAATTCAATAACTTTTGATCCACAAATCAGAAAAATACAAATTTGGTGTCTATGGATTCAGAAAAATAAGACCTTTATTATGGAGGCCTTGTTTCACACTTTTGCCTCAGTAAACATGGAATTATAGGTAGAACCTTTTTAGGAGTATTTTGCTCATCAAAATTGTTCTATAAATTATTTTTGGGTATTTCTTATGCATTTAGTTGAGTTATTCTATCCTCTGTACTGTAGACTCTGTAAATTATAGAGTTGTGATCATATCTTTCAATGTTGCATGCATTCATGTTTTTGTAATGCTTTATTGATTGAATTATTGTTGTTATATTGATCTTGTGTAGATTGTGTGGATTGTGAAGTTTGTTGCTGTGAGGATTGTACCTATTCCCCTAGCTACCAAGGCAAGTGATATTTCATCTCGTGTCCTATTATTTTCACTATTGCACTAGTGATATTTTGGTAGATCTTAGCATGGTAGAATTATTCATATGTTACCATACTATGCTATGCTACCCTATAGTGTATATCTTGGTAGTATTCCCTAGATAAAGACTTTGTATGCTAGAATGCTTAGCTATGCTATTAGAATTCGTGGGTGGAATATACACATAAGATATCATGGAAAGATATTATTTTGTTTAATAAGAAAACAACTAATGTTAATGAAACACCTGGGTGGAATGGGCTTGCTTGGATTATGTTGAGTGGTTACTCAGGGGCCATGTCTATGGTCAGCTTGTGTATCACACTTGTGGATGACCACCCAGGGACAAAGAGAATGGAGACGTTCTTGTCGCGAAGCTTCTAGTGCAGCCACATGGCATATGGGCTCTGCCTTGACCGACTAAGTTGCGAGAACTCAGCCAGACGGACAGAGGGTGGTAGTGATGATAGGATGGAACGCGTCCGTGGTGGTCTGAGGGATTGCTTCTGAAAAGTTTCGTCTCGATGCATGTCGAGTCTTGTTGGGAAAGTGCACCACCTCTCAAGAGGGTAAAACTAAGTACTTAGCCATGTCCCCGGTTATGGACATTCCTGAACCTCAAGATAGTGAAGCAGTTCAATAATCTCCTCATCCAAATTTCTCTAAGTTAAAACTTGTGGGTGAACATGGGTAGAGGTTCAGTGATGTCTATCATTGGTACCTTATAGCTGGAATGAAAACTTCTTCAAAAACTATAAGTTAAACTAATTTTAGCAAAGCCAGCCATAAACCCCACTTGGCCATATATTCATGTAGTTGTTGGATTATACTAAGTATCTATGGTATCACTTGCCAATACAATTCTAAATGTATTGACCCTTGTGGATGTAACTTATTATGTTGCAGGATACTCTGATGATGAGTAGGGTTGCGGGTCTACACTCGACATGCTTGCATGTGGCACATGAAGACTAAAGACTCTATTATTATTATGCTATGTAATGTGAACCTTAAGTGTCTTAGCCTTGGGCTAAGTGAGTTGTAAGAACCATTATATTCCTGGACATGCGATGTAATAATGACCTTTGTTTGTGTGTACTTCATCTTAAACTGTGGGTGCTAGCATTTTCGATCCAGGGACTAGCACTGCAATCACAGGGATCTTACCTTATTATGGTGAGATCTTACACTATAGTTGAATCCCAGCATGCTGCTAGGGTTCCTGGAAATTGCTGGATAACACATGATGGAGTGGCATCATTGCATGCGTTGTTTTCTAAAACCACAATAATGCACACTGACACACGCACACACACACATCCAAGTGGGTGTGGTGATGCCGCATCTTTCAAACTGGAGATACAATGGACGCTGGAGTTGAATTCCAGCATGGTGCTAGGGTTCCTAGACATGGTTGGACACCACATGCTAGAGTGGCATCTTAGCATGTGTTCTTTTCAAAAACCACAATGATGCACACTAATACACACACACATCCAAATAGGTGTGGTGATGCAGCATCTTCAAACTGGTGATACAATGCATGTTGTAGTTGAATCCCAGCATGCTGCTAGGGTTCCTGGACATGGTTGGACACCACATACTAGAATGGCATCATTGCATGTGTTCTTTTACAAAACCACAATGATGCACAGTAATACACACACACATCCAAGTGGGTGTGGTGATGCAGCATCTTTCAAACTGATGATACAATGCATCCTGCAGTGGAATCCCAGCATGTTGCTCGGGTTCCTCGACATGGTTGGACACCACAAGCTGGAGTGGCATCATTGCATGTGTTCTTTTCCAAAACCACAATGATGCATACTTATAGGCACACACACGTCCAAGTGGGTGTGGTGATGCAGCATATTTCAAACTGGTGATCCAATGCATGTTGAAGTTGAATCCCAGCATGCTGCTAGGATTCCTGGACATGGTTAGACACCACATGCTGGAGTGGCATCATTGCATGTGTTCTTTTCCAAAACCACAATGATATACATTGATAGACACACACACATCCAAGTGGGTGTGGTGATGCAGCATCTTTCAAATCTATGATATAATAATGCATGCTGCAGTTGAATCACAACATGCTGCTAGGGTTCCTAGACATGGTTGGACACCACATGCTAGAGTGGCATCATTGCATGTGTTCTTTTACAAAACCACACTGATGCACGTTGATACACACACACATCCAAGTGGGTGTGGTGATGCAGAATTTTTAAAACTGGTGATACAATGCATGCTGTAGTTAAATGCCAGCAAGCTGCTAGGGTTCCTAGACCTAGCTAGATTACACATGCTGGAGTGACATCATTGCATGTGTTCTTTTCCAAAACCAGAATGATGCACGCTGATACACACACACGCATCCAAGTGGGTGTGGTGATGCCGCATCTTTCAAACTGGTGACACAATGCATTCTGTACTTGAATCCCAGCATGCTGCTAGGGTTCCCAGACATGGATAGACACCACGTGATGGAGTGGCATCATTGTATGTGTTCTTTTCCAAAACCATAATGATGCACACTAATACATACACACACATCCAAGTCGGTGTGGTGATGTAGCATCTTTAAAACTGGTGATACAATGCATGTTGTAGTTGAATCCCAACATCCTACTAGGGTTCCTAGACATGGCTAGATAACACATGCTAGAGTGGCATCACATGTGTTCTTTTCCAAAACCACAATGATGAACACTAACACACACACACATCCTAGTGGGTCTGGTCATGCCCCATCTTTCAAACTGTTGATACAATGCATGTTGTAGTTGAATCCCAGCATGATGCTAGGGTTCCTAGACAAGGTTGGACACCACATGCTGGAGTGGCATCATTGCATGTGTTCTTTTCCAAAACAATAATGATGCACACTGATACACACACATCCAAGTGGGTGTGGTGATGCAGCATCTTTCAAACTGATGATACAATGCATCCTGCAGTGGAATCCCAGCATGTTGCTAGGGTTCCTAGACATGGTTGGACACCACATGCTAGAGTGGCATCATTGCATGTGTTCTTTTCCAAAACCACAATGATGCACACTTATAGGCACACACACATCCAAGTGGGTGTGGTGATGCAACATCTTTCAAATTGGTGATACAATGCATGCTGGAGTTGAATCCCAGCTTGCTGCTATGGTTCCTAGACATGGTTGGACGCCACATGCTATAGTGGCATCATTGCATGTGTTCTTTTCCAAAACCAGAATGATGCACTCTGATAGACACACACACACACATCCAAGTGGGTGTGGTGATGCTGCATCTTTGAAATCGGTGATACAGTGCATGATGTAGTTTGAATCCCAGCATGCTGCTTGGGTTCCTAGACATGGTTGGACACCACGTGCTGGAATGGCATCATTGCATGTTTTCTTTTAAAAAACCACAATGATGCACACTGATACACACAGATCTAGGTGGGTGTGGTGATGCAGCATCTTTCAAGCTAGTGATGCAATGCATGCTACAGTTGAATCCCAGCATGCTGCTAAGGTTCCTAGGCATGGTTGGACAACACGTGCTGGAGTGGCATCATTGCATGTGTTCTTTTCCAAAACCACAATGATGCACACTGACACACACATATTCAAGTGGGTGTGGTGATGCAGCATCTTCCAAACTGGTGATCCAATGCATGCTGTAGTTGAATCCCAACATGCTGCTAGGGTTCCTACACATGGTTGACACCACATGCTGGAGTGGCATCATTGCATGTGTTCGTTTACAAAACCACAATGCTGCACACTGATACACACACATCCAAGTGGGTGCGGTGATGCAGCATCTTTAAAACCGGTGACACAATGCATGTTGTAGTTGAATCCCAGCATGCTGCTATGGTTCCTGGACATGGCTGGATAACACATGCTCGAGTGGCATCATTTCATGTGTTCTTTTCCAAAACCACAATGATGCACACTGACACATAGACATCCAAGTGGGCGTGGTGATGCAACATCTTTCAAACTGGTGATACAATTCATGCTACAGTTGAATCCCAGCATGCTGCTAAGGTTCCTAGGCATGGTTGGACAACATATGCTGGAGTGGCATTGTTGCATGTGTTCTTTTCCAAAACCACAATGATGCACACTGACACACACACATTCAAGTGGGTGTGGTGATGCAGCATCTTTTCAACTGGTGATCTGATGCATTTTGTAGTTGAATATCAACATGCTGTTAGGGATCCTAGACATGGTTGGACAGCATATGCTGGAGTGGCATCATTGCATGTGATCTTTTACAAAACCACAATGATGCACACTGATACACACACACATCTAAGTGGATGTGGTCATGCAGCTTCTTTAAAACTGGTGACACAATACATGTTGTAGTTGAATCCCATCATGCTGCTACTATTCCTGGATATGGCTAGATAACACATGTTGGAGTGGCATCATTGCATGTGCTCTTTTCCAAAACCACAATGATGCACACTGACACACACACACATCCAAGTGGGTGTGGTGCTACCGCATCTTTCAAACTGGTGATACAATGCATGCTATAATTGAATCCTAGCATGCTGCTAGGGTTCCTGGACTTGGTTGGACACCACTTATTGGAGTGGCATCATTGCATGTGTTCTTTTCCAAATTCGTAATTATGCACACTGATATACACACACATCCATGTGGGTGTGGTGATGCAGCATTTTTCAAACTGGTGATACAATGCATGCTGCAGTTGAATCCCCGCATGCTGCTAGGGTTCATGGACATGGTTGGACACCACATGCTGTAGTGGCATCATTTCATGTGTTATTTTCCAAAAGCACAATGATGCACACTGATACACACACATGCAAGTGGGTGTGGTGATGCAGCATCTTTCAAACTGGTGATATAGCATGCTGAAGTTGAATCCCAGCATGCTGCTAGGATTCCTGGACATTGTTGGACACCACATGACGGAGTTGCATCATTGCATGTATTATTTTCTAAGACCACAATGATATACACTAATACACACACACGCCCCAGTGGTGTGGAGATGCAGCATATTTCAAACTGGTGATCCACTGCATGTTGTAGTTAAATCCCAGCATGCTTCTAGGATTCCTGACATGGTTGGACACCACATGCTGGAGTGGAATCATTGCATGTGGTATTTTCCAAAACCACAATATTGCACACTAATAGACACACATACATCCAAGTGGGTGTGGTGATGCAACATCCTTAAAACTGGTGATACAATGCATGTTGTAGTTGAATCCCAGCATGCTGCTAGGGTTCCTGGACATGGCTGGATAACACATTTTGGATTGGCATTTTTGCATGTGCTCTTTTCCAAAACCACAGTTATGCACACTGACACACACACACATCCAGGTGGGTGTGGTGATGCCGCATCTTTCAAACTGGTGATACAATGCATGCTGTAGTTGAATCCCAACATGCTGCTAGGGTTCCTAGAAATTGCTGGACACCACATGCTGGACTAGCATAATTGCATGTGTTCTTTTCAAAAACCACAATGATGCACACTAATACACACAGACATCCAAGTGGGTGTGGTGATGTAGCATCTTTCAAACTAGTGATACAATGCATGTTGAAGTTGAATCCCAGAATGCTGCTAGGGTTCCTGGACATGGTTGGACACCACATGTTGGAGTGGCGTCATTGCATGTGTTCTTTTCCAAAACCACAATAATGCAGACTTACACACACATCCAAGTGGGTGTTGTGATGCATCATATTTCAAACTGGTGATCCAATGCACGCTGTAGTTGATTCCCAGCATGTTGCTAGGGTTCCTAGACATGCTTGGACACCACATGCTAGAGTGGAATCATTGCATGTGTTATTTTCCAAAACCACAATGATGCACACTAATAGACACACAGACATCCAACTGGTGTGGTGATATAGCATCTTTCAAATCAATGATATAATGCATGCGGAAGTTGAATCCCAGCATGCTGCTTGGGTTCCTAGACATGGTTGGACACCACATGCTGGAGTGGCATCATTGCATGTGTTCTTTTTCAAAACCACAATGATGCACACTGATACACACACACACACACATCCAAGTGGGTGTGGTGATGCAGCATTTTTACAAACTAGTGATACAATGCATGCTACAGTTGAATCCCAACATCCTGCTATGGTTCCTCGATTGTTTGGACACCACATGCTATAGTGGCATCATTGAATGTGTCCTTTTCCGAAACCACAATGATTCACACTAATACACACACACATCCAAGTGGGTTTGGTGATTCAGCATCTTTCAAACTGGTGATCCAATGCATGCTGCAGTTGAATCCCAGCATGCTGCTAGGGTTCTTAAACATGGTTGGAAACCACATGCTGGAGTGGCATCATTGCATGTGTTCTTTTACAAAACCACAATGATGCACAATGATACACACATAGACATCCAAGTGGGTGTGGTGACGCAGCATCTTTCAAACTAGTGATACAATGCATGTTACAGTTGAATCCCAGCATGCTGCGAGGGTTCCTAGACATGGTTCGACACCAAATGCTGGAGTGGCATCATTGCATGTGTTCTTTTCCACAACCACGATGATGCACACTTACATAGACACATCCAAGTGGGTGTGGTGATGCATCATATTTCAAACTAGTGCTCCAATGCATAATGTAGTTGAATCCCAGCATGCTGCTAGGGTTCCTAGACATGGTTGGACACCACATGCTGGAGTGGAATCATTGCATGTGTTCTTTAACAAAACCACAAAATTGCACACTGATAGACACACAGACATCCAAGTGGGCGTGGTGATGCAGCATCTTTCAAATCGGTGATACAATGCATGTTGAAGTTGAATCCCAGCATGCTACTTGGGTTCCTCGACATGGTTGGACACCACATGTTGGAGTGGTATCATTGAATGTGTTCTTTTCCAAAACCACAATGATGCACACTGACACACATACACATCCAAGTGGGTGTGGTGATGTAGCATCTTTCAAACTGGTGATACGACACATGCTGCAGTTGAATCCCAACATGTTATTAGGGTTCATTGACATTGTTGGACACCACATGCTGGAGTGGCATTATTGCATGTGTTCTTTTCCAAAACCACAATGATGCACACTGATACACACATCCATGTGGGTGTGGTGATGCAACATCTTTCAAACTAGTCATACAATGCATGCTGTAGTTGAATCCCAGCATGCTGCTAGGGTTCATGGACATGATTGGACACCACATGCTGGAGTGGCATCATTGCATGTTTTCTTTTACAAAATCACAATGATGCACACTGACACACACACATCCAAGTGTGTGTGGTGACGCACCATCTTTCAAACTGGTGATCCAATGCATGCTGCAGTTGATTACCAACATGCTGCTAAAGTTCCTAGACATGGTTGGACACCACATGCTGGAGTGGCATCATTGCATGTGTTCTTTTACAAAACCACAATGATGCACACTGATACACAAACACACACATCCAAGTGGGTGTGGTGATGCAACATCTTTAAAACTGGTGATATAATGCATGTTGTAGTTGAATCCCAGCATGCTACTAGGGTTCCTAGACATGGCTGAATAACACATTTTGGAGTGGCATTTTTGCATGTGTTCTTTTCCAAAACCAAAATGATGTTGACTGACACACACACATATATATCCAGGTGGGTGTGGTGATGCCGCATCTTTCAAACTGGTGATACAATGCATGCTGTAGTTGAATCCAAGCATGCTACTAGGGTTCCTAGACATGGTTGGACACCACATGCTGGAGTGGCATCATTGCATGTGTTCTTTTCCGAAACCACAATGATGCACATTGATACAGACACACACACAGACATCCAAGTGGGTGTTGTGATGCATCATTTCAAACTGGTGATCCAATGCATGCTGTAGTTGAATCGCAGCATGCAGCTAGGGTTCCTGGATATGGTTGGACACCACATGCTAGAGTGGAATCATTGCATGTGTTCTTTTCCAAAATCACAATGATGCACACTAATAGACACACATACATCCAACTAGGTGTGGTGATATAGCATCTTTCAAATCAATGATATAATGCATGCTGAAGTTGAATCCCAGCATGCTGCTTGGGTTCCTAGACATGGTTGGACACCACATGCTGGAGTGGCATCATTGGATGTTTTATTTTTCGAAACCGCAATGATGCACACTGATACACACCCACACATCCAAGTGGGTTTGGTGATGCAGCATCTTTCAAACTAGTGATACAATGCATGCTACAATTGAATCCCAAACATGCTGCTAGGCTTCCTAGATTGGTTGGACACCATATGCTGGAGTGGCATCATTGCATGTGTTCTTTTCCAAAACCACAATGATGCACACTGATACACACACATCCAAGTGGGTGTGGTGATGCAACATCTTTTAAACTGGTGATCCAATGCATGTTGTAGTTGAATCCCAACATGCTGCTAGGGTTCCTAGACATGGTTGGACACCACATGCTGGAGTGCCATCATTGCATGTGTTCTTTTACAAAACCACAATGATGCACATTGATACACACACATCCAAGTGGGTGTGGTGATGCAGCATCTTTAAAACTAGTGATACAATGCATGTTGTAGTTGAATCCCAGCATGCCGCTAGGGTTCCTAGACATGGCTGGATAACACTTTTTTGAGTGGCATCATTGCATTTGTTCTTTTCCAAAACCACAATGATGCACCCTGACACACACATCCAAGTGGGTGTGGTGATGCCGCATCTTTCAAACTTGTGATACAATGCATGCTGGAGTTGAATCCCAGCATGCTGCTAGGCTTCCTAGACATGGTTGGACACCACATCCTGGAGTGGCATCATTGCATGTGTTCTTTTCCAAAACCACAATGATGCACAATGATACACACATAGACATCCAAGTGGGTGTGGTGATTCATCATCTTTCAAACTAGTGATACAATGCATGTTACAGTTGAATCCCAGCATGCTGTGAGGGTTCCTGGACATGGTTCGACACCACAAGTTGGAGTGGCATCATTGCATGTGTTTTTTCCACAACCACAATGATGTACACTTACACACACACATCCAAGTGGGCGTGGGGATGCATCATATTTCAAACTAGTGCTCCAATGCATGATGTAGTTGATTCCTAGCATGCTGCTAGGGTTCCTAGACATGGTTGGACACCACATGCTGGAGTGGAATCATTGCATGTGTTCTTTAACAAAACCAGAAAATTGCACACTGATAGACACACAGACCTCCAAGTGGGCGTGGTGATGCATCATCTTTTAAATTGGTGATACAATGCATGCTGAAGTTGAATCCCAACATGCTCCTCAGGTTCCTGGACATGGTTGGACACCACATGCTAGAGTGGTATCATTGAATGTGTTCTTTTCCAAAACCACAATGATGCACACTGACACACATGCACATCCAAGTGGGTGTGGTGATGTAGCATCTTTCAAACTTGTGATATGATACATGCTGCAGTTGAATCCCAACATGCTATTAGGGTTCATGGACATTGTTGAACACCACATGCTGGAGTGGCATTATTGCATGTGTTCTTTTCCAAAACCACAATGATGCACACTGATACACACATCCATGTGGGTGTGGTGATGCAGCATCTTTCAAACTAGTCATACAATGCATGGTGCAGTTGAATCCCAGCATGCTGCTAGGGTTCATGGACATGGTTGGACACCACATGCTAGAGTGGCATCATTGCATGTTTTCTTTTACAAAACCACAATGATGCACACTGACACAAACAGATCCAAGTGTGTGTGGTGATGTACCATCTTTCAAACTGGTGATCCAATGCATGCTGCAGTTGAATACCAGCATGCTGCTAGAGATCCTAGACATGGTTGGACACCACATGCTGTAGTGGCATCATTGCATGTGTTCTTTTACAAAACCACAACGATGCACACTGATACACAAACACACACATCCAAGTGGGTGTGGTGAAGCAACATCTTTAAAACTGGTGATATAATGCATGTTGTAGTTGAATCCCAGCATGCTGCTAGGGTTCCTGGACATGGCTGAATAAGACATTTTGGAGTGGCGTTTTTGCATGTGTTCTTTTCCAAAACGACAATGATGCTCACTTACACACACACACATATATCCAGGTGGGTGTGGTGATGCCACATCTTTCAAACTGGTGATACAGTGCATGCTGTAGTTGAATCCAAGCATGCTACTAGGGTTCCTAGACATGGTTGGAAACCACATGTTGGAGTGGCATCATTGCATGTGTTCTTTTCCAAAACCACAATGATGCACATTGATACACACACAGACATCCAAGTGGGTGTTGTGATGCATCATATTTCAAACTGGTGATCCAATGCATGTTGTAGTTGAATCCCAGCATGCTGCTAGGGTTCCTGGACATGGTTGGACACCACATGCTGGAGTCAAATCATTGCATGTGTTCTTTTCCAAAATCACAATGATGCACACTAATAGACACACATACATCCAACTAGGTGTGGTGATATAGCATCTTTCAAATCAGTGATATAATGCATGCTGAAGTTGAATCCCAGCATGCTGCTTGGGTTCCTAGACATGGTTGGACACCACATGCTGGAGTGGCATCATTGGATGTTTTATTTTTTGAAACCGCAATGATGCACACTGATACACACCCACACATCCAAGTGGGTTTGGTGATGCAGCATCTTTCAAACTAGTGATACAATGCATGCTACAATTGAATCCCAACATGCTGCTAGGCTTCCTGGATTGGTTGGACACCACATGCTGGAGTGCCATCATTGCATGTGTTCTTCTACAAAACCACAATGATGCACATTGATACACACACACATCCAATTGGGTGTGGTGATGCAGCATCTTTAAAACTGGTGATGCAATGCATGTTGTAGTTGAATCCCAGCATGCTGCTAGGGTTCCTAGACATGGCTGGATAACACATTTTTGAGTGGCATCATTGCATTTGTTCTTTTCCAAAACCACGATGATGCACCCTGACACACACACATCCAAGTGGGTGTGGTGATGCCGCATCTTTCAAACTTGTGATACAATGCATGCTGGAGTTGAATCCTAGCATGCTGCTAGGGTTCCTAGACATGGTTGGACACAACATCCTGGAGTGGCATCATTGCATGTGTTCTTTTCCAAAACCACAATGATGCATAATGATACACACATAGACATCCAAGTGGCTGTGGTGATGCAACATGTTTCAAACAAGTGATACAATGCATGTTTCAGTTGAATCCCGGCATGCTGCTAGGGTTCCTGGACATGGTTCGACACCACATGATGGAGTGGCACCATTGGATGTGTTATTTTCTAAAACCACAATGATGCACACTTACACACACATCCTAGTGGGTGTGGTGATGCATCATATTTCAAACTGGTGATCCAATGGATCATGTAGTTGAATCCCAGCATGCTGCTAGGGTTCCTGGACATGGTTGCACACCACATGCTGGAGTGGAATCATTGCATGTGTTCTTTAAAAAAACCACAATGATGCACACTAATAGACAAACAGACATCCAAGTGGGTGTGGTGATATAGCATCTTTCAAATTAGTGATACAATGCATGCTGAAGTTGAATCCCGGCATGCTGCTTGGGTTCTTAGACATGGTTGGACCCCACATGCTAGAGTGGCATCATTTTAATGTGTTCTTTTCCAAAACCACAATGATGCACGCTGATACACACACACACATGCAAGTGGGTGCTGTGATGCAGCATCTTTCAAACTAGTGATACAATGCATGCTACAGTTGAATCCCAGCATGCTGCTAGGGTTCCTGGATGTGGTTGGACACACATGCTGGAGTGGCATCATTGCATGTGTTCTTTTCATAAACCACAATGATGCACACTGACACACACACATCCAGGTGGGTGTGGTGATGCCGCATCTTTCAAACTGGTGATACAGTGCATGCTGTAGTTGAATCCCAGCATGCTGCTAGGGTTCCTGGACATGGTTCGACACCACATGCTGGAGTGGCACCATTGGATGTGTTCTTTTCTAAAACCACAATGATGCACACTTACACACACATCCTAGTGGGTGTGGTGATGCATCATATTTCAAACTGGTGATCCAATGCATGATGTAGTTGAATCCCAGCATGCTGCTAGGGTTCCTGGACATGGTTGCACACCACATGCTGGAGTGGAATCATTGCAAGTGGGTGTGGTGATGCCGCATCTTTCAAACTTGTGATACAATGCATGCTGGAGTTGAATCCCAGCGTGCTGCTAGGCTTCCTAGACATGGTTGGACACCACATCCTGGAGTGGCATCATTGCATGTGTTCGTTTCCAAAACCACAGTGATGCATAATGATACACAGAGACATCCAAGTCGGTTTGGTGATACAACATCTTTCAAACTAGTGATACAATGCATGTTGCAATTGAATCCCAGCATGCTGTTAGGGTTCCTGGACATGGTTCGACACCACATGCTGGAGTGGCATCATTACATGTGTTCTTTTCCAAAACCACAATGATGCACACTTACACACACATCCTAGTGGGTGTGGTGATGCATCATATTTCAAACTAGTGATCCAATGCATGCTGTAGTTGAATCCCAGCATGCTGCTAGGGTTCCTAGACATGGTTGGACACCACATGCTGTAGTGGAATCATTGCATGTCTTCTTTAACAAAACCACAATGATGCACACTAATAGACACACAGACATCCAAGTGGGTGTGGTGATATAGCATCTTTCAAATCAGTGATACAAATCATGCTGAAGTTGAATCCCGGCATGCTACTTGGTTCTTAGACATGGTTGGACACCACATGCTAGAGTGGCATCATTTTAATGTGTGCTTTTCCAAAACCACAATGATGCACACTGATACACACACACATGCAAGTGGGTGTTGTGATGCAGCATCTTTCAAACTAGTGATACAATGCATGCTGCAGTTGAATCCCAGCATGCTGCTAGGGTTCCTGGATGTGGTTGGACACCACATGCTGGAGTGGCATCATTGCATGTGTTCTTTTCGAAAACCACAATGATGTACAATGATACACACACACATCCAAGTGGGTGTGGTGATGTAGCATCTTTCAAACTGGTGATACAATGCATGCTGCAGTTGAATCCCAGCATGCTGCTAGGGTTCCTGGACATGGTTGGACACCACATGCTGGAGTGGAATCATCGCATGTGTTCTTTTACAAAACCACAATGATGCACACTGATACACACACAGATATCAAAGTGGGTGTGGTGATGTGGCATCTTCCAAACTAATGATACAATGCATGTGGAAGTTGAATCCCAGCATGCTGCTAGGGTTCCTGGACATGGTTTGACAACACATGCTGGAGTGTCATCATTGCATGTGTTCTTTTCCAAAACCACAATAATGCACACTTACACACACATCCAAGTGGATGTTGTGATGCATCATATTTCAAACTGGTGATCCAATGCATGCTGTAGTTAAATCTCAGGATGATGCTAGGGTTCCTAGACTTGGTTCGACACCAGATGCTGGAGTGGAATCATTGCATGTGTTATTTTCCAAAACCACAATGATGCACACTGATACACACCCACATATCCCAGTGGGTTTGGTGATGCAACATCTTTCAAAATAGTGATACAATGCAGGCTACAATTGAATCCCAACATGTTGCTAGGGTTCCTAGACATGGTTCAACACCACATGCTGGAGTGGCATCATTGCATGTGTTCTTTTCCACAACCACAATGATGCACACTTACACAGACACATCCAAGTGGGTGTGGTGATGCATCATATTTCAAACTAGTGCTCCAATGCATGATGTAGTTGAATCCCAGCATGCTGCTAGGGTTCCTAGACATGGTTGGATACCACATGCTGGAATGGAATCATTGCATGTGTTCTTTAACAAAACCACAATCATGCACACTGATACACACACATCCAAGTGGGTGTGGTGATGTAACATCTTTTAAACTGGCGATCCAATGCATGCTGCGGTTGAATCCCAGCATGCTGCTAGGGTTCCTAGACATGGTTGGACACCACATGTTGGAGTGGCATCATTGCATGTGTTCTTTTACAAAACCACAATGATGCACACTAAGAGACACACGTCCAAGTGGGTGGGGTGATGCAGCATCTTTAAAACTGGTGATACAATGCATGTTTTAGTTGAATCCCAGCATGCTGCTAGGGTTCCTAGACATGGATGGATAACACATTTTTTAGTCGCATCATTGCATTTGTTCTTTTCCAAAACCAAAATGATGCACCCTGACACACACACATCCAAGTGGGTGTGGTGATGCCGCATCTTTCAAACTTGTGATACAATGCATGCTGGAGTTGAATCCCAGCATGCTGCTAGGCTTCCTAGACATGGTTGGACACCACATCCTGGAGTGGCATCATTGCATGTGTTATTTTTCGAAACCACAATGATGCACACTGATAGACACATAGACATCCAACTAGGTGTGCTGATACAACATCTTTCAAACTAGTGATACAATGCATGTTGCAATTGAATCCCAGCATGCTGCTAGGGTTCCTGGACATGGTTCGACACCACATGCTGGAGTGGCATCATTACATGTGTTCTTTTCCAAAACCACAATGATGCACACTTACACACACATCCTAGTGGGTGTGGTGATGCATCATATTTCAAACTAGTGATCTAATGCATGCTGTATTTGAATCCCAGCATGCTGCTAGGGTTCCTGGACATGGTTGTACACCACATGCTGGAGTGGAATCATTGCATGTCTTCTTTAACAAAACCACAATGATGCACACTAATAGACACACAGACATCCAAGTGGGTGTGGTGATATAGCATCTTTCAAATCAGTGATACAATGCATGCTGAAGTTAAATCCCGGCATGCTGCTTGGGTTCTTAGACATGGTTGGACACCACATGCTGGAGTGGAATCATCGCATGTGTTCTTTTACAAAACCACACTGATGCACACTAACACACACACACACCCAAGTGGGTGTGGTGATGCAACATGTTTCAAACTGGTGATACAATGCATGCTGAAGTTGAATCCCAGCATGCTGCTTGGGTTCCTTGACATGGTTGGACACCACATGCTGTAGTGGCATCAATGCATGTGTACTTTTCCAAAACCACAATGATGCACAGTGATACACACACATCAAAGTGGGTGTGGTGATGCAACTTCTTTCAAACTGGTGATACAATGCATGTTGCAGTTGAAACCAGCATGCTGCTAGGGTTTTCGACATGGTGGGACAACACATGGTAGAGTGGCATCATTGCATGTGATCTTTTCCAAAACCACAATGATGCACACTGATACACACATCCGAGTGGGTGTGGTGATGCAACATATTTCAAACTGGTTATACAATGCATGCTGTAGTTAAATCCCAACATGCTTCTAGGGTTCCTAGACAAGGTGGAACACCACATGCTGGAGTGGCATCATTGCATGTGTTCTTTTCCAAAACCACAATGAGGCACACTGATACATACACACACTTATCAAGTGGGTGTGGTGATGCAACATCTTTCAAACTGGTGATGCAATGCTTGTTGTAGTTGAATCTCAGTGTGCTGCTAGGGTTCTTGGACATGGTTGGACACCATATGCTGGAGTGGCTTCATTGCATGTGTTATTTTCCAAAACCACAATGATGCACACTTACACAGACACATCCATGTGGGTGTGGTGATGCATCATATTTCAAACTGGTGATCCAATGCACGTTGTAATTGAATCCCAGCATGCTGCTAGGGTTCCTGGACATGGTTGGACACCACATGCTGGAGTGGAATCATTGGATGTGTTCTTTTCCAATACCACAATGATGCACACTGATACACAAACACACACACACACATCCAAGTGGGTGTGGTGATGCAACATCTTTAAAACTGGTGACACAATCATGTTTGAGTTGAATCCCAGCATGCTGCTAGGGTTCTTGGACATGGTTGGATAACACATTTTGGAGTGGCATTTTTGCATGTGTTCTTTTCCAAAACCACAATGATGCACACTGACACACACACATCCAGGTGGGTGTGGTGATGCCGCATCTTTCAAACTGGTGATACAATGTATGTTGTAGTTGAATCCCAGCATGATACTAGGGTTCCTAGACATGGTTAGACACCACATGCTGGAGTGGCATCATTGCATGTGTTCTTTGACAAAGCCACAATGATGCACACTGATACACACACACAGACATCCAAGTGGGTGTGGTGATGCAGCATCTTTCAAACTACTGATAAAATGCATGTTGAAGTTAAATGCCAACATGCTTCTAGGGTTGCTGAACATGGTTGGTCACCACATGCTGGAGTGGCATCATTGCATGTGTTCTTTTCCAAAGCCACAATGATGCACACTTACACACACATCCAAGTTGGTGTTGTGATCCATCATATTTCAAACTGGTGATCCAATGTATGATGTAGTTGAATCCCAGCATGCTGCTAGGGTTCCTAGACATGGTTGGACACCACATGCACTACAACAAATGTGTTAACTTGTGACCTTATCATAGTGACAGGAAACAAAATCGTCATAGATCTATGACGATTTCGAACAAGATGTTCATAGGCTATTTTTATTAGAAAATAATGGACAAAAAAGTAATTTCAAAGGGGTTCGAACCCGTGACCATCGTGTCGAAATAAGATAAGTCCATCTAACCACAAGTCCAATTGTTCCTTTGTGTTATAATACTTACGGTAACCTTTTTTATATCCGTAGTCACTAAATAAAGAAAAATAGAGAAATGGCAGTGCAGAGAATCGAACAAAAGGCCTCCTGTCAAAATCAAATAAGCCGTCTGACTAGCAGACCAGTCGTTACTTTGTATTATAATACTTACAGTTACATTTTTTGTATATGCAGTCGGTAAATAAAGAAAAAAAGAGAAATGGAGTGGAGGAGAATCGAACACAAGCAGTCGGTAAATAAAGAAAAAAAGAGAAATGGAGTGGAGGAGAATCGAACACAAGCAGTCGGTAAATAAAGAAAAAAAGAGAAATGGAGTGGAGGAGAATCGAACACAAGACCTCCAGGGTCCAAAATCAAGTGGCCGCTGCTTGCCACTAGGACACATATTCCTTTTTGTCATATTCCTACAACAAATATTTTTAACTATTCATTGTTTGGTCCTGGGCCGAGTCGCCAACCGCTGCGAATGGGTCTCCATGGTAAGGGAGGTGGGTTACACTATTATCTTGGGCCGACCTTGACTACGCGCGGTAGATTAGGTCGATCCAGTTACAATAGTTTTTTCTATTTTCTTAATTCTTTGGTAGCTTTTTCATAGGAAGTCCAAAATAATTGTTTTTGTCTCTAAATTTTTATAAAATTCATTAGATCATCTTAGGGTGATAAATATCAATAATTTTATTGTTTAAAAGATAGTAGATTTACTAATCTCACATTAGTCCATAGTAGGGACAATATCATAATTTAAAATATGAGTTTGAAAATAGGGAGTGACTCGTTTCGGGGTTGAGCCTCGCTAAACTTGAATTGGATCTCTGAAAAAACATGATATTGTGAATCCAAAAATGATTTTTTCAAAAAATCACGAGAATCAAATCATGTACCTGTAGTTCAAATCAGACCTGCTTCCTACCGATTCGGTAGATATTTGTCTTTTTACTAGAGGTGGACGAAAAGGTTTTAAAATCCCGGTTAGGACATTGTTCATGTAAGGTACTCTATTATTTTTGAAAAATAGGGCGGTAGCATTTTTGAATTGAACATTTGGTGTTGTTTCACAAAACGCCCCGATTTTGGCACTCGAAAAATAGAAAATGGCTTTTCCGTGCAAAGAAAAGGAAAACTTCCTCCTGCAACAATCTTCGTCATCCCAAGATGCACATGCATGTACAATATGGGAACAATATCACAAACTATGATGCGATTCTAGCCATAACATTGGTCGTTTGGCCTGAAAGCCATCAAGCCTGAAAGCCATGAAACCTTAGACATGATAGGTCATTTTTGAGAAGGTTTTTCCGATACACTTGCAATTTACCAAGTCTGGTATTTTTAATTGAAACTACGTCATATAATAAGACACCATGCGAAGGATTTGCATTGATCGGACCGGTTTTGAATTTTTTATGCCCGTTTCAAACTATGGTCAAAACGGCGGGCATGAAGGTTCTTAGCTAGGGTCCGAGCCTCTCTAAACTTGCATTGGATATCTGAAGAAATAGCATGTTGTGAGTCTAAAAATCATTTTTCCAAAAAATCATGGGCATCAGATAATGTACCTGTAGTTCAAATCGGACCCACTTCCTTCCAATTTGGCAGGAATTTGTCTTTTTCGCCAGGGGTGTACGGAAAGGTTTGAGATACCCCGGTTGGGACATTTGTCCATGTAAGGTGGCCTATTATTTTTAAAAAATGGGATGGTAACATTTTGAAACTTTCATTTGGTAGTTGCTTCACAAAACGACCCGTTTTTGGCGCTCGGAAAATGGAAAATGGTATTTCCCTATGACGAAAAGGAAAACTTCCTCCTGGAACATTGTTCGCCATCCCATGATACATATGTCTGCATAATATGGGAACAATATCACAAACTATGCCACGATTCTAGCCATAATATTGGTCGTTTGGTCCGAAAGCCATGAAACCTCAGACATGATAGGTCATTTTTGAGAAGGTTTTTTCGATACACTTGCAATTTACCAAGTCTGGTTTTTTCATTGAAACTACATCACATAATAAGACACCACGCGAAAGATTTGCATTGATCGGACTGGTTTTGAATTTTTTATGCCCGTTTCAAACTATGGTCAAAACGGCGGGCATGAAGGTTCTTAGCTAGGGTCCAAGCCTCTCTAAACTTGCATTGGATATCTGAATAAATAGCATATTTTGAGTCTAAAAATTATGTTTTCAAAAAATCATGGGCATCAGATAATGTACCTGTAGTTCAAATCGGACCCACTTCCCCCGATTCGACAGGAATTTGTCTTTTTTTCCAGGGGTGTACGGGAAGGTTTGAGATATCCAGGTTGGGACATTTGTCCGTATAAGGTGGCCTATTATTTTTTTAAAATGGGATGGTAGCATTTTGAAACTTTCATTTGGTAGTTGCTTCACAAAACTGCCCATTTTTGGCGCTCGGAAAATGGAAAATGGTATTTCCCTACGACGAAAAGGAAAACTTCCTCCTGAAACATTGTTCGCCATCCCATGATACATATGTGTGCACAATATGGAAACAATATCACAAACTATGCCACGATTTCCTCCCATCCAAGATAATAGTGCCACATCTATTATGTCATCCCGAGATCATCGTGACTCGACAGACCTTCTAAAACCACCCCAATATTACAAGTGCAATGGTGCGCAGTATGTGACACATGCGCACGACTAAATATACATCTTACATAGCTACGTGCAACCATGAGCATCAATTTTGTGTTTCTTTAGCTAATAATGATAATAAGAATAGAGGTATACAACACTCAATCGGTGGACTGTCTTGTCCAAGCTATCAGAATGCAGGAAGCTTCCTACCCACGGATAACCCCACCAAAATGGATCTTAGCCGTGCATAACAGGTCGATCCAACGGTGCGAACTCACCCCTCAACCACCAAACCTGCACGCGTTCCCAAGTTGGTCTCAGTGCCAACTTTCGATTTTGGGCCGCGGGAGACTAAAAATTTGGCCCGAAAATGTGGTCTAGGTCAGGCCGCATCCACCCATCGCGCAAAGTCCTCCCTCCCTCATATCCTCTCACCCACCCACGGCCGCCGCCTCCACGCTGATGCGATCTCCTCCTTCCCCGGTGCCACATCGTTGGCCTCCCCTTCTCCTCTCCGCATCACCTCCTACCCCTCTCCCTTACCCTCAACACCAAACTCTCGCCATGCTGCCCCTCCTTGCTGTTGGCGAGGCTTGGACCGCCGGAGGAAGCAGGCGAGCCTCGCGAAGGTCCCCCTCCACCCCATCCAGATCTAGGCTCCCTGCTGCCCCTACTCGCCATTGGGTTTGATTGCCCCGATCTGCTCCCCCACGCCTCCTTCTACAGCGCCGGCACGCCGGAAAGCCGGTGCTCCCTCATGCCTCCTTCCATAATCCGTCCCCTGGCTACTCCAACCGCTAGCGAAAACAGCAAGACCGCGCCCCCCCATCCATGCGTCGTCGCCTGATCCCTCTTCCTTCTCCTTACTATGGTGTGGCCGATCTTGCAGGTGGGCATCAGAGACATGTTCACCGTCGCTGGGGACATCAACGTCATGCTGCTCGACACCGAGGCCGGGTTGCATCTCGTCGGCTTCTACAATGATCTATGTGCGAGGTATGGGCGGGCCTGCGGTGTCGGTGCCTACGCCTCATGCTCACCATCGGCGCCCTCCCGTGACCAGAAGTCATGATTCGCCATCGAATGCCCCTTCTACGCTGCCTCCATAGGTATGAATACGTGTTTCCTCCTCTATCCATATGTTTATCCCTCCGATCTGTGGCCTTGTAGGTTGATTTTTGTATAGCTTGGTCATGTTTGGAGGTTTGTTCTCCAGCCAGCACCATCGCCGTTGATGAATCAGAGACCACTAGGGGCTGATGTGAACATTGGTATTTGCCTATGTTAGGGCATTTACAATGCATATGCTTAGCTCGAGAACTAAGATTTCTTTCCTGTCCGTTGCACTCAGTTCCCTATTGATCCTGGGATTTTTCTTTGCATCGCTTTGGACAGGCGCTAATTCCTTGGCAATTTTCACGGGTAGGACCGCGGGTATCTTGGCATGTCTTTGGTCTGTACTCTGGTCAGAGCAAGGAAAGCAATGATGCTTGGACAATTTTTATTGATGTATAGCTTATGAGGACAGCTATGAGGACCTTGATAGGATGGTGCAACACCCGCCACCGACTCAGGTAAAGATAAACAGGCATTACATTTGATTATCTTGTTGTAATTCAGATCTTTCTTCCTCAGTAGTTAATATATGTTCCTTTCTAGAAATATTATTGTCCCGATGCTTACTTGCATATTAGAGATTCCTAAACCACATTGTGTATTAGAGATTACCTTGTGCTCTGCATCTCAATAGTCTTTTATTATCTTTGTACAATACATACTGTTTGTTTGCTGAGACTGATGCTTCAATTCTATATATGTACCCATGGAATAAGAATATACTTGTGTAGAATATTCTAACTTGTTTGCTCCATGCATGTATACCTACAAAACTTTAGCTTTTATGGCTGTCAATGGGCCGTGAAATCAGATTAGGTGCAGTTTTGTTTAATTGCCTAATACTGTCACATATAGAGCTTCCATGTTTGGTTCGTTAAACATGCATGTACCTTGCATTGTTCTATCCCTTTACTTGTGGTAACTGAATATACCAGAATATTGCCTAAAATTCTAATTTCATTCATATGTCAGTTGTTCCCTGTAGGTAATGGAAATTTATGTTGATGATGAGGTCAAATTGACCCTCCATGTGCTTGTATAGGTACCATCTTTTTTACCATTAATATAGATTGTAATTTGCGGTTGCATGTATGATATTTTTGTGCCACTACATTAGTTGTGCGTATCTTGTCCAAGCCATGCATCTCATGAGTTAGGATATGTTTATATTTGAGTGCCATTTATAAGCGATGTTGTTGTAATTTGTTGATTTAGAGTTGGGTACATCAGAATTCTCACTAGATGCATTAAGGTCATTCTTGCTGATGTCTAGCTCCCTCCGTGATGTGTTTCTAGATCCCAAGTTTTAATTAACATTGTATTTGTTAGCAAGCAAGTGTTTGACTTCTTGGATCTTGCTGGTATTTACTTTCTGAACTGTGCATAGTGACTTGTGATGTTTATTAGAAATAGAAACGATACATCATATAATAATTACAATAATAATTTGTTCTATTTCAAGATATGGAGACTATGGTATGATCTGTTTGTTGAGAAGACTTGTATAGGAACTTCGATTGAAAAATTATGGTTCAGATTTGGCCAACAAGACTATTCAGTCACATATTTCGATTCAGATTTATGCTGACGATCATGCATGTTCACTATCATTACACTAGACGTATGAAAGCTTGTTAATCACAGAGTATACCACTAGTTTAACCAGCAATATTGCTTTTTTCTCTTTTATAGGAGCTCTAGGCTGAAGGTCGAAGAAGCGAAAGGCTTCATACTCAGCAAAGAGTTCAAAAGAGCTGGCTTCATACCCAACAAAGAGTTGAAAAAGTCAATTTTCTGTAGATAGTTGTATGTTCATGAGTAATTTGGCCAATGAAATGGTTGTAACATACTATACACTATTTTTGTACAGTTTTATATTCCTGGGTTACGTAAAATGTCTGATTGTAATATATAGTTTGTTATAATTTTGGTTACCATTAGTGAATGTTAGTTGGGTTGTGCTTACCGATATATTTCTTATTTAATGCATGTACATTAGGAATGAACCAAATGTTGGTTGGGCTCTAAAATGGCCATGGCCCCAAAAATATTGGACTGGAGCAGCCTAAAATATTCCAAAAAATGGTTGATAATAGAAAGATACTGTACAGTGAAAAGGATGTTGGCCTAAAAATAAAAAGGCAAAAATATTGGGCTTGGCCCAAGCAAAAAGAAATTTGGCAGAAATTTATTAATGGACTGAATTGTCGGGCTTGGCCCATGTGAACTAGTGATATGGACCGGGCTGATTTTATGCCACGTCGGATCGGCCACGTAGGATCTGACCTGGCGAGGCCAGTTTGCCTGTGACGATATTTGATCGTCATAAAGGTTATGACGATTTAATATCGTCATAGGCGGTTATGACGATTTCACAAATAACGTCGTTATAGTTCATTTGCGACGCCCAGCTTTTGACGATCTTAAAATCGTCATAGAATCGTCATAAACGGACTATTTTGACGATTCTGTGACGAATAAAGAGGGTCATATATAGCCAAATTTCTTGTAGTGATGCTGGAGTGGAATCATTGTATGTGTTTTTTCCAAAACCACAATGATGCACACTAATAAAGACACAAACGTCCAACTAGGTGTGGTGATATAGCATCTTTCAAATCAGTGATATAATGCATGCTGAAGTTGAATCCTAGCATGCTGCTTGGGTTCCTAGACATGGTTGGACACGACATGCTGGAGTGGCATCATTGCATTTGTTATTTTACAAAACCACAACGATGCACACTGATACACACACACATTCAAGTGGGTGTGGTGATATCGCATCTTTCAAACTTGTGATACAATGCATGCTGGAGTTGAATCCCAGCATGCTGCTAAGGTTCCTAGACATGGTTGGACACCACATCCTGGAGTGTCATCATTGTATGTGTTCTTTTCCAAAACCACAATGATGCACAATGATACACATAGACATCCAAGTGGGTGTGGTGATGCAGCATCTTTCAAACTAGTGATACCATGCATGTTGCAGTTGAATCCCAGCATGCTGCTAGGGTTCCTAGACATGGTTCGACACCACATGCTAGAGTGGCATCATTGCATGTGTACTTTTCAAAAACCACAATGATGCACACTTACACACACACCCAAGTGGGTGTGGTGATGCATCATATTTCAAACTGGTGATCCAATGCATGTTGTAGTTGAATCCCAGCATGCTGCTAGGGTTCCTGGACATGGTTAGACACCACATGCTAGACTAGAATCATTGCATGTGTTATTTAACAAAACCACAATTATGTACACTAATAGACACACAGACATCCGAGTGAGTGTGGTGATATAGCATCTTTCAAATTAGTGATACAATGCATGCTAAAGTTGAATCCTGGCATGCTGCTTGGTTTCTTTTCCAAAACAACAACGATGCACAGTGATACACACACATGCAAGTGGGTGTTGTGATGCAGCATCTTTCAAACTAGTGATACAATGCATGTTGCAGTTGAATCCCAACATGCTGCTAGGGTTCCAGGATGTGGTCGGACACTGATACGTCCATTTTGCATCACTATTCTATGTCATAATTCACTGTTATTCATTGATATATTTCATATTAAGAAATGTACTTACGTTATTTCATCTAGTTTTGCATGGTTGATGACTTTTGGAGCATGGACCGCTGTAGTAAGGATTCTGATGGAAAAGGTGCTGTTTGGAGGCAAAATTCGCGAAGATCAGAAATCTGGGAAAATATACGGATAAACCTATTTTTCTAGAAGACGAAGGAAGCCAGAAGAGGGAGTGGAGATGGGCCACAGTGGACCCACACCACCCCCTGGCGCGGGCCACCCTAGGCCGCGACACCAGGTGGTGTGGCCGCCCTGGCCCACCTCTGTCTCTCCCCTCTGGCATATATATTCCTCCCGAAACCCTAAGACTTAGGGGGCGACCACAGAAACATTCCGCCGCCTCTGCGGAGCGGAAAACACCGAGAGAGAAAGATCTCTCCGGCAGACAGATTTCTATCGCGGGAATTCCTTCCCGGAGAGTGGAGATCGTCGCCATCAACACCACCATCAAGATGGACTTCATCGGGATCATCATCATCATCATCATCATCACCATCAGCACCCTCATCACCATCTCCATATTGCTTTAACAATTGGTTTGAATCTTGCATAGTTCTTAGGGGAAACTTTCCCAGTGTTGATTACTCTTTGTAGTTGATGCTATTAAGTGAACCGTTGAATTATTGTTTATGTTCAGATTGTTATACATCATTATTCTATCTCTGATCATGATCCATATGATGTCTTGTGAGTAGTTTGTTTTGTTCTTGAGGACATGGGAGAAGTCATGTTATTAGTAGTGGAATTGTGTTGAGAAAGATTCAATAGTTTGATATTTAAGTTGTGGTGTACTTCTTCTAGCGGTGTCATGTGAACGTCGACTACATGACACTTCACCTATATGGGCCTAGGGGAATGCTTTATGTATTTCGCTACTAATCGTAGGGGTTGCCGGAGTGACAGAAACCTGAACCCCTGTTAGGAAACCATTGCATAAGGGACGTAAGGGTCTTAGAGTTTAAAGTTGTGGTTAGGTTTCTACCTTAAATACTTTCTTGTACTTACGAATGTTTGCAAGGGGTATAATCACAAGTATGTATTACTCCTAGGAAGGTCGGTACATTAGCACAGGTTCACTCACACAACACTTAGCAAGCTAAAGAATATTAATCAACTATATGAAGCGAAAGCACTTGAGAGTCTTCCCATGTGTCCTCAAGAACGTTTGGTCATCTTAAGTAATACAACCGGCTTGTCCTTTGCTGCATAAAGGATTGGGACACTTGCTACATTTATTCCTACTATCTTTTATTTACTCGTACTTTGTTTACTTGCTTTATCAAAAACCCCTTAAAATCCGTTTGCTAAGTATTTGTAGAGAATTCCTGATCCATACCACTAGCCAGCACCTTCTGCTCCTCGTTGGGTTCAACACTCTTAGTTATTGAAAATACTGCGATACAGCCCCTATACTTGTGGGTCATCAGACACCACATGCTGGAGTAGCATCATTGCATGTGTTTTTTTCCAAAACCACAATGATGCACAATGATACACACACATCCAAGTCGGTGTGGTGATGCAGCATCTTTCAAACTGGTGATACAATGCATGTTGTAGTTGAATCCCAGGGTGCTGCTAGGGTTCCTGGACATGGTTGGACACCACATGCTATAGTGGCATCATTGCATGTGTTCTTTTATAAAACCACAATGATGCACACTGATAGACATACACATACATCCAAGCGGGTGTGGTGATGGAGCGTCTTTCAAATCGGTGATACAGTGCATGCTGCAGTTGAATCCTGGCATGCTGCTTGGGTTCCTGGACATGGTTGGACACCACATGATGTAGTGGAATCATTGCATGTGTTCTTTTCCAAAACCACAATGATTCACACTGATACACACACATCCAAGTGGGTGTGTAGATGCAACATCTTTCAAACTGGTGATACAATGCATGTTGCAGTTGAAACCAGCATGCTGCTAGGGTTCTGGCCATGGTTGGACATCACATGGTAGAGTGGCATCATTGCATGTGTTATTTTCCAAAACCAAAATGATGCACATTGATACACACATCCGAGTGGGTGTGGTGATGCAACATCTTTCAAACTGGTGATATAATGCATGCTGCAGTTGAATCCGAACATGCTTTAGGGTTCCTAGACATGGTTGGACACCACATGCTGGAGTGGCATCATTGCATGTGTTCTTTTCCAAAACCACAATCAGGCACACTTATACATACACATTCAAGTGGGTGTGGTGATGCAGCATCTTTCAAACCAGTGATACAATGCCTGTTGTAGTGAAATCCTGGCATGCTGCTAGGGTTCTTGGACATGGTTGGACACCACATGCTAGAGTGGCATCATTTCATGTGTTGTTTTCCAAAACCACAACGATGCACACTAATACACACACACATGCAAGTGGGACATATGATGCAGCATCTTTCAAACTAGTGATACAATGCATGGTGAAGTTGAATCCCAACATGCTGCTAGGGTTCCAGGATGTGGTCGGACACCACATGCTGGAGTGGCATCATTGTATGTGTTTTTTTCCAAAACCACAATGATGCACAATGATACACACACATCCAAGTGGGTGTGTTGATGCAGCATCTTTCAAACTGGTGATACAATGCATGCTACAGTTGAATCCCAGCATGCTGCTAGGGTTCCTGGACATTGTTGGACACCACATGCTAGAGTGGAATCATCGCATGTGTTATTTTACAAAACCACAATGATGCACACTAACACACACACATTCAAGTGGGTGTGGTGATGCACCATCTTTCAAACTGGTGATACAATGCATGCTGCAGTTGAATCCCAGCATGCTGCTTGGGTTCCTTGACATGGTTGGACACCACATGCTGTAGTGGCATCATTGCATGTGTTCTTTTATAAAACCACAATGATGCACACTGATAGACATACACATACATCCAAGTGGGTGTGGTGATGCAGCATCTTTCAAATCAGTGATACAATGCATGCTGCAGTTGAATCCCAGCATTCTGCTTGGGTTCCTGGACATGGTTGGACACCACATGATGGAGTAGAATCATTGCATGTGTTCTTTTCCAAAACCACAATGATTCACACTAATACACACACATCCAAGTGGGTGTGGTGATGCAACATCTTTCAAACTGGTGATACAATGCATGTTGCACTTGAAACCAACATGCTGCTAGGGTTCTGGCCATGGTTGGACACCACATGGTAGAGTGACATCATTCCATGTGTTCTTTTCCAAAACCACAACAATGCACACTGATACACACATCCGAGTGGGTGTGGTGATGCAACATCTTTCAAACTGGTAGTGCGATGCATGCTGCAGTTGAATCCGAACATGCTTTAGGGTTCCTAGACATGGTTGGCCACCACATGCTGGAGTGGCATCATAGCATGTGTTCTTTTCCAAAACCACAATGAGGCACACTGTTACATACACATCCAAGTGGGTGTGGTGATGCAGCATCTTTCAAACTGGTGATACAATGCCTATTGTAGTTGAATCCCATTGTGCTACTAGGGTTCTTGGACATGGTTGGACACCAGATGCTGGAGTGGCATCATTGCATGTGTTCTTTTCCAAAACCACAATGATGCACACTTACACACACACATCCAAGTGGGTGTGGTGATGCATCATATTTCAAACTGGTGATCCAATGCTTGCTGTAATTGAATCCCAGCATGCTGCTAGGGTTCCTGGACATGGTTGGACACCACATGCTGGAGTGGAATCATTGCATGTGTTCTTTTCTAAAACCACAATGATGCACACTAATAGACACACAAACATCCAAGTGTGTGTGGTGATATAGCATCTTTCAAATCGGTGATACAATGCATGCTGAAGTTGAATCCCAGCATGCTGCTAGGGTTCCTAGACATGGTTGGACACCACATGGTGGAGTGGCATCATTGCATGTGTTATTTTCCAAAACCACAATGAAGCACACTAATACACACACATCCAAGTGGGTGTGGTGATGCAATATCTTTCGAACTGGTGATACAATGCATGTTGCAGTTGAAACCAGCATGCTGCTAGGGTTCTGGCCATGGTTGGACATCACATGGTAGAGTGGCATCATTGCATGTGTTCTTTTCCAAAACCAAAATGATGCACGCTGATACACACATCCGAGTGGGTGTGGTGATCAACATCTTTCAAACAGGTGATATAATGCATGCTGCAGTTGAATCCGAACATGCTTTAGGGTTCCTAGACATGGTTGGACACCACATGCTGGAGTGGCATCATTGCATGTGTTCTCTTCCAAAACCACAATGAGGCACACTTATACATACACATTCAAGTGGGTGTGGTGATGCAGCATTTTTCAAACCAGTGATACAATGCCTGTTGTAGTGAAATCCTGGCATGCTGCTAGGGTTCTTGGACATGGTTGGACACCACATGCTAGAGTGGCATCATTTTCATGTGTTGTTTTCCAAAACCATAACGATGCACACTAATACACACACACATGCAAGTGGGACATATGATGCAACATCTTTCAAACTAGTGATACAATGCATGGTGAAGTTGAATCCCAACGTGCTGCTAGGGTTCCAGGATGTGGTCGGACACCACATGCTGGAGTGGCATCATTGTATGTGTTTTTTTCCAAAACCACAATGATGCACAATGATACACACACATCCAAGTGGATGTGTTGATGCAGCATCTTTCAAACTGGTGATACAATGCATGCTACAGTTGAATCCCAGCATGCTACTAGGGTTCCTGGACATTGTTGGACACCATATGCTAGAGTGGAATCATCGCATGTGTTATTTTACAAAACCACAATGATGCACACTAACACACACACATTCAAGTGGGTGTGGTGATGCACCATCTTTCAAACTGGTGATACAATGCATGCTGCAGTTGAATCCCAGCATGCTGCTTGCGTTCCTTGACATGGTTGGACACCACATGCTGTAGTGGCATAATTGCATGTGTTCTTTTATAAAACCACAATGATGCACACTGATAGACATACACATACATCCAAGTGGGTGTGTTGATGCAGCATCTTTCAAATCAGTGATACAATGCATGCTGCAGTTGAATCCCAGCATGCTGCTTGGGTTCCTGGACATGGTTGGACACCACATGATGGAGTAGAATCATTGCATGTGTTCTTTTCCAAAACCACAATGATTCACACTGATACACACACATCCAAGTGGGTGTGGTGATGCAACATCTTTCAAACTGGTGATACAATGCATGTTGCACTTGAAACCAACATGCTGCTAGGGTTCTGGCCATGGTTGGACACCACATGGTAGAGTGGCATCATTCCATGTGTTCTTTTCCAAAACCACAACGATGCACACTGATACACACATCCGAGTGGGTGTGGTGATGCAACATCTTTCAAACTGGTAATGCGATGCATGCTGCAGTTGAATCCGAACATTCTTTAGGGTTCCTAGACATGGTTGGCCACCACATGCTGGAGTGGCATCATAGCATGTGTTCTTTTCCAAAACCACAATGAGGCACACTGTTACATACACATCCAAGTGGGTGTGGTGATGCAGCATCTTTCAAACTAGTGATATAATGCCTATTGTAGTTGAATCCCATTGTGCTGCTAGGGTTCTTGGACATGGTTGGACACCAGATGCTGGAGTGGCATCATTGCATGTGTTCTTTTCCAAAACCACAATGGTGCACACTTACACACACACATCCAAGTGGGTGTGGTGATGCATCATATTTCAAACTGGTGATCCAATGCTTGCTGTAATTGAATCCCAGCATGCTGCTAGGGTACCTGGACATGGTTGGACACCACATGCTGGAGTGGAATCATTGCATGTGTTCTTTTCCAAAACCACAATGATGCACACTAATAGACACACAAACATCCAAGTGTGTGTGGTGATATAGCATCTTTCAAATCGGTGATACAATGCATGCTGAAGTTGAATCCCAGCATGCTGCTAGGGTTCCTAGACATGGTTGGACACCACATGGTGGAGTGGCATCATTGCATGTGTTATTTTCCAAAACCAAAATGATGCACACTAATACACACACACATCCAAGTGGGTGTGGTGATGCAACATCTTTCAAACTGGTGATACAATGCATGCTGCAGTTGAATCATAGCATGCTGCTAGGGTTCCTAGATGTTGTTGGACACCACCTGCTAGAGTGGCATCATTGCATGTTTTCTTTTCCAAAACCACAATGATGCACACTTATACACACACAAATCCAAGTGGGTGTGGTGATGTAACATCTTTCAAACTGGTGATACAATGCATGCTGAAGTGGAATCCCAGCATGCTGCTAGGGTTCCTAGACATGGTGGGACACCACATGCTATAGTGGCATCGTTGCATGTGTTCTTTTATAAAACCACAATGATGCACACTTATAGACATACACATACATCCAAGTGGGAGTGGTGACGCAGGATCTTTCAAATCGGTGATATAATGGATGCTGCAGTTGAATCCCAGCATGTTGCTTGGGTTCCTGGACATGGTTGGACACCACATGCTGTAGTCGAATCATTGCATGTGTTCTTTTCTAAAACCACAATGATGCACACTTATAGACACACACACACACATCCAAGTGGGTGTGGTGATGCAGCATATTTCAAGCTAGTGATACAATGCATGCTATAGTTGAATCCCAGCATGCTGCTAGGGTTCCTAGACATGGTTGGACACCACATGCTGGAGTGGCACAATTGCATGTGTTCTTTTCCAAAACCACAATCATGCACACTTACACACACACATCCAAGTGGGTGTGGTGATGCAACATATTTCAAAATGGTGATCCAATGCATGTTGTAGTTGAATCCCAGCATGCTGCTAGGGTTCCTGGACATGGTTGGACACCACATGATGGAGTGGAATCATTGCATGTGTTCTTTTCCAAAACCACCACATGGATCCACCACTATCATTGTATGTGTGTTCTTTTCACAAACCACATATGGATCCACTAGTGTCATTGCATGTGTGTTCTTTTCATTAACCACATATAAATCCACTAGAGTCATTGCATGTGTGTTCTTTTCATTAAGAATAGCTAGAGTCATTGCATGTCTATTCTTTTCATAAACTACATGGATCCACTAGAGTCATTGCATGTGTGTTCTTTTCACAAACCACATATGGATCCACTAGAGTCATTACATGTGTGTTCTTATCCTAAACCAGCACTAGAGTCATTGCATGTGTGTTCTTTTCATAAACAATAGCTAGAGGCATTGCATGTTTTTTCTTTTCATAAACCACATGGATCCACGAGAGTCATTGCATGTGTGTTCTATTCACAAACAACATATGGATCCCCTAGACTCATTGCATGTGGGTTCTTTTCATGAACCACATGGATCCACCAGTGTCATTGCATGTGTGTTCTTTTCATGAACCACAACTAGACTCATTGAATGTGTGTTATTTTCACAAACCACATATAGATCCACCAGAGTCATTGCATGTCTGTTCTTTTCATAAACCACATCTATCCACAAGTGTCATTGAATGTGTGTTCTTTTCACAAACCACAGATGGATCCACCAGTGTAATTGCATGTATGTTCTTTTCATAAACTACATGGATCTAATAGAGTCATTGCATGTGTGTTCTTTTCACAAACCACATATGGATCCACTAGAGTCATTGCATGTGTGTTCTTATCCTAAATAAACACTAGAGTCAGTGCATTCTGTTCTTTTCATTAACCACAGCTAGAGTCATTGCATGTATGTTGTTTTTAAAAATCACATGGATCCACTAGAGTCATTGCATGTGTGTTCTTTTCACAAACCACATATGGATCCACTAGAGTCATTGCAGGTCTGTTATTTTCATAAACCACATGGATCCACAAGTGTCATTGAATGTGTGTTCTTTTCACAAACCACATATGGATCCACCAGTGTAATTGCATGTGTGTTCTTTTCATTAACCACATATGAATCCACTAGAGTCATTGCATGTGTGTTCTTTTCATTAAGCATAGCTAGAGTCATTCCATGTCTATTCTTTTCATAAACCACTTTGATCCACTAGAGTCATTGCATGTGTGTTCTTTTCACAAACCACATATGGATCCACTAGAGTCATTGCATATGTGTTCTTATCCTAAACCAGCACTAGAGTCATTGCATGTGTGTTCTTTTCATACACCATAGCTAGAGTTATTGCATGTCTGTTCTTTTCATAAACCACATGGATCCACCAAAGTCATTGCATGTGTCTTCTTTTCACAAACCACATATGGATCCACTAGAGTCACTGCATGTGTGTTATTTTCATGAACCACATGGGTCCACCAGTGTCATTGAATGTGTGTTCTTTTCACAAACCACATATGGATCCACCAGTGTCATTGCATGTGTGTTCTTTTAATTAACTCATATGGATCCACTAGAGACATTGCATGCGTGTTCTTTTCATTAAGCACAACTAGAGTCATTGCATGTCTATTCTTTTCATAAACTACATGGATCCACTAGAGTCATTGCATGTATGTTCTTTTCACAAACCACATATGGATCCACTACAGTCATTGCATGTCTGTTCTTATCCTAAAGTAGCAATAGAGTCATTGCCTGTGTGTTCTTTTCATAAACCACATCTAAAGTCATTGCATGTATGTTCTTTTCATAAACCACACGGATCCACAGGTCATTGCATGTGTTCTTTTCATGAACCACATTGATCCACAACTGTCATTGCATGTGTGTTCTTTTCATGAACCACAACTAGAGTCATTTAATGTGTGTTCTTTTCACAGACCACATATTGATCCACCAATATAATTGCATTTGTGCTCTTTTCATAAACAACAGCTAGAGTCATTGCATGTCTATTCTTTTCGTAAACCACAAATAGAGTCATTAAATGTGTGTTCTTTTCACAAACTACATATGGATCCACCAGTATCATTGCATGTGTGTTCTTTTCATAAACCACATATGGATCCACTAGAGTCATTGCATATGTGTTCTTATCCTAAACCAGCACTAGAGTCATTGCATGTGTGTTCTTTTCATACACCATAGCTAGAGTTATTGCATGTCTGTTCTTTTCATAAACCACATGGATCCACCAAAGTCATTGCATGTGTCTTCTTTTCACAAACCACATATGGATCCACTAGAGTCACTGCATGTGTGTTATTTTCATGAACCACATGGGTCCACCAGTGTCATTGAATGTGTGTTCTTTTCACAAACCACATATGGATCCACCAGTGTCATTGCATGTGTGTTCTTTTAATTAACTCATATGGATCCACTAGAGACATTGCATGCGTGTTCTTTTCATTAAGCACAACTAGAGTCATTGCATGTCTATTCTTTTCATAAACTACATGGATCCACTAGAGTCATTGCATGTATGTTCTTTTCACAAAACACATATGGATCCACTACAGTCATTGCATGTCTGTTCTTATCCTAAAGTAGCAATAGAGTCATTGCCTGTGTGTTCTTTTCATAAACCACATCTAAAGTCATTGCATGTATGTTCTTTTCATAAACCACACGGATCCACCAGGGTCATTGCATGTGTGTTCTTTTCATGAACCACATTGATCCACAACTGTCATTGCATGTGTGTTCTTTTCATGAACCACAACTAGAGTCATTTAATGTGTGTTCTTTTCACAGACCACATATTGATCCACCAATATAATTGCATTTGTGCTCTTTTCATAAACAACAGCTAGAGTCATTGCATGTCTATTCTTTTCGTAAACCACAAATAGAGTCATTAAATATGTGTTCTTTTCACAAATTACATATGGATCCACCAGTATCATTGCATGTGTGTTCTTTTCATAAACCACATATGGATCCACTAGAGTCATTGCATATGTGTTCTTATCCTAAACCAGCACTAGAGTCATTGCATGTGTGTTCTTTTCATACACCATAGCTAGAGTTATTGCATGTCTGTTCTTTTCATAAACCACATGGATCCACCAAAGTCATTGCATGTGTCTTATTTTCACAAACCACATATGGATCCACTAGAGTCACTGCATGTGTGTTATTTTCATGAACCACATGGGTCCACCAGTGTCATTGAATGTGTGTTCTTTTCACAAACCACATATGGATCCACTAGTGTCATTGCATGTGTGTTCTTTTAATTAACTCATATGGATCCACTAGAGACATTGCATGTGTGTTCTTTTCATTAAGCACAACTAGAGTCATTGCATGTCTATTCTTTTCATAAACTACATGGATCCACTAGAGTCATTGCATGTATGTTCTTTTCACAAACCACATATGGATCCACTACAGTCATTGCATGTCTCTTCTTATCCTAAAGTAGCAATAGAGTCATTGCATGTGTGTTCTTTTCATAAACCACATCTAAAGTCATTGCATGTATGTTCTTTTCATAAACCACACGGATCCACCAGAGTCATTGCATGCGTGTTCTTTTCATGAACCACATTGATCCACAAGTGTCATTGCATGTGTGTTCTTTTCATGAACCACAACTAGAGTCATTTAATGTGTGTTCTTTTCATAGACCACATATTGATCCACCAATATAATTGCATTTGTGCTCTTTTCATAAACAACATCTAGAGTCATTGCATGTCTATTCTTTTCGTAAACCACAACTAGAGTCATTAAATGTGTGTTCTTTTCACAAATTACATATGGATCCACCAGTATATCATTGAATGTGTGTTCTGTTCACAAACCACATATGGATCCACTAGAGTCACTGCATGTGTGTTATTTTCATGAACCACATGGATCCACCTATGTCATTGCATGTGTGTTCTTTTCATGAACCACAACTAGAGTTAATGCATGTGTGTTCTTTTCATAAACCACAACTAGAGTCATTGCATGTGTGTTATTTTCATGAACCACATGGATCCACCAGTGTTATTGCATGCGTGCTCTTTTCATGAACCACAACTAGAGTCATTGCATGTGTGTTCTTTTCACAAACCACATATGGATCCACTAGAGTCATTGCATGTCTGTTCTTTTCATAGATCCACCAGTGTCATTGAATGTGTGTTATTTTCACAAACCACATATGGATCCACCAGTGTCATTGCATGTGTGTTGTTTTCATTAACCACATATGGATCCCCTAGTGTGATTGCATGTGTGTTCTTTTAATTAACCACAACTAGAATCATTGCATGTCTGTTCTTTTCATAAACCACATATGGATCCACCAGAGTCATTGCATGTCTCTTCTTTTCATAAACCACATGGATCCACTAGAGTCATTGCATCTGTGTTATTTTCATAAACCACATGGATCCACCAGTGTTATTGCATGTGTCTTCTTTTCATAAACCACAACCAGAGTCATTAAATCTGTGTTCTTTTCACAAACCACATATGGATCCACTAGAGTCATTGCATGTCTGGTCTTTTCATAAGCCACATGGATGGACTAGAGTCATTGCATGTGTGTTCTTTTCACAAACCACATATGGATGCACCAGAGTTCATTGCATGTGTGTTCTTTTCCTAAACCACATATGGATCCACCAGAGGCATTGCAAGTGTGTTCTTTTCATAAACCACATATGGATCCACCAGAGTCATTGCATGTGTGTTCTTTTCATGAACCACACGGATCCGCCAGTGGCATTGCATGTGTGTTCTTTTCATGAACCACAACTAGAGTCATTGAATGTGTGTTCTTTTCACAATCGACATATGGATCGACCAGAGTCATTGCATGTATGTTCTTTACATAATCCACATGGATCCACTAGTGTCATTAAATGTTTGTTCTTTTCACAAACCACATATGGATCCACCAGTGTCATTGCATGTGTGTTCTTTTCATAAATCACAGCTAGAGTCATTGCATGTGTGTTCTTTTCATAAACCACATATGGATTCACCAGAGTCATTGCATGTGTGTTATTTTCATGAACCATATGGATCCACTAGAGTCATTGCATGTGTGTTCTTTTCATAAACCACAACTAGATCCACTAGTGTCATTGTATGTGTATTCTTTTGATAAACCACAACTAGAATCATTAAATGTGTGTTCTTTTCATAAACCACAACTAGAGTCATTAAATGTGTGTTCTTTTCATAAACCACAACTAGAGTCATTGTATGTGTGTTCTTTTCATAAACCACATGGATCCACTAGAGTCATTTCCATGTGTGTTCTTTTCAGAAACCATATGGATCCACCCGGGCCATTTTCATGTGTGTTCTTTTCATAAACCACATGGATCCTAACCTTAGGAGATCCCTAACCTTAGCCCCCAATGGTGGCTGTTAGACCGAGTCTTCTAGAAGGCATGCCCTAACAAAGTTGTTCTGTATGATGATTGTTACATACCGTTCGATAGGGGCGCTTGGACGATTGGGATCGTTCTTCATAAGAGAGATCCGCGAGTAGGCTATTCTGAGACATGATTGGTCATGCTTATTGTCTGATTGCTTTGGACAAACTAGCAACACCGCGTGCTCCCCTTTTGCGAGTGTCACGAGTTCTGTGGGCCATATGCCAGTGTCACATCCCCTTTACTTCTCTTCCTCCCCATACTTTTGTTCCTTCCCCTCAAAGCCACTTTCCCCACTTCTCGCCCATCCTATTGTAGCCGCAAGTCGACGGTGCCTCCAGCCATCTCTCCCACAGCCACCGCAGTCCCCCACCCCCCCTCTCGCCATGGGTTCAAGGGGGCGATGAGGAAACACGCCGTGACGACAGTGATGGTGATTTCGATGTGAGTCATTTCATCTCTAACATATGTGGCCAATTATCTATTTTGAGCTAGATCTACTCTATTTACTCATGCACGTATGATGTGTTAGGCCAACTAGACATTATACGACTCCGACTGTCACGGTTTAGCGGAGGAAGACAGTGTGGAGGAGGACAGTCCTCTGCTATGTAAACATGGATATGTGCCTGCTAAATTTGTAGTGGTTGAAGGACGAAACGTAGGCAGGAGGTTTTTAGGGTGTCGAGGACATCGTGCAATGTTGCAACGCAGAAGTTGTGGTGTTGTCAAATGGGTAGATCCATAGTGGCCCAAATCGATGCAGAAAACGCTGGACAAACTATGGGATATGACTGTTGAGTTGAAAGAATCCATAGTTAGCTCACTTCTTGAGAGTGCTGAGATGAAGTTATTTGACCATGTTGACACAACCAAGCTTAACCGAGATCTCAGGAGGGTGCAAGACAAGGTTAGCAAAGTCGATAAGGAGGGGGACATGGCATTGGGCCTGAAGGCTAAAGCAGAGCAAGAACTGACTCAAGCAAGGATTGAACTTCATCGGGCCAAAGTCCTGCAGTTCACAACTACAAGTATTGACAATTACATGAGGATAAATGCAGAGAATCAATTTAAGCTGTACAAGGAAGATGCTAAAAGGATGGAGCAGATGATTCGATCCTTGCTCTCGTAGGAAGATGCGCATCGGGCTAAGATTAGGAAGATCAAGGAGATGTGTGATAACTAGTTATATTTAGCTTGAGCTCCATACTTTTTTAAGTTGTAATAGTAGTACTTGTTGACCTAGCGGTCTGAACTAGTGGTCCAGGAGTCCTGGGAGAAAAAAATTGGTCACCCGTTAATCTATCTTATCCCTCCATTACTTCCTTTTGTCTGATGGTGGTGGTCTTCTGACATTGGTGGTTTGTTTAAACATAATCTACGTGGATTGTGACACATGCAAATGGCACAACCACAATTTATAAAGTGGAAGCACGTACACCCTGTTACTGGAGATCCGGGAGCTTCGCTAGATGCAGGGGATGCAGGAGCGGGGAGGTGGTGAGATAGATGGGCTCAAGATTAGGCCAGAAAGTGGTACCAATTTCTCATCATCTAGGAATTATCGATTGCCATTGTTGTTTATGTTGTCATGTCGTTGTGCAACAACTGAAATAAGTTGCTATTTCATGGAGTGTAGCAGCTTAAATAATTTATTTCTGTGCCACTAACATTCCATCAAATTTGGAGACCTCCTGCCCCTCAGCAATCATGGAACCGGTGCTGCGTGTTTTCGGATAGTAGTGGCACAATCACAATTTTGGATTCAACTACTAACTCAGGCATTTCCAAACCCTAAATCGCGGTACATTTTACTCCGAGAACATGGGTAGATTGTTTCGCCCGACAAGTTCCACGCACAGAGCTCCAGAATTTAACCGATTACATATCTAGGTTCATGTTTAACACATTATTATGCATCTTCATTGCCAGCAGCCTTCTTCCCTTGCCTGGGTTCCAAGCCTTCACGTCCACTAGCTTCTTCATTTCCTACCTTCTACCTCTTCCTCGGTGCCAATTTTTTAGCTTCACGTACTCTGCATCGCCGGGACAATCAGCACCAGAATCATGTGCAGCATCATCATTCCACTTGACGTGGGCATACCTTACAGGTACTCGATCTTGGCATATATGGTTCAGGTCTGGCAGAAGCCCATGGCATTACCAAGGCCGAATCCAGGATTTGGATGACCCATGGAGACTCCGACTGCTTGTGGCACAAGGCAAAGATCAAAGATAGAAAGTTTAGAGGGACAAACCCTAATCTGTAACCGACTTGACCTGCTACCCGAGACCTAGCATATCTATATAAAGTCTAGGAGAGGGCGGCGAGGAGGACAATCACAACCCTAGTTTCCACCACCATCGCCAGATTACATCTACGCACCCTCTGTAACTTTCGACTCCCTCGATAATTCCAAGAGCAGACAAGCAAGAGTAGGGTCCTCTACGAGGCCTGAACCTGGGTAAATCTGTCCATGTGTGCTTGTTTTCTAGCCGATTGATGCCTCCAGTGCTCCTTCCTTCTCCAAAACCCAAGCCCATAACCATGGGCATAGATGAGTTTAACCCTCGTCAATTGGCGCCGTCTGTGGGGACTGGGAGAGCTGATGTCGGGGCTTCTTTGGCCCCATCAACCGTGATCTACAACTCTGTAACAATGGAGATTCTCCTCCTCTTCGACGCCTTCAAGTTCACCATCCACACGCCAGCCACTCGCCCGATTTTTGAGTCCGTGGGCGATGTGATCGGCCTGGCGATCGGGGGCTTACGCTTCCAAGTTGGTCAGCTAGGAACACTTCGCCTCCCTGACCAGCTAACGGTTCCCGCAATTGCTCCAGCATCGTGGTTTCCACCGCTAATCGGCATCTTGAGCAAACTCAACGCCTCGACAATAGTTGGGAGCACGGACAGTGACAACAGTCGTGAATCCGATCTGGGTAATCTGGCCATAGAGGATGGAGCCTACGGCTCCGGATCTGAAACTTGTGGGAGCAACAGCTTCCCCAATCACTACATGTGCACCGTCATCAACGCAGGCGACACCGGTGTTAATCACGACAACACCGGTACTGGGCCGACTAACAGCGGTATCCCAGTAGAGAACAGTGGTCCTGCCAACGGTGCACCCACCAACAATGGGGCAGAAGGCGACCCGAATCTCATGGTGAATGAGCGCACCGAAGAGCGCGTGTTGATCAAGCTCAAGGACAACGAGTGGGCCCGCTGTCGAGAAGCTCTGCAGGGCAATCCCCTCCCCCTAAACTCATCACAACAAATGTTGATGGGTTACCATTGGCTGCTCAAGGAGGATTACAAGCGCCAACAACAAGTAATCGTGCAACTCGACCCGCACAGAAAGACGGCGGACGAGTCGAGTCTTCGGCGGGCTCAACTCTCTTCCATGGGAAGATCCTCCTCCAAGGGCAACGACTACGTGGTCGCCAAACGGCGCTCTCGACTGGCCCACCTCACCGACAAGGAGCGAGAAGAATCCGCACGAGTGCTGGACTTCGTTTCCATGACGGTGGATACGCTGGGCAACGTGCTCCCAAAGACACCGCAAGCAGCGGTGACGACGGCCACCATGTACCTCCTCAACAACCAGCCACCGGCTAGGGATCCACAAGCTGCCATGCACCGATCTACGATCACGGGCTTGGGGCTAGTCGAAGCCGCCCTTGTTAAGGAGCCAACACCGGAGCCGGAGAAAAGTAAAGCTCCAGCCAGGCGCTATTCATCACCCTCCTCCAGTGATGATAGCCACGACTTGTCTCGGCGGCACCACTCACGGCGGCACGACCGCGACTACGATGCGCGTGATGACATTACGCAGCACAAGGTCGACAAGATGCACGCGAGGTGTGCCTGTTTGACTGACTCAGAGGATGACAAAGTAGAGCTTTGTGGCGCCTGATGCTTCAGCAGAGCCATCAGGCAGAAGCGAATGCCTAAGGGGTTCAAACTCCCATCGGAGACCCCAAAGTTCGATGGCCTGCAGAACCCAAAAATCTGGCTGGAAGATCACATCTCCTCCGTCAGGCTGCATGGCGGAAGTTCGATCATGGCGATGCAATCCTCTAGCTACAGCTGCAAGGCATCGCCCGCGCATGGCTCAACAATCTCCCACGCGGATCAATTCACAGCTGGGAAGAGATAGTCTACAGCTTCGCGCGAAACTTCAAGGGCACTTACAAAAGGCCCGCATCAATCGAAGAATTAAGAGGCTGCCACCAAAGGTCTGGCGAGTCGTTGTGCTCATATATCCAGAGATGGTCCATCATCAAGAATTCTGCGGAAGACATCTCCGAGGATCACGCAATCGACGCGTTTAACGGCAGCATGCGACGCAGAGAGCTCAGAGAGGAGCTGGGTCGCTCGAAGCCCAAGACAATCGACCACCTGATGGAGATCATGAATAGGTCGGCCGATGGAGAGGACTCAGTGAAAAACCATGCCTACTCCGATGATGATGACGACCTCGGGCGCAGACACGATCGCCGAGGGAAACGTCGAATGCGCATCTATGAAGATCGTGAAGAGGTCGACATGGTCGCGGCTGGCTACGCCGAGAAACGTGATAACAACCGCAACAGCGGTGGATACCGTGACAGCGGAAAAACCACGCAAGTGTGGCAGCGCCGCACTCGTGATGAGGCACCTGGAACATCCATCCAGGAGAAACTATCCGGACCATGCACCGTACACTTCTACATCGACAAGCACGATGGCAAGAAGAAGTCCAGCCACCTTCTCAAGGACTACCATGAGTTCCTCAAGCTCCACGAAGGCCTGGCCCAGATGAATCGTGGCGCGATCAACCAGGGCTGTGGAGCTGCCCCGGACGCTGTGGCTCATGGAGCACCACCGCCACCACCCGGGCCACCACCACCTGCGGCTGCGCCAGTGCAGAACCATGGAGGAGAGCCGTACCCACGAGCAATAGGAAACATGGGGATGATCCAAAAGGGATGCCCCTCAAATCCTGTGCAGAAGGCAAACACTCGCCAAGTCAATTTGGCGATGAATTATCCAACCTCCACCACTGAGTACCTCAGTGTAAGCGAGTCCTGCATCACCTTCGACAAGCGCGACCACCCGTGCCAAGTACCTTGCCCAGGCCACTGCCCCTTGGTGCTCGAGGTGTAGATCAGAGGCTTCGAGATGAGTCGCGTCTTCATGGACGGCGGAAGCGACATTAACCTCATGTTCGCAAGTACCTTGCCTGCAATGAGGATCCCTCTAACATGTCTGGAAGTACCTTGCACGCAATGAGGATCCCTCGGACATGTCTGGAAGTTTCAGACACAATGTTCCACAGCATCGTCCCAGGGAAGGGCGTGTACCCCATGGGCAAGATCAGTCTCAATGTCATCTTTGGCATGCCACAAAACTACCGGCGAGAGCGCATTGAATTTGAAGTCGTCGATTGGCCCTCACAATACCACTGCATCCTTGGACGTGTCGCATTCGCGACGTTGATGGAAGTGCCGCACTACACCTACCTGTAGATGAAAATGCCGGGCCCAAATGGCATCATCATAGTCAACGGAAGCTTCGAGATATCCGAGAGCTGTGATAGGAGTTCAACAGAATCTCCCAGTCTTTCGGCATGCAGGAGGAACTGGCGAGGTTGAAGGAGTCGACAGACAACAGTTTGCCTCCCTCGAGCAAGCTGAGCTCACTCGACCAATCCTTCGACACATCGGTACACACCAAGAGAGTCCAGGTCCATCCAACGGACCGAACCAAGACGTCCCTCATCGCCAACAACTTAAGTCCCACATAGAAACTGACGCCCGTCGAATTCCTCTGTGAGCGCTGGGAAATCTTTGCCTAGTGTCCAGTAGACATGCCAGGAGTTCCTAGGGAATTCGCCGAGGACGCACTCAACATGAATCCTGACGCAAGGCCAGTCAAGCAAACAATCCGGCGACTGTCGGAGCCTACGGCAAAAGCGGTCGATATGGAAGTCAACAGACTCCTCGACGCTAATTTCATACGCGAGATCAAGGAAAGCACCTAGGTTGCAAACCCCGTGCTCGTTCCCAAAAAAGACACGGATATCCTGCGGATGTGCATGGACTTCACCTCTTTGAACAAGCATTGCCCGAAGGACCACTTCTCGTTGTCACGGATCGATTAATCAATCGACTCCACCGCAGGATGTGAGCGTCTCTTCTTCCTCGTTGCCTACTTAGGTTATCATCAAATTCGATGGAGGAATACCAAGAGAAAACTGCGTTCGTCACGCCTTTCGGTGTCTTCTGCTACACAACGATGACCTTCGGGCTGAAAAGGCAGGAGCCACCTACCAGCGATGCATGCAGGCCTGCCTCAAGAGCCAACTTGGTCGCAACATCCAAGTCTACATCGACGACATCGTCGTCAAAACCAAGGACGAAGCCTCGTTACTCAATGATCTCCACGAGACCTTCGATAACCTTGACCGCTATCGGATCAAACTGAATCCGAACAAATGCGCCTTCGGCATACCATCTGGGCAGCTGCTCGGATATCTCATCTCCGCAAGAGGGATTGAGGCTAACCCGAAGAAAATAAAGGCCATACTGGCCATGGAGAAGCTGAAGAATGTAAAAGGCGTCCAATAGCTGGCTAGGCGAATCGTAGTACTTAGTCGCTTCATCAGTCACATGGGCAAAAAGGCACTGCCATTCTACCAACTTCTCCGCATGGCTGACAAATTCGAGTGGACAAACAAAGCGCAAGAAGCATTCGACGACCTCAAGCATCTATTGTCCACCTTGCCGGTATTGGTGACACCGCGCGAAAAAGAGCCGCTACTACTATACATCTCCGCCACCAACTAGGTGGTAAGCACTGTGCTCGTGGTGGAACGAGCCGAAGAAAATAAAGTCCACGGGGTACAATGCCCAGTCTACTACCTCAGCGAAGTGCTCACGCCAACAAAACAGTTGTACCTGCATTATCAGAAGCTGGCATACGGCATCTTCATGACAGCCAGGCAACTGCGCCACTACTTCTAGGAGCACACAATCGCCGTGGTTAACGATGCCCTGCTTGGACACATACTCAACAATCCCGACGCCACCGGACGAGTCGCACTCTGGGGAATTGAACTATTGCCACGAGACATCACATATGAGAAGCGAGATGCAATCCAGTCGCAAGTTCTGGCAGACTTTCTCGTGCACTGGATGGAAAACCAGCTCCCCGACAAGCTAGATATGTCCTATTTATGGACAATGCACTTCGATGGGTCCAAGCGCAAGAAGGGATCTGGCACGGGCGTCATTCTGACATCGCCCCAAGGTGAAAAGATGAGGTATGTTCTACGAATGCAGTTCACCGCCTCCAACAATGAGGATGAATACAAAGCCTCGCTCCACGGGATGCGGAGCGAATTGTCATCTACGGTGACTCCAAACTGGTGGTCAACCAAACAATGAACGAGTGTGATGCTCTAAGCAACAACATGATCGCCTACCACGACCTCTATGACACAGTCGAAGGAGACTTCGATGGCTGTGAGATGCGGCACGTCGGCCGCGAGAGCAACAAGGAGGCAAACACGCTCGCTAACATCGGCTCCACCTGTGCCCAAGTGCCACCTGGAGTATTTCTCGAGCGCATCTGCGAGCGCTCCATCAAACCAAATGTGCCAGAGCATAAAACCAGCACGTCAAAGGACTCGGGGGCTATGCCACCCAATGAGCCAACGACACTCGATGACACAGAGCCAGATACAGGACTCGAAGGCCCCATGGAGGTCATGATGATCGAGCCATCCTGGACGCAACCATATGTCACATACTTTCTCATCAAAGGTCCTCGCGAGGAGGATACGTCTACCTCCTAGTCGCAGTCGACAAATTCACCAAGTGGATTGAGGAGAATATCATTTTGCGGCCCGAAAGTTGGGGTGTCCAGGCAACACGGTACCCGAGTTCCCTGATATCATCCGCGGTGACTATAGTTGGCGTGCCAAATACTCAGAGGGTCTTTTTCGGCATGAATTCAACTTTATGTTTCAATACAAAAAATCAGGCTAACGGTCGTCAAGTTGGGCCCCCCCTGTCAGTTCTCGCCGTTATGTCGCTCCCGTCGCTTAGGTGTCAATTAGGCTTGCAGTGTTGGCGCATGCATCCATTACGCGTCTTCTTCTTCCCCGGAGCGGCAATCTGTGGGGCGTCGCAGCCATGGCGTGGAGCTGGGACATGGACGAACCTGCTCGGCCCAGCTCTCCTCCCTGTAGGCTTGCAGCTTTGGCGCCTCCATTACTCGTCTTCTTCCCCGGAGCGGCAATCTGTGGTCGTGGCCATGGCGCAGAGCTGGGAAGTGACGAAGCTGCTCGGCCCCGCTCTCCTCCCCATCCCGAGTCGGAGCTCGCCCTCACCATGGATGCACCCATAGCACGGTCGGGGACGAGAATTGGTTCTCGGTGAGATCTATCACCTTGTCGACCATGCTCGGTTCTGTTTTCCTCCTCTAGAATCCGAGCTCGCTGTCACCGTGGTTGCACCCGCACCAATTCTGCCACCTATGCCGAGGTCTCTGTGGTATCTCAAGTTCTGGGGCTCTCCAAGTTCTGCCATGTTGGGCATGTAAGTGTTGTTGTATGTTAAACTAGCAAATCTCTTTTGTTCAAATCTCTTGGGCTGTACCAACTTCATTGTGTTTAATTATGAAAGACAAAATATAAATGACTTCTCTCAATTTCTCGCATAGAAAAATGCACAACTAATTTCATATTCTCGCAGGAACTGGCCCCACTTGTTGAACCGGCGGCACTACCACAACTAATGCTTTCTCGTGCATTGATAAAAATCCCAGAGGGGCACCACATTGACATCCAAAATCTGTACAAGATCAAATCATACCTAGTGAAGGATGGCATGGGTGATCTGGCAGCAGAAATCATTGATAAATCCTATGAAAAATTGAAGAAATTGAAGCGACTCGATCACGACTACTGGGAGTGGAAGCCGATGAGCCAGGTGCGCCTCGACTATGCAGCCAGAGACGCCTACATGGCGTACGAGTTGTACAGTAAGCTCATTACCATGAAAGATGGGATGGTTAAGGCGGGTTTTTTTGCAACAGAGCTATGCCCTGGTTGCAAGCTAGCCCAGGAGAAGAAGCACGAGGAGGACAGAAAGCGGTTTCAGGACGAGCAGGGATCTTGGGATGGTGGCGACATCAAGCGGCTGAAGGGGAAGCAAGTCAAGGACGACAACAAGTGGTGGTGATACATTATGTGTTTGAACTAGATTTTAGTTTCTAGTTTATTATGTGTGTGATACATTTAGTTACTTCAATACAAAATTTCGACCAATTTAACTTGTTGATGTATTTCTTAACGAATATAATATAATCGAGCACTAGAAATATTTTGTAGTGTGCATGAGCATGATCAGTAAATATAATTGAACACTAGAAACTTTAAGGCACTCCATATAAAGGAGTAGATTAATATATAAGGTTCACCAGAGACACCACGGATATATTGTCTTACATGCCACACACAGGTAATAATTAACTAGAACAAAATAAAAGCAGGGGCTGCAGCAGGAGGCCGGGACACGGAGACGCCTAGCAGGGCAGGGGTTTATCAGCAGGAGGCAGCGATAGCCTAGTCGATGGGATACAGGCTGGTACTGACATACTTCCAGAGGAATTTGCCATAGGCTGCATGCCGTGCCAAGGTAATCGGCCTATGGCTTCTGCCTCTGCCTCTGCCAACGCCCTCCGCGTGCTGGATCATGCTGTTGAGGTCCACGTTGATTGCTCTGCCACAGAATGGGCAAAACAGTCTCCCCATACGGTGGAAATGGATTAGCCCACACCGTAACCGCCTCAGCACGTAGCGGCTCTTGTTGTCCCTAGATTCCTTGCTATCGTCCACGTCATCATCATCCTTCTGTTGATTTTTAAGAACATAACTTAGAACTCGTACATATGATTGAATTGTGTTACAACTCAAGAATTAACAACATGTATATGTAAGACAATATATCCGCGGATATCAAAGATAAAGCATCTCAGCAATAGTTTGATCGGTTCATATATCATTTCATCTCAACACAATGACAAATAATTGCATCAGATTGCGGCCTCATAAGTTTATTCAGGGACGGCGTGAGTGAACCAAGTAACAATTGCACAGCCTGTATTGTTGTTGTACATTGCCCCAGGTTCACGAACTCGTCCCTGAAAAAATCTGACACCAATGTGCCTATCTCTCTTTTGGGGCAAATGTGAATCATTGGCCACAATAAGAAATTGAAATGTAATCGTACAAAACATTATTCAAGGATATACATAGTCAGGTACAAAAACAAACCTAAATATTGTAATTATAAATAAAAAACCAAACAAATAATCTTCAGGTGCATGTTAAAAATACTTATGATCAAAACCATTCATATACATATGCATCATACCAATCATTAAAAGATCAGAAACAATTCAAGGATCATATATGCAGTTCCATATGAGAATAAATCTAGGGCCTCATAATTTGTTTCAGAGATAGAGTAGGCGAACCAAAGTACCAACAGCACCACCTATATTGTTTGTGTGCATTGCTGCCTCAGGTTCACCAACCCATCCCTAAAACACGACACCGTCATACGTGTCTCCCCTTGAACTCCTTTGGGGCAAATTTTCATCGGCCACGGTGACAAACTAAAAAGTAATTCTTATACACTATGAATGCATGGAATAGATAATTCGAATATCATAGTTCTATGAATGTAGAATAAAGATTGTGGCCTCATAAGTTTATTCAGGGACGGCATGAGTGAACCAAGTAACAATTGCACAGCCTATATTGTTGTTGTACATCGCCCCAGGTTGGCTCACTCGTCCCTAAAAAAATCTGACACCAATGTGTCTGCCTCTCTTTTGGGGCAAATTTGAATCATTGGCCACAATAAGAAATTGAAATGTAATCGTACAAAACATTATTCAGGGATATACATAGTCAGGTACAAAAGCAAGCCTAAATATTGTAATTATAAATAAAAAACCAAACAATTAATCTTCAGGTGCATGTTAAAAATACTTATGATCAAAACCATTCATATACATATGCATCATACCAATCATTAAAAGATCAGAAACAATTCAAGGATCATATATGTAGTTCAATATGAGAATAAATCTAGGGCATCATAATTTGTTTCAGAGATGGAGTAGGCGAACCAAAGTACCAACAGCACAACCTATATTGTTTGTGTGCATTGCTGCCTTAGGTTCACCAACCCATCCCTAAAACACGACACCGTCATACGTGTCTCCCCTTGAACTCTTTTGGGGAAAATTTCAATCATCGGCCTCGGTGACAAACTAAAATGTAATTCTTATACACTATGAATGCATGGAATAGATAATTCGAATAGCATGGTTCTATGAATGTAGAATAAAGATTGTGGCCTCATAAGTTTATTCAGGGAAGGGGTGAGCGAGCCAAGTAACAATTGCACAGCTTATATTGATCTTATACATGGCCCCAGGTTCGCTCACTCATCCCTGTAAAAATTTGACACCAATGTGTCTACCTCTCTTTGGATCCACCTAGTGTGATTGCATGTCTGTGCCTCTAAACAAACCACATCAGGATCCACCAGTGACATTGCATGTCTGTTCTTTTCATGAACCACACCCAGTGTCATTGCATGTGTGTCCTTCTAAATAAACCACATAAGGATCCATCAGTGCCATTGCCTGTCTGTTCTTTTCATGAACCACATAAGGATCCACCACTGTCATTGCATGTCTGTTCTTTTCATGAACCACAACCAGTTTCACTGCATGTCTGTTCTTTTCATTAACCACATAAGGATCTACCAGAGTCATTGCATGTCTTTTACTTCTATAAACCACATATGGATCCACCTAGTGTGATTGCATGTATGTTCCTCTAAACAAACCACATAAGGATCCACCAGTGTCATTGGATGTGTGTTCTTCTCATGAACCACACCCAGTGTCATTGCATGTGTGTTCTCCTAAACAACCACATAAGGATCCACCAGTGGCATTGCCTGTTTGTTCTTTTCATGAACCACATAAGGATCCACCAGTGTCATTGCATGTCTGTTCTTTTCATGAATCACAGCTAGAGTCATTGCATGTCTTTTACTTCCATAAACCACATATGGCTCCACCTAGTGTGATTGCATGTTTGTTCCTCTAAACAAACCACATAAGGATCCACCAGTGTCATTGCGTGTCTGTTCTTTTCATGAACCACACTTAGTGTCATTGCATGCGTGTTCTTCTAAACAAACCACATAAGGATCCACCAGTTTCATTGCCTATCTATTCTTTTCCTGAACCACACCCAGTGTCATTGCATGTGCGTTCTTCTAAACAAACCACATAAGTCATTGCATGTATGTTCTTTACATGAACCACACCCGGTGTCATTGCATGTATGTTCTTTTCATGAACCACGGCTAGAGTCATTCCATGTATGTTCCTCTAAACAAACCACATAAGGATCCACCAGTGTCATTGCATGTCTATTCTTAGGAATGAACCACATAAGGATCTACCAGTGTCATTGCATGTCTGTTCTTTTCATTAACCACACCTAGTGTCATTGCATGTGTGTTACTTGCATAAACCACATATAGATCCACCTAGTGTGATTGCATGTTTGTTCCTTCCATAAACCACATAAGGATCCACCAGTGTCATTGTCTATCTATTCTTTTCAAGAACCACTCCTAGTGTTAGTGCATGTATGTTCTTTTCATGAACCACACCTAGTGTCACTGCATGTCAGTTCTATTCATGAACCACATAAGGATCTACTAGAGTCATTGGATGTGTGTTCTTCTCATGAACCACACGTGGATCCACCGGTGTCATTGCATGTGTGTTCCTCTAAACAAACCACATAAGGATCCACCAGTGTCATTGTGTGTGTGTTCTTCTCATGAACCACACCCAGTATCATTGCATGTGTGTTCTTCTAAACAAACCACATAAGGATCCACCAGTGTCATTGTCTGTCTGTTCTTTTCATAAACCACATAAGGATCCACCAGTGTCATTACATGTCTATTCTTTTCATGAATCACATCTAGAGTCATTGCATGTCTTTTACTTCCATAAACCACATATGGATCCACCTAGTGTGATTGCATATCTGTTCCTCTAAACAAACCACATAAGGATCCACCATTGTCATTGCGTGTCTGTTCCTGTCATGAACCACACCCAGTGTAATTGCATGTGTGTTCTTCTAAACAAACCACAAAAGGATCCACCAGTGTCATTGCCTATCTATTCTTTTCATGAAGCACACCGAGTGTCATTGCATGTGCGTTCTTATAAACAAACCACATAAGTCATTGCATGTATGTTCTTATCATGAACCACACCCGGTGTCATTGCATGTCTGTTCTTTTCAAGAACCATGGCTAGAGTCATTGCATGTCTGTTCCTCTAAACAAACCACATAAGGATCCACCTGTGTCATTGCATGTCTGTTCTTTTCATGAACCACATAAGGATCTACCAGTGTCATTGCATGTCTACTCTTTTCATGAACCACACCCAGTGTCATTGCATGTGTGTTACTTCCATAAACCACATATGGATCCACCTACTGTGAATGCATGTTTGTTCCTTCCATAAACCACATAAGGATCCACCAGTGTCATTGGCTGTCTGTTCTTTTCATGAACCACTCCTAGTGTCAGTGCATGTATGTTCTTTTCATGAACCACACCCAGTGTCACTGCATGTCAGTTCTTTTCATGAACCACATAAGGATCTACCAGAGTCATTGGATGTGTGTTCTTCTCATGAACCACACGTGGATCCACCGGTGTCATTGCGTGTGTGTTCCTCTAAACAAACCACATAAGGATCCACCAGTGTCATTGCGTGTGTGTTCTTCTCATGAACCACACCCAATATCATTGCATGCGTGTTCTTCTAAACAAACCACATAAGGATCCACCAGTGTCATTGCCTATTTGTTCTTTTCATGAACCACATAAGGATCCACCAGTGTCATTGCATGTCTGTTCTTTTCATGAATCACAGCTAGAGTCATTGCATGTCTTTTACTTCCATAAACCACATATGGCTCCACCTAGTGTGATTGCATGTTTATTCCTCTAAACAAACCACATAAGGATCCACCAGTGTCATTGCGTGTCTGTTCTTTTCATGAACCACACTCAGTGTCATTGCATGCGTGTTCTTCTAAACAAACCACATAAGGATCCACTAGTGTCATTGTCTATCTGTTCTTTTCATGAACCAAACCCAGTGTCATTGCATGTGTGTTACTTCCATAAACCACATATGGATCCACCTAGTGTGATTGCATGTTTGTTCCTTCCATAAACCACATAAGGATCCACCAGTGTCATTGCCTGTCTGTTCTTTTCATGAACCACATCAGGATCCACTAGTGACATTGCATGTATATTCTTTTCATGAACCACAGCTAGAGTCATTGCATGTCTTTTACTTCCATAAACCACATATGGATCCACCTAGTGTGATTGCATGTCTGTTCCTCTAAACAAACCACATAAGGATCCACCATTGTCATTGCGTGTCTGCTCTTTTTATGAACCACACCAAGTGTAATTGCATGCGTGTTCTTCTAAACAAACCACATAAGGATACACCAGTGTCATTGCCTATCTGTTCTTTTCATGAAGCACAACCAGTGTCATTGCATGTTTGTTCTTCTAAACAAACCACATAAGTTATTACATGTCTGTTCTTTTCATGAACCACACCGGGTGTCATTGCATGTCTGTTCTTTTCATGAACCACGACTAGAGTCATTGCATGTCTGTTCCTCTAAACAAACCACATAAGGATCCACCAGTGTCATTGTCTATTTGTTCTTTTCATGATCCACACCCAGTGTCATTGCATGTGTGTTACATCCATAAACCACATATGGATCCACCTAGTGTGATTGCAAGTTTGTTCCTTCCATAAACCACATAAGGATCCACCAGTGTCATTGCCTGTCTGTTCTTTTCATGAACCACTCCTAGTGTTAGTGCATGTATGTTCTTTTCATGAATCACACCCAGTGTCACTGCATGTCAGTTCTTTTCATGAACCACATAAGGATCTACCAGAGTCATTGGATGTGTGTTCTTCTCATGAACCATACGTGGATCCACCGGTGTCATTGCATGTGTGTTCCTCTAAACAAACCATATAAGGATCCACCAGTGTCATTGGGTGTGTGTTCTTCTCATGAACCACACCTAGTATCATTGCATGCGTGTTCTTCTAAACAAACCACATAAGGATCCACCAGTGTCATTACATGTCTGTTCTTATGAATGAACCACATAAGGATCTACCAGTGTCATTACATGTTTGTTCTTTTCATGAACCAAACCCAGTGTCATTGCATGTGTGTTACTTCCATAAACCACATATGGACCCACCTAGTGTGATTGCATGTTTGTTCCTTCCATAAACCACATAGGGATCCACCAGTGTCATTGCCTGTCTGTTCTTTTCATGAACCACTCCTAGTGTGAGTGCATGTATGTTCTTTTCATGAACCACACCTAGTGTCACTGCATGTTAGTTCTTTTCATGAACCACATAAGGATCTACTAGAGTCATTGGATGTGTGTTCTTCTCATGAACCACACGTGGATCCACCGGTGTCATTGCATGTGTGTTCCTCTAAACAAAACACATAAGGATCCACCAGTGTCATTGCGTGTGTGTTCTTCTCATGAACCACATAAGGATATCATTGCATGTGTGTTCTTCTAAACAAACCACATAAGGATCCACCAGTGTCATTGTCTGTCTGTTCTTTTCATGAACCACATAAGGATCCACCAGTGTCATTACATGTCTATTCTTTTCATGTATCACAGCTAGAGTCATTGCATGTTTTTTACTTCCATAAACCACATATGGATCCACCTAGTGTGATTGCATGTCTGTTCCTCTAAACAAACCACATAAGGATCCACCAGTGTCATTCCTTGTCTGTTCTTTTCATGAACCACACCCAGTGTAATTGCATGCATGTTCTTCTAAACAAACCACATAAGGATCCACCAGTGTCATTTCCTATCTGTTCTTTTCATGAAGCACACCCAGTGTCATTGCATGTGTGTTCTTCTAAACAAACCACATAAATCATTGCATGTCTATTATTTTCATGAACCACACCCGGTGTCATTGCATGTCTGTTCTTTTCATCAACCACGGCTAGACTCATTGCATGTTTGTTCCTCTAAACAAACCACATAAGGATCCACCAGTGTCATTGCATGTTTGTTCTTTTCATGAACCACATAAGGATCTACTAGTGTTATTGCATGTATGTTCTTTTCATGAACCACACCCAGTGTCATTGCATGTGTGTTACTTCCATAAACCACATATGGATCCACCTAGTGTGATTGCATGTTTGTTCCTTCCATAAACCACATAAGTATCCACCAGTGTCATTGTGTGTCTGTTCTTCTCATGAACCACTCCTAGTGTCAATGCATGTATGTTCTTTTCATGAACCACACCCAGTGTCACTGCATGTCAGTTCTTTTCATGAACCATGTAAGGTTCTACCAATGTCATTGGATGTGTGTTCTTCTCATTAACCACACGTGGATCCACCGGTGTCATTGCATGTGTGTTCCTCTAAACAAACCACATAAGGATACACCAGTGTCATTGCGTGTGTGTTCTTCTCATGAACCACACCTAGTGTCATTGCATGTGTGTTCTTCTAAACAAACCACATAAGGATCCACCAGTGTCATTGCCTGTCTATTCTTTTCATGAACCACATAAGGATCCACCAGTGTCATTGCATGTCTATTCTTTTCATGAATCATAGCTAGAGTCATTGCATATCTTTTACTTCCATAAACCACATATGGATCCACCTAGTGTGATTGCATGTCTGTTTCTCTAAACAAATGACATAAGGATCCACCAGTGTTATTGCGTGTCTGTTCTTTTCATGAACCACACCTAGTGTCATTGCATGTGTTTTCTTCTAAACAAACCACATAAGGATCCACCAGTGTCATTGCCTATCTGTTCTTTCCATGAACCACACCTAGTGTCATTGCATGTGTGTTCTTCTAAACAAACCACATAAGTCATTGCATGTCTGTTCTTTTCATGAACCACACCCGGTGTCATTGCATGTCTATTCTTTTCATGAACCACGGATAGAGTCAGTGCATGTCTGTTCCTCTAAACAAACCACATAAGGATCCACCAGTGTCATTGCATGTCTGTTCTTTTCATGAACCACATAAGGTCTACCAGTGTCATTGCATGTCTGTTCTTTTCATGAACCACACCTAGTGTCATTGCATGTGTGTTACTTCCATAAACCACATATGGATCCACCTAGTGTGATTGCATGTTTGTTCCTTCCATAAACCACATAAGGATCCACCAGTGTCATTGCACATGCATTCTTTTCATGAACCACTCCTACTGTCAGTGAATGTATGTTCTTTTCATGAACCACACCCAGTGTCACTGCATGTCAGTTCTTTTCATGAACCACATAAGGATCTACCAGAGTCATTGGATGTGTGTTCTTCTCATGAACCACACGTGGATCCACCGGTGTCATTGCATGTGTGTTCCTCTAAATAAACCACATAAGGGTCCACCAGTGTCATTCCATGTGTGTTCTTTTCATGAACCACACCCAGTGTCATTGCATGTTTGTTCTTCTAAACAAACCACATAAGGATCCACCAGTGTTATTGCCTGTCTGTTCTTTTCATGAACCACATAAGGATCCACTAGTGTATTTGCATGTCTGTTCTTTTCATGAATCACAGCTAGAGTCATTGCATGTCTTTTACTTCCATAAAACACATATGGATCCACCTAGTGCGATTGCATGTTTGTTACTCTAAACAAACCACATAAGGATCCACCAGTGTCATTGCGTGTATGTTCTTTTCTTGAACCACACCCAATGTCATTGCATGCGTGTTCTTCTAAACAAACCACATAAGGATCCACCAGTGTCATTGCCTATCTGTTCTTTTCATGAACCACACCCAGTGTCATTGCATGTGTGTTCTTCTAAACAAACCACGTAAGTCATTGCATGTATGTTCTTTTCATGAACCACACCCGGTGTCATTGCATGTCTATTCTTTTCATGAACCACTTCTAGACTCATTGCATGTCTGTTCCTCTAAACAAACCACATAAGGATCCACCAGTGTCATTGCATGTCTGTTCTTTTCATGAACCACATAAGGGTCTACCAGTGTTATTGCATGTATGTTCTTTTCATGAACCACACCCAGTTTCATTGCATGTGTGTTACTTCCATAAACCACATATGGATCCACCTAGTGTGATTGCATGTTTGTTCCTTCCATAAACCACATAAGGATCCACCAGTGTCATTGCGTGTCTGTTCTTTTCATGAACCACTCCTAGTGTCAGTGCATGTATGTTCTTTTCATGAACCACACCTAGTGTCACTGCATGTCAGTTCTTTTCATGAACCATGTAAGGACCTACCAGTGTCATTGGATGTGTGTTCTTCTCATTAACCACACGTGGATCCACCGATGTGATTGCATGTGTGTTCCTCTAAACAAACCACATAAGGATCCACCAGTGTCATTGCGTGTGTGTTCTTCTCATGAACCACACCCAGTGTCATTGCATGTGTGTTCTTCTAAACAAACCACATAAGGATCCACCAGTCTCATTGCCTGTCTATTCTTTTCATGAACGACATAAGGATCCACCAGTGTCATTGCATGTCTATTCTTTTCATGAATCATAGCTAGAGTCATTGCATATCTTTTACTTCCATAAACCACATATGGATCCACCTAGTGTGATCGCATGTTTGTTCCTCTAAACAAACCACATAAGGATCCACCAGTGTCATTGCGTGTCTGTTCTTTTCATGAACCACACCCAGTGTAATTGCATGCGTTTTCTTCTAAACAACCCACATAAGGATCCACCAGTGGCATTGCCTATCTGTACTTTTCATGAACCACACCCAGTGTCATTGCATGTGTGTTCTTCTAAACAAACCACGTAAGTCATTGCATGTCTTCTCTTTTCATGAACCACACCCGGTGTCATTGCATGTCTGTTCTTTTCATGAACCATGGCTAGAGTCATTGCATGTCTGTTCCTCTAAACAAACCACATAAGGATCCACCAGTGTCATTGCATGTCTGTTCTTTTCATGAACCACATAAGGATCTACCAGTGTCATTGCATGTCTGTTCTTTTCATGAACCACGCCCAGTGTCATTAAATGTGTGTTACTTCCATAAACCACATATGGATCCACCTAGTGTGATTGCATGTTTGTTCCTTCCATAAACCACATAAGGATCCACGAGTGTCATTGTCTGTCTGTTCTTTTCATGAACCACTCCTAGTATCATTGCATGTATGTTCTTTTCATGAACCACACCCAGTGTCACTGCTTTTCAGTTCTTTTCATGAACCACGTAAGGATCTACCAGTGTCATTGGATGTGTGTTCTTCTCATTAACCACACGTGGATCCACCGATGTGATTGCATGTGTGTTCCTCTAAACAAACCACATAAGGATCCACCAGTGTCATTGCGTGTGTGTTCTTCTCATGAACCACACCCAGTGTCATTGCATGTGTGTTCTTCTAAACAAACCACATAAGGATCCACCAGTCTCATTGCCTGTCTATTCTTTTCATGAACGACATAAGGATCCACCAGTGTCATTGCATGTCTATTCTTTTCATGAATCATAGCTAGAGTCATTGCATATCTTTTACTTCCATAAACCACATATGGATCCACCTAGTGTGATTGCATGTCTGTTCCTCTAAACAAATGACATAAGGATCCACCAGTGTCATTGCGTGTCTGTTCTTTTCATGAACCACACCCAGTGTCATTGCATGCGTTTTCTTCTAAACAAACCACATAAGGATCCACCAGTGTCATTGCCTATCTGTTCTTTCCATGAACCACACCTAGTGTCATTGCATGTGTGTTCTTCTAAACAAACCACATAAGTCATTGCATGTCTGTTCTTTTCATGAACCACACCCGGTGTCATTGCATGTCTATTCTTTTCATGAACCACGGATAGACTCAGTGCATGTCTGTTCCTCTAAACAAACCACATAAGGATCCACCAGTGTCATTGCATGTGTGTTCTTTTCATGAACCACATAAGGTCTACCAGTGTCATTGCATGTCTATTCTTTTCATGAACCACACCTAGAGTCATTGCATATCTTTTACTTCCATAAACCACATATGGATCCACCTAGTGTGATTGCATGTTTGTTCCTTCCATAAACCACATAAGGATCCACCAGTGTCATTGCCTGTCTATTCTTTTCATGAACCAGTCCTACTGTCAGTGCATGTATGTTCTTTTCATGAACCACACCCAGTGTCACTGCATGTCAGTTCTTTTCATGAACCACATAAGGATCTACCAGAGTCATTGGATGTGTGTTCTTCTCATGAATCACACGTGGATCCACCGGTGTCATTGCATGTGTGTTCCTCTAAACAAACCACATAAGGGTCCACCAGTGTCATTCCATGTGTGTTCTTTTCATGAACCACACACAGTGTCATTGCATGTTTGTTCTTCTCATGAACCACATAAGGATCCACCAGTGTCATTGCTTGTCTGTTCTTTTCATGAACCACATAAGGATCCACCAGTGTATTTGCATGTCTGTTCTTTTCATGAATCACAGCTAGAGTCATTGCATGTCTTTTACTTCCATAAACCACATACGGATCCACCTAGTGTGATTGCATGTTTGTTCCTCTAAACAAACCACTTAAGGATCCACCAGTGTCATTGCGTGTCTGTTCTTTTCATGAACCACACCTAGTGTCATTGCATGCGTGTTCTTCTAAACAAACCACATAAGGATCCACCAGTGTCATTGCCTATCTGTACTTTTCATGAACCACACCCAGTGTCATTGCATGTGTGTTCTTCTAAACAAACCACGTAAGTCATTGCATGTCTTCTCTTTTCATGAACCACACCCGGTGTCATTGCATGTCTGTTCTTTTCATGAACCATGGCTAGAGTCATTGCATGTTTGTTCCTCTAAACAAACCACATAAGGATCCACCAGTGTCATTGCATGTCTGTTCTTTTCATGACCACATAAGGATCTACCAGTGTCATTGCATGTCTGTTCTTTTCATGAACCACACCCAGTGTCATTAAATGTGTGTTACTTCCATAAACCACATATGGATCCACCTAGTGTGATTGCATGTTTGTTCCTTCCATAAACCACATAAGGATCCACGAGTGTCATTGTCTGTCTGTTCTTTTCATGAACCACTCCTAGTATCATTGCATGTATGTTCTTTTCATGAACCATACCCAGTGTCACTGCTTTTCAGTTCTTTTCATGAACCACATAAGGATCTACCAGAGTCATTGGATGTGTGTTCTTCTCATGAACCACACGTGGATCCACCGGTGTTATTGTATGTGTGTTCCTCTAAACAAACCACATAAGGATTCACCAGTGTCATTGCATGTGTGTTCTTCTCATGAACCACACCTAGTGTCATTGCATGTGTGTTCTTCTAAACAAACCACATAAGGATCCACCAGTGCCATTGCCTGTTTGTTCTTTTCATGAACCACATAAGGATCCACCAGTGTCATTGCATGTCTATTCTTTTCATGAATCATAGCTAGAGTCATTGCATATCTTTTACTTCCATAAACCACATATGGATCCACCTAGTGTGATTGCATGTCTGTTCCTCTAAACAAATGACATAAGGATCCACCAGTGTCATTGCGTGTCTGTTCTTTTCATGAACCACACCCAGTGTCATTGCATGCGTTTTCTTCTAAACAAACCACATAAGGATCCACCAGTGTCATTGCCTATCTGTTCTTTCCATGAACCACACCTAGTGTCATTGCATGTGTGTTCTTCTAAACAAACCACATAAGTCATTGCATGTCTGTTCTTTTCATGAACCACACCCGGTGTCATTGCATGTCTATTCTTTTCATGAACCACGGATAGACTCAGTGCATGTCTGTTCCTCTAAACAAACCACATAAGGATCCACCAGTGTCATTGCATGTCTGTTCTTTTCATGAACCACATAAGGTCTACCAGTGTCATTGCATGTCTGTTCTTTTCATGAACCACACCTAGTGTCATTGCATGTGTGTTACTTCCATAAACCACATATGGATCCACCTAGTGTGATTGCATGTTTGTTCCTTCCATAAACCACATAAGGATCCACCAGTGTCATTGCCTGTCTATTCTTTTCATGAACCAGTCCTACTGTCAGTGCATGTATGTTCTTTTCATGAACCACACCCAGTGTCACTGCATGTCAGTTCTTTTCATGAACCACATAAGGATCTACCAGTCATTGGATGTGTGTTCTTCTCATGAATCACACGTGGATCCACCGGTGTCATTGCATGTGTGTTCCTCTAAACAAACCACATAAGGGTCCACCAGTGTCATTCCATGTGTGTTCTTTTCATGAACCACACACAGTGTCATTGCATGTTTGTTCTTCTAAACAAACCACATAAGGATCCACCAGTGTCATTGCTTGTCTGTTCTTTTCATGAACCACATAAGGATCCACCAGTGTATTTGCATGTCTGTTCTTTTCATGAATCACAGCTAGAGTCATTGCATGTCTTTTACTTCCATAAACCACATATGGATCCACCTAGTGTGATTTCATGTTTGTTCCTCTAAACAAACCACTTAAGGATCCACCAGTGTCATTGCGTGTCTGTTCTTTTCATGAACCACACCTAGTGTCATTGCATGCGTGTTCTTCTAAACAAACCACATAAGGATCCACCAGTGTCATTGCCTATCTGTTCTTTTCATGAACCACACCCAGTGTCATTGCATGTGTGTTCTTCTAAACAAACCACGTAAGTCATTGCATGTCTGTTCTTTTCATGAACCACACCCGGTGTCATTGCATGTCTATTCTTTTCATGAACCACGGCTAGACTCATTGCATGTCTGTTCCTCTAAACAAACCACATAAGGATCCACCAGTGTCATTGCATGTCTGTTCTTTTCATGAACCACATAAGGATCTACCAGTGTCATTGCATGTCTGTTCTTTTCATGAACCACTCCCAGTGTCATTGCATGTGTGTTACTTCCATAAACCACATATGGATCCACCTAGTCTGATTGCATGTTTGTTCCTTCCATAAACCACATAAGGATCCACCAGTGTCATTGTCTGTCTATTCTTTTCATGAACCACTCCTAGTGTTAGTGCATGTATGTTCTTTTCATGAACCACACCCAGTGTCACTGCTTTTCAGTTCTTTTCATGAACCACATAAGGATCTACCAGAGTCATTGGATGTGTGTTCTTCTCATGAACCACACGTGGATCCACCGGTGTTATTATATGTGTGTTCCTCTAAACAAACCACATAAGGATCCACCAGTGTCATTGCATGTGTGTTCTTCTCATGAACCACACCCAGTGTCATTGCATGTGTGTTCTTCTAAACAAACCACATAAGGATCCACTAGTGTCATTGCTTGTTTGTTCTTTTCATGAACCACATAAGGATCCACCAGTGTCATTGCATGTCTGTTCTTTTCATGAATCATAGCTAGAGTCATTGCATATCTTTTACTTCCATAAACCACATATGGATCCAGCTAGTGTGATTGCATGTCTGTTCCTCTAAACAAAGACATAAGGATCCACCAGTGTCATTGCGTGTCTGTTCTTTTCATGAACCACACCCAGTGTCATTGCATGCGTTTTCTTCTAAACAAACCACATAAGGATCCACCAGTGTCATTGCCTATCTGTTCTTTCCATGAACCACACCTAGTGTCATTGCATGTGTGTTCTTCTAAACAAACCACATAAGTCATTGCATGTCTGTTCTTTTCATGAACCACACCCGGTGTCATTGCATGTGTATTCTTTTCATGAACCACGGATAGAGTCAGTGCATGTCTGTCCCTCTAAACAAACCACATAAGGATCCACCAGTGTCATTGCATGTCTGTTCTTTTCATGAACCACATAAGGTCTACCAGTGTCATTGCATGTATGTTCTTTTCATGAACCACTCCCAGTGTCATTGCATGTGTGTTACTTCCATAAACCACATATGGATCCAGCTAGTCTAATTGCATGTTTGTTCCTTCCATAAACCACATAAGGATCCACCAGTGTCATTGTCTGTCTTTTCTTTTCATGAACCACTCCTAGTGTCAATGCATGTATGTTCTTTTCATGAACCACACCCAGGGTCACTGCTTTTCAGTTCTTTTCATGAACCACATAAGGATCTACCAGAGTCATTGGATGTGTGTTCTTCTCATGAACCACACATGGATCCACCGGTGTTATTGTATGTGTGTTCCTCTAAACAAACCACATAAGGATCCACCAGTGGCATTGCATGTGTGTTCTTCTCATGAACCACACCCAGTGTCATTGCATGTGTGTTCTTCTAAACAAACCACATAAGGATCCACTAGTGTCATTGCCTGTTTGTTCTTTTCATGAACCACATAAGGATCCACCAGTGTTATTGCATGTCTGTTCTTTTCATGAATCATATCTAGAGTCATTGCATGTCTTTTACTTCCATAAACCACATATGGATCCACCTAGTGTGATTGCATGTCTGTTCCTCTAAACAAATGACATAAGGATCCACCAGTGTCATTGCGTGTCTGTTCTTTTCATGAACCACACCCAGTCTCATTGCATGCGTTTTCTTCTAAACAAACCACATAAGGATCCACCTGTGTCATTGCCTATCTGTTCTTTCCATGAACGACACCTAGTGTCATTGCATGTGTGTTCTTCTAAACAAACCACATAAGTCATTGCATGTCTGTTCCTCTAAACAAACCACATAAGGATCCACCAGTGTCATTGCGTGTCTGTTCTTTGCATGAACCACACCCAGTGTAATTGCATGCGTTTTCTTCTAAACAAACCACATAAGGATCCACCAGTGGCATTGCCTATCTGTTCTTTTCATTAACCACACCCAGTGTCATTGCATGTGTGTTCTTCTAAACAAACCACGTAAGTCATTGCATGTCTTCTCTTTTCATGAACCACGCCCGGTGTCATTGCATGTCTATTATTTTCATGAACCACGGCTAGACTCATTGCATGTCTGTTCCTCTAAACAAACAACATAAGGATCCACCAGTGTCATTGCATGTCTGTTCTTTTCATGAACCACATAAGGATCTACCAGTGTCATTGCATGTCTGTTCTTTTCATGAACCACTCCCAGTGTCATTGCATGTGTGTTACTTCCATAAACCACATATGGATCCACCTAGTCTGATTGCATGTTTGTTCCTTCCATAAACCAAATAAGGATCCACCAGTGTCATTGTCTGTCTGTTCTTTTGATGAACCACTCCTAGTGTTAGTGCATGTATGTTCTTATCATGAACCACACCCAGTGTCACTGCTTTTCAGTTCTTTTCATGAACCACATAAGGATCTACCAGAGTCATTGGATGTGTGTTCTTCTCATGAACCACACGTGGATCCACCGGTGTTATTGTATGTGTGTTCCTCTAAACAAACCACATAAGGATACACCAGTGTCATTGCATGTGTGTTCTTCTCATGAACCACACCCAGTGTCATTGCATGTGTGTTCTTCTAAACAAACCATATAAGGATCCACTAGTGTCATTGCCTGTTTGTTCTTTTCATGAACCACATAAGGATCCACCACTGTCATTGCATGTCTGTTCTTTTCATGAATCATAGCTAGAGTCATTGCATATCTTTTACTTCCATAAACCACATATGGATCCACCTAGTGTGATTGCATGTCTGTTCCTCTAAACAAATGACATAAGGATCCACCAGTGTCATTGCGTGTCTGTTCTTTTCATGAACCACACCCAGTGTCATTGCATGCGTTTTCTTCTAAACAAACCACATAAGGATCCACCAGTGTCATTGCCTATCTGTTCTTTCCATGAACCACACCTAGTGACATTGCGTGTGTGTTCTTCTAAACAAACCACATAAGTCATTGCATGTCTGTTCTTTTCATGAACCACACCCGGTGTCATTGCATGTCTATTCTTTTCATGAACCACGGATAGAGTCAGTGCATGTCTGTCCCTCTAAACAAACCACATAAGGATCCACCAGTGTCATTGCATGTCTGTTGTTTTCATGAACCACATAAGGTCTACCAGTGTCATTGCATGTCTGTTCTTTTCATGAACCACACCTAGTGTCATTGCATCTGTGTTACTTCCATAAACCACATATGGATCCACCTAGTGTGATTGCATGTTTGTTCCTTCCATAAACCACATAAGGATCCACCAGTGTCATTGCCTGTCTGTTCTTTTCATGAACCACTCCTACTGTCAGTGCATGTATGTTATTTTCATGAACCACACCCAGTGTCACTGCATGTCAGTTCTTTTCATGAACCACATAAGGATCTACCAGAGTCATTGGATGTGTGTTGTTCTCATGAACCACACGTGGATCCACCGGTGTCATTTCATGTGTGTTCCTCTAAACAAACCACATAAGGATCCACCAGTGTCATTGCGTGTGTGTTCTTCTCATGAACCACACCTAGTGTCATTGCATGTGTGTTCTTCTAAACAAACCACATAAGGATCCACCAGTGTCATTGCCTGTCTGTTCTTTTCATGAACTACATAAGGATCCACCAGTGTCATTGCATGCCTGTTCTTTTCATGAATCATAGCTAGAGTCATTGCATATCTTTTACTTCCATAAACCACATATGGATCCACCTAGTGTGATTGCATGTCTGTTCCTCTAAACAAACCACATAAGGATCCACCAGTGTCATTGCGTGTCTGTTCTTTTCATGAACCACACCTAGTGTCATTGCATGCGTGTTCTTCTAAACAAACCACATAAGGATCCACCAGTGTCATTGCCTATCTATTCTTTTCATGAACCACACCCAGTGTCATTGCATGTGTGTTCTTCTAAACAAACCACGTAATTCATTGCATGTCTGTTCTTTTCATGAACCACACCCGGTGTCATTGCATGTCTATTCTTTTCATGAACCACGGCTAGACTCATTGCATGTTTGTTGCTCTAAACAAACCACATAAGGATCCACCAGTGTCATTGCATGTCTTTTCTTTTCATGAACCACATAAGGATCTACCAGTGTTATTGCATGTATGTTCTTTTCATGAACCACGCCCAGTGTCATTGCATGTGTGTTAGTTCCATAAACCACATATGGATCCACCTAGTGTGATTGCATGTTTGTTCCTTCCATAAACCACATAAGTATCCACCAGTGTCATTGCATGTCTGTTCTTTTCATGAACCACTCCTAGTGTCAGTGCATGTATGTTCTTTTCATGAACCACACCCAGTGTCACTACATGTCAGTTCCTTTCATGAACCACGTAAGGATCTACCAGTGTCATTGGATGTGTGTTCTTCTCATTAACCTCACGTGGATCCACCGGTGTCATTGCATGTGTGTTCCTCTAAACAAACCACATAAGGATCCACCAGTGTCATTGCGTGTGTGTTCTTCTCATGAACCACACCTAGTGTCATTGCATGTGTGTTCTTCTAAACAAACCACATAAGGATCCACCAGTGTCATTGCCTGTCTGTTCTTTTCATGAACTACATAAGGATCCACCAGTGTCATTGCATGTCTGTTCTTTTCATGAATCATAGCTAGAGTCATTGCATATCTTTTACTTCCATAAACCACATATGGATCCACCTAGTGTGATTGCATGTCTGTTCCAATAAACAAACGACATAAGGATCCACCAGTGTCATTGCGTGTCTGTTATTTTCATGAACCACACCCAGTGTCATTGCATGCGTTTTCTTCTAAACAAACCACATAAGGATCCACCAGTGTCATTGCCTATCTGTTCTTTTCATGAACCACACCTAGTGTCATTGCATGTGTGTTCTTCTAAACAAACCACATAAGTCATTGCATGTCTTCTCTTTTCATGAACCACACCCGGTGTCATTAATTGTCTGATCTTTTCATGAACCACGGCTAGAGTCATTGCATGTCTGTTCCTCTAAACAAACCACATAAGGATCCACCAGTGTCATTGCATGTCTGTTCTTTTCATGAACCACATAAGGATCTACCAGTGTCATTGCATGTCTGTTCTTTTCATGAACCACACCCAGTGTCATTGCATATGTGTTACTTCCATAAACCACATATGGATCCACCTAGTGTGATTGCATGTTTGTTCCTTCCATAAATCACATAAGGATCCACCAGTGTCATTGTCTGTCTGTTCTTTTCATGAACCACTCCTAGTGTCAGTGCATGTATGTTCTTTTCATAAACCACACCCAGTGTCACTGATTTTCAGTTCTTTCCATGAACCACATAAGGATCTAACAGAGTCATTGGATGTGTGTTCTTCTCATGAACCACGCGTGGATCCACCGGTGTTATTGTATGTGTGTTCCTCTAAACAAACCACATAAGGATCCACCAGTGTCATTGCATGTGTGTTCTTCTCATGAACCACACCCAGTGTCATTGCATGTGTGTTCTTCTAAACAAACCACATAAGGATCCACCAGTGTCATTGCCTGTTTGTTCTTTTCATGAACCACATAAGGATCCACGAGTGTCATTGCATGTCTGTTCTTTTCATGAATCACAGCTAGAGTCATTGCATGTCTTTTACTTCCATAAACCACATATGGATCCACCTAGTGTGATTGCATGTCTGTTCCTCTAAACAAACCACATAAGGATCCACCAGTGTCATCGCGTATCTATTCTTTTCATGAACCACACCCAGTATCATTGCATGCGTGTTCTTCTAAACAAACCACATAAGGATCCACCATTGTCATTGCCTATCTGTTCTTTTCATGAACCACACCCACTGTAATTTCATGTGTGTTCTTCTAAACAAACCACATGAGTCATTGCATGTCTGTTCTTTTCATGAACCACACCCGGTGTCATTGCATGTCTATCATTTTCATGAACCACAGCTAGAGTCATTTCATTTCTCTTCCTCTAAACAAACCACATAAGGATCCACCAGTGTCATTGCATGTCTATTCTTTTCATGAACCACATAAGGATCTACCAGTGTCATTGCATGTATGTTCTTTTCATGAACCACACCCAGTGTCATTGCATGTGTGTTACTTCCATAAACCACATATGGATCCACCTAGTGTGATTGCATGTTTATTCCTTCCATAAATCACATAAGTATCCACCAGTGTCATTGCATGTCTGTTCTTTTCATGACCACTCCTAGTGTCAGTGCATGTATGTTCTTTTCATGAACCACACCCAGTGTCACTGCATGTCAGTTCTTTTCACGAACCACATAAGGATCTACCAGAGTCATTGGATATGTGTTCTTCTCATGAACCACATGTGGATCCACCGGTGTCATTGCATGTGTGTTCCTCTAAACAAACCACATAAGGATCCACCAGTGTCATTGTGTGTGTGTTCTTCTCATGATCCACACCCAGTATCATTGCATGTGTGTTCTTCTAAACAAACCACATAAGGATCCACCAGTGTCATTGCCTGTCTGTTCTTTGCATGAACCACATAAGGATCCACCAGTCTCATTACATGTATATTCTTTTCATGAACCACAACTAGAGTCATTGCATGTCTTTTACTTCCATAAACCACATATGGATCCACCTAGTGTGATTGCATGTCTGTTCCTCTAAACAAACCACATAAGGATCCACCAGTGTCATTGCGTGTCTGTTCTTTTCATGAACCACACCTAGTGTCATTGCATGTGTGTTACTTCCATAAACCACATATGGATCCACCTAGTGTGATTGCATGTTTGTTCCTTCCATAAACCACATAAGAATCCACTAGTGTCATTGCCTGTCTGTTCTTTTCATGAACCACACCTAGTGTCAGTGCATGTATGTTCTTTTCATAAACCACACCCAGTGTCACTGCATGTTAGTTCTTTTCATGAACCACATAAGGATCTACTAGAGTCATTGGATGTGTGTTCTTCTCATGAACCACACGTGGATCCACCGGTGTCATTGCATGTGTGTTCCTCTAAACAAACCACATAAGGATCCACTGGTGTCATTCCATGTGTGTTCTTTTCATGAACCACACCCAGTGGCATTGCATGTGTGTTCTTCTAAACAAACCACATAAGGATCCACCAGTGTCATTGCCTGTCTGTTCTTTTCATGAACCACATAAGGATCCACGAGTGTCATTGCATGTGTGTTCTTTTCATGAATCACAGCTAGAGTCATTGCATGTCTTTTACTTCCATAAACCACATATGGATCCACCTAGTGTGATTGCATGTTTGTTCCTCTAAACAAACCACATAAGGATCCGCCAGTGTCATTGCGTGTCTGTTCTTTTCATGAACCACACCTAGTGTCATTGCATGTGTGTTATTCTAAACAAACCACATAAGGATCCACCAGTGTCATTGCCTATCTGTTCTTTTCATGAACCACACCAGTGTCATTGCATGTGTGTTCTTCTAAACAAACCACATAAGTCATTTCATGTCTGTTCTTTTCATGAACCACACCCGGTGTCATTGCATGTCTATTCTTTTCATGAACCACAGCTAGTGTCATTGCATGTATGTTCCTCTAAACAAACCACATAAGGATCCACCAGTATCATTGCATGTCTATTCTTTTCATGAACCACATAAGGATCTACCAGTGTCATTGCATGCCTGTTCTTTTCATGAACCACACCCAGTGTCATTGCATGTGTGCTTCTTTCATAAACCACATATGGATCCACCTAGTGTGATTGCATGTTTGTTCCTTCCGTAAACCACATAAGGATCCACCAGTGTCATTGCATGTCTATTCTTTTCATGAACCACTCCTTGGGTCAGTGCATGTATGTTCTTTTCATGAACCACACCGAGTGTCACTGCATGTCGGTTCTTTTCATGAACCACATAAGGATATACCAGTCATTGGATGTGTGTTCTTCTCATGAACCACATATGGATCCACCGGTGTCATTGCATGTGTGTTCCTCTAAACAAACCACATAAGGATCCACCAGTGTCATTGCGTGTGTGTTCTTCTCATGAACCACACCCAGTGTCATTGCATGTGTGTTCTTCTAAACAAACCACATAAGGATCCACCAGTGTCATTGCCTGTCTGTTCTTTGCATGAACCACATAAGGATCCACCAGTGTCATTGCATGTCTGTTTTTTTCATGAATCATAGCTAGAGTCATTGCATGTCTTTTACTTCCATAAACCACATATGGATCCACCTAATGTGATTGCATGTTTGTTCCTCTAAACAAACCACATAAGGATCCACCAGTGTCATTGCGTGTCTGTCCTTTTCATGAACCACACCTAGTGTCATTGCATGCGTGTTCTTCTAAACAAACCACATAAGGATCTACCAGTGTCATTGCCTATCTGTTCTTTTCATGAACCACACCCAGTGTCATTGCATGTGTGTTCTTCTAAAGAAACCACATAAGTCATTGCATGTATGTTATTTTCATGAACCACACCCGGTGTCATTGCATGTATATTCTTTTCATGAACCACAGCTAGAATCATTGCATGTCTGTTCCTCTTAACAAACCACATAAGGATCCACCAGTGTCATTGCATGTCTGTTCTTTTCATGAACCACATAAGGATCTACCAGTGTCATTGCATGTATGTTCTTTTCATGAACCACACCCAGTGTCATTGCATGTGTGTTACTTCCATAAACCACATATGGATCCACCTAGTGTGATTTCATGTTTGTTCCTTCCATAAATCCCATAAGTATCCACCAGTGTCATTGCATGTCTGTTCTTTTCATGACCACTCCTAGTGTCAGTGCATGTATGTTCTTTTCATGAACCACACCCAGTGTCACTGCATGTCAGTTCTTTTCATGAACCACATAAGGATCTACTAGTGTCATTGGATGTGTGTTCTTCTCATTAACCACACGTGGATCCACCGGTGTCATTGCATGTGTGTTCCTCTAAACAAACCACATAAGGATCCACCAGTGTCATTGCGTGTGTGTTCTTCTCATGAACCACACCCAGTATCATTGCATGTGTGTTCTTCTAAACAAACCACATAAGTCATTGCATGTCTGTTCTTTTCATTAACCACAACCGGTGTCATTGCATGTCTATTCTTTTCATGAACCACAGCTAGTGTCATTGCATGTATGTTCCTCTAAACAAACCACATAAGGATCCACCAGTATCATTGCATGTCTATTATTTTCATGAACCACATAAGGATCTACCAGTGTCATTGCATGCCTGTTCTTTTCATGAACCACACCTAGTGTCATTGCATGTGTGCTACTTTCATAAACCACATATGGATCCACCTAGTGTGATTGCATGTGTGTTCCTTCCGTAAACCACATAAGGATCCACCAGTGTCATTGCATGTCTATTCTTTTCATGAACCACTCCTTGGGTCAGTGCATGTATGTTCTTTTCATGAACCACACCGAGTGTCACTGCATGTCGGTTCTTTTCATGAACCACATAAGGATATACCAGTCATTGGATGTGTGTTCTTCTCATGAACCACATATGGATCCACCGGTGTCATTGCATGTGTGTTCCTCTAAACAAACCACATAAGGATCCACCAGTGTCATTGCGTGTGTGTTCTTCTCATGAACCACACCCAGTGTCATTGAATGTGTGTTCTTCTAAACAAACCACATAAGGATCCACCAGTGTCATTGCCTGTCTGTTCTTTGCATGAACCACATAAGGATCCACCAGTGTCATTGCATGTCTGTTTTTTTCATGAATCATAGCTAGAGTCATTGCATGTCTTTTACTTCCATAAACCACATATGGATCCACCTAATGTGATTGCATGTTTGTTCCTCTAAACAAACCACATAAGGATCCACCAGTGTCATTGCGTGTCTGTTCTTTTCATTAACCACACCCAGTGTCATTGCATGTGTTTTCTTCTAAACAAACCACATAAGGATCCACCAGCGTCATTGCATATCTGTTCTTTTCATGAACCACACCCAGTGTCATTGCATGTGTGTTCTTCTAAGCAAACCACATAAGTCATTGCATGTATGTTCTCTTCATGAACCACACCCGGTGTCATTGCATGTCTATTCTTTTCACGAACCACGGATAGAGTCATTGCATGTCTGTTCCTCTAAACAAACCACATAAGGATCCACCAGTGTCATTGCATGTATGTTCTTTTCATGAACCACATAAGTTCTACCAGTGTCATTGCATGTCTGTTATTTTCATGAACCACACCTAGTGTCATTGCATGTGTGTTACTTCCATAAACCACATATGGATCCACCTAGTGTGATTTCATGTTTGTTCCTTCCATAAACCACATAAGGATCCACCAGTGTCATTGCATGTCTGTTCTTTTCATGAACCACTCCTAGTGTTAGTGCATGTATGTTCTTTTCATGAACCACACACAGTGTCACTGCATGTCAGTTATTTTCATGAACCACATAAGGATCTACCAGAGTCATTGGATGTGTGTTCTTCTCATAAACCACACGTGGATCCACCGGTGGCATTGCATGTGTGTTCCTCTAAACAAACCACATAAGGATCCACCAGTGTCATTCCATGTGTGTTCTTTTCATGCATCACACCCAGTGTCATTGCATCTGTGTTCTTCTAAACAAACCACATAAGGATCCACCAGTGTCATTGCCTGTCTGTTCTTTTCATGAACCACATAAGGATCCACCAGTGTCATTGCATGTCTGTTCTTTTCATGAATCACAGCTAGAGTCATTGCATGTCTTTTACTTCCATAAACCACATATGGATCCACCTAGTGTGATTGCATGTTTGTTCCTCTAAACAAACCACATAAGGATCCACCAGTGTCATTGCGTGTCTGTCCTTTTCATGAACCACACCTAGTGTCATTGCATGCGTGTTCTTCTAAACAAACCACATAAGGATTTACCAGTGTCATTGCCTATTTGTTCTTTTCATGAACCACACCCAGTGTCATTGCATGTGTGTTCTTCTAAACAAACCACATAAGTCATTGCATGTATGTTATTTTCATGAACCACACCCGGTGTCATTGCATGTATATTCTTTTCATGAACCACAGCTAGAGTCATTGCATGTCTGTTCCTCTAAACAAACCACATAAGGATCCACCAGTGTCATTGCATGTCTGTTCTTTTCATGAACCACATAAGGATCTACCAGTGTCATTGCATGTATGTTCTTTTCATGAACCACACCCAGTGTCATTGCATGTGTGTTACTTCCATAAACCACATATGGATCCACCTAGTGTGATTGCATGTTTGTTCCTTCCATAAATCACATAAGTATCCACCAGTGTCATTGCATGTCTGTTCTTTTCATGACCACTCCTAGTGTCAGTGCATGTATGTTCTTTTCATGAACCACACCCAGTGTCACTGCATGTCAGTTCTTTTCATGAACCACATAAGGATCTACTAGTGTCGTTGGATGTGTGTTCTTCTCATTAACCACACGTGGATCCACCGGTGTCATTGCATGTGTGTTCCTCTAAACAAACCACATAAGGATCCACCAGTGTCATTGCGTGTGTGTTCTTCTCATGAACCACACCCAGTGTCATTGCATGTGTGTTCTTATAAACAAACCACATAAGTCATTGCATGTCTGTTCTTTTCATTAACCACAACCGGTGTCCTTGCATGGCTGTTCTTTTCATGAACCACGGCTAGAGTCATTGCATGTCTGTTCCTCTAAACAAACCACATAAGGATCCACCAGTGTCATTGCATGTCTGTTCTTTACATGAACCACATCAGGATCTACCAGTGTCATTGCATGTCTGTTCTTTTCATGAACCACACCTAGTGTCATTGCATATGTGTTACTTCCATAAACCACATATGGATCTACCTAGTGTGATTGCATGTTTGTTCCTTCCATAAACCACATAAGGATCCACCAGTGTCATTGCCTGTCTTTTCTTTTCATGAACCACTCCTAGTGTCAGTGCATGTATGTTCTTTTCATAAACCACACCCAGTGTCACTGCATGTCAGTTCTTTTCATGAACCACATAAGGATCTACTAGAGTCATTGGATGTGTGTTCTTCTCATGAAACCACACGTGGATCCACCGGTGTCATTGCATGTGTGTTCCTCTAAACAAACCACATAAGGATCCACCAGTGTCATTCCATGTGTATTCTTTTCATGAACCACACCCAGTTTCATTGCATGTGTGTTCTTCTAAACAAACCACATAAGGATCCACTAGTGTCATTGCCTGTCTGTTCTTTTCATGAACTACATAAGGATCCACCAGTGTCATTGCATGTCTGTTCTTTTCATGAATCACAGCTAGAGTCATTGCATGTCTTTTACTTCCATAAACCACATATGGATCCACCTAGTGTGATTGCATGTTTGTTCCTCTAAACAAAGCACATAAGGATCCACCAGTGTCATTGCGTGTCTGTTCTTTTCATGAACCACACCTAGTGTCATTGCATGCGTGTTCTTCTAAACAAACCACATAATGATCTACCAGTGTCATTGCCTATCTGTTCTTTTCATGAACCACACCCAGTGTCATTGCATGTGTGTTCTTCTAAACAAACCACATAAGTCATTGCATGTCTGTTCTTTTCATGAACCACAACCGGTGTCATTGCATGGCTGTACTTTTCATGAACCACGGCTAGAGTCATTGCATGTCTGTTCCTCTAAACAAACCACATAAGGATCCACGAGTGTCATTGCATGTCTGTTCTTTTCATGAACCACATAATGATATACCAGTGTCATTGCATGTCTGTTCTTTTCATGAACCACACCCAGTGTCATTGCATGTGTGTTACTTCCATAAACCACATATGGATCCACCTAGTGTGATTGCATGTTTGTTCCTTCCATAAATCACATAAGTATCCACCAGTGTCATTGCATGTCTGTTCTTTTCATGAACCACTCCTAGTGTCAGTGCATGTATGTTCTTTTCATGAACCACACCTAGTGTCACTGTAAGTCAGTTCTTTTCATGAACCACATAAGGATCTACCAGTGTCATTGGATGTGTGTTCTTCTCATTAACCACACGTGGATCCACCGGTGTTATTGCATGTGTGTTCCTCTAAACAAACCGCATAAGGATCCACCAGTGTCATTACGTGTGTGTTCTTCTCATGAAACACACCCAGTTTCATTGCATGTGTGTTCTTCTAAACAAACCACATAAGGATCCACTAGTGTCATTGCCTGTCTGTTCTTTTCATGAACCACATAAGGATCCACCAGTGTCATTGCATGTCTGTTCTTTTCATGAAGCATAGCTAGAGTCATTGCATGTCTTTTACTTCCATAAACCACATATGGATCCACCTAGTGTGATTGCATGTTTGTTCCTCTAAACAAACCACATAAGGATCCACCAGTGTCATTGCGTGTCTGTTTTTTTCATGAACCACACCCAGTGTCATTGCATGCATTTTCTTCTAAACAAACCACATAATTATCCTCCAGTGTCATTGCCTATCTGTTCTTTTCATGAACCACATCCAGTGTCATTGCATGTGTGTTCGTCTAAACAAACCACATAAGTCATTGCATGTCTGTTCTTTTCATGAACTACACCCGGTGTCATTGCATGTCTGTTCTTTTCATGAACCACGGATAGAGTCATTGCATTTCTGTTCCTCTAAACAAACCACATAAGGATCCACCAGTGTCATTGCATGTCTGTTCTTTTCATGAACCACATAAGGTCTACCAGTGTCATTGCATGTCTGTTCTTTTCATGAACCACACCTAGTGTCATTGCATGTGTGTTACTTCCATAAACTACATATGGATCCACCTAGTGTGATTGCATGTTTGTTCCTTCCATAAACCACATAAGGATCCACCAGTGTCATTGCCTGTCTGTTCTTTTCATGAACCACTCCTAGTGTTAGTGCATGTATGTTCTTTTCATGAACCACACACAGTGTCACTACATGTCAGTTCTTTTCATGGACCACATAAGGATCTACCAGAGTCATTGGATGTGTGTTCTTCTCATGAACCACACGTGGATCCACCGGTGTCATTGCATGTGTGTTCCTCTAAACAAACAACATAAGGATCCACCAGTGTCATTCCATGTGTGTTCTTTTCATGAACCACACCCAGTGTCATTGCATGTGTGTTCTTCTAAACAAACCACATAAGGATCCACCAGTGTCATTGCATGTCTGTTCTTTTCAAGAACCACATAAGGATCCACTAGTGTCATTGTATGTCTGTTCTTTCCATGAATCACAGCTAGAGTCATTGCATGTCTTTTACTTCCATAAACCACATATAGATCCACCTAGTGTGATTGCATGTCTGTTCCTCTAAACAAACCACATAAGGATCCACCAGTGTCATTGTGTGTCTATTCTTTTCATGAACCACACCCAAAATCATTGCATGCGTGTTCTTCTAAACAAACCACATAAGGATCCACCAGTGTCATTGCCTATCTGTTCTTTTCATGAACCACACCCAGTGTCATTGCATGTGTGTTCTTCTAAACAAACCGCATAAGTCATTGCATGTCTGTTCTTTTCATGAACCACACCTGGTGTCATTGCATGTCTGTTCTTTTCATGAACCACGGATAGAGTCATTTCATGTCTGTTCCTCTAAACAAACCACATAAGGATCCACCAGTGTCATTGCATGTCTGTTCTTTTCATGAACCACATAATGATATACCAGTGTCATTGCATGTCTGTTCCTTTCATGAACCACACCAAGTGTCATTGCATGTGTGTTACTTCCATAAACCACATATGGATCCACCTAGTGTGATTGCATGTTTGTTCCTTCCATAAACCACATAAGGATCCACCAGTGCGATTGCATGTCTATTCTTTTCATGAACCACACCCAGTGTCAGTGCATGTCTGTTCGATTCATGAACCACACCCAGTTTCACTTCATGCCTGTTCTTTTCATGAACCACATAAGGATCTACCAGAGTCATTGCATGTCTTTTACTTCCATAAACCACATATGGATCCACCTAGTGTGATTGCATGTTTGTTCCTTCCATAAACCACATAAGGATCCACTAGTGTCATTGCATGACTGTTCTTTTCATGAACCACACCCAGTGTCAGTGCATGCCTATTCTTTTCATGAACCACACCCAGTTTCACTGCATGTCTGTTCTTTTCAAGAACCACATAAGGATCTACCAGAGTCATTAAATGGCTTTTACTTCCATAAACCACATATGGATCCACATAGTGTGATTGCATGTCTGTTCTTTTCGTGAACCACACCCAGTGTCAGTGCATGTCTGTTCTTTTCATGAACCACACCCAATTTCACTGCATGTCTGTTCTTTTCATGAACCACATAAGGATCTACCAAAGTCATTGCATGTCTTTTACTTCCATAAACCACATATGGATCCACCTAGTGTGATTGCATGTTTGTTGCTCTAAACAAACCACATAAGGATCCACCAGTGTCATTGTGTGTCTGTTATTTTCATGAACCACACCCAATGTCATTGCATGCGTGTTCTTCTAAACAAACCACATAAGGATCCACCAGTGTCATTGCCTATCTGTACTTTTCATGAACCACACCCAGTGTCATTGCATGTGTGTTCTTTGAAACAAACCCCATAAGTCATTGCATGTCTGTTCTTTTCATGAACCACACCCGGTGTCATTGCATGTCTGTTCTTTTCATGAACCACGGCTAGAGTCATTGCATGTCTGTTCCTCTCAACAAACCACATAAGGATCCACCAGTGTCATTGCATGTCTGTTCTTTTCATGAACCACATAATGATATACCAGTGTCATTGCATGTCTGTTCCTTTCATGAACCACACCAAGTGTCATTGCATGTGTGTTACTTCCATAAACCACATATGGATCCACCTAGTGTGATTGCATGTTTGTTCCTTCCATAAACCACATAAGGATCCACCAGTGCGATTGCATGTCTATTCTTTTCATGAACCACACCCAGTGTCAGTGCATGTCTGTTCGATTCATGAACCACACCCAGTTTCACTTCATGCCTGTTCTTTTCATGAACCACATAAGGATCTACCAGAGTCATTGCATGTCTTTTACTTCCATAAACCACATATGGATCCAGCTAGTGTGATTGGATGTCTGTTCCTCTAAACAAACCACATAAGGATCCACCAGTGTCATTGGATGTGTGTTCTTCTCATGAACCACACCCAGTGTCATTGCATGTGTGTTCTTCTAAATAGACCACATAATGATCCACCAGTGTCATTGCATGTCTGTTCTTTTCATGAAAAACATAAGGATCCACCAGTGTCATTGCATGTCTGTTCTTTTCATGAATCACAGCTAGAGTCACTGCATGTCTTTTACTTCCATAAACCACATATGGATCCACCTAGTGTGATTGCATGTCTGTTCCTCTAAATAAACCACATAAGGATCCACCAGTGTCATTGCGTGTCTATTCTTTTCATGAACCACACCTGGTGTCATTGCATGCGTGTTCTTCTAAACAAACAACATAAGGATCCACCAGTGTCATTGCCTATTTGTTCTTTTCATGAACCACACCCAGTGTCATTGCATGTGTGTTCTTCTAAACAAACCACATAAGTCATTGCATGTCTGTTCTTTTCATGAACCACAACCGGTGTCATTGCATGGCTGTTCTTTTCATGAACCACGGCTAGAGTCATTGCATGTCTGTTCCTCTAAACAAACCACATAAGGATCCACCAGTGTTATTGCATGTCTGTTCTTTTCATGAACCACATAATGATATACCAGTGTCATTGCATGTCTGTTCTTTTCATGAACCACGCCCAGTGTCATTGCATGTGTGTTACTTCCATAAACCACATATGGATCCACCTAGTGTGATTGCATGTTTGTTCCTTCCATAAACCACATAAGGATCCACCAGTGTGATTGCATGTCTGTTCTTTTCATGAACCACACCTTGTGTGAGTGCATGTCTATTCTATTCATGAACCACACCCAGTTTCACTTCATGCCTGTTCTTTTCATGAACCACATAAGGATCTACCAGAGTCATTGCATGTCTTTTACTTCCATAAACCACATATGGATCCACCTAGTGTGATTGCATGTCTGTTCCTCTAAACAAACCACATAAGGATCCACCAGTGTTATTGGATGTGTGTTCTTCTCATGAACCACACCCAGTGTCATTGCATGTGTGTTCTTCTAAACAAACCACATAAGGATCCACCAGTGTCATTGCCTGTATGTTCTTTTCATGAACCACATAAGGATCCACCAGTGTCATTGCATGTCTGTTCTTTTCATGAATCACTGCTAGAGTCATTGCATGTCTTTTACTTCCATAAACCACATATGGATCCACCTAGTGTGATTGCATGTTTGTTCCTTCCATAAACCACATAAGGATCCACCAGTATCATTGCATGTTTGTTCTTTTCATGAACCACACCCAGTGTCAGTGCATGTCTGTTCTTTTCATGAACCACACCCAGTTTCACTGCATGTCTGTTCTTTTCATGAACCACATAAGGATCTACCAGAGTCATTTCATGTCTTTTACTTCCATAAACCACATATGGATCCACCTAGTGTGATTGCATGTTTGTTCCTCTAAACAAACTAGATAAGGATCCACCAGTGTCATTGTGTGTCTGTTCTTTACATGAACCACACCCAGTGTCATTGCATGTGTGTTCTTCCAAACAAACCACATAAGTCATTGCATGGCTATTCTTTTCATGAACCACAACCGGTGTCATTGCATGGCTGTTCTTTTCATGAACCACGGCTAGAGTTATTGCATGTCTGTTCCTCTAAACAAACCATGTAAGGATCCACCAGTGTCATTGCATGTCTGTTCTTTTCATGAACCACATAAGGATCTACCAGTGTCATTGCATCTCTGTTCTTTTCATGAACCACACCAGTGTCATTGCATGTGTCTTACTTCCATAAACCACATATGGATCCACCTAGTGTGATTGCATGTTTGTTCCTTCCATAAACCACATAAGGATCCACTAGTGTCATTGCATGACTGTTGTTTTCATGAACCACACCCAGTGTCAGTGCATGCCTATTCTTTTCATGAACCACACCCAGTTTCACTGCATGTCTGTTCTTTTCAAGAACCACATAAGGATCTACCAGAGTCATTAAATGGCTTTTACTTCCATAAACCACATATGGATCCACATAGTGTGCATGTCATTCTTTTCGTGAACCACACCCAAAGGTCGATTGCATGTCCGTTTCTTTTCATGAACCACACCCAATTTCACTTCATGTCTGTTCTTTTCATGAACCACATAAGGATCTACCAAAGTCATTGCATGTCTTTTACTTCCATAAACCACATATGGATCCACCTAGTGTGATTGCATGTTTGTTGCTCTAAACAAACCACATAAGGATCCACCAGTGTCATTGTGTGTCTGTTCTTTTCATGAACCACACCCAATGTCATTGCATGCGTGTTCTTCTAAACAAACCACATAAGGATCCACCAGTGTCATTGCCTATCTGTACTTTTCATGAACCACACCCAGTGTCATTGCATGTGTGTTCTTTGAAACAAACCCCATAAGTCATTGCATGTCTGTTCTTTTCATGAACCACACCCGGTGTCATTGCATGTCTGTTCTTTTCATGAACCACGGCTAGAGTCATTGCATGTCTGTTCCTCTCAACAAACCACATAAGGATCCACCAGTGTCATTGCATGTCTGTTCTTTTCATGAACCACATAAGGATCTACCAGTGTCATTTAATGTCTTTTCTTTTCATGAACCACACCCAGTGTCATTGCATGTGTGTTACTTCCATAAACCACATATGGATCCACCTAGTGTGATTGCATGTTTGTTCCTTCCATAAACCACATAAGGATCCACCAGTGTGATTGCATGTCTGTTCTTTTCATGAACCACACCCAGTGTTAGTGCATGTCTGTTCTATTCATGTACCACACCCAGTTTCACTGCATGTCTGTTCTTTTCATGAACCACATAAGGATCTACTAGAGTCATTGCATGTCTTTTACTTCCATAAAACCACATATGGATCCACCTAGTGTGATTGCATGTTTGTTCCTCTAAACAAACCACATAAGGATCCACCAGTGTCATTGGATGTGTGCTCTTCTCATGAACCACACCCAGTGTCATTGCATGTGTGTTTTTCTAAACAAACCACATAAGGATCCACCAGTGTCATTGCCTATCTATTCTTTTCATGAACCACATAAGGATCCACCAGTGTCATTGCATGTCTGTTCTTTTCATGAATCACAGCTAGAGTCATTGCATGTCTTTTACTTCCATAAACCACATATGGATCCACCTAGTGTGATTGCATGTTTTTCCTCTAAACAAACCACATAAGGATCCACCAGTGTCATTTCGTGTCTGTTCTTTTCATGAACCACACCCAATGTCATTGCATGCATGTTCTTCTAAACAAACCACATAACGATCCACCAGTGTCATTGTCTATCTGTTCTTTTCATGAACCACACCCAGTGTCATTGCATGTGTGTTCTTCTAAACAAACCACAAAAGTCATTGCATGTCTGTTCTTTTCATGAACCACACCCGGTGTCATCGCATGTCTGTTCTTTTCAAGAACCACGGCTAGAGTCATTGCATGTCTGTTCCTCTAAACCAACCACATAAGGATCCACCAGTGTCATTGCATGTTTGTTCTTTTCATGAACCACATAAGGATCCACGAGTGTCATTGCATGTCTGTTCTTTTCATGAAGCACACCCAATGTCATTGCATGTGTGTTACTTCCATAAACCACATATGGATCCACCTAGTGTGATTGCATGTTTGTTCCTTCCATAAACCACATAAGGATCCACCACTGCGATTGCATGTCTATTCTTTTCATGAACTACACCCAGTGTCAGTGCATGTCTGTTCTATTCATGAACCACACCCAGTTTCACTTCATGCCTGTTCTTTTCATGAACCACATAAGGATCTACCAGAGTCATTTCATGTCTTTTACTTCCATAAACCACATATGGATCCACCTAGTGTGATTGGATGTCTGTTCCTCTAAACAAACCACATAAGGATCCACCAGTGTCATTGGATGTGTGTTCTTCTCATGAACCACACCCAGTGTCATTGCATGTGTGTTCTTCTAAACAGACCACATAAGGATCCACGGTGTCATTGCACATCTGTTCTTTTCATGAACCACATAAGATCCACAGTGTCATTGCATATACATTATTTTCATGAATCACAGCTAGAGTCATTGCATGTCTTTTACTACCATAAACCACATATGGATCCACCTAGTGTGATTGCATGTTTGTTCCTTCCATAAACCACATAAGGATCCACCAGTGTCATTGCATGTTTGTTCTTTTCATGAACCACACCCAGTGTTAGTGCATGTCTGTTCTTTTCATGAACCACACCCAGTTTCACTGCATGTCTGTTCTTTTCATGAACCACATAAGGATCTACCAGAGTCATTTCATGTCTTTTACTTCCATAAACCACATATGGATCCACCTAGTGTGATTGCATGTTTGTTCCTCTAAACAAACCAGATAAGGATCCACCAGTGTCATTGTGTGTCTGTTCTTTTCATGAACCATACCCAGTGTCATTGCATGTGTGTTCTTCTAAACAAACCACATAAGTCATTGCATGTATGTTCTTTTCATGAACCACAACCAGTGTCATTGCATGGCTGTTCTTTTCATGAACCACGGCTAGAGTTATTGCATGTCTTTTCCTCTAAACAAACCACATAAGGATCCACCAGTGTCATTGCATGTCTGTTCTTTTCATGAACTACATAAGGATCTACCGGTGTCATTGCATGTCTGTTCTTTTCATGAACCACACCCAGTGTCATTGCATGTGTCTTACTTCCATAAACCACATATGGATCCACCTAGTGTGATTGCATGTTTGTTCCTTCCATAAACCACATAAGGATCCACCCGTGTCATTGCATGACTGTTCTTTTCATGAACATCACCCAGTGTCAGTGCATGCCTGTTCTTTTCATGAACCACACCCAGTTTCACTTATTGTCTTTTCTTTTCATGAACCACATAAGGATCTACCAGAGTCATTGCATGGCTTTTACTTCATATGGATCCACATAGTGTGATTGCATGTCTGTACTTTTCGTGAACCACACCCAGTGTCAGTGCATGTCTGTTCTTTTCATGAACCACACCCAGATTGCATATACATGTCTTTTCATGAACCACATAAGGATGTACCAAAGTCATTGCATGTCTTTTACTTCCATAAACCACATATGGATCCACCTAGTGTGATTGCATGTTTGTTCCTCTAAACAAACCACATAAGGATCCACCAGTGTCATTATGTGTCACATTCTTTTCATGAACCACACCCAATGTCATTGCATGCGTGTTCTTCTAAACAAACCACATAAGGATCCACCAGTGTCATTGCCTATCTGTACTTTTCATGAACCACACCCAGTGTCATTGCATGTGTGTTCTTCGAAACAAACCACATAAGTCATTGCATGTCTGTTCTTTTCATGAACCACACCCGGTGTCATTGCATGTCTGTTCTTTTCATGAACCACGGCTAGAGTCATTGCATGTCTGTTCCTCTCAACAAACCACATAAGGATCCACCAGTGTCATTGCATGTCTGTTCTTTTCATGAACCACATAAGGATCTACCAGTGTCATTGAATGTCTGTTCTTTTCATGAACCACACCCAGTGTCATTGCATGTGTGTTATTTCCATAAACCACATATGGATCCACCTAGTGTGATGGCATGTTTGTTCCTTCCATAAACCACGTAAGGATCCACCAGTGTGATTGCATGTCTGTTCTTTTGATGAACCACACCCAGTGTTAGTGCATGTCTGTTCTATTCATGAACCACACCCAGTTTCACTGCATGTCTGTTCTTTTCATGAACCACATAAGGATCTACCAGAGTCATTGCATTTCTTTTACTTCCATAAACCACATATGGATCCACCTAGTGTGATTGCATGTTTGTTCCTCTAAACAAACCACATAAGGATCCACCAGTGTCATTGGATGTGTGCTCTTCTCATGAACCACACCCAGTGTCATTGCATGTGTGTTTTTCTAAACAAACCACATAAGGATCCACCAGTGTCATTGCCTGTCTGTTGTTTTCATGAACCACATAAGGATCCACCAGTGTCATTGCATGTCTGTTCTTTTCATGAATCACAGCTAGAGTCATTGCATGTCTTTTACTTCCATAAACCACATATGGATCCACCTAGTGTGATTGCATGTTTTTTCCTCTAAACAAACCACATAAGGATCCACCAGTGTCATTCCGTGTCTGTTCTTTTAATGAACCACACCCAATGTCATTGCATGCATGTTCTTCTAAACAAACCACATAACAATCCACCAGTGTCATTGTCTATCTGTTCTTTTCATGAACCACACCCAGTGTCATTACATGTGTGTTCTTCTAAACAAACCACATAAGTCATTGCATGTCTGTTCTTTTCATGAACCACACCCGGTGTCATCGCATGTCTGTTCTTTTCATGAACCACGGCTAGAGTCATTGCATGTCTGTTCCTATAAACAAACAACATAAGGATCCACCAGTGTCATTGCATGTTTGTTCTTTTCATGAACCACATAAGGATCCACCAGTGTCATTGCATGTCTGTTCTTTTCATGAACCACACCCAGTGTCATTGCATGTGTGTTACTTCCATAAACCACATATGGATCCACCTAGTGTGATTGCATGTTTGTTCCTTCCATAAACCACATAAGGATCCACCAGTGTCATTGCATGTATGTTCTTTTCATGAACCACATCCAGTGTCAGTGCATATCTGTTCTATTCATGAACCACACCTAGTTTCACTGCATGTCTATTCTTTTCATGAACAAAATAAGGATCTACCAGAGTCATTGCATGTCTTTTACTTCCATAAACCACATATGGATCCACCTAGTGCGATTGGATGTCTGTTCCTCTAAACAAACCACATAAGGATCCACCAGTGTCATTGGATGTGTGTTCTTCTCATGAACCACACCCAGTGTCATTGCATGTGTGTTCTTCTAAACAGACCACATAAGGATCCACCAGTGTCATTGCCTGTCTGTTCTTTTCATGAACCACATAAGGATCCACCAGTGTCATTGCATGTCTGTTCTTTTCATGAATCACAGCTAGAGTCATTGCATGTCTTTTACTACCATAAACCACATATGGATCCACCTAGTGTGATTGCATGTTTGTTCCTTCCATAAACCACATAAGGATCCACCAGTGTCATTGCATGTTTGTTCTTTTCATGAACCACACCCAGTGTTAGTGCATGTCTGTTCTTTTCATGAACCACACCCAGTTTCACTGCATGTCTGTTCTTTTCATGAACCACATAAGGATCTACCAGAGTCATTTCATGTCTTTTACTTCCATAAACCACATATGGATCCACCTAGTGTGATTGCATGTTTGTTCCTCTAAACAAACCAGATAAGGATCCACCAGTCTCATTGTGTGTCTATTCTTTTGATGAACCATACCCAGTGTCATTGCATGTGTGTTCTTCTAAACAAACCACATAAGTCATTGCATGTCTGTTCTTTTCATGAACCACAACCGGTGTCATTGCATGGCTGTTCTTTTCATGAACCACGGCTAGAGTTATTGCATGTCTTTTCCTCTAAACAAACCACATAAGGATCCACCAGTGTCATTGCATGTCTGTTCTTTTCATGAACCACATAAGGATCTACCAGTGTCATTGCATGTCTGTTCTTTTCATGAACCACACCCAGTGTCATTGCATGTGTCTTACTTCCATAAACCACATATGGATCCACCTAGTGTGATTGCATGTTTGTTCCTTCCATAAACCACATAAGGATCCACCCGTGTCATTGCATGACTGTTCTTTTCATGAACATCACCCAGTGTCAGTGCATGCCTGTTCTTTTCATGAACCACACCCAGTTTCACTTATTGTCTGTTCTTTTCATGAACCACATAAGGATCTACCAGAGTCATTGCATGGCTTTTACTTCCATAAACCACATATGGATCCACATAGTGTGATTGCATGTCTGTACTTTTCGTGAACCACACCCAGTGTCAGTGCATGTCTGTTCTTTTCATGAACCACACCCAGTTTCACTGCATGTCTGTTCTTTTCATGAACCACATAAGGATCTACCAAAGTCATTGCATGTCTTTTACTTCCATAAACCACATATGGATCCACCTAGTGTGATTGCATGTTTGTTCCTCTAAACAAACCACATAAGGATCCACCAGTGTCATTGCGTGTCTGTTCTTTTCATGAACCACACCCAATGTCATTGCATGCGTGTTCTTCTAAACAAACCACATAAGGATCCACCAGTGTCATTGCCTATCTGTACTTTTCATGAACCACACCCAGTGTCATTGCATGTGTGTTCTTCAAAACAAACCACATAAGTCATTGCATGTCTGTTCTTTTCATGAACCACACCCAGTGTCATTGCATGTCTGTTCTTTTCATGAACCACGGCTAGAGTCATTGCATGTCTGTTCCTCTCAACAAACCACATAAGGATCCACCAGTGTTATTTCATGTCTGTTCTTTTCATGAACCACATAAGGATCTACCAATGTCATTGAATGTCTGTTCTTTTCATGAACCACACCCAGTGTCATTGCATGTGTGTTATTTCCATAAACCACATATGGATCCACCTAGTGTGATTGCATGTTTGTTCCTTCCATAAACCACATAAGGATCCACCAGTGTGATTGCATGTCTGTTCTTTTGATGAACCACACCCAGTGTTAGTGCATGTTTGTTCTATTCATGAACCACACCCAGTTTCACTGCATGTCTGTTCTTTTCATGAACCACATAAGGATCTACCAGAGTCATTGCATTTCTTTTACTTCCATAAACCACATATGGATCCACCTAGTGTGATTGCATGTTTGTTCCTCTAAACGAACCACATAAGGATCCACCAGTGTCATTGGATGTGTGCTCTTCTCATGAACCACACCCAGTGTCATTGCATGTGTGTTTTTCTCACCAAACCCCAGAAGGATCCACAACTGTCATTGCCTGTCTGTTGTTTTCATGAACCACATAAGGATCCACCAGTGTCATTGCATGTCTGTTCTTTTCATGAATCACAGCTAGAGTCATTGCATGTCTTTTACTTCCATAAACCACATATGGATCCACCTAGTGTGATTGCATGTTTTTTCCTCTAAACAAACCACATAAGGATCCACCAGTGTCATTCCGTGTCTGTTCTTTTAATGAACCACCCCCAATGTCATTGCATGCATGTTCTTCTAAACAAACCACATAACAATCCACCAGTGTCATTGTCTATCTGTTCTTTTCATGAACCACACCCAGTGTCATTGCATGTGTGTTCTTCTAAACAAACCACATAAGTCATTGCATGTCTGTTCTTTTCATGAACCACACCCGGTGTCATCGCATGTCTGTTATTTTCATGAACCACGGCTAGAGTCATTGCATGTCTGTTCCTATAAACAAACAACATAAGGATCCACCAGTGTTATTGCATGTTTGTTCTTTTCATGAACCACATAAGGATCCACCAGTGTCATTGCATGTCTGTTCTTTTCATGAACCACACCCAGTGTCATTGCATGTGTGTTACTTCCATAAACCACATATGGATCCACCTAGTGTGATTGCATGTTTGTTCCTTCCATAAACCACATAAGGATCCACCAGTGTCATTGCATGTCTGTTCTTTTCATGAACCACATCCAGTGTCAGTGCATATCTGTTCTATTCATGAACCACACCCAGTTTCACTGCATGTCTATTCTTTTCATGAACAAAATAAGGATCTACCAGAGTCATTGCATGTCTTTTACTTCCATAAACCACATATGGATCCACCTAGTGTGATTGCATGTCTGTTCCTCTAAACAAACCACATAAGGATCCACCAGTGTCATTGGATGTGTGTTCTTCTCATGAACCACACCCAGTGTCATTGCATGTGTGTTCTTCTAAACAAACCACATAAGGATCCACCAGTGTCATTGCCTATCTATTCTTTTCATGAACCACATAAGGATCCACCAATGTCATTGCATTTCTATTCTTTTCATGAATCACAGCTAGAGTCATTGCATGTCTTTTACTTCCATAAACCACATATGGATCAACCTAGTGTGATTGCATGTCTTTCCTCTAAACAAACCACATAAGGATCCACCAGTGTCATTGTGTGTCTGTTCTTTTCATGAACCACACCCAGTGTCATTGCATGCGTGTTCTTCTAAACAAACCACATAAGGATCCACCAGTGTCATTGCCTATCTGTTCTTTTCATGAACCACACCCAATGTCATTGCATGTGTGTTCTTCTAAACAAACCACATAAGTCATTGCATGTCTGTTCTTTTCATTAACCACAACCGGTGTCATTGCATGGCTGTTCTTTTCATGAACCACGGCTAGAGTCATTGCATGTCTGTTCCTCTAAACAAACAACATAAGGATCCACCAGTGTCATTGCATGTCTGTTCTTTTCATGAACCACATAATGATATACCAGTGTCATTGCATGTCTGTTCTTTTCATGAACCACACCCAGTGTCATTGCATGTGTGTTACTTCCATAAACCACATATGGATCCACCTAGTGTGATTGCATGTTTGTTCCTTCCATAAACCACATAAGGATCCACCAGTGTGATTGCATGTCTGTTCTTTTCATGAACCACACCTAGTGTGAGTGCATGTCTGTTATATTCATGAACCACACCCAGTTTCACTTCATGCATGTTCTTTTCATGAACCAAATAAGGATCTACCAGAGTCATTGCATGTCTTTTACTTACATAAACCACATATGGATCCACCTAGTGTGATTGCATGTCTGTTCCTCTAAACAAACCACATAAGGATCCACCAGTGTCATTGGATGTGTGTTCTTCTCATGAACCACACCCAGTGTCATTGCATGTGTGTTCTTCTAAACAAACAAAATAAGGAACCACCGGTGTCATTGCTGTACATTCTTTTCATGAACCACATAAGGATCCACCAGTGTCATTGCATGTCTGTTCTTTTCATGAATCACAGCTAGAGTCATTGCATGTCTTTTACTTCCATAAACCACATATGGATCCACCTAGTGTGATTGCATGTTTGTTCCTTCCATAAACCACATAAGGATCCACCAGTGTAATTGCATGTTTGTTCTTTTCATGAACCACACCCAGTGTCAGTGCATGGCTGTTCTTTTCATGAACCACACCCAGTTTCACTGCATGTCTGTTCTTTTCATGAACCACATAAGGATCTACCAGAGTCATTTCATGTCTTTTACTTCCATAAACCACATATGGATCCACCTAGTGTGATTGCATGTTTGTTCCTCTAAACAAACCAGATAAGGATCCACCAGTGTCATTGCGTGTTTGTTCTTTTCATGAACCACACCCAGTGTCATTGCATGTGTGTTCTTCTAAACAAACCACATAAGTCATTGCATGTCTGTTCTTTTCATGAACCACAACCGGTGTCATTGCATGGCTGTTCTTTTCATGAACCACGGCTAGAGTTATTGCATGTCTGTTCCTCTAAACAAACCACATAAGGATCCACCAGTGTCATTGCATGTCTGTTCTTTTCATGAACCACATAAGGATCTACCAGTGTCATTGCATGTCTGTTCTTTTCATGAACAACACCCAGTGTCATTGCATGTGTGTTACTTCCATAAACCACATATGGATCCACCTAGTGTGATTACATGTTTGTTCCTTCCATAAACCACATAAGGATCCACCAGTGTCATTGCATGACTGTTCTTTTCATGAACCACACCCAGTGTCAGTGCATGTCTATTCTTTTCATGAACCACACCCAGTTTCACTGCATGTCAGTTCTTTTCATGAACCACATAAGGATCTACCAGAGTCATTGCATGGCTTTTACTTCCATAAACCACATATGGATCCACATATTGTGATTGCATGTCTATTCCTCTAAACAAACCACATAAGGATCCACTAGTGTCATTGGATGTGTGTTCTTCTCATCAACCACACCCAGTGTCATTGCATGTGTGTTCTTCTAAACAAACCACATAAGGATCCACCAGTGTCATTTCCTGTATGTTCTTTTCATGAACCACATAAGGATCCACCAATGTCATTGCATTTCTGTTCTTTTCATGAATCACAGCTAGAGTCATTGCATGTCTTTTACTTCCATAAACCACATATGGATCCACCTAGTGTGATTACATGTCTGTTCCTCTAAACAAACCACATAAGGATCCACCTGTGTGTCTGTTCTTTTCATGAACCACACCTAGTGTCATTGCATGCGTGTTCTTCTAAACAAACCACATAAGGATCCACCAGTGTCATTGCCTATCTATTCTTTTCATGAACCACATAAGGATCCACCAATGTCATTGCATTTCTATTCTTTTCATGAATCACAGCTAGAGTCATTGCATGTCTTTTACTTCCATAAACCACATATGGATCAACCTAGTGTGATTGCATGTCTGTTCCTCTAAACAAACCACATAAGGATCCACCAGTGTCATTGTGTGTCTGTTCTTTTCATGAACCACACCCAGTGTCATTGCATGCGTGTTCTTCTAAACAAACCACATAAGGATCCACCAGTGTCATTGCCTATCTGTTCTTTTCATGAACCACACCCAATGTCATTGCATGTGTGTTCTTCTAAACAAACCACATAAGTCATTGCATGTCTGTTCTTTTCATTAACCACAACCGGTGTCATTGCATGGCTGTTCTTTTCATGAACCACGGCTAGAGTCATTGCATGTCTGTTCCTCTAAACAAACAACATAAGGATCCACCAGTGTCATTGCATGTCTGTTCTTTTCATGAACCACATAATGATATACCAGTGTCATTGCATGTCTGTTCTTTTCATGAACCACACCCAGTGTCATTGCATGTGTGTTACTTCCATAAACCACATATGGATCCACCTAGTGTGATTGCATGTTTGTTCCTTCCATAAACCACATAAGGATCCACCAGTGTGATTGCATGTCTGTTCTTTTCATGAACCACACATAGTGTGAGTGCATGTCTGTTATATTCATGAACCACACCCAGTTTCACTTCATGCCTGTTCTTTTCATGAACCAAATAAGGATCTACCAGAGTCATTGCATGTCTTTTACTTACATAAACCACATATGGATCCACCTAGTGTGATTGCATGTCTGTTCCTCTAAACAAACCACATAAGGATCCACCAGTGTCATTGGATGTGTGTTCTTCTCATGAACCACACCCAGTGTCATTGCATGTGTGTTCTTCTAAACAAACCACATAAGGATCCACCAGTGTCATTGCGTCATTCTGCTCTTTTCATGAACCACATAAGGATCCACGTGTGTCATTGCATGTCTGTTCTTTTCATGAATCACAGCTAGAGTCATTGCATGTCTTTTACTTCCATAAACCACATATGGATCCACCTAGTGTGATTGCATGTTTGTTCCTTCCATAAACCACATAAGGATCCACCAGTGTAATTGCATGTTTGTTCTTTTCATGAACCACACCCAGTGTCAGTGCATGGCTGTTCTTTTCATGAACCACACCCAGTTTCACTGCATGTCTGTTCTTTTCATGAACCACATAAGGATCTACCAGAGTCATTTCATGTCTTTTACTTCCATAAACCACATATGGATCCACCTAGTGTGATTGCATGTTTGTTCCTCTAAACAAACCAGATAAGGATCCACCAGTGTCATTGCGTGTTTGTTCTTTTCATGAACCACACCCAGTGTCATTGCATGTGTGTTCTTCTAAACAAACCACATAAGTCATTGCATGTCTGTTCTTTTCATGAACCACAACCGGTGTCATTGCATGGCTGTTCTTTTCATGAACCACGGCTAGTGTTATTGCATGTCTGCTCTCTAAACAAACCACATAAGGATCCACCAAGTGTCATTGCATGTCATTCTTTTTTCATGAACCACATAAGGATCTACCAGTGTCATTGCATGTCTGTTCTTTTCATGAACAACACCCAGTGTCATTGCATGTGTGTTACTTCCATAAACCACATATGGATCCACCTAGTGTGATTACATGTTTGTTCCTTCCATAAACCACATAAGGATCCACCAGTGTCATTGCATGACTGTTCTTTTCATGAACCACACCCAGTGTCAGTGCATGTCTATTCTTTTCATGAACCACACCCAGTTTCACTGCATGTCAGTTCTTTTCATGAACCACATAAGGATCTACCAGAGTCATTGCATGGCTTTTACTTCCATAAACCACATATGGATCCACATATTGTGATTGCATGTCTATTCCTCTAAACAAACCACATAAGGATCCACTAGTGTCATTGGATGTGTGTTCTTCTCATCAACCACACCCAGTGTCATTGCATGTGTGTTCTTCTAAACAAACCACATAAGGATCCACCAGTGTCATTTCCTGTATGTTCTTTTCATGAACCACATAAGGATCCACCAATGTCATTGCATTTCTGTTCTTTTCATGAATCACAGCTAGAGTCATTGCATGTCTTTTACTTCCATAAACCACATATGGATCCACCTAGTGTGATTGCATGTCTGTTCCTCTAAACAAACCACATAAGGATCCACCAGTGTCATTGCGTGTCTGTTCTTTTCATGAACCACACCTAGTGTCATTGCATGCGTGTTCTTCTAAACAAACCACATAAGGATCCACCAGTGTCATTGCCTATCTGTTCTTTTCATGAACCACACCCAGTGTCATTGCATGTCTGTTCTTTTCATGAACCACACCCGGTGTCATTGCATGTCTGTTCTTTTCATGAACCACGGCTAGAGTCATTGCATGTATGTTCCTCTAAACAAACCACATAAGGATCCACCAGTGTCATTACATGTTTGTTCTTTTCCTGAACAACATAAGGATCTACCAGTGTCATTGCATGTCTGTTCTTTTCATGAACCACACCCAGTGTCATTGCATGTGTGTTACTTCCATAAACCACATATGGATCCACCTAGTGTGATTGCCACCAAAGTTCATTATGCAGTTTTTCATTGCATCAAACCATTCATCATAAGGTCATTGCATGTATTTTTCTTCCATAAACCACATATGGATCCACAAAGTCATTACATGCGTATTCTTTTCATTAACCATAGCTAGAGTCATTGCATGTCTGTTACTTCCATAAACCACACATGGATCCACCAATGTCATTGCATGCCTGTTCTTTTCATGAACCACACCTAGTGTCGTGATGTGTTAGTTTTTTTTTGAACCACATAAGGATCCACCCAGTGTCATTGGATGTGTGTTCTTCTCATGAACCACACGTGGATCCACCGGTGTCATTGCATGTATGTTCCTCTAAACAAACCACATAAGTATCCACCAGTGTCATTGCATGTATGTTCTTTTCATGAACCACACCAAGTGTCATTGCATGAATGTTCTTTTCATTAACCATAGCTAGAGTCATTGCATGTCTGTTACTTCCATAAACCACGCATGGATCCACCGATGTCATTGCATGTCTGTTCTTTTCATGAACCACACCCAGTGTCATTGCATGGGTAGCCGTTAGACCGAGTCTTCTAGAAGGCACGCCCTAACATAGTTGTTCTGCTTGACGATTGTTACATACCCTTCGATTGGGGCGCTTGGACGATTGGGATGGTCTTCGTGAGAGCGATCCGCGAGTAGGCTGTTTTGCGGCATGATTGGCCACGCTTGCTTTGGACAAACTGGCAACACCGGGCGCTCCCCTGTTGCGAGTGTCACGTCTCACGAGTTCAGTGGGCCATATCCTAGTGTCACGTCCCCATTACTTCTATTCCTCCCCGTACTTCTCTTCCTTACCCTCGAAGCCACTTTCCCCACTTCACTCCCATCCTGCGGTAGCCACAAGCCAACGGCGCCTCCATCCCAATCCCCTCTCCGGCAGCCACCCCCCCACCCCTCTCGCCATGGGTTCAAGGGGAGACGGCGAGGAAACACGTCGTGACAACAGGGACGGTGTTTTCGATGTGAGTCGTCTCATCTCTATTTCTATCATCTGTGGCCAGTTATCTATTTTTTGAGCTAGATCTAATTTGTTTACTCATGCGCGTATGATGTGTTAGGCTAACAAGACGATGTATGACTCCGACTATCACGGTTTAGAGGATGAAGACAGTCTTCTCGTATGTAAACATGGATATGTGCCCGCTAAATTTGTAGCCTTCGAAGGACGAAACGTAGGAAGGAGGTTTCTACGGTGTCAAGGACATCGTGCAATGATGCAAGGTGGAAGTTGCGGTGTTGTCAAATGGGTAGATCCAGAGTGGCCCAAATCGATGCAGAAAATGCTGGACAAACTATGGGAAATGACTGTCAAGTTGAAAGAATCTGTATTCAGCTCACTTCTTGATAGTGTTGAGATGAAGCTATGGGAACCAGTTGACACGACCAAGCATAAGCAGGATCTCAGGTGGGTGTAAGACAAGGTTATCAAAGTCAAGAAGGAGAGGGACGCGGCGTTGGCCCTGAAGGCTAAAGCAGAGCAAGAACTGACTCAAGCAAGGAACGATCTCCACCAGGACAAAGTCCTGCAGTACACAACTACGAGTATTGACAAGTGCATGAGGAAAAATGCAGAGAAACAATTTAAGCTGTGCAAGGAAGATGCTAAAAGGAAAGAGCAGACAATTCGATCCTTGCTCTCGCAGGAAGATGCGCATCGGGCCAAGATTAGGAAGATCAAGGTGTGATAACTAGTTCTATTTAGCTTAAGCTCCGTGCCTTTTTTAAGTTGTAATATTTGTACTTGTTGACCTAGCGGTCTGAACTATTGGTCCTGGATTCCAGGGAGGAAAAAAATTGCTCTGACCCTGCATTAATTTGTGGAAGAATTTGTGATTTAGATCAATTTCTGCCTCGATTTAGATCTCTGTCCCGGATTGGGAGCATAACTGTGGACCAAATACACCTTTTCTACTAGTGTATTCTGACACTGGTGGTTTGTTTAAACGTAATCTACGTGGATTGTGCCGCATGCAAATGGTACAACCACAATTTATAAAGTGGAAGCACGTACACCCGGTTACTGGAGATCCGGGAGCTTCGCCAGATGCAGGGGATGCAGGAGAAGAGAGGCGGTGAGATAGACGGGCTCAAGATTAGGCCAGAAAGTGGTACCCATTTCCTCCTCATCTGGGCATTATCGGTGAGAACATTGTTGTTTATGTTGCCACGTCGTTGTACAACATCTGAAATAAGTTGCTGCTTCATGGAGTGTGGCAGCTTAAATAATTTATTTATGTGCCACTTACATTCCGTCGTATTTGGAGACCTCCGCCCTCAAAGAATCATGGAACCGGTGGATCCTTGTTTTCAGATAGCAGTGGCACAATCACAATTTCGGATTCAACTACTGAATCGGGCGTTTCCAAACCCTAAGTCACGGTACATTGTACTTAGAGAATGCGGGTAGATTGTTTCGCCCAGCAACGTGCCACACACAGAGCGATCAGAATTTAACAGAATTACATATATAGGTTCAAGTTCAACACATTATTATGCATCTTCATTGCCAGCAGCCTTCTTCCGCAGCCTGGGTGCCAAGCCTTCTCGTCCAATGGCTTCTTCATTTCCTGCCTTCTTCCTCTTCCTCGGTGCCAATTTTCTTAGCTTCACGTACTCTGCATCGCCGGGACAATGGGCACCAGAATCGTGTCCAGCATCATCTTTCCACTGCTTTTAATTTCTTCTAAGCAAAATGACATCTTTCCACTGCTTTTAATTTCTTTGCAGCAAATGATCGAATTCAAATATGTTTCTAACCTTGCGGCGCTTCCTATCAAAGAAACAAGATTATTGCATAACTGCCCAATATCTATAGAGTAAATAAAACAAAAATTACCATTCAGCACAAACATGCGAACCCCAATAGACCTTTGCTTACCAGGAGCTAATTGGGTTCGAGCAACCACCCTGTCCAAGAATAGAAGGGCGACTCCCAGTTGCAGCAGCTTCCACATCCATTACATCACATTTCAACTCAAACATGGCAGCCGAAGCATACCTTTTCATCAACCCAATTAGCTGACTATCACAGGTTATAGGAACCATGATGCCACGTTCATCCATGAAGCTGAACTTTGTAGTCTGCTTAGGCCATAATTCAACATGATTATGTAGAGCAGCAACCATACCAGATATAGTGCAGATCTGCGCAGGCGCTTCTTCCATCGTGAACCAATGGTGTCCATACCTCTTGCCCTTAGAGTCATACCTATAGAGGACTACCGTAACCAGGTAAGGGGGGTCCGCACAGATCCCACTTGACAGAAAACTGTGGACAAAATATGTTTGTCAGCATTGGGCTAACAAACAATTTGAGGTTCAGTAGCCAGCTAGCAGTTGTAACTAGTGCGAATAGCAAAGAGAAGGGTAGATCACCCGCTTGTAGATAGAACTTCTTCTTTCTTGATAGTAGGATCTGCCATCCTCCGAGCTGCTCGGCTCGTCGGCGGCGGAGGCGGGCTAGAGCCTCGCAACGGCGGCTATGGCATGCGCCATTGGAGCTCGGGATCAGCGACTAGGGGGCAGCAACTGGGCGTAGCAACTTGGTGCCGGAAGTCAAATGTCCGAAGGGATCGTCCTGCCTGGAGGGTGAATTCCGACGCCGCCGGTGCTAGCGGAAAGCTGGGAATGGATTTGTGAAATTGGTCAACGCATCCAATCCACTTAGCTACTCGATTTGCCTAAGAGGTTGCCGCGTTGGCGCCCGCGTCACGGACAGATGACCGACATGAGGGTCCCGACCGTCTACTTCACGGGGCAGTTTAACGGAATGCTTGAATTTGGCAGGGGTGAGATGAGTTTGCCTCAAAATGGCCCCTCCCAGTAGTTGGCGGCCCAACTTTCGAAATGCCGTAATTTTAGGCAACTTAGGTACCGCCATGCGCTGGCCTACCAACTTTGGTACCGCAGATGAACATTCCTGGATTGAGGCCATGTCGGTGACTAACCAATCAGGAGCCAGCGCCGTCAAGTTCTTCGAGTCCATTGTCTTCCGCTTCGAGGTGCCCCATAGCATCATCACGGACAATGGGACGAACTTCACCTCCAAGGAGTTCCAGGAATTCTACGAAAACCTGGGAATAAACATTAGCTACGTCTCTGTGGCGCATCCTTAGACCAACGGTCAAGTCGAAAAGGCCAATGGCCTCGTCTGCGGCAGGATCAAGAAAAGGCTCCTCTGGCCACTTGAAAAAGCTTCCGGGTGTTGGCCCGACGAGTTGCAATCAATACTATGGAGTCTGCGCACAACTCCAAATAGTGCTACATGCTACACTCCATTCTTCATGGTACATGGTGCCGAGGCTGTACTACCCACATAGGTGCGCTACAAGGCCCCATGGGTAGTAGCATATAGCGAGGCAGAATCAACCCTCGGACTCGAAGACTCCGTCGACCTCCTCAATGAGGCACGCGAGATTGCAGCTGAGAGATCCACGATCTACCAGCAGAACCTCCGCAACTATCATAGCAGAAGGCTATGCCTGAGATCCTTCGTCGAAGGAGACCTGGTTCTGCGACTGAAGCAGCAAGGGAACCTCTAGTTCAAGTCCCCTTGGGAAGAACCTTATGTGATTACCGAAGTAATCCCAGGTGGCGCCTATCGCTTTAAAGACTTCAAGAGAGGAGTCGCATACTCCAATCCCTGGAACATCACGCAACTTCTTTCTACCCTTAGATGTTTTTTACTTTACAAATAAGGCTATTCAGCCAGGCTACTTAGCCACACATTGTACCTCGTGATATTCTATGAATAAATAAAGCTAAGTGCCTCAAACCTTGTGTTTTTTCTGTTTTACTAGCAATTATATCACTCGGGGGCTGTGCCACCCTTTACATCGTGTTCCATGAACAACACAGTATCCTGAGTAGCTGACGCACTATCAATCGAACCCTTGATAACACCAACCCAGCTGTAACGCGCCTGACAGGTTGGCAAGGTGCTGAGATGGTCATACGTCAGGCTAACGAAAAGGAACTGCATATTACAATACACTCGAAAAATATACAAGTGTAACATCCCAAAACTTTAATCCAAGGTTATTAAGATCCAAATCATCAAAATTAGGGTTAACAAAAACTTTTCCATTTAAAAATATGAAAGCATGCATGTGTATGTGCATTTAAATTAGGAGTTGATTTGAATTGCCATGGTTCTGTGATTCATTACTTGTAAAATGATTCTTAGGTGAAATAAACATCATCTAAATCATTCCCAAACTTTTCCCAAAGAAAAACAACTCAAAATGAACAAATGAAGTGAATGGTCATTTTTGCCAAATTAACTATCATGCCTACTTTGGCTATTCCTAGTACTCAAAACTTAACAGAAACATTTGTGGATCTTTACACCACTTGCTAGTACACATAATGAGGTACCAAGGCCCACTTTGTGATCTGCTCAAAACATTCAAATACTAATTTTAAATGACAATTTAAAATTGAATCTATTTCATATGGGAAGATCCCACTATTTCAAAAACCACTCAAACAAGCTCAATTTTCAAAACCCAAGAACCCACAGAGTCTCAAGCTTAGTACTAGCACACCCACCAAAAATCTATTCAAAATTCAAAAGTAAAGTTCATGCGGCCATTTCATCAAACACCTTGTGGACAGATTTCAAACAAAACCAAATTCACTATTTTAAATAGTGTTCTGGCCAAACTTCTCTCCCATTTGACCCCCATTTGCTCCCATTGTCCCCCCTTGATCAAACCAGGACCTAACTAACCCATCCCCTACCCCCTAGCAACATGGCCATGCCAAGCCGAGCCCCAACTCGTCGGCCGACCATGCCATTACCCCAGCGGACCACCTCCCCCTCTCTCTCCATGTCTAGCAGCTAGCCAGCACCTCACCGCCGCCCACTGTCCCCTCCCCAAGCTAGGCCAAGTAGTGGACCACCGCCAAACCCCCGCGCCCAGAGCAGCTGAGCCATGCCGAGCATGCGCCAGAGCACCGTGCCCGACACGCGTGCCCAAGCCGCCGCTCAACCGCAGCCCGTGCCCACCGCATCGCCACGACCTAGGGAGCATGCCAGACACCCATGTTCGCCGTCCAACGCCTCACAGCCACCGCTCGCCGTCGAAGTCGCTGTCTCTGCCGCTCAGAGCGCCAGCTCCGCCCGACCGCATACCACCGCACCTAAGCCCGCGTTAAAGTCCTAGAGCACCACGCTAGAAGCCCGTAGCAAGGTCGCCACCGTCGACTGGCCATGCCGTGTTGTCCCGCCGTCGAGCCTCTAAAAGGAGAGGACCCCTAGCCATTTGCATCACACCACTCAACTCCCCTCACCTCACTGATCGTCCCACACCTCTAGCCAGAGCAAGGGGAGCAGCAGTTCGCCGGAATAACACCGGAGCAGGCGGCCTCTGGAGGAGAAGGGCGCCGTTGATTGCGACCACCCCCAGAGCTGCCTCGAGCGTCCCTAAGCTCGCTGTCGACCACCAGTCCGTTTGCCCGCCTCGCCGTCGTTGCTGGAGCCCTGATACGCCCCCTATGCACCCCCACCGAGCCGCTAGGGTTAGAGCTCGCTGGCGACAGGTCCGTCGTCGACGATGATCCCCAGCCGTTGATCCCCACTCTAATCGAACATCCCACATTGCCTCGTTATGAGCCGCTGCTGGCTGTGGACCCCGCCAGCTTGAGCCCAGCTGGAGTGACACTGGGCCGGCCCGTTAGCGTTTCCCGCACGACCCAGTTAGTTTGAATTAGGATTTTCTTTTTAGTTTAAACGTAGTTCTATCCCCTAGTTTGAAACTCAATTCGGAGAGATTTACAAGTACAGTTGAAGTGATTCCAATTTTGTTGGAAAGCTACTGAAATGATCTATCCAAGCCCGTTGGATTTAATTCATTTAGCGTTATAGATCTCTCTTAGTAAAAATAATAAAACAGAAGCATTTGCACCTTGCAACATTTTTCTAAAATCAACCAAGATAGATTTTGGGTTGATTCCAACTCTCAAAAATCACATTTCATCATACCTATCGGAATATGTAATAATATTAAGGTTTACATGCAGTGACTTTGGACTAGTACCAAAATAATACTATATAGGCATTTCTAGTCACTTTAAATCATTAAATAATAAACTTAAACCAAAGTAATTATGAACCAACCCTTAAATTACATTCCCACATGTTAGAATATGTGGTGATGACATGTGTCCACATGATCCCATATTTTAAGTGGTGAATATTAAATCTTAGTTCATTTTTCAATGAGTAGAAATTACTTTTCTAAAATAAAAAGGAGGAAACTATTGAATATAACTTGGATGCCTGTGATGTTAATAGATCATCAATTGTGTGCCTTAGAGTACTAATTAGACTAGTTAAGTATTGTTTGGTGATTGTGCACTCCATATGTATTTATAGAAGATAGTACCGACCAAGCTTACGAGGAGGAGGAGTGCTACCAAGAGGAAGAAGACAACTTCAACCACTGCACCAACCAAGGCAAGCTATCACTCTCCAAGTTAATCCTTGCAAGTTGTACTTGCAAGCCACCATTAACAATGCAAGCAAATCCTTGCATTCTAGATAACCCAAGCAAAGATGCTTTAGGCATGCTTTGATCATACCACTTTGACTACTAGTTACCCCAAGTCTTATTTTAAAGCTTTACTTCCTTTACTTTACACAAAGTCCCTTACTTGTTTTGAAGGTAGCATAAAGAGTATAAAACTTGACCTTTTTTTTAGATAACTTTAGGTGTCATTCTATGGCATGAGATTGATCCCATCACTTCAACCTTAGTGAACACTCTTAACTTAGTAGTTAGAGTAGATCAAAAACTTGAGTCACTTTAGATGGGAACACTTGGTGAAAATGAATATGAAAACCTTGGAATGATGAGTCATTCTATTGAGATGTTTTGACATGTGTTGAGAAACACAAATGGTTTATGATGGTGAAAATGTTGAGGCATGAGCCTTAACCCTTTTATAAAACTGATGGTTGGATTTGGATGCGATACCATTCCAAATTTACCGTACAATCACACTACCTGAATTGGGTAAGGCTTAGCCGGAAGTTAATATGCATTAGTATTAGTTCCCTCGTGGGAGAGGTTTGAGCTGAGGCTACCTCTCAATGTTGTCCACCTATGCAGTGCCCAAGATGACAAATGGTCATGGTTGGGAGGCCATGCTCATAGGAGAGGTACTTATACTAGGGTGTGTAAAGGAAAGGTTATGTTTAGTTATCTGCATACTAAGTATGATGATTCAGGATTATCCCTGACAGATGTATCGAATCTTGTGGTGAAAGTGTACCACCTCTGTAGAGTGTCAAACTATTCGAATAGCCGTGTTCACGGTTATGGACAATTGGAATGGCCATACTGTTTCGTTGTCAGATGTTTTCCAAAACAACTTATGAAATGAATGATGAATCTTGACTTGACCACAACAGGGTTGTGTTTATGACAATAGCTTCCCAACTTAAGTGATTCTAGAACTTTATTTTATCTTTCTTTGCTTTAGAACTCAGCTTAGGTTTCAAACTTAACTTTATAGTTAAACTTAGATTTAACACTTTAACTTAGAACTATACTACTTGTTAGTGGTAGTTTGCGAGTACTTAAAGAGTACTCATGGCTTTTGACCCTGGCTATTCTCATGGCCAGACTATGAAGGAGACTACCAAGATGATGGCTAGTAGGACGGCTATGATAACTAGGACTATTTGCCTTTGTCAGCATTGCCTGTGCCCTTGAAGATGGACCCCACCACTACGTTTATCTTTTATTTCCGCTGCTTGTTGTACTAAGACTGGATCATGAGATCCTTATTTGTGTAAGACCTTATGTATGGTTTGTAATGGATGATGTACTGTGATATCCAATCCGTTATGTCTCGCACAAATGGTAATCCTGGGATTGCGAGGTATGGCATAACGGGCATCTGGGATTAAAAATCCGGGTGTTGACAAGTTGGTATCAGAGCCATCCTAACCATAGGAGACCCTAGTTAGAATGGACGTCCGAGCAAAAACTTAGTTTCAAAACCAAAGTGAGTATTTACGAAAAACTATCTCCTCTCTTATCCTTGGGAATTCATTCTTTATCAAAAATTCATGGTCCTCAAAATTCCTACATTACTACTTCAAATTTGACACACTTGATCACTTCACTAATTTCCTCATCCTTAATTCTTGTAGATGGAGACTCAGTTCAGCAAGTTCTACCAGTTGGGAAATGGAGGTCAGCTGATCTTCGAAAGGGATCTGGATTCACTGTCGGAGTTATTGGGACGTCCACATCCGGAGTTTCTTGGAGCTCAACTTCCAGTACCCCCAGGGGAGACCTACAGTGGCTAGTCACCGTGGACCTTAGAGGAAGCATCGAAGCACCAACTTCTGGGAGAATTCAGTTCTCCGTGAGAGAGAATAACTGGCTAGATGGATTAGCCAGGGTAATGCATGAAGCTCTCGCGCCTATGTGCCCTCGGCCAACCAACCTGTGGAACCCAGATTGCCCACTATGCAAGACGTGACTTCATGGGAATGCCGATGGAGATGCCAAGTCACCCAGAGTTGAGGCGTAAAGTGGCGAATCTTGACTTCTTGCTACACGACAGACAGCAGGAACTGGATAATGCTAGGGAGTTAGCCAACCGTAACTGCTATGACCGTGAAGGCCTGCATTTTCGGACCGCCGCCAGATTCGCTCTTTGCCTTTGCTTAGCGTGCCAAGAAGGATCGCACCATCGCTCGTCTTCGCAAGAAGGTGGCCGACCTCAAGAAGACCGTCAAGGAGCAAGAAGCTCAGCTTGCCGCAAAGGAAGAAGAAGATGAGGGTGAAGACATCCAGGGAGTCATGGATTCTTACCTCAGCAATGATGATGACTTTCTGGAGCAGGATGCCGTGGACTTCTACACTGACGATGAGGACTCCGACTTCATCGACAATGAGTAGATGCACTAGAGCACTGTCATAGCATGAGATGTATCGGTCCCACTATATCGTATCTTGCAGAATGGTTCTTCAAACCATCTGTTTTCCTTTGTTTGTTGTGGTGTGTGATGTATCGTGTGCTTGCTTGCATGAATGAAATGGAGTTAGTTGAAAAACCTGAGTCTAACTCAAAGTTTTAGATTTGAAACCAAAACCATGAACCTTAGAATTTCCCTCTTACCCCTGTATCTACCTCAATCTTCAGATGACTCGTGGAAACCAAGGAGGGAGCAGCTCGTCGCAAGACCCAGTGCTGGAGATCTTGCAAAATCTCATCGCAGACCGTGAAGCAAGTAGGGCAGAGCACCAAGCCAACTTAGCAACACTACAACAGATCACCCAGATGGCTCTCAACAACCAAGGGCATGGAAATCAGGATCATCAAGGATCCAAGCTGAAAAACTTCCAGAATACAAATCCCCCAATCTTTAGCATGTCAGAAAACCCATTAGATGCTGATGACTAGTTGCATACGATGGAGAATAACTTGGAGGTAGCCAGAGTTGATGACAACGAGAAAGTTCTCTTCGCCACCCACTATCTGGCGGGAGATGCAAGAGCGTGGTGGAACAGTATCCGCCTGATGAACCAGGGTCAAGCTATGACATCGGAAGCGTTCAAAGTCAAGTTCCGCCGCACCTACGTGCCGCAGGGTCTAGTCAACCGAATGAGAGATGAGTTCCACGAATTGAAGCAAGGAAGAATGACTATGGTGGAGTACCGTGACAGATTCCTGTCACTTGCCAGATATGCACCTGATGAGATCAACACGGAGGCTAATAAGAAGGAGAGATTCTTGAACGGACTGCATGATGACATGCAGACTGTCCTCGTCAACATCCATTTTTAGGATCTCGAAGAGCTAGTCGACTCTGCCATTCAAATGGAAGGGAAGATTAATCAGGCAAACGACAACCGCAAGCGTCGTATGATGCAGCAATCAGGATCCAGAATCACCGTAAGTACCGCCCCAACCCTCACCAAAGATATGCACCAAGGAACAATCAATTTCAATGTCTCGCCCAAGCTACCCCAACCGTAGCGGAAGTAACGTGAAGTCCGGAGGAAACAATCACAACTCTGGCAATGCCAACAATTTCAACTGTGCACCTTGATGGCTCAATGCACGGCGCCCAGAAAAATGCTTGATGGCGGTGTTGATGTAGAGCTCGTTGGGAACTCCAAGAGGAAGGTATGATGAGCACAGCAGCAAGTTTCCCTCAGTTATGAACAAAGGATTGTTGTTTTCTCCCTAGTAGCAACAACACATCTAGTACCTTAGAGATTTCTGTCACTTCCCCAGATTACCAAAGGCATGAACCCACTATCGAGCATAAATACTAACTCTTGGAGTTGCTAGCATCTACTTGGCCAAGATAGCTACTAACAACGGAAAGCATGCAAGATCACAAATAACAAAGACATGATAGAATCAATAATCAATCTGAAATAGCATCTCAATATCCATCAGATCCCCGCAAACACAACATGCATAATTACAAATAGATGATCTTGATCATGAACGGAGCTCACAAGATCTAAACATGAAAGCACAAAGGAGGAGAACCAGCCATCTAGGTACTACATGGATCCGTAGTCCAAGGATGAACTACTCACGCATCACACCTGAGGCTTGCATGGTGATGAAGAAGGCCTCTAGGGTGAATTCCCCTCTCCGGCAGGGTGCCGGGAAGAGCTTCAGATCCCTCTCGATCTAGGGATGGAGATGACGGCGGCTACAGACTCTTTCGTGGATTTCTTATCGGGTCCTTATGGTTTTCGTCCCAAGGGAAATATATAGGCGGAAGGAGAGGCCGAGGGGGTGCCGGGAGCGGCCACACCAGCCTCGGGCGCAGCCCAGGCTGGCTGCTGTGGTGGTGTGGTGGCTCCTGCCCCTTCTCCGCCTCAGATATTCGCACTTGATCACTTCGGAAAAATAGGCACTTTGGCTTTTGTCCCGTCCAATTCCGAGAATATTCATTTTCTAACTTTCCGGAACCAAAACAGCAGAAACAGTGGTGCACTGTGGCTCTTGTTAATAGGTTAGTCCAAGAAATCATATGAAAATACTCCAAAGTTGGAACAAAACACAAGAAAGTGGATAAAACCAAGCATGGAACATTAAAAATTATAGATACATTTGAAATGTATCAACATCCGCAAACTTAACTCCTACTCATCCTCGAGTAGGTAAGTGATAAAAAGAAAGAATAATTTTTTAGGTGACATGCACCATCAAAGACTTGATCAAAGTATTTGTAAAACATTCGAAGCTGGGATCATAGTACTTCAATAATAACATGAAAGACAAAGTTCTAGCAATAAGCAAACAAACTATGATGCAACATGAAAAGGCACAAACAAAAGATTCATGAATAACAATGCTTTGCAAGACGTTTGTTTGTTTCACATAAAGAAAACATAGCATAATAGTATTCAGCTTGTCCCTCAATAGAGTAGCAAATATAAATGCATAGGACACCTTCAAAGTTCATAAGAGTGACTAGATACAATAGTTTAAAACAAGCAATATCAAGATATGCATCAATCAACTAGTCTTGGGACAATGCACATAGAACTAAGAATGGCCACTATGCTCTCAAAGTAGGTGCATAAACGTAGAAGGTGGAGACTCAATGTAATGGTAGAAGAAATGCCTTCATAGAAGGAAGTAGGGATTCAAGTCTCATAAAGAGCTTCCAAAAATTATGGTACTTATAGCTTTCAGCTCTCTTTGCCCCTATCATAAGCATCTTGAAGTGATCAAGGTTAAAGTGAACAAACTATGGTGTACATGCTTGACGAAGTATAAGTCAGAAATCTCATGTCCCTTGTATACGAGGGCCGCTCCTCATGCTACTCAAGTTTATTCACCGGTAAGTTCTTGTCATCGTAATTACATGTGTATCATTGAGAACAGCCAACAGGGTACCCCTTGCCCGATGATACGGAATGTGGCGCCCCGCAAAACCACTACTAGAAAATCGCGTTGTTTTTGTGCATTGCATCATCATGACCGCATGCTCATGTCATCATGCCACCTTGCATTTGAGCATCGTCATGTCATCTTGCATGGTTTATCTAAAACTATATTTTGAAAAGTCTGGTTTTGTTTTCCAAACACCCCATCTTTTATTCAAACTACAAAACCCGGGCTTGTCCGGATTATTTTGCTTTGTCTACCAACTGTTTGCAAAAGCCCCGTTTCAAATAATAAAATGTTTCTTTTATTTTTTTAGGAGGCAGCCGCCAGGCCCGAAAGCCTAGCCGGCCACCTCCAGATAAAATTCTACCTACCCAGAATCTACCCTAACCTTTTTCTACCAAAAACTCTAACCACTCTTATCCTACCCAGCCTTCCACCTCACCCCAGCCAATCCCCTTCCTCCACATCACCACTTCCCCAACTCCCTCCACTCCCACGCCGCCACATCAGCCACCCAGTGCCACCTCATCTCCCTGGGCCACCCGACCAACCGCACCCTCCCTCCCAGCCGCCACCTCTGGCCCCACCTAGCGGGCCCACCCTCTCCCTCACCCACTCGACCCAGAACACACCCACGCACGCCTCCCCCTGGCCCACCACGATCAAGCCATGACCCCATCGCCACCAACTCCCTCTCTCCCTCTCGCGGCCCTGCTCGGTGCCGATGCAACCGCTGGCCGCCAGGCCCTTCCCCTGTCAGATCGCTTCGCCAGCTGGGCCGCGGGATCCTCTCTGCCTGGACCTCGTTGTCCTCCCCTTCCCGGCCACCACCCTCCTCTTCCCTCAGATCGGCCGTCTGCTGCCACCCGAGGTCAAGTCCCCACTCGCGCCTCTGCTTGACTGCCTCATTGCTCGTTCAAGCTCACAAGACCACGCCTCCACCCCTTTTTCCCGCGCCATTGCTCAGCCTCATCCTCCGCCGCCTCGTCCCTCTCAGATCGCCAGCCCGAGCCTCGGCCCTCTCTCCCTCCGGCCGACTACGCCATGTCGCTTGTCGTTCGCCCATGAAGGAAGCCTCATGGGCCACGCTCAGGTTGCCCCAAGCTCGCCTCCACCGCCTCCTCGGCATGCTCATCCCGTTGGCCTCTCTACGCCACACACATGTGCCAGCTGTTCCCCGTCCGAGCAGAGATCCCCGGCAGCACCTCGGTTGCCTTCCCTTGCGTCCTCGTCTCAGGCCAGTACCGCCATCGAGCTCCTGCCTCCGCTCGCTTCCGCCACGAGCCCCCTCCCTTAGCGCGACCCCGGCCCCTCTCTGTCCTCCTCGCACTGCTCGCTGCCGTCAGTTTTCTCTGTCTGTCCTCGTGTAGCGCTGTTGATGATCCCGTACAGTGTTGCTGCCCAACACCGATTGTGCTCTGCCGTTTGTGTTGCTGAAGCTTGAGAATAGTCACCCCCGCCACAACCTCAAGTGCTACAAGCTGGGCTACCCGGTGTGGTCAGGTGGATGTCAATCTGGTGATGTAGGGACGTTTGTTTCGAGACCTCGAGATGGTCAAGATAGATGAGATGAAGACACGGCTCGGCTACCCCGACTGTGTCATGTGGCCGCCGAAGTCCGAAATCTAAGGATCAAGAGGTGTCGACGACATGTACCGAACATCGCCTTCATGGACCCGAAGACCGATCCGTAGCACCAAGGCCTTCGACATGGGACCGACAAGATCTCCTTCCTAGTTTATCTTGACCTTCTGCACGGACATCAAGACCTTAGATCCGAAGACGCCGAGACCTGGGACGCCAAGATCTCCGCCGTGAAACGACCAGACCGACGACATGCCCCGACGACCCCGGTGCGACAAGTACTTCTTCCCGGGGCCGATGCCCGAGAACCCGGACGCCAAGATCGTCGACACAGATCCGCCAAGTACTTCCTCGAGGACGCCAAGATCTTCATCCCGAACGACAAGACCGATGACATGGCCCGACGACCGCGGATTCGACAAGATCTTCGCGACGACAAGATCGACACCGACCAGGGCGGATCCGATGTGCCCCCGACGCCGAACCAAGTCCTTCTTCGCGGAACGCCAAGATCTACTCTGTTATCCGAGAACGATCCCGCCGAGACCGAACCCCAGATCCGGACCCTGAGGCCGACCCCGAACCCCCTCGGAGCCCAAGTTCGACGAACCCTAATGTGATTCCTTATCCGAGACCCCATTATTTTTATAATATGACATTATCAACTGATGCATACTAAATTGTTCATGCATGCATACCTGTCATGTGGTTTGGGGGCCTTCTGCCGATTCACTTCATAATTAAATATGGGGCCATATGCGGACAAATCTAGCCATATATTGGTCCCATTTAAATTTGTGTAGCGAACCGGTGATATAATTTTGCCTTGTTAAGACAACATTTAACTTGCAGGGTATCTAAATAACATGAACCTATTAATTAGTTGTCGGGACCCCGGTTCCGCTTAATATTGCCTAATTGCATCGCATCCTTTGCCATGTCATACATCATACATGCATCATGCCCGATCTTCTGCCGTAGTATTAAATAGTGCATTCGGTGTTTCTCCTAGTGATTTGCTTCTTCGCGGATAAGGCCGTTGAGTTGATGCGAGCTTCGTCCCGATCTTTGGATGAACCTTCGGCTATGCTTTCAGGCGAGCATCTCCCCCTTTCTACCTATCTTACTTTTATAGCTTTTACTCCCTCCTTTTGATCTATTGCTATCTGTGTTGCGATGCTCTAGTTTTCGTGCCCGTGATATCCCTTGCAGCCTTATATTGCCTTGGACACATCCTATTACCCGTTGTTTGGTAGATAGTTGGACTTGCGCGTCGTAGTCGCTGGCGCAAGTGATGTTGTGTGCCGTCAAGTACCACAGTGGTTGGAGTATTGCCGCATGTTTATGTTGGAGATGATCATGGCTTTAATTACTGTTTAACAACTAAAATGGAAGTAGGTAATGCAGAGGCACCGGTGGGTGATAGACAATATTTGATTTCCGACCGCTCACTGGTGTCCCGTAGGACCCCGAGTTCTTGACACCTGTTCCGAGATCGAGCGCGCTAACCACATGTGGGATGTGTGGGCACCCCATCGATTAGTACCTGATTTCAAAGTATTGTACTGGGGGCCACAACTAGTTTGAGGTTTTATTTACTATTCTGTACTTATGCCATGCTTTACTGCTTTATTTAAATTGTGCGATGTACTGCACCTGTACTATTTAGGATCGGGACACGTTTTCGCTATATCGACAAGCCTACCATCTTTTCGGTTCCCGGCGTTTACCGTCCACCCAAACCCCGAGTCCGTCTCGAGACCGGCCGACTTCTATGGGTAGACTTAGTGGGGTGGCCCCATGTACTTGCTTTGGGTCCGGGAAACGTCATGACTTAGGCCTCCGACATACCGATGGGTGTATGTTAATTGATCCGCAAAAGGGTCGGCGCGTGTGGATATTTGGTGCACCGCAGGGTTAAATCTTTTCAAAAGCCGTGTCCGCGTTATGGACGACTTGGAGCACAGCTTCGATCATAGACAACTATAACTAAAGTTTATCGTTATAATTTGCCTTGTATCCGATGTGACTAGTAATCAGCTCAACTACAACGGAATGGCTAAATAAAAGTACCAACAACTGCTGGGTTTTGGGATATCTCATGCTAATTGTATTTGACTAGTAAGTGTCGCAACTACAACGGAATGGTTAAATAAAACTGCCCACTGCTTATTTTATCAGGATGACTATCTATATTGACTAGTAATTGCCGCAACTATAACGGAATGAATAAAACTGCCAACTGTGTGAGTTCCTCGGTTGACTTCCTCGTTTGGTCTCGAGGGGGAAATACCAGGAGGGGTATGTTTGGTGGTAGCATCAGTTGGTTCGAATAGGTTTTTTCTTATCCCTCTCGATAGCCGACGCTTGTATCGAGTCTCTATAGGTTGTTTAGTGCATGCTGCGCCGCCGCTCACCACCATACCTATGTAGGCGAGGACCGCCAATTCTAGTCTCGCTGCAATCGGCCTCAAGATCGACCGCTTCTTTTCCTTTGCCCTTTGTCGGCACCCCTTTTGTTTAAGCAGGTTTGAGATCGACGTCGTTAGCGGTTACCCTTCCGCTTGGCCTGGCAGGGTTATGGACGCCATTGGTTATTCTTCGTGGCTCTTAGCCCCATTTGCCTCTTGTCCGTAGCCTGGACGCTTCTACCGTTTTCAAGGTGATTTGGATCTTTGTACTGTATATCTGTATTCTTGACTCATGGAGTCGTTGTTGTATATATTTGTTCTGTGGGTTCCATCGTGGACTATTGTGTAATGGTATTACTTCGTTTTATCCACCCGCACGCAAGTGCCTGGTGGGCACCTTTGAATCGTTTCTATGCGGGTTTGGCGGGAATCGCTAAAACTTGCATAGGGACGATTCTGAGGGTGTTACAGAGTGGTATCATAGCACAGCAGTTGCGATACCCCACAAGTCCAGCCTGTAGGATAACCTAGCTAACGGCCGAAGTAGAGTGTCAAAAACTATTTTGGTAAAATATGTTGGATAGATCTGACTAGGTCTGTTTTACTCCTTACCCCTCTGCTGTTCTACCCTTACCTCTGCGTGTTTTGAATCCCCTCTCTTACCTTTCTTCAAGTCCAGGATTTCTCGTGGTTGGGTTCCGTCGTACCTTCAGGGTTTCGCTTCCTCCTTTGATAACGGTGTTCTACCATCCGATGTTCATGCTATCCGAGGAATCCTTCGTCTGATGGACTTCTCTTTGTTCCTTCTCGTGCCTTCCGGTGTTTTCCGACGCGACGACATCATCTACGCCAGAACCGATGCAGAGTCTGCATCACTCCTTTGTTTCTGAACCTCGATTGTCGAGATCTTCAGTCTGTTTCCAAGAATGGTTGCACGCTTTTCCACTGATTGTGCGGAGTAATAGTTTGGGTGCATGATGGATTGGCCCCCATGCCGACTACCCCTTCTATTCGCTTTTGTACATTGAAGTGGATGAGAATGCATCGGTTCCCTCTTTCTATCGAAGCTAGGGGTGGCTTTATTTGTGGATACCTCTACCTTTGACTTTTTGTTCCCGGAGTGTTCTCTCGACGATCACGGACAACGACCTCTTGTTAGTGGTGTCGCGAGGATCTACACGATGCGAGAAGATTCAGATCGCCGCCCTTCTTCCCGGAACCGTGAGGCGGATCTCGAGGGCGAGATCCATTGTTAGTGGTGTCGAATTGTGGCGCCCCGCAAAACCACTACTAGAAAATCGCGTTGTTTTTGTGCATTGCATCATCATGACCGCATGCTCATGTCATCATGCCACCTTGCATTTGAGCATCGTCATGTCATCTTGCATGGTTTATCTAAAACTATATTTTGAAAAGTCTGGTTTTGTTTTCCAAACACCCCATCTTTTATTCAAACTACAAAACCCGGGCTTGTCCGGATTATTTTGCTTTGTCTACCAACGGTTTGCAAAAGCCCCGTTTCAAATAATAAAATGTTTCTTTTATTTTTTTAGGAGGCAGCCGCCAAAGCAAAGCCGGCCACCTCGATAAAATTCTACCTACCCAGATCTACCCTAACCTTTTCTACCAAAAACTCTAACCACTCTTATCCTACCCAGCCTTCCACCTCACCCCAGCCAATCCCTTCCTCCACATCACCACTTCCCCAACTCCTCCCACTCCCACGCCACATCAGCCACCTCAGGTGCCACCCGACCAACCGCACCCTCCCCCCCAGCTGCCACCTCTGGCCCCACCTAGCGGGCCCACCCTCTCCCTCACCCACTCGACCCAGAACACACCCACGCACGCCTCCCCCTGGCCCACCACGACCGCGCCCCCGCGACCCCATCGCGCCACCAACTCCTCTCCTCGCTGGTGCCGATGTAACCAACCGCCGCCAGGCCCTTCCCCGTCAGAGATCGCTTCTGCCAGCCGCCATGGGATCCTTCTGCTGGACCTCGTCGTCCTCCCTTCCCGTCGCCGTCGTCCTCCTCTTCTCGGCTGCCGTCATTCCGCCCACCCGAGGTCAAGGCTGCCCCCACTCCTGGCTGACTCCGTCTCGCCATTGCTCGTCCGCAAGCTCGCAAGACAAGGCCTCCACCTCCCCTTTTCCGCCATTGCTCGCTCATCCTCCGGCCCGTCGCCTCTCTTCAGACGCCAGCCCGAGCCCCGGCCCTCTCTCTCTCCGGCCGACCTCGCCGCCGCGTCAAGGTTTCACTGCGAAGCGAGCCTCGGCCGCTGCTGCTCGTGCCCTAAGCCTCGCCTCCATCGCCTCCTCGGCGTGTTTCATCCTCATGCGCCTCTCTCTACGCCACCAGTGCGCCGTGGCTGTTGTTCCCCGTCCAGCAGAGATCCCAGCAGCACCTCGCTGCCTTCCTTGCGTCCTCGTCTCGTGCGATCACGCATCGAGCTCCCTGCCTCCGTTCGTTCCCACCTCACGAGCCCCCTCCCTTAGCGCGACCCCGCCCCTCTTCGCCCTTCCTCGTGACCGCCGCCGCTTTCTTTTGTCTGTCCTCGTGTAGCGCTGTTGATGATCCCGTACAGTGTTGCTGCCCAACAACGGTTGTGATCTGCCGTTTGTGTTGCTGAAGCTTGAGAATAGTCACCCCCGCCACAACCTCAAGTGCTACAAGCTGGGCTACCCGGTGTGGTCAGGTGGATGTCAATCTGGTGATGTAGGGACGTTTGTTTCGAGACCTCGAGATGGTCAAGATAGATGAGACGAAGACACGGCTCGGCTACCCCGACTGTGTCATGTGGCCGCCAAAGTCCGAAATCTAAGGATCAAGAGGTGTCGACGACATGTACCGAACATCGCCTTCATGGACCCGAAGACCGATCCGTAGTGCCAAGGCCTTCGACATGGGACCGAAAAGATCTCCTTCCTAGTTTATCTGGACCTTCTGCACGGACATCAAGACCTCAGATCCGAAGACGCCGAGACCTGGGACGCCAAGATCTCCGTCGTGAAACGACCAGACCGACGACATGCCCCGACGACCCCGGTGCGACAAGTACTTCTTCCCGGGGCCGATGCCCGAGAACCCGGACGCCAAGATCATAGACACGGATCCGCCAAGTACTTCCTCGAGGACGCCAACATCTTCATCCCGAACGACAAGACCGATGACATGGCCCGACGACCACGGATTCGACAAGATCTTCGCGACGACAAGATCGACACCGACCAGGGCGGATCCGATGTGCCCCCGACGCCGAACCAAGTCCTTCTTCGCGGAACGCCAAGATCTACTCTGTTATCCGAGAACGATCCCGAGACCGAACCCCGATCCGACCACGAGGCCGACTCAACCCCTGAGCCCAAGTTCGCCGAACCCTAATGTGATTCCGTATCCGAGACCCCATTATTTTTATAATATGACATTATCAACCGATGCATACTAAATTGTTCATGCATGCATACCTGTCATGTGGTTTGGGGGCCTTCTGCCGATTCACTTCATAATTAAATATGGGGCCATATGCGGACAAATCTAGCCATATATTGGTCCCATTTAAATTTGTGTAGCGAACCGGTGATATAATTTTGCCTTGTTAAGACAACATTTAACTTGCAGGGTATCTAAATAACATGAACCTATTAATTAGTTGTCGGGACCCTGGTTCCGCTTAATATTGCCTAATTGCATCGCATCCTTTGCCATGTCATACATCATACATGCATCATGCCCGATCTTCTGCCGTAGTATTAAATAGTGCATTCGGTGTTTCTCCTAGTGATTTGCTTCTTCGCGGATAAGGCCGTTGAGTTGATGCGAGCTTCGTCCCGATCTTCGGATGAACCTTCGGCTATGCTTTCAGGCGAGCATCTCCCCCTTTCTACCTATCTTACTTTTATAGCTTTTACTCCCTCCTTTTGATCTATTGCTATCTGTGTTGCGATGCTCTAGTTTTCGTGCCCGTGATATCCCTTGCAGCCTTATATTGCCTTGGACACATCCTATTACCCGTTGTTTGGTAGATAGTGGGACTTGCGCGTCGTAGTCGCTGGCGCAAGTGCTGTTGTGTGCCGTCAAGTACCACAGTGGTTGGAGTATTGCCGCATGTTTATGTTGGAGATGATCATGGCTTTAATTACTGTTTAACAACTAAAATTGAAGTAGGTAATGCAGAGGCACCGGTGGGTGATAGACAATATTTGATTTCCGACCGCTCACTGGTGTCCCATAGGACCCCGAGTTCTTGACACCTGTTCCGAGATCGAGCGCGCTAACCACATGTGGGATGTGTGGGCACCCCATCGATTAGTACCTGATTTCAAAGTATTGTACTGGGGGCCACAACTAGTTTGAGGTTTTATTTACTATTTTGTACTTATGCCATGCTTTACTGCTTTATTTAAATTGTGCGATGTACTGCACCTGTACTGTTTAGGATCGGGACACGTTTTTGCTATATCGACAAGCCTACCATCTTTCGGTTCCCGTCGTTTCTGCCGCCCACCCAAACCACGAGTCCGTCTCGAGACCGCCGACTTCGCTATGGTAGACTTAGTGGGGTGGCCCCCATGTACTTGCTTTGGGTCTGGGAAACGTCATGACTTAGGCCCCATCGACATACCGATGGGTGTATGTTAATTGATCTGGCAAAAAGGGTCGAAGTGCGTGTGGATACTTTGGTGCACCCCTGCAGGGTTAAATCTTTTCGAAAAGCCGTGTCCGCGGTTATGGACAACTTGGAGCACAGTTCTCGATCATAGACAACTATAACTAAAGTTTACTGTTATAATTTGACTTGTATCCGATGTGACTAGTAATCAGCTCAACTACAACGGAATGGCTAAATAAAAGTACCAACAACTGCTGGGTTTTGGGATATCTCATGCTAATTGTATTTGACTAGTAAGTGTCGCAACTACAACGGAATGGTTAAATAAAACTGCCCACTGCTTATTTTATCAGGATGACTATCTATATTGACTAGTAATTGCCGCAACTATAATGGAATGAATAAAACTGCCAACTGTGTGAGTTCCTCGGTTGACTTCCTCGTTTGGTCTCGAGGGGGAAATACCAGGAGGGGTATGTTTGGTGGTAGCATCAGGTTGGTTCCGAATAGGTTTTTTTCTTATCCCTCTCTGATAGCCAACAGTTGTATCGAGTCTCTATAGGTTGTTTAGTGCATGCAACGCTGCCGCTTTAGTCCACCATACCTATGTAGGCGAGGACCGCCGAATTCTAGTCTCGCTGCACCGCCTCGATCGACCGCTCTCTTTTTACTTTGCCCTTTGTCGGCACCCCTTTTTGTTTAAGCAGGTTTGAGATCGACGTCGTTAGCAGGGTTATCCTTCCGGCTTGGCCTGGGCAGGGTTATGGACGCCATTGGTTATTCTTCAGGGCTCTTAGCCCCATTTGCCTCTTGTCTGTAGTCAGACGCTCTACCGTTTTCAAGGTGATTTGGATCTTTGTACTGTATATCTGTATTCTTGACTCATGGAGTCGTTGTTGTATATATCTGTTCTGTGGGTTCCATCGTGAAATATTGTGTAATGGTATTCCTTCGTTTTATCCACCCGCACGCAAGTGCCTGGTGGGCACCTTTGAATCGTTTCTATGCGGGTTTGGCGGGAATCGCTAAAACTTGCATAGGGCCGATTCTGAGGGTGTTACACGGAAGAATCCCCATATCAAAATGACAAGGCAAGGAGACAACGAGCATCTCAGCATTGTTCTTATTTACCATGGGAATATGGTGCTTTTTCCTCTCTTTCCTCTTTTCATACTATCTCTTTTTTTCTCTTTTTTTCTCAATATAGGACTCTCTTTTTTATAAGAAGAATGCTTCATAGACAGCTCATTATGGTTACGCTGCAGGTTTCCACCATGTCAGCATGGATTAGACCAATGACCAAAGCGCTTTCTAACACATATACATAACTCCATGGACTTGCAAGCTCCCCTTTCATTTCACACCGACGACATCCATATACAAAAGAGCATGATATTAACTAGGTACAAGTACCAAGTGCAATGTTGAAAGCGTTCCCCATGAAAGCATGGTTCTGCTAATTCCAAACAAATAAGTGCAAGCATATACAACATAGAAGACACAATGGTTCAAGTTTATTAAGGGCAAGTAAAGTAAAGTGTGCCATCAAGTTCGTGAGAGCTTTAATCACTAGTTTTCTCATAACAAGTTTAATTTGGAAGGTAAACAAAAGCATGAATATACTTGGAATAGCATAAGCTAGTAGGTAGGTATGGTGGACTCTTTGGAATAACTTGGTTTAGGGAGTTGGATGCATGAGTGGAACTCATACTTGGTTGTGGAGGCTAGCAAAAGACTGGGAGCGACAAACTAAGAGAGCAATAATGGCCATAATCATGCAGAGCGACAAAACATCATTGATCAAAGCATAAAGTGATACTACAAGTTGAAAACTAAAGGATCATAAAGGCTATGGTGACTTGTGATAGTCATAACATGGTGTGAGCATGTGCCAAGTCAACCCAAATAAAGCATCAAAGGACAATACCACTATACTATGCTTTAATATGCTAAAACAACGCATGATTCATCCAAGGCACATTAAGAAATCTCAATTGTTTATAACAAGTCATGCTACAGCAAAGAATACTAAGCATAAAGCCAAAACAATATCAAGCATGTTATGACAAAGCATGGGCCACAGTCAAAAACAAGCTCTCTTTACCACATGAGTATGAACTTTCCTACTCTTTTCCAAACCAAACCAAACCAAACCAAACCATTTGCAAACCAATGTATGAAAGAGGGGGTCCAACCAATTTATTCAGAAAACTAAGCAAACCAAGAAAACTAAAAACCAAAACAAAAATGAAGAAGAAGACGCTCCAAGAACAACACAACTGTGCATGAAACAATAAAAATGAAGCGTTTGGAAGAAACCTGGAATTTTTATTGATGAAGAAGGGGATGCCTTGGGCATCCCCAAGCTTTGATGCTTGTACTTCTTGGATATTTCTTGGGGTGACACGCGTGGCATCCCCAAGCTTGATATTTAGTCCATCCTTCATCTCATTACTCATTCCTTCCATACACCTGAAAAGTTTCCTTCATACAAAACTTCACACAATCTCATTAGCAACATTAGTGCACTTAAGATAAATAAGTCTTAAGGTTCAGTTCTAACACCAAATAAACTTCCATTAGAACACTAGCTACTGTAGCACTTCCTTCAAAAAGCTCAATTCCTCAAAAGAACTCAAAAAGGAACCAACAAGAAGCAAATGCAGAAAATGGCAGAAATCTGTCAAAACAGACCAGCAAGTAAAGACGAATTTTTCGAAGACCTTCTGTTGCTCAAATCAAAAGGTGTTGAACTAACGAAAGTTAGATAACAACCTGGGTCAGAATCACAAACAATTACAGCTCAATCCGACATACAGATCTCTCTCACGAATTTTTACGGTGAAGCACAAAAATCTGTTTCGGGACAGCAACTTTCCCAATCATTACTTCTCTCTCATTAGAGGTTACTCTTGGCACAAAAAGCAAATAAAAAGGATAAGGAGCGGTTATTACAGAGGTAATAACTTCCAAGACTCATCTAAAACTTTTGGGTTATCTCCCAATAAGTACTTTTCTTTAACACCTTTAAGTTAGGCATAAGAAGCAAAGAAAGAATCAAGTGTTCTCAAATGGAGAAGCATTAAAACCAAATTTTGATTTCATAGGGGAAGCAAAAGAAATCTTTTCTCTCTTTTTAGGGAAGTGTTCTATACCTTTCTTGAGTGGGAGTTGATATTTAATGGTTCCTTCTTTCATATCAATGATGGCACCAACAGTTCTAAGAAAAGGTCTTCCCAAAGTAATAGGACAAGAAGCATTGTATTCAACATCCAAAACATAGAAATCAACGGGGAAATAGGAATTGTTAACCATAATTAAGAAAATCATTAAGACTCCCCATGAGTTTATTTTTAGCATTATCATCAAGTGGGACATTCAAATAACAATCTTCAAGAGGAGGCAAATCAGGCATATCATAAATCCTTCTAGGCATAATAGAAACACTACTATCAAGATCACATAAAGCTTTGAAATCAAAGTCATTCACTTTCATATTAATGATGGGTTCCCAACCATCTTCTTGTTTAATAGGAATAGAAGCTTTATGTTTCATCTTTTCTTCTTTAATATTTATGAGAGCATCAGTAATGTGTTTTGTAAAAGCCATGTTCATAGTACTAGCATTAGGACTTTTAGCAAGCTTTTGTAGGAACTTAATAACTTCAGAGATATTACAACCATCAAGATCAAAATCAAATTTATCATCTAAAGTAGTAGAACTATTACTAGCCTTAACACTTGTGGTGGTGATAGTAGAAACACTAATGTTTCTAGCAATTTCATCTTCTCTTTCCCATTTAGCATGCAATTCAGCTAATAGTCTAACATTTTCATCAATTCTTACTTGTATGGCATTAGTAGCTGCAAAGGGATTCTCATTAGTTTCAGGTTTAGCAGCCATTTTATTAATCAATGAAGATTGAGCTTTAGACAATGATGATATATTTCTTTCAGCATTAGAGAGTTTCAATTGTAAACTAGGAATTTCCCTATTTAGACTCTCAAGTTGATGGCTAATGTTCTTCAAGATGATAGATTGTTCCTCCATAGTTTTAGTGAATAGTTTATTTTGCTCATATTGCATTTGCATGAAGTTTTTAGTGGCTCTTTCAACTTCTAAAATTCTTCCTTCACTAGGTAATCCAGGTTTACCATTATAGCCATAAGTATTATTAGGAGGGTAGGGCCTATAATTGTTATCACCATAAGCATTGTTGCCAAAATTGTTATTTCTTATGAAGTTCACATCAACTTGCTCTTCTTGAGCAACCAAAGAAGACAAAGGAACATTATTTGGATCAATATGGGCTTTCCCATTAACAAGCATAGACATAATAATATCAATCTTATCACTCAAGGAGGAGGTTTCCTCAACAGAATTTACCTTCTTACCTTGTGGAGCTCTCTCAGTATGCCATTCAGAATAATTAACCATCATATTGTCCAGAAGTTTTGTTGCAGCACTGTTGGGGGGATACCCCCGGGTAGGGTCACTCTGGGGTATAAAGGCCGAGTTAGCCGAGGTTCGGCAAGCTCAAAGCGGATGCTGACCGGGTCACCTCAAGGCAGGCCGGATCACGGAGTAACCCGGACCAGGGGGTCGCCTAACATTATATCAGCCGACTTGAGGAGTAAGTCGAAAGTGCTTGTCTAACTTGTATGTAGGAACAGATGTGGCCGGATCTGCCATGATCCGGGTCCCGTTTAGCTTCTGGGAGAAGGAAGGAATCTCTCTGGTCAAAAAGAAGGCCCGGTACGCACTGCATGAGCGAAGCAAGCAAAGGCAGGACCACCGGGTCATGGCCGAGAAGGGTGACGACGCCCGTGTCGGCTGATGCAGGCGCCGCAGAGGCTCACGTAGCTAAAGCATGTATGACGCAGGGGAAAAGCACCCCGGTCGGGTTACCACTTTGAGAGGAGGCATATTTTAGGAATATGCCTCCACGTATGCCCTAGGCAGATACCAAGCCCCCTCTATATAAGGGGGGCTAGGGTTTCAGTAGAAGGGGTTGGGTTTTTCTTCGATACTGATTTTGCTGAGGTTCTAGTAGTGAACTGTAGTTGAGAGTAAGAGAGCTTCTTCTTCCTCCTCTCGCCAATACAGTTCTAGGAGCACTAGTAAACTTGAAAGGAATACAATCTTCTGTGTGGAGAATCACTCCACTATCCCTCCCTGTATTACCCTAGCGTGTATTAGTCCCCACCTTTAGCCTATCCATGGCATCTGCCGTGACACCACCACGACAAGCACCCAAAGTGATGGTCATAAAGGTACCTCCAGCAGAAGAATCCAATAGATTCCTTGAAGAATAGTTCAATCCTGCATAAAAAGTTTGGATGATCATATAAGCAGTCAGTCCATGAGTGGAACAATTCTTTACCAAAGATTTCATTCTTTCCCAAGCTTGAGCAACATGCTCATTATCAAGTTGTTTAAACTTCATTATTTCACTTCTCATGGATATAATCTTAGCAGGAGGATAGTATTTTCCAATAAAAGCATCTTTGCATTTAGTCCAAGAATCAATACTATTCCTAGTTAAGGAATTCAACCATTCTTTAGCTTTTCCTCTCAAAGAGAAAGGAAACTATTTTACCTTAATAATATCACCATCTATATCCCTATGCTTTTGCATCTCACAAAGTTCAACAAAGTTATTTAGATGGGAAGCAGCATCTTCATTACCAATACCAGAAAATTGTTCTCTCATAACAAGATTGAGCAAAGCAGGTTTTATCTCAAAGAAAGTATTTTCAGCCACAGGTGGAGCAATAGGTGTGCTCATAAAATCATTGGTGTTGGTTCTAGTGAAGTCACACAACTTAGTGTTTTCAAGAGTAGTCATTTTTTTGGATTTTCAAATAAGAAAGAAAACTAGCAAAACTAATTTTTTTTGTGTTTTTTTTGAAGAACAAAACAAGCAAACAAAGCAAAAATAAACTAAGCAAAACAAAAACAACAAAGTAAAGAGATTGGTTATGAGGACTCCCTTGTGAAGATGTCCTTGACTCCTCGGCCACTGAGGAAAAATGCTTGATGGCTCAATGCACGGCCGGAAAAAATGCTTGATGGCGGTGTTGATGTAGAGCCTGCTTGGAACCCCAAGAGGAAGGTATGATGACCACAGCAGCAAGTTTCCTCGCTTATGAAACCAAGGTTTAATCGAACCAAGAGGAGCAAGGAAAGACCCCAAAGGTGTTACTAATGAAGCTTAAGGTATGCACTACCGGCTAGTAGCAACGTGGAGACCTGCACAACACAACCATAGATCTTTGTCCCCAACTTGCGATGAGGTTGTCAATCTCACCGTGTTTTGCGGAAAACAAAGGATTAAACGTATCGAATGGAAAGAAGTAAAAGTTTGCAGAACTTAACTTTATAGTTAAACTTAGATTTAACACTTTAACTTAGAACTATACTACTTGTTAGTGGTAGTTTGCGAGTACTTAAAGAGTACTCATGGCTTTTGTCCCTGGCTATTCTCATGGCCAGACTATGAAGGAGACTACCAAGATGATGGCTAGTAGGACGGCCATGATAACTAGGACTATTTGCCTTCGTCAGCATTGCCTGTGCCCTTGAAGATGGACCCCACCACTACGTTTATCTTTTATTTCCGCTGCTTGTTGTACTAAGACTGGATCATGAGATCCTTATTTGTGTAAGACCTTATGTATGGTTTGTAATGGATGATGTACTGTGATATCCAATCCGTTATGTCTCGCACAAATGGTAATCCTGGGATTGCGAGGTATGGCATAACGGGCATCTGGGATTAAAAATCCGGGTGTTGACAAGTTTGTATCAGAGTCATCCTAACCATAGGAGACCCTAGTTAGAATGGACGTCCGAGCAAAAACTTAGTTTCAAAACCAAAGTGAGTATTTACGAAAAACTATCTCCTCTCTTATCCTTGGGAATTCATTCTTTCTCAAAAATTCATGGTCCTCAAAATTCTTACATTACTACTTAAAATTTGACACACTTGATCACTTCACTAATTTCCTCATCCTGAATTCTTGTAGATGGAGACTCAGTTCAGCAAGTTCTACCAGTTGGGAAATGGAGGTCAGCTGATCTTCGAGAGGGATCTGGATTCACTGTCGGAGTTATTGGGACGTCCACATCCGGAGTTTCTTGGAGCTCAACTTCCAGTACCCCCAGGGGAGACCTAAAGTGGCTAGTCACCGTGGACCTTAGAGGAAGCATCGAAGCACCAACTTCTAGGAGAATTCAGTTCTCCGTGAGAGAGAACAACTGGCTAGATGGATTAGCCAGGGTAATTCATGAAGCTCTCGCACGTCTATGTGCCCTCAGCGTCAACCAACTCCAGGGAACCCGTATTACCCACTATGCAAGACGTGACTTCATGGGAATGCCGATGGAGATGCCAAGTCACCCAGAGTTGAGGCGTCAAGTGGCGAATCTTGACTTCTTGCTACACGACAGACAGCAGGAACTGGACAATGCTAGGGAGTTAGCCAACCAGAACCGTGCCATTGCTGACCAGAAGGCCCAGACTTTCGCACTGCTCATCCAGGATCGCCAGTCTTTTTGCCGCTAGCGTGACAAGAAGGATCGCACCATCGCCCGTCTTCGCAAGAAGGTGGCCGACCTCAATAAGACCGTCAAGGAGCAAGAAGCTCAGCTTGCCGCAAAGGAAGAAGAAGATGAGGGTGAAGACATCCAGGGAGTCATGGATTCTTACCTCAGCAATGATGATGACTTTGTGGAGGAGGATGCCGTGGACTTCTACACTGACGATGAGGACTCCGACTTCATCGACGATGAGTAGATGCACTAGAGCACTGTCGTAGCATGAGATGTATCGGTCCCACTATATCGTAGCTTGCAGAATGGTTCTTCAAACCATCTGTTTTCCTTTGTTTGTTGTGGTGTGTGATGTATCGTGTGCTTGCTTGCATGAATGAAATGGAGTTAGTTGAAAAACCTGAGTCTAACTCAAAGTTTTAGATTTGAAACCAAAACCATGAACCTTAGAATTTCCCTCTTACCCCTGTATCTACCTCAATCTTCAGATGACTCGTGGAAACCAAGGAGGGAGCAGCTCGTCGCAAGACCCAATGCTAGAGATCTTGCAAAATCTCATCACAGACCGTGAAGCAAGAAGGGCAGAGCGCCAAGCCAACTTAGCAACACTACAACAGATCACCCAGATGGCTCTCAACAACCAAGGGCATGGAAATCAGGATCATCAAGGATCCAAGCTGAAAAACTTCCAGAATACAAATCCCCCAATCTTTAGCATGTCAGAAAACCCATTAGATGCTGATGACTAGTTGCATACGATGGAGAATAACTTGGAGGTAGCCAGAGTTGATGACAACGAGAAAGTTCTCTTCGCCACCCACTATCTGGCGGGAGATGCAAGAGCGTGGTGGGACAGTATCCGCCTGATGAACCAGGGTCAAGCTATGACATGGGAAGCGTTCAAAGTCAAGTTCAGCCGCACCCACGTGCCGCAGGGTCTAGTCAACCGAATGAGAGATGAGTTCCACGAATTGAAGCAAGGAAGAATGATGGTAGGAGTACCGATGATTCTGTCACTTGCCATATATGCACTGATGAGATCAACTGGAGGCCAAGAAGAAGGAGAGATTCTTGAGCGGACCGCATGATGAGATGCGATCGTCTCCAACATCCATTTTCAGGATCTCGAAGAGCTAGTCGACTCGCCATTCAAATGGAAGGGAAGATTAATCGCAAAACGACAACCGCAAGCGTCAGATGATGCAAAGAGATCCAGCCGGTCACCGTAAGTCGCCCCAACCCTCACCAGGATATGCACCAAGGAACAATCAATTTCAATGTCTCGCCTAAGCTACCCCAAATCAGAAGCGAAGTAACGTGAAGTCCGGAGGAAACAATCACAACTCTGGCAATGCCAACAATTTCAACCGTGCACCTTGATGGCTCAATGCACGGCGCCCAGAAAAATGCTTGATGGAGGTGTTGATGTAGAGCTTGTTGGGAACCCCAAGAGGAAGGTATGATGAGCACAACAGCAAGTTTCCCTCAGTTATGAAACCAAGGTTTAATCGAACCAGTAGGAGCAAGGAAACACCCCAAAGGTGTTACTAGCTGAGCTTTGGCAGGGCGCACTACCGGTGCTAGTAGCAACGTGGAGACCTGCACAACACAACCACAGAATTTGTCCCCAACTTGCGATGAGGTTGTCAATCTCACCGTGTTTTGCGGAAAACAAAGGATTAAACGTATCGAATGGAAAGAAGTAAAAGTTTGCAAAAAGTAAACACAAAGCAGTAAACAGATGTAGATTGTATGTAAAGAAAAAGGACCGGGATCCATAGTTCACTAGAGGTGGCTCTCCTTAGATAGATAACATGCTGGGTGAACAAATTACAGCAGGGCAATTGACAAACACCGAGAAAGCAATACATGCATATACTAATCATCTTGACTCCTTTGAGACTTGATTGGGCATTACAACATTATACATAGACCGCCATCCAACTACATCTATGACTAACAATCCACCTTCAGGTTATCATCCGAACCCCCTCCAGTATTAAGTTGCAAGCAATGATTATTGCTTCTGAACTACGTGTAAAGTAAACAATACGATTGTTCTATGAACAAAGGATTGTTGTTTTCTCCCTAGTAGCAACAACACATCTAGTACCTTAGAGATTTCTGTCACTTCCCCGGATTACCAAAGGCATGAACCCACTATCGAGCATAAATACTAACTCTTGGAGTTGCTAGCATCTACTTGGCCAAGATAGCTAATAACAACGGAAAGCATGCAAGATCACAAATAACAAAGACATGATAGAATCAATAATCAATCTGAAATAGCATCTCAATATCCATCAGATCCCCGCAAACACAACATGCAGAATTACAAATAGATGATCTTGATCATGAACGGAGCTCACAAGATCTAAACATGAAAGCACAAAGGAGGAGAACCAGCCATCTAGGTACTACATGGATCCGTAGTCCAAGGATGAACTACTCACGCATCACACCTGAGGCTTGCATGGTGATGAAGAAGGCCTCTAGGGTGAATTCCCCTCTCCGGCATGGTGCCGGGAAGAGCTTCAGATCCCTCTCGATCTAGGGATGGAGATGACGGCGGCTACAGACTCTTTTGTGGATTTTTGATCGGGTCCTTAGGGTTTTCGTCCCGAGGGCAATATATAGGCGGAAGGAGAGGCCGAGGGGGTGCCGGGAGCGGCCACACCACCCCCTGGCGCGGGCCAGGCCTGGCTGCACGGCCAGGTGGTGTGGTGGCTCCATGGCCCTTCTCCGTCTCGTATTCTGGCACTTGATCACTTCCGAAAAAATAGGCACTTTGGCTTTTGTCCCGTCCAATTCCGAGAATATTCATTTTCTGACTTTCCTGGAACCAAAAACAGCGGAAAAGCAGTACCGCACTTTGTGGCTCTTGTTAATAGGTTAGTCCAAGAAATCATATGAAAATACTCCAAAGTTGGAACAAAACACAAGAAAGTGGATAAAACCAAGCATGGAACATTAAAAATTATAGATACATCTGAAATGTATCAACATCCGCAAACTTAACTCCTACTCGTCCTCGAGTAGGTAAGTGATAAAAAGAAAGAATAATTTTTGAGGTGACATGCACCATCAAAGACTTGATCTAAGTATTTATAAAACATTCGAAGCTGGGATCATAGTACTTCAATAATAACATGAAAGACAAAGTTCTAGCAATAAGCAAACAAACTATGATGCAACATGAAAAGGCACAAACAAAAGATTCATGAATAACAATGCTTTGCAAGACGTTTGTTTGTTTCACATAAAGAAAACATAGCATAATAGTATTCATCTTGTCCCTCAATAGAGTAGCAAATATAAATGCATAGGACACCTTCAAAGTTCATAAGAGTGACTAGATACAATAGTTTAAAACAAGCAATATCAAGATATGCATCAATCAACTAGTCTTGGGACAATGCACATAGAACTAAGAATGGCCACTATGCTCTCAAAGTAGGTGCATAAATGTAGAAGGTGGAGACTCAATATAATGGTAGAAGAAATGCCTTCATAGAAGGAAGTAGGGATTCAAGTCTCATAAAGATCTTCCAAAAATTGTGGTACTTATAGCTTTCAACTCTCTTTGCCCCTATCATAAGCATCTTGAAGTGATCAAGGTTAAAGTGAACAAACTATGGTGTACATGCTTGACGAAGTATAAGTCAGAAATCTCATGTCCCTTGTATACGAGGGCCGCTCCTCATGCTACTCAAGTTTATTCACCGGTAAGTTCTTGTCATTGTAAGTACATGTGTATCATTGAGAACAGCCAACGGGGTACCCCTTGCCCGATGATACGGAAGAATCCCCATATCAAAATGACAAGGCAAGCAGACAACGAGCATCTCAGCATTCTTCTTATTTACCATGGGAATATGGTGCTTTTTCCTCTCTTTCCTCTTTTCATACTATCTCTTTTTTTTCTCTTTTTTTTCTCAATATAGGACTCTCTTTTTTATAAGAAGAATGCTTCATAGACAGCTCATTATGGTTACGCTGCAGGTTTCCACCATGTCAGCATGGATTAGACCAATGCCCGTGCGTTTCTCTAACACATATACATAACTCCATGGACTTACAAGCTCCCCTTTCATTTCACACCGACGACATCCATATACAAAAGAGCATGATATTAACTAGGTACAAGTACCAAGTGCAATATTGAAAGCGTTCCCCATGAAAGCATGGTTCTGCTAATTCCCAACAAATAAGTGCAAGCATATACAACATAGAAGACACAATGGTTCAAGTTTATTAAGGGCAAGTAAAGTAAAGTGTGCCATCAAGTTCGTGAGAGCTTTAATCACTAGTTTTCTCATAACAAGTTTAATTTGGAAGGTAAACAAAAGCATGAATATACTTGGAATAGCATAAGCTAGTAGGTAGGTATGGTGGACTCTTTGGAATAACTTGGTTTAGGGAGTTGGATGCATGAGTGGAACTCATACTTGGTTGTGGACGCTAGCAAAAGACTGGGAGCGACAAAACTAAGAGAGCAATAATGGCCATAATCATGCAGAGCGACAAAACATCATTGATCAAAGCATAAAGTGATACTACAAGTTGAAAACTAAAGGATCATAAAGGCTATGGTGACTTGTGATAGTCATAACATGGTGTGAGCATGTGCCAAGTCAACCCAAATAAAGCATCAAAGGACAATACCACTATACTATGCTTTAATATGCTAAAACAACACATGATTCATCCAAGGCACATTAAGAAATCTCAATTGTTTATAACAAGTCATGCTACAGCAAAGAATACTAAGCATAAATCCAAAACAATATCAAGCATGGCATGACAAAGCATGGGCCACAGTCAAAAACAAGCTCTCTTTACCACATGAGTATGAACTTTCCTACTCTTTTCCAAACCAAACCAAACCATTTGCAAACCAATGTATGAAAGAGGGGGTCCAACCAATTTATTCAGAAAACTAAGCAAACCAAGAAAACTAAAAACCAAAACAAAAATGAAGAATAAGACGCTCCAAGAACAACACAACTGTGCATGAAACAATAAAAATGAAGCGTTTGGAAGAAACCTGGAATTTTTATTGATGAAGAAGGGGATGCCTTGGGCATCCCCAAGCTTTTATGCTTGTACTTCTTGGATATTTCTTGGGGTGACACGCGTGGCATCTCCAAGCTTGAGATTTAGTCCATCCTTCATCTCATTACTCATTCCTTCCATACACCTGAAAAGTTTCCTTCATACAAAACTTCACACAATCTCATTAGCAACATTAGTGCACTTAAGATAAATAAGTCTTAAGGTTCAGTTCTAACACCAAATAAACTTCCATTAGAACACTAGCTACTGTAGCACTTCCTTCAAAAAGCTCAATTCCTCAAAAGAACTCAAAAAGGAACCAACAAGAAGCAAATGCAGAAAATGGCAGAAATCTGTCAAAACAGACCAGCAGGTAAAGACGAATTTTTCGAAGACCTTCTGTTGCTCAAATCAAAAGGTGTTGAACTAACGAAAGTTAGGTAACAACCTGGGTCAGAATCACAAACAATTACAGCTCAATCCGACATACAGATCTCTCTCACGAATTTTTACGGTGAAGCACAAAAATCTGTTTCGGGACAGCAACTTTCCCAATCATTACTTCTCTCTCATTAGAGGTTACTCTTGGCACAAAAAGCAAATAAAAAGGATAAGGAGCGGTTATTACAGAGGTAATAACTTCCAAGACTCATCTAAAACTTTTGGGTTATCTCCCAATAAGTACTTTTCTTTAACACCTTTAAGTTAGGCATAAGAAGCAAAGAAAGAATCAAGTGTTCTCAAATGGAGAAGCATTAAAACCAAATTTTGATTTCATAGGGGAAGCAAAAGAAATCTTTTCTCTCTTTTTAGGGAAGTGTTCTATACCTTTCTTGAGTGGGAGTTGATATTTAATGGTTCCTTCTTTCATATCAATGATGGCACCAACAGTTCTAAGAAAAGGTCTTCCCAAAGTAATAGGACAAGAAGCATTGTATTCAACATCCAAAACATAGAAATCAACGGGGAAATAGGAATTGTTAACCATAATTAAGAACATCATTAAGACTCCCCATGAGTTTATTTTTAGCATTATCATCAAGTGGGACATTCAAATAACAATCTTCAAGAGGAGGCAAATCAGGCATATTATAAATCCTTCTAGGCATAATAGAAACACTACTATCAAGATCACATAAAGCTTTGAAATCAAAGTCATTCACTTTCATATTAATGATGGGTTCCCAACCATCTTCTTGTTTAATAGGAATAGAAGCTTTATGTTTCATCTTTTCTTCTTTAATATTTATGAGAGCATCAGTAATGTGTTTTGTAAAAGCCATGTTCATAGTACTAGCATTAGGACTTTTAGCAAGCTTTTGTAGGAATTTAATAACTTCAGAGATATTACAACCATCAAGATCAAAATCAAATTTATCATCTAAAGTAGTAGAACTATTACTAGCCTTAACACTTGTGGTGGTGATAGTAGAAACACTAATGTTTCTAGCAATTTCATCTTCTCTTTCCCATTTAGCATGCAATTCAGCTAATAGTCTAACATTTTCAATTCTTACTTGTATGGCATTAGTAGCTGCAAAGGGATTCTCATTAGTTTCAGGTTTAGCAGCCATTTTATTAATCAATGAAGATTGAGCTTTAGACAATGATGATATATTTCTTTCAGCATTAGAGAGTTTCAATTGTAAACTAGGAATTTCCCTATTTAGACTCTCAAGTTGATGGCTAATGTTCTTCAAGATGATAGATTGTTCCTCCATAGTTTTAGTGAATAGTTTATTTTGCTCATATTGCATTTGCATGAAGTTTTTAGTGGCTCTTTCAACTTCTAAAATTCTTCCTTCACTAGGTAATCCAGGTTTACCATTATAGCCATAAGTATTATTAGGAGGGTAGGGCCTATAATTGTTATCACCATAAGCATTGTTGCCAAAATTGTTATTTGTTATGAAGTTCACATCAACTTGCTCTTCTTGAGCAACCAAAGAAGACAAAGGAACATTATTTGGATCAATATGGGCTTTCCCATTAACAAGCATAGACATAATAATATCAATCTTATCACTCAAGGAGGAGGTTTCCTCAACAGAATTTACCTTCTTACCTTGTGGAGCTCTCTCAGTATGCCACTCAGAATAATTAACCATCATATTGTCCAGAAGTTTTGTTGCAGCACTGTTGGGGGGATACCCTCTGGTAGGGTCACTCTGGGGTATAAAGGTCGAGTTAGCCGAGGTTCGGCAAGCTCAAAGCGGATGCTGACCGGGTCACCTCAAGGCAGGCCGGATCACAGACTAACCCGGACCAGGGGGGTCGCCTAACATTATATCAGCCGACTTGAGGAGTAAGTCGGAAGTGCTTGTCTAACTTGTATGTAGGAACAGATGTGGCCGGATCTGCCATGATCCGGGTCCCGTTTAGCTTCTGGGAGAAGGAAGGAATCTCTCTGGTCAAAAAGAAGGCCCGGTACGCACTGCATGAGCGAAGCAAGCAAGGGCAGGACCACCGGGTCATGGCCGAGAAGGGTGACGAAGCCCGTGTCGGCTGACGCAGGCGCAGCAGAGGCTCACGTAGCTAAATCATGTATGACGCGGGGGAAAAGCACCCCGGTCGGGTTACCACTTTGAGAGGAGGCATATTTTTAGGAATATGCCTCCACGTATGCCCTAGGCAGAGACCAAGCCCCCTCTATATAAGGGGGGCTAGGGTTTCAGTAGAAGGGGTTGGGTTTTTCTTCGATACTGATTTTGCTGAGGTTCTAGGAGTGAACTGTAGTTGAGAGTAAGAGAGCTTCTTCTTCCTCCTCTCGCCAATACAGCTCTAGGAGCACTAGTAAACTTGAAAGGAATACAATCTTCTGTGTGGAGAATCACTCCACTATCCCTCCCTGGATTACCCTAGCGTGTATTAGTTCCCACCTTTAGCCTATCCATGGCATCTGCCGTGACACCACCACGACAAGCACCCAAAGTGATGGTCATAAAGGTACCTCCAGCAGCAGAATCCAATAGATTCCTTGAAGAATAGTTCCATCCTGCATAAAAAGTTTGGATGACCATATAAGCAGTCAGTCCATGAGTGGGACAATTCTTTACCAAAGATTTCATTCTTTCCCAAGCTTGAGCAACATGCTCATTATCAAGTTGTTTAAACTTCATTATTTCACTTCTCATGGATATAATCTTAGCAGGAGGATAGTATTTTCCAATAAAAGCATCTTTGCATTTAGTCCAAGAATCAATACTATTCCTAGTTAAGGAATTCAACCATTCTTTAGCTTTTCCTCTCAAAGAGAAAGGAAACTATTTTACCTTAATAATATCACCATCTATATCCCTATGCTTTTGCATCTCACAAAGTTCAACAAAGTTATTTAGATGGGAAGCAGCATCTTCATTACCAATACCAGAAAATTGTTCTCTCATAACAAGATTGAGCAAAGCAGGTTTTATCTCAAAGTAAGTATTTTCAGCCACAGGTGGAGCAATAGGTGTGCTCATAAAATCATTGGTGTTGGTTCTAGTGAAGTCACACAGCTTAGTGTTTTCAAGAGTAGTCATTTTTTTGGATTTTCAAATAAGAAAGAAAACTAGCAAAACTAATTTTTTTTGTGTTTTTTTTGAAGAACAAAACAAGCAAACAAAGCAAAAATAAACTAAGCAAAACAAAAACAACAAAGTAAAGAGATTGGTTATGAGGGACTCCCCTTGTGAAGATGTCCTTGACTCCTCGGCCACGGCGCCAGAAAAATGCTTGATGGCTCAATGCACGGCGCCTAGAAAAATGCTTGATGGCGGTGTTGATGTAGAGCTCGTTCGGAACCCCAAGAGGAAGGTATGATGACCACAGCAGCAAGTTTCCCTCAGTTATGAAACCAAGGTTTAATCGAACCAGTAGGAGCAAGGAAAGACCCCAAAGGTGTTACTAGCTGAGCTTTGTAGGCGACTACCGGTGCTAGTAGCAACGTGAGACTGCACAACACAACCATAGATCTTTGTCCCCAACTTGCGATGAGGTTGTCAATCTCACCGTGTTTTATGGAAAACAAAGGATTAAACGTGTCGAATGGAAAGAAGTAAAGTTTGCGTAAAGTAAACACAAAGCGATAAACAATTGTAGATTGTATGTAAAGAAAAGGACTCGGCTCCATAGTTCACTAGAGGTGGCTCTCCTTAGATAGATAACATGCTGGGTGAACAAATTACAGCGGGGCAATTGACAAACACCGAGAAAGCAATACATGCATATACTAATCATCTTGACTCCTTTGAGACTTGATTGGGCATTACAACATTATACATAGACCGCCATCCAACTGCATCTATGACTAATAATCCACCTTCAGGTTATCATCCGAACCTCCTCCAGTATTAAGTTGCAAGCAACAGATTATTTCTTTATGAACTGCGTGTAAAGTAAACAATACGATTGTTCTATGAACAAAGGATTGTTGTTTTCTCCCTTGTAGCAACAACACATCTAGTACCTTAGAGATTTCTGTCACTTCCCCAGATTATCAGAGGCATGAACCCACTATCGAGCATAAATACTAACTCCTGGAGTTGCTAGCATCTACTTGGCCAAGATACCTACTAACAACGGAAAGCATGCAAGATCACAAATAACAAAGACATGGTAGAATCAATAATCAATCTGAAATAGCATCTCAATATCCATTGGATCCCAGCAAACACAACATGCAGAATTACAAATAGATGATCTTGATCATGAACGGAGCTCACAAGATCTAAACATGAAAGCACAAAGAAGGAGAACCAGCCATCTAGCTAGTACATGGATCCGTAAGCCAAGGATGAACTACTCACGCATCACACCGGAGGCTTGCATGGTGATGAAGAAGGACTCCAGGGTGAATTCCCCTCTCCGGCAGGGTGCCGGGAAGAGCTTTAGATCCCTCCCGATCTAGGGATGGAGATGACAGCTGACTCTGAGACTCTTTTGTGGATTTTGATCGGGTCCTTAGGGTTTTCGCCCGAGGGCAATATATAGAAAGGAGAGGCCGAGGGGTTGAGGCCACGCCACCTGGCGTGAGCGTGCCTGGCTGCCGGTGGTGTGGTGGCTCCCTGGCCCTTCTCCGTCTCGTATTCTGGCACTTGATCACTTCCAGAAAAATAGGCACTTTGGCTTTTGTCCCGTCCAATTCTGAGAATATTCATTTTCTGACTTTCCTGGAACCAAAAATAGCAGAAAACAGGCAGCTGGCACTGTGGCTCTTGTTAATAGGTTAGTCCAAGAAATCATATGAAAAGTACTCCAAAGTTGGAACAAAACACAAGAAAGTGGATAAAACCAAGCATGGAACATCAAAAATTATAGATACATCTGCAATGTATCACACCTCAGGGGAGCAACAACAACAACAACAACAACACTGCACCCAGAACTGGCAGCAATGTTGTTCCCGTCGCAGCAAAGGACAAGTCCCAGATCACTTGTTTCGAGTGTGGAGTGAAGCGTCACTATTCCAATGAGTGTCCCAAGAAGACTGTCGCCATTGCCAATGTGAATGCTGACTCAACAAAGAAAGGTCGTGTTCAACCAGGGAGAAGATTTGCCCTAGAGAACCCTCACAACCGCAACGGTCGTCTCTTCCACATGAACGCAGAAGAAGCCCAAGAAGCGCCAGATGTAGTGCTGGGTATGTTTTTGGTCAACTCGGTTTTAGCAAGAGTATTGTTTGATTCGGGAGCATCGCATTCATTTGTCACCGAAGAATTTGCATGCATTAGTACGATTCACCCAACCTACCTGAAGCATGTCATGATAGTTCAAATCCCTGGATCAACTACAAAAGCTAGAAAAATTTGCAAAGCTGTACCTATCAGAATACATGGGATAGATTTTTACGCCAACCTAATTGTACTTGGAACCGAAGGATTGGAAGTAGTACTAGGTATGGACTGGATGTCAAGGCATAAAGGACTGATAGACTGTGCTAAGAAAGCCATCACCATGACCAGTAGTTCTGGAGTAATAGTAGAGCATATATCTGAAACCTTACCTCGCCAATTCAAGTGCAACAAGAGTCTATCCCTACCCACCATAGACCAAGTAAGAGTAGTCTATGAATACCCCGACGTATTCCCAGATGAATTACCAAGTATGCCCCCGGATAGGGATATTGAGTTCATTATCAAACTAATCCCCGGAACCGGACCCATCGCCCAGAGACCCTATAGCATGAACCCCTCAGAGTTAGTGGAACTGAAGAAGCAGTTGGATGCTATGTTAGAAAAAGGCTTGATTCAACCAAGCGCATCGCCATGGAGATCACCAGTGTTATTCGTCAACAAGAAAGATGGAGGCAACCGTCTGCGTATAGATTACAGAAAGTTGAATGACGTCACCATCAAGAACAAGTACCCATTGCCAAAGATAGAGAATCTCTTTGATAAATTGACTAGAGCCCAGGTATTCTCAAAGATTGATCTTAGGACTGGTTATCACCAACTTAAGATTCGTGCAACGGATATTCCGAAGACCGCCTTTACTACTCACTATGGTTTATACGAGTATACGGTTATGTCTTTTGGATTAACCAATGCCCCTGCTTATTTCATGAATCTCATGAATAAGATCTTTATGAATTTCCTAGATAAGTTTGTAGTTGTGTTTATCGACGACATCCTTATCTACTCCAAGTCAGAAGAAGAGCATGAGCAACATCTGAAAATCATCCTAGAAACCCTGAGAGAGCATCAGTTATATGCCAAGTTCAGCAAGTGTGAGTTTTGGCTGAAAGAAGTAGGATTCCTAGGACATATTGTGTCTACCGGAGGAGTCTCTGTTGATCCCGCCAAGATCAAAGATGTCGAAGAATGGGAAGCCCCAACCACTCAAACCCAAGTCCGTGCATTTCTCGGATTAGCGGGATACTACCGCAAGTTCGTAGAAGGATTCTCGAGCATCGCCAGACCAATGACCCAATTGTTGAAGAAGGACAAGAAGTTTGAATGGACAGACAAGTGTGAAGCCAGTTTTTAGGAGCTGAAGAAGAGATTGATATCAGCCCCAATATTGATCATGCCAGACATCAAGAAGCCATTTGATGTGTATTGTGATGCATCCAAGATTGGTCTCAGATGTGTATTGATGCAAGAAGGCAAAGTCATCGCGTATCTGTCTCGACAACTGAAGCAGCATGAGCAGAACTATCCGACCCATGATCTTGACTTAGCAGCCATAGTTTTGGCATTGAAGACATGGCGTCATTATCTGATGGTTAATCACTTTGAGATTTACTCAGATCACAAGAGCTTGAAGTATATTTTCACTCAGAAGGAGCTGAATATGAGACAAAGGAGATAGATAGAGTTAATCAAGGATTATGACCTTGACATTCACTATCACCCCGGCAAAGCCAATGTGGTAGCGGATGCTCTTAGCAGATTGCCGTGTAGGCTAAACACCATGATCAAAGAGAAGCAACCAAGTTTGTATGAGGAGTTGGAGCAGTTCAGAACTGAATTAGTTAGCAAAGGATTCTTAGCTAGCATTGAACTTCAACCCACTTTGATTAGCCAAATCAAGGAAGCCCAGAAGGGAAATGAAAGTATCGACAGAATCAAACATCGTATTGGTACAGGAAAGGTACCTAGATTCACGGAATACGAAGAAGGAGTTATGTGGTACAAAGGACGTATCTATGTGCCAGCAGATTCGGAGCTGAAGCAAGTTATCATTAAGGAAGCTCATGATACTCTTTATTCTATCCACCCCGGAGGAACGAAGATGTATCAGGATTTGAAAGAGCAATTTTGGTGGCACAAGATGAAGAGAGAAATCGGAAGCTACATCGCCAAGTGTGACATTTGTCAAAGAGTCAAAGCAGAGGACCAGAGAGCCGCAGGACTGTTGCAACCATTGCAGATTCCGGAATGGAAATGGGATTCCGCCGAAATGGACTTTATCACCGGTTTGCCTACTTCTAGTAGGGGAAATTACTCAATCTAGGTCATAGTTGATAGATTGTCCAAGGTAGCCCACTTTATACCTGTCAAGACTACCTACCAGAGTGCGAAGCTAGCAGAGCTGTACATTGCTAGGATTGTTAGTCTGCATGGAACCCCCAAGACCATAGTATCAGATCGAGGAACCCAGTTTACCTCGAGATTTTGGCAGAAAGTCCAGGAAGGATTAGGAACGAAGTTGAACTTCAGCACCACGTATCACCCGCAAACTGATGGACAGACTGAGAGAGTCAACCAGATCTTAGAGGATATGGTTAGAGCTTGTGTGTTGGAATACGGATCAAAATGGGAAGATTGCCTGCCTTTCACAGAATTCTCATATAACAACAGTTATCAAGCTAGTTTGCAGATGGCACTATTTGAGTTCCTATATGGAAGGAAGTGTCGTACCCCTTTGAATTGGTCACAAGTAGGAGAGAGTCAGATCTTTGGACCCGACATTCTCCAAGAAGCCGAAGAGAAGGTTCACAAAGTCCGTGAGCACCTCAAGACCGCCCAATCCGCATAAGAGAGTTATCGACAAGAGAAGGAGAGACATGACTTTCAATGTCGGAGATTTTGTGTATATCAAGGTTTCACCATTGAAAGGAACCCAACGCTTTAGTCTGAAAGGAAAGTTAGCCCCTAGATATATCGAGCACTTCAAGATTCTGAATCGTCGAGGAGAAGTATCGTATCAACTGGAACTACCTGAAGAGATGTCAGCCATCCATAATGTGTTCCCTATCTCGTTACTTCGCAAATGCTTGGAAGTGCCGGAGAAGACTGAAGTTTTCAAGAACATCGATCACCGAGCTATTGAGATCAACAATGACCTAACATATTGTGAAGTGCCCATCCGTATCTTAGAAGAAGCTTACAGAACCACCAGGACCAGGAGTATCAAATTTCTCAAGATTCAATGGAGCAACCATACTGAAGAAGAAGAAGCCACTTGGGAGCGCGAAGATTACATTAGGACAGAGTTCCCGGATCTCTTTAGTTCCTAGTTTTCTTTGTAAATCTCAGGACGAGATTTTGTTTAAGGGGGGAAGGTTTGTAACATCCTAAAACTTTGATCCAAGGTTATTAAGATCCAAATCATTAAAATTAGGGTTAACAAAAACTTTTCCATATAAAAATATGAAAGCATGCATGTGTATGTGCATTTAAATTAGAATTTGATTTGAATTGCCGTGGTTCTGTGATTCATTACTTGTAAAATGATTCTTAGGTGAAATAAACATCATCTAAATCATTCCCAAACTTTTCCCAAAGAAAAACAACTCAAATTGAATAAATGAAGTGAATGGTCATTTTTGCCAAATTAACTATCATGCCTACTTTGGCTATTCCTAGTACTCAAAACTTAACAGAAACATTTGTGGATCTTTACACCACTTGCTAGTACACATAATGAGGTACCAAGGCCCACTTTGTGATCTGCTCAAAACATTCAAATACTAATTTTAAATGACAATTTAAAATTGAATCTATTTCATATGGGAAGATCCCACTATTTCAAAAACCACTCAAACAAGCTCAATTTTCAAAACCCAAGCACCCATAGAGTCTCAAGCTTAGTACTAGTACACCCACCAAAAATCTTTTCAAAATTCAAAAGTAAAGTTCATGCGGCCATTTCATCAAACACCTTGTGGACAGATTTCAAACAAAACCAAATTCACTATTTTAAATAGTGTTCTGGCCAAACTTGTCTCACATTTGACCCCCATTTGCTCCCATTGTCCCCCCTTGATCAAACCAGGACCTAACTAACCCATCCCCTACCCCCTAGCAACATGGCCATGCCAAGCCGAGCCCCAACTCGCCGGCCAACCATGCCATTACCCCAACAGACCACCTCCCCCTCTCTCTCCATGTCTAGCAGCTCGCCAGCACCTCACTGCCGCCCTCTGTCCCCTCCTCGAGCTAGGCCAAGCAGTGGACCACCGCCAAACCCCCGCGCCTAGAGCAGCTGAGCCATGCCCAGCACGCGCCAGAGCGCCGTGCCCGACACGTGTGCCCAAGCCGCCGCTCGACCGTAGCCCGTGCCCACCGCGTCGCCACGACCCAGGGAGCACGCCAAACACCCCCGTTCTCCATCCAATGCCTCAGAGCCACCGCTCGCCGTCGAAGCTGTCGTCTCTGTCGCTCAGAGCGCCAGCTCCGCCCAAGCGCATACCACCGCCCCTAAGCCCGCATTAAAGTCCTAGAGCACCGCCAGGAGACTGAGCGTCGGTCGTCGCCCACAGCCATGCCGCTAGCAGCCCGTAGCCATGTCGCCACCGTCGACTGGCCATGACGCGTTGTCCGGCCGTCGAGCCTATAAAAGGAGAGCACCCCCAGCCATTTGCAGCACACCACTCAACTCCCCTCACCTCACTGATTGTCCCACACCTCTAGCCGGAGCAAGGGGAGCAGCAGTTCGCCGGAATTGCACCGGAGTAGGCCGCTTCTAGAGGAGAAGGGCGCCGCTGATTGCGACCAACCCCGGAGCTGCCTCGACCGTCCATGACCTTGTCGTCGACCACCAATCCGTTTGCTCGCCTCGCCGTCGTCGCTGGAGCCCTGGTACGCCCCCTATGACCCCCACCGAGCCGCTAGGGTTAGAGCTCGTCGGCGACAGGTCTGTCGTCGATGATGATCCCCAGCCGTTGATCCCCACTCTAATCCAACATCCCACATTGCCCCATACCGCTTCGCGCGTTATGAGCTGCTGACTGGTGGACCCCCCTGTCATCTGAGCCCCGCGCTGCAGAGTGACACTGGGCTGGCCCGTTAGCGTTTCCCGCGCGACCTAGTTAGTTTGAATTAGGATTTTTCTTTTTAGTTTAAACTTAGTTCTGTCCCCTAGTTTGAAAATCAATTCAGAGAGATTTACAAGTCCAAATGAAGTGATTCCGATTTTTTTGGAAAGCTACTGAAAATATCTACCCAGGCCCGTTGGATTTAATTCATTTAGAGTTATAGATCTCTCCTAGTAGAAATAATAAAACAGAAGCATTTGAACCTTGCAACATTTTTCTAAAATCAACCAAGATAAATTTTGGGTTGATTCCAACTCTCAAAAATCACATTTCATCATACCTATCGGAATATGTAATAATATTAAGGTTTACATGCAGTGACTTTGGACTAGTACCAAAATAATACTATATAGGCATTTCTAGTCACTTTAAATCATTAAATAATAAACTTAAACCAAAGTAATTATGAACCAACCCTTAAATTACATTCCCACATGTTAGAATATGTGGTGATGACATGTGTCCACATGATCCCATATTTTAAGTGGTGAATATTAAATCTTAGTTCATTTTTCAATGAGTAGAAATTACTTTTCTAAAATAAAAAGGAGGAAACTATTGAATATAACTTGGATGCCTGTGATGTTAATAGATCATCAATTGTGTGCCTTAGAGTACTAATTAGACTAGTTAAGTATTGTTTGGTGATTGTGCACTCCATATGTATTTATAGAAGATAGTACCGACCAAGCTTACGAGGAGGAGGAGTGCTACCAAGAGGAAGAAGACAACTTCAACCACTGCACCAACCAAGGCAAGCTATCACTCTCCAAGTTAATCCTTGCAAGTTTTACTTGCAAGCCACCATTAACAATGCAAGCAAATCCTTGCATTCTAGATAACCCAAGCAAAGATGCTTTAGGCATGCTTTGATCATACCACTTTGACTACTAGTTACCCCAAGTCTTATTTTAGAGCTTTACTTCCTTTACTTTACACAAAGTCCCTTACTTGTTTTGAAGGTAGCATAAAGAGTATAAAACTTGTCCTTTTTTTAGATAACTTTAGATGTCATTCTATGGCATGAGATTGATCCCATCACTTCAACCTTAGTGAACACTCTTAACTTAGTAGTTAGAGTAGATCAAAAACTTGAGTCACTTTAGATGGGAACACTTGGTGAAAATGAATTATGAAAACCTTGGAATGATGAGTCATTCTATTGAGATGTTTTGACATGTGTTGAGAAACACAAATGGTTTATGATGGTGAAAATGTTGAGGCATGAGCCTTAACCCTTTTATAAAACTGATGGTTGGATTCGGATGCGATACCATTCCAAATTTACCGTACAACCACACTACCTAAATTGGGTAAGGCTTAGCCGAAAGTTTATATGCATTAGTATTAGTTCCCTCGTGGGAGAGGTTTGAGCTGAGGCTACCTCTCAATGTTGTCCACCTATGCAGTGCCCAAGATGACAGATGGTCATGGTTGGGAGGCCATGCTCATAGGAGAGGTACTTATACTAGGGTGTGTAAAGGAAAGGTTATGTTTGGTTATCTGCATACTAAGTATGATGATTCAGGGTTATCCCTAACAGATGTATCGAATCTTGTGGTGAAAGTGTACCACCTCTATAGAGTGTCAAACTATTTGAATAGCCGCGTCCGCGGTTATGGATAGTTGGAATGGCCATACTGTTTCGTTGTAAGATGTTTTTCGAAACAACTTATGAAATGAATGATAGATCTTGACTTGACCACAACAGGGTTGTGTTTATGACAATAGCTTCCCAACTTAAGTGATTCTAGAACTTTATTTTATATTTCTTTGCTTCAGAACTCAGCTTAGGTTTCAAACTTAACTTTATAGTTAATCTTAGATTTGACACTTTAACTTAGAACTATACTACTTGTTAGTGGTAGTTTGCAAGTACTTAAAGAGTACTCATGGCTTTTGTCCTTGGCTATTCTCATGGCCAGACTATGAAGGAGACTACCAAGATGATGGCCAGCAGGACGGCTATGATAACTAGGACTATTTGCCTTCGTCAGCATTGCCTGTGCCCCTGAAGATGGACCCCGCCGCTACATTTATCTTTTATTTTCGCTGCTTGTTGTATTAAGACTGGATCAGGAGATCCTTATTTGTGTAAGACCTTATGTATGGTTTGTAATGGATGATGTACTGTGATATCCAATCCGTTATGTCTCGCAAAAATGGTAATCCTAGGATTGCGAGGTATGGCATAACGGGCATCTGGGATTAAAAATCCGGGTGTGGACAACAAGCTAGCAAGCTCTTTACACATTAAAGGGTATATCAACCACGCCCGACACAATCATATGAATTTTACAACACTTATACATTTATGTGCCGGGCATATACTACACTGCTGCTGCAAAAGGAGAACATTTTTTTGCTCTTCAAAGAAATCGACGATATCTTCGGCTGGCCGATCAACCGCATAGTAGTGTGGCACCATGTTCCAGGTCATCCCTTATGGCGGCGGCAGCGGTCCAGCGGCAACAGCCGCGACATCCACATCTGGCCGATGCAATCGACCAAGCACCAACGCAGCCTTGGCACCTGTGACTAGATGTTGGCGCACGCACTCACGGACTGCGCTTACATCTTGAAACTTCGCCAACAAAGCTAGCAACATTGATGGCACCACGTCCAGGGGAAACATCGCCTGGAAGATATGCTTAAGGCATGATTGCACCTTCTTCAAACACTAAAGCACCCGCGATGCACGATCCTGCAACATCGCCAACGCGACTGCACGATCGCGGTCCACCCAGAAATACCCACTGGCCTGCAGCTGCTCCTAGGTCAAGTCATTCATTGGAATGGCAATCCGGTCCCTCTCATCCTGCGGGTGACGAGCGCTAACATCTACAAAAAGCAAGACCAGAGCATAAAATAGAGCATCGTCGCGAATGGCTAAAGAAAAGGATAAGAAGATAGAGAGCTAACATTTAAATTGCTTGTTCAACTGCACAACTTCGTCCAGGAGATACTTCTCGCAAGCAGTGGCCTTCTCGGCCTTCGACTTCCACACATCCGTGTTACCGTGGATAATGGGCAACTCTTGCTCCAACTGCTTTATGCGATCGCGCAGTCGCGCAAGCAGCGACAACTCCTCCACCTTTGAACGCGGTCGCGCCATAGTTTCATCGGTGGGAGGAGAGTTAGGAGGACCACTCAAAGGACCCTATTACAGCCAAACAAGAGGCAAATAAGACCAACTATACATTGATAAAAAGGCGGAGTGCATTCAAATTCGGAAAAGTATCAACAGGGGTACCCCCACAAAATATGGTTAAGCAAAAGGACAGCTAAACTATTACATATGGCTGCTAAGGCACGCTCTGCTTTTTCAACTTCGACTTCGACTTCGAGGGCTTCCTCGAATCCGTGGTAGTCTCTAACGCCACAGACTTTTCAGTGGTAGCCCCAGACGCCGCAGTCTTTGTCGCCTTCACTCGCTACAGCTCCTTAGAATATTTGGCGACTGTCTCAATGAGATGAGGCCCATACTTACTAGAACTACCGGCGAAGGGAGCGAACACTACCTGCTGGCCATCCGCGTCGATAGGCATCGCCTCAGAGATTGCACCGGGGTCCAGCTCCATACTATGGGCTTGTGCCATTGCGAGTGCCATTGTTGCGCCAATAGACCGATGTGCATTCTTTAAGTCCATTGGGACGCCTTCTGCGAAGGACTCCACCAAGCCATCAAGATTTTCGATTAAGCTGGCCTCTCAAAGGCGGCTCAGCACGCCATTGGCCTTTCCAAGCGTGTCTCGGAGGGAAATGTTGTGGTCCTCGACTGCGGCCATGGCGCTGGCCAAGGCATCCATGCGAGCCAGAGCCTGGGCGTCAAAGCTCACGCCAGCGGCATCTGAAGAAAACACATGTCAGCAAAACATCATGAAGGAAAAATGCATTGACAAATGCAAGTGAACTAGCGAAATACCTGAGAGCGCTTTCGCAATCGAGAAAAGCTATTCTACGAACAATTTCTCCCTCTCAGTAGTGGAAGCACGCAAATCTTCCTCGCGCTTCTGCGACTGCTTAAGAGCCTCGGCTGCCTCATCGTGCTTCTTCTCCGCCGCATCAAGTCCTTTCTCGAGGGTAGCAATGCGATGAAGAAGCTCATTATGCTCACCTACAAAGGATATAAACATGGCAATATCACTCGCCAATCTATACACAACGGAACAGAGAGAAAAGTTTTAAACTAACCTTCGAAGGCACGATGGCGGTTATCCAGCAAGGCATGCTGTCGACCCAAGGAAAGGATCTGCTCAGCGAGGCGAGTTGAATCCTTCATGATAGGCTACAAAAAAAGAAGAGCAGCGTAAGCGTCAACACAAAATTCGAGTGCCAGCGGCAGGAAGAAAATTTACGTGTTCCTCTAGGGACTCTGAAGATTCCTGTCGAGTGGGCATCCATGCAACCATCTGGTGCCCCCGGTGTGGGGGGAACTCGAAGAATTGGCGCCGGAGTGGGCCGTCACCAGAGGAGAAGGAGACCGTATGGCCACCTCCTTGTTCTTGGAGTCTACGAGTCCGGGTTCCTTAACAAATTGGCAATCGTCGGAGGACGACGACACTGTTTGACTACAAAGTACCCATCACCACTTCAGAAGGGGAAAATCTTCAAGAAAGTCAAGACAAACTCGCAAAAATAAAGACTTACCCGTCAAAATTCTCGAGGTCAAAGGAATCGCCCGATGACTCCTTCGGCAACCTCAGCTTCTTCCTTACGGGAGGACCATGGCACGCACAGGCATGGCGGGGATTGGCTCCTTTGCAGCAATGGAAGGACCCTCTGGCGTCAATGGTGAGGAGGCACTTGAATCCTCACTACGGGAGCGCTTGCGAGTCCAATGATCGCTGGACTCGGGGGCTTCCTGCTCCTCCCCAATAGGGATGGTGGAGCCCGACTCGTCCTCTTCCTCCGCCTCGCACGGAATAATTCCTTTAGGCTAGGGAGGCAAGCTGGTGCCCACTTTCTAGTCCTACAATCAGAAGAAACATCAGTATGTAAAGCACCTAACAGGCAATCGAAAATCAAAAAAACTTCAAAGAGAAATCCACCTCGGGTGGAGGATTCCTAGCATAGAATGGAGGCATGACTGAGTCACCTGGGAGATCCTCCTTGGCGGTGTACTTGGTCACCAGCCGCAACCTCCTGTCCACCTCACCCGAAGAAATTCCCTCCACAGAGATGCAAGTGACATCACTAGTACCAATCCAATGGTACATTGGATGCACCCTGGCTTGCAGAGGCTATACACGGCGGCGCATCCATGTGCGAATGAGTTCAGCACCACCTTCCTCCTTGCCTATGTGGCGTTCGAGGTTGCAGACACACTGATATAGCATCTCTGTTTCTTCTACTTCGTCGGGCATCACAATGTTCTTCTAGGATTGCCTCCTCTTGCAGATCACCACCGGATCGAAGGGCGTGAGTCCGTAGTGCTCTCCGCCGGCCTTCTGGTCGCGGATGTAGAACCACTTATCCCTCCACCCTTGGACAGACGCGGTGAGCTTGATGGCGAAATAAGTGACACTGGAATCGACGTGGATCCCGCAGCCTCCTACATCATAGACTACTGAACTCGACCCCGACTGATGTTTGAGCTTAAAGAGCTTTTTGAAGAGGCCAAAGTGTAGCTCGATTTCGAGCCAGCACTCGCAAAGAGTGATGAAGCGGGCGATGTGGAGGATAGAATTTGGGGACAGCTGGTGCAGCTGGAGCCCATAGAAGCAAAGAAGACCCCTAACAAACGGACGTAGGGGAGAGAAAGACCGCGAATGATGAACGCAAGGAACATCACTCGAAAACCCGCAGGAGGACTAGGGATTACCTCATCGCTGGGAACGCGAGAGTCATCCTCCGCGTTAGAGAGCGCCATGTCCTAGCGCTGGGTGAACAACTTAGAGAACTTGATGAGGGATGGGCGCCATGACCCGTTGGTGACTGATACATTGCAAATGTATCTATAATTTTTGATGTTCCACACTTTGGAGTACTTTTCATATGATTTCTTGGACTAACCTATTAACAAGAGCCACAGTGCCAGCTGCCTTTTTCTGCTGTTTTTGGTTCCAGGAAAGTCAGAAAATGAATATTCTCGGAATTGGACAGGACAAAAGCCAAAGTCATTATTTTATCGGGGCACACCTGGAGCCAGAATACGAGACGGAGAAGGGCCAGAGGGTGGCCACACCACCTGGCCATGTGGCCAGCCCAGGCACCCCCTCGGCCTCTCCTTCCGCCTATATATTGCCTCTGATACGGAAACCCTAAGTACCCAATCAAAAATCCACGAAAGAGTCTGTAGCCGTCGTCATCTCCATCCGTAGATTGGGAGGGATCTGAAGCTCTTCCCGGCACCCTGCCGGAGAGGGGAATTCACCCTGGAGGCCTTCTTCATCACCATGCAAGCCTCCGGTGTGATGCGTGAGTAGTTCATCTCTAGACTACGGGTCCATGTAGTAGCTAGATCGCTGGTTCTCCTCCTTTGTGCTTTCATGTTTAGATCTTGTGAGCTTCGTTCATGATCAAGATCATCTATTTGTAATTCTGCATGTTGTGTTTGCAGGGATCCGATGGATATTGAGATGCTATTTCAGATTGATTATTGATTCTATCATGTCTTCGTTATTTGTGATCTTGCATGCTTTCCGTTGTTAGTAGCTATCTTGGCCAAGTAGATGCTAGCAACTCCAAGAGTTAGTATTTATGCTCGATAGTGGGTTCATGCCTCCGTAACTGGGAAGTGACAGAAATCTCTAAGGTACTAGATGTGTTGTTGCTACTAGGGAGAAAACAACAATCTTTTGTTCATAGAACAATCATATTGTTTACTTTACACGCAATTCGTAATTCAATTATCCGTTGCTTGCAACTTAATACTAGAGGGGGTTCGGATGATAACCTGAAGGTGGATTATTAGTCATAGATGCAGTTGGATGGCGGTCTATGTATAATGTTGTAATGCCCAATCGAATCTCAAAGGAGTCAAGATGAGTAGTATATGCTTGTATGCCTTCTCGATGTTTGTCAATTGCCCCGTTGTAATTTGTTCACCCAGCATGTTATCTATCTTAAGGAGAGCCACCTCTAGTGAACTATGGACCCTGGTCCTTTCTTTTACAATCAATCTACAAACTGTTTACTGCTTTGTGTTTACCTTCTGCAAACTATTACTTCTTTCCATTCGATATGTTTAATCCTTTGTTTTTAGCAAAACCGGTGAGATTGACAACCTCATCGCAAGTTGGGGGCAAAGTTATGTGGTTGTGTTGTGTAGGTCTCCATGTTGCTACTAGCACCGGTAGTGCACCCTGCCAAGGCTCAGCTAGCAACACCTTTGGGGTGTTTCCTTGCTCCTACTGGATTGATAACCTTGGTTTCGTACTGAGGGAAAACTTGTTGCTATGCTCATCATACCTTCCTCTTGGGGTTCCCCAACAAGCTCGATATATTTTGGGCCATCAAGCATATTTCCTGGCGCCGTTGCCAGGGAGTCAAGGATATCTTCACAAGGGGAGCCCCTCATAACCAATCTCTTTACTTTGTTATTTTTGTTTTGCTTAGTTTCTTTTTGCTTTGTTTGCTTGTTTCTTTATCAAAAACACACAAAAATTAGTTTTACAAGTTTGCTTTCTTTATTAAAAACACAAAAAAATTAAGTCTCCTTTAGTTGTTACCTTCCCCTTAGCACACCATGTTGATCCCTAAATTCACCCTGAAATATCTTTCAATAGGTAGTGGTTCTATAATTGGAAAAGATAATATTGAAGAATTCTTTAATCATGTTAGTAAGCATGAGGATATTGAGGATAGATCCCTTGCAGAACTTGCTCCAAACTATGAGATTTTTGCAGCTTCTTTAGTTCACATGTTGGAAGCTAGGTTTGTTAACCTTAACCCCTTAATGCAAGTAATGTTTCTCAAACTTAAAGAAATTGAGGACCGTGAAAAGAGGGATTTTATTCTAGAAACTTTGCTTAAGGAATTCTATGATGCTGCCAAGGAAGCTAGAAAAGTCTTTGAACATTTCAATATGCTAGGCTCATGTCTAGATGTAGTTGGTACACGAGAAAAAGAGCAAAACTGAACCTAATGGGGAGGAAACTAAGGTACCAATGCCCTTTAAACTTGTAGCAATGCATGAAGCCATAGAAAAGAATCTTGATTGGATTGTTCCCGAAAACCCGTTTGATGAAAATAGTGAACCAAAGAGCATTGAGAGAGGATCCTCTAGAACTTATTTGGATGAGATACCTTGCCTTTTTGAAGATATTTCTGGTATTAATCTTAATGCTTCTTCATTTGATAACACTTGATTCTTGTTTTGCTTCTTATGCCTAACTTAAAGGCGTTAAAGAAAAGTACTTATTGGGAGATAACCCAAAAGTTTTAGATGAGTCTTGGAAGTTATTACTTCAGTAATAACCGCTCCTTATCCTTTTTATTTTCTTTTTGTGCCAAGAGTAACCTCTAATGAGAGAGAAGTAATGATTGGGAAAGTTGTTGTCCCGAAACAGATTTCTGTGCTTCACCATAAAAATTTGTGTAAAATCTCTGTACATCCTTTTGAGGCATGAATTTTTGTGCTTCTGCCCCAGGTTGTTATCTAACTTTAGTTAGTTCAGTACTTTTTGATTTGAGCAACAGAAGGTCTTCAAAAAAATTCGTCTTTTCTTGCTAGTCTGTTTTGACAGGTTTCTGCCATTTTCTGCATTTGCTTCTTGTTGGTTCCTTTTTGAGTTCTTTTGGGGAATTGAGCTTTTTGAGGGAAGTTCTACAGTAGCTAGTGTTTTAATGGAAGTTTTATTGGTGTTACAACTGAACCTAAAGACTTATTATCTTGAGTGCACTAATGTTGCTAATAAAGATTGTGTGAAGTTTTGTATGAAAGAAAAATTTCAGGTGTATGGAAGGAATGAGTAATGAGATGAAGGATGGACTAAAGCTCAAGCTTGGGGATGCCACGCGTGTCACCCTAAGAAATATCCAAGAAGTACAAGCGTCAAAGCTTGGGTATGCCCAAGGCATCCCCTTCTTCATCAATAAAAATCCCAGGTTTCTTCCAAACACTTCATTCTTATTGTTTCATGCACAGTTGTGTTGTTCTTGGAGCATCTTCTTTTTCGTTTTGGTTTTGGTTTTTCGTTTCCTTGGTTTGGTTAGTTTGCTGAATAAATTGGTTGGACCCCCTCTTTCATACATTGGTTTTCAAATAGTTTGGTTTGGTTTGGAAAAGAGTAGGAAAGTTCATGCTTAAGTGTTAAAGAGAGCTTGTTTTTGACTGTGGCCTATGATTTGTCATGCCATGCTTGATATTTTTTTGGCTTTATGCTTAGTATTCTTTGCTGGCGCATGACTTGTTATAAACAATTGATATTGCTTATTGTGCCTTGGATGAATCATGCGTTGTTTTAGCAAATTAAAGCATAGTATTGTGGTATTCTCCTTTGATGCTTTATTTGGGTTGACTTGGCGCTTGCTCACACCATGTTATGACTATCTCAAGTCACCATAAGCCTTTATGACCCTTTAGGTTTCAACTTGTAGAATCACTTTATGCTTTGATCAATGATGTTTTGTCGCTCTGCATGATTTTGGCCATTATTGCTCTCTTAGTTTGTCGCTCCCAGTCTTTTGCTAGCCTCCACAACCAAGTATGAGTTCCACTCATGCATCCAACTACCTAAACCAAGTTATTCCAAAGAGTCCACCATACCTACCTACTAGCATATACTATTCCAAGTATATTCATGTTTTTGTTTACCTTCCAAATTAAACTTGTTATGATAAAACTAGTGATTAAAGCTCTCACAAACTTGATGGCACACTTTACTTTTCTTGCCCTTAATAAACTTGAACCATTGTGTCATCTATGTTGTATATGCTTGCACTTATTTGTTGGGGATTAGCAGAACCATGCTGTCATTGGGAACGCTTTCAACATTGCGCGGGTACTTTGTACCTAGTTCATATCATGCTCTTTTGTCTATGGATGTCATCGGTGTGAAATGAAAGGGGAGCTTGTAAGTCCATGGAGTTATGTATATGTGTTAGAGAAACGCCTGGGCCGCTGGTCTAATCCATGCTGACATGGTGGAAACCTGCAGTGTAACCATAATGAGCTGTCTATGAAGCATTCTTCCTATAAAAAAAGAGTCCTATATTGAGAAAAATAGAAAAATAAAAAAAGATTATGAAAAGAGTAAAGAGAGAAAAGGCACCATATTCCCATGGTAAATAAGAAGATTGCTGAGATGCTCGTTGTCCGCTTGCCTTGTCATTTTGATATGGGGATTCTTCCGTATCATCGGGCAAGGGGTACCCTGTTGGAGGTTCTCTATGATACACATGTACTTACGATGACAAGAACTTATCGGTGACTAAACTTGAGTAGCATGAGGAGCGGCCCTCGTATTCAAGGGACATGAGATTTCTAACTTATACTTTGTCAAGCATGTGCACCATAGTTTGTTCACTTTAACCATAATCACTTCAAGATGCTTATGATAGGGGCAATGAGAGCTGAAAGCTATTAAGTACCATAATTTTTGAAAGCTCTTTATGAGACTTGAATCCCTACTTCCTTCTATGAAGGCCTTTCTTCCACTTATATATTGAGTCTCCACCTTCTATCTTTATGCACCTACTTTGAGAGCATAGTGGCCATTCTTAGTTCTATGTGCATTGTCCCAAAACTTGTTGATTGATGCATACCTTGATATTGCTTGTTTTAAACTATTTGTATCTAGTCACTCTTATAAACTTTGAAGGTGTCCTATGCATTTATGTTTACTACTCTATGAGGGACAAGCTAAATACTACTATGCTATGTTTTCTTTATGTGAAACAAACAAACGTCTTGCAAAGCATTGTTATTCATGAATCTTTTGTTTGTGCCTTTTCATGTTGCAACATAGTTTCTTTGTCTTATTGCTAGAACTTTGTCTTTCATGTTATGATTGAAGTACTATGATCCCAGCTTTGAATGTTTTAAAAATACTTTGATCTAGTTTATGATGGTGCATGTCACCTCAAAAATTATTCTTTCTTTTTATCAGTTACCTACTCGAGGACGGGCAGGAGTTAAGCTTGGGGATGTTGATACATTGCAAATGTATCTATAATTTTTGATGTTCCATGCTTGGTTTTATCTACTTTCTTATCTTTTGTCCACACTTTGGAGTACTTTTCATATGATTTCTTGGACTAACCTATTAACAAGAGCCGCAGCATACCGCCTGCTTTTTCGTTGTTTTTGGTTCCAGGAAAGTCAGAAAATGAATATTCTCGGAATTGGACGGGACAAAAGCCAAAGTCATTATTTTACCGGGGGACACCTAGAGCTAGAATACGAGACGGAGAAGGGCGGCCACACCACCTGGCCACACGGCCAGGCTTGGGTGGTGGCTAGCGTGCACCCTCGGCCTCTCCTTCCGCCTATATATTGCCTCTAATATGGAAACCCTAAGTACCCGATCAAAATTCCATGAAAGAGTCTATAGCTGTCGTGATCTCCATCCCTAGATCGGGAGGCATCTCAAGCTCTTCCCGGCACCCTGCCAGAGAGGGGAATTCACCCTGGAGGCCTTCTTCATCACCATGCAAGCCTCTGGTGTGATGCGTGAGTAGTTTATCTCTGGACTACAGGTCCATGTAGTAGCTAGATGGCTAGTTCTCCTCCTTTGTGCTTTCATGTTTAGATCTTGTGAGCTCCGTTCATGATCAAGATCATCTATTTGTAATTCTGCATGTTGTGTTTGCGGGGATCCGATGGATATTGAGATGCTATTTCAGATTGATTATTGATTCTATCATGTCTTTGTTATTTGTGATCTTGCATGCTTTCCGTTGTTAGTAGCTATCTTGGCCAAGTAGATGCTAGCAACTCCAAGAGTTAGTATTTATGCTCGATAGTGGGTTCATGCCTCTGGTAATCTGGGGAAGTGGCAGAAATCTCTAAGGTACTAGATGTGCTATTGCTACTAGGGAGAAAACAACAATCCTTTGTTCATAGAATAATCGTATTGTTTACTTCACACGCAATTCGTAATGCAATTATCCGTTGCTTGCAACTTAATACTAGAGGGGGTTCGGATGATAACCTGAAGGTGGATTATTAGTCATAGATGCATTTGGATGGCGGTCTATGTATAATGTTGTAATGCCCAATCGAATCTCAAAGGAGTCAAGATGAGTAGTATATGCTTGTATGCTTTCTCGATGTTTGTTAATTGCCCCACTGTAATTTGTTCACCCAGCATGTTATCTATCTTAAGGAGAGCCACCTCTAGTGAACTATGGACCCCGGTCCTTTCTTTTACAATCAATCTTCAAACTGTTTACTGCTTTGTGTTTACTTTCTGCAAACTATTACTTCTTTCCATTCGATACGTTTAATCCTTTGTTTTCAGCAAAACCGGTGAGATTGACAACGTCATCGCAAGTTGGGAGCAAAGTTATGTGGTTCTGTTGTGCAGGTCTCCACGTTGCTACTAGCACCGGTAGTGCGCCCTGCCAAGGCTCAGATAGCAACACCTTTGGTGTGTTTCCTTGCTCCTACTGGATTGATAACCTTTGTTTCAGACTGAGGGAAAACTTGCTGTTGTGCTTATCATACCTTCCTCTTGGGGTTCCCCAACAAGCTCGATATATTTTGGGCCATCAGTGACGCGAGTCCCCACGCCCTTCTTCTTACCCGCTTCGGCGGCAGCACTGGTGCCCGCGGTGGCGGCGCTCTTCTTCTTGGACGCTACAATGGCAGCCGCAGATCTAGTGGCGGAGCCTCCCTTCTTCTTGCCCATCTTGCGCTGGCGGTGTGAGCGTAGGAAGTAGCTGGGGAAGGTACAAAGTTGGTCTAGTGCCACGGAGGATATGTGTGCAATGGAACAGCAAGAGCAGCAATGGCTGAGGTGCGCGATCAAGAAGAAGATGTGGGGAAATTACCGCACAGTTAACCCCTACTTAACCTCATAGCAGATGCCATCCAACGGCTAGGAGAAAATCAACCCGACGCATGGCATACATCGACGTCGACGCGTGGCAAGGATAACCCACGAATTGTCACCCCACTCCGCCCATTACGCGCGAGAATCGAGGAGACACAGCTAAACTAGAAGATTACACATGCCTAGTCAAGTCCAAGTCAGAAAATGGGACCCACTACTTGTCACGTCCTGTCAAAGCCGCTCACGCGGGCAACTGAGGTCATCTCATCGTCAGCACTAACGTCATCAACTCTAGTAGAAGCACCTTTTGACTACTCTAGTCCTTACTCAAGTCTTCGACTCAACCAAGCACTCGGGGGGCTACTCCTAACAGGAGCGCTGGCCGCGCACTCGAGGAATTTTTTCTAAGACATCTAAGCAGTATGACAACATGTTTTCTTTTCAAAAACCCTTCACTCGAATCAATGATTCGACTGTGGACTTCGGGTTACTCCCATAGGGAGCGTGAAAGCACATTCGACTGTAACAAGCAAAAGACGACAACAGTTGTGAAGTACTTATAGTCCCCACTCGAGTCTACGACTCGAATAGGCACTCGGGGGCTACTCCCATAGGGAGCGCTGGTCGCGCACCCTATGATTTTTTCTTACATATAACTGCATGTTGACTATGTCCACACTCAAAAGCTTCGGTGACTCCGCCTCATATTTTCCTTGCAAAGAGACTACGCCTCCTGGGTCACTCGAATCATCTCCGCGATGACAAAAATTCGGATGTCGCGCTTACAGCGTGAAGATAAGACCTGAATAAGGCCTGTCAACGCATCTGTTGCGCTCTGCCAGAAACAATTCATGCCTGCAGGTACGATGAAATATGCCTTGACGGACGCGTCGAGTGCTCACACTTATACACTGGAATTCGAACTCTATAAGAGCTTCGCGGCCTGAGTCAAATTACACCAGCACTTTTCCAAATTCGAGTCCGAGGACTCGAGTTTGAGTAGATTACGTTGTTTTTCCCTAAGGCAGTTAACTGATCTCGATACATCGGATAAATCAGGCAAGTATATCAACAATCCCTATGATACAAATCAGAGCACTCAAAAATATGCTCAGCTATTCACTCGAAAGACTTCATAAGTCTCCGCTCGAATCTGCGATTCAACTGGACACTCGGGGGATACTGACGTGGGCATACCTTAAAGGTACTCGAGCTTGGCATATACGATTCAGGTCTAGCAGAAGCCCACGGCATTACCAAGGCCCAATCCAGGATTCAGGTGACCCATGGAGACTCCGACTTCTTGTGGCACAAGGCAAAGATCAAAGATAGAAAGTTTAAAGGGACAAACCCTAATCTGTAACCGACTCGACCTGCTACCCAAGACCTAGCCTATCTATATAATGGATAGGAGGGGGCGGCGAGGAGGACAATCACAACCCTAGTTTCCACCACCATCACCAGATTGCATCTACGCACCCCCTGTAACTTTCAACTCCCTCGATAATTCCAAGAGCAGACAAGCAGGAGTAGGGTCCTCTACGAGGTCTAAAGCTGGGTAAATCTTGCATCCATGTGTGCTTGTTTGCTAGCCGATTGATGCCTCCAGCGCTTCCTCCTTCTCCAAAACCCAAGCCCGTAACAATGGGCATTGATGAGTTTAACCCTCGTCACCACTCGTTTTTATTTCCTTTCGGCAGCAAAATGACTGACCCGACAGTCATGTTTCTAACCTTGTGGCACTTCCTGTCAAAGAAACAAGAATGTTGCCTAACTGCCTAATATCTATAGAGTAAATAAAAGAAAAATTACAATTCAACACAAACATGCGAACCCCAAGAGACTTTTGCTTACTAGGAGCTAATTGGGTTCGAGCGACCACCTTGTCCAAGAATAGAAGGGCGACTCCCAGTTGAAGTAGCTTCCACATCCAGTACATCACAATTCAGCTAAAAAATGCAAGCCGAAGCATACCTTTTCATCAACCCAATTAGCCGAACCATGATGCCTCGTTCATCCATGAAGCTGAACTTTGCAGTCTGCTTTGGCCATATTTCACCATGATTACGCAGAGCAGCAACCATACCAGGGATAGTGCAGATCTGCGCATGCGCTTTTTCCATCATGATACAATGGTGTCCATACCACTTTCCCTTCACCCTTGATGATTTAGACTCGTACCTGAAGAGGGCTACCGTAACCAGGTAAGGGTGGTCCACGGAGATCCCACTTGACAGAAAACTATGGAAAAAAATGTTTGTCGGTGTTGGGGTAACAAACAATTTTAGGTTCAGTAGCCAGCTAGCAGTTACAGTTAGTGCGAATAGCAAACAGAAGGGTAGCTCACCCGCATGTAGCCAGAACTTCTTCCTCCTTGGTAGTAGGATTTGCTATCCTCCGAGCTGCTCAGCTTGTCGGCGGTGGAGGCGGGCTAGATCCTCGCAACAACATCTATGGCATGTACCATTGGAGCTCAAGATCAGCGAATGGGCGTAGCAACTGGGCGCAGCAACTTGGCGCCAGAAGTCAAATGTCCGAAGGGATCATTCTGCTTGGAGGGTGGATTTCGACGGTGCCGGTGCTAGGGGAAAGGAGGGAATGGATTTGTGAAATTGGTCAACGCATCCAAGCCACTTAGTTCCTCGATTTTCCTAAGAGGTTGCCGTGTTGGCGCTCGCGTCATGGACAGATGACCGACATGTCGGTCCCGACCGCCTACTTCACGGGGCAGTTTAACGGAATGTTTAAATTTGGTAGGGGTGAGATAAGTTTGCCTCGAAATGGCCTCTCTCGGCAGTTGGCAGCCAAACTTTGTGAAACACGACAATTACAGGCAACTTGGGTACCGCGATGCACTCACCTAGGAACTTTCGGTCCACAAACCAACAAGCCCCTTGGGCCTCCCCTTCAGGTGAGGCCCATTAGCATTGGGCTGCCTTTAATAATAAAATAAAATATATATTTAATATTAACTCTCCAATTAACATTCAAATACACATATTATTATATTCCTTTACTCTAGAACTCCTTTCGTACCCCCTCCGATCACCATCGGATGTTACCCGGAACTATTCCGGTTTCTCTGTCTCTATTTCTCCTACGGTACCTCATCTATCCCTAAGCGCCCCCACCCTTAAGCGTGACATCCTTCGGTTCAGGAACACTCCGGACATGATTGAGAATCCTCTCATATCAATGATAATTAGCAGGACCTGGATGCCCATGATGACCCCCATGCATTCCACGAATCTTATCGCTCGAACCGTGAATAGTCGTTTCCCATTCCCTTTGCCACTTGATACCTAGTTCATCCGAGACTTTATCTTTGGTATCTCCATACCTTAGTTTGATCTTGTTACTGATGAAATTGTTTACTCGTTCCCATGGCATTGCATTCCGTGACCCAGTCACACGCTTGCAAGCTTCGTTAATGCAACGTCACCGAGATGGCCACATATGTATCTATCTGTTACATGGACTTTGCAAATCCTGGTCTTGATATTTACTGCTCTACGCGCCCCTTTGGGAAACCTGAGTGGCACCTTTTTGATCACCTAGTGATGGTATGATACTTGATAACCATCTAAGCTCCCTCTAGAACGGTGATTTGCATTATCTCACAGTCTAAGGATCAGGTTGCGAGGTTTCATGCATTTATCATCAATGGTGAACTTTATAACTAGATCTCATTGAGATACAACTATCGGATGTTTGTCTTTCACGTCATTCAACCAATGACGTGACCTCATTGTCAATTGGCATAAATGCCCATGGTCTTGAAACCCAGATCATCCTCATGACCAATGAACTAGTTCGCTAGAGGTAACTAGAGACACGGTTTGTTTACATACCACACGTGTATTAACGTTTCGTATTAATACAGTTATAGCACAGTATGAAACGTATTATGAACATATAGGAGCACTTTATTATTTGCCTCTAGGGCATAATGCCTTCAGTATCCCACTTGCACCAGAGTACAAATTAATCTAGTTTACAATAGGCAGGAACCTAACACCAATGGCATCCTAGTGTTGTTCGTGCTTGGCTTGTATGAGAGCTTTAGTCAACGGATCTGCCACATTCAGATCTGTGTGCACTTTGCAAATCTTGATTTCACCTTCGTCAATGTTTTGCCGGATGACGTGAAACCATAGCTTGATGTGTTCGGCTGTGGAATGAGTTCTTGGTTCCTTTGCTTTTGCAATAGCGCCCGTGTTGTCACAATAGATCGTCACAGGGTCTGCCGCACTTGGAACAACTCCCAGTTCAATGACGAAATTCCTTAGCCAAACAACCTCATTCATCGCATCAGCAGCAGCGATGTATTCCGACTCCATTGTAGATTGTGCAACTACCGGTTGCTTCTTGCTCTTCCAGCTTACCGCCCCACCATTCACCAAAAACACAAATCCCATTTGAGACTTTGAGTCATCAGGATCTGAGTGCCAGCTTGCATCCACGTAACCAGTTACGTTTAGAGCTTTATCATTACCTCCATAGACTAGGACCGTATCCTTTGTTCTCTTGAGATACCTTAGGATATTTTTCACAGTTGTCCAGTGATCCATTCCTGGATTACTTTAGTATTGGCTTGCCAAACTGAGAGCCAATGCCACATTAGGTTGAGTATTTAGCATTGCATACATGATAGATCCTATGGCTGACGCATAGGAGATGTAAGACATCCTTTCTCTATCAGCATCCATTACCGAACATTGAGTCAAACTCAGTATGCTACCTTTTGTTACAGGCACCAAACCTCTTTTGGCATCCTCCATTTTGAACCTCTTCAAAATCTTCTCAAGGTAAGTACTTTGACTTAATGCAATCATGCGTCTTGATCTATCTCTATAGATTTTGATGCCTAATATGTATGCAGCTTCACCTAAGTCCTTCATGGGCAATCGACTACTCAAATACACTTTCACGCTTTCCATAAGTTCCACATAATTTCCCAAAAGTAATATTTCATCCACATATACTACTAGGAAAACCATTAAGCTCCCACTCACTTTCTTGTAAACACAGAACTCTTGTTGATTTTGGACAGATCCAAAACTCTTGATCACTTGATCAAAATGTTGGTTCCATCTCCAAGATGCTTGCTTTAGTCCATAAATGGATCGTTGAAGTTTGCATACCTTCCCAGCATCCTTAGGATCAACAAAACCTTTCGGTTGCATCATATACAACTCTTCATCAATGTGACCATTGAGGAATGCGGTCTTGACATCCATCTGCCAAATTTCATAGTCGAAATGAGCAACAATTGCTAGTAAAATCCGGACAGCCTTAAGCATCACTACGGGAGAGTAAGTCTCATCATAATCGACTCCTTGAATTTGTCGAAACCCCTTTGCGATAAGTCGAGCTTTGTGAATGGTCACATTACCATCCGCATCTGTCTTTTTCTTAAAGATCCATTTATTTTCCATGGCCTTCTGGAAGATCTACCAAGGTCCAAACTTGGTTTTCATACATGGATCCTATTTTAGATTTCATGGCTTCTAGCCATTTCTCGAAATCAACACTATCCATAGCTTCTTTGTAGGTTGCAGGTTTTTCCTGTTCATCTAGAATAACAGACATCATCAGGAGTGGCACGAACTCTTATAGACTTGCGGACCACAGGAGTTTCGATGTTGATGTTTTGATCATCATCATTGGGCTCTTCTTCCATGTTGGAGAGAGGTTTTGGAATAGCTTCCGTTGTGCTACTCAGAATTTGGAGAGAAGGGTCAAAAACTTCATCTAACTCAGTTTTCCTTCCACTAACTCCTTTAGCGAGAAACTCTTTATCGAGAAAGGTGCCATTTTTCGCGACAAATGTTTTGCCTTCGGCCTGGTTGTAGAAAGTATACCCCAATAGTTTCCCTTGGGTATCCCACAAAGATACATTTTTCTGATTTGGTTCGAGTTTGTCAGGCTGTAGTTTCTTGACGTAAGCCTCAAATCCGCAAACTTTCAGAAATGACAACATTGGCTTCTTGCCATACCATATCTCATATGGGGTTATCTCCACGGATTTGGATGGTGCTCGATTTAAAATAAAAGTGGTGATTTCTAACGCATATCCCCAAAATGATACGGACAAATTAGTCAAAGACATCATGGACCACACACTATCCAATACTGATGACATTCGTCGTTCGACACACCATTCTGTTGTGGTATTAAATTTGGCGTGGTAAGTGGGATAATCCCACAGTCCTTTAAGTGCATTTTAAACTCATAACTCAAATACTCGCCTCCCTGATCCGATCAAAGATGCTTGATTCTCTTGTTAAGTTGATTCTCTACTTCCTTTTGAAATTCTTTGAACTTTTCAAAGGTTTCAGACTTGTGTTTCATTAAGAAGATATATCCATATCTACTCAAATCATCAGTAAAGGTAACAAAATAACAATAACCATTGTGTGTTGAGACACTCATTGGTCCACATACATCTGTATGTATGATTCCAAGTAGGTCTGCAGCTCTCTCCATTGTGCCGAAGAAGGGTGTCCTAGTCATCTTACCCATAAGGCATGGCTCACATGTATCAAGAGATTTGAAATCTAATGATCCAATAAGTCCTTCTGAATGAAGCTTCTTCATGTGCTTCACACCAATGTGACCAAGACGGCAATGCCACACAAACATGGAATTATCATCATTATGCTTACAACATTTAGCATCAATATTATGGATGTGAGTATTGCAATCAAGATCTAGTAAGAATAAACCATTACTCACAGGCACATGAACATAGAAAACGTCATCCATATAAATAGAACAACCACTTGTTCTAGATTAAAACGAATAATGATCTTGCAACAAGCAAGATCCACTTACAATATTCATACTCAGTGCGGGTACATAGTAGCATTTATTCAAAACTAGAATCAATCCTGGCGGCAGATGTAGAGGTAATGTGCCGACGGCCACCACATCGACTTTCGTGCCATTGCCGACGCGCATCGTCACCTCGTCCTTCCCCAGGCACCTCTTACTCCGCAGCTCCTACTGAGAGTTACATATGTGAGCAACATAACCAGCATCAAATACCCAGGTGTTGCTCCTGGCGTTGGTAAGGAACACATCTATAACATGTATATCACATATACCTTTGTCTTTGGTAGCTATCTTGTCGGCTTTCTTTTCCTCAAAGTACTTGGGGAAATTGTGTTTCCAGTGCATGTCCCCTTTGCAGTAATAGCACGTGGTTCCGGACCTAGGGCCAGGCCTAGTAGACTTAGAGGTGTTGGCAACTGGTTAACCATCCTTCTTTGGCTTATTGCCCTTGCCATTTTGCCCCGACCTTTTAAAGTTAGTGGTCTTATTAACCATCAACACCATGTGCTCTTTCTTGATTTCTACCTCGGCAGTTTTGAGCATGGCGAACACTTCAGCAAGGGTCTTAGTCATCCCTTGCATGTTGTAGTTCATCACAAAGCTCTTGTAGCTAGGGGCAGTGAGTGCAAAAACCTATCAATCGCAAGATCTTCCAGGATTCTGCAATCCAGAGCATTGAAGCACTTAACATAGCCAAACATTTTGACTACATGCTCACTAATACTGTTGTGCTTTTCCATCTTGGCAGAGAAAAAGAGCTCGGAAGCATCATACCTCTCTGCCCGAGCCTATGGAGAAAAGACATCCTTGAGATCTTCAATGATCTCAAAAGCATTCATCTTCTCAAAACGTTTTTGAAGCTCCGGCTCCATGGCATAGAGCATTCCACTTTGGATGAGGGAGAAATCATCCGCCTTGGACTGCTAGACATTCTTTTCGTCCTGGGAGGTGGAATCTGCAGGCTTAGCTGGAAGCTCAGCCCTGATGACATAAGTCAACTTGTAGGGGACTAGGAGGATCCTAAGATTGTGGGACCATGCGGTGGAGTTGGTTCCATCAGTTTTCTGCTTGTCCTTCTCGAGGAAAGTGCTAAGGTTGAAGGTGGGTGGTCGAGACATCTATAATGGATTTGCAAAGTGTTTAGACCATGTTCATAATAATGAGTTCAAGTTTTTAATTCATGTTCCTAAACTAAAACAAAAGAACTCCCACTCAAATGAACATCCCTCTATTCGTTTCAATGATCACATGATTCTAATACACTACACCACCCCCGGTTGTCACGGCCAGCAATATAGTTTCAAAGGTGGACATTCCCCAATGTCGATCACATCAACTATGTGATTCATGCTTGACCTTTCGGTCTCTCGTATTCCGAGGCCATGCCTACACATGCTAGGCTCGCCAGTTCTAACGTGTGTGTATCCTCAGTGCAACATGGCTTACACCCACCGTATGCGAACGCAGATATGTCTGACACCCGATCATCACGGCCTGCCTCACAACAGAGAACTTTCTTGGTGGTGCACACACAAGGGGAATACTAAGACTGGAATTCTGTGAGGGATTATCCTATTATGCTACCGTCGTATATTTTATCATACTAGCATAATAAGATGCACACAAAGATACTTCATAAAGTAAAGTGTCATGACGTGGTTGCAGCATCTTGATCACCGTCGAAAGCTCCCATGGAAGTTTCACAAACTTGTCATTGCCATGTCACAACGCTAGCCCCTATACAAATCAAATATAGACTCTTCTGTATTATCTATTGCATGTTTTACGTGGCTTTAGGGATTTTGCGGTAGAACCCCTTCCCACCTACAAACGTAGAGCCACAACATGGATTCAATGATTGCCGTTTTACTTCCCTTTTTAGGGCCCTCCAATGTAGAAGCCATATCAACTATCGTAGAGAGACAGACACCCCCTAAGCCACTTTGATATGTGGACCAGTCTCGTGAATCACCATGTGAGGTTGGTGGGGGGCCGCTTCATCAAACAGTGCCACGATATGAACCAGAACATAAAAGAGGGTAGAAACTAGAGAATTAATGCCAACATATTGCTATGTGTTCTATCCATACATGTCTACCCATAGACCCGCTCTGATAACACTGTAGGGTTCCGTAGCAGAAAACAAAAAAATTCTATCTACACGAACACTAATACCAGGATCTATACTATGTAGACATAAGTAACGTAGAAGGAAGACGGTATTTGTAGCACCCCAGTAAAACCACTACTACAAAATCGTTGTGTTTATGTTTTGTGCATCGTCATGACCGCATGCCCATGTCATCATGCCACATTGCATTTGAGCATCATCTTGTCATCATGCATTTGTTGCCTAAAACTATTTTCCAAAAGCCTATCTGTGTTTTCTAAATTGCCCCTTTGTATTTCAAATGTAAAACCCCGGACCTCCGGAGTATTTTGTTTGTCTAAACTATTTATTAAATCTTCTATTAAAAATAAAATAAACATTTTTAAAAAAACAGTTGCTTCGGGGGAGGCAGCCGGCTAGGCCAAAAGGCCCAACCAGCTACCTACAACCCGACCCAGCCCAAACCAAAACCACTTGGAAACCCTAGACCCTAACCTAGACCCAGCCGCCACCCACCACGCAGTTGCGATGCACCACACATGCACGCTAGCGTGACACACTGCTCGCCCTGCTCCCACCGAACCCCACCCCGCTCGAACCGTGTCCTCCTCCTCAAACTCACCTGCCCGACCCCACCTGCCGCTAGCCCCATGGGCGACACGACCCTTTTCCCCACCTACCCTCTCCATGCCTTCTTCCACACCCCCGCATCGGTGCCTCCTCTCTAGGCCACACGGTGCCACCGCCACGGCTCTCTCCTCCATCTGTATGTCGCCCTCCGTAGTGATCCACCAATGACCGCCTCCCCGGTCTGGTTCGCAACCGCTGGCAGCGTCCCTGATGTCTGTCGCACCCCTCCTACCTCTCGCCTCCGCCGGCCTTCGCTCTGGGTTACCTGCCGCCGCCTAGATTCGAGCCGCCTAGGCGCCAACCTCGGCCCTACCTCGAGCCCCGCGTTCGCCGCGAGGTCCTCCTCCACCGCCAACAACCGCCACCCCGCCCTGTCTCTCTGTCCTTGATCGACGCTGCTGCCAAGAGCCGGCTGCCTCGAGCCATCTCCCCGCTGCAGAGGCTCCTCTGAGCTTCTTCCCAAGCGCCTCCTCTCCCCGCCGCCGGTCGTCGCCCGCGTCTCCGAGCTCAAGCTGCGGCCACCCCTGCCTCGTCCTCCTCCGCCCATGCAGAGCCCATGGCCGCCGTTGCTCCCTGTCATCCCACGACCGCCTACACGTCGGTGGTGGCATTGAGCTTAACCACGCAGCGTGTGTGTCCTTATGGCGATGAGTTCGGTGGGTGCCGATGTGAAGCTTCCTTCATGTTCTCCGTTGAACACAAGATCTTCTCTCCTGGTGTCGTGTACCCGAGGCCCTATCAAGAGTTCGTGACGCCAAGAACGTCTTCCGATGTCGCCGCAAGGTCATCCCAAGGGACGTACCTGCCATGTGTTCCGACCCGAGTCCACTTGCCGGCATCAGGGAGATGTTGATGATCCCGAGAATCCCGGCATCAGAACCTGAGTCCATCACCGACCAACGAGTGGAACCTCAAGATGTCCTTCTCGGTCCTGAAGATCAAACCCCGAAGACCCCATTCCCGGATGCGAAGACCCATTCCACCGAGGCTAAACCCCAAACCCCGTCGAACCCCAAGGCCAAGATCGCCGAGTCCCCTATGTGTGACCCTAAGCCCCTATATTTTTATATCATGATACTTAATTTGTGCATATTGAATTGTCATGCTTGCATACATATTTTATGGGTCCGGGTTATGCAGGTATTTTCACCACATGATTAAATATGGAGACCATATGCGGCTATTTTAGGCTTATATCGGCTCCATTTAAATTTGCCTAACGAACCGATGTCATATTTTGCTTGTTAATACAACATTTAAATTGCGGGGTATCTATACAACTTGAACCATATAATTAATGTCGGGACCCCGGTTCCGCTTAATATTGTCTAGTTGCACCGTAGCTTTGCCATGTCATGCATCATTCATGCATCATGCCCGGTTTTCTGTCGTAGTATTAAATAGTGTAGCCGGTGTTTCTTTTAGTGCTTTGCTTCTTCGCGGATTAGGCCATTGAGTTGATGCGAGTATCGACAAGTTCTTAGGATAATGTATCTTCGACAGTGTTTCCTAGGCAAGCAATCTCCCCCTTTCTACCTATTTTACATTTATAGTCTTTACTTCCTCCTATTGATCTATTGCTATCCATGTTGCGATGCTTTAGTTTCCGTGCACCATTTATATTACCTGCAGCCTCTATATTGCCTTGGACACATCCTATTGCCTGTTGTTTGATAGATAGTTGGCCTTGCGTGTCATAGTTGCTTGCTCAACTGCTGCTTCGCGTCGTTGTTGTTCCACCGTTGTTGGGAGGTTGGCACATGCTAAATGGTGGAGATGCTTTACGGTGGAGAGGATCATGACTTTAAATACAACTTGATTAAAATGCTAGAAATAGTTATAACTAATGTAGAGGCATCAGTGGGCAATAGCAAATATTTGGTTCTTAACTTCTCACTTGTGTCCCGTAGGCCTCGAGTACTTGATACATGTTCCTTCACTATCGCACTATCCGCATGTGGGACCATGAATCCCCTTAGCCAGAGCTTGATTCATTTCTTATTTCTTGGGGCCACAAAGTAGTTTGGGGCTTTATTACTATCCTGTACTTATGTCATGCTTTACTGCTTTATTTACGATTGTGCGTGGAGCACCTGTACTGTTTTGGAACATGGAATGTTTTCGCGGTATCGACAAGCCCGGTCACACTTTTGGGTTCCCAGTCATTTACAGCCATTGACACAAACCCTAGGTCCGTCTCGAAGCCGGCCAACTTCATTGCGGGTAGCTTAGTGGGGTGGCCCCCTGAAATTTTTTATGAATCCTGTGATTGCTTTGTCGTGAAAGCCTCGTTGGGTTTTGATTTGGTTTTTCCGAGGTTGATCGTGTGTGTGTGTTGCTATTTGTGCACCCCTGCAGGGTAAATCTTTCTGAAAGCCGTGTCCACGGTTATGGACGACTTGGAGCACAGTATCTCGATCATAGACAACTATAACTAAAGTAGTGCTATAGATTTGACTTAATATGTGACTAGTAATCAGCTTCACTTTAATGGAATGGATAATAAAAGTGCCAATAACTGGGGGAACTGGGATGTATCGTGTCATGTTATACCGGCCTAGTAAGTATTGCAACTCCAATGGAATATAATAAAAGTGCCAACAACTAATGGGTTTGGGATGTCTCCTGCTAATTGTCTCTGACTAGTAAGTATCGCAACCGTTGGCACCATCCGTGATGTCCGCCGCACCCCTCCTACATCTCGCCTCCGCCGGCCTTCGCTCTGGGTTGCCTGCCGCCGCCTGGATTCGAGCCGCCTAGGCGCCAACCTCGGCCCTACCTCGAGCCCCGCGTTCACCGCGAGGTCCTCCTCCACCACCAACAACCGCCACCCCGCCCTATCTCTCTGTCCTTGATCGATGCCGCTGCCAGGAGCCGGCCGCCTCGAGCCATCTCCCCGCTGCAGAGGCTCCTCTGAGCTTCTTCCCAAGCACCTCCTCTCCCCGCCGCCGGTCGTCGCCCGCGTCTCCGAGCTCAAGCTCCGGCCACCCCTGCCTCGTCCTCCTCGCCCCGCTGCAGACCGTGAAGCCGCCGTTCCAGTTCCCTCCGCGTCGTTGACCTCGCACTACGTCGTCAGGGCCGCCATCGAGCCCAACCACGCGCACGTGTGTGTGTCCTTGTGGCGATGAGCTCGGTGGGTGCCGATGTGAAGCTTCCTTCATGTGCTCCGTTGAACACAAGATCTTCTCTGCTGGTGTCGTGTACCCGAGGCCCTATCAAGAGTTCGTTATCCCAAGACCGTCTTCCGATGTCGCCGCAAGATCATCCCAAGGGACGTACCTGCCATGTGTTCCGACCCAAGTCCACTTGCCGTCATCAGGGAGATGTTGATGATCCCGATAACCCCGGCATCAGAACCTGAGTCCATCACCGACCAACGAGTGGAAGTTCAAGATCTCCTTCTCGGTCCCGAAGATCGAACCCCGAAGACCCCATTCCCGGATGCGAAGACCCATTCCACCGAGGCCGAACCCCAAACCCCGTCGAACCCCAAGGCCAAGATCACCAAGTCCCCTATGTGTGACACTAAGCCCCTATATTTTTATATCATGATACTTAATTTGTGCATATTGAATTGTCATGCTTGCATACATATTTTATGGGTCCGGGTTATTCAGGTATTTTCACCGCATGATTAAATATGGAGACCATATGCGGCTATTTTAGGCTTATATCGGCTCCATTTAAATTTGTGTAGCGAACCGATGTCATATTTTGATTGTTAATACAACATTTAAATTGCGGGGTATCTATACAACTTGAACCATATAATTAATTTTCAGGACCCCGGTTCCGCTTAATATTGTCTAGTTGCACCGCAGCTTTGCCATGTCATGCATCATACATGCATCATGCCCGGTTTTCTGCCGTAGTATTAAATAGTGTAGCCGGTGTTTATTTTAGTGTTTTGCTTCTTTGCGGATTAGGCCGTTGAGTTGATGTGAGTATCGACAAGTTCTTCGGATAATGTATCTTCGACAGTGTTTCCCAGGCGAGCAATCTCCCCCTTTCTACCTATTTTACATTTATAGTCTTTACTTCCTCCTATTGATCTATTGCTATCCGTGTTGCGATGCTTTAGTTTCCGTGCACCATTTATATTACCTGCAGCCTCTATATTGCCTTGGACACATCCTATTGCATGTTGTTTGATAGATAGTCGGCCTTGCATGTCGTAGTTGCTTGCTCAAGTGCTGATTCGCGTCGTTATTGTTCCACCGTTGTTGGGAGGTTGGCACATGCTAAATGGTGGAGATGCTTTACGGTGGAGAGGATCATGACTTTAAATACAACTTGATTAAAATGCTGGAAATAGTTATAACTAATGCAGAGGCATCGGTGGGTAATAGCAAATATTTGGTTTTTAACCGCTCACTTGTGTCCCGTAGGCCCCGAGTACTTGATACCTGTTCCTTGACTATCGCACTATCCGCATGTGGGACCATGAATCCCCTTAGCCAGAACTTGATTCATTTCTTATTTCTTGGGGCCACAAAGTAGTTTGGGGCTTATTACTATCCTGTACTTATGCCATGCTTTACTGCTTTATTTATGATTGTGCGTGGAGCACCTATACTGTTTTGGAACATGGAATGTTTTCGCGGTATCGACAAGCCCAGTCACACTTTCGGGTTCCCAGTCATTTACAGCCATTAACACAAACCCTGGGTCTGTCTCAGAGCCGTCCAACTTCGTTGCGGGTAGCTTAGTGGGGTGGCCCCCTGAAATATTTTATGAATCTTGTGATTGCTTTGTCGTGAAAGCCTTGTTGGGTTTTGATTTGGTTTTTCCGAGGTTGATCGTGTGTGTGTTGCTATTTGTGGACCCCTACAGGGTAAATCTTTCTGAAAGCCGTGTCCACGGTTATGGACGACTTGGAGCACAGTATCTCGATCATAGACAACTATAACTAAAGTAGTGCTATAAATTTGACTTAATATGTGACTAGTAATCAGCTTCACTGTAATGGAATGGATAATAAAAGTGTCAACAACTGGGGGAACTGGGATGTATCGTGTCATGTTATACCGGCCTAGTAAGTATTGCAACTCCAATGGAATGTAATAAAAGTGCCAACAACTACTGGGTTTGGGATGTCTCATGCTAATTGTCTCTGACTAGTAAGTATTGCAACTACAACGGAATGGTTAACTAAAACTGCCCACTACTCATGCTATTAGGATGACTCATACTATCTATATCTGACTAGTAAGTGTTGCAACTATAATGGAATGAATAAAACCGCCAACTGTGTGAGTTCCTCGGTTTGACTTCCTCGTTTGGTCTCGAGGGGGAAATGCCAGGATGGGTATGATTGGTGTTAGTATCAAGTTGGTCCCGAATAGGTATCTCTTATCCCTCTCTAATAGTCGACAGTTGCATCGAGTCTCTATAGGTTGTTTATGCATGCTGCGCTGGCGCTTCAGTCCACCATACCTATGTAGGCGAGAGCCGCCGAATTCTAGCCTCGTCGTGTACTGGCCTCAGTACTGACCGTTCCCTTTCCTTTGCCCTTTGTCGGCACCCCTTTTGTTTTAACAGGTATAAGTTTGACGTCGTTAGCAGGGTTACCCTTCCGGCTTGGCCTAGGCAGGGTTATGGACGCCATTGGTTATTCTTCAGGGCTCTTATCTCAATTTGCTTCTTATCCGTACTCGGATGTTGTATCGTTTTCAAGGTGAATTGGATCTTTGTACTGTATATCTGTATTCTTGACTCAGTGAGTCGTTGCTATATATATATATATATATATATATATGTGTGTGTGTGTGTGTGTGTTCTGTGGGTTCCATCGTGGACTATTGTGTAATGATATTACTTCGTTTTCCACCCGCACGCAAGTGCCTAGTGGGCATCTTTGAATCGTTTCTATGCGGGTTTGGTGGGAATCGCTAAAACTTGCATAGGGCCGATTCGAGGGTGTTACAGTATTCATACCCTCAAAGACCAAGGCATGCCTTATGCAGGAAGGCATATGTTGATGAACCCGAGCAGCTCCAAGCACCCCAAGTGTGGTGCCTCCAAAGTTCTACACACGTCTGGTGTAGGCGGCGTCTCCCGGGCTCCGATCCAGCCGAGCAGTCGAAGAAGAAGATACCGGACCGAATATCACATGATGGTAGTGTGAAGGTGGGGAACACAAATTCCTCAAAGTCCTCCCCAATATTATGGAGAAGTCCTCAAAGGAAAATGAGAGAGATAATGAGAGAATTAGATGATCCCAAAGGGGAGGGGGAGACCCCTATATATAGTAGGAGGGGGGCGCATCACCCAGGGGCCAGGCGGTATGGAACTAATGCCCACACCCGCCGGCCACCTAGGGGCAGATGTTGGCCCTAGGTGGGACCCACTTGGGCGGCCCACTAAGCCTAGGCCGGCTGGCCCCCTCTCCCTAGGCGCCTTGCCCCTTGGGCCTCCCCTTCGGGTGAGGCCCATTAGCATTGGGCTGCCTTTAATAATAAAATAAAATATATATTTAATATTAATTCTCCAATTAACATACAAATACACATATTATTATATTCCTTTACTCCGGTACTCCTTCCGGACCCCCTCCGATTACCATCGATGTTACCCGGAACTATTTCAGTTTCTCTCTTCTCTGTTTCTCCTACGGTACCTCATCTATCCCTAAGCGCCCCCACCCTTAAGCATGACATCCTTCGGTTCAGGAACACTCTGGACATGATTGAGAATCCTCTCATATCAATGATCATTAGCGGGACTTGGATGCCCATGATGACCCCCGTGCATTCCATGAATCTTATCACTCGAACCGTGAATAGTCGTTTCCTGTTCCCTTTGCAACTTGATACCTAGTTCATCCAAGACTTGATCTTTGGTATCTCCATACCTTAGTTAGATCTCATTACTGATGAATTTGTTTACTCGTTCCCATGTCGTTGCATTTCGTGACCGAGTCACACGCTTGCAAGCTTTGTTAATGCAACGTCACCGAGATGGCCACATATGTATCTATCTGTTACATGGACTGGCAAATCCTGGTCTTGATATGTACTCCTCTACGCGCCCCTTTGGGAAACCTGAGTGGCACATTTTTTATCACCCAGTCACAGTATGATACTTGATAACCATCTAAGCTCCCTTCAGAATGGTGATTTGCATTATCTCATAGTCTAAGGATCAGGTTGCAAGGTCTGATGCGTTTATCATCAATGGTGAACTTTGTAACTAGATCTCATTGAGATACAATTATCGGATGTTTGTCTATCACGTCATTCAACTAATGACGTGACCTCATTGTCAATTGGCATAAATTCCCATGATCTTGAAACCTAGATCATCCTCATGACCAATGAACTAGTTCGCTAGAGGTAACTAGAGACACAGTTTGTTTACATACCACACGTGTATTAACGTTTCGTATTAATATAGTTATAGCACAGTATGAAACGTATTATGAACATATAGGAGATATATCAAACAATACACTTTATTATTTGCCTCTAGGGCATAACTCCTTCAACACATTCCCCGTGTGGTGCTAGTGTTGTGTTCCAGCTCCTAGTTCAGAGTGGTCTGGTAGATACTGATGGAAATTTCACCTGGGACAAATCACCCGTGGCCCCTAGGGCTGACTTAGAAGCATAGAGATTCTGGATAGATAACCAGACTGATGACATGGACCTTTCTCAGAATGGGGCTGATAAGGATCCACCTGAAATGGAGACTCAAATTGTGAACCTTCCTGAAGACACAATGCCCAACTTTAAAGATCTGGTTGTGAGGGAAAGAGATGATTCACTTCTCAGTCAGAAAGCTGCAAAGAAACATAAGCATTGGGATCTTGTGCAACCAACTAGACAAAGCACTAGGGTGGACAGATCCAAGAACATCCTAGAGAAAGCTATGAACTGAAAGAGGGTAACTAATCTAGAAGTTCCTAAAAGCATGAAAGGTATAATGTCCACTAATCCTTTCTCTCCTATTTCTACTATTGATATAGAAAGTCTGTCTGATAATATAGGAGTAGATTTTCCTGTTGTTGATTCCTCTAGCACTAGCTCAATTTTACATAGCCCACCTCTTCATGCTAATTCTTCATCTGAACATAGCATTATAGATGAAGAAGCAGAAGGGTGGATAGAAGTTTTACATAGATCTCGGGGAAAGCACCCCAAGAAAAAGAAGTTATGATTAGTGTCTTTTGGAATAGTAGGAGCCTTAATGCTCTAGGTAGACAGAAATACATAGCTGAGAATATTATTCCTTTAAAAGTAGTTTATATTGGTTTCCAAGAAACCAAAAAAAGATAGTTTTAGCAGTTCTTTTCTAAAGAATATTCTAGGAAATAGAAATTTTAGTTGGAATTTTTTTGCCTTCTCAGGAGACTGCAGGAAGTATACTAGTTGGAGTTAATTTAGATCTTTTTGATGTTATTTCTTGGGATATTAGATCCTTCTATGTTAGTGTTTTCTTAAGAATAAGATTACTAAATTTATCTGTAGAATTACTACTATTTATGGATCAGCATATGAAGAGAAAAATCTAGAATTTATCTTTGAACTGCATGATATTTTTGTTAATTGGGATGGCCCAGCTATCATAGGGGGAGATTTTTATCTTGTGAGATCCCCTGAGGTTAAATCTACTAGATATGTTGAATATAAATGGGTAGATAAGTTAAACACTTGGATGGATCTTTGGGCCCTTATGGAAATTGGTCTCTCTAGCAGATCTTATACCTAGGGAAATAACCAAGAAACCCTTATCATGTGTAAATTAGATAGAATCTTTTGTACTACTAGTTTTGAAAGTAATTTCCCTCTAGATCATGCTAGAACCTTATCTAGGATAGGGAGTGACCACACCCCTTTAGTTTGGGATTCATGCCAGCAAGTACTCTTGGAACCTTCTAGGTTTAAATTTGAAAAATGGTGGCCGAGTAGAATTGATTTTAAAGATATAGTAGTCAAAGCCTGATCCTTACAAGTTAATAAGAGTGATCCTATGGACATTTGGCAAAGTAAGGTTAGATACTTTAGGAAACTAGCTAAAGGATGGAACATGAACATAAAGGCTGCAATTAGGAAAAATAGAAGAGATCTGATGGAGGAGTATGATGCTCTTGATATCAAGTCTGAATCTCAGACTCTCTTAGATGATGAAAGAGGTAGACTATATTTTATTTATTTAGAATTACATAAGTATTGGATATTAGAGGAAATTAAGGCAAGACAAAGATCTAGGGATAGAAATGTAATAGAGGGAGATAGAACCGCTGCATACTTTCACGCAGTTGCTAATCAAAGAAGAAGGAAAAAGATGATTAATGTCCTTGATGGCCCTAAAGGGCCTGTCACAGATATTAAGGACATGCTTCAGGTAGCCACTGACTACTATAAAAAATTGTTTGCTTGGGAACATAAACTGGATATTCAATTGAAACATGACTTCTTCACTAAAGAGGAAAAGGTTAGTGACATTGAGAATATGGGTTTGGGAGCTGTTTTTACCGAAGAAGATATCAAATTAGCTGTCTTTACTTCTTATACTGATGGGGCTTGTAGCATCCCATCTGTCTAACATCTGTAATGCTACATGGTCTAGTAATAAAATGCTACTTCCTACATATAATTGTTGCATCATAATTATATCATGCTCATGTCATCATACCACATTGCATTTGAGCATCATATAAAACCCTTTCCATTTGGTTCTTATCTCATATGCACCATTAATTGTATTTGCCTCTTGATACATTGTATTTGGTTCTTGATAAATGCTTGATGCCCAAGTTGAGTTGTGGGCATATCTCTTATTAACTCCACCACCTTTCTTTGTCACCACCCTATAATTCCACCATCCAAACTATATGTGGGCATTTGCACTTCTTTTGGATCTTGTCTAGCCACATATATTTGTATGGATCCAAATCTACCTATCTCATACACTCATACATATGTGATATGTTTCACCATCTTAATGCATCATGCATGCATGGATGTAATCTTGCATGTCTCATGCAAATAACACCCTCCACCTTCCTTTTACCTCAATCTTGTATTTTGGGTGTGGTGTCCATTCTACCTTGCCTTTCCATCTCCTTCTACTCAATTCTAGTGCTTGCCTCTCTCAATATTCATATGTGCATGTGGCATACCTTTATTCAAATCTAGTTCTACATGCAATATTAGTCTCTAATCACATGAGATACCAATGCTACATGTAACCTTTCTTGTTTTCAAATTCTTTTGAACTTGTTTGCTTGTTCAAATTTTGATCAAATCCTATATCTACACTCCATCTACCAAGTTTTCCTAGCTAATCTAGCTAGCTAAATAAAGACTCCATCTCTAATATTAATTTATTTTCGTCTCTTGATCTCTGCCTAAATCTTCGACACTAAATCCGTCTAAAATTTTGGCTAAAACTAGTCTCATCTAGTCTAGTTTAGACTAGATAAAAACTCTAATCCCCTTCTTCTTTTCCAAAATCCTAATCACCGTACTTATACACACACATACAGCTACACACCCCAGCTAGCTAAACCCCAACCTGGTGCATCGATCTACCTCAAGTGAGCTGGCCACCTTGTTCCAACCTGACCGTTCCTTTTTTTTACCTTCCTTGCAACCAGACCGGGTGGAGGGAGACCGAGTCCAGCTCCTGATGTTCTTCTTTCACCGTTTGCACGTGATCGCCACTCCATCACCGTGTCGTGGTTCTCCCCCTCCTTTCCTGGACGACAGCAGCAGCAGAGCTGGCTTTTCCTCAACCACTTCTTCCCCATCGAGATCTCGATCCAGCCCTGGCCTCCTCTTCCCCCTCTCCAAGCAAAGGACATGGACATCTCCTTCTAGCACCCTCGCTGCCACCAAAAGCAACCCCAAGCTGAGAAGAAGGCCACAACCTTGGCGTCGCGGTGCAGTACCGGGAGGAGCAGACCGAGCACGTCAGCACCTCGCCGCCCGCCTCGCGCCGTTGCTGCGCACTTCGCCGCGCCTACCGTTGCTGCCTCGTCGCGTTGCCATCCGCGTCGAGCTTCGGCCGTCCACCGTCGTCCCCGACACACCCCGGTGAGCGCCGCTTCTTCCTTCCCTGGCTCGTCGCTTTATCGCCAGCCTGCGCCCAAGTTCCCGCTCGCCGCTTCCCCAGTCGCCGCTCGCGCCGCTGGTCATGCATGCTGCGCTCGCCAAGCCTGTGCACGCACGAGCGGTAGCACTACAGCAACAGCAGACGCGCCACTTCTAAAGCCCTCTGTTCCCGAGAGTTTCCTGATCTCCTCCGTCCATCAATGACGCTTTTCTTCGCGCACCGCTATTCTCGGTATATCCTGCTCTACTAGGAATCGAATCGCACCCAAAACCGCGCCCTATAGCTTCTGATATCATCCTTGCAGGATCGGAGTTTGGCTGCAGGCTGCCGTGGTTTGTCAGTTCAGCCAGCACCGCTGCAGTACGTACACCTCTCAGTCTACCTTCTCGTTTTTTTTCCGGCGTCCACGTTGCTCTTCTTCGAAACCTTCATGCACAACACATGTAGCCCTATCATCCAGTTAACTCCATCTTCAAACCACGGTTCATTTGGACTTCCGAGCGCAAAGCTAGCTTCAGACGAAGATCGTCCAAAAATCTGCGTTCTGAAAACTGTCACGTTTCTACACTGAATCTGGCCCATTCCCGTCTCTGTTCTTCGCAAGCCACCGAGCGCTGCAGTCCTCCTTCAGGATTTATTTGAACGTGAGATTTGTAGATATAGGTGGGATATACAATTTTCGTTTTTGAATCATACCTAAATTCGCCACTGTTTCTTCGGAATCTTCCTCGCAAAATCAGTCCAGCTAGCCGGTTTTGCGTTTCATCGATCCGTTCTTCAGAGGAGCAGGCAGTGGTTTTTTTTCGGAAAACCCCTTGGCAGTTTCAGTTGACCGCGCGCGCTATGGCCCCTAGCTCAGCCACGTGTCCCCTCCCAGCTGGCCGCGCGCGCTGTGGCCCCGCCGCCCGGAGGCCCACCAGTCATCCTCTGTGGCTGGAACTCCCCGCGGTGAGAAAAGCCCGGACCAGTTCCCGCAGCGTCGGCTGCAGCTGAGTCAGCATCGGCCCCACCCGTCAGCGTCTCGGGCTAGATTCTCCTGAGTACAAAAAGTTTCAGTGATCTTTTCTAAATAATAAAAATAATCCAGAAAATGCAAATATGTTTTAATATTCAGAAATTAACATCTTTATTTTGATAATTCCAAATAATACAAATAATATATGTTTTTGAATCAGAAAAATGTGAGGATTTCAAATATGCCATCCAAAATAATGTTTGACTAATTTAAATTTTCGAAATTGTTTAATTGCAATAAGAATACCTTTTCTCAATTAATTAATAACTTTACTTCTATAACTCCAAATTTGACAAATAAGATGTCTAAATCGATCAGCGCGACAAGCCCGTTCTGATTATGCATTCTACGATATGAATTGAAGCATGTATCATATAAATATTAACTGGACAACAAGTTATATGGGAGCAAAACATGACTAAAAACTTAATAAAATGCTTTATTCTTGTACCCCACACCTCACCCATGCCATGCTATGTTATGCCATGTAGATTGTGCATCATTCATCATGGCATGCTTGTTCGCTTGTCGCATTTTATTTATATGTTTGCGTATTATATTTATGTTGGGCCTTGTTTGTTTGGTTCTTCTTTCGAATAGACGCCGAGCAGGGGAATTATCAGGAATCCCAGGAGTACTACCCAGATCCATCTCTCGCTTCAACTGAACTACCAGACAAGCACTACCACATGCTTGCATACATATAGTACATATTGCCTCTATCTTATTCTTGCATCATTGAGTCGTGATTGCATTAAACTGAATCCCAAGTATTGCATAGCCTTACTTTTAAACCCCACTAAAGCTTGTTCCTCCATCCTATGAGCCATTACTACAGGAGTTGTTTGAGCCATGCGAGTCGTAGAACAGCATGTGTAGGGTATGTGAGTGTCTGATGGTTAACGAGGTACCTAAACAACTGAACGTGAGTAGTAATGGGATAACTAATGAAAGAGGCACCGGTGAGCAATATCTGTTATTTGGGTTTTCATGCTCACTTGTGTCCCGTAGGACCTCGAGTACTTCATTCCTGTTCCTTGAGTATTCGCACTATCCACATACGGGAGACTCTATGAATCCCCCTTTGCCTGAGCTTGATTTGCACTTTATTTCTTGGGGCCACAAAGTAGTTTGGGGCTTTATTACTATCTTGTACTTATGCCATGCTTTACCGCTTTAAATATGATTATGCGTGGAGCACCTGTACTATTTAAGAATGCGGAATGTTTTCGCGGTATCGACAAGCCCAGTCACATTTTCGGATTCGATCGTTTCTGACCATTGTCGCAAACCACAGATTAGAGTCCTACCAACCGTTGCGGGTAGCTTATTGGGGTGACCCCCTAAAATGAATTATGAATCCTGTGATTGCTTTGTCGTGAAAGCCTCGTCGGGTTTTGATTTGGTTTTTCCGAGGTTGATCGTGTGTGTGTGTTGCTATTTGTGCACCCCTGCAGGGTAAATCTTTCTGAAAGCCGTATCTGCGGTTATGGATGACTTGGAGCACAGTTTCTCGATCATAGACAAGTATAACTAAAGTACCGTCTTTAATTTGACTAAATATCTGACTAGTAATTAGTGCAATCTTCATGGAATGATTAATAAAACTACCAACGGATGGGTTGTTCGTCCGCTTTCTCGTTGGTAAGCGGAAGGAGGAGGATCTGTTACCTTATACTGTTATAACTGTTGTTTCTAATTAACGGACATCCACCTATCATTGGTTAGGCGGATGGTTAGCGAGTATCTATAGACTTGTTAGTTATTATCTTTTGTTGCAATTGCGTCAACCCAGGTATATGTCCCATTTAGAGGCATAAAGACTTGCTGAGTACCCCTAGGGTCTTACATGATAAATTGTTTGATTCAGATGAACATGTGTATTCGCAAGATGGATACTGGGTGGAGGAGACAGATGATGTTGCAAACGATCACTCGGTGTAGAGATTCCGGGGATGGGGATCCGTGAGATCTGTGGGCGGGATGTGCTTATTTATGTGGCATCTTATGCCGATTTGCTTCTTATCCGTACTCGGGTCTTGTTTCCCGCTTTCGCTTGATACTATGTTGATTGATGTATGAGGAGCTATCCTACGCTATTATCTCTATCTAGGATATTTGGATCTTGCCGTATGGCGTTGCAATATTTATATTTATTTTAGATGGTATGGCTCTGAGAACTGTTGTAAGGTAGCTTGCATACATACTCACTTGTGTATGTATTTGATCTTTTCGCCTGTTGTCTACGCCGCTCGTTCTTATCCCGATGTTCTTGGAAGTGGTTAGGGCGGTCGACGGCCTACACGTGGGTGGCCCTGGGCCCCTGCTGTAAACCCTTAACCACTTTTGGTTAATCCAGGCTTGAACTTAGAGCGTAGGGTCCGAGGTTGTTACAATTGGTATTAGAGCCATCCCGCTCTTCAGGGTCTCAGCCAAAATGGTCGTTGTCGGTCTAGCAAATATTTTGGTAGCTATGTATACTAGGGGAAAACAAAACGCGAGAGTAGGACTGCTTCCATTTTTTCTTCTTACCACACCTACCCTCTTGATGCAGTGTAACATTTTCAATCCTCTTCTAAAATTCAAACTAGGATTCACGTGTTCTGGGTTCCGTAGTACCATAGGTTGTGTGAGTGCGTGTCTGTGTGTGTGGGTAATTCTTTGTCTATCTGTTGCATCCAACTTGTTGTCGCTATCTGCCTTTTGGTTATAAACTGTTGGTACATTCCATACCGACAAGCTTTTCTAAACCGACGCGATCTATCTGATTCGTTGTAAATCGACGCAATCTGTCTTACTCTTTGTTATCCGACGCTATCTTGTTAGGGGTGTTTGTTTTCCATAGTTGCTAATCTTTAGGTTCATCTTAAGAAGGAAGAAAGTTGGGATATGTGTTTTACTTATTCATGTGCGGAGTAATGCTTTGAGTGTGGGATGGAGTCACGACCATACCACTACTTTTATCATTCGCTCTCGTATATTGAATTGGTAGAGTTACTAATCTTGATTCGTTAAGTGGTTTTGCGCATATAGTGGTATTTTAATGCCGAAATTTGCGGAATTTTTTTCTTTCATAGCTTTGTGTACCACACTCCTTGTTCAGTCGTGTGTGATATGCTTACTATCTTCTAGGTGCTTTGAACTTTGTTGATATTTTAATATCATCTTAGTAATGTGTATCCTTTAATCTTGGTTAATTCCATTTTGGTACTATTTTGGATTATTATTATTCTCCATTATAGTACTGACTTGAGTTTTATATCAATCATAGGATGGCACCACCACGCCGCACTGAGGATGACATACCATCTGAACTGGGGGCTGCATTGGCAAGTATTGTTAATGCCTTGGGAACAATGCAACAGAACCAGCAACGTTTTGAAAAAAGTTTCAGGAGGAATGAGTTTGTTCCGCTACCTCCACCTCACAAGCGAGGAGACATCAAGGGCTTTCTGAAGTTTAACCCGCGCCACTTTGAGGTGTCTGATCAGCCACTGGATGCTGATGATTGGCTTCGTGAGATGTCAAGGTTGCTGATGACTGCCGATGTTCCTGAACAAGAATGGGTAAAATGCGCCACTCACCTTCTGAAAGGAGACACAACTCTATGGTGGGAGAATTACTTGAAGGCAAGCCACTCTGGTTTTCAACCTACTCGGGAGCAGTTCACTGGGGCTTTCAAAGAGCAATACCTGTCAGAAATTGTCATGGAAAGTATGAAGGAGGTGTTTCTCAACCTCAAGCAGGGCAATGACAATGTCAACACCTATATCAGAAACTTCATGAATCTTTCTCGGTATGGTGGCGATGAGATCTCTGATGACAAGAAGAAACAAAAGAGGTTCAGGTAAGGGCTCAATGCATCTATCAAATATGCAATCACTCATGCAAGGCCGGGGTCTTTTCTGAAACTCCAACATAAAGCTCTGTAGGAAGAAGCCAGTAGGCAAGTGTTCGAGGAGTCCAAGAAACACAGTCGTGACGCAGCAAGCTCTTCAGCTATGACAACTCCTTCTAAGCGCCGCGTGTGGGTTCCTAATACCGCACCGCCGCTCCTGGCTCCACCAAGACCTCCAAGCTACACAGCAAGGCCACCAAACTCCTTCAACGCTGCTCCTAGGGGCTACAACCACAACTACCCTGGAGCGCATGGTGGAGTCCCTGGCTACGCTGCTCCACGTCCACCTGGTGCTTGTTACACTTGTGGGAACACTGGGCATCAACACTGGAGTTGTCCCATGAACAACAAAGCTCTTCCTCCTCCACCTCCAAGACCTGCAGCAAGTCCTTCTATGGTTCGTGCACCTCCACCTCGGGCTCTCAATATCAACACCAAGCCCGGGTCCACTGTTGCTCGTGCCAACTGTGTCAACGTCGCTCAAGACGAGCATGCACCTAGAGTTGAGCTGGGTACGCTTTCTGTTAACTTAGTCCCTGCACGAGTTTTATTTGATTCTGGAGCATCACATTCATTTATATCCTTCAAGTTTGCTTAAGAGAATGGGTTGTCATCTGATTCGTTACCTAAAAAGTTGATGGTCCTTTCTCCTGGGGCAAGGATGTTAACTTCCAAGATCAGTTATGACAATCAGGTTCAAATTGGGGATTCTTCCTTTCTGGCCTCTTTGATTATTCTGGGCAACTCAGATATTGATGTCATTTTAGGCATGGATTGGCTAGCTGCAAATAAAGGTGTGATTGATTGTGCTGAACATTTGGTTTCTTTGAAAAATCCTGAAGGCCACATAGTCTATTCTCCAAAGCAAACTCCTTCTATTCAGCTCTACTCTTTGGGTGTCCAAGACGTTGATGTTATGGAAGCCTTGCAAAATGTTCCGGTGGTCCGTGAGTTCCCAAATGTTTTTCCTGAAGAGTTACCAGGTATGCCTCCTGACCGAGAGGTCGAGTTTGTGATTGAGCTTGAACTGGGTACCGCTCCTATCTCCAAGCGGCCTTATAAAATGGGTCCATTGAGTTAATTTGAACTCAAACGTCGACTTGATGAACAAGAGAAGTTGGGTTTCATTCAAAGACAACACTACTTCTTGGGGTAGCCAACCATCTTTGTGAAGAAGCGAGCGCTTGATAGACTTTGTGTTGACTATCGGGCTCTCAATGCTAAAACCATCAAGAATAAATATCCCCTTCGCGGATTAATGATCTCTTCGATCACTATTTGAGCTGTGGTATTCTCTAAGCTTGACTTGAGAAGTGGATATCATCAAATCAAGATTCGCAAGGAAGATGTTCCCAAAACAGCTTTTCACCACCGCTATGGCTGTGAGTACGGTCATGTCCTTGATCTCACCAGCACTGCCACCTTCTCGAGGCTTATGAACTCGGTTTTCATGGAGTATCTTGATAAGTTCGTCGTGGTCTATCTGGATGACATTCTAGTCTATTCTAAGTCAAAGGAAGAACATGAAGAACACCTTCGGTGTGTCCTAAACAAGCTTCGTGAGAACCGCCTGTATGCAAAGTTCTCCAAGTGTGAATTTTGGCTTCCCGAAGTCACCTATCTTGGTCACGTCATCTCTGCTAAGGGCATTGCCGTCAACCCAGAAACTGTTCGGACAATTGTTGTGTGGCTTACACCTAAAAATGTCAAAGAAGTCCGGAGTTTCCTTGGTTTGGCTAGTTATTGCCGTCGCTTCGTTCAAAACTTCTCGAAGATTGCGAAGCCTCTTACCGATCTCCTCAAGAAAGGCAAGAAATACCTTTAGTCTCCTGCATGTGAAGCTAGTTTTGAAACACTCAAAGAGCTCACTTCCACACCAGTCTTGATTCCTCCACAGACATCAAAGCCTTTTCAGATATTCTGTGACGCCTCCTTGCAAGGATTGGGTGCGGTCCTCATGCAAGAAAAGCAAGTTGTTGCTTATGCTTCCCGTCAGTTGAAAACTCATGATCTCAACTATCCAACACATGATCTTGAACTTGCAGCGGTTGTCTTCGCTCTAAAAGTATGGATGCACTACTTGCTTGGAAACCGTTGTGATATCTTTTTCGATCACAAAAGCCTTAAGTATATCTTCACTCAGCCGGACCTCTACCTTCGCCAAAGGAGATGGATTGAAACCATCAACGACTTTGATCTTTCGATCAACTACACTCCGGGCAAAGCAAATGTGATGGCCGATGCTCTAAGTCGTAAGGCATATGTGAACAACCTCACGGTGGAAGAATAACAACCTCTTTTGTGTGAGGAATTCCGTCAACTCAACCTCGAGCTTGTACCTCAGAGATATCTTCATAACTTGATAGCTACCCCTCTCTTGGAAGAAAAAGTTTGCTCCATTCAACATGGTGATCCGTACACTAAGAACATCATCAACTTCCGAAGTATGAACCTTTCCACCTTGACGACCAAGGCACTCTATTCTTTAAGCACCGGATGTTCGTTCCGAAGTATCCGGGTTTGAGAGAGCAAGTTCTTAAAGAAGCTCATGATTCTATTCTTTCTATCCACCCTGGCAGCACTAGGATGTACATGGACCTGAAAACACAATATTGGTGGCCTGGATTGAAACGATATTGTGCCAAGTATGTCTCGAAGTGTGATGTCTGCCGCAGAGTAAAAGTCATCCATCGAAACCTTGGGTCTTCTCTGACCATTGAAGCCTCCGGAATGGAAATGGGAGAAAGTAGAGATGGACTTCATAACTGGGTTTCCAAGGTTGCAGAAAGGCAACAATGCAATCTTTGTTGTCATCGACAGGCTTTCTAAAGTGGCTCACTTCTTTCCCGTCAAGGAAACAATTTCTGCAATTCAGTTGGCTGAGCTCTATATCAACAGAATTGTCTCTCTGTATGGGGTTCCTCTTGAGATCAGCTCAGACCGTGGAAGCATCTTCACTTCCAAGTTCTAGGGAAGTTTCCAAAATGCTTTGGGAACAAAGTTGAACTTTAGCACAACTTACCACCCTCAGTCACAAGGGCAAGTTGAAAGGATCAATCAGATTCTGGAAGATATGCTCCGTGCTTGCGTCATCTCTTTCGGCATGAAGTGGGAAGAATGCCTTCCTTATGCTCAGTTCTCTTACAACAATAGCTTCCAGAAGAGTCTAAGATGGCACCATTTGAGGTTCTCTATGGCCGCAAATGCAGAACTCCGATTGGTTGGTCGGGCGCAGGCGAAAGAACATTGTTTGGCCCCGAAATTGTAACTCAAGCAGAGGAGAAGGTTCACATCATTCTCGAAAACCTGAAGGTTGCTCAAAGTCACCAGAAGAGCAACTACGACAGAAAGCACACGGACATGGAGTATGTCCCTAGTGATATCGTTTACCTTCGTGTCACTCCCACTGAGAGGCACGCACTGGTTTGGTATCAAAGGGAAGCTGGCTCCTAGATACATCGGTCCTTTCAAAGTTCGTGGAAGAAGAGGAGAAGTCGCTTATGCTCTTGAGCTCCCTGAAAAACTCAAGGTCCATGATGTTTTCCATATCTCCCAACTCAAGAAGTGCTTCAAGGATCCTGGCAGGACCATGGACCATGAGCTTATCAATCTCCAAGAAAACCTGTCTTATCAAGAACACCCCACAAAAATCCTAGAAGTCGCAGAAAGAAAGACTCGCAACAAGTCTATCAAGTTCTGCAAGGTGCAGTGGTCACACCATTCCGTTGATGAAGCCACTTGGGAACGCGAGGATGACCTCCGTGCCAAGTATCCTACCCTCTTCGTGTCTTCTTCTTCCTAGAATCTCGGGGCGAGATTCCTGTTTAGCGGGGGAGAATTGTAGCATCCCATATGTCTAACATATGTAATGCTACATGGTCTAGTAATAAAATTCTACTTCCTACATATAATTGTTGCATCATAATTATATCATGCTCATGTCATCATGCCATATTGCATTTGAGCATCATATAAAACCCTTTCCATTTGGTTCTTATCTCATATGCACCATTAATTGTATTTGCCTCTTGATACATTGTATTTGGTTCTTGATAAATGCTTGATGCCCAAGTTGAGTTGTGGGCATATCTCTTATTAACTCCACCACCTTTCTTTGTCACCACCCTATAATTTCACCATCCAAACTATATGTGGGCATTTGCACTTCTTTTGGATCTTGTCTAGCCACATATATTTGTATGGATCCAAATCTACCTATCTCATACACTCATACATATGTGATATGTTTCACCATCTTAATACATCATGCATGCATGGATGTAATCTTGCATGTCTCATGCAAATAACACCCTCCACCTTCCTTTTACCTCAATCTTGTATTTTGGGTGTGGTGTCCATTCTATCTTGCCTTTCCATCTCCTTCTACTCAATTCTAGTGCTTGCCTCTCTCAATATTCATATGTGCATGTGGTATACCTTTATTCAAATCTAGTTCTACATGCAATATTAGTCTCTAATCACATGAGATACCAATGCTACATGTAACCTTTCTTGTTTTCAAATTCTTTTGAACTTGTTTGCTTGTTCAAATTTTGATCAAATCCTATATCTACACTCCATCTACCAAGTTTTCCTAGCTAATCTAGCTATCTAAATAAAGACTCCATCTCTAATATTAATTTATTTTCGTCTCTTGATCTCTGCCTAAATCTTTGACACTAAATCCGTCTAAAGTTTTGGCTAAAACTAGTCTAGTTTAGACTAGATAAAAACCCCAATCCCCTTCATCTTTTCCAAAATCCTAATCACCATACTTATACACACACATACAGCTACACACCCCTGCTAGCTAAACCCCAACCTGGTGCATCATTCTACCTCAAGTGAGCTGGCCACCTTGTTCCAACCTGACCGTTCCTTTTTTTTACCTTCCTTGCAACCAGACCGGGTGGAGGGAGACCGAGTCCAGCTCCTGATGTTCTTCTTTCACCGTTTGCACGTGATCGCCACTCCATCACCGTGTCGTGGTTCTCCCCCTCCTTTCCTGGACGACAGCAGCAGCAGAGCTGGCTTTCCCTCAACCACTTCTTCCCCATCGAGATCTCGATCCAGCCCTGGCCTCCTCTTCCCCCTCTCCAAGCAAAGGACATGGACATCTGCTTCTAGCACCCTCGCTGCCACCAAAAGCAACCCCAAGCTGAGAAGAAGGCCACAACCTTGGCGTCGCGGTGCAGTACCGGGAGGAGCAGACCGAGCACGTCAGCACCTCGCCGCCCGCCTCGCGCGTTGCTGCGCACTTCGCCGCGCCTACCGTTGCTGCCTCGTCGCGTTGCCATCCGCATCGAGCTTCGGCCGTCCACCGTCGTCCCCGACACACTGTGAGCGCCGCTTCTTCCTTCCCTGGCTCGTCGCTTTATCGCCAGCCTGCGCCCAAGTTCCCGCTCGCCGCTTCCCCAGTCGCCGCTCGCGCCGCTGGTCGTGCATGCTGCGCTCGCCAAGCCTGTGCACGCACGAGCGGTAGCACTACAGCAACAGCAGACGCGCCACTTCTAAAGCCCTCTGTTCCCGAGAGTTTCCTGATCTCCTCCGTCCATCGATGACGCTTTTCTTCGCGCACCGCTATTCTCGGTATATCCTGCTCTACTAGGAATCGAATCGCACCCAAAACCGCGCCCTATAGCTTCTTATATCATCCTCGCAGGATCGGAGTTTGGCTGCAGGCTGCCGTGGTTTGTCAATTCAGCCAGCACTGCTGCAGTACGTACACCTCTCAGTCTACCTTCTCGTTTTTTTTTCCGGCATCCACGTTGCTCTTCTTCGAAACCTTCATGCACAACACATGTAGCCCTATCATCCAGTTAACTCCAGCTTCAAACCACGGGTCATTTGGACTTCCGAGCGCAAAGCTAGCTTCAGACGAAGATCGTCCAAAAATCTGCGTTCTGAAAACTGTCACGTTTCTACACTGAATCTGGCCCATTCCCGTCTCTGTTCTTCGCAAGCCACCGAGCGCTTCAGTCCTCCTTCGGGATTTCTTTAAACGTGAGATTTTTAGATCTAGGTGGGATATACAATTTTCGTTTTTGAATCATACCTAAATTCGCCACTGTTTCTTCGGAATCTTCCTCGCAAAATCAGTTCAGCTAGCCGGTTTTGCGTTTCATCGATCCGTTCTTCAGAGGAGCAGGCAGTGGTTTTTTTCGGAAAACCCCTTGGAAGTTTCAGTTGATCACGCGCGCGCCCCCAGCTCAGCCACGTGTCGCCTCCCAGCTGGCCGCGCGCGCGCTGTGGCCCCGCCGCCCGGAGGCCCACCAGTCATCATCTGTGGCTGGAACTACCGGCGGTGAGAAAAGCACGGACCAGTTCCCGCAGCGATGGCTCCAGCTGAGTCAGCGTCGGCCCCACCCGTCAGCGTCTTGGGCTAGATTCTCGTGAGTATAAAAAGTTTCAGTGATCTTTTCTAAATAATAAAAATAATCCAGAAAATGCAAATATGATTTTAATATTCAGAAATTAACATCTTTATTTTGGTAATTCCAAATAATACAAATAATATATGTTTTTGAATCAGAAAAATGTGAGGATTTCAAATATGCCATCGAAAATAATGTTTGACTAATTTAAATTTTCGAAATTGTTTAATTGCAATAAGAATGTCTATTCTCAATTAATTAATAACTTTAATTCTATAACTCCAAATTTGACAAATAATATGTCTAAATCGATCAGCGTGACGAGTCCGTTCTGATTATGCATTCCACGATATAAATTGAAGCATGTATAATATAAATATTAAGTGGACAGTAAGTTATATGGGAGCAAAACATGACTAAAAACTTAATAAAATGCTTTATTCTTGTACCCCACATCTCACCCATGCCATGCTATGTTATGCCATGTAAATTGTGCATCATCCATCATGGCATGCTTGTTTGCTTGTCGTATTTTATTTATATGTTTGCGCATTATATTTATGTTGACCCTTGTTTGTTTGGTTCTTCTTTCGAATAGACGCCGAGCAGGGGAATTATCAGGAATTCTAGGAGTACTACCCAGATCCATCTCTCGCTTCAACTGAACTATCAGGCAAGCACTACCACATGCTTGCATACATATAGTACATATTGTCTCTATCTTATTCTTGCATCATTGAGTCACGATTGCATTAAACTGAATCCCAAGTATTGCATAGCCTTACTTTTAAACCCCACCGAAGCTTGTTCCTCCATCCTATGAGCCATTACTTCAGGAGTTGTTTGAGCCATGCGAGTCGTAGAACAGCATGTGTAGTATGTGAGTATCTGATGGTTAACGAGGTACCTAAACAACTGAACCTGTGTAGTAATGGGATAACTAATGAAAGAGACACCGGTGAGCAATATCTGTTATTTTGGTTTTCATGCTCACTTGTGTCCCGTAGGACCCCGAGTACTTGATTTCTGTTCCTTGACTATTCGTACTATCCATATACGGGAGACTCTATGAATTCTCCTTTGCCTGAGCTTGATTTGCACTTTATTTCTTGGGGCCACAAAGTAGTTTGGGGCTTTATTACTATCTTGTACTTATGCCATGCTTTACCGCTTTAAATATGATTATGCGTGGAGCTTTGATCTTGCTTAAGAATGCGGAATGTTTTAGCGGTATCGACAAGCCCAGTCACATTTTCGGGTTCCCAGTCGTTCTACGATTGTCGCAAACCCCGGTCCGATCTCGAGCCGCCAACTTCGTTGCGGGTAGCTTATTGGGGTGGCCCCCTGAAATGAATTATGAATCCTGTGATTGCTTTGTCGTGAAAGCCTCGTCGGGTTTTGATTTGGTTTTTCCGAGGTTGATCGTGTGTGTGTTGCTATTTGTGCACCCCTACAGGGTAAATCTTTCTGAAAGTCGTGTTCGCGGTTATGGACGACTTGGAGCATAGTTTCTCGATCATAGACAAGTATAACTAAAGTACCGTCTTTAATTTGACTAAATATCTGACTAGTAATTAGTGCAATCTTTATGGAATGATTAATAAAACTACCAACGGATGGGTTATTCGTTCGCTTTCTCGTTGGTAAGCGGGAAGGAGGATGGATCTGTTATCTTATACTGTTATAACTATTGTTTCTAATTAACGGAGATCTGCCTATCATTGGTTAGGCGGATGGTTAGCGAGTATCTATAGACTTGTTAATTATTATCTTTTGCTGCAATTGCGTCAACCTAGGTATATGTCCCCTTTAGAGGCATAAAGACTTGCTGAGTAAGGTCTCACAAGATAAATTGTTTGATTCAGATGAACAGGTGTATTCGCAAGATGGATACTGGGAGGAGACAGATGATGTTGGCAACGATCACTCGGTGTAGAGATTCTAGGGATGGGGATCCGTGAGATCTGTGGGCGGGATGTGCTTATTTATGTGGCATCTTATGCCGATTTGCTTCTTATCCGTACTCGGATCTTGTTTCCCGCTTCCGCTTGATACTCTGTTGATTGATGTATGAGGAGCTATCCTACGCTATTATCTCTATCTAGGATATTTGGATCTTGCCGTATGGCGTTGCAATATTTCTATTTCTTTTAGATGGTATGGCTCTGAGAACTGTTGTAAGGTAGCTTGCATACATACTCACTTGTGTATGTATTTGATCTCTTCGGTTGCTTCACGCCGCTCTTGTCCCGATGTTCTTGGAAGTCGTTAGGGCGGTCGACGGGCCTACACGTGGGTGGCCCTGGGCCCCCACTTTAAACCCTTAACCACTTTTGGTTCATCCAGGCAACTTAGAGCGTAGGGTCCGAGGTTGCTATAGGGCCCCAGGCTCTAATGGCCTTTCCTTTATGTTTTACCAGACTTTCTGGGATATTGTTAAGGAGGATCTCCTTCCCATGTTTAATGCTTGGCATAAGGATCAACTAAACCTATTTAGACTTAACTTTGCCATGATTACTTTGACCCCCAAGGAAAATGATGTAAAAACTATGAAAATGTTTAGGCCTATTAGTCTGGTAAACTGTTCTTTTAAGATTTTAACCAAAGTACTAACTAATAGACTAGCTAATATAATAGGTAGGTTAGTCCCTCCTAATCAATCTGCTTTCATTAGAGGTAGGTTTATTTTAGAAAGTGTGGGTACTGCTCATGAGGTAATTCATGAGGTGCATAGAAATAAAAGTAAAGGTCTTATGCTTAAATAAATTATGAGAAAGCCTATGACAGAGTTAATCTAGATTTTCTGTTTGAGATCCTAGAACTTAAAGGTTTCTGCCCTATCTTTATTAGATTTATTAAACAGGTCACCCTAGGAGGATCTATAGGGGTTAAAGTTAATGATTTTGAGAGTGAATTTTTTTATATGGGAAGGGTCTTAGGCAAGGTGATCCCATTGCTGCCCTCCTTTTTAATCTTATGATCGATGTGTTTGCTAGGATGTTAATGAAAGGTTCAGATTGTGGTGCTATTAGGGGGCTCTGTCCTAATTTTATCCCAGGAGGAGTGGTTTGTCTGCAATATGCAGATGACACTCTATTTTTTCTAGAGCCTGATGAATCTTTAGCTATTAACCTGAAATGGATTCTTACCTTCTTTGAACAAATTTCTGGGATGAGAATCAATTATCATAAAAGTGAACTCATTCCGATTAATATGGAGGAAGCAGAAGTAAATCCTTTTCTAGATATCTTTTATTGCATTATGGGTAGCTTCCCTGTTAAGTACCTAGGGATACCCTTGCACTTTGAAAAACTTAAGGGAGACGATTTTACAACCCTTGGTAGAAAATCTTCTGAGTATAATTACTGGTTGGAGAGGGAAACTTCTCTCTTATGCTGCTAAAAGAGTTTTAATTCAAGCATGCCTTTCTAGTATTCCTATATACCTCCTGCCTTTTTTTAAACTCCCTAAATGGGCTATAAAGCTCTTAGATTCCCATATGGCCAACTTCTTCTAGAATGATGAAGAAGGGAACCATAAATTACACTTAGCAAACTGGCCTTCAGTTTGCATGAAGGAGTTTGGAGGCCTAGGCATACCAAATCTGCAAGATTTGAACCTATGTCTTCTTGGTTCTTGGGTTAAAAGATATATCCAAGGGGAAGGAGCCCTTTGGAGGAAAGTAATAGATGCTAAATATAAAACTAAGTCACCAAACATTCTGTGTTGTCATGATATCCATCCCTCCACTTTTTGGAAAGGGATTATGTGGGCCTCTAGGGATGTAGATATAGGTTATAAGTGGCATGTAGGTAATGGTAAATCCATTAAGTTTTGGGAAGATGTTTGGTTTGGTAATTCTACTTTAGCTACTCATTTTTGGGAGATTTATCTAATATCCAACCAACAAACTAAAACAATAGCTAAATTGTGGGATGGAACTCAACTAAAGTGTGATTTTAGGAGAACTTTCAATGAGCAAATGATGACTCAATGGCATGAGATTCTAGGGATTGTCCAGCATATAACCCTCTTTGATGAGAAAGATCAACTAATCTAGCAGTATGAATCTAAAGGAGTATATTCTTCTAGTTCTATTTATTCTTTGGTTAATTTTAGGGGTATAACCCAGATATATATCCATGTTGTATGGAAATTAAAAATCCCCCTAGAATCCAGATTTTTCTTTGGTTATTGTCTCAGAATAAAATTATGACTAGAGACAATCTTAGGACTAGGGGAGTTCAAAAACCTTTAGAATGCAATCTCTGTAAGGAAATAGAGTCTGTTCACCATTTATTCTTTGAATGCCTAGTATCTAGAATCATCTGGGAAGATGTTCAGGACATTTTTGGTGTCATGATAGTGAATTTTGAATCTCTTGCTTCGAAATGGCTTGCTAATAAAAACACTTACACTTCAATATTGTTTCTTCAGTAGTCCTTTGGAGTATTTGGAATAATAAAAATAGCCTTGTCTTTAATAAGACATCTTGGATTAACATGAAACAAGTCTGGCGCCTGGTTCTGTCGTATCTGAAATGGTGGAACATGTCGTTCAAGGAACTGGAAGAAGAAAAGGTCAATCTCTTCATGGAAAGGATGATCTGCAGACTAAGAAGCCCTTTGGCACTCCTAGCGAATTAAGCTGCACTGGTTTGAGTGGATCACCGCTTGGAAAACTACAACTTCGTCGAGCTATGGAGGACGTGCATCGATGGATCATCTCTAGGCCCATCCTGAGGAAGAAGATTCAATCCATGTGGTGTACTAAGTCTGTTGCCTTTAACCTCTATTCTTTGTTCGGGTCTGTAATTCTCTTTTGGAACCTTGTAGTCTCCTGGTAGTTCATCTCCTCCCTACTAGGTTGAGTTTTTGCTTTTGCTGTAGCAGTCTGGAGACTTGCTTAGTTTTTCCTTTCGTACTTTGGTTTCGGAACTCGGTGGTTTCAGTAATGGAACGGGGGACAGAGTCCTTTTGATCTAAAATAATAATAATCATGTACTACCCTAATTTAGTTCTTGTTTCGATGGATGAGATACCCGAGAAAGAGTGACTATTGCAGCTCGTAAGCACCACGTATGACGCATGCCTAAGCCTAAATCTCCACGGATGGGAAACGCCATCGTCAATGCTCACGGAAAGTTCCATGCCCATTTTTTCATCCGGATAGCGAAAATCCGTCCAACCGCGTTCTTAGGCGCCCACTTTTCCCGGATTTGGCCTATTTTACATTTGGGGGTTTGTAGGCCGAACCCGGATCCTCGGAAACCTCTTAGGAATGCCAGACAAATAGAATTCTGCGAGAAAAAAACCCGCGTTGGTGGCCTCGCCCTGTCAGTGAAACAGAGTCGTCCTCATCTCGTCGTCTTGGCTCCCGCGACGGACGGCCAGGCAGCAACGGCCTATCTCTTCGGCACACACGTCGCCGTAATGGAGCGCCACCGCCGGCCCGTCTTCCTGTCATTTCTACTTTCCCCGCCCATGCCGCTATACACCTCCCGCCTTTGTCGCCCTTTCCTCTTTCGGCTATAAATGCCGACGTTCGTCGTCGCCCAGAGCACACAGTCATTCCCCACCCAGAGCACTCTCCATTTCCCCGACAAGCAAATTTCATGCGGCGATCAGAAGAGCAAGTTCCCTCCATCAACGATGGCCGAGCGCTACCATGGTGACCCTACGGCTTCAGCCGCCGTTCTCTCTACCATGGCTGCTCCACGACGCCGACTACCCGGCGCTGCCGGACTTCCGGTGCCCGCCGACCTGGAAGCTCAGCATGGATGACGTGCCTGTGCCGCCGGTGCCGGCCTCCGATGAGATCATCGAGGAGATACAGGCGGTCATCACTTGTAACATCCCAAAAACTTTAATCCAAGGTTATTAAGATCCAAATCATCAAAATTAGGGTTAACCAAAACTTTTCCAACTAAAATTATTAAAGCATTCATATGTGTGTGCATTTAAATAGGAGTTGTTTTGAATTGCCATGACTAAGTGATCCATTGCGTGTAAAATAATTCTTAGGTGAAATAAACATCATCTAAATCATTCCCAAACAAATCCCAAAGAAAAACAAATCAAAATGAATAAAATAACCAAATGGTCATTTGTGCCATTTTAATCAGCATGCCTACTTTGGCTATTCCTAGTACTCAATTCTTAACAGAAATAAATGTGGATATTTGCACCCCTTGCTAGTACATGTAATGATGTACCAAGGCCCACTTTGTGATCTGCCAAAAACTTTCAAACACTAAATTTAAATGGCAATTGAAAATTGAATCTAGTTCATATGGGAAGATCCCACTATTTCAAAAACCACTCAAATGAGCTCCATTTTCAAAACCCAAGCACCCATAGAGTCTCAAGCTTATTACTAACACATCCACCAAAAATCTTTTCAAAATTCAAAAGTAAATTTCTTGCGGCCATTTTCACAAACACTTGGCAGGCAGAGATTACACCTAGTATTGAGCTTACTGTTTTCTACAGGGTTTTGCCCCCAATTGACCTCAAATCACTCCCTCTGTCTCCACTTGATCCAACCAGGCCATTACCACCCCGTCCCCTACCCCCTAGCAGCAATGCCACACCATCCTGAGCACCATGTCGCCGGCCTAACTTGCCATCACCGCAGCAGACCGCCCCTCTCTCTCTCGCCATGTCTACGAGCTAGCACTGCATACACACTGAGCCACCCTCCAGCCGAGCCGTGGACCACTGCAGTCTCAAGCCATGCCTATGCGCCAAGCACCACGCCCGACTGCACACGCCGCCTCGGCCACTCACCGCTCCACCACGACCCAGGGAGCCCCTCAGACATGCCCGTTCGCCGCCAAATGCACCACAGCCACCGCTCGCCGTGAGAACCGCCGCCTCTACCGCTCAGAGCGTGAGCACCGCCCGACCAATTGCCACCATCCCTAAGCCCGCATTTAAGCCATAGCGCACCGCTAGGAGACCAGCCACCGTCCCCTACCTCGAGCCACGCCGCTAGCACGATGTGCAGCCCTCGCCGGAGCCGCCCACCCATCACTCTCGGTCACCTCGTTGAGCTATAAATAGAGGCCACCCCAGCACAAACCACTCACACCATTCCACTCCCCTCACCTCACTGGTCCTTCCCCACCTCTAGCCAGAGCAGCGCGAGCACTTGTTCGCCGAAATTTGGCCGGAGGAGCCCGCAACAAAGGAGGAGAAGGCGACGTTGATTGCGACCACCCCTAGAGCTACCTTGACCACCCCTGAGCTCGCCGTCGTCCACCATTTCATTTGCCCCCATCACCGTCGTTGCTGGAGCCCTGGTACGCCCCCTGAGCACCCTGATGTCTATGCAATTCTATTCTTGTAGAAAGTTGTTGGGCCTCCAAGTGCATAGGTTTGTAGAACAATAGCAAGTTTTCCCTTAAGTGGATCACCCAAGGTTTATCGAACTCAGGGAGGAAGTGGTCAAAGGTATTCCCTCTCAAGCAACCCTGCAATCAAGATACAAGAAGTCTCTTGTGTCCCCAACACACCCAATACACTTGTCATTGTATAGGTGCACTAGTTCGGCGAAGAGATAGTGAAATACAAGTGGTATGGATAATTATAAGTGGTAACGGTGCCAGAAAATAGCTTGCTGGCGTGTGGTTGACGTGGGAAAAGACTAAAGGCAAACTGAAATAAAGATGGAAGCAAGCAAACATGTAACATATCTAATTGCAAACGGTGTTTCAATGCTTAGAAACAAGGCCTAGGGATCATACTTTCACTAGTGAACACTCTCATATATAAATATATTCTCTTTACGATACTACGCTGAACTACTCTCTGGTTGGACACTCTAATCGATGGTAGGGCTATAACAACACACCTCAAAGTAAGCCTTCCCCTCTAGATAACCCCACACTGTCACCTTGAGCACTAGATGGTTCCAACAAACACCACAATTTCATAAAGACATCCAACTCCAAATATAACTCATAACAAGTATTTGTAATCTCTAGCCTAAGTGCCACCATGGTGTGCACGCTATCACTTTCACACACATGGGGAGAGCAAAGATCTATTAAAGCACTTGAGTAGCAAAGTAGATCTATAGATTACAAGCTCATGATCTCAATAAGATCATGAATAGAGAGAGAGATGAACACATAGCTACCGGTAGAACCCTTAGCCTCGACAGAGAACTACTCCCTCCTCATCATGGGAATCAACAATGGTGATGGGGATGGTGGTGGAGATCCATGGAGATGACTCCGGGGGCACTTCCCGTCACAGGTGCCGAACAGAGACTTTCGTCCCCGAATCTCCCTTCGGTGGTGGCGCCTCTGGAACTTTTCGTGGATTTCTGATTGACGATCTAGGGTTTTTGCCTCGGGAGGAATATATAGGCAAAGGAGGCAAGGTCGGTGGCCAGCCAGGGGGCCCACACCATGCCCTGGCGCGGCCAGGGGGTGTGGCCACCCTGTGGCCTCTCTCCGACTCTCCTTCTAGCTCCGTGAGTCTTCCGGGAAAATAGGAACTTTGGATTTTGTCCCATCCAATTCCGAGAATATTCATTTTCTGACTTTCCTGGAACCAAAAACAGCAGCAGAAAAGCAATCAGCCTTGTGGCTCTTGTTAATAGGTTAGTCCAAGAAATCATATGAAAAGTACTCCAAAGTGTGGACAAAACATAAGAAAGTAGATAAAACCAAGCATGAAACATCAAAAATTATAGATACATTTGCAATGTATCACACCCCCACCGAGCCGCTAGGGTTTGTCCTCGTCGAAGACCTGTCCGTCGTCGACGATGAGCCCCAGCCGTCGATCCTAGTTCTAATCTAACTGCCCACATCGTACCAGCCGGCGTGTTATGAGCCATTGACGTGGACCCTCCTATTAGCTGTGCCTCAGGCCACATGGTATTCTTGGGCGCCCGTTAGCTTTCCCGCGCGACCCATTTAATTCAAATTAGGATTTTTCTATTATAGTTTAAACCTAGTTCTGTCCCTTAGTTTGAAAATCAATTAAGAGAGATCTACAAATCCAAATGGAGTGACTCAAATTTTGTTAGAAAGCTACTGAAAAGATCTACCCTAGGCCGTTGGATTTAATTCAATTAGAGTTAGAGATCTCTCCTAGTAAAAATAACAAGACAGAAGCTTTTGCACATTCAAACATTTTTATAAAATCAACCATGATAGCTTTTGAGTTGATTCCAACTCTCAAAAATCACATTTAACCATACCTATCTGAATATGTAATAATATTATGGTTTTCATGCAGTGACTTTGGACTAATACCAAAATAATGCTATATAGGCATTTCTAGTCACTTTAAATCATTAAATAATGAACTTAAACCAAAGTAATTATGAACCCACCCTTAAATTACATTCCCACATGTTAAAATATGTGGTGATGACATGTGTCCACATGATCCCATATTTTAAGCGGTGAATATTAAATCTTAGTTATTTTCAATGAGTAGAAATTACTTTTTTAAATAAAAAGAATGAAACTAGTTAATAAAACTTGTGATGCTTGTGATGATAATAGATAATAAAATGTGTGCCTTAGAGTGCTAATTAGACTAGTTAAGTATTGTTTAGTGATTGTGTACTCCGTATGTATTTATAGACGATAGTGCCGACCAAGCTTTTGAGGAGGAGGAGTTCTATCAAGAGGAGGAAGAAAACTTCCACCACTGCACCAACCAAGGCAAGCTATTGTTAGCAAGCTAGAATTAAGTTAGATGACTTGAGCAAAGATGCTTTAGGCATGCTTCGGTCATACCACTTTGACTATTACTTACCCCAAGTATTACTTTCCAAGCCTTACTTCCTTTACTTTACCAAAGTCCCTTACTTGTTTTGAAGGTAGCATAAAGAGTATAAAACATGACCTATTTAGATAACTTTAGATGTCATTCTATGTCATGAGATTGATCCCATCTTTCCACCTTAGTGAACACTCTTAACTTAGTAGTTTAGAGTAGATAAAAACTTGAGTCACTTAGATGGGAACACTTGGGGAAAATGAATTATGAAAACCTTGGAATGATGAGTCATTCTATTGAAATGTTTTGACATGTGTTGAGAAACACAAATGGTTTATGATGATGAAAATGTTGAGGCATGATCCTTAGCCCTTTTATAAAAACTGATGGTTGGATTCGGATGCGATACCATTCCAAATTTACCATACAACCACAATACCTGAATTGGGTAAGGCTTAGCCGGAAGTTTATATGCATTAGTATTAGTTCCCTCGTGGGAGAGGTTTGAGCTGAGGCTACCTCTCAATGTTGTCCACCTATGCAGTGCCCAAGATGACAGATGGTCATGGTTGGGAGGCCATGCTCATAGGAGAGGTGCTTATACTAGGGTGTGTAAAGGAAAGGTTATGTTTTATTATCTGCATACTAAGTATGATGATTTAGGGTTATCCCTGGCAGATGTATCGAATCTTGTGGTGAAAGTGTACCACCTCTGCAGAGTGTCAAACTATTCGAATAGCCACGTCCGCGGTTATGGATAGTTGGAATGGCCATATTGTTTCGTTTTCAGGAGTTTTCAAAATAACTTATGAAAGGAATAATGAATCTTGACTTGACCACAACAGGGTTGTGTTTATGACACTAGCTTTCCAACTTAAGTGATTCTAGAACTTTATTTTATCTTTCTTTGTTTCAGAACACAGCTTAGGTTTCAAAACTTAACTTTATAGTTAAACATAGAGTTAGCACTTTACTTAGAATTATACTACTTGTTAGTGGTAGTTTGCGAGTACTTAAAGAGTACTCATGGCTTTTGTCCCTGGCTATTCTCATGGCCAGACTATGAAGGAGACTACCAAGATTATGGCCAGCAGGACGGCTATGATAACTAGGACTATCTGCCTTCATCAGCATTGCCTGTGCCCCTGAAGATGGACCCCACCGCTACGCTTATCTTTTATTCCGCTGCTTGTTTATTAAGACTGGATCATGAGATCCTTATTTGTGTAAGACCTTATGTATGGTTTGTAATGGATGATGTACTATGATATCCAATCTGTTATGTCTCGCAAAAATGGTAATCCTGGGATTGCGATGAATAACATAACAGGCATCTGGGATTAAAAATCCGGGTGTTGACAAGTTGGTATCAGAGCCATCCTGACCATAGGAGACCCTAGTTAGAATGGACGTCCGAACAAAAACCTAATTTCAAAACCAAAGTGAGTATTAATGAAAAACTATTTCCTCTCTTATCCTTGGGAATTCATTCTTTCTCAAAAATTCATGTCCTCAAATTCTTACATTACTACTTAAAAATTGACACACTTGATCACTTCACTAATTTCCTCATCCTTAATTCTTGTAGATGGAGACTCAGTTCAGCAAGTTCTACCAGTTGGGAAACGGAGGTTAGCTGATCTTCGAGAGGGATATGGATTTACTGTCGGAGTTACTAGGACGCCCGCATCCGGAGTTTCTTGGAGCTCAACTTCCAGGACCCCCAGGAGGAGATTTACAGTGGCTAGTCACCGCCGATCTTAGAGGAAGCATCGAAGCACCAATGTCCGAGAGAATCCAGTTCTCCATAAGAGAGAACAACTGGCTAGATGGATTAGCCAGGGCAATGCATGAAGCTCTCGCATGTCTATGTGCCCTTAGTGTTAACCAACCCAAGGAACCCGTTTTGCTCACTATGCAAGACGTGACTTCATGGGGATGCCAATGGAGATGCCAAGTCACCCGGAGCTGAAGCGTCAAGGGGAGAACCTTGACTTCCTGCTGTACGATCGTCAGAAGGAGTTGGACAATGCTAGGGAGTTTGCCAACCACAACCGTGCCATTGCCGCCCAGAAGGCCTAGACTTTCTCACTGCTAGTCAAGGATCGTCAGTCTCTTCACCTCCAGCGCGAGAAGAAGGATCGCACCATCGTCCGTCTTTGCAAGAAGGTGGCCGACCTCGAGAAGACCGTTAAGGAGCAAGAAGCTCAGGTTGCCGCAAAGGAAGAAGAAGAGGAGGGTGAAGACATCCAGGGAGACATGGATTCTTACCTCAGCAATGATGATGACTTTCTGGAGGAAGATGTTGTGGACTTCTACACTGACGATGAGGACTTCGACTTCATCGACGATGAGTAGATGCACTAGAGCACCATCGTAGCATGAGATGTATCGGTCCCACTGTATCGTAGATTGCAGAATGGTTCTTCAAACCATCTGTTTTCCTTTGTTGTGTGGTGTGTGTTTGTATCGTGTGCTTGTTTGCATGAATGAAATGAAGTTAGTTGCAAAACCTGAGTCAAACTCAAAGTTTTAGCTTGAAACTTAAAACCATGAACCTTAGAACTTCCCTCTTACCCCTTTATCTACCTCAATCTTCAGATGACTCGTGGAAACCAAGGAGGGAGCAACTCGTCGCAAGACCCAATGCTGCAGATCTTGCAGAATCTCATCGCAGACAGAGAAGCAAGCAGGGCAGAGCGCCAAGCTAACTTAGCAACATTGCAGCAGATCGCCCAGATGGCTCTCAACAACCAGAACCATGGAAACCAGGATCACCATGGATCAAAACTCAAAAACTTCTAGAATACCAATCCCCCAATCTTCAACCAAGCTGAAAACCCAGTAGATGCTGATGACTGGTTACAGACAATGGAAAACAACTTAGAAGTTGCAGGAGTTGATGACAACGAGAAAGTTCTCTTCGCCACACACTATCTGGCGGGAGATGCAAGAGATTGGTGGACTAGTATCGGTAACATGAACCATGGTCAAGTGATGACATGGGAATCCTTCAAAACCAAGTTCAGCCGCACCCACGTGCCGCAAGGTCTAGTCACCAGACTAAGGGATGAGTTTCGCGATTTGAAGCAAGGCAGAATGACTATGGTGGAATACCGTGACAGATTCCTGTCGCTTGCAAGATATGCCCCTAATGAGATCAACACAGAGGTCAAGAAGACGGAGAGATTCCTGAATGGACTGCATGATGAGATGCAGACTGTCCTCGTCAACATCTGTTTCGAGGATCTCGAAGAGCTAATCGACTCTGCAATTCAGATGGAAGGGAAGATTAATCAGGCAAACGACAAACGCAAACGCCGTATGATGCAGCAATCTGGATCCAGCAGCCACCAGAAGTACCGTCCCAACCCCTCACCATGATATGCACCAAGGAACAATCGACCCCCAATGTCTCGCTCAAGCTACCCCAACCGTAGCGGAGGCAATGTGAAGTCTGGAGGAAACAATCACAACTCCGGTAACACCAACAATTTCAACCGTGCCCCTCCCAAGAGCAACAACAATAACAACACTGCACCCAGAACTGGCAGCAATGCTGTGCCCGTCGCAGCAAAAGACAAGTCCCAGATCACTTGTTTCGAGTGTGGAGTGAAGGGTCACTATTCCAATGAGTGTCCCAAGAAGACTGCTGCCACTGCCAATTTGAATGCCCCAGCTCAACAGTAGCGTCGTGTTCAACCAGGGAGAAGGTTTTCCCCAGGGAACCCTCACAACCGCAATGGTCGTCTCTTCCACATGAACGCCGAGGAAGCCCAAGAAGCGCCAGATGTAGTGCTGGGTATGTTTTCTATCAACTCAGTTTTAGCAAGAGTATTGTTTGATTCGGGAGCATCGCATTCATTTGTCACCGAAGAATTTGCATGCACTAGTAAGATCCACCCAACCAACCTAAAGCATGTCATGATAGTTCAAATCCCTAGATCAACTACAAAAGCTAGAAAGATTTGCAAAGCTGTACCTATCAGGATACATGGGATAGATTTTTATGCCAACCTAATTGTACTTGGAACCAAAGGATTGGAAGTAGTACTAGGTATGGACTGGATGTCAAGGCATAAAGGAATGATAGACTGTGCTAAGAAAGCCATCACCATGACCAGTAGCTCTAGAGTAAGAGTAGAGCATATATCTGAAACCTTACCTCGTCCATTCAAGTGCAACAAGAGTCTAGCCCTACCCACCATAGACCAAGTAAGAGTAGTCTGTGAATACCCCGACGTATTCCCAGATGAATTGCCAGGTATGCCCCCGGATAGGTATATTGAGTTCATTATCGAACTAATCCCCGAAACCGGACCCATAACCCAGAGACCCTATAGCATGAACCCCTCAGAGTTAGTAGAGTTGAAGAAGCAGTTGGATGCCATGTTAGCAACAGGCTTGATTCAACCAAGCGCATCGCCATGGAGATCACCAGTGTTATTCGTTGACAAGAAAGATGGAGGCAATCGTTTGTGCACAGATTACAGAAAGTTGAATGACGTCACCATCAAGAATAAGTACCCCTTGCAAAAAATAGAGGATCTATTTGATCAGTTAACTGGAGCCCAGGTATTCTCAAAGATTGATCTTAGGACTGGTTATCACCAACTTAAGATTCGTGCAATGGATATTCCTAAGACCGCCTTTACTACTCGCTATGGTTTATACGAGTATACGGTTATGTCTTTTGGATTAACCAATGCTCCTGCTTATTTCATGAATCTCATGAATAAGATCTTTATGAATTTCCTAGATAGTTTGTAGTTGTGTTCATCAACGACATTCTTATCTACTCCAAGTCAGAAGAAGAGCATGAGCAACATCTGAGAATCATCCTAGAAACCCTGAGAGAGCATCGGTTGTATGCCAAGTTCAGCAAGTGTGAGTTTTGGCTGAAGGAAGTAGGATTCCTAGGACATATTGTGTCATGGGAGGAGTTTCATTGATTCCGCCAAGATCGTAGATGTCAAGCATGGAAGCCCCAACCACTCAAACCCAAGTCCGTGCATTTCTTGGATTAGCGGGATACTACCGCAAGTTCGTCGAAGGATTCTCGAGCATCTCCAGACCCATGACCCAATTGTTGAAGAAGGACAAGCAGTTTGAATGGACTGACAAGTGAAGCCGGCCAGAGTGAAGAAGAGATTGATATCAACCCCAATATTGATCATGCCAGACATCAAGAAGCTGTTTGATGTGTATTGTGATGCATCCAAGATTGGTCTCGGATGTGTATTGATGCAAGAAGGAAAAGTAATCGCGTATCTATCTCGACAACTAAAGTAGCATGAGCAGAACTATCCGACCCATGATCTTGAGCTAGCAGCCATGGTTTTAGCATTGAAGACATGGCATCATTATTTGATGGGTAATCGCTGTGAGATTTACTCATATCACAAAAGCTTGAAGTATATTTTCACTCAGAAGGAGATGAATATGAGACAAAGGAGATGGATAGAGTTAATCAAGGATTATGACCTTGATATTCACTATCACCCTGGCAAAGCCAATGTGGTAGCGGATGCTCTTAGCAGATTGCCGTGTAGGCTAAATACCATGATCAAGGAGAAGCAACCAAGTTTGTATGAGGAGTTGGAGCAGTTTAGGACTGAGCTAGTTAGCAAAAGGATTCTTAGCTAGCATTGAACTTCAACCCACTTTGATTAGCCAAATCAAGGAAGCCTAGAAGGGAAATGAAAGTATAGACGGAATCAAACGTCGTATTGGTACAGGGAAGGTACCTGGATTCACTAAAGACGAAGAAGGAGTTATGTGCTACAAAGGACGTATCTGTGTGCCAGCAGATTAGGAGCTGAAGCAAGTTATCATACAGGAATCTCATGATACTCTTTATTCTATCCACCCCGGAGGAACGAAGATGTATCAAGACCTGAAAGGGCAATTTTGGTGGCACAAGATGAAGAGAGAGATCGGAAGCTACATCGCCAAATGTGACATCTATCAAAGAGTCAAAGCAGAGCATCAGAGACCTGCAGGACTGTTGCAACCATTGCAGATTCCGGAATGGAAATGGGACTCCATCGGAATGGACTTTATCACCTGTTTACCTACTTCCAGTAGGGGAAATGACTCAATCTGGGTCATAGTTGATAGACTGTCCAAGGTAGCCCACTTCATACCGGTCAACACTACCTACCAGAGTGCAAAGCTAGCAGAGTTGTACATTGCTAGGATTGTTAGTCTGCATGGAACCCCCAAGACCATAGTATCAGATCAAGGAACCCAATTTACCTCGATATTTTGGCAGAAAGTCCAAGAAGGATTAGGCACCAAGTTGAACTTCAGCACCACGTATCATCCGCAAACTGATGGACAGACTGAGAGAGTCAACCAGATCTTAGAGGATATGCTTAGAGCTTGTGTGTTGGAATACGGATCAAAATGGGAAGACTGCCTGCCTTCGCAGAATTCTCATATAACAACAGTTATCAAGCTAGTTTGCAGATGGCACCATTTGAATTCCTATACGGAAGAAAGTGTCGTACCCCTTTGAATTGGTCGCAAGTAGGAGAGAGTCAGATCTTTGGACACGAAATTCTCCGAGAAGCCGAAGAGAAAGTTCACAAAGTCCGTGAGCACCTCAAGACCGCTCAATCCAGACAGAAGAGTTATGCTGACAAGAGAAGGAGAGACCTGACTTTCAATGTCGGAGATTTTGTATATCTCAAGGTTTCACCATTGAAAGGAACCCAACGCTTTAGTCTAAAAGGAAAGTTAGCCCCCAGATATATCGGGCCCTTCAAGATTCTGAATCGTCGAGGAGAAATATCATATCAAATGGAACTACCTGAAGAGATGTCAGCCATCCACAATGTGTTCCATATCACGTTACTTCGCAAATGCCTGGAAGTGCCAAAGAAGACTGAAGTTTTCAAGAACATCGATCAAAGAGCTGTGGAGATCAACAATGACCTGACATATTGGGAAGTGCCCATCCGTATTTTAGAAGAAGCTTACAGAACCACCAGGACCAGGAGTATCAAGTTTCTCAAGATTCAATGGAGCAACCATACCAAAGACGAAGCCACTTGGGAGCGAGAAGATTACATTAGGACAGAATTCCTAGATCTCTTTAGTTCCTAGTTTCTTTGTAAATCTAGGGACGAGATTTTGTTTATGGGGGAAGGTTTGTAACATCCCAAAAACTTTAATCCAAAGTTATTAAGATCCAAATCATCAAAATTAGGGTTAACAAAAACTTTTCCAACTAAAATTATTAAAGCATTCATATGTGTGTGCATTTAAATAGGAGTTGTTTTGAATTGCCATGACTAAGTGATCCATTGCTTGTAAAATGATTCTTAGGTGAAATAAACATCATCTAAATCATTCCCAAACAAATCCCAAAGAAAAACAAATCAAAATGAATAAAATAACCAAATGGTCATTTGTGCCATTTTAATCAGCATGCCTACTTTGGCTATTCCTAGTACTCAATTCTTAACAGAAATAAATGTGGATCTTTGCACCCCTTGCTAGTACATGTAATGATGTACCAAGGCCCACTTTATGATCTGCCAAAAACTTTCAAACACTAAATTTAAATGGCAATTGAAAATTGAATCTAGTTCATATGGGAAGATCCCACTATTTCAAAAACCACTCAAATGAGCTCCATTTTCAAAACCCAAGCACCCATATAGTCTCAAGCTTATTACTAACACACCCACCAAAAATCTTTTCAAAATTCAAAAGTAAATTTCTTGCGGCCATTTTCACAAACACTTGGTAGACAGAGATTACACCTAGTATTTAGCTTACTGTTTTCTACAGGGTTTTGCCCCCAATTGACCTCAAATCACTCCCTCTGTCTCCACTTGATCCAACCAGGCCATTACCACCCCATCCCCTACCCCCTAGCAGCAATGCCACGCCACCCCGAGCACCATGTCGCCGGCCTAACTTGCCATCGCCGCAGCAGACCGCCCCTCTCTCTCTCTCTCGCGCCATGTTCACGCTAGCCAGTCTTGGACACTGTTGGCCTTGTCTCATTCTGCCGAAAGCATCGCCTGTAGCGCCACGCCCGACACGCGTGCACACGCCGCCCCTTGACCGCAGCCCGCGCTCACCGCTCCACCACAACCCAGGGAGCCCCCTAGACATGCCCGTTTGCCACCAAATGCACCACAACCACCGCTCGCCGTGAGAACCGCCACCTCTGTCGCTCAGAGCGTGAGCACCGCCCGACCAATTGCCACCACCCCTAAGCCCGCATTTAAGCCGTAGCGCACCGCCAGGAGACCAGCCACCGTCCCCTACCTCGAGCCATGCCGCTAGCACACTGTGCAGCCTTCGCCGGAGCCGCCCGCCCATCACTCTCGGTCGCCTCGTCGAGCTATAAATAGAGGTCACCCCAGCACAAACCACTCACACCATTCCACTCCCCTCACCTCACTGGTCCTTCCCCACCTCTAGTTGGAGCAGCGCGAGCACTTGTTCGCCGGAATTTGGCCGGAGGAGCCCGCAGCAGAGGAGGAGAAGGACCACGCTGATTATGGTCCACCACCGAGTTCGTTGCCCCCCATCACCGTCTCATCACTGCCGCCGAGCCCTGCACGCCTGAGCACCCCCACCGAGCCGCTAGGGTTTGTCCTCGCCGGCGACCTGTCCGTCGTCGACGACGAGCCCCAGCCGTCGATCCTAGTTCTAATCTAACGGCCCACATCGCCCCGTACCGCTTCGCGTGTTATGAGCCGCTGATCGGTGGACCCCTCCTATTAGCTGTGCCCCACTTCGCGTAGTGTCACTGGGCCGGCCCGTTAGCTTTCCCGCGCGACCCATTTAATTCAAATTAGGATCTTTCTATTTTAGTTTAAACCTAGTTCTGTCCCTTAGTTTGAAAATCAATTCAGAGAGATCAACAAATCCAAATTGAGTGATTCAAATTTTGTTAGAAAGCTACTGAAAAGATCTACCCAAGCCTGTTGGATTTAATTCAATTAGAGTTAGAAATCTCTCCTAGTAAAAATAACAAGACAGAAGCTTTTGCACATTCAAACATTTTATAAAATCAACCATGATAGCTTTTGAGTTGATTCCAACTCTCAAAAATCACATTTAACCATACCTATCTGAATACGTAATAATATTAAGGTTTACATGCAGTGACTTTGGACTAGTACCAAAATAATGCTATATAGGCATTTCTAGTCACTTTAAATCATTACATAATGAACTTAAACCAAAGTAATTATGAACCCACCCTTAAATTACATTCCCACATGTTAGAATATGTGGTGGTGACATGTGTCCACATGATCCCATATTTTAAGTGGTGAGTATTAAATCTTAGTTATTTTCAATGAGTAGAAATTACTTTTCTTAAATAAAAAGAATGAAACTAGTTAATAAAACTTGTGATACTTGTGATGATAATAGATCATCAGATGTGTGCCTTAGAGTGCTAATTAGACTAGTTAAGTATTGTTTAGTGATTGTGTACTCCATATGTAATTATAGACGATAGTACCGACCAAGCTTTCGAGGAGGAGGTGTTCTATCAAGAGGAGAAAGAAAACTTCCACCACTGCACCAACCAAGGCAAGCTATTGTTAGCAAGCTAGAATTAAGTTAGATGACTTGAGCAAAGATGCTTTAGGCATGCTTTGGTCATACCACTTTGACTATTACTTATCCCAAGTATTACTTTCCAAGCCTTACTTCCTTTACTTTACCAAAGTCCCTTACTTTTTTTGAAGGTAGCATAAAGAGTATACAACTTGATCTATTTAGATAACTTTAGATGTCATTCTATGGCATGAGATTGATCCCATCTTTCCATCTTAGTGAACACTCTTAACTTAGTAGTTTAGAGTAGATAAAAACTTAAGTCACTTAGATGGGAACACTTGGTGAAAATGAATTATGAAAACCTTGGAATGATGAGTCATTCTATTGAAATGTTTTGACATGTGTTGAGAAACACAAATGGTTTATGATCATGAAAATGTTGAGGCATGAGCCTTAGCCCTTTTATAAAAACTGATGGTTGGATTCGGATGCGATACCATTCCAAATTTACCGTACAACCACAATACCTGAATTGGGTAAGGCTTAGACGGAAGTTTATATGCAGTAGTATTAGTTCCCTCGCGGGAGAGGTTTGAGATGAGGCTACCTCTCAATGTTGTCCACCTATGCAATGCCCAAGATGACAGATGGTCATGGTTGGGAGGCCATGCTCATAGGAGAGGTGCTTATACTAGGATGTGTAAAGGAAAGGTTATGTTTGATTATCTGCATACTAAGTATGATGATTCAGGGTTATCCCTGGCAGATGTATCGAATCTTGTGGTGAAAGTGTACCACCTCTGCAGAGTGTCAAACTATTCGAATAGCCGCGTCCGCGATTATGGACAGTTGGAATGGCCATACTGTTTCGTTGTCAGGAGTTTTCAAAATAACTTATGAAAGGAATAATGAATCTTGACTTGACCACAACAGGGTTGTGTTTATGATACTAGCTTTCCAACTTAAGTGATTCTAGAACTTTATTTTATCTTTCTTTATTTCAGAACTCAGCTTAGGTTTCAAACTTAACTTTATAGTTAAACATAGAGTTAGCACTTTACTTAGAATTATACTACTTGTTAGTGGTAGTTTGCGAGTACTTAAAGAGTACTCATAGCTTTTGTCCCTGGCTATTCTCATGGACAGACTATGAAGGAGACTACCAAGATGATGGCCAGCAGGACGGCTATGATAACTAGGACTATCTTGTCAAGACGGCATTACTGTGCCCCTGAAGATGGACCCTACCGCTACGCTTATCTTTTATTCCGCTGCTTGTTGTATTAAGACTGGATCATGAGATCCTTATTTGTGTAAGACCTTATGTATGGTTTGTAATGGATGATGTACTGTGATATCCAATTTGTTATGTCTCGCAAAAATATTAATCCTGGGATTGCGATGAATGACATAATAGGCATCTGGGATTAAAAATCCGGGTGTCGACATCACTGGAATGGAGGATCTGGTGCTCGCCAAAGACCCCTACAACCTCGTGTACTGGGAGAACTATTTCGTCGAGCGCCGGAACCAAGAGCTGGCCGCCCACGACAGAGGAGGCCCGCGGCCGAAGCGGCACAACGCCGTAGGATGGCATCGGTGGAGCGCGTCAGGCTGCACACTGGCGTCCATCCTCGAGCACATCACCGCCGGGGATCGCCCTAAACTAGGCTATCCTCCGCGGTTGCCGCCGACTGCCTCCAGGCGTCAGGCGGCCACATGGATGCAAAGGAGGATGGACGGCCTCTCGTCGTAGTCCTCGGCCTCGATGTCGCTCTCATCCGGCTCAGCACCGGCCCTGTTGCCGCGTTCCACGGTGTTCTGCCCAGTGAAGCGGGAGGCAGAGTCGCCTGCGCATTCTTCGCCACATACGAGGTCATGCAGCATCGTCATCAACGAGCCGGGCGCACCGTTGCCGCCAGTCGGCCACCTTTAGCTCTCAAGATCGAGGCAGCGCACGCAGAAGACGGAGCCGGCGGACTGGATCGTCCCCGTCATCGAGGACGAGTTTGTCCTCAAAATTACGATGGAGCGCGTTGAGCAGCGTGTCTCCGTCCCGGCGCTTATGCTGGTCCAGGCGATCGGGAGCGAGAGGGCGGCGCATCCGGTGCTCATGAGTAGGCGGCGCTAGCCGCTGGCGACGCTCGCCCTCCGACCTCTGGCCCAGCCACTCATCGTCCTCGACGATGATGACAAAGACAAGGCCGGGCCCTTATCGCAGCCGTGGCGCTGCGGCGTTGCCAGCCAGGGCAGCTCTCGCCCCTGCAGCCACCCATCGACGATGACGATGCACAGGACGCCGACTACACGTCGTTCTATCGCCACTTCGGCATGTCAATGGTGCGCCCGGCGGCATTGGCATCGCGTAGTAGTTATTTCTATGTTTTCTTTAAGTTTTTTAGCCTACTGCAGTCAAAATTCGGGTATATGTACGAATTTGACATAATATGTACGAACTCGTTTATATTTTAATGAAACCGTATATATTCATTTAAATTTTACTATATTTATTTAAATTTTACTGTATTTATTTAAATTTTACTGTATTTATTTAAATTTTGGCCAAACGCGGAAACTCGCCCGAGAACGCGAGGCCGTTCCCAATGTTACGTCGTAGCTACCTTCCTCTCCCCTCTCCTCTCCCCTCTCCTGCTAGCTTGAGAGTCGTCCCCCGTTTTCCGGCCCAAACCGAGGCCTCTCCCGGCGGCGTCGCGGCATGTGAGAGGCTAAGGGGAGGTGCTGGCGTAGGTAGGTTAGTAGATAGGGTTTGTGTCGCCTCTGTGCGGAATGGGAGTAGTGCATCGAAGTTCTTCGGCCGATTTCGATGCGGTCTGGTTCTTCTCCTCTAGCTAATGGTACTCCGGTGTGGGTGCTCGTGGCCGGAGAAGATTGATCCAGAGATCTCCGCCAATAAGGTCGATTTCTGGGGTCTATCCTCGCTGCGGGTGGCGCGAGCTGCAGCGAAGGAGTCAACGAGCGTGCTTTGGCGACTTCCATGGTGGGAGGCGCTGCCAGGCTCGGGTTCAGGCTCCTTCAGTAATCGCGAGCCCCGGTGGATCTGTGGTGTTCCTGCTGAGATCTCCCTCCTGGCCGGCCGTGGTGGCGAGGGGGAGAGGGATCTCGAAGGGGTGCTGTTCAGATCTGGCCGGGGAAAAGGATGCGGTGAAGCTTCGTTTCTTGGAGTGCTCCAGCAGAGGACCTTATGCGACGGCGATGGCTGTCTTGCCTCTGCCTCTGATGGCCGTGCGGCGGCTCTCCTCGGCCAAGAGATGGCCGTTCTTCTTCCTCCTGGCCTGAAGCCTTATGGGAGGATCTTCCTCGACCACGGCGCTGGATCCATGGCCCTTTCTGTTCCAAGTGGCTTGTTTCCCGGTAGCAGCGGCGGCACCGGCGTCGGGAGGTTGTTCATCGGCGGTGGTGAAGACCAGGGATCGGATTGCTTAGAATTTTTTCTCTAGGGTCTTTGTAAAAGGCTTAGCCTTATCTGCAAATTTCCTTTTCGTGAGGGTCTTTGTTGTAATATGTACCCACCGCGTTGAATGAAGCTTCTAGGGTCCTCGGACCCTTATCCTGTTAAAAAAAAATGTTACGTCGTGGAGTTGCTCTTGCTGCTACTAATTGCGGTGACATCGTGCCGTCGCGGTGTGCTTTGCGAGCACACATGTACTAGCACTGATCTTTTTACCCAGATAGCAGCTATGCGGAGCACCATTGGCCACACGCATCAGAAACGTGCCTGTGTAGTCGGCCGGAAGCGGGAGCAGAAGCTTCCGGTCTGCGCACGCACGCACGCGCAGCAGGACACAAGCGACAGGGCTCGCGATCCGTCGGCCACGTTGCGAACAGAGGGCGGAGGGTGACGGCACATGTTGGTGCGGGGTCGTGTGAAAAAAATCAGGGAAGCCCAGCTTCTCTTGGCCCGCGGCGCGGCGTGAGCGGGACGGTCAAATGTATCCCACTTTAATATCATGCGTATAAATACGATTGGTAAAATATATATCAGAACAGTTAATGAAGAAAGAGATGGTTAGAATATCATAGGTATATACCGTAAATAAATCTTATAATTTTGCATTAAGATTCTACAAAATATTAAATATAGTACTAGTATGATACTAACATATAATACCATGTACTATAAAGATAATATCATATGCATGATACTAGTAGTATGATACTACCACTATGACCAGCCTAACTACCGACCGCCAGAATGGGGGTCGTACCGTGCGTCTGTCTCAGTTTAAATGGTTACACGTATGCTTAAATGGTTAATTTGATCAATAAAATATTAATTATTTAACATAAAATAAAAAATTTAAACACTATACTGTCTAAAGATATAATATTTACATTAAATAATTTATTTTTTATTAGTTAAATAAACGATCTAGATTTAAGCGTACTCTCAATGAGACGGAGGGAGCAGTAGTAGTGGCAAAGTGTGACAATTCCTTTAGTACCCACGTGAGCACGGCACGGCAGCCCGGAAACGGCCGAAATACCGGCCAAACCACCCGCGCGGTGCCCGCCGATCCACGACGCCGCCGATGACAGTTGGACGGACCGCCACGCCTTTTGACCGCGCGGGGTGGTGGCGTGCGGAGCCGGCGCGGGAGAATTGCGAGCACCTCGCCTCGACGCAACGAAGGTGAAACCAAAACCACCGATCCCTTTCCTCCCCTTCCCTCGCGCACGGGACAACGCACAGTTCTTTCCTTGCGTGCTTCCTTCCCCTACCGTGTCCGATAGAGTACTAGTACTACTTTTATACCCCGTCTTCCTCCTCCTCTGCTCGCTGCAAGCAGTGCTCCTTCATTTGCTCACCCGGCAAAAGCCTCCGCTCCAAGTAGATACACATACATAAGTACGCGTACTAGTAGTAGACTTACAAGTGTCGAGTACACGCAGTTCAAAAAAAAAAGTGTCGAGTACACGCGACACGGTACCTAGTGATTGGGTTACGTTAGCATAACGCTCGCTTTCTCTCTTTCTTGGTTATTAAGAGGGTTGTTCACTCCATCCGAGATTTGGAGGATCATCACGCCAAATTAAGCGGGTAAAGATTTCGCCGATCGACGATGGAGGTCTGCTGCTGCTCCACCTCGTCGTCAGTCCTCGCCGGGGATCGCGTCGGACGGAGGTTCGTCGCGCCGGCGGCGCGATACTGGGGCTCGGCGGGGGGCGGGAGGGCCGTGGTGCTTGCGCACCCGCTGCGCCCGGCCGCCGCGAGGCCCGCTCAGGCCCCCACGCGCCGGCCGCGCCGCGGGGCCGGGGTCATCAGGGCGGTCTTCGAGCGCTTCACGGAGCGGGCCGTCAAGGCTGTGGTGCTGTCCCAGAGGGAGGCAAAGGGGCTCGGGCAGGGCGCCGTGGCGCCGCGCCACATGCTGCTGGGTCTCGTCGCGGAGGACCGCTCCGCCGGAGGCTTCCTCTCGTCGGGGATCAGCATCGAGCGCGCGCGCGAGGAGTGCCGCAGCATTGGCGCCCAGGACGCGGGGGCATCCCCGCCGCCTCCGACCTCGGGGCTGGACACGGACGTGCCCTTCTCCGGGAGCTGCAAGAGGGTGTTTGAGGTGGCGGTGGAGTTGTCCAGGAACATGGGCTGTAGCTTCATCTCCCCGGAGCACCTCGCCATAGCGCTCTTCACTCTCGACGATCCCACCACCAATAATCTCCTCAGAAGGTGCCTAACATCTCCGTCTCCGATTTTCTCCACTGTCTAAGAATTTCTTTTTATTTAGTATAAGCCCAACTGTTCATTCAATTCCATCATCCATTAGGGTGCTACCTGCTCATCAAATATTCACGTCTATAGCCAAATCATATTCTGAGATCATCTAGTTAATGCATGTTTCCGTTTCTTATACTCTAATTTATTTGTTGTAGCTTGGGAGCAGATCCTAGTCAACTGGCATCCGTTGCACTCATCCGACTCCAGGGGGAGCTTGCAAAAGATGGCAGAGATCCCGCTGGAGCATCTTCTTTCAAAGTGCCTGAGAAATCTCCTGCTGGAGCCGGAAGATCTGCCTTCACCCCATCCTTGAGTAACAAGAAAGGTCAGGAACCACCTGTTGTATTGAAGCTTATTATGATCGGGTTTCTTATAATATAAACCATGGAATCTAAATGCAAACTTGTCACGTTCTCCATTTCAGAAAAAGGTGCGCTAGATCAGTTTTGTCTAGATTTGACCACACAAGCCAGTGGAGGGTTTGTTGACCCTATTATTGGTCGTGAGGAGGAGATTGAAAGAGTAGTTCAGATAATATGCAGGCGGACAAAGAACAATCCCATTCTTTTGGGTGAGGCAGGTGTTGGTAAAACTGCAATTGCCGAAGGGCTCGCTCTTCGAATTGCAAATGGTGATGTCCCCATTTACCTTGTGGTAAGCTTGAATAGCCAGTGATGGATACAAATTCATTCAATTCTGAAATTTATTTAGCTTGCACTGTTGCACATCAATAAGTATTCTCACTTTAAACTGTTATGCAGGCAAAGCGTATTATGTCACTAGATGTTGGCCTACTTATTGCTGGTGCAAAAGAGAGGGGCGAATTGGAGTCCAGGGTCACTAGTTTAATTCGTGGAGTCCGTGAAGCAGGTAAGTTTGTAATGCAATCTGAAACGCTATCAGATTTTATTTGGTAAGTGGTCATAAATACTCACGATTGTTTTATTTTGTGCAGGTGATGTTATTCTTTTCATTGATGAGGTTCACAATCTCATTGGATCTGGAACTGTTGGAAAGGGTAAGGGTTCTGGCCTGGATATTAGCAATTTGCTAAAGCCCCCACTTGCAAGAGGCGAACTGCAGGTAATAGTTTCAACCTGCTTCTTACTTGGTGGTTCCTAATAGAAAATATTATATATTTTTGCCATAACGTCTATCTTATGGGTTATATTTATTTGTAGTGCATTGCAGCTACGACTCTAGATGAACACCGGATGCATTTTGAGAAGGATAAGGCTTTGGCCCGTAGATTCCAGCCAGTATTTGTAGATGAGCCTAGCCAGGTATTGAAGATACTTTAATACGAAAGTTCAGTATGTGTACATTTGTTTATTAACCATCCTTAAAACCTAATGCAGGAAGATGCTGTGAAAATATTACTTGGTCTTCGTGAGAATTATGAAATTTATCATAAATGCAAATTCACTCTAGAAGCCATCAATGCAGCTGTTTATTTATCAGCAAGATACATCCCTGACAGACAGCTTCCTGATAAGGCTATTGATCTTATTGACGAAGCTGGCAGTAGAGCTCGAATTGAGTCATTTCAAAAGAGGAAGGAAGGGCAGTCTTCTGTTCTCTTAAAGGCACCTGATGAATACTGGCAAGAGATAAAAGCTGTTCAGGCCATGCATGAACTGGTAGATATCTTGCACTGGTTGTATTGGGGAAAAAGAAAATCCTTCTGATTATATTTAACATTTTAATGTCCTTCATTACTCAGGTATTATCTAACAAGATGAAATATTCTCCAAATGAGAATGATCAACAGAGTGACAGTGGTAACAATGAAGTGCCACATCAGGATAAGGCTGGATCAGCATCCACCTTGCCCGTCTCAGTCGAGGAGTAAGTTTTCTCATGTCAACATGTCAGAGAGTAATCTCTATTCCCTACATATCTGCTCAGCATGACAGATATTGTAAAATGCAGGCCAGTTGTAGTTGGAACAGAGGAAATTGCACGAGTCGCCTCATTATGGTCAGGTATACCAGTCCAGCAGCTCACTGCTGATGACAGAAAGATCTTAGTAGGACTAGATGATGAGCTCAAAAGGCGTGTTATTGGTCAAGATGATGCTGTTGTGGCAATATCACGAGCGGTGAAGAGATCACGTGTTGGACTCAGTGACCCTGACAGACCTATCGCTACACTTCTTTTTTGTGGTCCTACAGGGGTTGGTAAAACTGAGCTTACCAAAGCTCTAGCTGCGAGCTACTTTGGATTGGTGAGTCACAGAATCATGTCCTTATCATCCCGCGGTTATTTCACAGATGTTTCGATATGTTTCCACATATTGTCTGGCTTAACAAGATGTCTTTGTTGTTTTGAATAGGAATCTGCTATGCTTAGATTAGACATGAGCGAATATATGGAAAGGCACACAGTGAGCAAGTTGATAGGCTCTCCTCCAGGGTACATCGGATATGGTGAAACTGGTACTCTGACAGAGGCAGTCAGGAGAAAACCATTCACCGTGGTACTGCTTGATGAGATAGAAAAAGCTCACCCTGATATTTTCAACATTCTTCTCCAAATTTTTGAAGATGGGCATCTGGCAGACTCGCAGGTACTGAACTGGTAGATCTTAATAATATTTGAGCAACTGCTTTGGATACTTGTCCACACATAAGTGCAAACAGTCGTTTTTTAGAGGTTGAGTAGTAGAATTGTCGGCCAAGTTTCATCAAATATTGTTCCTGGAAATTTTATGCTACAAATAAGTCAGCCAGGCTCATCTATTTCTTTACTAGCCCTTCAAACTCTTCTACAACTTACAAGTCAACGGACCTGTTCTTGCTCAATTTTAGGATGGAAGTGACTTAAATAAATCCTAGTTATCCAATGAAATTAGACGTTGACAGCACACAAATCCAGATGCAGTAAACTTGTTCTTCCATAGTTTCATCTTTGCTAGTCCGTAGACCTCTCTTTATGCTGAAAATCTGTTAGTTACATTAGCTTTCTGTGGGCTACAGGGTCGCAGAGTTTCGTTCAAGAATACATTGATTGTCATGACATCAAATGTTGGTTCTACATCAACTTCTGACGGTCGACGGAGCTTAGGTTTCTCAACAGATGAAACTGAGTCAAGCACATATATTGCAATGAAATCCCTCGTCATGGAAGAGCTGAAGGCATTTTTCCGTCCAGAATTGCTCAATAGAATCGATGAGATGGTTGTGTTCCGTCCTTTAGAGAAGACTCAGGTATGTTGCTCACTTGCCCTTTGTACTGAATTGGTATCACAGATACGCGCTAAACTTGTATACAATATATAGATTTACTACAAGAACTGCCATTAGCCAGGCATTCAAAGCTACAACTAGATTGAAAGACTAGTTAATTCATGTGGATATATCTGCTGTCCTAGACCAACAAAATGAGACACTAATGCTCTCCTTGTCACACTTGCAGATGCTAGCAATTCTAGATATCATCCTACAAGAACTGAAGGGTAAGCTCTTGGCCCTTGGGATAGGCTTAGAGGTTTCAGATGCAATGAAGAGCCTGATTTGCCAAGAAGGTTATGACAAGAGCTACGGTGCACGGCCACTGAGGAGAGCTGTCACCCAACTGATGGAGGATGTCATCAGTGAAGCAATTCTTTTCGGTGAGTACAAGCCTGGCGACACGATACTGGTGGATACCGACAAGGACGGGAAACCTTGCTTGAGCCGATTGAGCCAACAGACCGTCCAACTGTCTGACCCAACACGGACACTCTGAAGCGCTTGTGTAGTAGAGTAGAGTAGAGGTCTAATTTTTTATTCTTTCATGCAACGAGATTAGTAATTCTTTGATACGAGTAGACACAAAATATTTCATTATGTATAGATATAACACTCAGTGGCCTTGTTCAGAATCCAACTGTATATTGTCCTTCAGTTAGCAAATACGAGTTTATTATATTTTGAAGCAGTTCTGCTGCCGGAAGTTACTGCTAGGACTTCTCCGTGTGCATCTTACTGGAATTGATAGTTTGGACTAAAGATCAGCAAACTTTGTGTGTTTTTGTGTCATATTTACAGTTTGTTGCAGTGTTGACATATACGTTGGGAAATGTCACGATCTCTACTATCTAAAAAGAACTAGTAAGGTGTCCTGAAAACAAAAATATATTAAAATGCAATTAGCGAGTTATGACCACAAAAGTTGTTTTGTCACATTTGTGACAAACTTCAACATCTTGTTTACGCCTCACTTCTGTCTCATATACCTGACAACCGACATCCACAAATCCCTTTTTTATTATTTACTAGATAAAATGCCCGTGCGTTGCACCGGGAGAAAAATCTACGCACGAAAGTCAATTTTTTATTGAATAGGAAATCTGCATGTGCATTTAGGCAATAGAAATTCCATTACATAAAATCAAATTCCTTGGTGGGACGAAATGATCTTCACAGATGTCAAGAATTAGGGTAGAAGTCTTGTCGTGCTATCATCAAGAATTACATGTCTTCCTTGATAGTCGCCGTCCCACCGCTTAAGAGCACGAGAAATTTTTCATTCATTGTGTATCCAGCATCATGAAGGTGCCAGGTACCTACGTCGTCTTGCAGAAGACGGTCTTTACGACGATTAACACTTAGAACTCTTCGATGTCCTTGAGCAATTTGTCCCATATTTGCTAGAACTCAGAGTTATCCGAGTCGAGGAATGGGGTCGGCGGTCACCACCATGGAGAACAACGATGGACGATAGTATGCATCTTCGGGGTGCCAATTTGGGACGTCAATTGGGATCAACACAAGTTTGAGTCTAAGTCCATGGTGTGATAAGCCGTGTTATGGTATGCGATCGGGTTCGACTTACTTTTCCTTAAATTGTAACCTTTGTTGCCGAGTTTTTTCCAAGACCTACATAACATGAGACAAATATTTCGTCATTTTGTTCTTGTGATTATTTTCACGATGGAGGAAAAAAATCTCGCCAGAAATTTGACAATAAACTCAAGCAAACAAAAATGATTAAAATATATGTCAGCCCATTACCATGTCAGTTGGCTGAACGCATCCGTGCATAGTCTTTTTATTTTCAGAAGAAAAATACCTGCCATAGTTTTTTCTCCACGAAGCATCCCAATCATCCCCAAATCCATTCAATGCCGGGTGTTCCACGGATCCAGCGCAAATAATAGCCTGTGATTACTGTATTAACCATATTTACCAATTCGTGTAAGTACGAAGACCTCAATGCAAAATAGCCGAAAAGATAAGGGAACACATCCTGTTCCTGGACAGTTAACCAATCGAACGATTGGTTCGACAGCTCCATCGCGTGCCGGCCATGGCAGACGTGCCGCCGGGAGCCGCGCCGACCGGACTAATACCGCGGTCAAGGAGAGCGCGAGGTCGACTGCCACGAGGAGCAGTACAACGCCGGGAGTCCATGGTTTTTGGCGGCGGCGCCGGAGAACCGCAAAGATGCGAGCCCGGCATCACCACGCCTCCGGGAAGCCGCGCAGGGCGCCAGACGCCTCTCGTTTGTAGGGAGCAGTGAAGAAGAAGGGCCAGACTTCTAAATTTTGGGAAAGAGACGAACGAAGTGGTACGGTGGCACTTTTCCGTATTACGTATTTATGTGGGAGGGTAAAATCGTCCGAAAAAATATAGGTACTCTTTCTTTTTTTATTATTAGGTATAGATAGATTTAAAAAATGTGATCGGACATTGCAACGAGTTTGAATTCTTATCATATATATGTAGAGAGACACACACTCACTAAGAGAGAGACACTATTTTTTTAAATAATATATTTTTTAATTAATTTCGAAAATAATATGCAAAATTACACATTTCCAAAACTAGCACAACTTGGGTGCCGCGCGGACTGATTTGAACCTGTCAGCTCCGACGGGACCAAAAGGAGCATGTCAGCTCCGGCGGCACCAAAAGGCCTATCGCTCGACGGCTGTTGCGTGTCAGAGAGCTTGTTAGCTCTGGTGGAGCTGATAAGCCCGATCGTTTCTGTCGGAACGGACTAGTTCTAGCCTAGGTCAAATCCTGCATTAATCATGCAAATCCTTGTGTGTGAGCTAGTTTAGGGCTAATATGTGCCTAATCTTCTCCTGTCACCGCTTCCCGTCTCCTCTCCCCACCAATTTCTCTCGCTTTTCCCGCCACGGGTTCCCGTCGTCTTCTTCTGCCAGTTGTTTAGATTGTTTCTATGAATCCGGGGCGCCGATATGTTAGCATTCACCAGCTTCTCTCGCCACGAGATTTCACCATGAGTGTGCTTTGTTCGGAACCTAACTACATGCCAAGGAAGATGAAAGATGCAAGGTTGCCACTGGGGTGAGAGCGGAGAGGTGTTGGTGCGGCCATCTCGCCAAGGTGAAGGAGAGCGAGGATTTCTCTGACAAGATGGGCATGAAGTTTTTCATGTGTCCCAACTATGACCAGAGCCTGCTCCGTCAAGCTAGTTCATCACACGAGAGGCCTCCGGTATATTCTGAAAGGATGATGAATATACATAGGTTATTTCTTTTTCTTTTATTCATACCATTAATGTGGTTGCAGTTTCCTCCACCTCTCTGCAAGTGGTACCATTGGATTAACATGGAGAAGCCAGCATGGACACCGCAGGAGATCGCGGACAGGAGCCGACGTGCATGGGCTAGTTTTCACGCCAAGGAACGTGCTGAAAGGATTGCCGCGCAGGAGAAGAATGATCGAGAGAGAACTGAAAGACTTAAGAGCAGAAAAAGCTCAAAACCGTGAGCTGAACAGGAAGAGGAGCGCATGCAAGAGGTGCGCAAGGAGGCCCGTGCGGCCGAAAGGCAGAGAATAAGGAAAAGGGTTGTTGAGGCGCAGACAGCAGAAGAACGTGGGGACAAGACCGGAAAGTACCCGCGCTGGACTCACGACTACTAGATGTATGTCCTAGAAGTGATGTATCTTCATTTCAGTTGTAGTCTCGTGATGTATCTTAATTTCCGCATAAGTGTCATGATATACCCTAATTTCAGAGCATGGCTGAAGCGAACTGAAAATAAGAGAAAGCAAGAGCAAGGAGAAGGGAAGAGAGAGAGTGAGGGGAGCCGGGGCAGGGCGCGCATGAAGAGGCGGCCCTGTCGGTGTGGGTGGCACCAAATGTCGGCCTGTCAGTGCGGGCGACACCAAATGACCCTGTCGGCCTGTCCCCTCCAGGTGTTGTCCCTATGTCGGCCGGCAGGCCACGCGGCGGGGCCCGCTACGTCTCCTTTTGGTGCCGCCGGAGCCGACAGGGGCATTTTGGTCCCGCCGAAGCTGACCGGGTGGCACCGAAACCGTGCTAGTTTTGAAAATATGTAATTTCGTGTATTATTTTTAAAATTGATTAAAAAATATATTATTTTTTAAAAAATAGCGGAAGGTGCCCATGCGTGTTGTGGACAAAATTTTATGACACATATTGTAATCAACAAAAATACACATTTGATTTCAATTTAATTTCTAAACCATGACTAGACAAATTTGAAATTCCTCCGCTAGATGTAGTTCGACAAGCTCTGTTATTCCCGACACACACATCGTTTCGTTGTCGCATGATGTCATTTTATCAACCGTAGTGAATCTTCATGATATATGACAATATCACTAAATTGGACACGAGAGCAAATGAACTGCAGTGGCATTAGTAAACTTTGAGATAAAATGAGTAAACTTCGTCGACAGGCTTCGCCACCACCCGCAAGCGACTCCTTTCTCCGTTTAGTTGTTACAGAATATCAACGTACATAGAAACATTGATAAAATGGCTGTTACATTATGGGCCGCGTCACGGAAAATTGTGACACTGTTAACTCGGCCCTCGTTTGTGATCACCACAGGCACCCTTTGCTTTCTTTCTCACGTCTTCTACTCCACCGGGGACTTGTAAGACAAAGTCGGTTTCTCCTTTTAAAATCTACTAGCACTGACGTTTTTATTGCATTACATGCAAATATAAAATATACTCAAATTCCATGTATAGAAAGTGTATAGAAAAAGCACATGTGTTAAAAATATATTTTATATAAATTGTAATTCAGTAAAAATCTACAATTACTCAATCATAATAGCTTTCATATAGATCGCCCCTGGGATGTAAAAGCTCTTGTGATTAGGCCTGGGAGTCACCTTGTTAGCTTTGCATACCAATAATATCCCTCTAAACAAATTCATGTAACAGTGAGGCTAGATGGAATGTACCGACTATTGATGATTATTTTTTCTGGTATCTACAACATCCTTTGAAGTAAAGAGCAAGGAAAATAAATAGCTGATACATGATGAACTACATGTCCACTCTCAGATTATCAAGGCATGACCAAGCACCCTACTTCTAATGCTATTCTTTGACACCACCATAGGTTTTGGTATATCACCCAACTCCATTACTTGTATCGCACACTGCTTCTTTGCTGCGAGAGGATGAAATGATACATTTAGGTAAACCAGAAGATTATCTATGTAGAAGCGATAAAAGAAAAAGATTGTGGATTACATGGTTCCACAATTATTAGGAAAGTACATGTGACCTCTTCTAAATAAGTTGTTTGTCACCTCTTACTTGCACATTGTGGAGTACATATAAAGTTTCCACATTATTTACATGGATTGACGGATTTCTTTTCTTTAACTACATATTTTCATCATCTAGCATCGTAACCTGAAGATCAAGCACACTTATTAGCTAACCTCACATCAACTGGTAGTTAAATATATGTTTTCAAGTCTAGCCTGAAAATGATCAATACAAAGCAGAAGGATTTGCTTTATGAAAATCAATCAGTAATTGCAGGTAACGTACCTATTCAGCACGGACAACAGACGTTTTCCCATTAGACTCCAAAACTGCAAAACAATTTTTAGAACCTAAGTATATTCTCAATCCAATACTATGAATAACAATCTGTTTAGAATTCATCTTAGAATTTAGTTAAAGGTGATCTACCTAGTCTGTACGACAACATGAATCCTGCAAAACATAGTCCTTAAGAGAAATCTAAGTTTTCATAGTGTAAAGCTTAGAAAAATCTAAGGAAAGCATAAAAATCAGCAAAACCTAACCTCAATAGAGAAGCACGTTCTCATGGAGAGAGTCCTATAAATCAGAGCCTTATCCATCCTATGATGGCACACCTATAGCAAAAACGACCAAAACATATGCAAAACCAACTTTTGCTATTTGCTGTACCATAATGAACATAGTGAGGCAGACTGCAACCAAAACGAATAAACTATTTTTACCTTGCCTAGTGAGACTAAGGAGCAATGATCTACAAAAAGATAACAAAAAATAAAGTAACTGATCACACCTTGTATTCTAATACAGTGAAGTTTTTTTTCCATAGATTAAGCACCTAAATAATTATTTAAATCTTTCTTACTTGATGGAGAACTGTGATACTTTAAGTTTGAGATCTTATCTAAGCATATCACTAACACAACAGTAACAATACATATATTCAGTTATTGGGGCTTATAGTGTGGATAGATGACTATGTAGCAAGGTGCGGGAATCAACAACCATTATTCCAGGAGCCTTCAGTTTGCACAATTTCTTCTAAGCTCGTAAGATTTCTTATAGTTCGGGTATATATCTCTAGCTTTCTACTTCTGATAATATGAAAACTTAACCAAACTCAACCATAGTGTAGTGTGATCAACTTAGGAAAGTAGATGATCATAGTTTTGAGGATGGAGTGAAAGCAAGCAGACGTATAGTGTTACGGTAAGAGATTTGTTTTAGCATCAAATCAAATTTCATCATGTTGCAACTTCTGAACCATAGCCCTATTGGCTAGAGTCTACACCCACGGTTCCAATATGTACATGCCTCTAGCATAGTAGTATCTACAAATTGTCCCTACTACCATTAGTCGTTGTACCTCTGCCATGAAGAACAAATAAACCAAGGTATCTTTTAGGAATTCTGTAGAGCTACTGATGGCCTGAAGAGCAAATAGTCTGAGGAGAATTCAGAGAAAATCAGATTGGTTTCTTAGAATTCAGATAAAATCGGATTGGTTTCTTAGACAAATTCGGTTAGAATAATTGCTTACCAGTAAATATAAAGAACATAAGACAAGACCAATATGATCGCTCACATCAAACTCTCACTGATTCCAATTCCTAATTGATAGCCAAATAATGCCCAATCGATGGATGTGTCATCCAAGATAACAACCAAAAAACTGTTTTAAGGAAATTGTCAGCGGAAACAACAACCTTGATTATTCACCCAGCCTTGAGTATTGTACCAAATAACTAATTAACGTTCTGTACAACTAAACAGTTTAGAGGAAATACTGAATAATATTCACCTACAACTTGCTTCCTTTCCCTTTGAGAAGCAATTTGATGTCTGCTTTAGGGGAACCAATGAACATATTCTTTAGGGGAATCAACGAACCTATGTGCACACATGTGAGAGGTACTCACTTTAATTATTGCAAGAGAGCAACACTTGTGATTATCCCCAAAATAATCAGCACTCTGAAGTAGGTCGCACAAGTGCAGTCAGGTGCAGTCGTTCACCTCGTTCAGAGCACGACAAAGAAAAGGGATTAACTACTCACAAAACACCTCTCTTAAGAGGGACAGATCATCTCTAATTAGGTGCAACACCCAGTCGTCAGCACTTTGTTTTGTAAGATCCTCCTGATTCTTTCCTTCCATATGCTCCAAACAACATACGTGATGTAGCCCGACCTATGGTTGTTACCACATCAAGGTCTCCAACTTATGCCAAGTCATCAAGGACTCCAAAGGTGAATCCTATCCTCTATGCGAGTCCACTTCCTATCCTATTAAATGGTATACTACTTCATACTCCGTCCCATTATCATGATAGGTTCACACCAACAAGTACGGAGTCAAGAGAGGAAGCCCAAAGCATCAAGCCCGATAAGACGGGGGCTTGGAAGACAGAAGAAGCAGTAGCTAAAGCCCCAGAGTCTCTGGCCCTGAAGCCTGGAGTCTATGGCCTCCAACACTGGAGTTTCCACCCCGGACTCCGGACCCCTGCTTGGAACTCTCTGTCTGCCACCCCGGAGTTAGCCTCGGAGAGTGACTCCCTGCCTGGAGTCTCTAGCTACCCGGAGTCCCTGGCCCTCTACACCGGAGTCTCCGCCCCTAGACTTCGACAAGGACTCCACCCCCACTTCCAGAAGCTACAGCGGGAACCCGGAGACTACCATGGAGTATCCGGCCCCTCGACACCAGAGTCTCTGGCCTAAGTGATGGGCCTGCATGCCAACAGCTAGGCCCTTGGCCCATGTACCCCCTTATTCTGTTCCAAACCCTAGTTTTATGGCCAAACTACCCCTATTCTAGTGGCTGACCTATATATAGAGCCCCCACCCCTCATTGTATACCTTAGGAATAGATGATAGACTAAACACAACCCCTTTGTGTAATCTCTATTTTTTCCTCATCCCCTTTACCAAGGGGACTGACTATCGTCAGCAACCTCGCTGGATTTTGCATCGCACATCCATCATTGTACAAGGCCTACGTTTGCGAGTGTGTGAGCATAGTTGTCAAGACCTTCTCCAAGGTATTATTCCCTCTCCACTTGGGATTGAAGGGAACACATTGACCGGTCTCTCCTTGCGAGGATTCTATTAGACCAGTGGCTGCCGACGGGAGCAATTGGCCTTGTATCGTGTCATGTTTGCGTGTGTTCATCATGTTCTTCTCGAGCTATGTGTTTGCTTTTGCTACCTTCTCCCTTTCCCCTCGCTTTCCCATCGATTTTCATAGAGATTCGTAAAATATCGGGCCACCCTAAGGGGTCAACCCTAACAAATTGATATCAAGAGCTTTGTTGCTCACGAATTTCTCCACAAATTTTCTTCTATCCACCATAAATTCGAAAATCCCCAAAAATAGCCCCAATTTCGTGTTTTAGATTGATCTATGATTTGAATGAGTTTTGGTAGGTTTTTACCCGTGGATTACTTGCTAAACTAGTTGATCTACCTTCTCCTACATTTCCATAGCCTAATTCCTTGTTTCCCCCCATCAATTTGAGGTGGTTCTAGTTTTTCCAACCAAAATGCATCCTGGACAAGTTCTTGACATCCAGGAATCGACTGGACCGGAGTCTCTAGACCAGGACCAGAGTCTTCGGGGTTAGTGAGCTTAGACCGAAGTCTCCAGCCCCCGAGACCGGAGTCTCAACCCTCAGCAGGACAAAAAATCTGCTTGACAGTTTTGAGCATAACTTTTGCATTCGAACTCGGATTTTGGTGTTCTTTAGCTCGTCTCGAAGAGCAGAAGGATATATACATCATCATTCAAGTGGTTCATCTATCTACTCCATCCGAATTCCGTGAGAAAGACGGAATCCAACAATAAAGGGTGAAGATCGTCGATGAAAGGTATAGACATTCCACGACTTCTCCCCACTTGTATTCCTTTGTGAACTACACTATCTTTGGGACCAACAAACACCTATTGAGTCTAGTTCCTCCTATGTTTGCTTGGGATATGTACATTTGATACCTTGTAGAATTCCGAGCAAAAGTTGTGAGCGTGCTATCTCATATTGTTATCTTGTATAGTTGTTGGCACAAGGAAGAGGCAAGTGAAAAAGAAAATAAAAAGACTGATACAAAAAGAAAAAATAGAAAAAAGGAAAAGAAAAAGAAAGAAAAGTGCCTCATAGACTAGGAAGCACAAGCTCGATGAACATCATATAAGTGGTACTTATTGTGCATATATTGTAGCCCACCAACTTTATGTAATCGAACTAGCGTCTCTCCTAGCACTTGTGTGACACAAGCTTATAGTCTTCGCTAGGTACTCATTTAGTTCTTAGATCACTTACTCCACCGCACAAGTCCCATTTATCCCACCGTGTGCATTTCCTTGAACATATTTTCTATATCTTGTGGATTTACTTGTTTGCTTTGTGATCATCGTGGTTCTTTACTTGCCATTACAACATCTTGATTTTGGATTGTTTTCTTGACATGCCACTTTCCATACCTATCCATAATAAGCTTTGCGTGTGTATGTTTTTTAGTAGTTAGTTGGTTTTGGTGTTCCGTGTGAACTTCACTTTCCTTGGTTTTTATTGCACTCAAGTGTGACCACTTGCACGATACTATCTTCCAAGGTAAAGTAAGGTTTGACGTTGTTTCCCTAACACCCACTACTACTTCCATACACACCACTTGTTCTTGTGAATCATGTCTAGGGACTCCGGAACCAAGGAGGATATCTATGAAGAATCCATGATGAGCCACCATGACTATGACTCCACAAGTATAGAGGACATGACAGAGCACTACACCGAAAATGGCTCGCATGCTTTGAGGACTCGGAGCACTATACCTATGATGACTCCACATGCATGGACGACTTGGAGCTCTACATCGATAATGGCTCCTCATGCATGGAGCACTACACCAACAATGGCTCCACATGCTTGGGTGATATGGAGTACTACAACAACAATAACTCCCCAAGCATGGATGACTTCGAGTGCGACATCGACGACACCTCTCCAAGCATGGAGGACATGGATAACTTCATCGACTTTGCTAGCTCTTCCATAAGCCATGAAGAATTCCTCCACTGCTTGGAGATGGAAGACTACTACGCCAAGCAAGCGGATTCACATCATAAATAAACCATGACCTACAAGGAAAAGCATACCACACCAAAGGGCACCACTTACTTTGATGATCCACCTCCAAGGCGTCAAGCTCCACCACCTACATGGTGTCATATGCCACCATCTCCAAGGCGTCAAGCTCCATCACCTCCAAGCCATCAAGCGCCACCATCTCCAAGGCGTCAAGCGCCAACATCTGAAAGGCGCCAAGCACCAACATCTCTAATGCATCAAGCGTGACCTCCTCCAATGCATCAAGTGCCACCTACTCCAAGAAAAGTGGCTCCCCAACATCATCTTCCACAATAGGTGCCATGGAGCAAGAATATTCATCAACATACATCCTCTCGTGATCATCGCCAACATCAAGAGGATACAAGACATCGCCCAAGGCATCTTCGCCACCTTGAGAGCACCAAATTCCAAAATCAATTGGAGAAGTTGAAAAGTGACCTTGTTAAGATCAAGAAGGACATGGACGATAACTTCGCCAAATTTGATGCCAAAGGGGGAGAAGTAGCCCCTTTATTAGGTTGCTTCCGGGGATTTGCATGGGTACACGAGCTTCACGTTATTTAGATTTGCCTCTTTGAAGCTTAGTGTCTTTATCCTACTCTTTGAGTACTTTGTTGTGTTGAACTCTGTGTTGTGTGTTGAGACATGCCTACCCGGTTGTGTTAAGTGACTACGAGCTTCACGTTATTTCGATTTGCCTCTTTGAAGCTTAGTGTCTTTATCCTACTCTTTGAGTACTTTGTTGTGTTGAACTCTGTGTTGTGTGTTGAGACATGCCTACCCGGTTGTGTTAAGTGACTATGTTACATCTATGCCTAGCTTATTGTGTTTATATATCATGTCATATATTGCTATATACAAAATCTAGAGAGGATGTAATCCTATGGTGTGTGAGCCTCGCTATATGTTGTATTTCTCCGCTTGTGAACATTTATAGCTATCCCTTTTGCAAATCCTTGGGTTGTCATCAAACACCAAAAAGGGGGAGATTGAAAGGGCATTTATGCCCTTACTATTATTTTGATGTTTGGTGACAACACTTGGATAAGTTTAATCATCTGTTAAATGTTTTAGGAGATTCTTGCTGTCCCATGTATGGTGCAATAAAGGAAAAAGAGCTTCCACAGGTCGATCGCAAAGGATAAGTCCCAGCCGGATCGTCCGCTGATCCAGTGCCGAGTGTCGGCTAGGCCGAATCGTCTGGGATTCGCCGATCGTCCGCCCATGAGAAGTGGGCAACTTCTCTGGACACTCAGAACAGGTTTTCGGACACCGTCCGGACACTTTCCGGATTCTGGCTAGAAACTTCGCAAGGCCGGAGTGTCCGGCTGGTCTCACCCGGAATGTCCGGTTTGGACCGTCGGCCGACTCGGCCGTTGTCCGGGGTCAAGTGGCTCCCAACGGCTCCATTTCCAGGGGGCCTATATAAAGGCCCCTTCTTCTACCTTGGAAGCTGCTCGTCCATCTCAAGAACTCCAGCACCATTAGAGCCACCAAATCCACAAGATCTCCTCACTCAACCATCCAAAGTCATTGATCTTTGGAGAATCGAAAGAGGAGGCCTTGATCTACCTCTTCACCAAGAGAGATCTTCATTTCCCCCTCATTCACTTGAGGGCCCCTTGCTCTAGTGTTTCATTGGAAACCCTAGCTTGTGATTTGGTTCTTACTAGCTTATCTTTGATTGTTTGATAGCTAGCTTGTACTTGGGAGCCTCCAATTAAGTTGTGGATGTGTGCCCCGAACTCGTTGTAAAGGTGCCGGCTTCCACCTCGAAGGTTGCCATATAGTGGAAGAGGTGAATCGAACCCGTTGGGGTGAGGTTCATCGGAGAACAAGGGAGGCCTCTCGTGGCGTTGGTGGTTTGAAACCACCCCTTCTCCAAACGTAGACGTACTTCCCCTCAAAAGGAAGGAACTACGGGAAACAAATCCTTGTGTCTCTGTGTGCTTCACTTTGGTTACTTCTATCCTTACCGCACTTTACTTATCTAGTTATTGTTTAGTTTGTGCTTGTTTGTCATATAGGTAAATTTACCATAGTTGCATAATCTAGAGAATTTACCTTTCATGTCAAACCCTAAATTGAAAAAGAGTAAAATTTGAAGTAGCACCTATTCACCCCCCTCTAGGTTACCAAACGATCCTTTCAATTGGTATCAGAGCCTCGGCTCTTTATTCGGGCTTAACCTCCTAAGAGATTATGGGCAACCCAGAGGAGGGAGAAAGTGAGGCTAGCCATTCGGTGACCATGGTAGATATCAAGAATTTGGAAACAAGCTTGAGCTCTACCTTGGGCAACGAAATCCAACAGTTGCGTCAACTCGTTGAGCAACTTGTTAGGGATAAGCAAACCTCACCTCCCCCCTCTCCAGAGGAAACACCACCAAACCCAAAGGATAATGCTCCGGCTAAGACTTTGGAGGAAGTGGTGGGGGATGAACATAATTCCACTAACTCCACCACCAAAAGGGGTGATGGGAAGGAAGAGTTCCATAAGGTTCCCGGATGGTACTCTCCCGACCGTCCTATCCCTCATCCACATATAAATAATAGAGGAGACCCACCTAAGTTAGCTGCACATACTTTTGCTCAATGGCAAGTGTTAATGAAATCTCATGTGCGTAGCTCTTGCATTTATTTGTGGAATATTATTGAAGAAGGACTCAAAATTGAGGATCCAACCAACTTGATGAGAAGAGAAGTGGTCAATAGCCAACTCAATGCGTCTGCCTTGCACATGATCCAACTTGGAGTGGGGCCAAAGGATTTTCCCCACATTGAGCACTACAACACCTCCAAGGAAGCTTGGGATGCTCTCATTGACTTGTTTGTTGGCAATGAGAGTACGAGGAGAAATAGATATGATGCCTTAAGCAATGAGGCCAAAGGTTTCTTCATGAAGGATGGTGAGGATCATGAAGACATGTATCGAAGACTCAAATCCACAACCACCGCTTTTAGGAATGTTGGCGCTTCTCACATTGATGATGCTTGGATCAAGAGGAAGTATGTGAGTGCACTCATGCCTTTCGAGTCTACTAACTTGAAGAGTCTCCAAGGAAGACACAACTACCATCTCATGACCTCCAATGAATTGATGCAAGAGATGGTCGCCTTCAAGGTTGCTGCCAAGAATGCCAAAGACGCCCATGCTCGTGCCATTGGAATGAGTGGTGGTGTCAACCTTGCCTTGAAGGCCAAGGTTGTGGAGTATGGTGAAGATGAAGGAAGTGATGAGGGACCTTCAATGAGCCACCCTGAAGATGTCAAGATTGCTCATGGTGAATACATGGCCTTCTATGCAAGAAACTTTTGGAAAGATCCCGCCAAGGCCAAGATGGAAATGCAACGAAGAAGCAACCCCAATGGGAGAAGAGACAGTGGGTCCAAGTTGAGAACTTGTTTCAATTGTGGTGACCGCTATTACTTCATTGTGGCTTGTCCCTATGAGAAAAGAGAAGGCCATGGGGGTAAACTTGTGTTGAAGAAGACCTCCAAAGCTCCCTACAAGAAACCTTTCATCAAAAGGAACCCAACCAACAAGAAGCCGAGAGAAATTGTCTTGATCACACATGAAGAGTACTCCTCCGATGATGATGATGAAGAGGAAGAAGAGGATACACCAAGTGGTGTGGCGGCTCTTGCCACTACCTCTACTCCTTCATTCTCACTCTTCGACTCTACAAATGAGAATATCTCCAACAAGAACGTCATTTGCCTTATGGCAAGAGGAACGGAGGTATTATCATCATCATACCCCACTTCCTTAATCAATGATGATTTTGATGATGAGTTATCTCTTGAGGTAAAAAAGGAATTAGTTGCTTTTGATGTGTTCATGAATAACTTGCAAGGGGAACACAAGAAACATGTTGTGGACCTCCTTAATCAACTTTCACACACAAGAACTTCTAGATGAGAGATGCCAATTAGGAAGAGAGCACATGATTGAGATAGAAGCTCTTAATAATGCTCTAGAAGAAGAACAAGAAACTAGAATATCTCTTGAAACTAAACTAGAGGGCCTCGATGAAGCTAATGATCTCATTATTAATAAACTCATCAAGGAATGTGATCATGCTATTGCTAAATACAAAAAGGCTAAAAAGGATAAGATTGAGTTTGATGTTGTTCATGAAAAACTTGCCGAGGACTTTAGGACACTTGACAAGGCTCACAAGGCCTTGGAAAGTGAACTCTTGTCACTCACAAAGTCTCGTGAAAAGCTTTAAACTAAATTGATCAATACTCCCTCACCTAGTACATTCATTCCTGCTAGTTGTACACATACTCTTGAAGAACATGCTAGGTTGAAGGGGGAGCTAGCTAAGACCTCCTTTCCCAAAGGAAACAAGTCTATTGATGACCTCTTAAACAAGCAAAGGTCAAATGGTGAAAAAGGGGGCATAGGCTTTGTCTCTAAAGCCAATAATAAAAAGAACAACAAGAAGAAGAAGGCCAAGCCCGCCCAAGAAAAGAACAAGGTCATTGTGGGAAGGAGGACCACAAGTGGCAAAACTATGTCTCATGATGATTTTGCGGGTAGTGCTAACCCTCACTATGTCTTAATGCGTGATTATTATGGTGATGTGTATGCACAATATGTTGGCCCATTTGATGGTTATATTGCATGGTCGATTTGGGTTCCCAAGACCCTTGTTGCTAACAAAAGAGGACCCATTGAAAAATGGGTACCTAAAAACTAGTTTGATCTTTTGTAGACCTATGCTTCTGGAGGGTCAAAATGGGTGCTCGATAGTGGATGCACAAGTCATATGACCGGAAGCGCTTCTAGTGTCAAGGAGTTGAGACCAAATGTTGATAAAATATCTATGACATATGCCGACAAATCAAAGTCTAAAGTAATGGGTTTCGGCAAAGTTGTGGTTGCTCACGATATCACTCTCGTGAACGTCATGCTTGTTGAAACCCTTGGCTATAATTTACTTTCAGTCCGTGCTCTAGGAAAGATGGGTTTTGCTGTCTTTATTGATGTTGATATTGTGATCCTCTTGTGGAGCAAGTCTCTAAAGGTTGCTTTCGTTGGGTACGTTGAGGATGACTTGTATGTGGTGGACTTTTCTGGGAAAACCACTACAAGTCCGATGTGCCTATTTGGAAAGGCCGATGTGGGTTGGCTATGGCATCGCCGTCTAGCCCATGTCAACATGAGAACTTTGCAAAGCCTCCACAAGGATGGTCATATTGTTGGACTAAAAGAAAATGTTTGCTTTGCCAAAGATCGTGTTTGCAGGGCTTGTGTTCAAGGAAAGATGCATGATTCTACCCACAAGCCAAAGAACTACATCATGTCCAAGAGGATCTTGGAGCTCCTTCATGTGGATCTCTTTGGTCCTTCGACTCATGCGAGTCTTGGTGGGAAGAAATATTGTTTGGTGATTGTTGATGACTACTCAAGATACACTTGGGTATATTTCTTCAAGTTAAAAAGTGAGACCCAAGAGAACTTCATTGACTTCATCAACATGGCTCAACATCAACACAATGTCCCAGTATTAACAATTAGAAGTGACAATGGTACCGAGTTCAAGAACTACACATTAAATGGATTTCTTAGTGATGAGGGAATAAGACATCAATATTCCGCTGCATATACCCCTCAAAAAAATGGTGTAGCTGAGAGGAAGAACCAAACTCTCATTGACATGGCAAGGACTATGTTGGCGGAATTTAAATCTCCATACAATTTTTGGGCTGAAGCTATCTCTACCGCATGCCATGCATCAAACTGTCTCCACCTCCGCAAAGAATTGATCAAGACTCCATATGAAATCCTTACCGGTAACAAGACTAATGTTTCTTACTTCCGGGTATTCGGTTGTAAGTGCTTCTATCGCATTAAGGGCATTCGTTTATCCAAGTTTGATTCCAAAGCATTAGAGGGTATTTTTGTTGGTTATGGTCTCGAATCCCACACTTATAGAATCTATGACAAGCTCTCAGGAATTGTCATAGAATCTTATAGTGTGGTGTTTGAAGAATATGATGGTCCCCAAGCAGGGCGTGTTGATGTTTGTGATGTAGATGGTGAAATGCCTCAGGATGCCATAGGAAGAATGGGTGCGGGTTTCAAACGCCCTGTTGAGGAACCCCTTATGGTGGATTGAGAAGAACTATGCTCTAATCAAGTGGAGCCCTCATCTTCACAACCTCAACAAGCTACTGTCGAGGTGGACAACGACCCATGACAAATACAAGTTATGGACCCTCAACCTACTGGTCAAGAAGTGTCAACACCCGGATTTTTAATCCCAGATGCCCGTTATGCCATACCTCGCAATCCCAGGATTACCATTTTTGCGAGACATAACAGAGTGTATATCATAGTACATCATCCATTACAAACCATACATAAGGTTTTACACAAATAAGGATCTCATGATCCAGTCTTTAATACAACAAGCAGCGGAAATAAACGATAGCATAGCGGTGGGGTCCATCTTCAGGGGCACAGGCAATGCTGACGAAGGCAGATAGTCCTAGTTATCATAGCCGTCCTGCTGACCATCATCTTGATACTCTCCTTCATAGTATGGCCATGATAATAGCCAGGGACAAAAGCCATGAGTACTCTTTAAGTACTCGCAAACTACTACTAGCAAGGGTTATAATTCTAAGTTAAAGTGCCGAATTGAAATAATAACTATCAAGTTAATTTTGAAACCTAAGCTGAGTTCTGAAGAAAGAAAATATAAAGTAAAGTTCTAGAATCACCTAAGTTGGGAAGCTAATTTCATTAACACAACCCTGTTGTGGTCAAGTCAAAGGTCATCATTCATTTCAAGGTATTTAGAAAACATCTGACAACGAAACAATATGGCCATTCCAACTGTCCATAACCGTGGACGCGCTACTCGAATAGTTTGACACTCAGAGGTGGTACACTTTCACCACAAGATTCGATACATCCGTCAGTGGATAACCTCAATCATCATACTTGGTATGCAGATAATCAAACATAACCTTCCCTTTACACACCCTAGTACAAGCACCTCTCCTATGAGCATGGCCTCCCAACCATGACCATCACCATCTTGGGCACCGTGATAGGTGGACATCATTGAGAGGTAGCCTCAGCTCAAACCTCTCCCGTGAGGGAACTAATACTAATGCATATAAATTTCTAGCTAAGCCTTACCCAATTCAGGTAATGTGGTTGTACGGTAAATTTGGAATGGTATCGCATCCGAATCCAACCATCAGTTTTATAAAAGGGTTAAGGCTCAGGCCTCATCATTTTCATCATCATAAACCCATTGTGTTTCTTAACACATGTCAAAACATCTCAATAGAATGACTCATCATTCCAAGGTTTTCATAACTCATTTTCACCAAGTGTTCCCATCTAAAGTGAATCAAGTTTGATTTATTCTAAAACACTAGGTTAAGAGTGTTCACTAAGGTGGAAAGGTGGGATCAATCTCATGCCATAGAATGACATCTAAGGGTTTCTAATTAGGTCAAGTTTTATACTCTTTATGCTACCTTCAAAATTAATTAAAGAACTTTGTGTCAACTAAGGGGGTGTGATCAAAGTATGCTTAAGGCATCTTTACTAAACTATCTAGTTTTATTCTAGCTTGCTACAATAGCTTACTAAAGCATGTTTGCAAGGATTAGCTTGCCACTAATAGCTTGCCTTGGTTGGTGCAGTGGTTGAAGTTTTCTTCTTCTTCTTCTTGGTAGAACTCCTCCTCCTCGAAGGCTTGGTCGGTACTATCGTCTAGAAATACATAGGGAGGGCACAATCACCAAACAATACTTAACTTAGGCTAAGTAGTATTCTAAACCACACAATTGATGATCTATTATCATCCAAAACATCACAAGTTTAATTCAATAGTTTCCACCTTTTTATTTTGGAAAAGTAATTTCTACTCATTGAAAAATTAACCATAATTTAATATTCACCACCAAAATATGGGATCATGTGGACACATGTCCTCACCACATATTCTAACCTGTGGGAATGAGATTTAAAGGTTGGATTACTATTACTTTGGTTTAAGTTTATTATTTAATGATTTAAAGTGACTAGAAATGCCTATATAGCATTATTTTGGGACTAGTCCAAAGTCACTGTCTGTAAACCTTAATATTATTACATATTTGGATAGATATGATGAAATGTGATTTTTGAGAGTTGGAATCAACTCAAAAGCTAACTTGGTTGATTTTACAAAAATGTTTCAAGTTGCAAAAGCTTCTGTCTTCTTATTTTTATTAGGAGAAATCTATAACTCTAAATGAATTAAATCCAACGGTCTTGGATAGAGCATTTCAATACCTTTCATACAAAATTGGTTTCATGCAATTTGGATTTGTCAAACTCACAGAATTGAATTTTGAAACACTGGACAGAAACTATATTCTAACTAAAAAGAAAAATCCTAATTTGAATCTACGGGCTTGCGCGGGAAAGGAAATGGGCGACCTAATCGTCGCGGCATAGGGCTCAGCTAGAGGGGGGTCCCGCTTGTCAGCGGCACTTAACACGCCAAGCTTGACGCTACCGTGGGCCGCAGGCGATTAAAAGCTAGATCTACGGCTGAGGGTCGTCGTCAACGACGGACGGGTCGCCGGCGAGCTCAAACCCTAGCGGCTCGGTGGGGGTCTACTGGGGGCATACCAGGGCTCCAGCGGGGTCGGCGATGCGGGCGAACAAAGTGGAAGACGACGGCGAGGCGAGGCGTGGTCGCGGCGGAGCTTGGGGTGGCCGGAATCAACGACACCCTTCTTCTCTAGAGGCGGCGGCTCCAGCTCCAATTCCGGCGAGCTGCTGCTCCACTTGCTCCGGCGAGGGGTGGTTGAGGTTCAGAGAGGTGAGGGGAGTGGAATGGTGTGAGTCTTTGGTGCTGAGGAGTGCTCCTTTTATAGGCTCGACGGTGAGACCGAGCGGGATGGGCGGTCGACGGTGGCGACATGGCTACGACGAGCTAGCGGCATGGCTGGGGATGGCGATCGATGGGCGGTCCCCTGGCGGTGCTCTAGCGCTTCAATGCGGCCGTAGGGGCGGTGGCATGCGGTCGGGGTGAGGTGGCGCTCAGGTCCACGGGCGCAGCGGTGGCTGTGGGGCTTTGGGCGGTGAACGGGGTGTCTGGGTGTTCTCTGTGTCGAGGCGGAGCTGGGCGCTGGCTGGTGTCGAGTGGTGGCTTGTGCACGCTGACATGCGGGCGGCGCTGCATGGTCCGTGGCACTGGGCGCGTTTCTCCTCGGTGGTCCACGGCTGCTCTTGGCCTGCAAGGGGAGAGAGGGGCGGCGTTGGCTACCTCCTAGACATGGCGAGGGAAGTTGGCGGCTGCTGTGGCGTGATGTCGCCGGTGGGGGTGCTCAAGGTGCTCGGCCTTAATGGCCATGACCATTTGGTCGTGTGCACAGGGTGTGGCCAGGCTAGCAAAAGGTAGGGCTGGTACTAAGGGAACAAGGGGGCAAGGTTAGGCACAAATGGTGACCAAGATCACTGCTCAAAACAATGTTTTAATTTTGGCCAGATTTGTGCACACAAGCTGTTTGATGAAATGGCCGCAAGAGAAAAAGTTTTGAATTTTGAGTTCAAAATTTTTGGGTGATCTCCACTAGTGCTAGATAGTCTCTGGTTGCAAGGGTTTTGAAAATGGTGCTCAATTAGATGGTTTTTGAAATAGGGGTGATCTATGCATATGCATTAGATTCAATTTTGAACTGCCATTTAAAATAGTTTCCAGAATGTTTTTAGAAGATCAAAAGGTGGGCCTTGGTACCTCATTATGTGTACTAGCAAGGGGTGCAAAGATCAAGAATTGTTTCTGTTAAGAATTGAGTACTAGGAATAGCCAAAGTAGGCATGAGAGTTAAATTTGTCCAAATGACCATTCCTTTATTTTAATTCTTTTTGATTTGATTTATTTTAGGAAAAGTTTGGGAATGATGTAGATGATGTTTAATTCCCTTAAGAAGCATTTTAGAAGCAAAGGATCACACAATCATGGCACTTCAAAACAACTCCTATTTTAAATGCTCACATATATGAATGCTTTTATTTTAAATATGGAAAAGTTTTTGTTAATCCTAAATTTGGATGATTTGATCTTTGATACTCTTGGATTGAAGTTTTGGGATGTTACAAGAAGATGCTTCCAGCTGAGAGGTGATTGAGTCTCCGCCGGGATGTCCAGTGGTGCTAAGGCCATTTCACAAGCAAGATCTCAGACATCGCCATAAGAACAAATGAATACCGCAATCGTGGGCTTGATCAAGACCAAGGTCAATCTTTGCCTCCTTTAGAAGAGAATATTTCCAATGATGATCAAGGTCAAGTTAATGGTCAAGATGAAGTGACCCCCCAAGAAACAACAAGGAGATCGAAACTCGTCGCCAAGCTAGAATGGATAGAATATTGGAATTAAGAGACTTCTCAGGCACTTCCAAGCATTTGCGAAGTAACGAGATATGGAATACATTGTGGATGGCTGACATCTCTTCAGGCAGTTCCAGTTGATACGATACTTCTCCTCGGCGGTTCAGAATCTTGAAAGGTCCGATATATCTGGGAGCTAACTTTCCCTTCAGACTAAAGCGTTGGGTTCCCTTCAATGGTGAAACCTTGAGATATACGAAATCTCCGACATTGAAAGTCAGGTCTCTTCTTCTCTTGTCAGCATAACTCTTCTGTCTGGATTGGGCGGTCTTGAGGTGCTCACGAACTTTGTGAACTTTCTCTTCTGCTTCTCGGAGAATGTCGGGTCCAAAGATCTGACTCTCTCCTACTTGCGACCAATTCAAAGGGGTACGACACTTTCTTCCGTATAGGAATTCAAAGGGTGCCATCTGCAAACTAGCTTGATAACTGTTGTTATATGAGAATTCTGCGAAAGGCAGGCAGTCTTCCCATTTTGATCCGTATTCCAACACACAAGCTCTAAGCATATCCTCCAATATCTGGTTGACTCTCTCATCATTCCATCTGCTTATGGTGATAAGCGGTACTGAAATTCAACTTGGTTCCTAAACCTTCTTGAACTTTCGCCAAAATCTTGAAGTAAACCGAGTTCCTCGATCCGATACGATGGTCTTGGGGTTCCATGGACTAACAATTCTAGAAATGTACACTCGCTAGCTTTGCACTCGGTAGGTTGTCTTGACCGGTATGAAGTGGGCTACCTTGGATAGTCTATCAACTATGACCCAGATTGAGTCATTTCCCTACTAGAAGTAGGTAAACCGGTGATAAAATCCATTCGATGGAATCCGTTTCCATTCGAATCGCAATGGTTGCAACAATCCGGCAGGTCTCGATGCTCGCTTTGACTCTTTGACAAATGTCACACTTGGCGATGTAGCTTCCGATCTCTCTTCATCTTGTGCCACCAAAATTGCTCTTTCAAATCCTCGATACATCTTTGTTCCTCCGGTGGATAGAATAAAGAGTATCATGAGCTTCCTTCATGATAATTTCCTTCACTCAATCTGCCGCACACGACACGTCCCTTGTACCATAGTACACCTTCTTCGTCTTCGATGAATCCAGGTACTTTGCCTGTACCAATACGACGTTTGATCCCGTCGATACTTTCATTCCCCTTCTGGGCTTCCTTGATTTGGCTAATCAAAGTGGGTTGAAGTTCAATGCTAGCGAGGAATCCTTTGCTAACTAACTCAGTCCTGAACTGCTCCAACTCCTCATACAAACTTGGTTGCTTCTCTTTGATCATGGTGTTAAGCCTACACGGCAATCTGCTAAGAGCATCCGCTACCACATTGGCTTTGCCGGGGTGATAGTGAATGTCAAGGTCATAATCCTTGATTAACTCTATCCATCTTCTTTGCCTCATATTCAACTCCTTCTGGGTGAAGATATACTTCAAGCTCTTATGATCTGAGTAAATCTCACAGTGATTACCCATCAAATAATGACGCCATGTCTTCAATGCTAGAACCACTGCTGCTAGCTCAAGATCATGGGTCGGATAGTTCTGCTCATGCTGCTTTAGTTGTCGAGACAGATACGCGATGACTTTGCCTTCTTGCATCAATACACATCCTAGACCAATCTTGGATGCATCACAATATACATCAAATGGCTTCTTGATGTCTGGCATGATCAAAATTGGGGCGGATATCAATCTCTTCTTCAGCTCCGGGAAACTGGCTTCACACTTGTCTGTCCATTCAAACTTCTTGTCCTTCTTCAACAATTGGGTCATTGGTCGGGCTATGCTCGAGAATCCTTCTACGAATTTGCGGTAATATCTCGATAATCCGAGAAATGAACGAACTTGGGTTTGATTTGTTGGGGCTTCCCATTCTTCGACATCTTTGATCCTGCTGGGATCAACAGAGACTCCTCCGGCAGACACAATATGTCCTAGGAATCCTACTTCTTTCAGCCAAAACTCACATTTGCTGAACTTGGCATATAACTGATGTTCTCTCAGGGTTTCTAGGATGATTCTCAGATGTTGCTCATGCTGTTCTTCTGACTTGGAGTAGATAAGGATGTCGTTGATAAACACCACTACAAACTTATCTAGGAAATTCATAAAGATCTTATTCATGAGATTCATGAAATAAGCAGGGGCATTGGTTAATCCAAAATACATAACCGTATACTCGTATAGACCATAGCGAGTAGTAAAGGCAGTCTTCGGAATATCCGTTGCACGAATCTTAAGTTGGTGATAACCAGTCCTAAGATCAATCTTTGAGAATACCTGAGCTCCAGTCAGCTGATCAAATAGATCCTCTATCTTTGGCAAGGGGTACTTGTTCTTGATGGTGACATCATTCAACTTTCTATAGTCTGTACACAGACGGTTGCCTCCATCCTTCTTGTCGACGAATAACACTAGTGATCTCCATGGCGATGCACTTGGCTGAATCAAGCCGGTCGCTAACATGGCATCTAACTGCTTCTTCAGTTCTACTAACTCTGAGGGGTTCATGGTATAGGGTCTCTGGGCTATAGGTCCGGTTCCGGGGATTAGTTCGATAATGAACTCTATATCCCTATCCGGGGGCATACCTGGCAATTCATCTGGGAATACGTCGGGGTATTCACAGACTACTCTGACTTGGTCAATGGTAGGCAGGGCTACACTTTTGTTGCATTTGAATTGACGGGGTAAGGTTTTAGAGATATGTTCTACTGTTACTCTAGAACTACTGGTCATGGTGATGGCTTTCTTAGCACAGTTTATCAGTCCTTTATGCCTTGACATCCAGTCCATACCTAGTACTACTTCCAAACCTTTGGTTCCAAGTACAATTAGGTTGGCATAAAAATCTATCCCATGTATTCTGATAGGTACAACTTTGCAAATTTTTCTAGCTTTTGTAGTTGAACCGGGGATTTGAACTATCATGACATGCTTCAGGTTGGTTGGGCGAATCTTACTAGTGCATACAAATTCTTCGGTGACAAATGAATGCGATGCTCCAGAATCAAACAATACTCTTGCTAAAACTGAGTTGATGTAAAAACATACCCAACACTACATCTGGTGCTTCCCGGGCTTCTTCAATGCTCATGTGGAAGAGACGACTGCTTGTTGTGCGGGTTCCTGGGGCAAATCTCACGCCTTGTTGAACACGACGCTGCCGAGCTGGGGCATTCACAGGGGCATTGGCAGCAGTCTTCTTGGGACACTCATTGGAGTAGTGACCCTTCACTCCACATTCGAAACAAGTGATCTGGGACTTGTCCTTGACTGCAACAGGTACAACATTGCTTCCAGTTCTGGGTGCAGTGTTGTTGTTGTTGCTCTTGGGAGGGGCACGGTTGAAATTGTTGGCATTGCCGGAGTTGTGATTGTTTCCTCCGGGCTTCACATTTCCTCCGCTACGGTTGGGGTAGCTTGGGCGAGAATTTGGGGTCGGTTGTTCCTTGGTGCATATCCTAGTGAGGGGTTAGGACGGTACTTCTGGTGACTACTGGATCCAGACTGCTGCATCATATGACGCTTGCGGTTGTCGCTTTTCGGTTAATCTTCCCTTCCATCTGGATGGCGAGTCGACTAGCTCTTTAAGATCCCGGAAACGGATGTTGGCGACGAGATACCGCATCTCATCATGCAGTCCGTTTAAGAATCTCTCCTTCTTCTTGGCCTCCGTGTTGATCTCATCCGGTGCATATCTGGCAAGTGACAAGAATTTGTCACGGTACTCTACTACAGTCAATCTTCCTTACTTCATTTCACGGAATTCATCTCTCATCCTGTTGACAAGACCTTGCGGCACGTGGGTGCGGCTGAACTTGACCTTGAATGCTTCCCAGGTCATCACCTGGCCATGGTTCATGTTGCAGACGCTATTCCACCAAGCTCTTGCATCTCCCGCCAGATAGTGGGTGGCGAAGAGAACTTTCTCATTCTCATCAACTCCTGCAACTTCTAGGTTGTTTTCCATGGTCTGTAACCAGTCATCAGCATCTAATGGGTTTTCAGATTGGTTGAAGATTGGGGGATTAGTGTTCTGAAAGTTTTTGAGTTTAGATCCATGGTGATCCTGATTTCCATGTCCTTGGTTGTTGAGAGCCATTTGGGCGATCTGCTGCAATGTTGCTAAGTTGGCTTGACGCTCGGCCCTGCTTGCTTCACGGTCTGCGATGAGATTCTGCAAGATCTGCAGCATTGGGTCCTGCGATGAGCTGCTCCCTCCTTGGTTTCCATGAGTCATCTAAAGATTGAGATAGATATAGGGGTAAGAGGGAAATTCTAAGGTTCATGGTTTTGGGTTTTCAAAGCTACAACTTTGAGTTAGACTTAGGTTTTTCACTAACTTCATTCTCATTCATGCAAGCAAGCACACGATACAACACACACCACAACAATCAAAGGCGAAAACAGATGGTTTGAAGAACCATTCTGCAAACTACGATACAATGAGATGATACATCTCATGCTACGACAGTGCTCTAGTGCATCTACTCATCGTCGATGAATTCGGAGTCTTCATCATCAGTGTAGAAGTCCACAACATCCTCTGCCAGAAAATCGTCATCGTTGCTGAATAAGAATCCATATCTCCCTGGATGTCTTCTCCTTCATCATCTTCTTCCTTGGCGGCCAGCTGAGCTTCCTGCTCCTTGACGGTCTTCTCAAGGTCGGCCACCTTCTTGCGAAGACGGGCGATGGTGCGATCCTTCTTTGCACGCTGGCAACAAAGAGACTGGCGATCTTGGACGAGTAGTGTAAAAGTCTGGGCCTTCTGGTCGGGGATGGCACGGTTCTGGTTGGCTAACTCTCTGGCATTCTCCAGTTCCTGCTGTCTATCATGAAGCAAGAAGTCAAGGTTCTCCACTTGACGCCTCAACTCTGGGTGACTTGGCATATCCATCGGCATTCCCATGAAGTCACGTCTTGCATAGTGGGCAAAACGGGTTCCTTGAATCTTGTTGACGCTGAGGGCACATAGACGTGCGAGAGCTTCATGCATTGCCCTGGCTAATCCATCTAGCCAGTTGTTCTCTCTCACAGAGAACTAAATTCTCCCGGAAGTTGGTGCTTCAATGCTTCCTCGAAGATCTGCGGTGACTAGACATTGTAGGTCTCCTCCTGGGGGTCCTGGAAGTTGAGCTCCAAGAAACTCCGGATGTGGGCGTCCCAGAAATTCGATGTGAATCCAGATCCTCTCAAGATCACCGACCTCCGTTTCCCAACTGGTAAAACTTGCTGAACTGAGTCTCCATCTATAAGAATTTAGGATGAGGAAATTAGTGAAGTGATCAAGTGTGTCAAATTTTAAGTAGTAATGTATGAATTTTGAGGAACATGTATTTTTGAGAAAGAATGAGTTCACAAGGGTAAGAGGGGAAATAGTTTTTCATAAATAGTCACTTTGGTTTTGAAGCTAAGTTTTTGGTTTGGACGTCCATTCTAACTAGGGTCTCCTATGGTCAGGATGGCTCTGATACCAACTTGTCAACACCTGGATTTTTAATCCCAGATGCCCGTTATGCCATACCTCGCAATCCCAGGATTACCATTTTTGCGAGACATAACGGAGTGGATATCATAGTACATCATCCATTACAAACCATACATAAGGTTTTACACAAATAAGGATCTCATGATCCAGTCTTTAATACAACAAGAAGCGGAAATAAATGATAGCGTAGCGGTGGGGTCCATCTTCAGGGGCACAGTAATCTCGACGAAGGCAGATAGTCCTAGTTATCATAGCCGTCCTACTGACCATCATCTTGATACTCTCCTTCATAGTCTGGCCATGATAATATCCAGGGACAAAAGCCATGAGTACTCTTTAAGTACTCGCAAACTACTACTAGCAAGGGTTATAATTCTAAGTTAAAGTGCCGAATTGAAAGAATAACTATCAAGTTAATTTTGAAACTTAAGCTGAGTTCTGAAGCAAGAAAAGATAAAGTAAAGTTCTAGAATCACCTAAATTGGGAAGGTAATTTCATTAACACAACCCTGTTGTGGTCAAGTCAAAGGTCATCATTCATTTCAAGGTATTTAGAAAACATCTGACAACGAAATAGTATGGCCATTCCAACTGTCCATAACCGCGGACGCGGCTACTCGAATAGTTTGACACTCTGCAGAGGTGACACACTTTCACCACAAGATTCGATACATCTGTCAGGGATAACCCTGAATCATCATACTTGGTATGAAGATAATCAAACATAACCTTCCCTTTACACACCCTAGTACAAGCACCTCTCCTATGAGCATGGCCTCCCAACCATGACCATCAGTCATCTTGGGCACTGCATAGGTGGTCATCATTGAGAGGTAGCCTCAGCTCAAACCTCTCCCGTGAGGGAACTAATACTAATGCATATAAATTTCCAGCTAAGCCTTACCCAATTCAGGTAATGTGGTTGTACGGTAAATTTGGAATGGTATCGCATCCGAATCCAACCATCAGTTTTATAAAAGGGTTAAGGCTCAGGCCTCATCATTTTCATCATCATAAACCCATTGTGTTTCTCAACACATGTCAAAACATCTCAATAGAATGACTCATCATTCCAAGGTTTTCATAACTCATTTTCACCAAGTGTTCCCATCTAAAGTGAATCAAGTTTGATTTATTCTAAAACACTAGGTTAAGAGTGTTCACTAAGGTGGGATCAATCTCATGCCATAGAATGACATCTAAGTGTTTCTAATTAGGTCAAGTTTTATACTCTTTATGCTACCTTCAAAATTATTAAAGAACTTTGTGTCAACTAAGGGGGTGTGATCAAAGTATGCTTAAGGCATCTTTACTAAACGATCTAGTTTTATTCTAGCTTGCTACAATATCTTACTAAAGCATCTTTGCAAGGATTAGCTTGCCACTAATAGCTTGCCTTGGTTGGTGCAGTGGTTGAAGTTTTCTTCTTCTTCCTCTTCTTGGTAGAACTCCTCCTCCTCGAAGGCTTGGTCGGTACTATCGTCTAGAAATACATAGGGAGGGCACAATCACCAAACAATACTTAAATTAGGCTAAGTAGTATTCTAAACCACACAATTGATGATCTATTATCATCCAAAACATCACAAGTTTAATTCAATAGTTTCCACCTTTTTATTTTGGAAAAGTAATTTCTACTCATTGAAAAATTAACCATAATTTAATATTCACCACCAAAATATGGGATCATGTGGACACATGTCCTCACCACATATTCTAACCTATGGGAATGAGATTTAAAGGTTGGATTACTATTACTTTGGTTTAAGTTTATTATTTAATGATTTAAAGTGACTAGAAATGCCTATATAGCATTATTTTGGTACTAGTCCAAAGTCACTGTCTGTAAACCTTAATATTATTACATATTTGGATAGATATGATGAAATGTGATTTTTGAGAGTTGGAATCAACTCAAAAGCTAACTTGGTTGATTTTACAAAAATGTTTCAAGTTGCAAAAGCTTCTGTCTTCTTATTTTTATTAGGAGAAATCTATAACTTTAAATGAATTAAATCCAACGGGCTCGGATAGAGCATTTCAATACCTTTCAGACAAAATTGGTTTCATGCAATTTGGATTTGTCAAACTCACAGAATTGAATTTTGAAACACTGGACAGAAACTATATTCTAACTAAAAAGAAAAATCCTAATTTGAATCTACGGGCTTGCGCGGGAAAGGAAATGGGCCGGCCCAGTGGCGCTGTGCGGCACAGGGCTCAGCTGACAGGGGGGTCCCGCTTGTCAGCGGCACTTAACACGCGAAGCGGTACGCGCGCTGTGGGCCGTGCGATTAGAGGCTAGATCTACGGCTGAGGGTCGTCGTCGACGACGGACGGGTCGCCGGCGAGCTCAAACCCTAGCGGCTCGGTGGGGGTCTACTGGGGGCGTACCAGGGCTCCAGCGGGGTCGGCGATGCGGGCGAACAAAGTGGAAGACGACGGCGAGGCGAGGCGTGGTCGCGGCGGAGCTTGGGGTGGCCGGAATCAACGGCACCCTTCTTCTCCAGAGGCGGCGGCTCCGGCTCCAATTCCGGCGAGCTGCTGCTCCACTTGCTCCGGCGAGGGGTGGTTGAGGTTCAGAGAGGTGAGGGGAGTGGAATGGTGTGAGTCTTTGGTGCTGGGGAGTGCTCCTTTTATAGGCTCGACGGTGAGACCGAGCGGGATGGGCGGTCGACGGTGGCGACATGGCTACGGCGAGCTAGCGGCATGGCTGGGGATGGCGATCGATGGGCGGTCCCCTGGCGGTGCTCTAGCGCTTCAATGCGGCCGTAGGGGCGGTGGCATGCGGTTGGCGTAAGGTGGCGCTCTGCGCGGCCGAAGCGGCTGTGTCCACGGCGAGCGGTGGCTGTGGGGCTTTGGGCGGCGAACGAGGGTGTCTGGGGTGTTCTCCAGGTCGAGGCGGAGCGGTGGGCGCGGGCTGGTGTCGAGTGGTGGCTTGTGCACGTGGGGACAGGGCGCGCTCTGCGGGCGGCGTCGGCATGGTCCGGTGGCACTGGGCGCGGTTTCTCCTCGGTGGTCCACGGCTGCTCTTGGCTCGGGCAAGGGACAGAGAGGGGCGGTGCGGTGTTGGCTACCTCCTAGACATGGCGAGGGAAGTTGGCGGCTGCTGTGGCGCGATGTAGCCGGTGGGGGTGCTCAAGGTGCTCGGCCTTAATGGCCATGACCATTTGGTCGTGTGCACAGGGTGTGTCCGGGCTAGCAAAAGGTAGGGCTGGTACTGAGGGAACAAGGGGACAAGGTTAGGCACAAATGGTGACCAAGATCACTACTCAAAACAATGTTTTAATTTTGGCCAGATTTGTGCACACAAGCTGTTTGATGAAATGGCCGCAAGAGAAAAAGTTTTGAATTTTGAGTTCAAATTTTTTGGGTGATCTCCACTAGTGCTAGGTAATCTGTGGTTGCAAGGGTTTTGAAAATGGTGCTCAATTAGATGGTTTTTGAAATAGGGGTGATCGATGCATATGCATTAGATTCAATTTTGAACTGCCATTTAAAATAGTTTCCAGAATGTTTTTAGAAGATCAAAAGGTGGGCCTTGGTACCTCATTATGTGTACTAGCAAGGGGTGCAAAGATCAAGAATTGTTTCTGTTAAGAATTGAGTACTAGGAATAGCCAAAGTAGGCATGAGAGTTAAATTTGTCCAAATGACCATTCCTTTATTTTAATTCTTTTTGATTTGATTTCTTTTAGGAAAAGTTTGGGAATGATGTAGATGATGTTTAATTACCTTAAGAAACATTTTAGAAGCAAAGTATCACACAATCATGGCACTTCAAAACAACTCCTATTTTAAATGCTCACATATATGAATGCTTTTATTTTAAATATGGAAAAGTTTTTGTTAATCCTAAATTTGGATGATTTGATCTTTGATACTCTTGGATTGAAGTTTTGGGATGTTACAAGAAGATGCTTCCAGCTGAGAGGTGATTGAGTCTCCGCTTGCCAGGATGTCCAGTGGTGCTAAGGCCATTTCACAAGCAAGATCTATACAGACTGCCATAAGAACAGCTGAATACCTGGCCAGTCGTGGGCTTGATCAAGACCAAGGTCAATCTTTGCCTCCTTTAGAAGAGAATATTTCCAATGATGATCAAGGTCAAGTTAATGGTCAAGACGAGGATCAAAATGATGAAGTGACCCCCCAAGAAACAACAAGGAGATCGAAACTCGTCGCCAAGCTAGAATGGATAGAATATTGGAATTAAGAGACCACACTCTTGAGAATGTGGTAGGAGATCTAAGAAGAGGGATATCTACTCGAGCTCAACTGAAGAACTTTGGTGAGAACCAAGCACACATTTCCAAGGTGGAACCAAATAAAGTATGGGAAACTCTTGAAGATTCGGATTGGTTGGATGCAATGCACAAAGAGCTCAAAAAATTTGAGAGAAACAAAGTATGGAAGTTAGTGCAAAATCCAAAATATTGCCGCAATGTTATAGGCACCAAGTGGATTTTCAAGAACAAGCAAGATGAGCATGGAATTGTGATAAGGAACAAGGCAAGATTGGTTGCACAAGGGTTCTCTCAAATTGAAGGCATTGATTATGGAGAGACTTATGCACCCGTGGCTCGCCTTGAGTCCATCCGTATCCTTCTTGCTTATGCGGCACATCATAAATTTAAACTACAACAAATGGATGTAGAAAGTGCATTTCTTAATGGTCCATTGCATGAGTTGGTATATGTGAAACAACCCCAGGATTTGAGGATCCCAACTTTCCAAACCACGTCTACAAACTCGATAAGGCACTCTATGGGCTCAAGCAAGCCCCACGCACGTGGTATGAGCACCTTAGAGAGTTGTTGTTAGATCGTGGGTTTGAGGTTGGGAAAATCGATCCCACTCTTTTTACCAAGAGGGTTAATGGGGAACTTTTTGTATGCCAAATTTATGTAGATGATATTATCTTTGGCTCATCTAACAAATCTTTTAATGATGAATTTTCTAAGCTTATGACTGACATGTTTAGGATGTCTATGATGGGAGAATTGAGAGTATTTCTTGGTTTTGAGATCAAGCAAGTGAGAGGAGGTGCATTCTTCAACCAAGCCAAGTATACTCAAGATATGCTCAAAAGATTCAACATGAAAGACCTCAATGGAGCTCCCACTCCCATGGCAACAAAGACTCATCTTGAACTAAACCCAAATGGTAAAGATGTGGATCAAAAGGTATACCGGTCCATGATTGGCTCTTTGCTTTACCTTTGTGCATCTAGACCCGATATTGTGTTGAGTGTAGGAGTGTGTGCAAGATATCAAGCGGCTCCGAAAGAAAGCCATTTGATGGCAGTCGAGAGAATCTTTCGATATTTCGTTCATACCCCAAACTATGGTATTTGGTATCCTAGGGGCTCAACTTTCTCTCTTTGTGGGTAGACGGATTCGGATTTGGCTGGTGGGATGATAGGAAATCAACCTCTGGGGCTTGCCAATTCCTTGGGAGGTCCTTGGTGTGTTGGTCTTCTAAGAAGCAAAATTGTATATCTCTTTCCACCGCCGAAGCCGAGTATGTGGCAGCTGCTAGTGCTTGTACACAATTGCTATGGATGAGGCAAACTTTAAAGGAATACGGTGTCCATTGTGACAAAGTGCCTCTTCTATGTGACAACAAAAGTGCCATCAAGATTGCATATAACCCAGTAGATCATACAAGGACAAATCATATTGAGATTCGTCATCACTTCATTAGAGATCATGTTGCTCGGGGTGATATTGAGCTATCCTATGTATCAACCAAAGACCAACTTGCCGACATTTTCACGAAGCTACTTGATGAAGCAAGGTTTTGTTATTTGAGGAATGAACTAAATATCATAGATTCTAGGAGCTTGACTTGATCACCTTGCATACTCACCTATATCTTGACTCTTATTTGGTTTAGGTGCAGGCATGGAGATAGGGGGAGTGCAGTTCTAATACATTGGACCATCCCTCCCCCCATAATGCCAACATTAAGAAATTCAATCCTCTTAATATCATTTAGTGATATGTGAGCTTCATTGATGAGTAGTGGTAACGGACCCAAGGATAATTCTTCGTGGTGTCATACCACAATCTCTTACATGGTGGCCTCGGCCACCGCCCTCTTCATATTTGAAGAGTTGGTTCTTGACTTGTGTGGTTTGGATCTTAATTTGTCATATTTTGACTATCTATGGTGTTTGGTTTTTCACAGTACATCTTCTGAATCCTAGGCCTATACTCATCCCTAAACATGCTCCTCTTGCCACACATTTGTCCAAATATTATACCTAGAGTTTTTCTGGTCATGGGGACCGAAATGTCCGCCCTGTACCGACCGGAGAGTCCGGCATGACCGGACACTCCGCTGGATATGGGTCGGACACTCCGGTTGGGCTGGACACTCCGGATAATTTCGCCCAGATAGTCCGCCCCCAACAGTTTCAGTCCAGTAAAAGGGGTCAGGGGGAAGTGGACGGTTCAGTCCTCCTTCTTCCCCCGACTCTCTTCTCTCCACACCCTGATGCCTTCGACCAGGATCTTCACCGGGAGGGATTCTCCACCCCGGATTCGACCGTTGCCACTGACCATTGTCATCCCTTTGCCACTAGGACCCGTTCCCCTCCAGTGAAGCCCCCCATGGATGCTGGTACTTGCCTCCCCCTCTTCTACATCTCTAGGGTTTCCTCTAGATGCTTTTTTTGGAGGCAATGACCTATTTTGATCCATGGATTCATCACTGCGTGCATATGGCGTCTTAGCAGTAGTCCTAGAAATCCCGATCCACTCCGATTGAGTACATTCGCACTGCCCGGAAAAATCACCAGATCTCCTGCCGGACAGTCCGGTGAGTACAAGGCAGGCACTCCGGCCCGGCCGGAGTGTCCGGCATGTACGCACCGGACTGTCCACCCCTAGCGAAGTCTCCGGCTCAATTTTGCCAGACAGTCCGGGTTTCCTCAGTCTGTTTTTGATCTGGTATTCCTACCGCTACTGCTATGTGCTTTCTCCTCCTGGACAAATGTGCTTACCCTGCTTCTATCTCTCTACTCTAAATTCACAGGTAGCTCCCGTCCTCGTCTCTCTAGGGCCGCTCAGAAAGCCCATCCTCGTCGGTACCATGATGAAGAGAATGAGGTTCATATGGATCCTTCCATGGTCAGGCAGGCTGCTCATGACCGTGTTGCAGCAAAGTAGAAGAAAGTCAGAAAACTAAAGAGGGATGAAGCCAAGCGCATGAAATTTGAATCTTTGACCACTTTGGCAAATCTAGGCACTGAAGAGTTTGTGGAGATGTGGGTCCAACCATTCTATTTCTGAAGTGCACTTCTGAGGATCCTCGCTTCTGGAGGAATGAGCAGGCCTTGCTCTTCTCTGAGGTGTTTTCTGCTTTCAGGACTCCGGTGTGCCCTATGCAGTGGTTGGAAATTCTGAAGCTCCAGGCACACAGGTACTTTGAGGACGCTCTCTAGGTGACTGAGAAGATGGGACTGCACACCATCTTTCAAACAAGAGAAGATTACAACATTGAGCTGATCCAGCAGTTCTATGCCATGGTGGTTTTTGGGGACACTCTTGATGTTCCCCTTGAGTGGATTTCTGGCACTACAAGATGTCGCTCCAGCATGGCTCAGTTTTCCCATCTCCTTGGTGTGCCTTTCAACCCCAATGCTCACAGTGGTCACCGGATGCATGTGCACGGTCAGGCGTATGACAAACAGCTTTTGGCTCCTATCTACTCTCAGAATGGTGTGGTTGGCCAAACCATCAATATCAAGCTCATTTACAACATCCTGCTCCGTATGTTCCGCCACACTCTCACTCCCAAGGCGGGCAACAAGGATGAGATGCGGGGTGCTGAGATCAATCTTATGGCCCATGCCCACTCCGTGTATGTTCGTGGTCCAGCTCACCCAGGTGGCACCATAGATGTCATGGACTTCATCTATCAGGATATGTACAAGTGCATCACTAACAAGAAGTGCCCTCTTTTTGCTCCATATGTGATGAAGGTCATTGTTGCTCAGGCTCCAGTCACCCCTCTGCTGTACACTGAGCTTGTTGCTCATCTCCCTGCCAAGTTACAGAGGAAGGGTGCCCCTACCTCCAAGGCACCTCGTGGCTACACCCCTGCTCAGGATATTTTTGAGGATGATGAGTTAGATGCCGCTGACAGTGATGATGCTTCTGAGGAGGTTTCATGGGCTGTGACCCGTGGTCCTCGCATGAAGCATGCCAGCAATGCATACTGCTTCACCACCTCAATGGAGGAAGTGCACAAGAAGGTGAAGAAGTCCTCCTGGTGGAAGAAGCTTCTCCTATGCCAGAACATTGACATTCGCCATGGTCAGTACGATGCATACAAGGCGAATAGGAACGTGACGAAGGAGCTCAAGCAGATCAACCAGCCTATGGATGTTGATCCTTCTCAGCAGCAGTCGTCTAATGGCACACTCTCCTATGGTCACTGGAGTTAGGGTCGTGTGGATTGGTCCATGTTTGAGGATGTATCTTCTTCTTCTCGCCCTCACGGCCAGAGCTCTACTCAGGAGTATCAAGATGATGAGGACGAGGACAAGGATGATGAGGAGGAGGACGACGACGACTGCAGTGGCTAGAGTTGGCTTTGGGGCGCTTTAGTTGTGCTCTTTTCCCTTTCTGGCGTCTCGATGCCAAAGGGGGAGAAGTAGCCCCTTTATTAGGTTGCTTCCGGGGATTTTCATGGGTACACGAGCTTCACGTTATTTCGATTTGCCTCTTTGAAGCTTAGTGTCTTTATCCTACTCTTTTTGAGTACTTTGTTGTGTTGAACTCTGTGTTGTGTGTTGAGACATGCCTACCCGGTTGTGTTAAGTGACTACGAGCTTCACGTTATTTCGATTTGCCTCTTTGAAGCTTAGTGTCTTTATCCTACTCTTTGAGTACTTTGTTGTGTTGAACTCTGTGTTGTGTGTTGAGACATGCCTACCCGGTTGTGTTAAGTGACTATGTTACATCTATGCCTAGCTTATTGTGTTTATATATCATGTCATATATTGCTAGCTACAAAATCTAGAGAGGATGTAATCCTATGGTGTGTGAGCCTTGCTATATGTTGTATTTCTCCACTTGTGAACATTTATAGCTATCCCTTTTGCAAATCCTTGGGTTGTCATCAAACACCAAAAAGGGGGATATTAAAAGGGCATTTATGCCCTTACTATTATTTTGATGTTTGGTGACAACACTTGGATAAGTTTAATCATCTGTTAAATGTTTTAGGAGATTCCTGCTATCCCATGTATGGTGCAATAAAGGAAAAAGAGCTTCCCTGGGTCAGGCCTGTGCAAAGGATAAGTCCCAGCCGGACTGTCCTGCTGATCTAGGCCGGAGTGTCTGGCCATGCCGGACTGTCCGGTGGGATTCGGCCGGACTGACCGCCCATGAGAAGTGGGCAACTTCTCTGGACAATCAGGATAGGTTTTCGGACACCGTCCGGACACTTTCCGAATTCTGGCCAGAAACTTGGCAAGGCCGGAGTGTCCGGCTGGTCTCACCCGGAATGTCCGGCTGGGCCGGACTCTCCTGCTGACTCCGGCCGGACTATCCGGGTCAAGTGGCTCCCAACGGCTCCATTTCCAGGGGGCCTATATAAAGGCCCCTTCTTCTACCTTGGAAGCTGCTCGTCCATCTCAAGAACTCCAGCACCATTAGAGCCACCAAATCCACAAGATCTCCTCACTCAACCATCCAAAGTCATTGATCTTTGGAGAATCGAAGGAGGAGGCCTTGATCTACATCTTCACCAAGAGAGATCTTCATTTCCCCCTCATTCACTTGAGGTCCCCTTGCTCTAGTGTTTCATTGGAAACCCTAGCTTGTGATTTGGTTCTTACTAGCTTGTCTTTGATTGTTTGACAGCTAGGTTGTACTTGGGAGCCTCCAATTAAGTTGTGGATGTGTGCCCCGAACTCGTTGTAAAGGTGCCGGCTTCCACCTCGAAGGTTGCCGTATAGTGGAAGAGGTGAATCGAACCCGTTGGGGTGAGGTTTATCAGAGAACAAGGGAGGCCTCTCGTGGCGTTGGTGGTTTGAAACCACCCCCTCTCCAAACGTAGACGTACTTCCCCTCAAAAGGAAGGAACTACGGGAAACAAATCCTTATGTCTCCGTGTGCTTCACTTTGCTTACTTCTATCCTTTACCACACTTTACTTATCTAGTTATTGTTTAGTTTGTCATATAGGTAAATTTACCATAGTTGCATAATCTAGAGAATTTACCTTTCATGTCAAACCCTAAATTGAAAAAGAGTAAAATTTGAAGTCGCACCTATTCACCCCCCCTCTAGGTGCCCAAACGATCCTTTCACATATGTTCTTCCTTTTGTGTATGATGTCTGTAGGTACCCGCACTAGAATGTTAACCTCGGTTGAGCACGAGACTTTAGCCTTTCCCCTCAAAGATTAGTGCATTTCTCCCAAGATTTAATAGTGCCCTTAGGTAGAGATAGCAACTAGTCCTTAGACTTTCCCCTCAAAGAGAAAGGAAACAAACGTAATTTAACAACATTTGGATCTACATCCTTAATACGCATCATGTCGCAAATTTCAGTAAAGGTATTTAAGTGCAAACCCGTATCCTTAGAAGATGAGCCCCAAATTGGTTTTGCTAAACCAAAGTTAAAAGGTTAGGATTAATTTATATGCTTCCGCATCAACATCAAGCTGAGTAATAGGTGCATGAATAAAATCATCAGTGGGAGTAGCATACTACCCAAGTCTCTTTTGTTCCATGACTCTTATCTTTTCGGTATTTTTAAAGTAAAGGAAACATATAAAAAGTAACTTTTTTGGGTTTTCAAATAGATAACAAGAAGTAAAATACAAACAAATTGTCGTGGTATTGCCGACGAGTACGCCATGGAGGGGTCCTCACATAGCATTTTTAGAGACGTGGGGTAAGGCGTTGGCGGGTATGAGGTAACACGGCTTACCCAGGTTCAAGTCCCACAACGGTGGCAGAACTCTACTCTTCTATAAATCACTATAATGGCAATACACCGAGTTATAGAGATTGGTTCGCTGTGCGAGGGTGTTGTGTCATGTTGTATGTTGTACCCTAAAGGCTCCCATAGGTCCGTCTTATAAAGGCACCAGAACCTAGGGTTACAAGGAAAGGACCTTGCCGGACAACTTACAGAGTCCTACATTAATACTAACTAGTCTTCATGTCTTGTACTCCAAGGCCCCAAGTATGTTGATGACTCCTATGTAGCCTTCCTATATCCGACATGGGCCTCCCTTCTGGATCCGTCTAACTGGGCTGCCCAGCAGGCCATGGGCCATGGGCCATGCTACCAACTGTGGGCCACCTTGGTTAGCTAGATCAGAGACATGCTATCTTGATACCCATTTAGCATATCCCCAACAGTAGCCCCGGAGGACTTTAAGATCTTGTTCCGTATTGCCTCTCAATTTTGAATGCTCCGTCTTGGTGATGCCGGCAATTCGTCAAGCAATATCTAGAAGGTCTCCCAAAGAAACCTGCAGTCCTCTCCGTCTTTGTAATGTAGCCGGAGATTCTATAAGTCTTCATTTCTAGAGTCGGATATCTTCCGTATTTGATGGAATCTTAGGATGTGAGTACTCCACTGCAATGGTCAGAATATGATGTAGGCTGCAGCCTACGCTACCTTGAAGCTCATAGAAGGTAGTGAATTAATCATTAGCTATTTTTATACGCGCAAAATCCAAAACATTAAAGCGGCAAAGACAGAGGACGTGGAAAAATAACCGTGCACGCTCATCTCCCCGTCGATAGCACTACATCCGTTAGATCTCTTTGCAAGAATCTTGATGCTGGGTCTATATATTCTAACCACGATTGGAATATTTCTTTTACCCGCATTCTCCCCTACGTCTTCTTCTTCCTCTAGCCGTGCGACTGTTCGAGCTCTTCGACGAAAAACCCTAGCCAAAGCTTTCTCCCCCTCCACCTTCCTCCACCTGCACAATGGCCTCGAGCAGCCGTGCTCCCTCAATGGTGGCGACCCCTGAGGCTTCAACCGAGCCATCCCAGGGAGTAACCGTCCCACTGGAGGGGGTCATCATTCCTGTCTCTGCCGTGGTGGAAACCACCGGCGGTGACCAAACACGGGCGGCACCAGACGCTACAGAAGAAGATGGTGACTCTCACAGGGAGTATGGAGGGGTTCCGACCTCTCCGCCGAAGATTTGCAAGAGCTCATCACTGAGGGATATCTCCCTATGACGGAGGGCTTGGTCTGGTGGCCGGCGCCGGCCGGCGAAGTGACTCCTCCCCCAAGCCGGAGAGAAGGTGTACCTCAAAGCTCAGCTGGTACATGGGATAAGCCTGCCAGTCTCTGACTTCTTCCTAGACGTCCTTCGTTACTTTCGGGTACTTCCCCACAATCTCCCTCCCAACATCATCCTCGTACTTAGCAACTTCATAGCTTTGTGCAAAGGATACCTAGGAATTAAACCTAGGTTAGATCTGTTTATCTATTTCTTTACAATTAAGAGAGAGTCTATAGAATCCAAGGATGAGCTATGGATCTGCGGAACCATTAGCTTTAAGATCCATCCTAGCCAGTGCTTACTGACATCATGGGCCACGAGTCTTGCAAGAACTGGTAGCACACATACTTTTATGGCCCTGATATTCTCTGCCCAACCGCCAAGACACGTACCCCGACTTTGTCGATGGGGCTACCGCCGAAGCTCCCACCTGGAGGTCCCAAGCCTCCCTTCCATCCGATGAAGAAGCCAATCACGCCGTAAGGTGGATTGAATGGATCTTAGACAGAGGTTTGACTGGCTTGGACCTAGCCATATGCTGGTTCACTAGGCGGCGGATCCAACCTCTGCAACACTGCGCCGAGCTGATGTGCATGTATTCCAAGGATAGAAAAGATCCCATGCGAATTTCGCAGGACAACTTATCCAAAGACTCCACCAAGCTCTAGCTTAAGGACATGGTCAAGGTGAAGGACATGAAGCGTGGCTTCAAGATCACCTTTGACATGTTCGAATGCGGCAAGTGCCTAGAGGTAGCTTTCTGCTTCCTTTGTTGCTCGTTACATATACTCTAAAGTTTTTCCATCTTGGAGTCATCGAACTAACACTTCTTCATCCTACAGCTGGCGACCTTGGCGGCAGAGCAAATGGCCTCCTAGGTCTATGATCCCAAGCTGAAGGATATCCAGGTGGTGTCCGACGATAATGCGTCCAAGGATCATCCGGCTCCGGTAGCATGAAAGAAGAAGAGCTCCACCTTTGACGCTGCTGCCGAGGGCAAGAAGAAAAATAAAACGGAGAGTGGAGTCTCCAAAAAATCCACTATCGCCTTAGAGTCAGAGAAGAAGAAGTCCACCAGCATCCCCTTAGCTAAGTCATCTGCTATAGTGTAAGTATATTCATTCTCCGGCTTTAATTTTCATTGCACCTATTCAATTCCTGTACTTATACCATGTATGTTTTAGGAAGAAGTCTAGTGTTGGTTTGAAGCGGACCTGATGTTGGGGGTTCCAAAACTATTCGTGACATGTTTTCCAAGTCATCTCCCGCTGCTGCTCCCCTGACCCATGCCGCCAAGCCTATAATAGGTCCCACTAGGCCTTCATCCCCCGTCATCCCTAAGACCTCCATTGTGGAGATTGATGTCGATCCGGCAACGGATGTCTCAGATTCTGCCGGCATGGATATTGTGCCCAGTGGTCAGACGACATAGGAGAGTACCTCCTCTAAAATGGCTAAAGCTCTGGCTAAGGATGCCATCGAGAAAGGGAAACATGAAATGAAGGGAGCAGAGGCAGATGCGGCCACAACAACGGACGAGGCGGGAGCCCTTGAGCCATCAGCTGCCATTATAACACAGCAGGCGGCTAGGGCTTCATCCATGCCTCCGGCTTCGATAACTCCTCTGGCTTCGACTCATCCAACTTTGTGCCTGGATGATCTCATTAAATAGGAAGATGTTGTGTACAACAATGCCCGGACCTTCCATAACGCATACGCTCATCTGGCAAACAATCTGAAGGTTATTGCCATTGTATGTTTCTAAACTTCACTTCTTTTATTTTGTAATATATTCCACTGTATCCCCCGAGATCTTAGGAGGAAAACCATTGTATTTTGGCCTGAGTGCTCTAAATAACTAAGTGTAGAACTTATCAGTGTAGCCCTCGATTTTCTAGTTTAGAACAACAATTCTGACTAGACACTCTAAGAGAGAACACTTGTTGATTAAAATCTAATAATCTAGCCCCCGAGCGTTTGGTTGAAACTAGATAGTTCCAACTAGATGCTCTAGAGAAACTAAGCATTTTGTTTTATTTGTAGAATGAGAATAGCCGGAGAAAGGCCGCTAATGAGAGGTTTGCTAACTTGCAGAAGGAACTGGACCTTGAACAGGGTAAAACAGCCTTCCTGAAGGAACAAGTCAAAAATAGCAAGCATCTATTTTCTTTTAACAACTTTGTGTCTTTCTCATGGGTCCATTTCTTTCGAACTCTCACAATACTATTTGTGTTCCATCTTACAGAAGCCATTGCCAAAGCCAAGAGCATCGTAAAGTAGTCCAAGCATATTCAGGAGCTCGATGATGAAAATAAAATCTTGAAGAAAGACCTAGCTGATCCTGTCAAGGGCCATGAGTAGGCGATGAAGGCTATGCAAGAGTCTGCCGACACCGAGATGCAGTGTCTGAAGGATGACATTGAGCAAATCAAAGGTCAAAACCAAGCTACCAAATAGCAGAATGATCAGAACCTTGAGGCATACAAGAAAGTCCAACATGAGCATGACGTCTTGGCGGAGATCTACAAGCAAGTGGAGACGAGCATCTTTGGTAAATTTACTCCGTCTTTGTCAATTCTGTAAGGTGAACATTTGTACTTGTTATACTCATACCCTTTGTGTCTAACAAAAACACAACTCCCATTGGCTTAACCAATATGGGTGAAGGTGCTATGGATCAAAAAGAATGCATGATTATTGCTAGCAACTTCATCAACACTGCCATTACCCAGGCCAAGGAGATAACGCAGCCTCTGGGCATCAATATGAAGGCGGCAGAATCAGCGGTCAAGTACTCGGAAATCCCGTGCCCAGCCCCCAAGAAAGTCAACGACTAGAAAGCCTCTTGCGTCTGGGCTGGTGCAAGGATGACCTTATCCTTGGTCAAGGCGCACTACGACAACACCGAGATTGATTTGGTAACCTCCAGCATACCGAATCTTGATGAGGAAGGGAAAGAGATCAATAGCAATGCTATTTGGAACTCCCTTGCCAGCTACGACACCAAGGTTGCCAAGATCGTCAAGGCAGACGTCTATGTGCCTGCCGAGGAGATGGATGATGACCTGGCATCTTCTGAGTCTAGCCTTGGTCCCTCCGAGTTTGATGAACTCTCTAGGCCTGGATCTCCTGTTGCCAATGATGCAACCATGAAGTCTCCTATAGTAGAGCCATAAAAACATTGTTTGTATTAAATGTATCTCTGCAATGTGTATGCTGAAAAAACTTATAGAACTAAGGCGGATAACTTGTACTCAAGTTTCCTGCTACTGATCTATTTCTACCGTGTACATATTTTTTAAGCAAGTGTTGGCTTATCCATTATTCTGGTTCATATGCTTGACCTTTCATGAGAAGGAAGACTCGTAGCACAGAACTATGCCCTCAGGCGATGATGCTTAATAGCACCATCAAGAACCTAAGAGAAAAATCACCGGCTTTGAGTGCCGAAAAATCACTACTCCAGAATCCACATAAAAACTTCAGAAAACGTGTAGACCAGAAAACTTAAGCTAATGCCGGGAGGAGGAATTTTCACAAGCGCAAATGCAAACTTGCGCATAAGGGTTTATATGATCCAAAAATGAACAACTAAAGGAGGTAAAAGACTCGAAAAATATGAGTGAACCAAATGCTTTATTTCATTGAGCATATAAGGTATTTATTACATAAATTAAATATGCTAAGTGTAAAAGGGACGTAGCTGTGCTATGTTCCATGGCTAATCTATCTCCGGGAAATCATCATCGGAGTCACGTTGCTTGTGCTTGTGATTTTTTTGCCTATCTTTCAACTCACAAATATCAACGAGGTAATAGGAACCATTGAGAAATGCTTTGCTTATGACGGACAATCCTTCCCAAGGCGGGGATAATTTGTGTGATTTTTCCTACTTTAGTCTAAGCACTAGACCCCCCTCTTTAAACGAGTGATGCTTAACGTGGCGACTATGGTTGCCATGAAGCTTCTGCTGGTAGATGGCGGATCTCTGGCATGCCAGCATGTGCTCCTCCTCGAGTACGTCCACAGATAAGCATCTAGATTCTTCAACATCATCTTCATCGTAGGCGGTGACTCTTGGTGCATCATGGAGGTTATCGGATGGTAGGACAGCTTCTGCTCCTTAAACCATGAAAAAAGGGGTCAAGCCGGTAGATCTGTTGGGTGTTGTTCATAAACTCCATAGCACAGATGGCAACTCCTCCACCCAGGCTCCAGTTTCTCTATGTAGCGGTGCCTCTAAGCGTGGCTTGATTCCTTGCATGATTAGTACATTGGCCCATTCAACTTGCCCATTTGACTGTGGATGTGCCACAGATGCTTGGTCAAGGCGGATGCCTTTTTCATGATAGTACTCCTCAACTTCTCCGAGAGACAAATTTTTGCCATTTTCGGTGATGATGCTATGTGGGATACCAAATCTCACCACAAAATCCCAGACAAATTTTAGGGATGTTGCCCCATCTAGCTTTATAATGGGTTTAGCTTCAATCCATTTTGTGAACTTATCCACTGCTACTAGCAGATGTGTAAATCCACAAGGCACTGTTTGCAAAGGGCCAACCATGTCAAGCCCCCAGACTGCAAACAGCGAAGTTATTGGTATGGTTCGCAGTTCTTCAGCTGGAAAACTTGGTTGTCTTGCATAAAATTGACACCCAAGACATGTTTGTACCAAGTTGTTGGCATCCTCCTTGGCAGTTAACCAGTAGAATCCTTGCTAGAAGGCTTTTGCCACCAACGATTGGGGAGCGGCGTGATGCCTGCAATCTCCGAGATGTATTTCCCAGAGGATATCTATACCTTGTTGCTGGGAGATGCACCGTAGGAAAACTCTTGTTTTACTTCTTTTATATAGCTGGCCGTCAATAATAATGTAGCCTTTTTCTCTATGTACTATCTTCCGGCTTTAGACTTTATCGGCGAGCAACGTTCTGTCTTGTAGATAGTCCATGAACGGTTTCATCCAAGCCGGAGAGGTCACTGTTACTGTGTTAACAGATGAGTCCACTCTATCTGGGTTGTCGGGGTCCGCTCCTTTCACGGATGGAGTCCGCAAATGTTCCAGGAAACACCTGGTGGAATTTGTCGGTGAGTTGATCCAAGCTTTGAAAGTAGATCTGCTGCTTCGTTGTCCTCCCTTTTGACGTACTTGACTTTGTAGCTGTCGAAGCACTTGACTATCTCAGCTACTTTGTCTCGATATGCCGCCATCATAGGGTTCCGCGTGTTCCAAGTGCCAGCCTCCTGCTATGAAACCAAGTTGGAATCTCCACAACAAACTATGTGCATGATGCTAACATCCTTGGCCACACGAAGTCCATGAATGAGGGGCTCATATTCCACCATATTGTTAGTAGTGTTGAAGTGGATATGCATGACGTACTGTAAATTTTCCCCTGTTGGTGATTGTAGTAATACACAAGCCCCCGAGCTGTTGATTAACTTTGATCCATCAAAGTGCATGACCCAATATTTTGGCTCTGGTACAAGAGTGTATTCTATCAGTTCTGTCCAATCCACGATAAAATCCACCAATGCTTTAGATTTGATAGCATCGCGTCTCTTGTAGGTGATTTCAAAGGCGGCAAGTTCAATGCCCCACTTTGCCACCCTTCCTATAGCGTCGCTATTGTTGATGATGTCAGACAGCGGAGCTTTTCTCACTACTGTAATGGGGTGATCTTGAAAATAATGCCTTAGCTTTCGTGAAGCAAGGAAAACTAAATAAGCTATCTTCTGGTAGTGCGGGTAACACTGCTTGGATTCCGTCATGACCTCGCTTACATCGCTTACATAGTAAACTGGTCGATGAACTCCGTATTCGTGCGTTGGTTCCTTGCGCTCCACCACGATGACGATGCTGATAACCCGGTTGGTTGCCGCCATGTACACTAACATAGGCTCCCTCGATACCGGTGCTGCAAGTATTGGTGCGAAGGAGAGTATTCTCTTCAACTCCTGAAGTGTTGCCTCTGCTTCGTCCATCCATATGAATTTTTCCGCCTTCTTTAGCAACTTGTAGAGCGGCATGGCCTTCTCCTAAAGTCGGCTGATGAACCAGCTTACTGCTATGATGCAACATGTGAGCCTTTGTATGTCCTTCAAGCATGTCGGGCATTTGATCTCAAGGATGGCCTTGATCTTCTCCGGGTTGACCTCAATTCCGTGGTGCGAAATGATGAAGCCCAACAATTTGCCGGATGGTACCCCGTAGACGCACTTCTTAGGGTTAAGCATCATGTTGTAATTCCGAAGATTGTCAAAGGTTTCCTGCAGGTCGGTGATGAGATCATTTGATTTCTTTGACATCACCATGATGTCGTCCATGTAAGCGTGTATGTTGCGACCTATCTAGTCATGTAGGCAATGCTGCATCCTCCGCTGGTAGGTAGCACTAGCGTTTTTCAACCCAAAGGGCATCGTGACGTAGAAGTATGTGCCGTATGGTGTGGTGAATGAAGGGGCCAATTGGTCCGACTTTTGCATCTTAATTTGGTGGTATCTTGAGTATGCATCGAGAAAACACAAAATTTCTGAGCCAGCCATCGAGTCAATGACTTGGTCAATGCGAGGCAAAGAAAACGGATCCTTCGGACATGCTTTGTTAAAGCCGGTGTAATCAACGCACATTCTTAATTCTTTGGTTCACTTTTTGGGGACAAGTACAGGATTTGCCACCTAATGGGTGTGAATGACTTCTCGGATAAAACTAGCCTTAAGTAACCTAGCTATATCTTTGCATATAACTCTCCGTCTTTCATCACCAAAACGTCATAGAGGTTGCTTCACCGGTTTGGCCTTAGGATCAATATTCCAGCTATGCTCGACAAGTTCCCTAGGTACACCTTTCATGTCGGCGGGTTGCCAGGCAAAGATGTCCTTGTTCTCACGAAGGAACTCAACGAGCACGCTTTCTTATTTGGGATCCAGGTCCGTGCCAATGGCGGTGGTCTTGGATGAATCTCCTTCAACAAGCTCCACCTGCTTGGTCTTGATGGCAGCCTTGAATGCGGGTTCATCAATGATTTGCTTCTTCGAAGCCAGCATCTCCGAGGCATCGACCTGGTTCTGGATCTCCTTGAATTCCTCACCATACAGGATGGCTTCGGTGAAGGCAGCTTCGCTCAGCTTGCACTCCCTTGCCTTGGTGAAGCTTCTGTCAACGGTGATGATGCCGTTTGGTCCGAGAATCTTGAGCTTGTTGTAGACGAAGCATGGCCTAACAAGGAAGGAGTGGAAGATGTCGTGCCCAAAGATGACGTGGTACACACTCTTAAAGGGCACCACTTCAAAGGTCATGCGCTCATGGCGATAGTTATTGACATCACCAAAGGCGACCGAAAGGGTGATGCAGCCAAGTGAGTTTGCTTGCCAGCCAGGAACGATGCCATGGAACATGGTGTTGCTTTTCCTTACCTGGGTGTCCGTCAAGTTCATCTTGTGCAGTGTATCTAGGTACATAATGTTGATGATGCTTCCACTATCCACGAGGCACTTGGTGAACTCTGTGCCGTCAATCAATGGGTTGATGACCATGGCATACTGGTTCTCTGTTGGGATGAGGTCTAGATGATCTTTCCTGTCCCAAGTGATTGGAATCTCCAACCACCTGACATACCGGGGAACTAGAGGAAGGTTAGACATTAGTATCCTCAATGAGGTTTTCTGGGCCCAGACGGTCGGGGTGCCAAGGAAAGTGTGGTAGACTGGGGCCTTCTTTTCGAAGGGGTTCTTGCCCTTGCCATTGCCCTTGTCGGAGGACTTGGGTTCTACATCTTCATCCATGTCACTTGATTCCTTGGACTCCTCCTCCTTCGTCTTCCCTTTGCCCTTTCCCCGGGGTCTGTTCTTTTGACTTTGCTTGTAGCTGGACTCAGGGTCTTCCTTGAGGTCGTTAACAAACTTGCATTGGTGGTTGGTGTGGGTGGCCTTGCCATTTGCATCGAGGTGGACAAACCACGACATATCGCGGTACTCTTTGTACGTTTGGGGGATGCGGGGCATGGAAGGTGTTGGATCACTCATTTGCTGCCCATGGCTAGCTCCCCGGCCACGACCATGTTGTCCGGCTCCACCTCTACCAGCGAACATAGTGGCAACCATGTCGGCTGCTTGCTTTTCTTCTGGACGAGATTTCCACTTGTTGCTATTTTTTCTCTTGGCCTGGGTAGGGATGAAAATTGCTGGCAACGAACCATGAGCGTCATAGTTAGCGGCAATGAATTTGCTAGCCATGCCAATCATTGCATTGAGGTTGAGGTCATTGTTATCTTGAGGGCGCTTCAATGTATGCCGGAGGAGTGATCCCTTCTCTAGGCCGTCGATGAAGGCAACCGTAGCAGTTTGTTCATGCACCCCCGCGCATGAATTTTTCATGTCAATCTAGCGAGATAGGTAAGCACGAGAGGATTCATCCTTTTCTTGCACACATCGTTGTACGATGGTGCAGGGATGCTTGTACGTACCCTCGAAGTTCTTGGTGATAGCTTCATGCATGTCTAACCAATTGCAGATTGATTTCCCCGGCAAGTCATCAATCCATTGTCAGGAGGTGCCGGTGAGAATTAGTGGGAGGTACTTGACGACGACATTAGGGTTTCCCCCGGCGATGTGAATTGCCTCGCTGTAGTCCTGCAACCATGTAGCTGGCCTGGCGGTGCCGTCATAGGGTTGATGGTCTTGTTAATCAGGAGACCCTTGGGGTAAGTTGTGGCCCATATTACCGGTCCAAAACAACGTGGCCCTAGGTATGGGAGCTCCTGTGCTTCTTGGATCTTGTCTAGCCGTGAACCTGTGTCGTACGACTGCGATTGCTTCCCTTTTCCTTCATGGGGAGGGGATTTGCGGTGCGATCTGTTGGACCTGCCATGTCCTCCGCCATGATGGCTACTGGGTGGCGACGGTGGCGGTGGCGGCGATGGGTTAGCCTTCTTGCTATTCCCTCCATGCGAGTCCTCACACCTATCGTGATTGCTTGTCGGACATGGTGCTTCCTTGTGGGATCTACTCTTGTGTCCTTCATTGCCGCGGTGCTCTCCGTTGTGCTGAGGCTTCTCGCCCTGGTCACGTATAACGATGCTGACCTAGGGATGCCTAGGTGGTGGCATGCTTGTGCGGTGGCATGGCTGTTGGTCCTTGTGACGCCGGGATGGCGGGGGTGGCGGCAATCTGCAAGGGTAAGCTTTAGCTCCCTTGTCGGAAGATATGGGTATGGCATCAGCCCTATTACTTGCATCCCTCTGCCTTCGCTCCGTGGAGCCTGTGTGGGATCCTTTGTCGCGGGGAGATCTTGGCATTCGGTGGCTGTTCATGGTTGACTGGAAAAGCTCCGGGTTGGACTCGATCCTCTGGGAGGTGGCCTTTTCCTGTTGCTTGCATGACTTGGTGACGAGGTCATACACCTGATCAACTTCTTCTGTCAACCTATCCTGTCCAAGGAGGGTCTTGGCGACGACCATGTTCAGGGCGGGCGTTGGCATTACTTGATTCCCCTTATAATCAATGTATGTGGTTGCTTTTGCCGGGTTGGACGCGTCCCACCCTAACCTGCGTCGAACGCCGGGGTCTTCGACGACGCGTGTCAGAGCCTTATTAGCCTTGTGCTTTAGCAACATTTGCTTGTACTTAGCCTCCATTGCTCTTGCCGCCTTAATTGATTGATGAGCCTTGGACAAATCTTTGTCGAGCTAGGCGGCCTGCTCCATGATGTACTTGGCCTTCGCGAGGATTTCTGCATGTTTCTCTTCAAGCTCCATAACATTCCTTATATGGGAGACGGTGATAGGCTCAACGAGGAGTGTACCGTACATCACCTTGTTGGTGGGAGTAACCAAGGGATTGCCAGCTGCAGACAGTGAGGCTTGTGGCGAGATTTTTTTTGCTTGGCAGTACTAGGGCCTGTGGCGAGTTCCTGCGCCTACTGTGGTGGGAAAGCCAGAGGAGGCATGGCTTTGGCCAAACCCGGAGGATCTGCGGCCTTTTTTGTTGTTGCTGCTCTGGTGACCGTAGGCGTGGGTGGAGATTTTTCAGGTTCTGGTACCTGGTCATCTTCTTCCATCATGTTCCCAATGGCGACTAGCACCTGATGGGAAGTGGTAGCTTTCTCGGCGCGCTCCTCCCTCTCGATTTCCTGCTCAATCTCCCTCATAGCAGCATCTTATTCCTCCGAGTTAGCGTCTGAGCCGCCGCCATCGATGTTGATGTCGGCATATAATGCGTCAAGCACTAAGTCGGAGTTGGCTTCGGTGTTGTCGATGGCAGAGGTGGAGGGGGAAGGTGGAGGGCTGTTGTTGCTGCTTCCTCTCGTTTCAGGCTCAGGCCTAGCCTGAGTGTTCTACTTGGTGTCCATGTAGTCATTGACGATTGTGACCATCTCACCGAGGGTGAGCGGGCCGGCGGCCTGCCGTCTTCGGAGTGTATGTCAGAGGACTGTTTCGGGCGTGAGCCCTTCCACAAAGTGGTAGATGAGTTCATCATCATGGTCACCTTCCAAGGTTTCCCTTACCCTCATTCATCTGGCGAGGTATCCACGGGGGGATTCTCCCTCCCTCTAAACGCATCTGGCCAGATCGAAGATGGTGACAACGCCAACAAAGTGCGACATTCGCATCTCTAACGCTCAGGGAAGCCAAGCGGATCTGCGGGGTCTTTCCACCATTATATCATGCACAAGGGCGGTTTTGGTGGGCCTTGAATTTTCCTGACCTGATCTGTCATACTCTAGAGAGAGATATGACCCAGATTCCTCCACAAACGTATCTTTCCCATAGGCAGTCCGTGCGGGTCTTGACGAGTTTCCGACTTCCTGGGAGCTAGGACCCGAGTCGGTTTCGCTGATGAAGATGTAGATGTCTCTGACTGGAACATCGGAGCAACGGATAGGGTTCGTCTTCGCCAGGACCCAGAACTCGTCGGGAGGGACCCAGAACTCACCCGGTGTAGAGCTTGAAGCGCCTCTTGCCCCACGGTGGGCGCCAAGTATCGTGGTATTGCCGACGAATACGCCATGGAGGGGTCCTCAAAGAGCGTGTTTAGAGACGTGGGGTAAGGCGGAGAGTTGGTGGTTACGAGGTAACACAGCTTACCCAGGTTCAAGTCCCACAACGGTGGCGGAACTCTACTCCTGCTATAAATCACTATAATGACCATACGCCAAGTTACAGAGATTGGTTCGCTGTGCGAGGGTGTTGTGTCTTGTTGTATGTTGTTCCCTAAAGGATCCCATAGGTCTGGCTTATAAAGGCACCAGAACCTAGGGTTACAGGGAAAGGACCTTGCTTGGCAAGTTACAGAGTCCTACACTAATAATAACTAGCCTTCGTGTCTTGTACTCCAAGGCCCCGAGTATGTCAGTGACTCCTACGTAGCCTTCGTATATCCAGCATGGGCCTCCCTCTGTATTCGTCTAACTGGGCCACCCAGCAGGCCATGGGTCATGCTACCAACTATGGGCCACCCGGGTTAGCCGGATTAGAGACGTGCTATGGTGATACGCATTTAGCATATCCCCAACACAAATAATAAAACTAAAAACAAGGTCTCCAGTGACCTCGCCAGGATAGAGGAATTGCTTCCTCGACAACAGTGCGAAAAAGGGGTTGATACCTTCGATCTGGATTCACGAATGTAATATAATAGTCTTTTTCCCTAGTAGACCTAGGTTTAATCGAACCTTAGGAAACAAAGCTAAAAGGAATATAAAAGACACGTCTACAAGACTTTGTTTTTGTTTTACCTTCATTTACCAGAACAATCTAGTTTACTTTTATCGTCGGTTGATTCGATGGATGGAGATAGGACAGGATTGAAGATCCACCTGAAGTTGCACATCATATGGGATAAAAGATAATAATAAGCACAGTCATGTTGTAATGTTTTAATAAAGATAATCTCGTGTGGGCAACACATCCTAATATACTAGAGCCCCTACGAGTAGTAGGCATAGCAATAGTCTTCTGATCTAACCGAGTGCACCACAAAGCATCAGGCTACAAATGATTATTAAGTGCAAAATACAGATCAAAGCCTTAAGAGGTGATGTTGCTGTGATCCCGAATGGGTCGCTAAGTGAAGACCGTACCGCCCTTCTGTCACTACTTTTCCTATGAGATCACCGCTAGCCAAGTGTCTCACCTCAAGCCTTGATTGATCTCGGGGATCTCGGGTACCTACAAGTGCAAAGATCTAGGCAAGAGACAAAGAAACAAAATATACAAATCCCTATTTCAAACAATACACAATACTCCCATAGATTAGATGCACATAATTGCTGTGAGGTTTATCCCTAACCCGCAGCCCGTGAGGACTACTCACTCATAACAATAAGATCAATGATAGAAAACATTGTGCAAAATACTTAGATTGAAATGAAATATTCTTACAATGGTCGTCGAATCACAAGATCTCAAGTACAGAGTAATGGCTATGGCTAATGAAGGGGATGGAAGATGGAAGGGATGAACTATGGTGTGGATCTCCTTTGGTGGTGTTGTGATGCAATCTGATAATGACGGCCTTCTGCGCGGCAGCTGAGGCCTCAAAATTTATAGGCATCTTCATGAAAGTTGTAGGGTTTGATGAGATGGAGCCGCCGCCACATGGTACGAGCGGACATTATGGGCAGACCCTGCTTGTACCAGTGGTGGTTATGGTTGTAAACGCCTGGCAATTGCTCCAGAATTACTTGGTCGTGTGGACTTCCTCAAAGTCTTCATTATGACTCCTGATTTCATATTAAAAAACATGATTTCCTTCACAACACAAATCAAAGCAATGGTTTACATATCTTTGCAATTATTATTCATTAATGGCAAGGCTAGATAGTTTCTTGTCAATTGCTTGACTAAAAACAATGTTTAAACGCAAGAAACGATGGCTATTTTTAGAGCCATCAACCTACCCCAAGCTCAAACCTTGATCGCCCTCGAGCAATAAGAAACAAAAGAACTATAAGGAATTCAGCGTTTAAACTTGAAACAACGAGGATATGAATTCACTTATGGTTGGCAGTCATATGCGTCGAACACTTCATCCATTTGAGAGGATCATCAAAGTTAGAGAGATGACAAGAGTACTATACAAGCTTCGGCAAATCAAGACAATCAAAGTAGAGGCAAGTATAAATAACTAGAAGTGCAATAATCAATCCAATTCTTCTAGTTAACCCTCAGCTTGCCAAGGAACACTAGGATGTTATAATAGTAAAATTGAGTAAGAGAGTTCATGTCCTAAGTAGCATAACAGTGAAGTGTCTTATTGACACCCACATTAGTAAATCAAGGCTATCAAAACTCTTCTATTCCAATCATTTATTTTCAAGAAAATTCATAAAGAACTAATGAGACCATGCCAAGGACTTGTTATGTGGATCTTCATATATATATTTTTCTTCATTCTTTCAAGGATCATTGAGTGATTCTTTTGAACAATGGTTGCACAACCTTTTGAGAGTACCAATATGTTTTCCCATTACAGTGACATTTATGCCACCTATGTCATCAACTCATAGCCAAAATCAGGGGTTGTACCACAGATCGTTCGTAGGCCAACAAAGTTGTTGGGATCCAAAGGTGTGCTTAAGAAACATAGAACTCTTTAAATAGTACCACAGTTTGATCCACAAGGTTAGCTTTGGCATGCATCACAATTACCGCTAGACTTCATTTCAATCAAACAACTCCTTTAAAGAGTGTCATCAAGTCTATCAAAACGTCTATGGGGTTAAGTATCTTCAAGGATAAACTCTCAAGACAATCATTCATCAAACAATTCATAAATTTCAAATTTTTTCTTGTTCTACTTGTTTGTCAACATTTTTCCAAGGCAAGAGTCAGTTAGCTAAAAGAACTAGAGCAAAAGCTTCCACAACTAATCATCCATACCAATAATAATCTTTACTACTATTTTGAATTACTCCCACTAGCATGGCGTCTTAGCAAATCAACGAACTAAAATAAACAACTCAAACTTCAAAAGTGGGAGACATAGGACATACCTCTCATGAGCGACTTCATAATCCTCTTTCTTATAGGGATGTGTTTCTTCAAATCTCAAGTAAAATCACTCCCATAATAAAATTAAAGCAAATAAGCAAAGTGCGAATCCACTTTCACGAAAAAGAAAAAAGGAAAAATCTTTTTGTATTTTTGAGGATAGGGATTAGAGAAGAGAAAAGAACTTGCGACCAAGCAAGGAACTAAGAAAATAAAAACAAACAAAAAAGGAAGGCAAACTAAAAACAAAAACAAATAAAAAACGAAAGAAAAACAAAGTGTTGGAACGAACGAACACAAGTGTTTCAAAGCTCTCAACGAGCTGGAGTACAACCTCATTATTACACAAATAAAATTGCTAGGGAACACATCCCCAAGCTCAGGATTTTGCAAGCCCTTTTGTTGCTCATTGTGGTGGTGGATAATATCCCACGTTGCATTGGCTGCTCCAATCATGAAACTATGTGGCGAGGTTTGCAGAAGCATCTCGAAGGTTGATGGAGAGGTTGTTCATGTTTTGGATATTTCCTTTGAGAGCATAAATATCTTCATAGGTGGTGTAGTAGTTTGGTGGCTGCACACCTTGTTCGGGTCCTTCTTGTTCTACTTCTTCATCTTCTCCTTCTTCTCCCATGGGTACTTATTATTGGAGTAGACTTGCCTCAACCTGCGCGTCCTAACGCAAACGTCCCTCCTCGATAGAGAATAGACCATTAGGCAGAGGAGCTAGGATCAAGTGATCCACCCTAGGTATATCAAGTAAGTATCTACCGTTGGTTCTAGAAATCATACCACAAGCTCTCAGAGTAAAAAACCAAGACGGTGACTTCCTGCCAACGGTTGGATATTACCTAGGTTCACTTGAAGTGCATGTGCAATAACGATTATGACTCCTCCGCATATGGGACCCCGAGACCGCAGAGCTTGATTCTTAAGATAAAACAAAAGAAGGGCATGCAAGTTTGGCATTAAGTTATATTTAGGAATATCATCTTTAGCGAGGATCATCATATCCTCCTGATTGACTCTAGTAAACTCACCATGTGCCTGCAAGGTGTTAGCAATAGCATAAAACATGTAACGAACAACAGGATGATAAATTTGGTTCCCCTTGGGTGTGTTTCCATGAATTCTCATTCTATTAAAGTACTCCCAATGTGCTAGATTAATATCAAAGGTGGTGGAGCGTATGTCGGTGTTGTTGTTGACAAACCCAAAGTAGTGAACCCATTGGTTGAGTGTGAAGGAGTACTCATAGTTCATAAGATGGAAGTTGATGCGATCAACTCTAGGCATTTTCTCCTAGGAACAATAGTGAGAGCACACTGAATGTGTCAAGGTGCTGAGAAACTCAAGCGTCAAGTGACGGTATGTGGTGACATCTTGAAAGACAAAGTCATACAAACCAACATTGTTGCAAAGTAAATTGAAATTATCAAGAATGCCAAGTTGGTTCAGGATATAGGGACACACCCACTTCATGGACTTGATTTGTCGGAGCTTGAGATGGTTGAAACGGTTCAGCTGAAACTGCTCGTTAAACTCGATACCAAGCGACTCGGGGGTCAATGTATCAACGGATGGTACGTCTTGTTTCGTAGCCATCACACATGTACAACTACTCATGTTCATCCACAAAATAAATAAAAATACTAATTAAAAGTTTAGTCTAATAGAAACATAGTATAAATGATCATCTACACTTGTTACAAAAGAAACTCCTCTAAAAACAAAAGTAAGCATGCCCAATATCAAGATTAGCTCAAGTACAAGACCTAAGTCTAGATTGATAATGGTGAAAGATTGAGCAGAATTTTGATGCAAATAAGTTGGGGATCGGAGGAGAAACATACCTTAGATCGATTGGGTGCGAGGAATCAAAGAAAGATTGAATAAAATTGAAGATCCAATGGAAGTGGTTTGGAGTTTGGAGGTAGAAGAAAGAGAAATTTTTGTGTTTTGGAAATTTAGGGTTACCTCCTCCTAGGCTGATATGGCGGGCGAGTACGTGGTACGGGTGGGCGGTATGGCCGACGCCTGCCCGTACCGAGGGCATACCTTGGGGTCGAAGGACTCCTTCCGGTGGCGCACTTGGTATGGTCGTGCGCGCCCGTACCACTGGTCGTTATGCGTGCATTTTGTTTGCTTGAAACCTGATGCTTTGCTCGAGGGTACGGTACGGGGCGATACGACCGCCTCCGATCATACCAGTTGTTGTTACAGCCACTGAGTCCTGCGGCAAAAATCAGTATTTCTATTTTTTAGAGCCTCGATGTGGTACAGGCGCATGGTATGGGGTATCCCGGTCATACCAGTGGTTGTTAAGCAGCTAGTAAGTTGCAAAAACTTAGAATTTTGTTAGTAGCTTTATGGGCCTTTACACCTCTTAGCAGACGATGAAATAACAGCAAATAGACTTCATAAAAATCAGCAATACCTTTTAGTCCATGTGTTAGTAATTAAAAGATCAAGGGTTACCTTATTTTCTTCTCCTCTCTCCAAAGGACTTCCCGAACACTCATTATTAAAAACAAAATGAAACAAAAACAAAATAAAAAAAACTAACACAAGAGTAAAAACTTTTATTTCACATGGGTTGCCTCCCATGAAGCGCTTATAGTTAAGGTCAATTAGCTTGACCCATATGGTGATCATTTAGGTTTGGTGAGTGGAACAACCACTCCAAAGTAATTGACTTTTAGTGTAATTATACCATCATCATCACTATTAGGTTTGGCCTTCTTCTTCCTAGGGAAGTGGACTATAAAAGGATCTCTAGACGGTAGTCCTAGTCTCACATTCCCTTCATGTAGATTGATTAAAGCTTTAATAGTTCTTAGGAATGGCCTACCTAGAACTATAGGTGCTATGGGATCTTCAGGCATGTCCACTATAACAAGATCAATAAGAGCGGGATTTCCTTTAGTTTCAACAACTATGTTTTTTCTTTTATCCTAGCATCTTGTTTATAAGTTGAATCGACAAGATGGAGTCTCACACAGTGGTTGCAAAAGGCCCCAAGTTTAGCTTGTAAAATATACTTTTGGAATTTTTTGAGATGCTTGCACCAAGATCACAAAGTGCAAATATCTCATTAACAACAATTTTATTTTTAATAGTGGGCTCAAATATATCATCTAGCTTAGCAGGAAGCTTATTAGCTAGTCTCTTATACTCCATTTCTATAACTCGAACTTTAGATGCTACTTGCTGAATAAATTGTTGGTACATAGTATCATTACCTTGTTCTAGACCGGGATTCTTTTCGGTGATCATCTTTAATAAATCTTCCATGGTGTATTTAGGTGTTGGCGCGTTGCTATAGTCCTGCTCTTCAGACTTCTCTTCATTAATTTCCACCCTCATCATCTTGAGGTCTTCTACCGGATTTGGCTTGGTCTTTCTAGCAAACTTTGCTAGTATGAGAGCTTGGCTCTCAGCTACCTTGCCAAATTGAGCCTCCATGGTCTTTGTCCTTTCCTGTAGAGATGCACATCATTTGTAATTGCAATGGCTTGGTTAGATAATTACCTATACTACTCTCATGGTTCTCCGTGATTTTAATAAGCATACTATTTTGCTCGGTTTGAGCTTGCATAAAAGTTCTAACAGTTTGTTCAAATGAGAGATTGCGATGATTTGCTCCATTATGATTACATAATTATTATAAGGAGATCCTGCAAGATTAGAATAATGTTTTTGAACATTAGAAGCAAGATTTTGGTTCTTCCAAGCAAGATTATAAGGGGTGCAAGCTATACAATTTACATCATTAACATCGGTAATGATAGCATTAATTTGGGTATCTTCCTTACCCTTTACTATGTTGAGTAACTCGTCTACCTTAGAAGTAATCTCTTCATTGTTTACCCCAGTGATTGAATTCACCCTTTTTGAGGTTCTTTCCACATGCCATTAGGCATGGTTGTTTTGCATATCATCAAGTAATTTCTTTGCAATACCCACTTGCTTTCCCATGATTATTCCTCCTACTTCAGTATCTAGCATAGACTTAGACATTGGGTTAAGACCATTATAAAATAAATGCAGTATAAGCAATTCTTCCATCCATGACTAGGATAGTTTACTACGGCTTCTTTCATCCTTTCCCATGCAAGCGCCAGTGGCTCGCTATCTTCTTGTCTAAAGCTTGTAATGTTGGATCTTAATTGCATAGTTTTAGCTGGGGGAATTTAGTCATAAAAATATTAGTGCATTCCTCCCAAGATTTAGTAGTGCCCTTAGGTAGAGATAGCAACCAGTACTTAACCTTTCCACTCAAAGAGAAAGGAAACAAACATAATTTAATAGCATTTCGATCTACATCCTTAATACGCATCATGAAGCAAATTTTAGTAAAAGTATTTAAGTGCAAACCCGAATCCACAGAAGAGGAGCCCACAAATTGGTTTTGTTGAACCAAACTTAAATGGTTAGGCTTAATTTCATATGCTTCCGCATCAACAGCAGGATGAGTAATAGTTGCACGAATAAAATTATCAGTGGGAGTAGCATACTCCCCAAGTCTCTTTTGAGCCATGGCTCTTATCTTTTCAGTATTTTTAAAGTAAAGGAAACAAATAAAAAGTAAATTTTTTTGGGGTTTTCAAATAGATAACAAGAAAGTAAACTAATAACAAGAAATAAACTACAAACAAATAATAAAACTAAAAAAAGGTCTCTAGTGACCTCACCAGGATAGCGAAATTGCTTCCCTGGCAACGATGCTAGAAAAAGGTTTAATACCTTCAATCTAGATTCACGGATGTAGTATAATAGTCTTTTTCCCTAGTAGACGTAGGTTTAATCGAACCTTGGGAAAGAACGCTAAAAGGAATTATAGAGGACACGTCTACGAGACTTTGTTTTTTAGTTTTACCTTCGTTTACCAGACTAATCTATTTTACTTTTATCATGGGTTGATTCAATGGATGGAGATAGGCCAGGGTTGAAGGTCCATCTGCAGCTGCACATCATATGGGATAAAAGATAATAATAAGCACAATCAATGGGAATGTTTTAATAAAGATAATCTCTTGTGGGCAACACATTCTAATATACTAGAGCCCCTTCGAGCAGCAGACATAGAAATAGTCTTTGATCCAACCGAGTGCACCACGAAGCACCGGGCTACAAACGATTATTAAGTGCAAAATATAGATCAAAACCTTAAAGGAGATGTTGTTGTGATGCCGAATGGGTCACTAAGAGAAGACCGTATTGCCCTTTCTGTCACTGGTTTCGTATGAGATCGTCGCTAGCCAAGTATCTCACCTCAAGCCTTTATCGATCTCGAGGATCTTGGGTACCTACAAGTCCAAAGATCGAGGCAAGAGACAAAGAAACAAAAGATACAAATCCCGCTTTCAAACAATACACACTACTACCATAGATTAGATGCACATAACTGCTACGAGGTTTCTCCCCAACCCGCGGCCCATGATGACTACTCACTCATAATAATAAGATCAAGGATAGAAAACATTGTGCAAAATACTTAGATTGAAATCAAATATTCTTACAATGGTCGCCGAATCATAAGGAGATCTCAAGTACAAAGTAATGGCTATGGATAATGGAGGGGATGGAAGATGCAAGGTATGAACTATGGTGTGGATCTTCTTTGGTGGTGTTGTGATGTAATCTGAGAATGGAGCCCTTCTACGCGGTGGTTGAGGCCTCAAAATATATAGGCATCTTCACGAAAGTTGTAGGGTTTGACGAGACGGGGCCACCGCCACATGGTACGAGCGGATGGTACGGGCGGACCCTTCCCATACCAGTGGTAGGTACGGCTACAGACGCCTAGCAATTGCTCCCGAATTACTTGGTCATGTGGACTTCCTCAAAATCTTCATTATGACTCCTGATTTCACATTAAGAATAGTGATTTCCTGCACAACACAAATCAAAGCAATGTTTTGCATATCTTTGCAATTATTAGTCATTACTAGCAAGGCTAGAGAGTTTCTTATCAATTGCTTGACTAAAAACAATGTTTAAATACGGGAAAAGATCGCTATTTTTAGAGCCATCGGTATGGCATCCAACATATTGAACAAGTTCTCTTCCCAATGGTTGGTTTGCACACATAATGATGTTGTTTTGGATGTCCTTCCTCATTTATTTTTGCCAAATTCTCCTAACTTTGCATGAAAGATGTTCATCAAAATTTTAGTCAATTGCTTTGAACGCCACACTAAGATGTTGTATGTAGTTTTCGAGTTCCCACATTTGGATGATGTTTAAACGATTTCCATGAACTTTGACCTTGCATATGCATTCCGTTTGGTAGACTTGAGTTGTTCTAATAGTGTTGTGAACAAGAATGGACATGCCACAAATGACATGCTCCTCTATCACAAACGAAAATATTTTGCTTGGTCTTTGTTGTGAGAAGGTACAATTACATACACGTCAACCTCTATGTACCATGAGTTAACATGGCGAACCAAAGAGAGTTACCTATGGCTGCCTTTCATCGAGCTATCTCTACACCAAAAGGTGACTTACTTCTACTTGAGGACTCATGCTATAATCTTCATGAATTGGCTACTCTTTGAGTGTTGCTTCGCTTTTGTTGTGAGCTTTGTAGGCTTCATGAAAAGTGAAGGAACATTGAAGTGTTGTCAAATCAATCTTCCCGAGGATGACTATATTGTGAACCCCACAATCAAGAATGTCTCTCGACTTATTTTAATTTGTGATGAGCGTGTAGAGTCGAGGATGACTCTTTTTGAAGGGGAGATGATGTAACCCGACCTACGGTCATTACCACATCAAGGTCTCCAACTTATGCCAAGTCATCATGGACTCCAAAGGTGAATCCTATCCTCTATGCGAGTCTACTTCCTACCCTATTGAATGGTATACTACTTAATACTCCGTCCCATTGTCACGATAGGTTCACACCGACAAGTACGAAGTCAAGGGAGGAAGCCCGGAGCATCAAGCCCCACAAGATGGAGGCTTGGAAGAGGAGGCGGAAGAAGAAGTAGCTGAAGCCCCCGAGTGTCCTGCCCTGAAGCCCAGACTCTCCGACCTCCAACACCGGAGTCTCTGCCCCGGAATCCGGACCCCTCCTGGAACTCTGTGTCTGCCACCCTAGAGTCAGCCCCGGTGAGCGACGCCCTACCTAGAGTCTCCGGCTACCCCAGAGTCTCCAGCCCTCTACACCGGAGTCTCCGCCCCTTGACTTTGACAAGGACTAGTCTTTTCTACGCACTTTGTCCTCACTCGTGCGCACCCGGTTACCCACTTCCCGGTCGGTCACCCATCCTAGAATTGCTCTAGGCCAAGCACGCTTAACCTTAGAGTTCTTTTCAAATGAGCTTCCGGAAAAGAAGTTGCAACTTGTTGATATGGGTATCCTATCAATCCTATTAATCCATGTGCCTGGATCTCACATACACCCACCCTTTAGAAGATCGATGCCCTCATCGATCAAGCACACCCTAGGAACGTTCCCTCTGGCACGCTACGTGCGTCCAAAGGTCAGCATGTGCCATGCCGTGTCCACTCGCCACACGCCGCCATGCTTCACATGTCCCGCCATCGACCAAGACACACCCGCTTAACCGCGAGGATCGGCTCGATACCACTTGTAACACCCGTCCACTCGGGCCGGTGTCACTCTGGCCTTAATAGGATATCTAGACCGCCCCACGGACCAACACTAGTCTTTTCTACGCACTTTGTCCTCACTGCGCACTTTGCTACCCACTTCCCGGTCGGTCACCCATCCTAGAATTGCTCTAGGCCAAGCACGCTTAACCTTAGAGTTCTTTTCGAATGAGCTTCCGGAAAAGAAGTTGCAACTTGTTGATATGGGTATCCTATCAATCCTATTAATCCATGTGCCTGGATCTCACATACACCCACCCTTTAGAAGATCGATGCCCTCATCGATCAAGCACACCCTAGGAACGTTCCCTCTTGGCACGCGTCTGTGCGTCCAGTGCCGGCACATGTGCCATGCCGTGTCCACTCCGGGCCACACGCGCCATGCTTCACATGTCCCGCCACTGACCCGCACACACCCGTTTAACCGCGAGGATCGGCTCTGATACCACTTGTAACACCCCGTCCACTCCTGGGCCCGGGGGGTGTCACTCCTGGCAGCTTAATAGGATATCTAGACTGGCCCCACAGACCAACACTAGTCTTTTCTACGCACTTTGTCCTCACTGCGTGCGCTTTGCGTTACCACTTCCCGGTCGGTCACCCATCCTAGAATTGCTCTAGGCCAAGCACGCTTAACCTTAGAGTTCTTTTCGAATGAGCTTCCGGAAAAGAAGTTGCAACTTGTTGATATGGGTATCCTATCAATCCTATTAATCCATGTGCCTGGATCTCATATTTGTAACACCTCCGGTCACTCCGGACCGACGGCTGTCACTTCTGGCAGCTCAATAGGATCTCTAGACTAACTCCACAGACGAACACTAGTCTTTTCTACGCACTTTGTCCTCACTCGTGCGCACCCGGTTACCCACTTCCCGGTCGGTCACCCATCGTAGAATTGCTCTAGGCCAAGCACGCTTAACCTTAGAGTTCTTTTCGAATGAGCTTCCGGAAAAGAAGTTGCAACTTGTTGATATGGGTATCCTATCAATCCTATTAATCCATGTGCCTGGATCTCACATACACCCACCCTTAGAAGATCGACGTCCTCGTCGATCAACCACAAGCCAGGAACGTCCCCTCTTGGCACACGTCTGTGCGTCCAGTGCCGGCACATGTGCCATGCCGTGTCCACTCCGGGCCACACGCGCCATGCGCCACATGTCCGCCACTGACCCGCACACGCCCGTTTAACCGCGAGGGTCGGCTCTGATACCAATTTGTAACACCCCCGGTCACTCCGGACCGACGGCTGTCACTTCTGGCAGCTCAATAGGATCTCTAGACTAACTCCACAGACCAACACTAGTCTTTTCTACGCACTTTGTCCTCACTCGTGCGCACCCGGTTACCCACTTCCCGGTTGGTCACCCATCCTAGAATTGCTCTAGGCCAAGAACGCTTAACCTTAGAGTTCTTTTCGAATGAGCTTCCGGAAAAGAAGTTGCAACTTGTTGATATGGGTATCCTATCAATCCTATTAATCCATGTGCCTGGATCTCACAGCGTGCCAACAGCTGGGTCCTTGGCCCATGTACCCCTTATTTTGTTCCAAACCCTAGTTTTAAGCCCAAACTACCCCTATTCTAGTGGCTAGCCTATATATAGAGCCCCCACCATCATTGTATCCCTTAGACATAGATGATAGACTAAAGACAACCCCATTTGTGAAAATCTAGTTTTGCCTCATCCCCTTTACCAAGGGGACCAACTATCGTCACCAACCTTGTTGGAGTTCGCATCGTGCATCCATCGCTGTACAAGGCTTAGATTTACGAGTCTATGAGCATAGTTGTCAAGACCCTCTCCAAGGTGTTCTTCCCTCTCCGCTTGGGACTAAACGGAGCATGTTGACCTATCTCTCCTTGCGAGGATTCTATCGGGCCAATGGCCGCCGACATGAGCAATTGGCCTTGTATCGTGTCGTGTTTGCGTGTGTTCATTGTGTTATTCACGAGGTGTGCGTTCGCTTCCGCTACCTTCTCCATTTCCCCTCGCTTTCCCATCGATTTCCATGGAAATTCATGAAAGATCGGGCCACCCTAAGGGGTCAACCCTAACAATACGCCACAAAACAGGTCTCCTTTTTCTCAGCTATTTTGTGCCTCGTCGGTTACATTTGTATGACCATGCTCTGATTGATGAGTTTGCTAAACCAACAGCTATATTTTTTACATTGACCAAATATCTTTTGCAAATGATCACTCAAGAAGAATGTGAGAAGCGGTCTCCATAACCTGATCACAAAAACAACAAGTTGAGGAATGTGGCCATGGCCTCACTGATAACCAGTCTGAGCAGCAACCACATTTATAATTAGATATTTTGCTTGGCTTTTAATTTCCATACACTTCTCAGTGCAGGCTGCATGATACGCCCCATGAATTGCACATCATACGTGCTCTTAGCCAAGTAGACGCCATCAAGAGAAAATTTCCAACGAATCATGTCTCTTCCATCAGTTAGCACCACTCCTAGATGACGAGCTGAAATGTTTGTGTTGATGGTCAAGTTCTGTGATCTCCAGGTGACGAAAGTGAGATTGGGACAAGTAACATGGTAAGCATCCATCATCGCATAATTATCGGCTTAATTCGAACACTTTCAGATTTTTGCAAAACCTAGATGGTTGTTTTTAGTCTGGAAGCACAAAAATTAATAGTCCCTAAACTAAAACAATTCAGATACGAGTTGGAGTAGTGAACTCACTTGCAAGTTGCCACCAAAAGGTTAAAGGAGAAGGGCATAAATTGGAACGGCAAGGCCATGGCACACTTAGATCTAATTCAATTGTGCTTCTTAAGAACGGATTACCACAAGAGTTGATTCTATGGATAAACCATAATATAACTACAAGACGAGATTAACCTGGACCAAAAAAATCACTAACCTTGACGATCCTAGCGTCCAATCCGACATTTAATGCCAAGCGTGTGGCTATCATCGTCAAAACATATGCAGGGGAGAGATTACCTCCTCACCCAGAACAGAGAAGATGATCTGAGAACCAGGTTGCTGATAGCAGACTCCTCCGTGTACCTCGCAGGCGCCTTTATAGCGGTGCGATGCCCCTCTACAGAACCACTGCCTCCACCTGCACAATCGATCGATCGAACTCAAATTCTTGCTTGCATTATGGTGTGAGCTAGAAGAATATGGGGTGGTGATCTCTTCCATGTAAGGATGTAACATGAGCTCATGGCAACACCTCTAATGACACCAGGATGAGTATTCTTACAAATTCTCAAATTCGGTTCAACCCATTAAAGCTTCAACACAAATGGGTGTTCATCTCTAACCATATTGTGATGGTTACCCCACCTGATTTGAGAAGGGAATTGAATATGGACAGAGGTTTCATGGGAACTATTTCCAAGAGACTTTAGTTGAGCATGGTAGCTCTGTTGGCAATGGACATTCACTTCCCATGTTGAGTGCACCATGATTCTGTACTCCTATGTACACCACTACTAGAATAACCACTATGCCATATTTGGGAAATTCTGTTCCACCAATTATGAGTACCCACAAGGAGCAACTTTGCTTGAGGCAAGAACCATACTAGTTCTCTTTGAAGCCCCTGTTACTATAGTGGCCTTACCAACAGTGACAACACAACAGCCTCAGTACATTCACAATGAGTAGTACGATGGAGGAAATGGGTCTAGCAACCTGCAAAGGCAAAATTTGGAAGGAGAGCATGATCATGACTGTTGTACGAGAGGTAGAAGGAATAGTGTTAGGGTTGAACCCTTAGGGTGGCCTGATCTTTCACGAATCTCCGTGGAAAAATCAATGAAAGTGAGGGGACATGGAGAAGGTAGTGAAAGCAAACACACACCTCGTGAAGAACATGATGAACACACGCAAACACGACAAGATACAAGGCCAATCGCTCTCGCCGGCGGCCACCGGTCCGATAGAATCCTCACAAGGAAAGATCCATCAATGTTCTCCCTTGAATCCCAAGCGGAGAGGGAAGAACACCTTGGAGAGGGTCTTGACAACTACTCTCACGTACTCGCAAACGTAGGCCTTGTACAATGATGGCTGTGTGATGCAAACTTCAACGAGGTTGGTGAAGATAGTCGGTCCCCTTGGTAAAGGGGATGAGGAAAAACTAGAGATACCACAAAGGGGGTTGTCTTTAGTCTATTATCTATGCCTAAGGGATACAATAAAGGGTGGGGGATCTATATGTAGGCCAACCACTAGAATAGGGGTAGTTTCGGCATAAAACTAGGGTTTAGAATGAAATAAGGGGGTACATAGGCCAAGGGCCTAGCTGTTGGCACACGGGCCCATCACTTATGCTGGAGACTCTGGCTTGAGGGCCAGAGACTCCGGTGTAGTCTGCGGGGTCCCTACTGTAGCTTCTGGAAGTAGGGGTGGTGCCCTTGCGGAAGTTCTAGGTCAGAAAGTCCGATGAGTGGGGCCGGAGGCTCCGGGGTGGACGGAGACTCTGGTGCGATCGTCGCTCTCTAGCTCTGTCTCTAGGGTGGTGGACAGAGAGCTCCAGGCAGGGGTCTGGAGTCCGAGGCAGAGACTGCGGTGTTGGAGGCTAGAGACTCCGAGCGTCAGGGCCAGAGACTTTGGTGCTTCTTCTACTGCTTCTTCTGTCTCCTCTTCCAAGCCTGTCTTATCAGGCTTGGTGCTCCGGGATTCCTCCCTTGCCTACGTACTTGTCGGTATGAACCTATAATGATTATGGGATGGGGTATGAAGTAGTATACCATTCAATTGGGTAGGGAGTGGGCTCACATAGAGGATAGGACTCATCTTTGGAGTCCATGATGACTTGACATAAGTTGGAGACCTTGATGTGGTAACGACCGTAGGTCGGGCTACATCAGCTCTCCCCTTCAAAGAAAGTCATCCTCAACTCTACATTCTCATCACAAAGTATAATAGGGTGAGAGACAATCTTGATCCTAGGGTTCGCCATATAGTCATCCTCCGGAAGATTGATTTGACAACACTTAAATGTTCCTTCACTTTCCATAAATCCTACAAAGCTCACCACAAAAGCGAAGCAACACTCAAAAAGTAGCCAATTCATGAAGATTATAGCATTAGTCCTAAAGTAGAAGGAAGTCATCCTATGATGTAGAGATAGCTCGTTTAAGGGCAGCCATAGGTAACTCTCTATGGTTTGTCTTGTCAACTCATGGTCCATAGAGGTTGATGAGTAATCAATTGTACCTTCACACAACAAAGACAAAGCAAAATATTTTCGTGCATGATAGAGGGGCATGTCATTTGTGGCATGTCCATTATTGTTCACAACACTATTAACACAACTCAAGTATAGCAAACAAAATGCATATGCAAGGTCAAAGTGCACGGAAATTATTTGAAAATCATCCAAATGTGGGAACTCAAAAACTCCATATAACGTCTTAGTGTGGCACTCAAACAAATTGACTAAAATATTGATCAACATTTTTGATGCAAGAATAGGAGAGTTAGGCAAAAACACGAAGGATATCGAAAACAATGACATTAAGTGTGCAAGCCAACCATTGGAAAAAGAAATTGTTCAATATGTTGAATGTCATACGCAAATCATCAAAAAAAAATCTCATAGGCATACGAGTATGACAAGCGGAGGTAAAAAACAACATGTTTGCGAACAAACCATATGAAAGAGAAAATGTTCCTTATGTTTGTTGCAACAACTACACGAGATACTTGGAAGCTCTCATGACATTACATGCTCATAATGACATTATGGTTGCACACAAAACATCAGAAAGAAAAATTGTTCAACATTTTTGTTGCAACACACAAAGCATCAATATCCAATAGCAAAGAAACAAGTTTGTCACAATGTGAAATAATACCATCAACATGCTTGTTAGCAAACCATATGAAAGAGCAATTTTTCAACATGAAAGATGTGAAGCATGCAAAAGGTATCAGAGCTGGGTTTGATATTGCACTCACTTTGGGGGATGCTCTCTAGAGCTCTTTTTTTGTCAACTCGTTCTCAATCGAGGTTGACATTCTAGTGCCTTTACCTACACACATCATACACAAAAGGAAAAACGTGTGTGCATGGTAGATAAACACATCATCCATCATGATGTATCTCTTCTTGTGCACATCACCATTAGTGTCAATCAAGTGTGAAATAGATGGATGTTGAGTATTCAAGTGGGGAACATGCTTATCATGGCAATCATAAAAATTTCCAAAATTTGAGAAAGCTATGGGAGCAATCTCAATAGACACCATATGATAATTATTGTTGTAAGAAAAACAAGTGGTAGAGAAATTATTCTTTTTATTGCAAGCAATAGGAGAAATTGTATAACTATCATGACAAAGAATATCCAAAGCAGTAGTATGGTTGCCGACAAACAAGTGGAAAGAGAAATTGTTCATCAAGTTTGTAGCAACACGAGGATCATTCTTAACATCATTAAAAGCAAAACATTGGAAAGAGCAATTGTCCAACATATTTCAAGCAACAATGGGAAGTATGAAATGTTTGTAGCATGGCATGTCTATGGAAACATTATCACAATCAAATAATTTCACATGCTGAACATTATGCAAAGGAAAAGTATCACATGGAAATATGAATGAATCATATGCAATGTCACAAATATCATCCATATCATGACAATCATCACAAGTCATCATGTCCACTAGTGGGATCATGGAATCATCAACACCCTTATTTTTACCTTGCCATACCTCTCATATGAAGTGGGTGTTGTGGTAGTATTAGCCTCCATGTGGGCGACTTTTTCAATCATATAAGGGGATGGCCTTAACTTATGTACATCTTCTCCATTTGAGGCCACAATGCTTCGTGGCTTGGAGCTTCTTCATTCATGGAACCTAGCACATCATGTGAAAACACACTAGAGGTAGAGAGTAAGTCAATTAAAGTCAAAATGTCCTCACATGACCTATCAACTACCACTCTTAACTCACTCGGTGTATCACTCATACCCTCCAATTGGAAGCACTCTATGGTGGAGTCACTCGTATCACTCTTTCTCTAATACTCACATGGGATTGGTACCACATCATCACTCAAGCATATAGGGGTAAGTTTTGTTTGCTCAACTCCATGCGCCTCCTTTGGTGAAGAAAAAATCCCATGCTCACCATTATTGACCTTGTCTCCTTCATAGTTTGATGCCATAAGATGGTCATCGCTCGCCTCCATAGTCGAAGGGAAAATCCCATGCTCGACTGTCATGTCGCCATCTTGTAGTCGTGGTGGAATTAGGATCATGTTGATATCGAGAGCGGTGCTTGGATCGACTTCATCACATATGTGGCCTTGTCTTCCTCCATCTTGAAGTGTAGACTCTTTACTTGGAGCTTGCTCATCCTCTTCGATGACCACCTTGGCTTGTGTATTGGTGCACTACCAAAATGTATGACCTTGGTGTTGGCACTTTCTGCATATGATGGTTGAGCATGCCCATGGGTAGTGACCTTGGTAGTTGCACTTGTAGCATAGGAGTCTGCCCTTTTGTACTTGGGGTGCCATTGTGGTGGTGGCATTAGAAGGTGATACCACATGTTGAGGAGTGTGGTTGTAGCTTGAGCTTGCTCCTGGGGCCATTGAGGTGGTGGCACAAGTAGTATAAGGTGCCTTATGATGATGTTGTCGTCAGAGGTCGTTGGCGTGCCTTGCTGAAGGTTAACGTAGGTAGCGCACTTGGTCATCCACATGACACTCGTGATGATGATACTTTACCTTGGCACTCTTCTTGGTGAGGCATTGTAATGAGCACAAAGCATCATTAGTCTTGGCCATCATGATCATGGTTTTGGCGAAGTCGTTTTCCATGTTTCTTTTCAAGTGGCTGAGGGTGTTTTCGAACTTGTCCATTCGATGGTTGACCTTGGCGCTCTCGAGATGGAAGCTCCGTCTTGGTCGATGCGACTCAAAGAGCTTGTTGTTGCCATCCTTTAAGTTGTCCATGCTTGGGGGGTCATTGTTGTTGTAGTAATCCATATCACCCAAGCATGTGTATCCATTATCGCTGTATTGCTCGATCATGTCATCCATGCTTGTAGAGACATAGGCATGGTGGCTCATCATGGATTCTTCATAGATATCCTCCTCGGTTCCGGAGTCTCTAAATATGATTCACAAGACCAAGTCGTGTATATGGAAGTGGTAGAGGGTGTTAGGGATGCAACGTCAAACCTTACTTTACCTTGGAAGATAGTACCATGCAAGTGACCACACTTGAGAGCAATAAAAACCAAGTAAAATGAAGTTCACGCAGAACACCAAAACCAACTAACTACTAAAAAATATACACACACAAAGTTTAAGGTGGATGGGTATGGAAAGTGGCATGTCAAGGAAACAATCCGAAATCAAGATGTTGTAATGGCAAGTAAAGAACCACGATGATGACAAATTAAAACAAGTCAATCCACAAGATAGGAATTGTGTTCAAGGAAACACACATGGTGGGATAAATGGGACTTATACGACAGAGAAAGTGAGCTAAGAACCAAATTATTACCTAGCGAAGACTATAAGCTCGTGTCGCACAAGTGCAAGGAGAGACTCTAGTTCGATTGCAATAAATTGGTGGGCTACAAGATATGCATAATAAGTACCACCTATATGATGTTCATCGAGCTTGCGCTTCCTATTATAAGAGGCACTTCTTTCTTTCTTTTTTCTATTTTCCTTTTTCTTTTTTTTCACTCTTTTTCTTTCTTTTTATTTTCACTTGCATCTTGCTTGTGCCAACAACTATACAAGATAACTATATGAGATAGCGCACTCACAACTTTCTACAAGATATCAAATGTGCATAGCCCAAGCAATCACAGGAGGAAATAGTCTCAATAGGTGTTTTTGGTCACAAAGATAGTGTAGTCCACAAAAGAATGCAAGTGGGGAGAAGTCATGGAATGTGTATAACTTTAATCGCCGATCTTCACCCTTTATTGTTGGATTACGCCTTTCTCATAGAATTTGGATGGAGTAGATATCCTTAATCACTTGGATGATGATGTAGAGCTCCCTCTCCGCTTCGAAATAAGCTAAAAACACCAAAATCCAAGTACAAATGTTAAAGTTATGCTCAAAACCATGAAGCAGTTTTTTCTATCTGCAGGGGGTGGAGACTCTGGTCTCGGGGTCCGGAGACTCCGGTCCTGGGCCAGAGACTTCGGTCCGGTCGATTCCATGACGTCAAGAACTCGTCTAGGACGTGTTTTGGGCAGAAAAACTCGAACCAAAATCTCAAATTGATGGGGGAAATCAAGGAATTAGGCTATGGAAATGCAGGGGAAGGTAGATCAACAAGTGTAGTAAGTAATCCATAGATCAAAACCTACCAAAACTCACTCGAATCATAGTTCGATCCACAACATGAAATTGGGCTATTTTGGTGGGATTTTCGAATTTATGGGGGATATACAAAATTGTGGAGAAATTCATGAGCAAGGAAGCTCTTGATACCAATTTGTTAGAGTTGACCCCTTAGGGTGGACTGATCTGATAAGGGGTGTCCCGATCTTCTCAGTAAGCGAGGGTGGAAGATGATGATAGTCGATGGAGATAACTTGTATGATGCTCACGAACCTCTCGATTGATCCCTGATGCCAATGCAACATCTCTCAACCCTTGTAGATATTCGCAACTTCACAAACTTGCACACGTAGACGCTGACCTCGAAGCGGTTTGCAATCTTCCAATTCCCAATAGAACAGCAGATCAGATGTAACTTGCAATTGGCTAAATCCCAATGGATCAACTAATCACACTTGATCGATAGTAGCAAATGAACTAGATCGATATGAATTGGTGCAGGGGTTAATTGGATGCGAGTAGAAACTCAACAAATCTAGGGTTTACTTTAAACATGGTCTAACCTAAGCTAAGGGGGCGTCCTAGGGATTATAAGGGCGGCCAGGATGTCTAGAAACCGAAAACAAGATGTGTTCCACTCAAACTGATACAAGACGACTCAGACCAATTTCGGTCGGCGGCCGAACATTTTGGGTGGAACACACCAGACATTCCAGGTAAACCAGACACTCCGGCTGGAGTGCATCGGACATTCTGGTTGTGGTAGAAACTTCAGAGTTTCTGGTTGGCGTCCGGGTGGCTTCCGATTTGGTGTACTGAATGGACGCCACCTCGACGCTTCTTCGGGTAGGCCGGAGTGTTTGGGTGATGTAGGCCGGATATTCTGGTTCTTCCAGGAACTTTTGCGTATTTCTTCTTGATGAGCTCCTCCTTGTGTCGTGTGCCTGCCTCCTGCTCCTCCCTCGCACATCCTTGGATGATCATCAGGTCGGGCTCCTCTTGCATCAACCCTTCTCCTCCTCACGCCATGCTTGTCTCTTCAACGAACCTGATCATACATAAGTGCAAAGACTTAGGCAGTATAAAATTCTCATCAATAAAAACATCAGACTTGTTTAGGAATAAATTCACCTGTTGTTCAAGTAGCTTGGCACGAGCTCTCGTAATAGGTCCAATCCTGATTTCGTTGAACTTTGTCTTGGCAGCAACATCGACAACTTCATTAGGAGTTGGAGACAGCAAATCAGTAGGGATGTCCTCATCATCTCCCCTCCTTCAAAAGGCATCGACCTCGACGCTCCAAGGTCTTCTCTAGCATATGGTGTCAAATCAGCAACATTGAAACTAGCACTGACACCTCCAAATACATCTTGAGCGATATCTATCTTCTAGGCATTATCATTTATCTTGGCAAGCACTTTGTAAGGACCAACACCATGTGGAAGTAACTTGGACTTACGTAACTTTGGAAATTTGTCCTTGTGAAAGTGTACCCAAACCATTCTCAGAATTAAAAGCTGAGTTGGATAGGCAGAAGGATACCACCCAGGCCCTCTGGGATGAACTCCAGAGTTTGAGGGAGGAGAAGACCAAAGTAGAAGAATCTATCTTCGGTATGTTTTTACTGCCATTCCAAATCTTTGCTTGATTTTTTACTTTCACAGTCATATTTTTCTAACACTTCTCCCTTTTTAGGGCCTATCAACCTCCTGGATTCATCTTCATCTGAGTCACGCACCGGCCGGCTTGTCGCAATCGGATATTTGCTTCATGACTTCCGCCAATCCTTTGAAGATATTAGCGAGACCGTTAATCTCCCTAACTTAGATAAGTTGTCCAGCTTTGAGCTGCATGACAAGGCGAAGGATATCCCACGGCTGGTTGAGGACTAGAAGATGTCCTATGCTCACACAACAGCACAGAACGCCCTTACGTTGGTAATGAGCCACCATGGGAACATGGCAATCTGGCAAGTTACCAAAGGATATTCAACTGTTGATGAATATGGCAAGGATTAGAATGTTTGTGCTATCTAGGATTCTTGTGCCGGTTATGCTGGCCGCGTAGCTGATGCAAAGAACTACGAGAAGCCATTCTTCAAGCCCATTGATCCACCTCCAACCCCAGTGGAAGAGGAAATTCCCGAAGACGATGACAAAGAGATCGAGTCCGACGTCCCCGTCTCGGAAAAAGATCAAGGCAACGTGGGAACCAACACTAGTGAGCCGGCATATCTATTGAGGGCTAACCTCATGGGTGGCCCGATCTTCATGGATCTCGTGGTCAAATCGATGGGAAAGCGAGGGGAAAGGGGAAAGGTAGCGAAAGTGGACACACACCTCTCGAAGAACACGATGAACACACGCAAAACTCACATGATACAAGGTTGATTGCTCCCGCCGATGGCCACCGGTCCGATAGAATCCTTGCAAGGAAAGATTGGTCAATATGCTCCCTCGATCCCAAGTGGAGAGGGAGGAATACCTTGGATAGGGTCTTGACAACTATGCTCATGCACTCGCAAACATAGGCCTTGTACAACGTGGGACGCGCGATGCAAACTCCAACGAGGTGGTGATGATAGTCGGTCCCCTTTGGTAAGGGGATGTGGCAAAACTAGAGATTCCACAAAGGGGGTTGTCTTTAGTTTATCATCTATGCCTTTGGGATACAATGAGGTGTAGGGGCACTATATATAGGGCAACCACTAGAATAGGAGTTGTTTGGGCATAAACTAGGGTTTGGGGCAGAATAAGGGGTACATGGGCCAATAGCCCAGCTGGCGGCGCGCATGCCCATTTACTTAGGCCTGAGACTCCGAGGTGCAGGGGCCGGATACTCCGGTGCAGTGGGCCAGAGACTCTGGTGTTGATTGGCCAGAGACTCCGGGGGTGCGGAGACTCCAGTGTCGGCGTCGCTCTTAGGCTTGGTCTCCATAGGGGTGTACTAAACTCTCCTGGCAGTGGTTCGGAGACTGGTCCGGAGTCCCAAACAGAGACTTCGGTGTTGGATGCTATCGTTGGATTGATGACAAGTACGCCATGAGGGGGCCCTCGAGGCGTGTGGAAGAGAGGGGTGTGAGACGTACGGTATTTCGGGACGGTGAGCACACAAGTTTACCCAGGTTCAAATCCACCGGCTTTGGACGGATCCTACTCCTGCTAGCAATCCAGTATTACGGCAGAGCCGAAATATGGGTTACAAGGGTTTCGCCTGTGCGAATTAAGATTGTAGACTATTGTGAGGGTGCCCTAAAGGCTCTCCCTAGGACGGATTATATAGATATCCAGCCTAGGATTTACAAGAGAGACCTATCCGGCTATGACTAAGAGTCGGTTACAGAGTACATCTTGAACTACAAGTAACATTATGGGCCTATGTCGGTAAGTCATCTGGGCCTTTCCGTAGCCGGACTGGACTGCATCTCTTCTCCCTGACTAGGCCGCCCATGAAGCAAAGCTCTAACCCGAAGTGGGCCAACCTGGTCAGTGAGGCACAATGAGGATACCTAGAAAGTATATCCCCAATAGCAGCCCCCGGAAGCCTCCATGATCCAAAGTCGGATTTCATCATCGTCTAGCTTGATCTTTGGCTTGTAGAATCGTGAAGGGTTCCTGAAACTTCAAAAGAAAAGATAGGATCCGGGTCTCAAATGAGTCGGACCTATGGATACATTATTCGGGTTTCCAGCTCGAAATTCAAACTAAGCCGGAACTTGGTCTCTGACGTAATTTGACACTAGTCATGGTCAAGTCACGTCACTGACAGACAATCCTGTCAGCACGACCGTTGGTGGGTTCGCCTTTCGCGGAACCGAGGCATCGTTTGAATGCGTGCACGGAGATCGAGGCAGTGTAATCATCACGTGGGGTTACCCAACTCCTTCCACGATGCGTGGCGTGTTCACTATAGCATTTACACGAATCTTGGCGTGGCTGGAGGATATAAGTGGCTTGGATTCTTTCCTCATCGTCTTCACCAACACTTGTGCCGTTTCCTTCTCCTCAAGGTTTCCCACGAGCACAGAGCTCCTCTGCTCCCTAGAATCCTCCAGCACCGCCCATCCTAGGTCACCAGCCCACAGAAATATGGCTTCGGCATCATCTTCCGGCATGACAGCAACGACAGCGATGGCTGCGGCTGCGGAGAAGGAGATCAACCGCGGGGTCTATATCCCATGCGTCCTTGACGATGCCAAGCTCCGCGTCATGGAGAATGAGGGGCTCCTCCATGCGGCGTGGCGGCCCGGGCGGCTCTGACCAAACGTCCCTACTCCATGACGGCGGGTACACTTCTGATGTCGCTGCTCGATGTAGAGCTCGTTGGGAACCCCAAGAGGAAGGTATGATGAGCACAGCAGTAAGTTTTCCCTCAATTATGAAACCAAGGTTTAATCGAACCAGTAGGAGCAAGGAAACACCCCAAAGGTGTTACTAGCTGAGCTTTGGCAGGGCGCACTACTGGTGCTAGTAGCAACGTGGAGACCTGCACAACAAAACCACAGAACTTTGTCCCCAACTTGCGATGAGGTTGTCAATCTCACCTTGTTTTGCGGAAAACAAAGGATTAAACGTATCGAATGGAAAGAAGTAAAAGTTTGCAGAAAGTAAACACAAAGTAGTAAAATATTGTAGATTGTATGTAAAGAGAAAGGACCGGGATCCATAGTTCACTAGAGGTGGCTCTTCGTAGATAAATAACATGCTGGGTGAACAAATTACATCGGGGCAATTGACAAACACCGAGAAAGCAATACATGCATATACTAATCATCTTGACTCCTTTGAGACTTGATTGGGCATTACAACATAATACATAGACCGCGATCCAACTGCATCTATGACTAATAATCCACCTTCAGGTTATCATCCGAACCTCCTCCAGCATTAAGTTGCAAGCAACAAATTATTGTTTTACGAACTACGTGTAAAGTAAACAATACGATTGTTCTATGAACAAAGGATTGTTGTTTTCTCCCTAGTAGCAACAACACATCTAGTACCTTAGAGATTTCATCACTTCCCAGTTACGGAGGCATGAACCCACTATCGAGCATAAATACTAACTCTTGGAGTTGCTAGCATCTACTTGGCCAAGATAGCTACTAACAACTGAAAGCATGCAAAATCACAAATAACAAAGACATGATAGAATCAATAATCAATCTGAAATAACATCTCAATGTCCATCGGATCCCCATAAACACAACATGTATGAATTACAAATAGATGATCTTGATCATGAACGGAGCTCACAAGATCTAAACATGAAAGCACAAAGGAAGAGAACCAGCCATCTAGCTACTACATGGATCCGTAGTCCAAGGATGAACTACTCACGCATCACACCGGAGGCTTGCATGGTGATGAAGAAGGCCTCTAGGGTGAATTCCCCTCTCCGGTGAGTCGGGAAGAGCTTGATCCCTCTGATCTAGGGATGGAGATGACGGCGACTCTGAGACTCTTCGTGGATTTTGATCAGGTACCTAGGGGTTTCGTCCGAGGGCAATATATAGGCGAAGGAGAGGCCGAGGGTGCGGGAGGCCACCACCCCACTGGCGTGGGCCAGAGCCTGGCCAGGTGTGGTGTGGTGGCTCCTGGCCCTTCTCCGTCTCGTGATTCGGCACTTGATCCCTTCGGAAAAATAGGCACTTTGGCTTTGGTCTCGTCCAATTCCGAGAATATTCATTTCGACTTTCCTGGAACCAAAAACAGAAAACAGGCAGTGGCACTGTGGCTCTTGTTAATAGGTTAGTCCAAGAAATCATATGAAAAGTACTCCAAAGTTGGAACAAAACACAAGAAAGTGGATAAAACCAAGCATGGAACATCAAAAATTATAGATACATTTGCAATGTATCAACATCCCCAAGCTTAACTCCTGCTCGTCCTTGAGTAGGTAAGTGATAAAAAGAAAGAATAATTTTTGAGGTGACATGCACCATCAAAGACTTGATCAAAGTAATTGCAAAACATTCAAAGCTGGGATCATACTACTTCAATCATAACATGACAGACAAAGTTCTAGCAATAAGCAAAGAAACTATGATGCAACATGAAAAGGCACAAACAAAAGGTTCATGAATAACAAGACGTTTGTTTGTTTCACATAAAGAAAACATAGCATAGTAGTATTCAGCTTGTCCTTCATAGAGTAGCAAATATAAATGCATAGGACACCTTCAAAGTTCATAAGAGTGACTAGATACAATAGTTTAAAACAAGCAATATCAAGTTATGCATCAATCAACTAGTCTAGGGACAATGCACATAGAACTAAGAATGGCCACTATGCTCTCAAAGTAGGTGCATAAAGATAGAAGGTGGAGACTCAATATAATGGTGGAAGAAAGGCCTTTGTAAAAGGAAGTAGGGATTCATGTCTCATAAAGAGCTTCCAAAAATTATGGTACTTATAGCTTTTAGCTCTCATTGCCCCTATCATAAGCATCTTGAAGTGATTAAGGTTAAAGTGAACAAACTATGGTGTACATGCTTGACGAAGTATAAGTCAGAAATCTCATGTCCCTTGTATATGAGGGCCGCTCCTCATGCTACTCAAGTTTAGTCATCGGTAAGTTCTTGTCATCGTAAGTACATGTGTATCATAGAGAACCGCCAATGGGGTACCCCTTGCCCGATGATACGGAAGAATCCCCATATCAAAATGACAAGGCAAGCAGACAACAAGCATCTCAGCATTCTTCTTATTTACCATGGGAATATGGTGCTTTTTTCTCTCTTTCCTATTTTCATAGTATCTCTTTTTTTTCTTTTCTCTTTTTTCTCAATATAGGACTCTTTTTTTTATAAGAAGAATGCTTCATAGACAGCTCATTATGGTTACGCTGCAAGTTTCCACCATGTCAGCATGGATTGGACCAGCGGCCCAGGTGTTTCTCTAACACATATACATAACTCCATGGACTTACAAGATCCCCTTTAATTTCACACCGACGACATCCATATACAAAAGAGCATGATATCAACTAGGTACAAGTACCAAGTGCAATGTTGAAAGTGTTCCCCATGAAAGCATGGTTCTGCTAATTCCCAACAAATAAGTGCAAGCATATACAACATATACGACACAATGGTTCAAGTTTATTAAGGGCAAGTAAAGTAAAGTGTGCCATCAAGTTTGTGAGAGCTTTAATCACTAGGTTTCTCATAACAAGTTTAATTTGGAAGGTAAACAAAAGCATGAATATACTTGGAATAGCATAAACTAGTAGGTAGGTATGGTGGACTCTTTGTAATAACTTGGTTTAGGGAGTTGGATGCATGAGTGGAACTCATACTTGGTTGTGGAGGCTAGCAAAAGACTGGGAGCGACAAACTAAGAGAGCAATAATGGCCATAATCATGCAGAGCGACAAAACATCATTGATCAAAGCTTAAAGTGATAATACAAGTTGAAAACTAAAGGATCATAAAGGCTATGGTGACTTGAGACAGTCATAACATGGTGTGAGCATGCGCCAAGTCAACCGAAATAAAGCATCAAAGGAGAATACCACTATACTATGCTTTAATATGCTAAAACAACGCATGATTTATCCAAGGCACATTAAGCAATCTCAATTGTTTATAACAAGTCATGCTACAACAAAGAATACTAAGCATAAAGCCAAAACAATATCAAGCATGGCATGACAAAGCATAGGACACAGTCAAAAACGAGCTCTTTTTACCACATAAGTATGAACTTTCCTACTCTTTTCTAAACCAAACCAAACCATGTGCAAACCAATGTATGAAAGAGGGGGTCCAACCAATTTATTCATAAAACTAAGCAAACCAAGCAAACGAAAAACCAAAACAAAAACGAAAAAGAAGACGCTCCAAGAACAACACAACTGTGCATGAAACAATAAAAATGAAGCGTTTGGAAGAAACCTGGGACTTTTATTGATGAAGAAGGGGATGCCTTGGGCATCCCCAAGGTTTGACGCTTGTACTTCTTGGATATTTCTTGGGGTGACACGTTTGGCATCCCCAAGCATGATCTTTAGTCCATCCTTCATCTCATTACTCATTTCTTCCATACACCTGAAAATTTTCCTTCATACAAAACTTCACACAATCTCATTAGCAACATTAGTGCACTTAAGATAAATAAGTCTTAAGGTTCAGTTATAACACCAAATAAAATTCCATTAGAACACTAGATACTGTAGCACTTCCTTCAAAAAGCTCAATTCCCCAAAAGAACTCAAAAAGGAACCCACAAGAAGCAAATGCAGAAAATGGCAGAAATCTGTCAAAACAGACCAGCAGGTAAATACGAATTTTTTCGAAGACCTTCTGTTGCTCAAATCAAAAAGTGTTGAACTAGAGAAAGTTAGATAACAACATGGGGAAGAGGAACAAAAAAGTACATCTCAATACGACATACAGAGCTCTCTCACGAATATTTACGGTGAATCACAAAAATCTGTTTCGGGACAGCAACTTTCCCAATCATTACTTCACTCTCATTAGAGGTTACTCTTGGCACAAAAAGCAAATAAAAAGGATAAGGAGAGGTTATTACAGAGGTAATAACTTCTAAGACTCATCTAAAACTTTTGGGTTATCTCCCAATAAGTACTTTTCTTTAACGCCTTTAAGTTAGGCATAAGAAGCAAAGAAAGAATCAAGTGTTCTCAAATGAAGAAGCATTAAAACCAAATTTTGTTTTCATAGGAGAAGCAAAAGAAATCTTTTATCTATTTTTAGGTAAGTGTTCTATACCTTTGTTGAGTGGGAGTTGATATTTAATGGTGCCTTCTTTCATATCAATGATGGCACCAACAGTTATAAGAAAAGGTCTTCCCAAAGTAATAGGACAAGAAGCATTGTATTCAACATCCAAAACATAGAAATCAACGGGGACATAGGAATTGTTAACCATAATAAGAACATCATTAAGACTCCCCATGAGTTTGTTTTTAGCATTATCATCAAGTGGGACATTCAAATAACAATCTTGAAGAGGAGGCAAATCAAGCATATCATAAATCCTTCTAGGCATAATAGAAACACTACTATCAAGATCACATAAATCTTTGAAATCAAAGTCATTCATTTTCATATTAATGATGGGTTCCCAACCATCTTATTGTTTTGTAGGAATATAAGCTTTATGTTTCATCTTTTCTTCTTTAATCTTTATGAGAGCATTAGTAATGTGTTTTGTAAAGGCCATGTTCATAGCACTAGCATTAGGACTTTTAGCAAGCTTTTGTAGGAACTTAATAACTTCAGAGATGTTGCAACCATCAAGATCAAAATCAACTTTATCATCTAAATTAGTAGAACTATTACTAGCCTCAACACTAGTGGTGGTGATAGTAGAAACACTAATGTTTTTAGCAATTTCATCTTCTCTTTCCCACTTAGCATGTAATTCAGCTAATAGTCTAACATTTTCATCAATTCTTACTTGTATAGCATTAGTAGCTGCAAAGGGATTATCATTAGTTTAAGATTTAGCAGCCATTTTATTAATCAATGAAGATTGAGCTTCAGACAAAGATGATATATTTCTTTCAGCATTAGAGAGTTTCAATTGTAAACTAGGTATTTCCCTATTTAGACTCTCAAGTTGATGGCTAATATTTTTCAAAATGGTAGATTGTTCCTCCATAGTTTTAGTGAATAGCCTATTTTGCTCATATTGCATTTGCATGAAGTTTTTAGTGGCTCTTTCAACTTCTAAAATTCTTCCTTCACTAGGTAATCCAGATTTACCATTATAGCCATAAGTATTACTAGGAGGGTAGGGCCTATAATTGTTGTTACCATAAGCATTGTTGCCAAAATTATTATTTCTTATGAAGTTCACATCAACTTGCTCTTCTTGAGCAACCAAAGAAGCTAAAGGAACATTATTTGGATCAATCTGGGCTTTCCCATTAACAAGCATAGACATAATAATATCAATTTTATCACTAAAGGAGGAGGTTTCCTCAACAGAATTTACCTTCCTACCTTGTGGAGCTCTCTCAGTATGCCATTCAGAATAATTAACCATCATATTGTCCAGAAGTTTTGTTGCAGCACCCAAAGTGATGGTCATAAAAGTACCTCCAGCAGCAAAATCCAATAGGTTCCTTGAAGAATAGTTCAATCCTGCATAAAAAGTTTGGATGATCATCCAAGCAGTCAGTCCATGAGTGGGACAATTCTTTACCAAAGATTTCATTCTTTCCCAAGCTTGAGCAACATGCTCATTATCAAGTTGTTTAAACTTCATTATTTCACTTCTCATAGATATAATCTTAGCAGGAGGATAGTATTTTCCAATAAAAGCATCTTTGCACTTAGTCCAAGAATCAATACTATTCCTAGTTAAGGAATTCAACCACTCTTTAGCTTTTCCTCTCAAAGAGAAAGGAAACAATTTCAGCTTAATAATATCACCATCTATATCACTATGCTTTTGCATCTCACAAAGTTCAACAAAGTTATTTAGATGGGAAGCAGCATCTTCATTACCAATACCAGAAAATTGTTCTCTCATAACAAGATTGAGCAAAGCAGGTTTTATCTCAAAGAAAGTATTTTCAGCCACAGGTGGAGCAATAGGTGTGCTCATAAAATCATTGTTGTTGGTGCTAGTTAAGTCACACAACTTAGTGTTTTCAAGAGTAGTCATTTTTTTGGGTTTTCAAATAAGAAAGCAACCTAGTAAAACTAATTTTTTTTGTGTTTTTGAAGAACAAAACAAGCAAACAAAGCAAAAAGAAACTAAGAAAAACAAAAAACAACAAAGTAAAGAGATTGGTTATGAGGGACTCCCCTTGTGAAGATGTCCTTGACTCCCCGACAACGACGCCAGAAAAGATCTTGATGTGCTCGTCGTTCGACGTAGAGCTCGTTGGGAACCCCAAGAGAAAGGTATGATGAGCACAGCTGTAAGTTTTCCCTCAGTTATGAAACCAAGGTTTAATTGAACCAGTAGGAGCAAGGAAACACCCCAAAGGTGTTACTAGCTGAGCTTTGGCAGGGTGCACTACCGGTGCTAGTAGCAACATGGAGACCTGCACAACACAACCACATAACTTTGTCCCCAACTTGCGATGAGGTTGTCAATCTCGCCGTGTTTTGCGGAAAACAAAGGATTAAACGTATTACAAATTACAACGGGGCAATTGACAAACACCGAGAAAGCAATACATGCATATACAAATCATCTTGACTCCTTTGAGACTTGATTGGGCATTACAACATAATACATAGACTGCCATCCAACTGCATCTATGACTAATAATCCACCTTCAGGTTATCATACGAACCCCCTCCAGTATTAAGTTGCAAGCAACAGATTATTGCTTTATGAACTGCGTGTAAAGTAAACAATACGATTGTTCTATGAACAAAGGATTGTTGTTTTCTCCCTAGTAGCAACAGCACATCTAGTACCTTAGAGATTTTTGTCACTTCCCCAGATTACCAAAGGCATGAACCCACTATCGAGCATAAATACTAACTCTTGGAGTTTCTAGCATCTACTTGGCCAAGATAGCTACTAACAACGGAAAGCATGCAAGATCACAAATAACAAAGACATGATAGAATCAATAATCAATCTGAAATAACATCTCAATATCCATCGGATCCCTGCAAACACAACATGTATGAATTACAAATAGATGATCTTGATCATTAACGGAGCTCACAAGATCTAAACATGAAAGCACAAATGAGGAGAACCAGCCATCTAGCTACCACATGGATCCATAGTCCAAGGATGAACTACTCACGCATCACACCGGAGGCTTGCATGGTGATGAAGAAGGCCTCCAGGGTGAATTCCCTCTTCGGTCTTGGGAAGAGCTTCAGATCCCTCGATCTAGGGATGGAGATGACGATTCTGAGACTCTTTCGTGGATTTTTGATGGTACTTAGGGTTTTGTCCGAGGGCAATATATAGGCGGAAGGAGATGCCGAGGGGTGCGGAGCGCCACCACCCCTGGCGCGGGCCAGGCCTAGCCGCGTGGCCAGGTGGTCTGGTGGCTCCCTGGCCCTTCTCTGTCTCGTATTCTAGCACTTGATCCCTTCCGGAAAAATAGGCGCTTTGGCTTTTGTCCCGTCCAATTCCGAGAATATTCATTTTCTGACTTTCCTGGAACCAGAAACAGCAGAAAACAGGCAACTGGCATTGTGGCTCTTGTTAATAGGTTAGTCTAAGAAATCATATGAAAACTACTCCAAAGTTGGGACAAAACACAAGAAATTGGATAAAACCAAGCATGGAACATCAAAAAGTATAGATACATTTGCAATGTATCACCCACCTTGACAAAGGTTTGAGCTTTCCTCCCCCAGACTTCTTCTCTGAGGTTAGCGATCATTACGGAGTTCAACTCCATCATCTTCCCCTGAACTCTCTCTTAGAGATGAGCGCATATGCTTCTTTGTGCGAGGGGTATCTCGGTATTAGGCCGAGTTTAGATCTTTTCTGGTTTTACTTTCATGTCCGGAGAAATTCCATCACTGCCGGTAATCCCTATATTACCAGTACTATTAGTTTTTCTGTTAGAAGAGAGCGCGTCTATCCTTGGATTAGGGCTAGTGAGTCGGTCAAACAATGGCCGTCCACTTTCTTTTATCACAAGGATATTCCTGCTCCCGGCAAAGCTACTGCTTTGTCGGCTTTTGTCGACATTGCCGCCACACCCCAGGAGTCCTGGGAGACAAATGCACCGGCTCTTAGTGATGATCTGCCTTTTGCCAAGAGGCAGATCGAATATTTGATGAAGCACAAGGGCCTTAAGGGGTCTGACTTAGTTCAGTCCTAGGTGGCACGTCGAATCCAGCCTCTTCAGCATCATGGAGACCGGCTTATGCACTCCATCACAACATCCAAGAAAGATTCCCTCCGAATCTGCTCCCAGCCCTATACGGAGAAAGAATACGAAGCTCAAATCAAATGGCAGATAAGGGAGCGGATCGAAAGGAAAATCCCGGATCTGTCTTTGGACATGCATACGGTTGAAGATCCTGTGGTACGGTAAGTTTCCAACAGTAACTCGAATTATGTGTTCATCTTGACATTCTTTTGCAATACTGAGATTATATTTTCCTTTTCAGCTTGCTTACCTCCCCGAGTCGGAGCTTGCTCCTATCGAGGGATATCCTCCTGAGATTTCTCAGGATGAAGGAGAATTGGTTCCACTGCCAGAGACCCTTACTCGGATGCGTAAGGCTCCGACAGTGTTCATCGGCACAAAGGAGGTGCCCGTTGTGAAGAGGTAACTTTCCTCACAAATTCCACCTTTGTAGTTTATTCATAATTCTTTTCTGAGATGTAATGTTCTTTGTTCTATTACCTTCTCAGAGCTAAACAACTCAACAAGGGCAAGGGGAAGGGAGTTGCCTCGAAGCCCCTGCACCAGTCAAAGCTAAATTTGACTTCTCCTACCATAGCTCCTCCGACTCCTTCCCCTTAGCCTTCTACATGGCCAGAGATTACTCCATCTCCGACCGTTGTAGAAGATCCGGTTCAATCAGCAGAGCCAACGATCCTTGGGTCGCAAACTGACATCACCATGGGTGACTCAGGTCTTGATAAGGGTGAACCCTCTTCAGGTAATGATCCCTCAGCAGAGGTCTTTGCTGACAATCTCCTCAGCAATCCGGGACTTGCCAAACTTGGTCTTTCTCGGAAATCTGTGGAGGAGATCCAATGGCTGGCCCGACAATGCCTGGAAAGCCGGACTATCACTGCCGAAGAAGAAACACAAGAAGTGGAGGACGTCAAGTACTCTGAACTTCTTGAACAAGTCTGTCTTCGCGACGAGAGGCTGAGAACCGGCGAGCTTCCAGCACCACCAGTGATCCCACTCACTCTCGCCGAGAAGGTTACCATGGAAGTGAACATGAGTTTGAGTAAACTTACTCATGGGCAACATGTAAGTCAGAAATTCCAATTCACCTTTTTATTTTATTTTATGACATATCCTCTAGCCCCCAAGCATGAAGTTGGATAGATAATCCGGATTTATGCTTTCATAGGATGCCAAAGAACGAACTAGTGTAGCCGCCAAGGCTCGTGCTGATATTTAGTAAAGATATTAGCCCGAGTCTTTAGTAGACTTCTGACTCTAGGTATTCTGACTTATAGAAAGTTAATTCATATAACCAGGAATTGTTGAAGAATATATGTAACAAGCGGAGAGAAATCAGAGCTCTCCGACTTGAAAATGCTCAACTGAAAGTATCCAGGGATGAGGCTGAAGGTAAACATTCCAGTACTCAAACCTTGCCCTTTACTTCATAGTCGAATTTTTATTCAACTGTTGTTCATTTGACTACAGCACTGGTAAAGCAATCATGTGCTATGATTGAAGAAGCCGAGAATCTGAAAACCCTGGCGGTGGAGAATTCCGATTTACGTCAGGAGCTGGACAGACTGAAGTCGGATCATGAACAGAGCATTGCTCAGATTCTTGAATCCTCTTCAATGGCCACCGATGAGCATGATTGAAGGATCGCCGCCCAGGACCAGAGAATCTTGGATATCAATGATGCTTTATTCAGAGAGAAGGATATCACTAAGGCACTTTGGGATGAACTCTAGAGCCTTCGGGAAGATAATTTCAAAGTCGACGATGTCATCTTTGGTACGTTTCCCTCTTTTTGACTTTTCTGCATTTTCTGACTCTTTGGAGCTCAGATTTTTGTTAACCCTTTGCATTGCATGTGCAGGTCCTCTAAACTTACAAGACTCAGCCTCCGCCGAGTCTCGCACTAGCCGACTTACCCAAGTCGGTGATTTACTTCATGACTACCGCCAATCCTTTGAGGAAATTGGCGAAGTTCTCAAGGTTCTGGACATGCATAGAATGTCCGGCTTTGAAGTGCGAGACAAGGCCAAGGAGATACCCTAGCTTATCCAGGACTGGAACATGTCCTACGGGTGAACCGTAGCACAAAACACTCTCACCATGGTTATGAGCCACCATGGAAGCATGGAAATCTGGCAAGTAACCAGAGGGTATTCTACTGTGGATGAAGACGGACAGGAGCAGGACATCAAAGCAATCATGGACTCCTGTGCCGGTTATGGGTGCCACGTGGCTGACCTCACCAGCTATGAAACTCCCTTCTTCACTCGCCTAGATACACCACCTCCGCCTTCTGAAGAAACAGCTGATGCTTCCGACGACGAACAAACTGTATCAGATTTGAACATCTCGGAAAGATACCAAGGCGAGGCTAATGTGTCCAACGAGACGACAACTCCTACCTCTCCCCCTACATCGTAGAGCATCAGAACAAACAATGTGTTATTCTGAAAACAATTCGGGTTATAAATAAGTAGTGTAATACTTTTGCTAGTGCTAAGATTTGTTATCTCTATTTAGCACTTTTAGCTTTAATTTTTATGTGCCTGAAATGTTTGCATAAGCACTTATATTGTTTGTCTACACTTATTGCTTATCTGGCTTTCTGCCTCGTCCCTTTCGTGAATCGGCCAACCTTTAGCACAGAAACTTTGTCGAGAAACGGAGCTCAATTGCTAAACCAGTTTAAACTTGAAAACAAAGGTGGCTTCCAGTACCAACAATTCACTACTCGGAAAATGCCCTCATCCAGCAATTAGATAAATAACCAAAGTATAGACTAGAAAATTTAGATTTATACCCGAAGGTAGCATTTTTAGAATCGGAAATCTAAACCAGAACAAACATGAGCATAAAGTACTTTCAAGTATTCAGGGATTTTCAATTGTGACATGATCATTTGGAAATAAGATGGTAAAAAACTTCTCAGAATTTTTTTGAGTCAACCAACACTTTATTTATCATTGAACATGTACACATATATGATTACAAAGAAAGATAAACTAAGAATAAAATGGACGTAGCTGAGCAATATTCCATGGTCTGTCTAATTCTTCCGGGTTTGTACTGCCTCTAGCTCTCTTTCTCTTCTTAGTGGTAGGTCTGTCTTTGACTGGCCGCATATTAGTTAGATAGTAAGAACCATTGTGCAATACTCGACTAACTAAAAAGGGCCCTTGCCATACTGGAGAAAGTTTGTGCTTTCTTTGTTGCACAAGCCGGAGAACCAAATCGCCCTTATTGAAAGACCAGTTTCTAACTCTCTGGCTATGATACTTGCGTAACTTCTGTTGATAGGCTATTGACCTCATATCAGCAACGACGCAAACTTCTTCGACTAAGTCGAGATCATTTTTTCAAGAAATCTCGGCATCCTCTTCAATATACGCAGCAACTCTAGGAGAAGTGTGAATCAAATCACTAGGAAGAACTGCTTCAGCACCATAGACCAAGAAGAAAGGTGTGTATCCGGTTGACCTGTTCGGAGTTGTTCGTAAGCTCCATTTACAGAGGGTAACTCATCTGCCCAAGCCCCCGCAACATGCCTTAGTGGTGCTTCGATTCTTGGTTTTAGGACTTGTAGGATTAAACCATTTGCTCTTTCGACTTGTCCATTAGCCTGCGGAAGTGTGACTGATGCAATGTCAAGCCGGATATTTTGTTCGTTGCAGAATTCGGCAAGCTCTCCCATAGAGATATTACTCCCATTGTCCGTGATAATGCTATGCGGATAACCGTATTGGATTATTACATCCTCGACAAATCTTCTGTCTCTTGCTCCGTCACAACTAGTGATGGGTTTAGCCTCAATCCATTTTGTGAATTTATCAACCATCACTAAGAGGTGAGTAAATCCACTTGGAGCCCGTTTAAACGGTCCTACCATGTCAAGCCCCCAGACCGTGAAAGGCCATGTTATAGGTATTGTTCGCAACTGATCAGCCAGAACATGAGCTTGTTTGGCGTACTTTTGGCAGCCTTTGCACGTCTTGACTAGCCGTTCAGCATCTGCCTTGGCTGTAAGCCAGAAAAAACCATGTCGAAAAGCTTTTGCCACAAGAGATTTGGCTACAGCATGGTGACCACACTCGTCTTCGTGGATTTCTCATAAGATTTCCACTCCTTCCGGAGATACATAGCGCTGAAAGAACCCAGACACACTCCGCTTATAGAGCTCACCACTAATTATAGTATAGGCTTTTGCTCTTCTCACAATTTGTTGGCTCAGAATTTCGTCCTCGGGTAATTTTCCATCTACCAAGTAATCAAGGTAGGGTTGAGTCCAGCTGGGAACTACATCCAGAACTGCTACTAAAGGTGAGTCGGATTTGGTCGGATATTCCTCGTCTACTCCTTTTATAGAGGGAACTTTGAGGTGCTCCAAAAAATCTCCTTCCGGGAGCTTTTTCTGTGTAGAGCCTATTCGAGACAATGCATCTACTAACTCATTTTCTGCTCGATGGATGTGTTGAACCTCAAATCCCTCGAACAGTTTAGATAGTTTATCCATGACAGCTTTATATGCTGCCATGTGCTTATTTGCATTACAAATATCCGACACTTGTTGAGCAACAATATCTGAATCTCCATAACACATCAAACTTCGGATGCCGATATCCTTAGCAATCCGGATTCCATGCAGCAGTGCTTCATACTCGGCAATATTATTTTTCGCTGTGAAGTGGATTTGCAACACGTAGAAAAGTTTATCTCCTTGGGGTGATTTGAGCACCACGCCAGCCCTCGAGCCCCCTCGAGCCTTAGACCCGTCAAAATATAAGGTCAAATATTCCGACTCTGGGAGTATCATATTCTCCGTTGTCTCTATCCAATCAGCAACAAAGTCAGCAAGGATTTGGGATTTGATTACTGTACGAGGTTTATATTCAATGTCAAAATCTGAAAGCTCTATGCCCCATTTTGCGACGCGTCCTGTAGCCTCGCTGTTGTTGATTATATCTCTCATGGGAGCTGTGCTCACCACGGTAATTGGGTGTTCCTGAAAAATAGTGCCGTAACTTATGGGATGCGAAAACAAACCATAAGCCAGCTTTTGATAATGCGGATATTGCTGCTTTGATTCAGTTAGGACTTCGCTGAGGTAGTAAGTCGGATGTTGTACCAGGTGTTCCTGATTTTCCTATGGTCTCTCCACTACCATGATGACACTGACGACCCTTTTTGTTGCAGCGAGATAGAGCAACATCGGTTCTCTTGGTTCCGGTGCTGCAAGGATAGGAGCAGACGAGAGTACTTCTTTCAGGTCTTGTAGTGCAGCTTTAGCTTAATCAGTCCAAACGAATTTTTTGGTCTTTTTCAGGAGCTTGTAGAGTGGTGCGGCTCTTTCTCCAAGCCGGCTTACAAACCGACTGACTGCAGCAATGCAACCAGTTAGTCTTTGAACGTCTTCAGGCGAGTTAGCCTATAAATATTGAGTATAGCCTTGATCTTGTCTCGGTTCACCTCTATGCCTCTTTGAGGCACGATGAAACCTAGCAATTTTCCAGATGGAATTCCAGAGAAACACTTCTCCTGGTTAAGCATTATGTTATACTTTCGTAGATTGGCGAACGTTTCCTCCAAGTTGGAAATTAATGTTTCCTTCTTTTTGGACATCACCGCAATGTCGTCCACATATGCATGTACGTTGTGTCTGATTTGGTTGTGGAGGCAACACTGCATAGTGCGCTGGTAGGTAGCTCCTGCATTCTTGAGCCCAAAGGGCATCGTAATGAAACAAAAGGTTCCGAAAGGGGTTATGAATGAAGTTTTGATTTTATCCAATTCCTTCATCCGGATTTGGTGATAACCAGAATATGCGTCGAGAAAACGTAGGAGTTCCAAGCCTGCCATAGAATCGATAAATTGATCAATTGTAGGCAGAGCGAACGGATCTTTGGGACAAGCCTTGTTCAAAGCAGTATAATCAACACACATCCTTAATTCAGTGGTGTCCTTTTTAGGGACCATTGCAGGGTTGGCTGACTAATCAGTATGGATGACCTCTTCTATGAATTCGGCTAACTCGAGCCAGGCTAGTTTCTTAGCTATTGCCTTACACTTTTCATCGCCAAAACGTCGTAGGGACTATTTGACGGGTTTAGCATTCGGGTGTACATTTAGAGAGTGCTCGACAAGTTCCCTAGGTACTCCGGTCATGTCAGATGGCTGCCATGTGAAGATATCTTGATTTGCTTGGAGGAACTTGACGATCATGCTTTCCTATGCGCTATCTAGGCCTACGCCTATCTGGGTCACCTTGGAGGGGTCATCATCCTTCAGCGGCGTCTTCTTCGTCTCTTCTGATGCCTTGAACTCCGAATTCGGATTTTTCACCTCCTTCTTCGTTGCTGCCATCTTGGACGGATCGATGGTCTTCTTGATCTCCTGGTACTCCTGGGCGTGCAGCACGGCTTCAGCAAAGGCGGTATTTCCATCCTCGCACTCTCGCGCTTTCTTCGAGTCTCCCCTGATGGTGATCACGCTGTTGGGACCTAGAATTTTCATCATATTGTAAATGTAACACGGACGAGCCATGAAAGCCTAGTAATCCAGACGTCCGAATATAGCGTGTTACGTGCTCTTGAATAGGACCACTTCGAAGGAAAGTGCTTCCGTCTGATAGTTCTTTGGAGTTCCAAAGGTAACATCCAAAGTGATTTCACCTAGGGAATTTGCTTGTCTTCCTGGGACAACTCCATGAAAAATCACAGAGCTGTGATTTAGCTGGGTCTCCGAGATCCACATCCGGCATAGCATTTCGACATACAGAATATTGATGCTGCTGCCGCCATCCATGAGAGTTTTGGAGAAACCATAGCCGTCAATAAGTGGATTGATGACTAAGGCGTATTTTCCTTGCCTGTGCAACTTAGGCGGATGATCAGCACGGTCAAAGGTGATTGCCACTTCCGACCAGTCCAAGTATTGAGGGACCGCTGGAACAGTTGCGTTCAGCTCATGCAGAACTGCTTTCTTGACCTTAGCTGGTTGAGATCCGAGGAAGGTGACGTACGTGTCTTTCTTTGTTGGGAAGTTTTTCTTCCCTTCCGGCTTGGGATTTTAAGGATCAGCTTCCTCCATGTCGGAATCTTCCTTGGTCTCTTTATCTTTTTCGGGATTCTTCTTTCCCTTCTTCCGCTTAGCCCCGTAGCCAGCGGTATCGTCTTTCTTGATGTCGTCATTAAAACGACACTCGGTGTTTGTGTGAGACGAGCCCCCATTGGCGTCTAAGTGATGCACACATGGGTTATTGGCAATGTCGGTCCAGGAGTAGGTTTTGCTAGGTTGCTGGTCTCCTCTACCCTGGACTCTTGATGTCCCATGACTGCGTGCATGGCCACCGCCGCACCCTCCTCGTCCTCCAGACTTGAAAGTAGCAGTGACCACTGCCGTTTCCGCGTTGGGTTTTTCTTCCGAGGTGTTCTTGTGCTTCTGAGCTTCCTTCTTTGGTTGTTTTGCCGACTGTGGCACAGCTAGGGCATTCAGTAATCCCTCTGCATTGTCGTCAGCATCTGCATACTTGCTCGCTATTTCTATCATTTCTCCCAGATCAGTGACCTTGTCACACTTCAATCGATGACGTAGTAAACCAATTGGGAGTCTTGCGATGAAGGCTTCAATCGTGGTTTGGTCATTTACTCCTTCACAAGAGTTCTTTGTGTCAATCCATCATCCGAGATAATCTCGGCAAGTTTCTCCGGCTTTCTGGGTGCAACGTTGCAGGTCTCCTACCGTACATGGCCGCCGATATGTGCCTTCGAAATTCCGAAAGAACGTGCTTTGCATGTCATACTAGTTGTGGATGGTGTTCTCCAGGAGTTCATTGAGCCATGATCGCGTCGTCTTCCGCAACATAACTGGGAGATATCAGGTTGCGACCAAGCTATTTCCGCCTTTGGAGATGTAGCAAGCCTGGAAAAAATCCTGGAGCCAAGTATGTGGCCGGGCCACACCGTCTTAGGGTTGAATGTGCCTTGTAATAGAAAATCCTTCCGGGAATCTTGTTGCTCTTATGCATGGTCCGAAGCATTTTGGACCCACATAGATTTCGTCAATCTCGTAGCGCCGTGCCTCTATGTTGGAGTTGATCCGATGTCTCACGTCACTTGGTGACAGAGATCGCCTCCTGATTGATGGCTATGGCTGCGGTGCCTTGGAGCCGGACTTCGGCTTCTGCCACCACCTCCTCCACCACGATGCCCTCCCTGGCCTCCTTGGGAACCGTTGTGGTGGCTACTTGGTGGAGAAGGTGGATTGTTTCTGGCTGATCGCCGGTCTCCGTCCAGAGCGTCATTATTCCGGTTCCGGGGAGGATCTTTATTGCGACGAGCCCCCTGCCGGCTTCTCTCGGCATTGTGTCCGTCGTTCCTTCGTCCGTCACTCCCACCGCGGTGGGGCTCAGCCGGACGGCTTGTATGTCTAGGAGGTGGCATTCTTTGACGGTCCTCCTCCCGGCGTTTCTCTTTGTCTTCTTCCCTGCGATCGTTTGACTCTCGCCAGGGAGGATTTCTCGGATACAGTGCAACAATTGCCTCTTGCTCGGCAGCCGGAGCAACGTTGCACCAGTCACGTGCAGTTCTGTGGTGCTGCCCTGAAGATCTGGTTCTTGAGTGGTTGTCTTCCCGACGGTCGGAACAATGATGTTGTTCTAGAACACGCTGGGCCTTATATCATTCCAGGCCGGATCCGTGTGACATTGGTCGGATTGGGAGACCAGTTTTCCGCTTCCGGACTTCATGACCTTCTGTTGCTCCAAACCCTTGGTGAGTAGCTTAATGCCCAATCGAACCTGTTCTGGGCCTGGATTATTTGCAAGGATATCTCGAGCTGTGGCAGTGTTTTGTACTGGTGTTGGGTACACCAGATCTCCATTACTGTCGAGTCAAGGTATCCCCGAATCTCCTTCAAAGAGAACCTTGTGAACTTCCGGAAATTGATTGTCACGCGTGTGCCTTTTCCGGGTCTTCTGGTGCTGCCGAGAGATGTACTTCTCCGCAGTTTCTATGCGCTTCTTTTCTTCCTTGATGTTGTTGGCTTCATCGTGGAGTACTTGGCGACACGCTTCTAGGGCCCGGGTCCTTTCCTCTAGTTCTTCGACAGTAAGCTCTACAGCTCTAGGGATAGGTGTAGTTAATGCATCATCGATGAGTTTATGCCCACCTACGGTGACCACGTGTCCATCCACCGATTCTTGTTTGGGCTCGTCTGGGATAAGTGCTCCATCTGAGTCTTCCTCATATCCCTCGGCAATCACCTCCTCTGTCGGAAGATCTTTTGCCAGTGTCTTGTTCTTCTTGTTCTTCTTCTTTGCCTTCTTGGCTGCGCCGGTAGCAAAGACGGATTTGGGGACTCTGATTGGTACTTTCGGACATCTGGACCTCGGGATTATCTCCAAGATCCAAGTTATCCTCGGGACATCTTAGTCCATGGCTTCTCCTTCTTCTGTAGCTGTAGAGTTAAACTCCTCGTCGTACTCCGCGGAGAACTTCCGGAAAGCTGCCGACATCATGGAATCATCCAAAGATGCCGGTAAGTCGACGTTTGTCCCAATCGCCTCCAGCACCAAGTCTTCTTTGTTTCCTGCATCAGCAGAGCCAGATCCGGATCCAACATATCCGACAAAGTGCGATGCGTGCCTCCTGAGATAGTTGCGGCTTTCTCAGTCGGCCTCCTCGAAACATCTGATGGCTTCGAGGATTTCATCCACGCTTGCGTCTTTCATTATCATGCGCCCCAATGTATACCTCAGGAAGGGTTTATCTGTTCCGGTAGTATCAGAGCCGAAATCAGAGCTATTTTCTTGCTCCTCCTAGACTTCGACCTCAGCGGGTAGATCGATCTAGGATTTGGCCTCGCTAGGGATATCCACTCCAGATTCGACTTGAACTGCAAGATCTGCTTCACATTCGGCTTTCCCCACTATCTCCGCAACGGGTGCGAGCTGGGTGGGATTAGGGTTTTCTGAGATCCGGAACTCTGCCGACTCCGCGGACAAAGGGGACCCAGAATTTTCTTCTGCCTCTATCATCACCGCCGGGGTGGGTGGGACAGGTTCAGTGAAACTGATGTAAACATTGATCTCGCCAAAAGACATGATGGTGTTAGCAGTCACAACCTCCCTAGCCGGAATCCAGGTCTCGTCAAGACGATGAGAGGGACGTCGCTGGCGTAGAGGATGCGACCGACGATGATGGTCTCGCCGATTCCGATTCTTGTAGATTCCGCTCGGAATGCAGATCCGAAGCTCACTTGCCCCACGGTGGGTGCCAACTATCGTCAGATTGATGACAAGTACGCCATGAGGGGGTCCTCGAGGCGTGTGGAATAGAGGGGTGTGAGACGTACGGTATTCCGAGATGGTGAGCACATAAGTTTACCCAGGTCCGAATCCGCCGGTTTGGACGGATCCTACTCCTGCTAGCAATCCAGTAATACGGCAGAGCTGGAATATGGGTTACAAGGGTTTCGCCTGTGTGAGTTTAGACTGTAGACTATTGTGAGGGTTCCCTAAAGGCTCTCCCTAGGATGGCTTATATAGATATCTAGCCTAGGGTTTACAGGAGAGACCTATCCGACTACGACTAAGAGTCGGTTACAGAGTACATCTTGAACTAAAAGTAACATTATGGGCCTATGTCGGTAAGTCATCTGGGCCTTCCCGTAGCCGGACTGGACTCCGTCTCTTCTCCCTGACTGGGCCGCCCGTGAAGAAAAGCTCTAACCCGAAGTGGGCCACCCTGGTCAGTGAGGATACCCGGAAAGTATATCCCCAACAGAGGCCAGATACTCTGGGCTTCAGGGCCGGAGACTCTGGTCCTTCAGCTGCTGCTTCTTCCGTCTTCTCTTGCAAGCCTCCGTCTTGTGAGCCTTGGTGCTCCGGTCTTCCTCCCTTTCCTCTGTACTTGTCAGTGTGAACCTATCATGATAATGGGATGGAGTATGAAGTAGTATACCGTTCAATAGGGTAGGAAGTGGGCTCACATAGAGGAACAGGTTCACCTTTGGAGTCCATGATGACTTGGCATAAGTTGGAGACCTTAATGTGGTAATGATCATAGGTTAGGCTACATCAGCTCTCCCTTCAAAAAGATTCATCCTCAACTCTTCATGCTCATCACAAAGTAGAAGCGGTCGAGAGACTTTCTTGATCGTGGGGTTCACCATATAGTCGTCCTCGGGAATATTGATTTGACAACACTTCAATGTTCCATAAAGCCTACAAAGCTCACAACACTCAAAGAGTAGTCAATTCATGAAGATTATAGCATGAGTCCTCAAGTATAATGAATTCACCTTAGGATGAAGAGATAGTTCGATGAAGGGCATCCTTAGGTAACTCTCTACGGTTTGTCTTGTCAACTCATGGTCCATAGAGGTTGATGCGTAAGCAATTGTACCTTCAAACAAAAAATACCAAGAAAAATATTTTTGTGCGTGATAGAGAGGCATGCCATTTGTGGCATGTCCATTCTTGTTCACGACACTATTAGAACAATACAAGGAAAACAAATGGGATGCATATGCAAGGTCAAAGTGCATGGAAATTGTTTGAACATCATCCAAATGTGGGAACTCAAAAACTCCATTAAACGTCTTAGTGTGGCACTCAAAGCACTTGACTCAGATATTGATCAACATCTTTGATGCGATAATAGGGGAATTTGGCAAAAACACACGAGGAGGAGTATCCAAAACAACATCATTATCAAGTGTGCAAACCAACCATCGGGAAGAGAAATTCTTCATTATGTTGGATGCCAAACATAAATTATCAAATACAAATATCATGGGGATATGAGTGTCCCAAGCGAAAGAAAAAACAACATGGTTACAAACAAACCATATGAAAGAGAAAGTGGTCCTTATGTTTGTTGCAACATCTATACGAGATACTTGGAAGCTCTCATGACAATACATGCTCATAATGGTATTATGATTGCACACAAAACATCGGGAAGAGAAAATTTTCAACATTTTTGTTGCAACACACAAAATATCAATATCCAATAGCAACAAAACATGATTGTCACAAGGTGAAAGAATACCATGAACATGCTTGCAAGCAAACCATAGGAAAGAGCAATTTTTCAACATGAAAGATGCAAAGCATGAAAAAGGTATTAGAGTTGGGTTCAATCTTGAACTCACTTGGGGGATGATCTCTAGAGCTCTTTTTGTCAACTCATACTCAACCAAGGTTGACATTGTAGTGCATGTACCTACACACATCATACACATGACATATCTCTTCTTGTACACATCACCATTAATGCCAATCAAGTGTAAAATAGATGCATGGTGAGTATGCAAGTGGGGAACATGCTTATCATGGCAATCATCAAAATCTCCAAAATTTTAGAAAGCTATGGGGGCATATCAATAGAAACCATATGAGAATTATTGTTGCAAGAAAAACAAGTAAAAGAGCAATTATCCATATTATTGCTAGAAACGGGAGAAATTGTAAAAGATCCATGACAAAGCATGGTGGGGTACCATTTTTAACATAATTGAAAGCAAAACATTGGAAATAGCAATGGTTCAACAAAGTGCAAGCAATGATATCATCAACGTAATGTTTAGAGCATATCATGTCTATGGCAATACCATGACAATAATGGGATTCCACATGGTCACCCTTATGCATAGCAAAATTAACACATGGGAATACGAGTGGAACATATGTCATGTCAAAAATATCATCTATAGCATGCAAATCATCACAAGTCATCATGTCCACTAGTGTGATCATGGCATCATCAACACCCTTATTTTTACCTTGTCCATACCTCTCATATGAAGTGGGTGTTGTGGTAGTATTGGCCTCCATGTGGATGACTTCTTCATCTTGTATGGGGATGGCAGCATCTTCATCCACCATGTACATCTTATCGATAGGAGGCATCATCATCTCCAAGATTGGTGCTTCTTGATCTATGGAACCTAGCACATTATGAGAAAACACACTAGAGGTAGAGGTTAAGTCATTAGAAATCAAAATGGCCTCACTTGACCTATCAACTACCACTCTCAACTCACTCGGTGTATCACTCATGCCCTTCAAGTGGAAGAACTCAATCTCACGTATGGTGGAATCACTCATCGCACTCTTGCTTTCACTCAAGTGGGCTAGGTGGCTCTGATACTCACTGGGATTGGTACCACATCATCACTCAAGCATATAGGGATATGCTCGGTTCTCTCGACTCCACGCGCCTCCTTTTGTGAAGGGAAAATCCCATGCTTACCATTCTCGACTCTACCACCTTCAAGGTTGGATGCCATAAGATGGTCATCGCTCGCCTCCATGGTCGAAGGGAAAATCCCATGCTCGACCGTCATGTCGCCATCTTGTTGTAGTGGTGGAAGTAGGCTCATGTTATTATCGAGAGTGGTGCTCAGATCGACTTCATCACATATGTGGCCTTGTCTTCCTACATTTTGAAGTGTAGACTCTTGACTTGGCGCTTACTCGACCTCTTCGGTGACCACCTTAGCTTGTGTAGTGGTGCACTCCCAAACTGTATGACCTTGGTGTTGGCACTTTCCACATATGAAGATTGGGCATGCCCATGGGTAGTGACCTTGGTCGTTGAATCATTAAGTTTGGCGAGGATGCTCATGTTCTTGGCGAAGTTGTCGTCCATGCCCTTCTTGAAGTTGTTGAGGGTGCTTTGGAACTTGTCCATTTGATGGTGGACCTTGGATCTCTCGAGGTTGTTGTCGTTCTTGAAGTCGTCCATGCTTGGGGAGTCGTTGTTGATGTAGTACTCCATATCACCCAAGCATGTGGAGCCATTGCCGGTGTAGTGCTCCATCATGACATCCATGCTTGTGGAGGCATATGGATGATGGCTCATCATGGATTCTTCATAGAAATCATCCTCGGTTCCATAATCCTAGACATCATTCACCAGACCAAGTGGTGTATATGGAAGTGGTAGGGGGGTTACGGATGCAACATCAAACCTTACTTTACCTTGGAAGATAGTATCGTGCAAGTGGCCACACTTGAGAGCATTCAAAACCAAGTAAATTGAAGTTCGCACGGAACACCAACGCAAACTAACCAGTAAAAAGCACACACACACACGCAACACTTATGGTGGATAGGTATGGAAAGTGGCATGTCCAAGAACAATCCAAAATCAAGATATTGTAATGGCAAGTAAAGAACCACGATGATCACAAAGCAAAACAAGTCAATCCACAAGATATAGGAATTATGTACAAGGGAACACACACGGTGGGATAAATGGGACTTGTGCGATGGAGAAAGTGAGCTAAGAACCAAAAGATTACCTAGCAAAGACTATAAGCTCGTGTCGCACAAGTGCAAGGAGAGACGCTCATGTGGATCAATGACTCTAGTGGATCAATGTGGTTTAGGAAACAAACACATGCAATGACTCTAGGGACTCCATGTGTCAAACCATAGTCTCATAGACCAAAAACACTTAGTAAAGTAGCTTCCACATTGCATGTTTCACCGGTGTGGCAGAACTTGCATCACAAAATCCCCTGGAGTGTGTTTGGTCATGTGGATGAATGTGGTTTAGGAAAGTACCACATGCAATGTGGTCATGTGGATCCATGTGGTTTAGGAAAAGAACACATGCAGTGACTCTACGGACTCCATGTGTCAAACCATGGTCATAGAGACCAAAAACAATTAGGAAAGTAGCTTCCACATTGCATGTTGCACCAGTTTGGCAGAAGTTACATCATAGAATCCACTCGAGTGTGTGTGGTCATGTGGATCAATGTGGTTTAGAAAAGAACACATGCAATATGGTCATGTGGATCAATGACTCTAGTGGATGAATGTGGTTTTGGAAAAGAACACATGTAATTACTCTAGGTAGTCCATGTGTCAAACCATGGTCATAGACACAAAAACACTTAGGAAAGTAGCTTCCACATTGCACGTTGCACCAGTGGGGCAGAAGTTGCATCACAGAATCCACTAGAGAGTGTGTGGTCATGTGGATCAATGTGGTTTCGGAAAAGAACACATGCAATGTGGTCATGTGGATCAATGTGGTTTAGGAAAATAAGACATGTAATGACTCTAGGGACTCCATGTGTCAAACCATGGTCATAGAGAAAAAAGACACTTAGGAAAGCAGCTTCCCAATTGCATGTTGCCCCAATGTGGCAGAAGTTGCATCACAGAATCCACTGGAGTGTGTGTGGTCATGTGGATCAATGTGGTTTCAGAAAAGAACACATGCAATGTGGTCATGTGGATCAATGTGGTTTAGGAAGAGAACACATGCAATATGACTCTAGGGACTCCATGTGTCAAACCATGGTCATAGAGACCAAAAACAATTAGGAAAGTAGCTTCCACATTGCATGTTGCACCAGTGTGGCCGAAGTTACATCACAGAATCCACTCGTGTGTGTGTGGTCATGTGGATTAATGTGGTTTAGAAAAGAACACATGCAATGTGGTTATGTGGATCAATAACTCTAGTGGATCAATGTGGTTTTGGAAAAGAACACATGTAATGACTCTAGGTACTCCATGTGTCAAACCATGGTCATAGACAAAAAACACTTAGGTAAGCAGCTTCCACATTGCACGTTGCACTAGTGTGGCAGAAGTTGCATCATAGAATCCACTGGAGTGTGTGTGGTCATGTGGTTTCAGAAAATAACACATGCAATGTGGTCATGTGGATCAATGTGGTTTAGCAAAAGAACACATGCAATATGACTCTAGGGACTCCATGTGTCAAACCATGGTCAAAGAGAGAAAAAACACTTAGGAAAGCAGCTTCCACATTGCATGTTGCACTAGTGTGGCAGATGTTGCATCACAGAATTACTTGAGTGTGTGTGGTCATGCGGATCAATTTTGTTTAGGAAAAGAACACACACAATGTGGTCATGTGGAGCAATGATTCTAGTGGATAAATGTGGTTTAGGTAAAGAAGACATGCAATGACTCTAGGGAATCCCTGTGTCAAACCATGGTCATAGAGACCAAAAATGCAGCTTCCACATTGCATGTTGCACTAGTGTGGCAGAAGTTGCATCACTGAATCCACTAGAGTGTGTGTGGTCATGTGGATAAATGTGGCTAGGGAACATAACACATTTAATGTAGTCATGTGGATCAATGTGGTTTAGGAAAAGGACACACTCAATGACTCTAGGGACTCCATGAGTCGAACCATGGTAATAGAGACAAAAGACACTTGGGAAAGCAGGTTCCACATTGCATGTTGCACCAGTGTGGCTGAAGTTGCATCACAGAATCCCTTGGAGTGTGTGTGGTCATGTGGATCAATGTGGTTTAGGAAAAGAACACATCCAATGTGGTCATGTGGATCAATTACTCTAGTGGATCAATGTGGTTTAGAAAAAAACACATGGAATGACTCTAGGGACTCCATGTGTCAAACCATGGTGACAGAGACCAAAAACACTTAGGAAAGGAGCTTCCATATTGCATGTTGCACCAGTGTGGCAGAAATCGCATCAGAGAATCCACTTGAGTGTGCGTGGTCATGTAGATCAATGTGGTTTAGGAAAAGAACACATGCAATGTGGTCATGTGGATCAATGACTCTAGTGGACCAATGTGGTTTAGGAAAAGAAATCATGCAATGACAATAGGGACTCCATGTGTCAAACCAGGGTCACACTGACCAAAAACACTGAGGAAAGCAGATTAAAAATTACATATTGCACTAGTGTGGCAGAAGTAGTATCATAGAATCCACTGGAGTGTGTGTGGTCATGTGGTTTAGGAAAATAACACATGCAATGTGGTCATGTATATCAATGACTCCAGTGGATCAATTTGGTTTAAAAAAGAACACATGCAATGACTCTAGGGACTCCATGTGTCAAACCATGGTAACAGACACAAAAACAGTGTGGCAGAAGTTGCATCATAGAATCCACTGGAGTGTGTGTGGTCATGTTGATCAATGTGGTTTAGGAAAACAACACATGCAATCTGGTCATGTGGATCAATATGGTTTAGGAAAAGAACACATGCAATGACTATAAGGACTCCATGTGTCAAACCATGGTCATAGAGACAAAAAACACTTTGGAAAGTTGCTTCCACATTGCATGTTGCACCAATGTGGCATAAGTTGCATCACAGAATCCACTAGAGTGTGTGTGGTCATGTGGATCAATGTGGTTTTGGAAAAGAACACATGCACTATGGTCATGTGGATCAATGTGGTTTAGGAAAAGAACACATGCAATATGACTCTAGGGACTCCATGTGTCAAACCATGGTCAAAGAGACAAAAACACCTAGGAAAGCAGATTCCACATTGCATGTTGCACCAGCATGGCACAAGTTGCATCATAGAATCACTTGAGTGTGTGTGGTCATGTGGATCAATTTTGTTTAGGAAAAGAACACATGCAATGTGTTCATGTGGATCAATGACTCTAGTGGATCAATATGGTTTAGGTAAAGAACACATGCAATGACTCTAGGGACTCCATGTGTCAAACCATGGTCAAAGAGACCAAAAATACTTAGGAAAACAGCTTCCACATTTCATGTTGCACCAGTGTGGCTGAAGTTGCATTACAGAATCCACTTGAGTGTGTGTGGTCATGTGGATCAATGTGATTTAGGAAAAGAACAAATGCAATGTGGTCATGTGGATCAATGACTATAGTGGATCAATGTGGTTTAGAAAAAGAACACATGTAATGACTCTAGGGACTCCTTGGGTCAAACGAGGGTCACAAAGACCAAAAACACTTGGGAAAGCAGCTTCCGCATTACATGTTGCAACGGTGTGGCAGAAGTTGTATAACAGAATCCACTAGAGTGTGTGTGGTCATGTGGATCAATGTGGTTTAGGAAAAGAACACATCCAATGTGGTAATGTGGATCAATGACTCTAGTGGATCAATGTGGTTTAGGAAAAAACACATGTAATGACTCTAGGGACTCCATGTGCCAAACCATCATCATAGAGACCAAAAACAATTAGGAAAGCAGCTTCCACATTGCATGTTGCACCAGTGTGGCAGAAATTGCATCACAGAATCCACTTGAGTGTGCATGGTCATGTAGATCAATTTGGTTTAGGAAAAGAACACATGCAATGTGGTCATGTGGATCAATATGGTTTAGGAAAAGCACACATGCAATGACTATAGGGACTCCATGTGTCAAACCATGGTCATTGAGACAAAAAACACTTAGGAAAGTAGCTTGCACATTGCAAGTTGCACTAGTCTGGCAGAAGTTGCATCACAGAATCCACTGGAGTGTGTGTGGTCATGTGGATCAATGTGGTTTACGAAAAGAACACATGCAATGTGGTCATGTGGATCAATGTGGTTGAGGAAAATAACACATTCAATATGACTCTAGGGACTCCATGTGTCAAACCATGGTCAAAGAGACAAGAACACTTAGGAAATAAAGTTCCACATTGCATGTTGCACTAGTGTGGCAGACGTTGCATCATAGAATCACGTGTCTATGTGTGGTCATGCGGATAAATTTTGTTTAGGAAAAGAACACATGCAATGTGGTCATGTGGATCAATGACTCTAGTGGATCAATGTGGTTTATGTAAAGAAGACATGCAATGACTCTAGGGACTCCATGTGTCAAACCATGGTCACAAAGACCAAAAACACTTAGGAATGCAGCTTCCACATTGCATGTTGCACCAGTGTGGCAGAAGTTGCGTCACTGAATCCAGTAGAGTGTGTGTGTGGTCATGTGGATCAATGTGGTTTAGGAAAATAACACATGCAATGTGGTTTCGCAAAAGAATAGATTCAATATGAATATAGGGACTCCATGTGCCCAACCATGGTCAAAGAGACAAAAACACTTAGAAAAGCAGCTTCCATATTGCATGTTGCACTAGTGTGGCAGGCATTGCATCATAGAATCACTTGTGTGTGTATGGTCATGCGGATAAATTTTGTTTAGGAAAAGAACAATTGCAATGTGGTCATGTGGATCAATGACTCTAGTGGATCAATGTGTTTTAGGTAAAGAAGACATGCAATGACTCTAGAGACTCCATGTGTCAAACCATGGTCAAAGAGACCAAAAACACTCAGGAAAGCAGCTTCCACATTGCATGTTGCACTAGTGTGGAAGAAGTTGCATCACAGAATTCACTTGAGTGTGTGTGGTCATGTGGATCAATGTGGTTTAGGAAAAAACAAATGCAATGTGGCCATGTGGATCAATGACTCAAGTGGATCAATGTGGTTTAGGAAAAGAGCACATTCAATGACTCTAAGGACTCTATTTATCAAACCAGGGTCACAAAGACCAAAAACACTTAGGAAAGTAGCTTGCGCATTACATGTTGCACCGGTGTGGCAGAAGTTTTATCACAGAATCCACCTGAGTGTGTGTGGTTATGTGGATCAATGTGGTTTAGGAAAAGAACACATTCAATGTGGTCATGTATATCAATGACTCTAGTGGATCAATTTGGTTTAGAAAAATAACACATGCAATGACTCTATGGACTCCATGTGTCAAACCATGGTCATAGAGACAAAAACACTTAGAAAAGCAGCTTCCACATTGCATGTTGCACTGGTGTGGTAGAACTTGCATCACAGAATCTACTGGAGTGTGTGATCATGTGGATCAATGTGTATTAGGAAAAGAACACATGCAATGTGGTCATGTGGATCAATGTGGTTTAGGAAAATACCACGTGCAATGTGGTCATGTTTATCAATACGGTTTAGGAAAAGAACACATGCAATGACTCTAGGGACTCCATGTATCAAACCATGGTTACAGAAACCAAAAACACTAAGGAAAGCAGCTTCCACATTGCATGTTCCACCTGTGTGGTAGAAGTTGTATCACATAATCTACTAGAGTGTGTGTGGTCATGTGGATCAATGTGATTTAGGAAAAGAACACATGCAATGTGGTCATGTGGATGAATGACTCTAGTGGATCAATTTGGTTAAGTAAAAGAACACATGCAATGACTCTAGGGACTGCATGTGTCAAAGCATGGTCACAGACACAAAAACACTTAGGAAAGTAGCTTCCACATTGCATGTTGCACTAGTGTGGCAGAAGTTGCATCACAGAATCCAGTAGAGTGTCTGTGGTCATGTGGATCAATGTGGTTTCGGAAAAGAACACATGCAATGTGGTCATGTGGATCAATGTGGTTTAGGAAAAGAACACATGCAATGACTCTATGGACTCCATGTATCAAACCATGGTCACAAAAACCAAAAACACTTAAGAAAGCAGCTTCCATATTGCATGTTGCACTAGTGTGGTAGAACTTGCATCACAGAATCCACTTGATTCTGTGTGGTCATGTGGATCAATGTGGTTTAGGAAAAGAACACATGCATTGTGGTCATGTGGATCAATGTGGTTTAGGAAAAGAACACATGCAATGTGGTCATGTTTATCAATGTAGTTTCGAAAAAGAACACATGCAATGACTCTACAGATTCCATGTGTCAAACCATGGTCAGAGAGACCAAAAACACGTAGGAAAGCAACTTCCACATTGCATGTTGCACTAGTGTGGCAGAAGTTGTATCACAAAATCCACTGGAGTGTTTGTGGTCATGTGGATCAATGTGGTTTAGGAAAAGAACACATGCAATATGGTCAGGTGGATCAATGTGGTTTAGGAAAAGAACACATGCAATGACTATAGAGACTCCATGTGTCAAATCATGGTCACAGAGACAAAAAACACTTAGGAAAGTAGCTTCCACATTGCATGTTGGACCAGTGTGGCCGAAGTTGCATCACAGAATCCACTGGAGTGTGTGTGGTGATGTGGATCAATATGGTTTAGGAAAATAACACATGCAATGTGGTGATGTGGATCAATGTGGTTTAGGAAAATAACACATTCAATATGACTCTAAGGACTCCATGTGTCAAACCATGGTCAAAGAGACAAGAACACTCAGGAAAGAAGCTTCCACATTGCATGTTGCACCAGTGTGGCAGACGTTGCATCATAGAATCACTTGTGTGTGTGTGTGGTCATATGGATAAATTTTGTTTAGGAAAAGAACACATGCAATGTGGTCATGTGGATCAATGACTACTGGATCAATGTGGTTTAGGTAAAGAAGACATGTAGTGACTCTAGGGACTCCATGTGTCAAACCATGGGTAAAGAGACCAAAAACACTTAGGAAAGCAGCTTCCACATTGCATGTTGCACCAGTGTGGCATAAGTTGCATCATAGAATTCACTTGAGTGTGGGTGGTCATGTGGATCAATGTGGTTTAGGAAAAAAACAAATGTAATGTGGTCATGTGGATCAATGACTCTAGTGGATCAATGTGGTTTAGGAAAAGAGCACATTCAATGACTCTAGGGACTCTATTTGTCAAACCAGGGTCACGGAGACCAAAAACACTTAGGAAAGCAGCTTCCGCATTACATGTTGCACCGATGTGGCAGAAGTTTTATCACGGGATCCACTTGAGTGTGTGTGGTTATGTGGATCAATGTGGTTTAGGAAAAGAACACATGCAATGTGGTCATGTATATCAATGACTCTAGTGGATCAATTTGGTTTAGAAAAACAACACATGTAATGTCTCTAGGGACTCCATGTGTCAAACCATGGTCACAGAGACAAAACACTTAGAAAAGCAGCTTCCACATTGCATGTTGCATTGGTGTGGCAGAACTTGCATCACATAATCCACTGGAGTGTGTGGTCATGTGGATCAATGTGTATTAGGAAAAGAACACTTGCAATGTGGTCATGTGGATCAATGTGGTTTAGGAAAAGAACACATGCAATGACTCTAGGGACTCCATGTATCAAACCATGGTCACAGAAACCAAAAACACAAAAGAAAGCAACTTCCATATTGCATGTTGCACCACTGTGTCAGAAGTTGCATCACAGAATCCACTGGAATGTGTGTGGTCATCTGGATCAATGCGGTTTAGGAAAAGAACACATGCAATGTGGTCATGTGGATCAATGACTCTAGTGGATGAATGTGGTTTAGGAAAAAACACATGAAATTACTCTAGGGATTCCATGTGTAAAACCATGGTCACATAGACCAAAAACACTTAGTAATGTAGCTTCCGCATTGCATGTTTCACTGGTGTGGCAAAACTTGCATCATAGAATCCACTGTAGTGTGTCTAGTCAAGTGGATCAATGTGGTTTAGGAAAAGACCACATGCAATGTGGTCATGTGGATCAATGTGGTTTAGGAAAATACCACGTGCAATGTGGTCATGTTTATCAATACGGTTTAGGAAATGAACACATGCAATGACTCTATGAATTCCATGTGTCAAACCATGGTCATAGAGACCAAAAACACTTCGGAAAGCAGCTTCCACATTGCATGTTCCACCTGTGTGGTAGAAGTTGTGTCACATAATCCACTAGAGTGTGTGTGGTTATGTGGATCAATGTGATTTAGGAAAAGAACACATGCAATATGGTCATGTGGATGAATGACTCCAGTGGATCAATTTGGTTTAGTAAAAGAACACATGCAATGACTCTAGGGACTCCATGTGTCAAACCATGGTCACAGACACAAAAACACTTAGGAAAGTAGCTTCCACATTGCATGTTGCACTAGTGTGGCAGAAGTTGCATCACAGAATCCACTGGAGTGTGTGTGGTCATGTGGATCAATGTGGTTTCGGAAAAGAACACATGCAATGTGGTCATGTGGATCAATGTGGTTTAGGAAAAGAACACATGCAATGACTCTAGGGACTCCATGTGCCAAACCATGGTCATAGAGACCAAAAACACTTCGGAAAGCAGCTTCCACATTGCATGTTGCACTAGTGTGGTAGAACTTGCATCACAGAATCCACTTGAGTCTGTGTGGTGATGTGGATCAATGTGGTTTAGGAAAAGAACATATGCAATGTGGTCATGTGGATCAATGTGGTTTAGGAAAAGATCACATGCAATGTGGTCATGTTTATCAATGTGGTTTCAAAAAATAACACATGCAATGACTCTACGGAGTCCATGTGTCAAACCATGGTCAGAGAAACCAAAAACACTTAGGAAAGCAACTTCCACATTGCATGTTGCACTAGTGTGGCAGAAGTTGTATCACAGACTCCACTGGAGTGTGTGTGGTCATGTGGATCAATGTGGTTTAGGAAAATAACACATGCAATATGGTCATGTGGATCAATGTGGTTTAGGAAAAGAACACATGCAATGACTATATGGACTCCATGTGTCAAACCATGGTTAAAGAGACAAAAAAACACTTAGGAAAGCAACTTCCACATTGGTGGTCATACAGATAAATGTGGTTTAGGAAAAGAACACATGCAATGTGGTCATGTGGATCAATGACTCTAGTGGATCAATGTGGTTTAGGAAAAGAACACATGCAATGACTCTAGGGACTCCATGCGTCAAACCATGGTCAAAGAGACCAAAAACACTTAGGAATGCAGCTTCCACATTGCATGTTGCACCAGTGTGGCAGAAGTTGCATCACTGAATCCACTAGACTGTGTGTGGTCATGTGGATCAATGTGGCTAGGGAAAAAACATGTAATGTAGTCATGTGGATCAATGTGGTTTAGGAAAATAACACATTCGTTAACTCTAGGGACTCCATGTGTCAAACCATGGTCACAGAGACCAAAAACACTTAGGAAAGCAGCTTCCACATTGCATGTTTCACCAGTGTGGCAGAAGTTGCATCACAAAATTCACTTGAGTGTGTGTGGTCATGTGGATCAATGTGGTTTAGGAAAAGAACACATGCAATGTGGTCATGTGGATCAATGACTCTAGTGGATCAATGTGGTTTAGGAAAAGAACACATGCCATGACTCTTGGGACTCCATGTGTCAAATCATGGTCACAAAGACCAGAAACACTTAGAAAAGCAGCTTCCACATTGCATGTTGCACCAGTGTGGTAGAAGTTGCATCACAATATCCACTGGATTGTGCGTGGTCATGTTGATTAATGTCGCACCAGTGTGGCAAAAGTTGCATCACAGAATCCATTGGAATGTGTGTGATCATCTGGATCAATGCGGTTTAGGAAAATAACACATACAATGTGGTCATGTGGATCAATGACTCTAATGGATCAATGTGGTTTAGGAAAAAAACATGCAATGACTCTAGGGACTCCATGTGTAGAACCATGGTCACATAGACAAAAACACTTAGTATAGTAGCTTCCGCATTGCATGTTTCATCCGTGTGGCAGAACTTGCATCACAGAATCCACTGGAGCGTGTGTGGTCATCTAGATCAATGCGGTTTAGGAAAAGAACACATGCAATGTGTTCATGTGGATCAATGACTCTAGTGGATCAATGTGGTTTAGGAAAAAATCACATGAAATTACTGTAGGGATTCCATTTGTAAAACCATGGTCACATAGACCAAAAACACTTAGTAATGTAGCTTCCGCATTGCATGTTTCACTGGTGTGGCAAAATTTGCGTCATAGATTCCACTGGAGTGTGTCTAGTCAAGTGGATCAATGTGGTTTAGGAAAAGACCACATGCAATGTGGTCATGTGGATCAATGTGGTTTAGCAAAATACCACATGCAATGTGGTCATGTTTATCAATGTGGTTTAGGAAAAGAACACATGCAATGACTCTACGAATTCCATGTGTCAAACCATGATCATAGAGACCAAAAACACTTAGGAAAGCAGCTTCCACATTGCATGTTCCTCCTGTGAGGTAGAAGTTGTATCACATAATCCACTAGAGTGTGTGTGGTCATGTGGATCAATGTGATTTAGGAAAAGAACACATGCAATGTGGTCATGTGGATGAATGACTCTAGTGGATCAATTAGGTTTAGTAAAATAACACATGCAATGACTCTAGGGACTCCATGTGTCAAACCATGGTCACAGACACAAAAACACTTAGGAAAGTAGCTTCCACATTTCATGTTGCACTAGTGTGGCAGAAGTTGCATCACAGAATCCACTAGAGTGTGTGTGGTTATGTGGATCAATGTGGTTTCCGAAAACAACACATGCAATGTGGTCATGTGGATCAATGTGGTTTAGGAAAAGAACACATGCAATGACTCTAGGGACTCCATGTGCCAAACCATGGTCACAGACACCAAAAACACTTCGGAAAGAAGCTTCCACATTGCACGTTGCACTAGTGTGGTAGAACTTGCATCACAGAATCCACTTGAGTCTGTGTGGTCATGTGGATCAATGTGGTTTAGGAAAAGAACACATGCAATGTGGTCCTGTGGATCAATGTGGTTTAGGCAAAGACCACATGCAATGTGGTCATGTTTATCTATGTGGTTTCAAAAAGAACACATGCTATGACTCTATGGACTCCATGTATCAAACCATGGTTACAGAAACCAAAAACACTTAGGAAAGCAGCTTCCACATTGTATGTTGCACTACTGTGGTAGAAGTTGTATCACAGAATCCACTGGAGTGTGTGTGGTCATGTGGATCAATGTGGTTTAGGAAAAGAACACATGCAATATGGTCATGTGGATCAATGTGGTTTAGGAAAAGAACACATGCAATGACTATAGAGACTCCATGTGTCAAATCATGGTCACAGAGACAAAAAACACTTAGGAAAGCAGGTTCCACATTGCATGTTGCACCAGTGTGGCAGAAGTTGCATCACAGAATCCATTGGAGTGTGTGTGGTGATGTGGATCAATGTGGTTTAGGAAAATAACACATGCAATGTGGTCATGTGGATCAATGTGGTTTAGGAAAAGAACACATTCAATACGACTCTAAGGACTCCATGTGTCCAACCATTGTCAAAGAGAGAAGAACACTCAAGAAAGAAGCTTCCACATTGCATGTTGCACCAGTGTGGCAGACGGTGCATCATAGAATCACTTGTGTGTGTGTGTGTGTGGTCATACAGATAAATTTTGTTTTGGAAAAGAACACATGCAATGTGTTCATGTGGATCAATGACTATTGGATCAATGTGGTTTAGGAAAAGAACACATGCAATGACTCTACGAATTCCATGTGTCCAACCAGGGTCATAGAGACCAAAAACACTTAGGAAAGCAGCTTCCGCATTACATGTTGCACCGGTGTGGCAGAAGTTTTATCATGGAATCCACTTGAGTGTGTGGTTATGTGGATCAATGTGGTATAGGAAAAGAACAAATGCAATGTGGTCATGTATATCAATGACTCTAGTGGATCAATTTGGTTTAGAAAAATAACACATGCAATGACTCTAGGGACTCCATGTGTCAAACCATGGTCACAGAGACAAAAACACTTAGAAAAGCAGCTTCCACATTGCATATTGCACTGGTGTGGTAGAATTTTCATCACAAAATCCACTGGAGTGTGTGGTCATGTGGATCAATGTGTATTAGGAAAATAACACATGCAATGTGGTCATGTGGATCAATGTGGTTTAGGAAAAGAACACATGCAATGACTCAAGGGACTCCATGTATCAAACCATGGTCACAGAAACCAAAAACTCTTAAGAAAGTAGCTTCCATATTGCATGTTGCACCAGTGTGGCAGAAGTTGCATCACAGAATCCATTGGAATGTGTGTGGTTATCTAGATCAATGCGGTTTAGGAAAAGAACACATGCAATGTGGTCATGTGGATCAATGACTCTAGTGGATCAATGTGATTTAGGAAAAAAACACATGAAATTACTCTAGGGATTCCATGTGTAAAACCATGGTCACATAGACCAAAAACACTTAGTAATGTAGCTTCCGCATTGCATGTTTCACTAGTGTGGCAAAACTTGCATCATAGAATCCACTGGAGTGTGTCTACTCAAGTGGATCAATGTGGTTTAGGAAAAGACCACATGCAATGTGGTCATGTGGATCAATGTGGTTTAGGAAAAGACCACATGCAGTGTGGTCATGTTTATCAATATGGTTTAGGAAAAGAACACATGCAATGACTCTACAAATTCCATGTGTCAAACCATGGTCACAGAGACCAAAGACACTTAGGATAGCAGCTTCCACATTGCATGTTCCACCTATGTGGTAGAAGTTGTATCACATAATCCACTAGAGTGTGTGTGGTCATATGGATAAATGTGATTTAGGAAAAGAACACATGCAATGTGGTCATGTGGATGAATGACTCTAGTGGATCAATTTGGTTTAGTAAAAGAACACATGCAATGACTCTAGGGACTCCATTTGTTAAACCATGGTCACAGACACAAAAGCACTTAGGAAAGTAGCTTCCACATTGCATGTTGCACTAGTGTGCAGAAGTTGCATCACAGAATCCACTGGAGTGTGTGTGGTCATGTGGATCATTGTGGTTTCGGAAAAAAACACATGCAATGTGGTCATGTGGATCAATGTGGTTTAGGTAAAGAACACATGCAATGACTCTAGGGACTCCATGTGCCAAACCATGGTCACAGACACCAAAATCACTTCGGAAAGCAGCTTCCACATTGCATGTTGCACTAGTGTGGTAGAACTTGCATCACAGAATCCACTTGAGTCTGTGTATTGATGTGGATCAATGTGGTTTAGGAAAAGAACAGATGCAATGTGGTCATGTGGATCAATGTGGTTTAGGAAAAGACCACATTCAATGTGGTCATGTTTATCAATGTGGTTTCGAAAAAGAACACATGCAATGACTCTACGGATTCCATGTGTCAAACTATGGTCAGAGAGACTAAAAACACTTAGGAAAGCAACTTCCACATGCCATGTTGCGCTAGTGTGGCAGAAGTTGTATCATCGAGTCCACTGGAGTGTGTGTGGTCATGTGGATCAATGTCGTTTAGGAAAATAAAACATGCAATATGGTCATGTGGATCAATGTGGTTTAGGAAAAGAACACATGCAATGACTATAGGGACTCCATGTGTCAAACCATGGTTAAAGAGACAAAAAAAATACTTAGGAAAGCAGCTTCTACATTGCATGTTGCACCAGTGTGGCAGAAGTTGCATAACAGAATCCACTGGAGTGTGTGTGGTGATGTGGATCAATGTGGTTTAGGAAAATAACACATGCAATGTGGTCAGGTGGATCAATGTGGTTTAGGAAAATAACACATTCAATATGACACTAAGTACTCCATGCGTCAAACCATGGTCAAAGAGACAAGAACACTCAGGAAAGAAGCTTCCACATTGCATGTTGCACCAGTGTGGCAGACGTTGCATCATAGAATCACTTGTGTGTGTGTGTGGTCATACGGATAAATTTTGTTTAGGAAAAGAACACATGCAATGTGGTCATGTGGATCAATGACTACTAGATCAATGTGGTTTAGGTAAAGAAGACATGAAGTGACTCTAGGGAGTCCATGTGTCAAACCATGGTCAAAGAGACCAAAAACACTTAGGAAAGTAGCTTCCACATTCCATGTTGCACTAGTGTGGCATAAGTTGCATCACATAATTCACTTGAGTGTGTGTGGTCATGTGGATCAATGTGGTTTAGGAAAAAAACAAATGCAATGTGGTCATGTGGATCAATGACTCTAGTGGATCAATGTGGTTTAGGAAAATAGCACATTCAATAACTCTAGGGACTCTATTTGTCAAACCAGGGTCACAGAGACTAAAAACACTTAGGAAAGCAGCTTCCACATTGCATGTTACACTAGTGTGGCAGACGTTGCATCACAGAATCCACTAGATTGTGTGTGGTGATGTGGATCAATGTGGTTTAGGAAAATAAGACATGCAATGTGGTCATGTGGATCAATGTGGTTTAGGAAAAGAACACATTCAATATGACTCTAGGGACTCCATATGTCAAACCATGGTCAAAGATACAAGAACACTTAGGAAAGAAGCTTCCACATTGCATGTTGCACCAGTGTGGCAGACGTTGCATCACAGAATCACTTGTGTGTGTGGTCATGTGGATCAATGTGTATTAGGAAAAGAACACATGCAATGTGGTCATGTGGATCAATGTGGTTTAGGAAAAGAACACATGCAATGACTCTAGGGACTCCATGTATCAAACCATGGTCACAGAAACCAAAAACACTTAAGAAAGCAGCTTTCACATTGCATGTTGCACCAATGTGGCATAAGTTGCATCATAGAATCCACTAGAATGTGTCTGGTCATCTGGATCAATGTGGTTTAGGAAAAGAACACATGCAATGTGTTCATGTGGATCAATGACTCTAGTGGATCAATGTGGTTTAGGAAAAAAACACATGAATTACTCTAGGGATTCCATGTGTAAAACCATGGTCACATAGACCAAAAACACTTAGTAATGTAGCTTCCGCATTGCATGTTTCACTGGTGTGGCAAAACTTGCATCATAGAATCCACTGGAGTGTGTCTAGTCAAGTGGATCAATGTGGTTTAGGAAAAGAACACATGCAATGTGGTCATGTGAATCAATGTGGTTTAGGAAAAGACCACATGCAATGTGGTCATGTTTATCAATGTGGCTTAGGAAAAGAACACATGCAATGACTCTACAAATTCCATGTGTCAAACCATGGTCACAGAGACAAAAAACACTTAGGAAAGCAGCTTCCACATTGCATGTTCCACCTATGTGGTAGAAGTTGTATCACATAATCCACTAGAGTGTGTGTGGTCGTATGGATAAATGTGATTTAGGAAAAGAACACATGAATGTGGTCATGTGGATGAATGACTCTAGTGGATCAATTTGGTTTAGTAAAAGAACACATGAAATGACTCTAGGGACTCCATGTGTCAAACCATGGTCAAAGAGACCAAAAACACTTAGGAAAGCAGCTTCCACATTGCATGTTGCACCAGTTGCATCACAGAATCCACTTGAGTGTGTGTGGTCATGTGTATCAATGTGGTTTAGGAAAAAAACAAATGCAATGTGGTCATGTGGATTAATGACTCTAGTGGATCAATGTGGTTTAGGAAAAGAGCACATTCAATGACTCTAGGGACTCTATTTGTCAAACCAGGGTCATAGAGACCAAAAACACTTAGGAAAGCAGCTTCCGCATTACATGTTGCACCGGTGTGGCAGAAGTTTTATCACGGAATCCACTTGAGTGTGTGTGGTTATGAGGATCAATGTGGTATAGGAAAAGAACAAATTCAATGTGGTCATGTATATCAATGACTCTAGTGGATCAATTTGGTTTAGAAAAATAACACATGCAATGACTCTAGGGACTCCATGTGTCAAACCATGGTCACAGAGACAAAAACACTTAGAAAAGCAGCTTCCACATTGCATGTTGCACTGGTGTGGTAGAATTTGCATCACAGAATCCACTGGAGTGTGTGGTCATGTGGATCAATGTGTATTAGGAAAAGAACACATGCAATGTGGTCATGTGGATCAATGTGCTTTAGGAAAAGAACACATGCAATGACTCAAGGGACTCCATGTATCAAACCATGGTCAGAGAAACCAAAAACACTTAAGAAAGTAGCTTCCATATTGCATGTTGCACCAGTGTGGCAGAAGTTGCATCACAGAATCCACTGGAATGTGTGTGGTTATCTAGATCAATGCGGTTTAGGAAAAGAACACATGCAATGTGGTCATGTGGATCAATGACTCTAGTAGATCAATGTGGTTTAGGAAAAAAACACATGAAATTACTCTAGGGATTCCATGTGTAAAACCATGGTCACATAGACCAAAAACACTTAGTAATGTAGCTTCCTCATTGCATGTTTCACTAGTGTGGCAAAACTTGCATCATAGAATCCACTGGAGTGTGTCTACTCAAGTGGATCAATGTGGTTTAGGAAAAGACCACATGCAATGTGGTCATGTGGATCAATGTGGTTTAGGAAAAGACCACGTGTAGTGTGGTCATGTTTATCAATATGGTTTAGGAAAAGAACACATGCAATGACTCTACAAATTCCATGTGTCAAACCATGGTCACGGAGACCAGAAACACTTAGGAAAGCAGCTTCCACATTGCATGTTCCACCTATGTGGTAGAAGTTGTATCACATAATCCACTAGAGTGTGTGTGGTCATATGGATAAATGTGATTTAGGAAAAGAACACATGCAATGTGGTCATGTGGATGAATGACTCTAGTGGATCAATTTGGTTTAGTCAAAGAACACATGCAATGACTCTAGGGACTCCATGTGTCAAACCATGGTCACAGACACAAAAACACTTAGGAAAGTAGCTTCCACATTGCATGTTGCACTAGTGTGGCAGAAGTTGCATCACAGAATCTGCTGGAGTGTGTGTGGTCATGTGGATCAATGTGGTTTCGGAAAAAAACACATGCAATGTGGTCATGTGGATCAATGTGGTTTAGGAAAAGAACACATGCAATGACTCTAGGGACTCCATGTGCCAAACCATGGTCACAGACACCAAAAACACTTCGGAAAGCATCTTCCACATTGCATGTTGCACTAGTGTGGCAGAACTTGCATCACATAATCCACTTGAGTCTGTGTATTGATGTGGATCAATGTGGTTTAGGAAAAGAACAGATGCAATGTGGTCATGTGGATCAATGTGGTTTAGGAAAAGACCACATGCAATGTGGTCATGTTTATCAATGTGGTTTCGAAAAAGAACACATGCAATGACTCTACGGAGTCCATGTGTCAAACCATGGTCAGAGAGACCAAAAACACTTAGGAAAGCAACTTCCACATGGCATGTTGCGTTAGTGTGGCAGAAGTTGTATCACCGAATCCACTGGAGTGTGTGTGGTCATGTGGATCAATGTGGTTTAGGAAAATAAAACAGGCAATATGGTCATGTGGATCAATGTGGTTTAGGAAAAGAACACATGCAATGACTATAGGGACTCCATGTGTCAAACCATGGTTAAAGAGACAAAAAAATACTTAGGAAAGCAGCTTCTACATTGCATGTTGCACCAGTGTGGCAGAAGTTGCATCACAGAATCCACTGGAGTGTGTGTGGTGATGTGGATCAATGTGGTTTAGGAAAATAACACATGCAATGTGGTCATGTGGATCAATGTGGTTTAGGAAAATAACACATTCAATATGACTCTAAGGACTCCATGCGTCAAACCATGGTCAAAGAGACAAGAACACTCAGGAAAGAAGCTTCCACATTGCATGTTGCACCAGTGTGGCAGACGTTGCATCATAGGATCACTTGTGTGTATGTGTGTGGTCATACGGATAAATTTTGTTTAGGAAAAGAACACATGCAATGTGGTCATGTGGATCAATGACTACTAGATCAATCTGGTTTAGGTAAAGAAGACATGAAGTGACTCTAGGGACTCCATGTGTCAAACCATGGTCAAAGAGACCAAAAACACTTAGGAAAGTAGCTTCCACATTCCATGTTGCACTAGTGTGGCATAAGTTGCATCACATAATTCACTTGAGTGTGTGTGGTCATGTGGATCAATGTGGTTTAGGAGAAAAACAAATGAAATGCGGTCATGTGGATCAATGTGGTTTAGGAAAAGAACACATTCAATATGACTCTAGGGACTCCATGTGTCAAACCATGGTCAAAGAGACAAGAACACTTAGGAAATAAAGTTCCACATTGCATGTTGCACTAGTGTGGCAGACGTTGCATCATAGAATCACGTGTCTATGTGTGGTCATGCGGATAAATTTTGATTAGGAAAACAACACAGGCAATGTGGTCATGTGGATCAATGACTACTAGATCAATCTAGTTTAGGTAAAGAAGACATGAAGTGACTCTAGGGACTCCATGTGTGAAACCATGGTCAAAGAGACCAACAACACTTAGGAAAGTAGCTTCCACATTCCATGTTGCACTAGTGTGGCATAAGTTGCATCACATAATTCAATTGACTGTGTGTGGTCATGTGGATCAATGTGGTTTAGGAAAAAAACAAATGCAATGTGGTCATGTGGATCAATGACTCTAGTGGATCAATGTGGTTTACGAAAATAGCACATTCAATAACTCTAGGGACTCTATTTGTCAAACCAGGGTCACAGAGACTAAAAACACTTAGGAAAGCAGCTTCCGCATTACATGTTGCACCGGTGTGGCAGAAGTTTTATCACGGAATCCACTTGAGTGTGTGTGGTTACGAGGATCAATGTGGTTTAGGAAAATAACACATGCAATGTGGTCATGTATATCAATGACTCTAGTGGATTCATTTGGTTTAGAAAAATAACACATGCAATGTCTCTAGGGACTCCATGTGTCAAACCATGGTCACAGAGACAAAAACACTTAGAAAAGCAGCTTCCACATTGCATGTTGCACTGGTGTGGCAGAACTTGCATCACAAAATCCACTGGAGTGTGTGGTCATGTGGATCAATGTGTATTAGTAAAAGAACACATGCAATGTGGTCATGTGGATCAATGTGGTTTAGGAAAAGAACACATGCAATGACTCTATGGACTCCATGTATCAAACCATGGTCACAAAAACCAAAAACACTTAAGAAAGCAGCTTCCATATTTCATGTTGCACTAGTGTGGCAGAAGTTGCATCACATAATCCACTGGAATGTGTGTGGTCATCTAGATCAATGCGGTTTAGGAAAAGAACACATGCAATGTGGTCATGTGGATCAATGACTCTAGTGGATCAATGTGGTTTAGGAAAAAAACACATGAATTACTCTAGGGATTCCATGTGTAAAATCATGGTCACATAGACCAAAAACACTTAGTAATGTAGCTTCCGTATTGCATGTTTCACTGGTGTGGCAAAACTTGCATCAGTGTGTCTAGTCAAGTGGATCAATGTAGTTAAGGAAAAGAACACATGCAATGTGGTCATGTGAATCAATGTGGTTTAGGAAAAGACCACATGCAATGTGGTCATGTTTATCAATGTGGTTTAGGAAAAGAACACATGCAATGACTACAAATTCCATGTGTCAAACCATGGTCACAGAGACCAAAAACACTTAGGAAAGCAGCTTCCACATTGCATGTTCCACCTATGTGGTAGAAGTTGTATCACATAATCCACTAGAGTGTGTGTGGTCATATGGATAAATGTGATTTAGGAAAAGAACACATGCAATGTGGTCATGTGGATGAATGACTCTAGTGGATCAATTTGGTTTAGTAAAAGAACACATGAAATGACTCTAGGGACTCCATGTGTCAAACCATGGTCACAGACACAAAAACACTTAGGAAAGTAGCTTCCACATTGCATGTTGCACTAGTGTGGCAGAGGTTGCATCACAGAATCCACTGGAGTGTGTGTGGTCATGTGGATCAATCTGGTTTCGGAAAAGAACACATGCAATGTGGTCTTGTGGATCAATGTGGTTTAGGAAAAGAACATATGCAATGACTCTAGGGACTCCATGTGCCAAACCATGGTCACAGACACCAAAAACACTTCGGGAAGCAGCTTCCACATTGCATGGTGCACTAGTGTGGTAGAACTGTCATCACATAATCCACTTGAGTCTGTGTGGTGATGTGGATCAATGTGGTTTAGGAAAAGAACAGATGCAATGTGGTCATGTGAATCAATGTGGTTTAGGAAAAGAACACATGCAATGACTATAGGGACTCCATGTGTCAAACCATGGTTACAGAGACAAAAAACACTTAGGAAAGCAGCTTCCACATTGCATGTTTCACCAGTGTGGCAGAACTTGCATCACAGAATTCACTTGAGTGTGTGTGGTCATGTGGATCAATGTGGTTTAGGAAAAGAACACATGCAATGTGGTCATGTGGATCAATGACTCTAGTGGATCAATGTGGTTTAGGAAAAGAACACGTGCAATGACTCTAGGGACTCCATGTGTCAAATCATGGTCACAAAGAGACAAAATAACTTAGAAAAGCAGCTTCCACATTGCATGTTGCACTGGTGTGGCAGAACTTGCATCACAGAATCCACTAGAGTGTGTGGTCATGTGGATCAATGTGTATTAGGAAAAGAACACATGCAATGTGGTCATGTGGATCAATGTAGTTTAGGAAAAGAATACATGCAATGACTCTAGGGACTCCATGTATCAAACCATGGTCACAGAAACCAAAAACACTTAAGAAAGCAGCTTCCATATTGCATGTTGCACCAGTGTGGCAGAAGTTGCATCACAGAATCCACTCGAATGTGTGTAGTCATCTAGATCAATGCGGTTTAGGAAAAGAACACATGCAATGTGGTCATGTGGATCAATGACTCTAGTGGATCAATGTGGTTTAGGAAAAAGACACATGAAATTACTCTAGGGATTCCATGTGTAAAACCATGGTCACATAGACTAAAAACACTTAGTAATGTAGCTTCCGCATTGCATGTTTCACAGGTGTGGCAAAACTTGCATCATAGAATCCACTGGAGTGTGTCTAGTCAAGTGGATCAATGTGGTTTAGGAAAAGACCACATGCAATGTGGTCATGTGGATCAATGTGGTTTAGTAAAAGACCACATGCAATGTGGTCATGTTTAGCAATGTGGTTTAGGAAAAGAACACATGCAATGACTCTACAAATTCCATGTGTCAAACCATGGTCACAGAGACCAAAAACACTTAGGAAAGTAACTTCCACATTGCATGTAGCACCAATGTGGTAGAAATTGTATCACACAATCCACTAGAGTGTGTGTGGTCATATGGATAAATGTGATTTAGGAAAAGAACACATGCAATGTGGTCATGTGGATGAATGACTCTAGTGGATCAATTTGGTTTAGTAAAAGAACACATGCAATGACTCTAGGGACTCCATGTGTCAAACCATGGTCACAGACACAAAAACACTTAGGAAAGAAGCTTCCACATTGCATGTTGCACTTGTGTGGCAGAAGTTGCATCATAGAATCCACTGGAGTGTGTGTGGTCATGTGGATCAATGTGGTTTCGGAGAAGAACACATGCAATGTGGTCATGTGGATCAATGTGGTTTAGGAAAACAACACATGCAATGACTCTAGGGACTCCATGTGCCAAACCATGGTCACAGAGACCAAAAACACTTCGGAAAGTAGCTTCCACATTGCATGTTGCACCAGTGTGGCAAACGTTGCATCACAGAATCACTTGTGTGTGTGTGTGTGGTCATACAGATAAATTTTGTTTAGGAAAAGAACACATGCAATGTGGTCATGTGGATCAATGACTCTAGTGGATCAATGTGGTTAAGGTAAAGAAGACATGCAATGACTCTAGGGACTCCATGTGTCAAACCACGGTCAAAGAGACCAAAAACACTTAGGAATTCAGCTTCCACATTGCATGTTGCACCAGTGTGGCAGAAGTTGCATCACTAAATCCACTAGACTATGTGTGGTCATGTGGATCAATGTGGCTAGGGAAAAAACATGTAATGTAGTCATGTGGATCAATGTGGTTTAGGAAAAGAACACATTCATTGACTCTAGGGACTCCATGTGTGAAACCATGGTCAAAGAGACCAAAAACACTTAGGAAAGCAGCTTCCACATTGCACGTTTCACTAGTGTGGCAGATGTTGCATCACAGAATTCACTTGAGTGTGTGTGGTCATCTGGATCAATGTGGTTTAGGAAAAGAACACATGCAATGTGGTCATGTGGATCAATGACTCTAGTGGATCAATGTGGTTTAGGAAAAAACATGCAATGACTCTAGGGACTCCATGTGTAGAACCATGGTGACATAGACAAAAAACACTTAGTATAGTAGCTTCCGCATTGCATGTTTCATCGGTGTGGCAGAACTTGCATCACAGAATCCACTTGAATGTGTGTGGTCATCTGGATATGTGCGGTTTAGGAAAAGAACACATGCAATGTGTTCATTTGGATCAATGACTCTAGTGGATCAATGTGGTTTAGGAAAAAATCACATGAAATTACTCTAGGGATTCAATGTGTAAAACCATGGTCACATAGACCAAAAACACTTAGTAATGTAGCTTCCGCATTGCATGTTTCACTGGTGTGTGGCAAAACTTGCATCATAGAATCCACTGGAGTGTGTCTAGTCAAGTGGATCAATGTGGTTAAGGAAAAGACCACATGCAATGCGGTCATGTGGATCAATGTAGTTTAGGAAAACACCACATGCAATGTGGTCATGTTTATCAATGTGGTTTAGGAAAAGAACACATGCAATAACTCTACGAATTCCATGTGTCAAACCATGGTCACAAAGACCAAAAACACTTAGGAAAGCAGCTTCCACATTGCATGTTCCTTCTGTGTGGTAGAAGTTGTATCACATAATCCACTAGAGTGTGTGTGGTCATGTGGATCAATGTGATTAAGGAAAAGAACACATGCAATGTGGTCATGTGGATGAATGACTCTAGTGGATCAATTTGGTTTACTAAAAGAACACATGCAATGACTCTAGGGACTCCATGTGTCAAACAACGGTCACAGACACAAAAACACTTAGGAAAGTAGCTTCCACATTGCATGTTGCACTAGTGTGGCAGAAGTTGCATCATAGAATCCACTAGAGTGTGTGTGGTCATGTGGATCAATGTGGTTTCGGAAAAGAACACATCCAATGTGGTCATGTGGATCAATGTGGTTTAGGAAAAGAACACATGCAATGACTCTAGGGACTCCATGTGCCAAACCATGGTCCTAGAGACCAAAAACACTTCGGAAAGCAGCTTCCACATTGCATGTTGCACTAGTGTGGTAGAACTTGCATCACAGAATCCACTTGAGTCTGTGTGGTGATGTGGATCAATGTGGTTTAGGAAAAGAACACATGCAATGTGGTCATGTGGATCAATGTGGTTTAGGAAAATACCACATGCAATGTGGTCATGTTTATCAATGTGGTTTTGAAAAAGAACACATGCAATGACTCTACGGAGTCCATGTGTCAAACCATGGTCAGAGAGACCAACAACACTTAGGAAAGTAGCTTCCACATTGCATGTTGCACCAGTGTGGCAAACGTTGCATCACAGAATCACTTGTGTGTGTGTGTGTGGTCATACAGATAAATTTTGTTTAGGAAAAGAACACATGCAATGTGGTCATGTGGATCAATGACTCTAGTGGATCAATGTGGTTAAGGTAAAGAAGACATGCAATGACTCTAGGGACTCCATGTGTCAAACCACGGTCAAAGAGACCAAAAACACTTAGGAATTCAGCTTCCACATTGCATGTTGCACCAGTGTGGCAGAAGTTGCATCACTAAATCCACTAGACTATGTGTGGTCATGTGGATCAATGTGGCTAGGGAAAAAACATGTAATGTAGTCATGTGGATCAATGTGGTTTAGGAAAAGAACACATTCATTGACTCTAGGGACTCCATGTGTGAAACCATGGTCAAAGAGACCAAAAACACTTAGGAAAGCAGCTTCCACATTGCACGTTTCACTAGTGTGGCAGATGTTGCATCACAGAATTCACTTGAGTGTGTGTGGTCATCTGGATCAATGTGGTTTAGGAAAAGAACACATGCAATGTGGTCATGTGGATCAATGACTCTAGTGGATCAATGTGGTTTAGGAAAAAACATGCAATGACTCTAGGGACTCCATGTGTAGAACCATGGTGACATAGACAAAAAACACTTAGTATAGTAGCTTCCGCATTGCATGTTTCATCGGTGTGGCAGAACTTGCATCACAGAATCCACTTGAATGTGTGTGGTCATCTGGATATGTGCGGTTTAGGAAAAGAACACATGCAATGTGTTCATTTGGATCAATGACTCTAGTGGATCAATGTGGTTTAGGAAAAAATCACATGAAATTACTCTAGGGATTCAATGTGTAAAACCATGGTCACATAGACCAAAAACACTTAGTAATGTAGCTTCCGCATTGCATGTTTCACTGGTGTGTGGCAAAACTTGCATCATAGAATCCACTGGAGTGTGTCTAGTCAAGTGGATCAATGTGGTTAAGGAAAAAACCACATGCAATGCGGTCATGTGGATCAATGTAGTTTAGGAAAACACCACATGCAATGTGGTCATGTTTATCAATGTGGTTTAGGAAAAGAACACATGCAATAACTCTACGAATTCCATGTGTCAAACCATGGTCACAAAGACCAAAAACACTTAGGAAAGCAGCTTCCACATTGCATGTTCCTTCTGTGTGGTAGAAGTTGTATCACATAATCCACTAGAGTGTGTGTGGTCATGTGGATCAATGTGATTAAGGAAAAGAACACATGCAATGTGGTCATGTGGATGAATGACTCTAGTGGATCAATTTGGTTTACTAAAAGAACACATGCAATGACTCTAGGGACTCCATGTGTCAAACAACGGTCACAGACACAAAAACACTTAGGAAAGTAGCTTCCACATTGCATGTTGCACTAGTGTGGCAGAAGTTGCATCATAGAATCCACTAGAGTGTGTGTGGTCATGTGGATCAATGTGGTTTCGGAAAAGAACACATCCAATGTGGTCATGTGGATCAATGTGGTTTAGGAAAAGAACACATGCAATGACTCTAGGGACTCCATGTGCCAAACCATGGTCCTAGAGACCAAAAACACTTCGGAAAGCAGCTTCCACATTGCATGTTGCACTAGTGTGGTAGAACTTGCATCACAGAATCCACTTGAGTCTGTGTGGTGATGTGGATCAATGTGGTTTAGGAAAAGAACACATGCAATGTGGTCATGTGGATCAATGTGGTTTAGGAAAATACCACATGCAATGTGGTCATGTTTATCAATGTGGTTTTGAAAAAGAACACATGCAATGACTCTACGGAGTCCATGTGTCAAACCATGGTCAGAGAGACCAACAACACTTAGGAAAGTAGCTTCCACATTGCATGTTGCACCAGTGTGGCAAACGTTGCATCACAGAATCACTTGTGTGTGTGTGTGTGGTCATACAGATAAATTTTGTTTAGGAAAAGAACACATGCAATGTGGTCATGTGGATCAATGACTCTAGTGGATCAATGTGGTTAAGGTAAAGAAGACATGCAATGACTCTAGGGACTCCATGTGTCAAACCACGGTCAAAGAGACCAAAAACACTTAGGAATTCAGCTTCCACATTGCATGTTGCACCAGTGTGGCAGAAGTTGCATCACTAAATCCACTAGACTATGTGTGGTCATGTGGATCAATGTGGCTAGGGAAAAAACATGTAATGTAGTCATGTGGATCAATGTGGTTTAGGAAAAGAACACATTCATTGACTCTAGGGACTCCATGTGTGAAACCATGGTCAAAGAGACCAAAAACACTTAGGAAAGCAGCTTCCACATTGCACGTTTCACTAGTGTGGCAGATGTTGCATCACAGAATTCACTTGAGTGTGTGTGGTCATCTGGATCAATGTGGTTTAGGAAAAGAACACATGCAATGTGGTCATGTGGATCAATGACTCTAGTGGATCAATGTGGTTTAGGAAAAAACATGCAATGACTCTAGGGACTCCATGTGTAGAACCATGGTGACATAGACAAAAAACACTTAGTATAGTAGCTTCCATTGCATGTTTCATCGGTGTGGCAGAACTTGCATCACAGAATCCACTTGAATGTGTGTGGTCATCTGGATATGTGCGGTTTAGGAAAAGAACACATGCAATGTGTTCATTTGGATCAATGACTCTAGTGGATCAATGTGGTTTAGGAAAAAATCACATGAAATTACTCTAGGGATTCAATGTGTAAAACCATGGTCACATAGACCAAAAACACTTAGTAATGTAGCTTCCGCATTGCATGTTTCACTGGTGTGTGGCAAAACTTGCATCATAGTCTGCACTTGAGTGTGTCTAGTCAAGTGGATCAATGTGGTTAAGGAAAAGACCACATGCAATGCGGTCATGTGGATCAATGTAGTTTAGGAAAACACCACATGCAATGTGGTCATGTTTATCAATGTGGTTTAGGAAAAGAACACATGCAATAACTCTACGAATTCCATGTGTCAAACCATGGTCACAAAGACCAAAAACACTTAGGAAAGCAGCTTCCACATTGCATGTTCCTTCTGTGTGGTAGAAGTTGTATCACATAATCCACTAGAGTGTGTGTGGTCATGTGGATCAATGTGATTAAGGAAAAGAACACATGCAATGTGGTCATGTGGATGAATGACTCTAGTGGATCAATTTGGTTTACTAAAAGAACACATGCAATGACTCTAGGGACTCCATGTGTCAAACAACGGTCACAGACACAAAAACACTTAGGAAAGTAGCTTCCACATTGCATGTTGCACTAGTGTGGCAGAAGTTGCATCATAGAATCCACTAGAGTGTGTGTGGTCATGTGGATCAATGTGGTTTCGGAAAAGAACACATCCAATGTGGTCATGTGGATCAATGTGGTTTAGGAAAAGAACACATGCAATGACTCTAGGGACTCCATGTGCCAAACCATGGTCCTAGAGACCAAAAACACTTCGGAAAGCAGCTTCCACATTGCATGTTGCACTAGTGTGGTAGAACTTGCATCACAGAATCCACTTGAGTCTGTGTGGTGATGTGGATCAATGTGGTTTAGGAAAAGAACACATGCAATGTGGTCATGTGGATCAATGTGGTTTAGGAAAATACCACATGCAATGTGGTCATGTTTATCAATGTGGTTTTGAAAAAGAACACATGCAATGACTCTACGGAGTCCATGTGTCAAACCATGGTCAGAGAGACCAACAACACTTAGGAAAGTAGCTTCCACATTGCATGTTGGACTAGTGTGGCAGAAGTTGTATCACAGAATCCACTGGAGTGTGTGTGGTCATGTGGATCAATGTGGTTTAGGAAAATAACACATGCAATATGGTCATGTGGATCAATGTGGTTTAGGAAAAGAACACATGTAATGACTATAGGGACTCCATGTGTCAAACCATGGTTACAGAGAAAAAAAACACTTAGGAAAGCAGCTTCCACATTGCATGTTGCACTAGTGGGGCAGACGTTGCATCACAGAATCCACTAGATTGTGTGTGGTGATGTGGATCAATGTGGTTTAGGAAAATAAGACATGCAATGTTGTCATGTGGATCAATGTGGTTTAGGAAAAGAACACATTCAATATGACTCTAGGGACTCCATATGTCAAACCATGGTCAAAGAGACAAGAACACTTAGGAAAGAAGCTTCCACATTGCATGTTGCACTGGTGTGGCAGAACTTGCATCACAGAATCCACTAGAGTGTGTGGTCATGTGGATCAATGTGTATTAGGAAAAGAACACATGCAATGTGGTCATGTGGATCAATGTGGTTTAGGAAAAGAACACATGCAATGACTCTAGGGACTCCATGTATCAAACCATGGTCACAGAAACCAAAAACACTTAAGAAAGCAGCTTTCACATTGCATGTTGCACCAGTGTGGCATAAGTTGCATCACAGAATCCACTAGAATGTGTCTGGTCATCTGGATCAATGTGGTTTAGGAAAAGAACACATGCGATGTGGTCATGTGGATCAATGACTCCAGTGGATCAATGTGGTTTAGGAAAAAAACACATGAAATTACTCTAGGGATTCCATGTGTAAAACCATGGTCACATAGACCAAAAACACTTAGTAATGTAGCTTCCGCATTGCATTTTTCACTGCTGTGGAAAAACTTGCATCATAGAATCCACTGGAGTGTGGTTAGTCATTCGATCAATGTGGTTTAGGAAAAGACCACGTGCAATGTGGTCATGTGGATCAATGTGGTTTAGGAAAAGACCACATGCAATGTGGTCATGTTTATCAATGTGGTTTAGGAAAAGAACACATGCAATAACTCTACGAATTCCATGTGTCAAACCATGGTCACGGAGACAAAAACACTTAGAAAAGGAACTTCCACATTGCATGTTCCACCTGTGTGGTAGAAGTTTTATCATATAATCCACTAGAGTGTGTATGGTCATGTGGATCAATGTGATTTAGGAAAAGAACACATGCAATGTGGTCATGTGGATGAATGACTCAAGTGGATCAATTTGGTTTAGTAAAAGAACACATCCAATGACTCTAGGGACTCCATGTGTCAAACCATGGTCATAGACACAAAAACACTTAGGAAAGTAGCTTCCACATTGCATGTTGCACTAGTGTGGCAGAAGTTGCATCACAGAATCCACTAGAGTGTGTGTGGTCATGTGGATCAATGTGGTTTCGGAAAAGAACACATGCAATGTGGTCATGTGGATCAATGTGGTTTAGGAAAAGAACACATGACTCCATGTGCCAAACTATGGTCACACGGACCAAAAACACTTCGGAAAGAAGCTTCCACATTGCATGTTGCACTAGTCTGGTAGAACTTGCATCACAGAATCTACTTGAGTCTGTGTGGTGATGTGGATCAATGTGGTTTAGGAAAAGAACACATGCAATGTGGTCATGTAGATCAATTTGGTTTAGGAAAAGACCACATGCAATGTGGTCATGTTTATCAATGTGGTTTCGAAAAAGAACACATGCAATGACTCTACGGAGTCCATGTGTCAAACCATGGTCAAAGAGACCAAAAACACTTAGGAAAGCAACTTCCACATTGCATGTTGCACTAGTGTGGCAGAAGTTGTATCACATAATGCACTGGAATGTGTGTGGTCATGTGGATCAATGTGGTTTAGGAAAATAGCACATGCAATATGGTCATGTGGATCAATGTGGTTTAGGAAAAGAACACATGCAATGACTATAGGGACTCCATGTGTCAAACCATGGTTACAGAGACAAAAAACACTTAGGAAAGCAGCTTCCACATTGCATGTTGCACCAGTGTGGCAAAAGTTGCATCATAGAATCCACTAGAGTGTGTGTGGTGATGTGGATCAATGTGGTTTAGGAAAATAGCACATGCAATGTGGTCATGTGGATCAATGTGGTTAGGAAAAGAACACATTCAATATGACTCTAGGGACTCCATCTATCAAACCATGGTCAAAGAGACAAGAACACTTAGGAAAGAAGCTTCCACATTGCATGTTGCACCACTATGGCAGACGTTGCATCACAGAATCACTTGTGTGTGTGTGTGGTCATACGGATAAATTTTGTTTAGGAAAAGAACACATGCAATGTGGTCATGTGGATCAATGACTCTAGTGGATCAATGTGGTTTAGGTAAAGAAGACATGCAATGACTCTAGGGACTCCATGTGTCAAAGAATGGTCAAAGAGACCAAAAACACTTAGGAATGCAGCTTGCACATTGCATGTTGCACCAGTGTGGCAGAAGTTGCATCACTGAATCCACTAGACTGTGTGTGGTCATGTGGATCAGTGTGGCTAGGAAAAACATGTAATGTAGTCATGTGGATCAATGTGATTTAGAAAAAGAACAAATTCATTGACTCTAGGGACTCCATGTGTCAAACCATGGTCACAGAGAGACCACAAATACTTAGGAAAGCAGCTTCCAAATTGCATATTTCACCAGTGTGGCAGAAGTTGCATCACATAATTCACTTGAGTGTGTGTGGTCATGTGGATCAGTGTGGTTTAGGAAAATAAAACATGCAATGTGGTCATGTGGATCAATGAGGTTTAGGAAAAGAACACATGCAATGACTCTAGGGACTCCATGGGTCCAATCATGGTCACAAAGACCAAAAAACACTTTGAAAAGTAGCTTCCACATTGCATGTTGCACCAGTGTGGTAGAAGTTGCATCACAATATCCACTGGAGTGTGTGTGGCCATGTGGATTAATGTTGCACCAGTGTGGTAGAAGTTGCATGACAGAATCCATTAGAATGTGTGTGGTCATCTGGATCAATGCAGTTTAGGAAAATAACACATGCAATGTGGTCATGTGGATCAATGACTCTAGTGGATCAATGTGGTTTAGGAATAAAACATGCAATGACTTTAGGGACTCCATGTGTACAACCATGGTCACATAGACAAAAAACACTTAGTATAGTAGCTTCCGCATTGCATGTTTCATCAGTGTGGCAGAACTTCCATCACAGAATCCACTGGAATGTGTGTGGTCATCTAGATCAATGCGGTTTAGGAAAAGAACACATGCAATGTGTTCATGTGGATCAATGACTCTAGTGGATCAATGTTGGTTTAGTAAAAGAGCACATGCAATGACTCTAGGGTCTCCATTTGTCAAACCAAGGTCACAGAGACCAAAAACACTTATGAAAGCAGCTTTCGCATTACATGTTGCACAGGTGTGGCAGAAGTTTTATCACAGAATCCACTTGAGTGTGTGTGGTCATGTGGATCAATGTGGTTTAGGAAAAGAACAAATGCAATGTGGTCATGTATATCAATGACTCTAGTGGATCAATTTGGTTTAAAAAATAACACATGCAATGACTCTAGGGACTCCATGTGTCAAACCATGGTCACATAGACAAAAACACTTAGAAAAGCAGCTTCCACATTGCATGTTGCACTGGTGTGGCAGAACTTGCATCACAGAATCCACTAGAGTGTGTGGTCATGTGGATCAATGTGGTTTAGGAAAAGAACACATGCAATGTGGTCATGTGGATCAATGTGGTTTAGGAAAAGAACACATGCAATGACTCTAGGGACTCCATGTATCAAACCATGGTCACAGAAACAAAAAACACTTAAGAAAGCACCTTCCACATTGCATATTGCACTAGTGTGGAAGAAGTTGCATCATAGAATCCATTGGAATGTGTGTGGTCATCTGGATCAATGCGGTTTAGGAAAATAACACATGCAATGTGGTCATGTGGATCAATGACTCTAGTGGATCAATGTGGTTTAGGAAAAAACACATGCAATGTGGTCATGTGGATGAATGTGGTTTAGGAAAATAACACATGCAATGACTATAGAGACTCCATGTGTCAAACCATGGTCACAGAGACAAAAAAAAAACACTTAGGAAAGCAGCTTCCACATTGCATGTTGCACCAGTGTGGCAGTAGTTGCATCACAGAATCCACTGGAGTGTGTGTGGTTTTGTGGATCAATGTGGTTTAGGAAAATAACACATGCAATGTGGTCATGTGGATCAATGTGGTTTAGGAAAAGAACACATGCAATGACTATAGAGACTCCATGTGTCAAATCATGGTCACAAAGACTAAAAACACTTAGAAAAGCAGCTTCCACATTGCATGTTGCACCAGTGTGGTAGAAGCTGCATCACAATGACTCTAATGGATCAATGTAGTTCAGGAAAAAAACATGCAATGACTCTAGGGACTCCATGTGTAGAACCATGTTCACATAGACAAAAAACACTTAGTATAGTAGCTTCCGCATTGCATGTTTCATTGATGTGGCAGAACTTGCATCACAGAATCCACTGGAGTGTGTCTGGTCAAGTGGATCAATGTGGTTTAGAAAAAGACCACACACAATGTGGTCATGTGGATCAATGTGGTTTACGAAAATACCACAAGCAATGACTCTAGGGACTCCACGTGTCAAACCGTGGTCACAGAGACCAAAAACACTTATGAAAGCAGCTTTCGCATTACATGTTGCACATGTGTGGCAGAAGTTTTATCACAGAATCCACTTGAGTGTGTGTGGTGATGTGGATCAATGTGGTTTAGGAAAAGAACACATGCAATGTGGTCATGTATATCAATGACTCTAGTAGATCAATTTGGTTTAGAAAAATAACACATGCAATGACTCTAGGGACTCCATGTGTCAAACCATGGTCACATAGACAAAAACACTTAGAAAAATAGCTTCCACATTGCATGTTGCACTGGTGTGGTAGAAATTGCATCACAGAATCCACTGGAGTGTGTGGTCATGTGGATCAATGCGGTTTAGGAAAAGAACACATGCAATGACTCTAGGGACTCCATGTATCAAACCATGGTCACAGAAACAAAAAACACTTAAGAAAGCATCTTCCACATTGCATGTTGCACCAGTGTGGTAGAAGTTGCATCACAGAATCCATTGGAATGTGTGTGGTCATCTGGATCAATGCGGTTTAGGAAAATTACACATGCAATGTGGTCATTTGGATCAATGACTAGTGGATCAATGTGGTTTAGGAAAAATCACATGGAATGTGGCCATGTGGATCAATGTGGTTAAGGAAAAGAACACATGCAATGTGGTCATGTGGATCAATGTGGTTTAGAAAAAGAACACATGCAATGACTCTAGGGACTCCATGTGTCAAACCATGGTCACAGAGACAAAAACACTTAGAAAATCAGCTTCCACATTGCATGTTTCACCAATGTGGCAGAAGTTGCATCCCAGAATTCACTTGAGTGTGTGTGGTCATGTGGATCAATGTGGTTTAGGAAAAGAACAGATGCAATGTGGTCGTGTGGATCAATGAATCTAGTGGATCAATCTGGTTTAGGAAAATATCACATGCAATGACTCTAGGGACTCCATGTGTTAAATCATGGTCACAAAGACCAAAAACACTTAGGAAAGCACCTTCCGCATTACATGTTGCACCACTATGGCAGAAGTTGTATCACAGAATCCACTCGACTATGTGTGGTCATGTGGATCAATGTGGTTTAGGAAAAGAACACATGCAATGTGGTCATGTGGATCAATGTGGTTTACGAAAACACCATATGCAATGTGGTCATGTTTATCAATGTGGTTTTGGAAAAGAAACATGCAATGTGTCTATGGACTCCATGTGTCAAACCATGGTCACAGAGACCAAAAAACTTACGAATGCAACTTCCACATTGCATGTTTCACTAGTGTGGCAGAAGTTGAATCACATAATCCACTAGAGTGTGTGTGGTCATGTGGATCAATGTGGTTTAGGAAAAGAACACATGTAATGTGGTCATGTGGATCAATGACTCTAGTGGATCAATGTGGTTTAGTAAAAGAACACATGCAATGACTCTAGGGACTCCATGTGTCAAACCATAGTCACATACACAAAAACACTTAGGAAAGTAGCTTCCACATTGCACGTTGTACCAGTGTGGCAGAAGTTGCATAACATAATCCACTAGAGTGTGTGTGGTCATGTGGATCAGTGTGCTTTCGGAAAAGAACACATGCAATGTGGTCATGTGGATCAATATGGTTTCAGAAAAGAACACATGTAACATGGTCATGTGGATCAATGTGGTTTAGGAAGAAAACACATGCAATATGACTCTGGGGACTCGATGTGTCAAACCATGGTCAAAGAGAAAAAAACACTTGAGTGTGTGTGGTCATGTGGATCAATTTTGTTTAGGAAAAGAACACATGAAATATGGTCATGTGGATCAATGACTCTAGTGGATCAATGTGGTTTAGGTAAAGAAGACATGCAATGACTCTAGGGACTCCATGACTCACACCATGGTCAGAGAGACCAAACACACTTAGGAAAGCAGCTTCCACATTGCATGTTGCACTAGTGTGGCAGAAGTTGCATCACACAATCCACTTGAGTGTGTGTGGTCATGTGGATCAATGTGGTTTAGTAAAAGAACATATTCAATGACTCTATGGACTCCATGTGTCAAACCATGGTCACAAAGACCAAAAACACTTAGGAAAGCAGCTTCCACATTGCATGTTGCACTAGTGTGGAAGAAGTTGCATCATAGAATCCACATGAGTGTGTGTGGTCAGGTGGATCAATGTGGTTTAGGAAAAGAACACATGCAATGTCGTCATGTGGATCAATGACTCTAGTGGATCAATGTGGTTTAGGAAAAAACACATGCAATGACTCTAGGGACTCCATGTGTCAAACCATGGTCACATAGACCAAAAACACTTAGGAAAGCATCTTACACATTACATGTTGCACTAGTGTGGCCGAAGTTGTATCACATAATCCACTCGAGTGTGTGTGGTCATGTGGATTAATGTGGTTTAGGAAAAGAACACATGCAATGTGGTCATGTGGATCAATGTGGTTTAGGAAAATAACACATGCAATGACCTAGGGACTCCATGTATCAAACCCTGGTCATAGAAATAAAAAACACTTAAGAAAGCAACTTCCACATTGTATGTTGCACCAGTGTGGCAGAAGTTGCATCACAGAATCCACTGGAATGTGTGTGGTCATCTATATCAATGCGGTTTAGGAAAAGAACACATGCAATGTGGTCATATGGATCAATGACTCTAGTGGATCAATGTGGTTTAGGAAAAAAGCACATGCAATGACTCTAGGGACTCCACGTGTAAAACCATGGTCACATAGACCAAAAACACTTAGTAAAGTAGCTTCCGCATTGCATGTTTCACCGATGTGAAAGAACTTGCACCATAGTATCCACTGGAGTGTGTCTGGTCAAGTGGATTAATGTGGTTTAGGAAAAGACCACAGGCAATGTGGTCATGTGGATTAATGTGGTTTAGGAAAATACCACATGCAATGTGGTCATGTTTATCAATGTGGTTGAGGAAAAGAACACATGCAATATGACTCTAGGGACTCCATGTGTCAAACCATGGTCAAGAGACAAAAAACACTTAGGAAAGCAGCTTCCACATTGCATGTTGCACCAGTGTGGCAGCAGTTGCATCACAGAATCCACTAGAGTGTTTGTGGTCATGTGGATCAATGTGATCTAGGAAATGAACACATGAGTTGTGGTCATGTGGATCAATGACTCTAGTGGATCAATGTGGTTTAGTAAAAAACACATGCAATGAATCTAGGGACTCGATGTCTCAAACCATGGTCACAAAGACAAAAACACTTAGGAAAGTAGCTTCCACATTGCACATTGCGACAATGTGGTAGAAGTTGCATCACAGACTCCACTAGAGTGTGTGTGGTCATGTGGATCAATGTAGTTTCAAAAAACAACACATGCAATGTGGTCATGTGGATCAATGTGGTTTAGGAAACACTATAAGAAAAATTGGCTTTTACAACGGACAATTTTCGTGGTTAAAGGCCCGTTTTTCGTGGCCAAAGAGTCTTGCACGAAGGATGGCCTTCGTGGTAAAAGCCCCGTCACGAATGAATTAACCATGGGTTTTTTTCGCCTGTGGCGGATCGCACCCTTCAGCCATGAAAACTTGTTCTGTCGTAGATCTGTTCGCCAGCCACACTAATGGCTGACGTCATGCAAACTGCCATGTGGCAGCTGCCGTTAGCGGCTGGTTACTATCGTTAACAGTCATAGAAACCGTGGCAGAAGCTAGGCCCAGCCAAGGCCTACTAAATACTACCTGGGCCGGCCCATCAGGGGAGCCCAACAAGAAGATGGCCTGTTATTGGTTTGTCCTGCACTATTTGAAATAGGCCCAGAGATATAGCCCGTGAACTTTTAGGCCTGATTCTGTTTCAGCCTACAGAAGGCCCATGTTGGTCCAACACTGTGCTGCCACTTGAGGCCTGCACAAATCCGGCCCGCCACTGTTCAGGCCTATTACCAATTCAGCCTTTTACTGTTCAGTCCTGTTACTATTCCATCCTTTTAGGAATTTTGATACGTTACTGTTTAGGCCCTTTAGTGTTTGGGCTTTTGCCTATTCTGGCCAGCACTATTTGGCCTGCTACTATACTTGCCTGCCATCGTACTAGCCTTTTGCTGTTGATACCTTTTATGGTTTCGGCCTTTTCACTGTTCTGGCCTTTTACTATTCTGGCCTTTTATGGTTCTGGCCTTTTACTATTTTGGCCTTTTACTGCTACGGCCTTTTACTGTTCTAGCCTTTTACTGTTCTAGCCTTTTACTGTTCTGGCCTTTTACTGCTCTGGCCTTTTACTGCTCTGGCCTTTTACTGTTCTGGCCTTTTACTGTCCTGGTCGTTTTGGCCGTCCATTCACATGTTGTTTCAATGTTCGGCATGCTACTGCTCCGGCTTGATACTCTTTCGGACTTTTTTGCTAGCGCCTACTTTTCATAGAACAGATGAATATCAAGACATCAATTAATAAACACAAAAAAATTAAAATTACTTATTACACAACAATAAAAGTTTGTTACAACAGGTTATACAACAAGATCATAATTCTGACAGATTACAACGTGTCAGTACCATCAATAACAGATAGGTACATGGAGATTCGCTTGAATGTATTATCTGTCCTCTTCGTCAACATTTCAGCTACAGATCTAAGAGTAGCTACACCCTTTCGTTCTGTATGCAATACATCATTTATATATTTATCACATACAGGAGTTGTTCTAGGTGGACTATTAAGTAAGTTGTTTGCTTTAGCAATGCAATGGGAGGATGAATGGGACGAGGGTTCACAACTTTCAGTCCTGCCTTCCAAGGACTCCTGCTGGGTTTTAACTACAGTCTGCTAAAATATTGTGAAACAGGTTAAAACAAACAACAAGGGAAACAAGTAGTATTATATAAAGTAGAGATCATTTAAAGTAAGTATGAACTTACAGTAGCACGTTCAGGCTGACGGTAGCACCTTCCCGAGCGGGTGCAACTCCTAGTCAATCTGCTAGGAGAATCTGAGCAGAGCAGTTGGAACTCTGGTCCTTGTACTCCATTGTCATTTCTCTGCATGACATTTGAAACTAAGTTGGTTGGTTTGGAAGGATGAAAACTCTTGAAAAACACCAAAAACATAGCATTAAAAATTACCAGATGTATGTTTCAAACTAGATAGCTAGTTTGGAAGGATGAAAGCAGGTGACAACACCAACATATAGCATTAAAAATGATCAGATATATCATCCAAACTAGATGGAAATTTTCCGAATTAAGCATTCGCACATATATTCAAAATTGAACAAAAATGCAAATGTCATGGAAAGTTCTTGGGTAGAATGACAACTAATTAACATGACAAGAAATTGGCCTAAGTACACAAGGAAACCTCACGATTCAGCCTTGCTGGGCGTCAGATTGTTAGTGCTGGATCCTCTATGAGCTGTTTGCATGACCCGTGTGAGCGCTTGGAAAGAATAGAATCTACGAGTTCGTGTTGGAGGATTAAACCGATAGCGTGAGAATAAAGAAAGGGAATAAAATCAAGAAGCTAATGAGGTGGATAGGACCTTCAAGATGAAGGGTGCAAACGAAATGGCAATAGCATCCAGGATATTGAGCAACATCCTAAAGATTTTGTAGCTTACGAGTAACAAAAATATAGCAAATGGGCAAGAGAAATTACCGCTGCGTGGCGAGGACAGGTGGGACGGGCAAGTGGGCGGCGGGGGCGGCGGCCCAACATTTTGGGGTCAGCAATGAATGATTTCGTGAAGTGGCCCCGGTAGGGTAGACGACAATGTTGACGAAGCAGATCTGGTGCGGCGAGGGAGTCGGTGAAATAGTTCCGGTGAAGAGCGCCAGCAATGGAAGAGCTCTAGTGTGGAAGAGAGGGCCGGTGGTGAAGCAGCTAGAGGAAGGTCGAGGTTGGAGGGGTGTGGGCGGTCAAGAGACGATGGGGGATATAGGTGGGATGATGCACATTTATGACCTATACCCCTCTATTATTGCAGTACTCCCACGGTCCTTGTTTCCGGAGCAGGGATAGAAGAGGAATTTTGCATTTGCAAAAAGCAGGGCGGGATATTGGAATATATGTGTGGGATATTTGAATAGATGCGCGCAGGATGTTTCGATGACATGCGGAAATTTTGAGGTGGAAGTTTCCGACGTACGCTACTCTGACGTGTCCGCTCTCACGTGTTGGCCCCGTCTAGACCCACACGCCAACAACATTATGCTTACCAACATTTAAATGAGTTTCCACACATTTGCCGAAATTGATAAACAATATATTTTGAAGGCTTTCTGTAACTACCTCGGTGAATTACGCTCTTAGTTACAAGCCTGGATGAGCGGAAATGGTTAAAATAGTACGGTGGGGCCAAATGCCACTCACAGGTAGACCTTACGGCCGTCCTAACCATTTCCAAACATCGGGACAAGAACGAGCGGCGTAATCGGCAGGCGAAGGGATCAACTACATACACAAATGAGTATGTATGCAAGCCACCATACAACAGTCCTCAGAGCCATTCCATCTAAAAGAAATAGAAATATTGCAACGCCATACGGCAAGATCTAAAAATCCTAGATAGATATAATAGTTTAGGATATCTCCTCATAGATCAAACATCAGAGTATCAGGCGGAAGCGGAAAACAAGATCCGAGTACGGATAAGAAGCAAATCGGCCTAAGATGCCCCATAAATAAACACATCCCGCCCAGAGATCTCACGGATCCCAGTTCCCGGAATCTCTACACCGAGTGGTCGTTGCCAACATCATCCGTCTCCTCCACCCAGTATCCATCTTGCGAGTTTACCTGTTCATCTGAATCAAACAATTTATCGTGTGAGACCCTAGGGGTACTCAGCAAGTCTTTATGCCTCTAAAGGGGACACAACCTGGGGTGACGCAATTGCAGCAAAAGATAATACCTAACAATTCTATAGATACTCGCTAACCATCCGCCTAACCAAAGATCGACGGATGTCCGTGAATTAATAACAACAGTTATAACGGTAATATCCACAGATCCATCCTCCTCCTCGCTTACCAACGAGGAAGCGGACGAACAGCCCCCCCATCCGTTGGCAGTTTTATTATCCATTCCATGAGGGTTGCACTATTTACTAGTCAGGTACTTAGTCAAATTAAAAGCGGTACTTTAGTTATACTTGTCTATGATCGAGAAACTGTGCTCCAAGTCGTCCATAACCGCGGACACGGCTTTCAGAAAGATTTACCCTGCAGGGGTGCACAAATAGCAACACACACTCGATCAACCTCGGAAAAACCAAATCAAAACCCAACGAGGAATTCACGACAAAGCGATCACAGGATTCAGAAATATTTCAGGGGGCCACCCCATTAAGCTACCATAGCGAAGTTAGCCGGCTCGAGACGGACTCAAGGTTTGCGTCGTGGCTGGTAAGCATTTGGGAACCCGAAAGTGTGACTGGGCTTGTCGATACCGCGAAAACACTCCGCTTCCAAAACAGTACAGGTGCTCCTCACACAATCTTAAATAAAGCAGTAAAGCATGGCATAAGTACAGAATAGTAATAAAGCGCCAAACTACTTTGTGGCCCCAAGAAATAAGAATGAATCAAGCTCTGGCTCAGGGGGGTTCATAAGCCTCCCGGATGTGGATAGCGTGAATATTCAAGGAACAGGAATCAAGTACTCGGGGTCCTACGGGACACAAGTGAGCATGAAAAACCAAATAGCAGATATTGCTCACCGGTGCCACTTTCATTGGTTATCCCATTACTATTCAGGTTAAGTTGTATAGGTACCTCGTTATCCATCAGACACTCACATACCCTACACATGCTGTTCTACGACTCGCATGGCTCAAACAACTCCTGTAGTAATGGCTCATGGGATGGAGGAACAAGCTTCGGTGGGGTTTAAAAGTAAAGGCTATGCAGTACTTGGGATTCAGATTAATGCAATCGCGACTCCATGATGCAAGAATAAGATAGAGGCATTAGGTACTCTATGTATGCAAGCATGTGGTAGTGCTTTCCTGGCAGCTCAGTTGAAGCGAGAGAAGGATCTGGGTAGTGCTCCTGGGTTTCTTGATATATCCCACCTTTCGTCTATTCGAAGAAGAACCAAACAAACAAGGGCCAGCATAAATAAAGTGCACAAGCATATGAATTAAATGTGACAAGCAAACAATCATGCCATGATGAATGATGCACAATTTGCATGGCAATAAAGTAGCATGGCATGGGTGAGGTGTGGAATACAAGAATAAGGCATTTTATTGAGTTTTGGTCACATTTTATACTCCAATAATTTGCTGTAACCTTTATATTTATATGATGCATGCTGCAATTCAGAACATGGAATGCATAGATAGAACGGGCTCGCCGCGCTGATCGATTTAGACATATTATTTGTCAAAATTGGAGTTATAAAACAAAAGTTATTAATTAATTAAGGAAAAAGGGTATTTTATTGTAATTTTAATCAACTCGAAATTTAAAGTGTTCAAATAATATTTTGAAGGGCATATTTGAATTCCTCACATTTTTCTGATTCCAAAACATATATTATTTGTATTATTTGGAATTATATTTGAAAAGTTATTTAAAAACAGATTTGAATCTGAATTTAAAACATTTTTGGAAAAGGTTTTTATTTAACAGAAATTCGCCAGGACTTTTTACACTCAACTGAACTTAGCCACCGACACTAACATGTGGGTCCAGTGCTGACTCAGCCCAGGTGGGGCGCAGCGGCTGCGCGGGGCTTTTCTCACTAGGGTCTTTCCTAACCGCACCCATGATAGGTGGGTCCGATGCAATGAGACCCAGCCTTGACGTCGCCTTGAGGCGTGACACGTGGGCGATCCCAGGGCACGGGGGGTCTGTCCGTGATGGCCAGGATCTTCCGGGGGTTTTCTTGCAAATAAAACACCGAGGCTGACAGGTGGGCTCCTGGGACTGCGGGTTTAGGCAGGAAAAAGGGGAGGGGGGCAATTGCAAAACGACAACAGCTGCTGCTGCGCTCTGACGGACGAGGTGCTGGCGGTAAAGACGCCGCCTCTTCAACGACGATGGCGACGCGTACGCTGGACGAATCGCGTCGCCCCAAAAACGAAAAACAAAGATGAAACCACGGGCTACAACATTCGTTCATAGATCTTGCACGGAGGTGGTCTACAGCGCACGGGGCAGGGTGAAGAACAGAGGCGGACGGATGCTGCGGCTGCTGCTGTCGCAGGCCTTGACAGCGGTGCAGCGGCTTCGATGGAGCTGGCCTCTGATACAAGATCGGGTAGGGGGACATGTCTGGGAGGTCAAGGGGCTCACCGTTGTGTCGCCGGCGTGGTAGTTCGGGCGGAGGTGGAGGGGATCTGGCGCCGGGCTTGGTGGCAACAGCGACAGACCAGCTCGGGCGCGGCGGCGGCGAGGCTTCTCCGGCGCGCTCCGGGGCAGCTCCTGGTGCAAGGTGATAGTGAGAACTGCGTAGAAGAGCTTCCCGACGATCTCCACCTCTGGGCACCACTTCTCCACCGGCTAACAACCGAGGCCGAGGCTAGGGTTTAGGAGGACCAAGGCCATGGCTAGGGAAAGAGCAAGGGAGAGGGGGATCTGGGCGCCCCCTGGCTAGGGTCTGAGGTGGGGTGAGGGGTGGGGTAGGTGAGGGAGGAGGGTAGGGCACATGGGAAGGGTGGTAGCTTTTGTAAAAGGTGAGGAAGGGGTGATCGGGCTAGGTCTTCTCTCCCTCCTTCTTTTCCTTGTCTTGAAGCCAAAGAAAGAAGTGGGGCAGATGAGGGTGTGACGTGGTGGGGCCTGCCTGGTAGGGAGAGAGGGGAAGCCGAGAGAGAGAGGGAGAGGGGAAGGGGTAGCTCTGCAGGTAAGGGGTGGATGCTTTGGCATGGAGGGGGTGGATCATGGGGTAGGGTTAAAGAGAGGGAAAAAGGGGAGAGGGTGGTCAACAAGGTAGGGAGAGAGAGGGAGGTGGTGAGGTTGTTTAGGGTGGATTAGAGCTAGGGTAAGGAGAGAGGACTTAGGAGAGAGGATAGAGAGAGAGGGTGATGTGGGGATGGATAGGGAGAGATAGGTTTAACATGATCAAGACAAACTCAAGCAAGAAAAGGTGGTGGACAAGATGGGAGGTGTGTCTAGGGTTTTAGGTGCACATGGCAAGGAGAGACAAGAACAAGATGAGGAGGTTTTGAATAAGAGAGAAAAGGAAGCTCCCAAAAGAAAGGATCCACTCAAAAACCAAAGAAAAACCAAAGGAGAAAGAATGGTGGTGCTTTGCATGGCCCATGCAAAAACATTAAATGCCATGTTTTAATCTTGTGAAAACAGAATAAATAATCATGGCATTTGTGCATATGCATTCCACAATATGGAATAAAGCCAAGCTAAAAGAATTAAAAGGATGCCCCATGTGGAGTAGATGGAGATGACCATATTTGAATAAAAATGGGACATGCTAGTGTGTATGTGCCACTAGGTATTTAGTAAGCCCAAAAATATCCCAACATGAGCATAAACCCCAAAACAACCCATATGGAAGCTAGAAAAGGGTTCCACTCACAAGGCATGCAAAGGTGGCCATGTGGTTCTCATAAACCAATAATGTGGAAACAATATGGTGCATATGTGAGAGCATGTGGAGATAGAATTGGATCCATCCCAACCCACATGAGCTAGAGGTAAAACCAATAAGTTGCAATGCTCATATATGGTGGAATGGTGGAATGATGGGGTGATGACAAGAAAGGTGGTGGAGTTAATAAAATATATGCCCCCAAATCAACTTGGGCATTAAACAATATATCAATAACCAAATACAATATCAAGAGGCAAATACAATTAATAATGCATATGAGAGAAGAACCAAAGAAAGAGGGTTTTATATGATGCTCAAATGCAAGGTGTCATGATGACATGAGCATGATATAATTATGATGCAACAATTATATATAGGAAGTAGCATATATATAGACTAGGCTAGTAGCATTGCAATTGTTAGACAATTGGGATGCTACAACTCTCCCCCACTAAACAAGAATCTCGCCCCGAGATTGCTAGGAAAAGGAAAACAACACCAAGAGAGGCGGGTGTTCGGACGAAGGTGACCCTCACGTTCCGAAGTTGATGAACAACGGAATGGTGCGACCACTACACCTTGCAAAACTTGCTAGACTTGTTGCGAGTCTTGCGTTTTGCTTGAGAAACAACGGGTTAGAAGAGTTGAAGAATTGTCGTGAGACAAGAAGGATAGGGTGAACATAGCTCCGGTTTTCTCAAGAAACATGATAAAAGAATAGAACCACTTGTGAAAGAAAGGACAAGATGATGTATCATGGATAAAGAAAGACACATCATTAAGATTAAAGATTTACCGATACTAGAGAGGATGAATCTTTGTGTCGCCGGAAGAAAAAGAGCTAGATTGGAGAGGTTTTGAACCACTATGACAATAGCATCGTATCTTCTCTCGGATTTGAGAAGTGAAGTACGGAAACAATATTGCCTTCAAACAATAGAGTCCCTTGATATCAACAGAAAGATTTAGTTAGGCACCGTCAGATTAGATTCTTGTTGCGCCGGTAAGAACCAAAGGATCACGCAATTGAGGTGCGCGGATATAACTTCCAGAGACGGATGTGAAGCCAGATCATTGTGGAATCCTGAGACGCAACGAATATGGAGGATCTGGAGTTTATTGTAGATATACTTATTGCTTTCTTTAGCCTTGAGGCTAACGCAATAGATTTGCGGCTGATGGCCTCAACCATAATTGGCTTTACCACGGAAAAGAATTGATGAAACAAAGAGAGAGATAGTTTTCTTTCATCTTGTTTGGGGATGTCGAGCATCGGTAGAATGACGAGGACACAAAAGAGTTTGCGTTTGTTCCCACCGGATAATTGAAGATTTTGCTCCATCTAGAATAGACAAACCACCAACAAGAGATTATTGATTACTTTCTTCGAGAGAGCACTCCGAAAAACAAAGACGGAAGTAAAAGTATCGAGGGATAAAGGCCACTTCTAACTTCCGTGGAATGAGTGAAATCACATTAATTCACCAATTCAATGTACAAGAGAGAATGATAAGAGTAGTGGTATGGTAGCTACTCCATCCCGCACTCAAAGCATTACTCCGCACATGAATAAGAAAACCATGCAACCCAACTACCGAAACAGACTGAAGGTATTGACAATAACTCATGGAACTTCGTTAGAAAACAAGGATAGATGCAAACGATTCGCCGGATTCATAGATAGATAAAGATGATGATGTTGTCGGCATGTCATAAGTACCAAGCCACCGGAAAGATATGAAGGAAGATTACGGAGAAGAACTGCAAGATTCAACAGCTACAGAAAAGATAGCACCAACCTGAACAGAAGGAATACAAGATCTAGAAGGTCTTCATGGCCTCCGGTGGATTGAGCATAGACGATAGAGCGAGAGGGTTTCAAAAGATCACTTAACGAGATAGAGGTGAAAAGAACTCCATGTTGTTCTTGAAAAGATAGAGAGAGGTTTAGCGGTCTTGAGGAAAATCTTTAGCGGAACGACGATGATAACTTGCCAACAAGGAAAACTCCGGGTTTGATTGAAGATGGAAGATGGAATTAACAATGAACTTGCTGATTCCAGAATTGAAGCGATCTATTTTGCAGAAGGACGTGGCCGAGATAGGTGACTTCAAGAAGCCAGAATTTCCACTTTGGGAACTTTGCACACGGCAGTGTTAACAAAGCTTGAGAGAAAGGGACACAGATGATCTTCCATGTTCTTCCATTGATATGGAATAGGCAAGCATATTATCAACATATACCACCATGGATTAACAAGATATTCCCAGAATACCAAGTTCAAAAGGCGAGAGACACGAACAAATGCTCGAACACTTCCTGAGCTCAACGCTCTTAGAAAGATCAATATTAAGAGCACGGGTTCGTGTTGAAGAAGATGCACTGGAAGAATAGATTATCTGGTCCTTCGGACGACAAAGAGATGTCACCTGGTTCACATTGTCGATTGGATTACCGGTTATAAAGATAAAGAGATCTTGGATAAGAAACGATGATAGATCATACCTTAAGCAAAGCTATCAGAAGCGAAAAGATGCAATTCCCCCGTATCCAGGAGAATTGTGCAGATATGGGGTTCAAAAAGATGTGCAGCATGATGGACAGATGATAGACCGCCGTAGTGCCTTGAGAAACTCCAGATTGCCAAAGATGCTTGAATATGCATAGATATGATCACGGTGTACTCAAAATCACAGGAGATAACCGTCACCATTTGGAGGATAGAGTTGATAGCATTTTCCATATTCCACTCATGATAAGTGTCATATAGCTATGCCGAGAGCCAAATTACAATCACCAGCATCGGATCGACACATGTTATGTAATTAGCCCAAGAGAATTTGAAGATGAAGTAAAACTCCAGGATTAAGCACCGGTGACAAAAGAATGAGTTAGCATGGACATGCTGATAAAAAGGGAGATAGATAATGTTTCACACACGACTGAAAAGGAGTGTGGAAGCACAGATGTATCAAAGAAATTTTTTCCGCATTTTTGGCATTAAAATACCAATAGATGCGCAAAATCACTTATCAGGTAGAGATTAGCAACTCCACATTCTGTGAAAGCATGCTGGAAGGAAGAACACCCTTAAGAAGATGGCACCGGTTAACAAGGAGTCAGATAGATCGCGCCGGTTTTCAAAAGTCTGTCAGTATGGACTATACCAACAGTTGATAACCAAAGGCAGATTGTGATAACAAATTGGATGCAATAGATAGACAAGGAATTACACACACACACACTTTCTATGGTACTACGGAAACCCAGAACACGTGAATCCTAGTTTGAATTTTAAGAAGAGGATTGAAAATGTTACACTTCCTTACCAGAAAAGGATGGGTGGGTAAGAAGAAAAGTGGAAGCAGTCCTACTCTCACGTTTTGTTTTTCCCTAGTATACATAGCTACCAAAAATATTTGCTAGACTGACAACGACCATTTGGCTGAGACCCTGAAGGGCGGGATGGCTCTGATACCAATTGTAACTACCTCGGTGAATTACGCTCTTAGTTACAAGCTGGATGAGCGGAAATGGTTAAAATAATGCGGTGGGGCCAAATGCCACTCACAGGTAGACCTTCGGCCGTCTAACCATTTCCAAACATCGGGACAAGAACGGCATGTAATCGGCGAAGGGATCAACTACATACACAAATGAGTATGTATGCAAGCCACCATACAACAGTCCTCAGAGCCATTCCATCTAAAAGAAATAGAAATATTGCAACGCCATACGGCAAGATCCAAAAATCCTAGATAGATATAATAGTTTAGGATATCTCCTCATACATCAAACATCAGAGGGCGGAAGCGGAAAACAAGATCCGAGTACGGATAAGAAGCAAATCGGCATAAGATGCCCCATAAATAAACACATCCCGCCCAGAGATCTCACGGATCCCTATTCCCGGAATCTCTACACCGAGTGGTCATTGCCAACATCGTCCGTCTCCTCCACCCAGTATCCATCTTGCGAGTTTACCTGTTCATCTGAATCAAACAATTTATCGTGTGAGACCCTAGGGGTACTCAGCAAGTCTTTATGCCTCTAAAGGGACACAACCTGGGGTGACGCAATTGCAGCAAAAGATAATACCTAACAATTCTATAGATACTCGCTAACCATCCGCCTAACCAAAGATCGACGGATGTCCGTGAATTAATAACAACAGTTATAACGGTAATATCCACAGATCCATCCTCCTCCTCGCTTACCAACGAGGAAGCGGACGAACAGCCCCCCCATCCGTTGGCAGTTTTATTATCCATTCCATGGGTGTTGCACTATTTACTAGTCAGGTACTTAGTCAAATTAAAAGCGGTACTTTAGTTATACTTGTCTATGATCGAGAAACTGTGCTCCAAGTCGTCCATAACCGCGGACACGGCTTTCAGAAAGATTTACCCTGCAGGGGTGCACAAATAGCAACACACACTCGATCAACCTCGGAAAAACCAAATCAAAACCCAACGAGGCATTCACGACAAAGCGATCACAGGATTCAGAAATATTTTAGGGGGCCACCCCATTAAGCTACCATAGCGAAGTTAGCGGCTCGAGAGACTCAAGGTTTGCGTCATGGCTGTAAACGATCGGGAACCGAAAGTGTGACTGGCTTGTCGATACATCACAAAACACTCGCTTCAAAACAGTACAGGTGCTCCTCGCACAATCTTAAATAAAGCAGTAAAGCATGGCATAAGTACAGAACAGTAATAAAGCCCCAAACTACTTTGTGGCCCCAAGAAATAAGAATGAATCAAGCTCTGGCTCAGGGGGGTTCATAAGCCTCCCGGATGTGGATAAGCTGAATATTCAAGGAACAGGAATCAAGTACTCGGGGTCCTACGGGACACAAGTGAGCATGAAAAACCAAATAGCAGATATTGCTCACCGGTGCCACTTTCATTAGTTATCCCATTACTACTCATGTTAAGTTGTATAGGTACCTCATTATCCATCAGACACTCACATACCCTACACATGCTGTTCTACGAATCGCATGGCTCAAACAACTCCTGTAGTAATGGCTCATGGGATGGAGGAACAAGCTTCGGTGGGGTTTAAAAGTAAAGGCTATGCAGTACTTGGGATTCAGATTAATGCAATCGCGACTCCATGATGCAAGAATAAGATAGAGGCATTAGGTACTATATGTATGCAAGCATGTGGTAGTGCTTGCCTGGCAGCTCAGTTGAAGCGAGAGAAGGATCTGGGTAGTGCTCCTGGGTTTCTTGATATATCCCCTGCTCAGCGTCTATTCGAAGAAGAACCAAACAAACAAGGGCCAACATAAATAAAGTGCACAAGCATATGAATTAAATGCGACAAGCAAACAATCATGTCATGATGAATGATGCACAATTTGCATGGCAATAAAGTAGCATGGCATGGGTGAGGTGTGGAATACAAGAATAAGGCATTTTATTGAGTTTTGGTCACATTTTATACTCCAATAAGTTGCTGTAACCTTTATATTTATATGATGCATGCTGCAATTCAGAACATGGAATGCATAGATAGAATGGGCTCGTCGCGCTGATCGATTTAGACATATTATTTGTCAAAATTGGAGTTATAAAACAAAAGTTATTAATTAATTAAGGAAAAAGGGTATTTTATTGTAATTTTAATCAACTCGAAATTTAAAGTGTTCAAATAATATTTTGAAGGGCATATTTGAATTCCTCACATTTTTCTGATTCCAAAACATATATTATTTGTATTATTTGGAATTATATTTGAAAAGTTATTTAAAAACAGATTTGAATCTGAATTTAAAACATTTTTGGAAAAGGTTTTTATTTAACAGAAATTCGCCAGGACTTTTTACACTCAACTAAACTTAGCCACCGACACTAACATGTGGGTCCAGTGCTGACTCAGCCCAGGTGGGGTGCAGCGGCTGCGCGGGGCTTTTCTCACTAGGGTCTTTCCTAACCGCACCCATGACAGGTGGGTCAAGATGCAATGAGAGCGCACAAGACGCTGTCGCCCTTGAGGCGTGACATGGCGCGATCCTGAGTCTGTCCGTGATGGCCAGGATCTTTCGGGGGTTTTCTTGCAAATAAAACACCGAGGCTGACAGGTGGGCTCCTAGGACTGCGGGTTTAGGCGGGAAAAAGGGGAGGGGGGCAATTGCAAAACGACAACGGCTGCTGCTGCGCTCTGACGGACGAGGTGCTGCCGGCGGCGAAAGACTGGCCGTCTTCCAACGACGATGGCGACGCGTACGCTGGACGAATCGCGTCGCCCCAAAAACGAAAAACAAAGATGAAACCACGGGCTACAACTTTCGTTCATAGATCTTGCACGGAGGTGGTCTACAGCGCGCGGGGCAGGGTGAAGAACAGAGGGTGTGACGTGGTGGGGCCTGCCTGGTAGGGAGAGAGGGGAAGCCGAGAGAGAGAGGGAGAGGGGAAGGGGTAGCTCTGCAATTAAGGGGTGGATGCTTCGGCATGGAGGGGGGTGGATCATGGGCTAGGGTTAAAGAGAGGGAAAAAGGGGAGAGGGTGGTCAACAAGGTAGGGAGAGATAGGGAGGTGGTGAGGTTGTTTAGGGTGGATTAGAGCTAGGGTAAGGAGAGAGGACTTAGGAGAGACGATAGAGAGAGAGGGTGATGTGGGGATGGATAGGGAGAGATAGGTTTAACATGATCAAGACAAACTCAAGCAAGAAAAGGTGGTGGACAAGATGGGAGGTGTGTCTAGGGTTTTAGGTGCACATGGCAAGGAGAGACAAGAACAAGATGAGGAGGTTTTGAATAAGAGAGAAAAGGAAGCTCCCAAAAGAAAGGATCCACTCAAAAACCAAAGAAAAACCAAAGGAGAAAGAATGGTGGTGCTTTGCATGGCCCATGCAAAAACATTAAATGCCATGTTTTAATGTTGTGAAAACAGAATAAATAATCATGGCATTTGTGCATATGCATTCCAAAATATGGAATAAAACCAAGCTAAAAGAATTAAAAGGATGCCCCATGTGGAGTAGATGGAGATGACCATATTTGAATAAAAATGGGACATGCTAGTGTGTATGTGCCAATAGGTATTTAGTAAGCCCAAAAATATCCCAACATGAGCATAAACCCCAAAACAACCCATATGAAAGCTAGAAAAGGGTTCCACTCACAAGGCATGCAAAGGTGGCCATGTGGCTCTCATAAACCAATAATGTGGAAACAATATGGTGCATATGTGAGAGCATGTGGAGATAGAATTGGATCCATCCCAACCCACATGAGCTAGAGGTAAAACCAATAAGTTGCAATGCTCATATATGGTGGAATGGTGGAATGATGGGGTGATGACAAGAAAGGTGGTGGAATTAATAAAAGATATGCCCCCAACTCAACTTGGGCATTAAACAATATATCAATAACCAAATACAATATCAAGAGGCAAATACAATTAATAATGCATATGAGATAAGAACCAAAGAAAGAGGGTTTTATATGATGCTCAAATGCAAGGTGGCATGATGACATGAGCATGATATAATTATGATGCAACAATTATATATAGGAAGTAGCATATATATAGACTAGGCTAGTAGCATTGCAATTGTTAGACAATTGGGATGCTACACTTTCATACAAGATGACCAAGGTCACGTCCATATCTCTGTTATAGTTTATAATAGTGTGTCCGTATCTGGTAGATAGTTGCATCTTGGCATTTCAAAAGAAGATTCTAGATTTGATGGATAATGCCCAACTTTCATGAATTTCCAAACTTTCTAGCTAAATCTATGCAATAAAATGACTTTTTGACAATCTGAAGTAAATATGTCTAATTTTGAACTAGAAAGTGTGTGATATACCTTGCTCTTGACTTTTTAAAATAATTCAAAGATATCAAGTAGTCAAATATTGGAGAACCACCGAGAGTTTTGGAAAATTCAACTTTTTGATATGAATGGTAATGACACCTAATTTCAGCCATTTTAAAAAATACAAAGAAAAAAATATAAAAAGAAATGCATCCATTATTTTCTCTCTTCATGTCTCACTATGTGCACTAGCTAGTTTCCATGGAAAAATATAATCTTGAAATTTGATAATTTCTGAGAAAAAATTGTATCGCAATATATATGGAGTACCATGTAAGAATATGCATGGCTTTCAAACCAGATGACCAAGGTCATGGCCATATCTTTTCTATAGTTTATATTAACCTATCCATATTTGTTATTGTGTGTATTGGCATTTAAAATATTATTTACAAAGGAAGCTTCCGAATTGGAAGTTATTTCAATTTTCTAATGCACAACAATGGCTTTAGTCATGAAGCTACTACAAAACATGGCTTTAAATCCCACTGCCCCGGTTTTCACTCAAAGTATATATAGCCTAGGGTTATGTTTAGGGTTCGGGGTTTTATTTTGGCTTGAGGGTTTAAGGGTTCATGGTTTATGGTTTAGGATTTTCGGGTTTAGGCTTTTAGGGTTTAGTGGTTTAGGGTTGTTCAAGGTTTTAGGGTTTATGATTGTTTACGTTTTAAGGTTTAGGGAATTTTCAATAATAATTTTCAATCTTTATATATATATGGTTATATTCATGGAATAGAATGGCGTTATCGCAATTTAATAAAAGTATTTGAAAATTTGATCTATAAGTGCATTATAGCTCCTTGATAAGGGTTTAGGGTTGTAGGGTTAGGAAGTTAGAGTTCTAGGGTTAGGAGGTTATTAGGGTTTATGGTTAAGGGTTTTTTATTTTCAATAATGTTCAAGCTTTATGCTTATATTCATGTAACAGAATGGCGTTACCACAATTTAACAGAAGTATCTCAAATTTTGATCTATAAGTGCATGGTACCTGCTGGTTTAGGGTTTATGGGTCGATGATTTAGGGTTTCACGGTTTATGTTTTATGGGTTGTTTAGGGTTTAGGTATTAGTAATTTTTCAATAATGCTCAAAGATTTATGCTTATATTCGTCGAATAGAATGGCGTTACCCGCTTTAATGAAAGTATCACAAATGTTGATCTATAAGTGCATGATACCTGCTTGGTTAGGGTTTTATAGTTTAGGTTTTATTGTTTTATAGGGTTTAGAGTTTAGTGAATTTAGAATAATGATCAAGCTTTATTGTTATATTTGTCGAATAGAATGACGTTACCTAATTTAATGAAAGTATCTCAAATTTTGATCTATAAAGTGCATGATACCTATTTGTTAGTGTTTATGGGTTTAGGGTTTGGGGTTTTAGGGTTTAGGTTTCAGGGGTTGTTTAGGGTTTAGGGTTCAGGGAATTTTAGATAATGCTCAATATTTATGCTTATATTCATCAAATAAAATGGCGTTACCAAATTAAACGAAAGTATATCAAATTTTGATCTATAAGTGCATGCTATGTGCTTTGTAAGGTTTTAGGTTTTAGGGTTTTAGGGTTTTGGGTTTTAGGAATTTTCGATAATGTTCAAGTTGCTTTATGCTTATATTCATTGAATAGAATGACATTACATCATTTTATTGAAAGTATCTCAAATTTTGATGAATAAGTGCACAATACTTGCTTTGGTTATAGGGTTTAGGGGTTTAGGATTTGGGTTTTAGGGGTTTCGGTTTTCGGGAATTTTCAATAATGTTCAAACTTTATTGTTATATTCGTGGAATTGAATGGTGTTACCGCAATTTAATGAAATATTGAACCTCAGATTTTGATCTATAAGTCCACGATACCTGCTTGGTTAGGGTTTATATGGGTCGAGGTTTAGGGTTTTAGGGTTTTACGATTTAGGTTTTATGGAATGAATATGGTTTAGGGGTTTTATCGAATTTTCAATAATACTCAAGCTTTATGCTTATATTCGTCGAATAAAATATATATGGAGTTGCCTAACTCATTGAAAGTATCTCCAAATTTGATCTATAAGTGCATGATACCTGATCTGTTAGGGATTATGGGTTGAGGGTTTGGGGTTTTAGGTTTAGATTTTATTAGGGGTTGTTTAGGGTTTAGGGTATTTTTGATAATGCTAAAGGTTTATGCTTATATTCATCGAATAGAATGGAGTTACCATTTTAATGAAAATATATCAATTTTGATCGATAAGTGCATGCTACGTGTTTGGTAAGGATTTAGGGTTTAGTGTTTAGATTTTAGGGTTTCAGGAATTTTAAATAATGTTCAAGCTTTATGCTTATATTCGTGGAATAGAATGGCGTTACCGCAATTTAATGAAATTATCTCAAATTTTGATATAGAAGTGCACGATACCTGCTTGATTAGGGTTTGTGGGTCGAGGGTTTAGGGTTTTACAGTTTAGTTTTATGGGTTGTTTCCGGTTTACGGTTCAGAGAATTTTTGGTAATGCTCGGGATTTATGCTTATATTCGTCTAATAGAATGGCTTTACCTAATTTAACGAAAGTATCTCAATTTTGATCTATAGTTGCACGATACCTGCTTGGTCTGTGTTTAGGGGTTTAGATTTTATGGTTTTGGATTCCCTGAATTCTCAATACTATTTTCAAACTTTATGGTTATATATATTCGTGGAACAGAATGGTGTTACCGCAATTTAATGAATGTATGTCAAAAATTGATCTACAATTCGATGATATCCTGCTTGGTCATATTTTTTGTTAAATAAAATTGAAGGTACCCGGGTACTAAAACAAGGGAGAAACATGAAGAGTTCGTTAAGATTTAGGCATTATTTGGTTGGGCTCGAATTCTGGCTTTTGATTTTTGGCTTATAAAGCTACGAACATGTTTTTGGCTTTGTTTTTTTTAGATTTTACTCTGACATAGCATAATGACAGTATAAGCTAGGTTGGATGATTTTAACGATTTTATCTCGGTTTAGCGAAAAAAGTTCGAATTTTGAACAACAAGCGATGGGAATCTCTACTTCCCATAATTCTGGCTGACTGACATGTGGGTCACTTGCATAGTGGGTCCAAAAACTTGGTGTAGGTCGGAGTGGGCGGGCATGTAAATATTGAAGAAGGGCTGGTAAGATAGGGTGATGCACTTGGGAGAACACAAATTTATCACCTATATCCCTCTGTTATTCCATTGCTCCCTTGGATTCTTGTTTCCGGAGCAGGGATAGAAGAGGAATTTTGCATTCTAGAAAGAGGTGAAGCATGTTTGAATGGATGCGCATGATATTTTAATGGATGGGTGCGATATTTGGGCACCATACCAAAATTTGAGGTCGAAGCTTCTAGCATACGCTACTCTGGCGTGGGGCCTATCAGACGCGCTGTCACCATCTAGGTCCACACGCTAGCGAGAGTTGCTTCCCAGCATTTAAACGAGTTTGTAGGCATTTGCCGAAATTTTTGAACAATTTAAGGCTTTCGAGAGGATCACCATCATCCAAAAAAAGGTGACCAAGGTCATGGAAATAGTTTATGATGATGTGTCCGTATTTGGTAGATCGGTGCATCTTTGCAAATCAACCAATATGTCTGCTTCCAAATTTGAAGTTTGTTTTTGAATTTCCAAATAACAACAATGTGTTTTGTTGTGAAGCAACTACAAAGATGATGGCTCAAAATGCCACCGCCCCCTTTTTTCACACAATGTATAACGCCCTTTCAAGCTTCCAGGCTAAATTTGTGCAATAAAAAAATTTGGGGCTAGATTTTTTTTGGGGCTGGATGCTTGAATGGATGCACGAGATGTTTGAATGGGTGGGCGGGATATTTCGGCGCTCTGCCAAAATTTTTAAGTTGAAGCTTCTAAGGTACGCTTCTCCCACTTGGGATGTTGTCCTCGTCAGATAGACCCACATGCCCGTATGCTTTCTAGCATTTAATGAGTTTATAGACATATGCCGAAATTAATGAACATTAATTCAAGTCTTTCAAACAAGAGGAGCAAGGTCACATCCATAGTTTCTGTACCTTTTTCATCTTTTGTACTACTTCGTACACTGAAGCATCTTCGCCATCCAAGCTTACAAACCTGGCCATATTTGGTAGATCGGTGCATCTTGGCATTTCAAGCAATTGTTTACAAAGGAGATTCCAGATTTGATGGATAATTCCCTACTTTCATGAGTTTCCAAACTTTCTAGCTGAAGATGCTGAAATTAAATAACTTTTTGACGATTCAAAGTGAGTATATTTACGAACTACAAAGTGTGTGATATAGCTTTCTCTTGACTTTTAAAAATAGTTTAAAGGTACCGAATTAGTCAAATACTGGAGAACCACCGAGAGTTTTGCAAGATTTCAATTTTTTGATATGAATAGTAATGACACCAAATTTGGGCCACTTTAAAAAAGAAAGAAACAAAATATAAAACAAAATACAACCATTCGTTTCTCCGTTGGTGTCTCACTGTGTGCATTGGCTAGATTCCATGAAAATATATAAAATTTTATAACTCTTGAAAAACTCGTTTCAAAATATGGCGTACCATGTTTGAACATTCATGGCTTTCAAAAACTAGATGACCAATGTCAAGGCCATATGTGTTACCATACTTTATGATAGTGTAACCATGTTTGGTCGATTGGTGCATATTGGTATTTCAACATTGTTTAGAAAAAGAGCTTCCATATTTGGAGTTATTTTAAAAGCCCCAATCGATAATAATTGCTTTAATTTTTTCATACGATATATGGCGTACCATGTATGAATTTGCATGGCTTTCAAACCAGGTGACGAAGGTCATGGCCACACCTTTGCTTTAGTTTATAACAACATGTTTGTATTTGGTAGATTGGTTCGTATTATTGGCATTTAAAATATTATTTACAAAGGAAGCTTATGAATTTGAAGTTACTTTCAATTTTTCAAGCGACGATAATGGCTTTTGTCATGAAGAAACTACAAATAAGTATGGCTCAAAATCCCATTGCCCTAGTTTCCACACAAGATATATATAGCCTGGGGCTTAGGGTTCATGTTTTTTGGGTTGAGGGTTTAGGGGTTTAGGGTTTATGGTATATGATTTAGGATTTTAGGGTTTAGGGCTTACGAGTTTAATGTTGGTATTTAGGGTTTAGGGTTTTAGGGTAAAGGGTTTTCTATGTTTTAGGGTTTATGAATTTTCAATAATAATGTTCAAGCTTATATATATATATGCTTATATATATTCATGGAATAGACTCGTTTTATCGCAATTTAATAAAAGTATCTCGGATTTTGATCTATAAGTGCATCATACCTGCTTGGTAAGGGGTTGAGGGTTTAGGGTTTTTATGGTTTTTTGGGTTTAGATTTTTTGGGAATTTTCGATAATGTTCAAGCTGCTTTATATATACTTATATTCATGGAATTGAATAACATTAGCACAATTTGAGGAAAGTTTATCTGGAATTTTTATCTACAAGTGCATGTGATACCTCATTTGCCTATGTCGTTTAGGCAGGGTTGAGGGGTTTTGGGTTTTAGGGTTTAGGGCATTTTCGATAATGTTCAAACTTTATTGTTATATTCGTGTAATACAATGGCGTCACCACAATTTAATGAAAGATCGAATCTCAGATTTTGATCTATAAGTCCACGATACCTGCTTGGTTAGGGTTTATTTGGGTCGAGGGTTTAGGGTTTTATGGTTTTACGTTTTAGGTTTTATGGACTGAATAGGGTTTAGCGGGTTTATCGAATTTTCAATAATACTCAAGCTTTATGCTTATATTCGTTGAATAGAATATGGCGTTACCTAACTCATTCAAAGTATCTCAAAATTTGATCTATAAGTGCATGCTACCTGATTGGTTAGGGTTTATGGGTTGTGGGTTTTGGGTTTTAGGTTTAGATTTTATTAGGGGTTGTTTAGGGTATTTTCGATAATGCTCAAGATTTATGCTTATATTCATCGAATAGAATGGAGTTACCAGTTTAATGAAAATATATCAATTTTTGATCGATGAGTGCATGCTACGTGCGGTGTTGAGGGTTTAGGGTTTAGGACATTTTCAATAATGTTCAAAGTTTATTGTTATATTCGTGGAATATAATGGCGTTACCACAATTTAATGAAAGATCGAATCTCAGATTTTGATCTATAAGTCCATGATACCTGCTTGGTTAGGGTTTATATGGGTCGAGGGTTTAGGGCTTTAGGGTTTTACGATTTAGGTTTTATGGACTGAATAGGGTTTAGAGGGTTTATCGATTTTTCACTAATACTCAAGCTTTATGCTTATATTCATCGAATAGAATATATGGCGTTACCTAACTCATTTAAAGTATCTCCAAATTTGATCTATAAGTGCATGATACCTGATCTATTAGGGATTATGGGTTGAGGGTTTGGCGTTTTAGGTTTAGGTTTTAATAGGGGTTGTTTAGTGTTTAGGGTATTTTCGATAATGCTGAAGATTTATGCTTATATTCATCGAATAGAATGGAGTTCCAGTTTAATGAAAATATATCAACTTTTGATCGATAAGTGCATGCTACGTGTTTGGTAAGGATTTAGGGTTTAGTGTTTAGATTTTAGGGTTTCGGGAATTTTAAATAATGTTCAAGCTTTATGCTTATATTCGTGGAATAGAGTGGCGTTCCCGCAATTTAATGAAAGTATCTCAAATTTTGATATATAAGTGCACGATACCTACTTGATTAGGGTTTATGGGCTGAGGGTTTAGGGTTTTACAGTTTAGTTTTATGGGTTGTTTTTGGTTTTGGGTTCAGAGAATTTTTGGTAATGCTCAGGATTTATGCTTATATTCTTCTAATAGAATGGGGTTACCTGATTCGACGAAAGTATCTCAATTTTTGATCTATAGTTGCGTGATACCTGCTTGGTCAGGGTTTAGGGGTTTAGATTTTATGGTTTAGGATTTCGTGAATTCTCAATAATATTTTAAAACTTTATGGTTATATATATTCGTGGAACAGAATGGTGTTACCGCAATTTAATGAAAGTATCTAAAAAATTGATCTACAAGTCGATGATATCCTGCTTGGTCATATTTTTTGTTAAATAAAATTGAAGGTACCCGGGTATTAAAACAAGGGAGAAACAGAAGAGTTCCTTGAGATTTAGGCGATGTTTGGGTGGGCTCAAATTCTGGCTTTTGATTTTTGGCTTATAATGCTATGAACATGTTTTTGGCTTTGTTTTTTAGCTTTTACTTTGACAAAGTGGAATGATAGTATAAGCCAGGTTGTATGATTTTAACGATTTTATCACGGTTTAGCGAAAAATGTTGGAATTTTGAACAACAAGCGATGGGAATCTCTACTTCCCATAATTCTGGCTCACTAACATGTGGGTCACTTGCATAGTGGGTCCAAAAAGTCGGTGTAGGTCGGAGTGGGCGGGCAGGTAAATATTGAAAAAGGGTTGGGAAACATGGATGGGGTGATGCACTTGGGAGAACACAAATTTACCACCTATATCCCTCTGTTATTGTAGTGCTCGCTCGGATTCTTGTTTCCGGAGCAGGGATAGAAGAGGAATTTTGCATTCTAGAAAGAGGTGAAGCATGTTTGAATGGATGCACTGGATATTTTAATGGATGGGTGCGATGTTTGGGTGCCCTACCAAATTTTGAGGTCAAAGCTTTTAGCATACGCTACTCCGGTGTGGGGCTTCTCAGATGCGCTGTCACCGTCTAGGCCCACACGCCAGCGAGAGTTGGTTCCCAGCATTTAAACAAGTTTCTAAGCATTTGCTGAAATTTTCGAACAATTTAAGGCTTTCAAGAAGATAACCATCGTCCAAAAAAAATGTGAACAAGGTCATGGAAAAAGTTTATGATGATGTGTCCGTATTTGGTAGATCGGTGCATCTTTGCAAATCAACCGATATGTCTGCTTCCAAATTTGAAGTTTGTTTTTGAATTTCCAAGTAACAACAATGTGTTTTGTTGTGAAGAAACTACAAAGATAATGGCTCAAAATGCCACCGCCCCCTTTTTTCACACAATGTATAACGCCCTTTCAAGCTTCCAGGCTAAATTTGTGCAATAAAATAATTTTTGGGGCTAGATGTTTGAACGGATGGGTGAGATGTTTGAATGTGTGGGCGGGATGTTTTGGCGCTCTGCCGAAATTTTGAAGTTGAAGCTTCTAAGGTACGCTACTCCCACTTGGGATGCTATCCCCGTTAGATAGACCCACAGGCCTGTATGCTTTCCAGCATTTAATGAGTTTATAGACATCTGCCGAAATTAATGAACATTAATTCAAGGCTTTCAAACAAGAGTAGCAAGGTCACAACCATAGTTTCTGTATCTTTTTCATCTTTTGTACTATTCCGTACATTGAAGTATCTTTGCCAACCAAGCTTACAAACCTGGCCATATTTGGTAGATAGGTGCATCTTGGCATTTTAAGCAATTGCTTACAAAGGAGATTCCAGATTTGATGGATAATGCCCTACTTTCATGAGTTTCCAAGCTTCCTAGCTGAAGATTCAAAATTAAATAACTTTTTGACATAAAGCCATTCGTTCAGAAAGTGCAATGCTATGTGCATTAGTTTCCATGGTAAAACATAAACTTGTATTTTGACAAGTTTTGGATCAATTTTGATCTATGGTGACTAGCAGGTGGGCCACGTATATGGTGGTGCCCAAAGCAGGGTAGTTCAGAATTTCCAAAGTTATCCCTCCGCACCTCTTCGCGATGTGTATTAACTTCCACCCTCCACCGCCTAGGACTCACCCCTTCCCCACAAAACAGACGCGCTTACGGCCGTTCCTCATCATCAACGTGCGCGAAGAAACTTTCCCTACCCGTCGGTCTTCTTGAGATGCACCGGTGGGCACGTCGATCCCACGGTAGTCCTTCTATCTCTAGCTCGATCTGGTTGGCGTTTTATTGCCCTTTCAAATACTCCTACGTAGTTTAATTTGTCCTTAATCTGCACGGTCATAGTTTATTCTGCGCTGGATCTGTGTTCCTAAATACCTTCAGCGATTTTTGCTATCAATATGTTTGCTGAAATGCATAGTCATATATAGTTTTTGTAGTTCATCTATATGTTTCGTGCTTTTCTTTTAATAATAACCAACTTTGTATGTCATAATTAAACAGATGGGCAGATTTTCGATAGAGATTGCTCCATTAGGTAGCGCCAAACGTATCCTTGATGTTCTACGATTTATGCGATTTGTTAGAGCTCATTGTGACAACTCAAAACTACATTACCCCTGCCGGTTGTGTGTGAATCATAGGGTGCTGCCTCAAAGTATAGTGGAAGACCATATTTTTACATTTGGGATGCTTAGCACATATGTTAGATGGGTATTCATGGTGAACCATATGATCCTCCATATGAACCGGGGGAAGCACATCTTTATCATCAAGATCAAGTAGGGGAAGCAGATGTTGATCAACTAGATCAACTGACAAAGGCAGCTCCTGAGCATCTAGGTCAACTTGGAGAAGGGGGAGGAGAGAAAAAGCGCAAGCTGCATGAAACAGGTTTCATTTCTGGTACTACCGCTATGCTAGATGACAAGGTATATCTGTAGAACGACAAATGTTCAGGTTGTGTGTCTTTGATGTTTGTCTATAAACGTATCTGTTAATCGACGAATCGCAGAAGCAGACGAACGAACAGGACTTTGATGGTAATGATGATGACCTGTTCATTGATGAGCCTGTACCAAGGGTTGTGGATCGGGTACACTGCATCTGGATGGATTTGATGCAGGGCTGCTGATCATCAGGGGTGTACTTTCGGTGGCATTCATGACCACTAGCCCAGCTGCAAAACTCTTGGGGTGTAGAGCTATCCCATGATTGGTTCGCTATTGTCGTAGTTCTGTAATATGGAGCCACCTTATTATGATTTTGTAGCACCACGGTAAAACCACTACTAGAAAATCGCGTGTTGTTTTATTTTTGTGCATCATCATGATCGCATGCTCATGTCATCATGCCACATTGCATTTGAGCATCGTCATGTCATCATGCATGATTTGCCAAAAACCATTTTCTAAAAGCCTAGTTTTGTTTTCTAAATATCCCTGTCTTTATTTCAAATCAAATCTCGGTCTTTTCCGGATCTTTTATTTGTCTAAAAATTATTTACAAAAGCTTTTCTAAAAATAAAACAAATAAAATAAAATAAAAAGGTTTTAGTGGGGGAGGCAGCCACCGGCCAGGCCCAAAAGCCCAGCCAGCAACCCCCTACCAACCCGGTGCCCTAACCCAAACCCTAATCTACACCGCTAGCTAGCACCTACCCCACCTCCACGCACGCTACCGTCCACCGCCACACACAGGCAGCACACACAGGCACGCACCTAGCGACACGGTCACGAACATGGGCCCACCCACCTACTGCTTCTCCTGGCCCCACCATCCCCAACACGGTCACGAATATGGACCGCACCTAGCGTGACCGCGTCGCCCAGCCCCAGCCCCGCACCGAATCCCCACCTACCCCCTCTATCTCTTCCCCGACCCGGTCAACTCCCACGCCATCGCCACCAACCCCCCATTCCCGATCGATCTCCGTGCCGCCTCTCCTCTGTAGGCCGCTGTCAGCCAACGTCTCCTCGGCCGCTGGCTCTTCTCTCGGCCGCGGCTCATCTCTGCCCTTGACGGCGCCCCTCCACCACCGGCTCGCCAGGAGCTCCGCCGCCGCGCCCCCTTCACCCAGCTCCCCCGACGTCGCCGCCTCGCCAGCGACCGGTTGCGTCCCTCCGTACCAGCCGCACCCACCCCGGGCCCGGCTGTCGTCGTGCCGGCCTCTGCCCAGGACCGCCTCCCTCCTCTGCTGGCTGTTGCTGCCACGGTCATCCCCCTCGTCGTCTGCAAGCCCGGCAAGCACCCCGTCATCCGCGGGCCCTTCTCTGCCTCGAGCATGTCTGCCTCGCCAGGGCCTCGCTGACCGGGGCTCTGCGTCCTCAACGCCGCGACAGACCGCTTCACCTGAGCTCCTCGCCGTGCCCACCTTGCCTCCCCATAGCGTGCGCGCCAGCAGCTGCTTGTCCTGCAACGAACCGACAACGCCCCTGCAGTCAACGCCCCAGTTCCAACAAGGTGTTTGAGGAAATGTCTGCTCGGGATATGTTGCCTCGTAGTACTTTGATCCTGATCTGCGTTTTATTCCTGTGTCTTGCGTTTGCGTCTTGATGATGTGATGTACCTATGTTGGCACAGTGGCCCCTAAGATCTGTCCGGATGATCTACGAGTGGGTTGTGGCGTGGATGACGACCATGCGAAGATACGTGATGCCACCCGAAGAGTACCGTAGCCCTGCGAAGCTCTTCGTCCCCGGTTTTTGCCAAGATCTTCTGAAGACCAACAATAGAAGACCAACAATACATACCCGAGATCGTCATCGATGATAAGATCGCGTACACGGATATGAAGACCGAACCCTAGGCACGCCAAGCTCTCCTTCGCGGATCCGAAGACCGATCCCCGTCGAACCCCGAGACCCCGGAGTTCGAAGGCCGAGACCGAACCCGAACCGCTCCGAGCCCCCAAGATCTTCGACCCTAAATATGTGATTCCCTATCCGAGACCCTTATTTTTATAATATTGACATATACTTGTTGCATATCAATTCATTCATACTCACATACATGTTTATTTGTCTGAGGTACTTTGTCGATTCACCTCATAATTAAATATGGAGACTATATGCGGGCTATTCTAGTCTTATATATCACCTCCATTTAACTTTGCGTAGCTAATCGATGCCATGTTTTGCCTTGTTAATACAACATTTAAATTGTGGGGTATCTAAACAACATGAATCATTTAATTAATTGTCGGGACCCCGGTTTCGCTTAATATTGCCTAATTGCATCGCATCTTTGCCAAGTCATACATCATACATGCATCATGCCCGTTCTTCTGCCGTAGTATTAAATAGTGCATTTGGTGTTTCTTTTAGTGCTTTGGTTCTTCACGGCTTAGGGCATTGAGTTGATGCGAGTATCGACAAGTTCTTTGGATAATGTACCTTCGACTGTGTTTTCTAGGCGAGCATTCTCCCCCTTTCTACCTATTTTGCGTTTATAGTCTTTACTTCCTCCCGTTGATCTATTGCTATCCTTGCTGCGATGCTTTAGTTTTCTGTGCACCATTTATATTCCTTGCAGCCTCTATATTGCCTTGGACACATCCTATTGCCTGTTGATTGATAGACAATCGGCCTTGCGAGTCGTAGTTGCTTGCTCAGGTGCTGCATCGTGTCATTGTCGTTCCACCATTGATAAAAGGTTGATACATGCTTAATGATAGAGATGCTTAATGGTGGAGATGATCATGGCTTTAATTACAACTTGATATTAAATTGCTAGATATAACTAATGTAGAGGCATCGGTGGGAAATATATGTTATTTGGTTCTCCCACGCTCACTTGTGTCCCGTAGGACCCCGAGTACTTGATACATGTTCCTTGACTATCGCACTATCCGCATGTGGGACCATGAATCCCCTTAGCCAGAACTTGATTCATTTCTTATTTCTTGGGGCCACAAACTAGTTTGGGGTTTTATTACTATCATGTACCTATGCCATGCTTTACTACTTTATTTAAGATTGTGCGTGGAGCACCTGTACTGTTTTGGATCGTGCCACGTTTTCGCGGTATCGACAAGCCCAGTCACACTTTTGGGTTCCCAGTCGATTACAGCCGTCGTCACAAACCCTGGGTCCGTTCCGGAGCCGGACAACTTCGTTGTGGGTAGCTTAGTGGGGTGCCCCCCTAAAATCTTTTATGAATCCTATGATTGCTTTGTCGTGAAAGCCTCGTTGGGTTTTAATTTGGTTTTTCCGAGGTTGATCGTGCGTGTTTTGCTATTTGTGCACCCCTGTAGGGTAAATCTTTCTAAAAGCTGTGTCCGCGGTTATGGACGACTTGGAGCACAGTATCTCGATCATAGACAAGCATAACTAAAGTAGTGCTATAAATTTGACTTGATATGTGACTAGTAATCAGCTTCACTATAATGGAATGGATAATAAAAGTGCCAACAACTGGTGGAACTAGGTGTATCGTGTCATGTTATACCTTCCTAGTAAGTGTCGCAACTCTAATAGAACGAAATAAAACTGCCAACAACTGCTGGGTTTGGGATGTCACATGCTAATTATATCTGACTAGTAAGTACTGCAACTACAACTGAATGGTTAACTAAAACTGCCCACTACTAATGCTATCAGGATGACTCATGCTATCTATATCTGAATAGTAAGTGCTTCAACTATAATGGAATGAATAAAACTGCCAACTATGTGAGTTCCTCGGTTTGACTTCCTCGTTTGGTCTCGAGGGGGAAATACTAGGATGGGTATGATTGGTGTTAGTATCAGGTTTGTTCTGAATAGGTCTTTCTTATACCTCTCTAATAGCCGACAATTGTATCGAGTCTCTATAGGTTGTGTAGTGCATGCTTTGCTGCCACTTCAGTCCACCATACCTATGTAGGCGAGAGCCGCCGAATTCCAGCCTCGTCGTGTACTGGACTCAGTACTGACGCTCCTCTTTTTCCTTTGCCCTTTGTCGGCACACCTTTTATTTTAGCAGGTTTGAGATTGACGTCGTTAGCAGGGTTATGGACGCCATTGGTTATTTTTCAGGGCTCTTAGCCCCATTTGCATCTTGTCCATACTCGGATGTTGTATCGTTTTCAAGGTGATTTGGATCTTTGTACTGTATATCTGTATTTTGACTCATGGAGTCGTTGTTGTATATATATGTTTCTGCGGGTTCCATCGTGTACTATTGTGTAATGTTATTACTTCGTTTTCCACCCGCACGCAAGTGCCTGGTGGGCATCTTTAAATCGTTTCTATGCGGGTTTGGCGGGAATCGCTAAAACTTGCATAGGGCCGATTCGAGGGTGTCACAAAGTGGTATCAGAGCTCAGCAGTTATGATACCCCACTGGTCCAACCTGTAGGTGAACCTAGCTAACGGATGTTGTAGAGTATAAAAACTATTTTTGAAAATCGGTTGGATAGATCTGATTAGGTCTGCTTTTGCTCCTTACCTCTATGTTATTCCCTCTTACCTTCGCGTGTTTTGAATCTTCTCTCTTATCTTATTCTCAAGTCTAGGATTTCTCGTGGTTGGGTTTCCTTCATACCTTCAGGGTTTCGCTTCCTTCTTGTAACGATGTTGCTACATCCGGTCTTCATCTCTGAGGAACTTTCCTCTGTGTACCTCTCTAGTGACCCAAGAATCACTAACTTTTTCTTTGTATCTTATGGTGGTTTTCAACGCGACGACGTCATCTACTCCAGTTCTGATGAAGATCTTGCATCACTCCTTTGTTTCCGAACCTCGCTTGTCGAGATCTTCAGTCTGAATTCCGAGAGTTGATTGCATGATTGTTTTTTTCATGTACAGAGTAATGCTTCGAGTGCGGGATGGAGTAGCTACCATACCACTACTCTTATCATTCGCTTTGTACCTTGAATGGGTGGATCAATGCAATTTTCACTCCTTCCACGGAAGTTAAAGGTGTCCTTATCTTTTGAGACCTTTATCTTCGTCTTTGTTTCTCCGGAGTGTTCTCTCAATGAATGCGAGCAACAACCCCTTGTTAGTGGTGTCGCCGATTCAAGACGAAGAAGGAACCTTTGTTAGTGGTGTCATGAGGATCTACACGAAGCGAGAAGATTCCAATCATCGTCCTTCTTCCCCGTACCATGAGGCGGATCTCGAGGGCGAGATCCATTGTTATTGGTGTCGAATTGTAGCACCCCGGTAAAACCACTACTAGAAAACCGCGTGTTGTTTTATTTTTGTGCATCATCATGATCGCATGCTCATGTCATCATGCCACATTGCATTTGAGCATCGTCATGTCATCATGCATGATTTGCTAAAAACCATTTTCTAAAAGCCTAGTTTTGTTTTCTAAATATCCCTGTCTTTATTTCAAATCAAATCTCGGTCTTTTCCGTGTTTTATTTGTCTAAAAATTATTTACAAAAGCTTTTCTAAAAATAAAACAAATAAAATAAAATAAAAAGGTTTTAGTGGGGGAGGCATCCGCTGGCCAGGCCCAAAAGCCCAGCCAGCAGCCACCTACCACCCCGGTGCCCTAACCCAAACCCTAATCTACACCCCCAGCTAGCACCTACCCCACCTCCACGCACGCTACCGTCCGCCGCCACACACAGGCAGCACACACAGGCACGCACCTAGCGACACGGTCACGAACATGGGCCCACCCACCTACTGCTTCGCCTGGCCCCACCATCCCGGACCCACTCCCACCGACGCACCCTCGTTCCCCCACCCCTCGATCTCCCACCCGCGCAGATCGATCCACGACCCCACCCGCGCACGCTCACTGCCGCGTCATGAGCGTGACCGCGTCGCCCAGCCCCAGCCCCACACCGAATCCCCACCTACCCCCTCTCTCTCTCTTCCCTGATCGGGTCAACTCCCACGCCATCGCCACCAACCCCCCATTCCCGATCAATCTCCGCGCCGCCTCTCCTCTGTAGGCTGCCATCGGCCAACGTCTCCTCCGCCGGCTCTTCTCTCGGCTGTGTATCGTCTTCGCCCTCGACGGCGCCTCTCCACCGCCGGCTCGCCAGGAGATCCGCCGCTGCGCCCCTTCACCCAGCTCCCCCGTCGTCGCTGCCTCGCCAGCGACCGGTTGCGTCCCTCCGTACCAGCCGCACCCACCCCGGGCCCGGCTGTCGTCGTGCCGGACTCTGCCTAGGACTGCCTCCATCCTCTGCTGGCCATTGACACCACGGTTATCCCCCTTGTCGTCTGCAAGCCCGGCAAGCACCCCGTCACCCGCGGGCCCTTCTCCGCCTCGAGCATGTCTGCCTCGCCAAGGCCTCGCTGACCGGGGCTCTGCATCCTCAACGCCGCGACATACCACTTCACCCGAGCTCCTCCTCGTGCCCACCTCGCCTCCCCACAGCATGCGCGCCAGCAGCTACTTGTCCTGCAACGAACCGACAATGCCCCTACAGTCAACCCCTAGTTCCGACAAGGTGTTTGAGGAAATGTCCGCTCGGGATATGTTGCCTCGTAGTACTTTGATCCTGATCTGCGTTTTATTCCTGTGTCTTGCGCTCGCGTCTTGATGATGTGATGTACCTATGTTGGCACAGTGGCCCCTAAGATCTGTCCGGATGATCTACGAGTGGGTTGTGGCATGGATGACGACCATGCGAAGATACGTGATGCCACCCGAAGAGTACCGTAGCCCCGCGAAGCTCTTCGTCCCCGGTTTTTGCCAAGATCTTCTGAAGACCAACAATAGAAGACCAACAATACATACCCGAGATCATCATCGATGATAAGATCGCGTACACGGATCTGAAGACCGAACCCTAGGCACGCCAAGCTCTCCTTCGGGGATCCGAAGACCGATCCCCGTCGAACCCTGAGACCCCGGAGTTCGAAGGCCGAGACCGAACCCGAACCGCTCCGAGCCCCCAAGATCTTCGACCATAAATATGTGATTCCCTATCCGAGACCCTTATTTTTATAATATTGACATATACTTGTTGCATATCAATTCATCCATACTCGCATACATGTTTATTTGTCTGAGGTACTTTGTCGATTCACCTCATAATTAAATATGGAGACTATATGCGGGCTATTCTAGTCTTATATATATCGCCTCCATTTAACTTTGCGTAGCTAACCGATGCCATGTTTTTCCTTGTTAATACAACATTTAAATTGTGGGGTATCTAAACAACATGAATCATTTAATAAATTGTCGGGACCCCGGTTTCGCTTAATATTGCCTAATTGCATTGCATATTTGCCATGTCATACATCATACATGCATCATGCCCGTTCTTCTGCCGTAGTATTAAATAGTGCATTCGATGTTTCTTTTAGTGCTTTGGTTCTTCGCGGATTAGGGCGTTGAGTTGATGTGAGTATCGACAAGTTCTTCGAATAATGTACCTTCGACTATGTTTTCGAGGTGAGCATTCTCCCCCTTTCTACCTATTTTGCGTTTATAGTCTTTACTTCCTCCTGTTGATGTATTGCTATCCTTGTTGCGATGCTTTAGTTTTCTGTGCACCATTTATATTCCTTGCAACCTCTATATTGCCTTGGACACATCCTATTGCCTGTTGATTGATAGACAGTCGTCCTTGCGAGTCGTAGTTGCTTGCTCAGGTGCTGCTTCGCGTCGTTGTCGTTCCACCATTGATAAAAGGTTGATACATGCTTAATGATAGAGATGCTTAATGGTGGAGATGATCATGGCTTTAATTACAACTTGATATTAAATTGCTAGATATAACTAATGCAGAGGCATCCGTGGGAAATAGATGTTATTTGGTTCTTCCATGCTCACTTGTGTCCCGTAGGACCCCAAGTACTTGATACCTGTTCCTTGATTATCGCACTATCCGCATGTGGGACCATGAATCCCCTTAGCCAGAACTTGATTCATTTCTTATTTCTTCGGGCCACAAACTAGTTTGGGGTTTTATTACTATCATGTACCTATGCCATGCTTTACTGCTTTATTTAAGATTATGCATGGAGCACCTGTACTGTTTTGGATCGTGCCACGTTTTCGCGGTATCGACAAGCCCAGTCACACTTTCGGGTTCCCGCGTTTTTATGGTCGTCACACAACCTGGTCCGTTCGGGCAGCCAACTTTGTTGCGGGTAGCTTAGTGGGGTGGCCCCCTGAAATCTTTTATGAATCCTGTGATTGCTTTGTCGTGAAAGCCTTGTTGAATTTTGATTTGGTTTTTCCGAGGTTGATCGTGCATGTGTTGCTATTTGTGCACCCCCTGCATGGTAAATCTTTCTGAAAGCCGTGTCCGCAGTTATGGATGACTTGGAGCATAGTATCTCGATCATAGACAAGCATAACTAAAGTAGTGCTATAAATTTGACTTAATATGTGACTACTAATCAGCTTCACTATAATGGAATGGATAATAAAAGTGCCAACAGCTGGTGGAACTGGGTGTATCGTGTCATGTTATATCTTCCTAGTAAGTATCGCAACTCTAATGGAATGAAATAAAAGTGCCAACAACTGCTGGGTTTAGGATGTCACATGCTAATTATATCTGACTAGTAAGTACTGCAACTACAACTGAATGGTTAACTAAAACTGCCCACTACTATGCTATCAGGATGACTCATGCTATCTATATCTGACTAGTAAGTGCTTCAACTATAATGGAATGAATAAAACTGCGAACTGTGTGAGTTCCTCGGTTTGACTTCCTCGTTTGGTCTCGAGGGGGAAATACTAGGATGGGTATGATTGGTGTTAGTATCAGGTTGGTTCCGAATAGGTCTTTCTTATCCCTCTCTAATAGCCGACAATTGTATCGAGTCTCTATAGGTTGTGTAGTGCATGCTTTGCTGCCGCTTCAGTCCACCATACCTATGTAGGCGAGAGCCGCCGAATTCTAGCCTCGTCGTGTACTGGCCTCCGTACTGACGCTCCTCTTTTTTCCTTTGCCCTTTGTTGGCACCCCTTTTATTTTAGCAGGTTTGAGATCGATGTCGTTAGCAGGGTTACCCTTCCGGCTTGGCCTGGTCAGGGTTATGGACGCCATTGGTTATTTTTCAGGGCTCTTAGCCCCATTTGCATCTTGTCCGAACTCGGATGTTGTATCATTTTCAAGGTGATTTGGATCTTTGTACTGTATATCTGTATTTTGACTCATGGAGTCGTTGTTGTATATATATGTTTTTGCGGGTTCCATCATGGACTATTGTGTAATGTTATTACTTCGTTTTCCACCCGCACGCAAGTGCCTGGTGGGCATCTTTGAATCATTTCTATGCGGGTTTGGCGGGAATCGCTAAAACTTGCATAGGACCGATTCGAGGGTGTTACAGATTTCTAGGCCTTTGTTAGCAGAACTATAATTGGAAACTATTCTATGTATTAGTATATACGGAGTATATGTGTGTTTCTAGTCTAAAATCCGAGCTTATCATTTTATCGGTTCCTAAACTGTTTTTGAGGCCCCAGTGCTGGTGCCCTATGTTGCAACTACCGCCGTCTTGTCCACTGCTCGGTGAGACGAATCAGCAGAAGGATAATAAGCTGGGACCAATTTGATTCAAAGAGGGGCGATTTTCTCTGTCCTTGGAGAGGAACCTGGGAGAAATAGTACTGGTACCAAGGGAAGGAGGAGGTTGGCTTGGTCAATTATCTCACCCACTTGATGTGGGACCTGCTTTAACTCACCCCTGATGTGGGTCCCGCTTGAAACAGCTGTAGGCCACCACGTGATAGCTAGGATCAAAAATTTGGGATTCTCTCCCTGCAAAATGTTCTCGCCGCTGCCACTTAAAAATACTTACTGTAGAAAAAAGTGTACTGCCCAGCCCTACTACTAGTACTGAAAGGATATAGATGCCGCCTAGAGGGGGAGGGGGGTGAATAGGCGGTTTAAAAACTTTTCCAAGAGGGGATCAACAGAGGCGGAATTAAACTAGCGTTTACTTTGTAAAGAACAAAACCTAGAACAACTAGGATTCACCTATTTGCACCAACAACTTATGCTAAGCAATACAAGCAACTAAGTGATAGCTAGATATATATACTTCAAGCACGAAGGCTATCACAAAGTAAAGTGCATAAGTAAGAGCTCGGATATAGAGATAACCGAGGCACACGAAGACGACGATATTTTACTGAGTTCCTCCCAACATGGAGTACGTCTCGTTTGGAGAGGGGGTGGTATCAAACCACCAACGCCACAAAAGGCCTCCTTGTTCTCCTATGAATCTCACCCCAACGGGATCGATCCACACTTCCACTATCGGTGCACTTGTCGGTGGCAATCCGGAACCTCTCACAAGGTTGGGGAACTTCTCCACAACTCAATTGGAGGCTCCCAACAAACAAGCTTGGGGAAAGTTCCACAACTTAATTGGAGGCCCCAAGTAATCCACAAACCTGCAAAACCACCAAACCGTCTAGGGTTCCAATGAACCCAAGAGTAAAAAGCTTCTCACCTTTCACCCAATCGAATCCTCACCGAGAACTCAAACCGATGCACCAAATGCAATGGCAAAAACATAAGAAGTGCTCAAGTCCTTCACTCCCAAATTCCACCAAAGCTACAAAAGCTTATGGGGGAATAAGAGAGGAAGAACAATGGAGGAAATCCACAAAAGACTCCAAGATCTAGATCCCAATATGTTCCCCTCACTTAGAGGAGAGATTGATTGGTGGGATTGTAGATCTAGATTTCCTCTATCAAATCCCTCAAGAGTATGCAAGAATCATATGAGGGATTGAGTGGGAAGCAAGCTCAATAGATCAACAATGGTGGCTCAGTTTTAGGGTTCTTGATGTTGGAAAAACCGCAGCAACCAAGGTAGACGAAGGGGCATTTATATAGGGCCCCTAGAATTGGAGCCGTTGGGAGCAACTTACCCCCGACAGTCCGGCCAGCATCACCCGGGCAGTCCGGCAGAGTCGGACACTCCAGGAGATGCTGACCGGACACTCCGGCCTACGAAGATTCCGGCCAGAGTACGGGTGGAGTCCGATATAGTGTTCTGCATGTCTGGGGAGGTCGACAAGATCCCAGGGCCGGACAGTCCGACGTGAATTAGCCGGACATTCTGGCCGGGCCGGACACTCCGGCTAAAAACGGCCGGACATTCCGCCCAAGGCAAAACTGACAGAATAGCAAAACTGAAACGACCATAACTTTTGCATCCGGACTCCGATTTTGATGAACTTGGGATCGTTTCGAAGATAGTAACGAGATCTACAAGATCATGCAGAGAACCATCATAGTCCAGCAAGGGAGGATAGAACCAAATGATGAAAGGTTTAACCTATCTAGAAAAGACAAACCGGTAAAACCTCCAACATCGAAAACGCAATAGAGAATGCATATGAAATCCGTTTTCGATGAACTTGGGCTTGTCATGATTAACACAAGCTCAAGAACCTCACATGGATAAGACCCACATAACAACAAAGAAATATGAAGCCAAGTAAGCAAAGGTTTGAGCTCTCTCTGAAGGATATGATCAAGTTACTCACTCGAGAGCCCCTCTTGATAGTACGGCTATCTATCCTATAAACCGGTCTCCCCAACTAACACCATGAGACCGATAAGAAAGAAACCCAATGAGGAACATACCTTTGCCTTGAGCATATTCCACTTGAGCTTGCCGATAGCGATCTTGTCCACCTCAAGATGGAACACATCTCTTGATTGCGCTAGCTTGGTGAGGACTTGCAAATTGCTCCCCATACTCCACTATGGTAGAGCTTCTCTTTTGGGTATGCCATCTTACCATATCCATGATCACCATAGGATGGCAAGCTTTAAGAAAATGATCTCTTCGAGATGGCTCATCTTGAACTTGCACATCAATTCTTCTTTCTTCATTATGTTGGTGTCTTGAAGGTATATAAGAGATATCTCTCCAACTTTAGTCTTCAAGACACACTTGCTATAGGATCAACTCTCACTTGACCAATCTCCGGATCACTCATTAAAACCTTGATCAAAACATAATCATCTTCACTTTATTCTTCTCCCAACCTTGAAGCCAACATATGGTTCAAGCATTGCCTATGGACAAATCTACAGGTAAAACTCAATGCAAACATAAGTCCATAAAGATTGTCATTAATTACCAAAACCACAGATGGGGGCACACATGCACTTTCAATCTCCCCCATTTTGGTAATTGATGACAATCCATTTGAGAGGGTTTATATCAGGAATTAATCAAACAAAACGTTGTGCTAACATCAAATACAACACAAGTATGTGATGTTAGTACAAACACAATATAGAGCAAATTCCCCACAATCTCTGCACGTGTGGATGAACTTGAATTTCATTGCATATATTGCCAACCATTACCGGTGGTGGAGTTTTCTCTATATATTCAAGATGCCATGAAACACACTAGGATGCAAAGCACACGAGGCAAGTGTTTAAGTACACAACTCACAACACACAACCAAATTCCCTAAAACCCTCTAAAACCTCTCCCCCATTGGCATCGATTGCCAAAATGGGTGAAAAACTTTAGAAGGACAATTTAGTGAGAATTCCTCCACATGGTGTGCATTTATCATAATATGAGTGGAATCAAATGCACGTATCCAATGATGAATACCATGAGGAAATCAAACTAAACCGAGGATCCAAAGATTGCAAAGAAATAAAATGGTGAAGAAGCATCAACGAATGAAGCAAGCAATCAAAAGATCGAAAGAAGAACTTCACAAAAGGAAGATACCAAAAGAAAGATAGATATTATGATGAAGTTGAAAAGAGAGTGATCTAAATAATATGATGAGACTCCCCAAGGTTTGTGCACAAATTATAATCTGCGTTTGAATACAATTTGCACAAACATGGCATCCTCATTCCCTCTGTATCATTTAAACCACGAGGACAAGCAAGAGAGAAGATATTATGATGATAGCAAATGGGTGTTTAGATGAAAATAGGAAGCTCCCCAAGGTTCATGCACAACAAAGTTCACAATTATGGAATCCTAACTCCCCATAATCAAACAAAACACCAAACAAGAACAAGAAGGCAAATGTGTGTTCTTAGGTAAATTAGGAAAGCTCCCCAAGGTTTATGCACCAAATATAATAATTGCTTTGAATGCAAAGTGCATAAACGTGGTATCTTGCTCCCCCAAACTTACATAACAATCTCAAGGCATGAGAGATCAACTTTCTTAACACCAACAAGTGCCAAAAGATGCAAATGAAAATGTCAAGCACTCAAACAAAAACTTTTGGAGCCACCAAAGAATAAAGAAGGAGCACAAGGTGGACTCCAAAGCCAAAAGGATATCAACTATAGATTTACCCATAATCATGTGTATAAGTTTCTAGGTAGACAACAATCACCAAGATATACGTCCACAAAGAAACATGTACACACAAAATGGATACTTAAGAAAGAACAAGATATCCAAACAAAAGTCATAGATAATGCCAATAAGATTTTTGCTAGAAGGCATGGCCAAAGGATCAAATTTATCTTATTGAACATTAATGACCTTAAAACACCAACAAATACATCACAGAGAAATTGAGGAAAAGATTGACAATATAATTGCTAGATTGGCATATATGGGATTAGTGAATCATCAACATGATTTTGATATACTCCCCAAAATATGCATTCATCTCAAACTACTCATACCACAAAAGGATGATACAATAAAATTCTTGCAAGAACCATAATAAAAGCAACTAAAGGAAATCATGCCATGATGCAGCCAAGTATGCATGAGAGGGATACTTGTTACCAAGATACCATTGGTAGGATGTAGTAGATATGCGTTTGTTGATCATCCTAGCTTGCCTCCAATTATCATTTAGTCACCACATCTTCTTATTATTGAGACAAGCAACCAATGTATCTCCAGTGTACCTAAAACACATTCAAGTACACAATGGTCCCAAAACTCATTGGGTCCAAAGTAGTTAGATACACTACAATACATAGGACAAACTCCACAAAAACATGTGCATATGGATATGAAATTGAATTTCATGCACATCTTAGACAAAATAGGATTTGATGGAGTTTCCCTTATATATTGGACCAAAGAAACCAAGCATACCATAATATATACATTTAGTAAATATGCATGCACAAGACTTTCAAGAACCAAAAAGGAGATACAATTTGAACAAAAACACGAAGTAAACCAAGAAGTCACACACAAGAGAGTGACACAATAGAAGGTGTCCAAATTGCATCAAAGAGTCAAATCAACACATGACCGAACACAAGTTCAACCAATGAACTAAGCTAAAGCCAAAGAGCAAAAGAGGATAAACAAATAAAAATGTTCAACGATTTATCTCATTCAAATGGTTAAATAGAAAGCATGGAATGATAAAATCAACTCCCAAACAACATACCAATTGAAAAATAAAAGGTTCCAACAAAGCAGCCAAACTCTCAACATTTTCCAAGAATGGCACAAAGTATCAAAGAAAAGATTTATCTTCAAAGGCATAAAACATGGTATGGATCAAAACATATTATGAAGAAGCATAAAATGAGTGTTCGAAATAATATAGGAGAACTCCCCCATGATTAGTGCATTATTTAAGATTCTGCATTTGAATACAAAATGCACACACATGGGATCATCATCCCTACCTACATCAACTAGAGAACTAAATGATTTCAAGATAAAGAAAGATCCATATGGATTGAGGAAGACATGGGATACACGACACAACAAATTCTTGGCAAGATATAAGGAAAATAAAGCAAAAACCAATGTGAAAATGATCAAGAAGATCTACCACATATTATAGTACCGATTGTCCAAGGACAAAGGTCTTGCAAATATTTCTCGGTGGTAGATAGAAAATATATCCAAGATCATATTCAAAGAGAAAGCAAGTTTCAAAAGATAGGAATTAAAAACCAAGACATGAAAGAGATCCTTGAGGGTTTCAACTAGTTAACCAATCATGCACAGCAATGATTAGAATAACTAGAGAAAAAATTCTTGCCAACTTAGATATAAGAATTCATATATGATGAAACCCATACCAAGGAAATCTCTTGCAAACAAGATCCAAAAGATAAGAGATAAAACCATTATATCGAAAAGGAACTTGTTTGAGCTCATGTGCCACATAGGAACTAGATAATTTCCAATATCAATTATATGTGACACAACCTCAACTATTCACATTTTCTCAGCTTGTAATATGCACAAAGTATATTACTCCCCCATAATGTGATAAAACATTTCTTCTCATAAGAGGTAAGGAAGACATGGGAGAAAAGTAAAACATTTTCTTGGCCAAAGCTAGGACAAAGAAAACCAAAGGTCAAAGTGAACATGATCAATAAATTCGACCATATATTGTAGTACCACATGTCCAATGACAAGAAATATGGGGAAACATTTCCCAATGTAGTTTTGAAGGATATCATGATCATATTAACAACAAGAAGCATATTACAAAATATAAAAATTAGGCTTGATGCTCAGATCGAGATTCTTGATAGCTCCAAATAGTCACACAATCATAAAAGATTAAAGTAACTTGAAGCAAATGGTTTCCATGGAGGATATGGAGGTCCAAATATGGGGAAACACATACCAAGAAAACTCTCACAAACAAGAACCAAAATATGAGCTATAAAACATTCAAACAAATTGGAACTTGTATGAGCTAAAGTGTCACATAGGAGCTAGATAATTCTCAATATCAATTCTAAGTGGCACAACCTCAAATTTTCACATTATCTAGGATTGTGATATGCACTAAGCATATGACTCCCCCATAATGTGATACATCCACAAATCTCGACACGAAGCAAAATGATCCACATAGAGATAATTAATGGACATTATAGAACTTAATTTTCTCATGATAATCATACCACATAGAGACTAGATAATATTGCAATATCAATACTAGGTGGTATTCCTCATGTACACACATTTTTAGGATTGTGGAATGCCTAGGCATAACACTCCCCCAAAATGGGATAGTCCATTAATCTCTCACAAGAGCCAAGTAAGATATAAACAAGATGCAATAGGCTCAAAACACGAAACACATAGATGGTGTGCAAGTCAACATACACATACTTGATTTCTCAAGTTAAGCAAGTAGGAAGCACAACATATATAAAGCACATGCAAGGTACAAAACTAACACATGCACAAGGGGCAAGTAACTTTCAATGTAAATGAGTTGAGCACATGTTACCGCAAGGAGGAACATCGAATATATGATAGAAGCATGATAGTCCAAATGGCTTGACTTGACAAGAATACATGATGAAGATCCCTCAATTCTTCATAATGTAGCCAAGCCTCCAATGTACTCCAACAATACCTATTGATCAAGTTTTGGCTTGTTGGTACCCAGCCAAGTTGGGTCCTAAGAGGTTAGTCACAATATGCTTGTCAACCCAAATGGTTCTTTTCATGAACCCACATTGAGCACAAACAAATTTGGCAAACACATTGGCAACCTCATCCTTATAAAGAGAATAAGCATCATCAATAATAATAGGGTTGGATGAGGAGATACCAATAGTGCATGAGGAAGAAATGTGCCCCTTCTCACGACATATATAGCAAGTTCTTCTCGTGCCATCTTTCTTCTTAGGTGAAGCCACAACTCGAGGAAGAGTTCGAGTAATCCTCTTAGGAAAAGGCCCATCACTAACTTGAGGTAGAGCTTGAGGCCGCTTCCCTTGTTTCTTCACACTAAGAGGCTTATTCTTCAATGGGCAAGATCTAACATGATGCCCTTCTTCCTTGCACTTGAAGCAAACAATGTTGGCCGAATTTTTGATTTGATATTGGTCATTTTTATTGTTGCTCTTGGACTTCTTCTTGTTACTGGACTTGTTATTGACATTGGATTTGAATCCAAGCCCACTCTTGTCATTGGGGGATTTTTGCACACTCAAGATCTTGTTGAGTGTGGTCTTCCCTTCATGACCCTTTTTCAAGTCATTCTTCAAATAAGTGACTTGAGCCTTGAGCTCTTTGATTTCCTCTACATGGTTAGTGACAACACATATACTAGAGGAAGTGGAAATTTCATTGCTAGAGCAACAAGGCAAAGAATGTAATTCATCACAAGAGGTAGCAATAATGTGAGTGGACGAATTACAAGGACTAGCACATGGCAATATAGCATTATTCGTAGAGATTGTGCTAGTGACCACATGAGGCTCAGAAGATGTTACCTTTGTACAACTAGCCTTATGAGATAACTTTATCCTAGCATGGGATGCTAGAAGATCCTCATGAGAGCTTGATAGCTTACCATGACTTTCTTCCAAGATCCCATACTTGCTAGTTAGCAAAGCAAGTTGAGTCTTTAGCTCAACATTTTCCTTCAAAATAGATGCTTCACAAGAAATAGAGTTAGTAGCACAAGCATCATAATTAATTGCAGGAGGTGAGGGAAATTTCGAAAGCTCTTTTGAGTAAGAGGTTTTAAGTTGCTCATGTGACTCGGTGAGTTTGATGAGCTCACCCTTGATGACCCTAGAGCCTTTTTTGAGGTACTCAAAATCCTCAAGGAGTTTAGCATAAGCAACTTGAAGCTCATCATTTTTACTTATGAGACCACTAGCCACCTTAGGACCTCTATCATGAGATTCCTTCACTCTAGACAACTCTAGAGCAAAGGTATCCTCAAGAGATTCCTTAGTGGTTTGTTCCTCTTCAAGAGCTTCATTTAGATGTGCAATTTTATTAGCATACTCACGCTCAAGGCTACTCAATTTACCAATGGTGTTCTCATGCTCCTCAATTTGTGCTTCTAACTTATCAATATGTTCTTTGCTCTTAATAGCAAAGTCCAAGATTTCAACGAAGTTAGAGCAAGCAATATTATTATTAACAAGAGCATGATAAACCATCTCACCCTTTTCATATAAATCATCAACATTCAACTCTTCTACCTCATTATCCTCATCCTCATCATCACAAGAGGTATTGGGCTCCAAAGTAGGAGTTACCTTTGAATCCTTAGCCATAAGGCATAGGTGGGTACCATGAGATGCTGGTGATGGTGGTGATGATGATGAATTATTTGACGCTTCATTCAAGATATTGTCTTGGCCAATAGGATCTTTGTTTTCCTCTACATGGTTAGCAACACAAGTACTAGAGGAAATAGAAGCATTTTTATCATGGCAACAAGGCAAGGAGAGCATATCATCATGGGATCTATTGGGGCAATTTATACATGATATGCAAGGACTATCAACAGTAGCATGTAACTCATATATAGTGCTAAACGTGTTTAAGTCCAAAGATGAACCATTGCAGTGAGATAGAGAAGAAGTATCAATAAGAGTAAGCTCACTATCAAAATTGCAAAGTTCACGACCACTCACCATATCATTACCTTGTGTCTTACCACACTTTGGTGAAGTGGAATAAAAAGATAACTCATCTCGACCAGAAGTGGAAGCAATACAATCATCCTCAATAATGTTGGACACATCATATTTATCTTGAAGTTTTGTCCATAACTCATGAGCACTCCAAAAAGGTATGATTGAAGAAGTAACTACATAGCTCAAAGCATTAACAAGAACATTAGAAGATTGAGCATCGAGATATAAGTTTTTCTCATCCTCACAAGATAGATTTTCGAAATCCATAGGAGGAAAAAAACCTATATCTACAATACACTCCAAATTTGGGTCCATGTTCCGAAAATGAATAAGCATACGAGTTTTCCATATATCATAATTTGTGCCATCGAATATGAACATTTCATTGTGCACTAATCCCCTAGCCAACATCTTTACTCTTAAGGAGGTGAAGCCTCAAATGAGAGACCGGGCTCTGATACCAATTGAAAGGATATAGATGCCGCCTAGAGGGGGGGGGGGGGTGAATAGGCGGTTTAAAAACTTCTCCGAGAGGGGATCAACAAAGGCGGAATTAAACTAGCGTTTACTTTGTTAAGCACAAAACCTAGAACAACTAGGGTTCACCTATTTGCACCAACAACTTATGCTAATCAAGACAAGAAACTAAGTGATAGCTAGATATATATACTTCAAGCACGAAGGCTATCACAAAGTAAAGTGCATAAGTAAGAGCTCGGATACAGAGATAACCGAGGCACACGAAGACGACAATATTTTACCGAGTTCCTCCCAACATGGAGTACGTCTCGTTTGGAGAGGGGGTGGTATCAAACCACCAACGCCAAAAAAGGACTCCTTGTTCTCCTGTGAATCTCACCCCAATGGGATCGATCCACACTTCCACTATCGGTGCACTTGTCGGTGGCAATCCGGAACCTCTCACAAGGTTGGGGCACTTCTCCACAACTCAATTGGAGGCTCCCAACAAACAAGCTTGGGGAAAGTTCCACAACTTAATTGGAGGCCCCAAGTAATCCACAAACCTGCAAAACCACCAAACCATCTAGGGTTCCAATGAACCCAAGAGTAAAAAGCTTCTCACCTTTCACCCAATCGAATCCTCACCGAGAACTCAAACCGATGCACCAAATGCAATGGCAAAAACACAAGAAGTGCTCAAGTCGTTCACTCCCAAATTCCACCAAAGCTACAAAAGCTTATGGGGGAATAAGAGAGGAATAACAATGGAGGAAATCCACAAAAGACTCCAAGATCTAGATCCCAATATGTTCCCCTCACTTAGAGGAGAGATTGATTGGTGGGATTGTAGATCTAGATTTCTTCTATCAAATCCCTCAAGAATATGCAAGAACCATAGGAGGGATTGAGAGGGAAGCAAGCTCAAGAGATCAACAATGGTGGCTCAGTTTTAGGGTTCTTGAGGTTGGATAAAACGCATCAACCAAGGTAGAAGAAGGGGCCTTTATATAGGGCCCCTGGAATTAGAGCCGTTGGGAGCAACTTACCCCAGACAGTCCGGCCAGAGCATCACCGGCCCCGGCAGAGTCGACACTCAGGAGATCTTGACCGACACTCGCCCACTGAAGATTCCGGCCAGAGTCCGGGTGGAGTCCGATATGGTGTTCTGCATGTCCGGGGAGGTCGACAAGATCCAGGGCTGGACAGTCCGGCATGAATTAGCCGGACATTCTTGTCGGGCCGGACACTCCGGCTAAAAACGGCCGGACATTCCGCCCAAGGCAAAACTGACAGAAATAGCAAAACTGAAACGACCATAACTTTTGCATCCGGACTCCGATTTTGATGATCTTGGGCTCATTTCGAAGATAGTAACGAGATCTACAAGATCATGCAGAGAACCATCATAGTCCAGCAAGGTAGTATAGAACCAAATGATAAAAGGTTTAACCTATCTAGAAAAGACAAAGCGGTAAAACCTCCAACATCGAAAATGCAATAGAGAATGCATATGAAATCCGTTTTCGATGAACTTGGGCTTGTCATGATTAACACAAGATCAAGAACCTCACATGGATAAGATCCACATAACAACAAAGAAATATGAAGCCAAGTATGCAAAGGTTTGAGCTCTGTCTGAAGGATATGATCAAGTTACTCACTCGAGAGCCCCTCTTGATAATACGACTATCTATCCTATAAACCGGTCTCCCCAACTAACACCATGAGACTGATAAGAAAGAAACCCTATCAGGAACATACCTTTGCCTTGAGCATATTCCACTTGAGCTTGCCGATAGCGATCTTGTCCACCTCAAGATGGAACACATTTCTTGATTGCGCTAGCTTGGTGAGGACTTGCAAATTGCTCCCCATACTCCACTATGGTAGAGCTTCTCTTTTGGGTATGCCATCTTACCATATACATGATCACCATAGGATGGCAAGCTTTAAGCAAATGATCTCTTTGAGATGGCTCATCTTGAACTTGCACATAAATTATTCTTTCTTCATTATGTTGGTGTCTTGAAGGTATATAAGAGATATCTCTCCAACTTTAGTCTTCAAGACACACTTGCTATAGGATCAACTCTCACTTTACCAATCTCCGGATCACTCATTAAAACCTTGATCAACACTTAATCTTCTTCACTTTATTCTTCTCCCAACCTTGAAGCCAACATATGGTTCAAGCATTACCTATGGACAAATCTACAGGTAAAACTCAATGCAAACATAAGTCCAGAAATATTGTCATTAATTACCAAAACCACACATGGGGGCACACATGCACTTTCAAGTACTACTACTCCCTGATGTCTACGCGCGCTTCTATCCTTGTAGACAGTGTTGGGCCTCCAAGTGTAGAGTTTTGTAGAACAGCAGCAAGTTTTCCGTTAATTGGATCACCCAAGGTTTATCGAACTTAGGGAGGAAGTGGTCAAAGGTATCCATCTCAAGCAACCTTGCAATCAAGATACAAGAAGTCTCTTGTGTCCCCAACACACCCAATACACTTGTCAGGTGTATAGGTACACTAGTTCGACGAAGAGATAGTGAAATACAAGTAATATGGATGATTATAAGTGGTAATTGCAATCTGAAATAAGAGTGGCAGCAAGCAAACATGTAACAGACCTAATTTTAAATGGTGTTTCAATGCTTAGAAACAAGGCCTAGGGATCATACTTTCACTAGTGGACACTCTCATATAGATATCTTCTCTTCATGATGCTACCCTGAACTACTCTCTGGTTGGACGATGTAGAGCTATAACATCACACCTTAAATTTCGTATTCCCCATCTAGATAACCACTCACTGTCACCTTGAGCGCTAGATGGTTCCAACAAACACCACAATCTCATATAGACATCCAACTCAAATTATACTGATGATAAATATTTATGTAACCTTAGCCAAAGTGCCACACGGTGTGCACACTGTCAACTTCACACATGTGGGGATAAGCAGAGATTAATTAAAGCACTTGAGTAGAAGAATAGATCTATAGATTACAAAGCTCATGATCTCATATGATCACACATAGAGAGAGATGAACACATAGCTACCGATAGATCCCTTAGCCTCGAGAGAGAACTACTCCCTCCTCATCATGGGAGTCAGCAATGACGATGGAGATGGCGGTGGAGTCGATGGAGATGGCTCCGGGGGCACTTTCCCATCCCAGCAGGGTGTTGGAAAAGAGACTATCCCGAATTCTCCTCTTCGGTCTCGGTAGAACTTTTCGTGGAATTCTGATCTTTGTTTAGGGTTTCTTGTCTCGTGTTTAGGGTTTTGTCATGAGAATATAGGCGAAGAGGCAAGGTCGGTGGAGTCCTGAGGGGCCCACACCACCTGGTGGCGTGGCCAGGGGGTACCCGGGCCACCATAGGGTGTGGCCAGCCCCTGGCCCTCCTTCGGCTGCCCTCCGGACTCCGTGTTCCTTCTGGTAAAATATTGAATTTGGCTTTTGTCCCGTCCAATTCCGAGAATATTTCCTTACTAGCTTTTCTAAAACCAAAAATAGCAGAAAAGAGGCAACTGGCACTATGGTATCTTGTTAATAGGTTGGTTCCAGAACATGTATAAAAGTACCTCAAAGTGTGAATAAAACATAAGAAAGTATATACTAAACAAGCATGGGACATCAAAAATTATAGATACGTTTACGAGTATCACTCCCGTGCCCATGCCTTTCTACCGATGACAAGACAAGAAACCATCACTAGCTAGCTCACATCCAGCAAGCAACTGTTGAAACTAGTGCAACCTCCGATTGGGGAGTTCTTGTTGAAATAGGTGGGTGTATATGCTTCCGATTGGGCCATTGGGGGTACTATTAGTACTAGGAGTAGTAGTATTCGGTATGCTTTGGTTGTGGAGTTCTTGCTTATTTCTCATCTTGGAATCACCTAATCAGGATATTTTTCCTCTTCTCTAGTCGATTGGGTCATTTGGGTGGGGTGGGGGTGGGGATGGGGGTGGGGGTGGGGGTACTGATTCGGATCAGGCATGGTCACCGTTGTTACGATTAGGGCATTTATTAGGGCATTTGGTCGGGTTCGATTTCGGTGTTCTTCACTTTTGTAACCTTTAGTTTCTACTCGTAATGTGCAATGGATTTTGTGTCAGATTCTGTATGGAAAACTATGGGTCAGTGGTGCGCATGACCACTACGGACAGGGATGGTCCTGTCAGTTCCCTAGAAAGTTGCCTAAAAAAGATAATGTAGCAGTAGATTCGTTGGGTTCTTCCATTCTTTCCAATGCTGAAAGTGGTTGGCTGCAAGCTGGATGTATCCCTATCCTAAAAGTTGTCTCTGTCTGCATCCTGTTTTTGTGGAAGCCTCTATGACACCATCTCTTCTTCAGTTACTATAGCACGGTGGTACATACCTGCGAACGTGCGGTGCTCTAGGTGTGGCAAACAGGATGGTACCCCCACATGCCACAGGATCTGGCGAGTACCACTACTCACCAAAAAACAAGCACAAGGCCACCGACCAGCTAGGAGGGCCCATCTTAAATAAAAAGGTATTTGTTCTTAATACCCTTATTACCATGGTGCAGACATATTTAAGTATTACCCGCTTGGTGTGATGCATGCTTATCAGATGTTCAGAAACATATGTGTGATTTTATTAATTCTGGCACTGTGTTTATGTGAATCTAGATCTGGATCTATTAGACTGTCTCATACAGTCAGTATATGATTACTATGTACTGTACTCCCTCCGTTCCAAGGCTTGGTTCAAAGAACGGGTCAGAAGCATACAAAGTTTTTATTTCCTCAAGACCCAACAGGTTGAGTTCAAGTCTCGTAAGAAGGCTTGTGTGCTTGTGAGACAAAGCGTCCACGACTACATTATCTTTTCCCTTCTTATACTTGACAACATACAAAAAAGACTCCACGAACTCAACTCAACCCACTTAGCATGCCTCTTACTCAAGTTGGCTTGGACTTTGAGATATTTCAACGACTCATGGTCGAAATGTATGATAAATTCTTTAGGCCATAGGTAGTGTTTCCAAACTTGAAGGACACAAACTAAGGCAAAAAGCTCTTTGTCATAAATCGGATAATTCAGGCGAGCAACATCAAGTTTCTCGCTATGGTAGGCTATAGGACGTTCGTTTTGCATAAGGACTACTCCAATGCCAATACCACTAGCATCAAACTCTATCTAAAAAGTTTTAGTGAAATCCGGTAACGCAAGGAGAGGTGCTTCGGTGAGCCTCTTTTTAAGTTCATCAAAAGCTTTTTCTTGTGCCTTGCCCCACACGAAGGTGACATTCTTTTTGGTCAATTCGTTGAGAGGACAAGCAATGGTCGAAAAGTCTTCCACAAAGCGACATAGAAACTGGCCAACCCATGAAAACTTCGGAGTTCACTCACATTGTTGGGATGGGCCAATCTCGTATGTCCTTTACTTGGAAAAATCAACTTCAATGCCCTTTGAAGAAATGACAAATCCAAGAAAAATTAACTTGTTTTTAGCAAAAGTGCACTTGGGAAGATTAGCATATAGCTTTTCATGTTGAAGGATTTGCAAAACTTCCTTGACATGTTTAACATGGTCCTCAAGTGACTTTCTATAAACAGGTATATCATCAAAATATACAACGACACTCTTGCCAATGAGAGAACGCAAAATATGATTCATGAGGCACATGAAGGTGGATGGGGCATTAGACAATCCAAAGGGCATAACCAACCATTCATTGAGACCAAGTTTGGTCTTGAATGCGGTTTTCCACTCATCACCTTCAGCCATTCGTATTTGATGGTCACCACTACGAAGAACAATTTTCGAAAAAATAGTGGCTCCGAATAATTCATCAAGCATGTCATCAAGATGTAGTATTGGATGTCGATAACATAAGGTGATAGCATTGATTGGACGGCATTCCATGCATAACCGCAATGTATCATCCGATTTTGGGACAAGAATCACGGGTACCGCACTTGGACTAGTGCTAACTTGGATCAAACCTTTGGAGATGAGTTGGCTGATTTGATGTTCGATCTCCTTTGTATCCTATGGGTTCGTGTGGTCAGCAGCATGGTTTGGAAGGGGTGCACCGGGAATGAGATCAATGTGATGTTCGATGCCACGAAGAGGAGGAAGTCCATGTGGGAGCTCTTCGGGGAACACATCTTTGAATTCCTGCAAAACAATCATCAAAGATGGAGGAACATTTGTTAATTCATTAGTTCCTTGCGCTAGTCCCTTGCAAATGAGGACATAGTGCAAGATGTATGGGTTGTTCCGCACATCTCTCATCTCACTTTTGGTGGCAAGGAGAACACTCTTAGTTTTTTCACTCGAGTTTGGCTTGTGGCTCTCACTCACTATGATGTGGTTCTCTCGCTGACCGCTCTTCTCACAAGGGGGTGTTGTGTTTTGCACCCTCGCTAAAGCCTTTGCATTGTCCGCAATTATTTGGCTAGGAGTCATCGGTTGCAAAACACATGTTTTGTTGAGCCATTTAAAGGTGTACACATTGGTGCGACCATCATGTAGAGAAACCTCATCAAATTTCCGTGGTCAAACAAGCAACATGTGGCAAACCGTCATTGGGACTACATCACACTCGACCGTGTCTTTGTAAGGACTAATGGCGAAGGTGACCGATACAGTATGCTTGATCTTCACGGACCCTTGGCCACTTAGCCATTGCATGTGGTAGGGGTGCTTGTGCGGATGGAGAGTAAGGTTGAGCTTCTCACACAATTTGGTGCTAGCAAGGTTGTGGGAACTCCCTCCATCGATGATCACTTTGATAGATTTGCCATTGATGTCAGCTCATGTTTGGAAGACATTTGAGCGTTGTTCTTCATGCTCTTGTGCTTGAGTGGTCAAGATCCTTGTGATAACAAGAGATGGACTTGCATCATGTTCACACATGAGGAGTTATTTGTCATCTTCCACTCATTGCCTTGCCATTTCTTCCTTGACTCAGGTATCAAATGCATCTTCACTCAAGTACTCTTCGTCGCCATTGTCATGAATGAAGAAAACTTTCTTGTTTCCACACTCAGCCGACTTGTGTCCATTGCCTCCACACTTATAGCATTCACTGTTGAAATGTGTATCACTCTTTGCTTGTTTGCCACTTGGGGGCAGTTTTCCTTGGGGAAGTCGCTTGAAGGAAGGCTTGGAGGTACTTGAGGAGCTTCTATTGAAGGTTGTTGGCATAGAGGTTGAAGCTTCCTTGTAGGTGAAATATGTATTGGGCTTGTAGTACTTTATGTCCTCTTGCACTTGACGTTCGGCCTTTGTTGCGATGTGCACAAGATCAACCATGTTGTTGTATGTTTGGAACTCGACGATGCGCTTGATTGGGTAGTTCAAGCCAATAAGGAAACACGCCATAGTTTGCCCTATGCGCTCTTCAATGTTGGCGTGGATCAAGTTGATTTACATTTCCTTGAAGTACTCTTCCACGGTCTTTGTCCCTTGGCACGGTGATTGAAGGTTGTTGAAGAGGTCACGCGTGTAGTACGCGGGAAAAAAACGGGATCTCATGTCATGCCAAGTTGTGATTGGCAGCTCTTGTCTTGCGTCACGAGCAACTTGAACTTGTTTCCACCAAAGGTTGGAATAGTCATCAAACTCAAGAGAATCCATGGCGACCATCTTCTCGTTTCTATAATTGTGCATATGGAAGATCTTGTCGACTTTGAGTGCCCATAAGAGATATTCTTCAGGGTCATTTGATCCGGTGAACTTGGGCATCGTGAACTTGAGCTTGCCAAATGTTTCTTCCTCATTGCAATGATGGTGGCAATGGTTGCCCTGTTGATGAGGGTCTTCATCTTCCATGCGATCATTATGATGACCTTGTTGAGCTTGTTTATGATCTTGTGGTTATGGAGGTGGAACTTGGTTCTCGCGACCTTGTTGCGGAGCTTGCTCTTGATGTTGTTGTTGTGGAGCTTGCTCTTTATCTTGGCACAGTTGTTGACTATGTTGAGGCACTTGGGCCTCATGAGGGTGTTGACGATGTTGAGCCTCATGATGCGGTTGATGACAAAGAGGAGGCCCGTTCCTCGGTTGGTGATGATAATTAGGCACATGGGCCTCACGGCAAAGATCATGGTCTTGAGCCTCATGACGTGGTGGGCGTCGCTCAACTTGTACCACTTGACGCTCCATGTTTTGGTGTTGTGGATGAGGCGCCTCTTGATGACCATGGTGTCGATGCGGATGTTCATGATGGTGACGATGAGGAGGAGGATCTTCAGGAGCTTCACGTCGATAACGAGCTAGATTCTCCAAGTTGGAGTCAGCACTTGTTGTGTCAAGTATGTGTCGCGGGCAATGGTGGTAGACTTGCGGCTCCACTCCCAGTTCTTCTTGTGGTTCCTCTTATTGGGTCACTAATGCCCTTTCGTGATGACGGTGTGCTTCTTCCCTTTCTTGTGGCCTCGAAGAGAAATCACCATCATAGCTTGACGTTGCGGCGTGCCGTGGGAAGGTACATAGTTCGAAGAACTTCGTTCTTCAACCACGGGGGCGTCATTGCGTCTTGCATAACTTGAATGAAGATCTTGTTGAAGAGGAGCGTGATGACGCGAAGATCTAGACGAGCTTGATGCACGTGAACACGGTCTTGCCATTCCGTCGATGAGGCGTCGAAGAATGTCATTTTTTTCGGCGACAGAGCATTGTAGCACTTTATTTTGGTGGCCAAAGTTGTGATGCATTGCATGCATTTGTCATTCGAGGCCATCAAAGCGGTTGTCGATGTTCTTGAACTCGGCTTGCATCTCGCCAAATTGTTCATCTTGTCACGTCTCAAGGGCTTGGCAACATTCACGGAACTCTCGTCGGACGATGAAGTGACTTGCACGTGTCATGTATGGTCCATGTTCTTCCTCTTGGGGATGTGGTTGGCTCGACTCACCGTACCTATCTGATGAGGACATCCCTACAGTTACACCTACCCCCAATTGCTACTAATGATGTTCCAGCTGCTGCAAACAAAGATCAATCCAATGAGATAAGGATTGGACCAATTACAAGAGCTCGTGCTAAGCTAGTAAAAAATAGGTGATGTTTTAGTTAATGAGAATTTTATACTACCTAAGTCTTTGAATTATTACATGATCAGGTACTTGGGAGAAGAAGGCGTAGCACAGAGCGAGGAGCTAATGGAACATGGCGTATTGATCAATGAAGAATGTGCGAGGGAGGAGAGGTAGGAAGTGCAAGGAGTTGTCAAAGATGAAGATCAACTAGTGGAGGAAGTTCTCTACCGTGGTAGAGAAAAGCCCTAGTTTTCTGCCACGGCAGGCTGCCGCGGCAGCCAAACCGCGCCAAACTCTGCCACGACAGAGGCATAGTCTGAACCCATGTTGGGTCGGTTGTATCCCTAGTTGGGTGGGACTAACTCGGTCACCACCTTGGCCGCCGCACCCCCAAGACTCTTAAATAGATGGGGCACACTAGTTTTAGGGTTTAGACCACGTTAAAATTAATTTGGAGTTGTTTGTTTCGTAGATCCTCTGGAATTACTTGTGATCAATTTCTACCAACCGCAATTAAGTGTGATCTGTTGTTACACTACGAATTAGTAGATTGCAAACTACTATTCGTGGTCGACGGCTGGGTGCGCAAGAGTCTGGTGTTGTGAATATCCTACAAGGTTTGAGGGCTGTTGCATTGGCATCATGGTTCGAGTGGGAGAGATCATAGCTACATACTAGTTTTCTATCATCCACCATCATCATCGACAAGTGCTTGCTGAGAAGATTGGGCCACCCCATATCATCTTGGTATCAGATTCCTCGTTTACTCGGTAATCAATCCACAATCTAGCCATATATTAGTTTGTGTTTTTCGTCCTATACAGAAAAGCCCCACAAAAAGAGTTGCCATAGCCTAGATTACATCGTATTCGAGTAATAGTTGCTGGTCATGTTTCTCTTTTAGTCTAGATCTAGTTTTGTTGATCATAGTTTTTCTTCTTGTTCTAGTCGTTTCCACCATCTTTTTCCGCCGCCACAAGCTAGATCCGATCCAAGCCAGAGTCCTGATCACAGCTCCCTGACCGAGTCGGTTTAGCACATAAAAAAAATTCTTACCGACTCTGCCGTGGCACGGAAACACCCCTTTTTCCTGCCGCGAAACCGTGTCTGCCCCGGATTGGAACTCTATCGCGACACAATTTCTTCTGCCGTGTGCCAGCTCCCTGCGCCGCTCTGCCGCGGCATGATTTTGCGTGTTTTTTCTGCCACGCGTCTGTGCTCTGCCGCCGCTTTGCCGCGACTAGATTTTGCCCTGTTTCTCTGCCGCGGTAGGAATTTTTCTACCACAGCACGATCTTGAGCTGTTTTTCTACCACGACAGCCAGATTTACAAAGTGTGAAAAATTGCACTTTTCCAGAACCTTAGCCACAGCCATTTTATTTCATAGGTGTAGGAACTTGCCCATTGAGACTAGTTTCTGCTCCTACTGGCTACTCCTAGGATTTTGGTGATGTGCTTTTGCAATTTGGCCGGGTGTGATATATATTAAAAAAACACAGAGAAAAAGAAAAATAACAAAAGAAAAAGCAAAAAGAGAAAGAAGCTATACAAAAGACAATGAGAAAAAGAGAATTTGAGCAAGAGGCCTAGTGATATCTTTGTGCACCGGTAGATTGAGCAATGTTGTGCCTGTTTACTTTGAGCTTTGCTAGTGTCTCTCGAGAGTGGTGCAATAGCCTTCATAGTTGCATTGCCATGTTTTTCTCCATGTGTGTGTTTCTTGGGTTTTTGTACGATCAACACTAGGACTTGTTTGCGGTGTACTTAGGATACCATACCTAGAGCTCCACCATAAATAACTTGTGTGCCCTGTGATCATTCTCTATACCTCAGATATTCACTTCATCACATCAGTTCATAAGTCATTGATTACATTTGGTAAAGCATCTCTATTTACTTTGGAACAGTGAGATCTCCTTTCTTGTCAGTTGTGAGTGAGTTGTGAGGGCTTTCCACCAAACAGATTTGATTTTTGCACTGACCTACTAATCATGTCTACTAGTGATGATGATGTTGTGTCGCAACAAAAGAAGGTTGAAGAGGTTGCTAATTGGCGCGAGGCCATTGATGGGAACATCAAGGACATGCAAGAGGCAGTGGATCAAAATACTGGCGCAGTCAATAATATTCAAACTCAAGTGACAGCAATCAATGTCAATGTCGCCACCTTGCAGCGTTTGATGGAGGCCCTTACAGCGGCAATTCAGCAAAGACAGGAATACCAACCCGAAAATGTGTTTGAGGATCATGATTGGGGTAGTGCGGCTGATGCTGCCCCACATGGTGGCAGAGGACGTGCCAATCCCCCTACACCTGCTGCTGCTCCTCTTTATGGCCGAGGTTATGCTCCTTTGGGCCGTGCTCAACGCGTTTCGAACCAACCTGATGATGGTTTGGGCAAGCCCAAGTTTTCAATTCCCGCTTTCAATGGTTCACTTGATTATCCGGATTATCTTACTTAGGAGTTAAAGATTGAGAATCTCTTGCGTTTGTTTGATTATCCAGAAGACAACAAGGTCAAGCTTGCAGCGTCAGAATTTGATGGATATGCTTTACGCTGGTGGGATGCAATGTGTGCAGAATAGAAAGAATGACAATGAGCTTCCTTTCATGGATTGGCACGAGATGAAGCGCATCATGAAGGATCGTTTTGTACCCACCAATTACTTGCGATCAGTTTTTGACAAGCTCACATAGTTGAGGCAAGGAACTATGTCAGTTGATGAGTACTACATGGAGATGGAGATGCTTATGCAACATGCTAGAGTTTGTGAATCCCTTAAGATGACAATGCAACGTTTTCTCAACAATTTGAAGCTTCAAATCAAGAGCATTGTTCGTCATCACAAGTACGAGATGATGAACGAGCTGTTGCACCATGCTAGAGAGGCTGAATCATAGCTAGCGGAGGAGGCTAAGTCACGTGCACGGTTTACGTCTACCAGCCGTTTTGCGGCTAGATCTATGCCGCCTACTATGGCGCCACCTGCTGCTAGCCATCTAACACCATCGACCAAACCAGCACCTACTTCTTCCTTTGGTTCCAATGCTCGGAAGTCCGCTGCTCCTGCTGCTAGCTCGGGTTCCAATATGTCAACTGCGCGTACTCGCGATGTGGCGTGTCATACTTGCGGAGGTAGAGGACATTACAAGAAAGATTGTCCAAACAGCAAGGTGATGTTTGTCAATGAACAAGGTTAGTATGAGATTGGAGATGAGATTGATGCTAATTCCGATTATGATGGTGAGGATGGTGCTGATGCTTATCCTGAGCGTGCACCAACTATTGTGGTGTCTCCAAGCATACTTAGTCTGCAACCTGTCGGGGGGACGACCCCTGGATAGGCCAACATAGGACCAACCGGCTGGCTCCAAAGAGTTGTGGCCGCCTATACCCAAGACAAGGAACCACAACCGGGTGGAACTCTCCACCCGGTCCGCGTCCAAGTTTCCCCGGCTGGCCCGTCTAGCCGGGTAGGTAGAAGAACCAGCTGGGAGGCCACTCCTAGCCGGCTGCCTCGGACCGCTGGCCATGGTATGGTGGGGGTGACGTTCCTTGATGAGCGCACCTCTGACCGGACAGGCTGGCTAGCCCGGTCGGTACTACTAGACAACTGGGCCAAAGCTGGAGGCTGACGAGCAAAGCAAGGGCTGACGAGTAAAGCTCCGGCTGACGAATAAAGAGACGGCTGAGGGATAAAGAGCAAGGGTGCTGGACACTGTAGCGTTGTCCTCCCCTATACTAGAAGCTTGACTGGACCCGGGCCTACCGTTCGGGCATGTCCAGCCGGCCCACTTTATAAAGCCCAAATCCAAACAGTAAACCCTAGAACCCATCCCGTAAGCTACCTCCTCGACCAGTATATAAGGATAGGTAGTGCTAGGGTTCTAGGTAGACAATTACAAGTTAGGAGTTCTTTAGATTGAACAAGTTGAGTAGTTCCTCTTGTTCTTCCAGCAAGGAGTGGCCAGGAAAACAGCTCAAGGAGCATCTGTACTAGGCGTTCGCCCCTCGATAGTAGATCCTTGCAGGAGTAGGAGTTTTACCTCGCCAAGAGGGCTCCGGACCTGGGTACATCGCTGTGTTTCCAGAATCCGACTCCATCATATTGGACGCAGACCCGGGGACTGCCGGCTCCAAGACCTTCGCGACTGCTTCACCGCACCCGGGGACTGCTGGCTCCAAGAACTCCACGACTGCCTCACCGCACCGAGGGACTGCTTCACCGCACCCGGGGACTGCTGGCTCCAAGAACACCGCGACTGCTTCACCGCACCCAGGGACTGCTTCACCACGCCCGGGGACTTCCGCATCCAGCCTGGAGGTTGTTGGCTCCGCTACTTCACCGGGTCGGCCACCAGACGAGCCCAACCCGGCCATCCGCGCAGAGGTAAACCTGCTCATGTAGGCGGCATGGGCCATCCAGGAAACTCCAACATGGGCCAAGTCGTTCATGGATTTCCTAGCAAGAGGAGAGTTGCCCGAAGAGGAGGTAGAGGCAAGGCAGGTGAAGCGCAGGGCCAACGCATACACTATCATCAACATCGAGCTCTACAAGCGCCGCGTGGGGGGCATTTATCAGCAGTGCGTGAGCCAGGAAGAAGGAATCTGGCTGCTGATCGACATTCACCAGGGCGAGTGCGGCCACCACGCGTCATCACGAGCCATAGTGGCAAAAGCATTTCGCCATGGGTTCTACTGGCCCACGGTGCTGGAAGACGCCAAACTAATAGTCAAAGCATGCAATGGTTGCTAGCGGTTCAACGAACAGAAGCACACTCCGTCTGCGGCACTCAAGAAAATTCGCATCACTTGGCCCTTTGCCGTTTGGGGGCTCGATATGGTCGTCCCTTTCAAAACAGCCCGGTCCGGCATGACGCACTTGCTAGTGGCGGTGGACAAATTCACCAAGTGGATCGAGGAAAAACCGATAAAGAAGTTGGATGGGCCAACAGTGGTCAAATTCTTCATGGACATAATCACGCGCTTCGGCTACCCCAACAACATCATAACGGACAACGACACGAATTTCGCCAAGGGAGCTTTCGCACGATTTTGCGGAGACAAGAGCATCCGCCTGGACCTTGCATCTATGGCACACCCCAGTCCAACGGGAAATGCGAGCGAGCAAATGGTCTAGTCCTAGCCGGAATCATGCCCCAGGTGATCGAACCACTGATGCGACCCTCGGCTGCTGGATAGAGGAGCTTTTGGCTATGCTTTGGATCCTCCGCACCACGCAAAACCGGTCCACCGGCTACACCCCATTCTTCCTCGTCTACGTGGCAGAGGCGGTCTTGCCCATAGACATCGAGTTTGACACACCCTGCAAGATGCTTTACACAGAGCAGCAAGCCAAGGAAGCACGTGCGGACAGCGTCGACCTCCTCGAAGAAGCACGTGAACTGGCCTTGTCTGGATCCGCCATCTACCAGCAAAACTTGCGTTGTTACCACACCAGCCGGATCCGCAGCGTCTAGTTCCACGAAGGCGACCTGGTACTAAGGCTGGTACAGGACACCAAGGGGATGCATAAGTTATCTCCACCTTGGAAGGGCCCATTCATCATCAGCCGGACACTACAGATCAAATCATACTACCTCATCGATACCCGCCAGCCGTAAAAGAACAGGATGGACCGATCAGGCGAAGAAACCGAGCGCCCATGGAACGCGAACCTACTTCGCCCCTTTTACACTTGAACAAAAAGTGTATTTATATTACCTTTATGAAATGAACAAGCATGGGAGCCTCGACGCAATATCGGGGACTCCTCAATAAATTAGCGAGTCATGCTGCACAATTTGGTTTTTCCGGCTGCATTATTCTAACCCCGGAGACGGCGATCTCCACCGGGGAATCGCCGGTTGGCCTAGACAGCCGCGCAATCCACGCGGGAAAGTACTGTACGCAGATCCTAGAGCCTCCTCTTTGATTCTGGCTGTAGATCGCAAACCGCCTGACAGATCCGGCAAGAGCAGAACGTTCGACGACCCTTACACAGAAAAGCCATAAGGAAAACAAAGATGTCTCGACATTCCGATTGCGCTCGCTTGCCCAAGGCCAATGACCCAAACCTGAAGTATTATGCAGTACACCTACTAGCTTCCCCTTCGACTCCGGCTCACGGCCGGCAAGGGCACAACATCAAATTGGCCAATGCTCACTGAGAAAAGGGCAAAGTCATCGGCTTCGTGTGAAACAGCACAATTTCAAGACTAGTAAACCTCAGATTACAATTCCATTTGCGTCTGTTTAACCAGGCAAATAACTTGTTTGTTCTTTCATCTTCGCATGAGCCAAAGTTCCATGATGAACACCCGAGCTGGAGGCAGGTCGCTCCCCAGGCGGCAGAAGAACGGATCAAGGAGCTTCGACCCGGCTGTATTCTCCAGCCGGCTCGAACCTCGAGGACTACACCCTGTGGGTGCGCTCGCGCGCCCCCACACAGAAACCAGCAATAGACAACAACATAAAAGGAGCTTCGACCCGGCTGTATTCTCCAGTCGGCCCGAACTTCGGGGACTACACCCTTTTGGTGCACTCGCGCTCCCCCACACAGAAATAAGCATGCAACAAATGAAAAATAGAAAGTGGAGATACAAAGCATGAGGAAATATCCAATGGGAGGTGATGCTCCCACCAGAATTTAGTACAGGACCAAGACAGTTGTTTGCCAATGCAAAATAACAAGTTTTTCACCTACAAATACTGCCAGCATACCGGGGATCAAGCTTGCTGACTGGCAGGAGGGCCGGAGGCATTGGTTGGGGCTTGGCTGCTAGAGGCGACGTTGGCCGAGGCGGTCTCTGGCGCAGCCGGGGCTTCAGTGCGCGCCGCATCCGGACTGAAGTGGTACGGCTCCATGCTAGCCGGGTCACTAAAATCCCGGTCCAGCTAGACGAAGCTCCCAATTTTCACGCCACAAGAACAATATCAGGAATCTCAGCACGAAGCTGCTCATAGATGGTCCGAGTACCAGGACTTCAGCAGAGCCAGCACCATCTCCACGCCGCCGTGTGCCGCCCACTACCGAGCCACGCCCATGAGGTCAGGGGCGCCCAAGAGCCTCTCGGCCAGAGCGTCCATGGTGGCCGGCTACACGGTGTCACGCCAAACTTAGTCATGGACCTCGAGGGCAGTGGTGCGCAGCCGCTTCGTCTCCTCGCTGACAACCGCCACCAACTCCCCTGGGTGGAGGTCGCGTCCGGGGTCCTTCTCGGGGATGCGCGCCAGCGCCTGGTCAGTCGACTCGGGATAATGAGCTGCACCCGGGAAAGAGACAACGATCAACATTGGTCGCGGGAGACAAATGGCAATGCTGGTATGGTTTGAGAATACTTACTAACGAGCATCTCAGTGATCTGGGAAAGCTCCCCCAACGCCACCATCTCCTTGGCCCGGGAAGCCTTGAGAGCATCCTCCTGAGTGGCATAGAGCTTCTCCAAATTCTTCAGCGCCTCGGTCCGGGTGTCTGCCACCTTCTTGGCCGGCCTTGACCTCCATCTGCTGCTGATGCACAGCCAGGTGGGTGATCTGGTCTTGGCGAGCTTTGTTGGACTCCTCCAACCAAGCAACCTCCCCCTCCAGCCCGACCACCTCACAATCCCAGTCAGCCAATAGAGCTGCAATAGGGTACCCAATGGTCAACAAGAAGCGCGACAGGTCGTGCAATCAGGAGGACACGACAGAGTAAGCAATCTTATGGCCCAGATCCTGCGACGCCTTGGCAGCGTCGGCAAGAGCCCTCTGCGTAAGAAAGGGAAGTGAGAACCAAAGGAACCGCTGAGATGCAAGGCATTGAAAGATAACGAAATTGGCAAAGGGACACATACCTCGAACGAGGCCCCCAATGCCTTGGCCTGGCCAAGCCCCTGCTCCAGCACCTCAACCAGATGGCGGGCCTGGCCGACAGCCAGGGGCGCCGCCTGCGACAGCTGCGCCCAGGCAGGGTCCAGTGGCGGCGCAGCCCGAGCTGGCGTCCAGCCGGTGACCTGGAGGTCATCGTTGCTCCCCGCGCCCATGGAGGGCCCACCCGCTGGCTGCGCGGAGACCTCTGGCGGTGGCACCTCCACCGGCTCCTCCACCCAAGAGGCACCGGAGCCATCCCTCGCCGTCGGGTTAAGGGGAGGCGCCACCACACCACTGTGCCCAGGCAGGAGAGCCTCGGCAAGCTGGGAGACGACGTTGTGCTTGTGCAATGTCACGGGCACAGCCGGCGGCGCCACGTCCACAACATCCACATTGACCCCAGCAAGCGCAACCTCGGTGGTCACAACCGGCATGCCGGAGTCCCCAGCCCCGGCAGGCGGAGGGGCAGATGTGGTGGTGATGGTCGTGGAGCCGGGCAAGGCCATAACCTCACTTCAGGAAAGACAAGGGAGAAATATGCAAATGCAAGGACACCACTACAAACAAGGGGTACATGAGCATGTACCCGACAACGCTCGGCATGATGGCTGCGGCTCTGGGGCAGCGGCTCTTCTTGGCGCCACCTCCAGCAGGTGAGGCGCTGGTCGAGGCGGCATACTTCCCTATGGTCCTAGGCACGGCGACTTCATCCAGATCCACATCCTCGCCATGTGCGGCTACTCCAGCATGCAAGGGAAATATCAAGTTTGCGGCTAAACGAAGTGGAGGCAAGGCAGGCAAGGACAGGGAAAAATCTCTCACCGGGTGGGAACTCGGAGCCCTCGTCAGCCCGGGTAGGGAATCGCTCCGGCTCCGTCTACGGGTACTTCACGGGCTTGTAGTCTGCAGAGAAGGAGGGGAGATCACCGTCCCCCATGCCATCCTCTGCTAGCTGCACCTTAAAAAGCTACTCAACTGGGGAAGATAAGAAACACAAAACAAAGATCCCGCGGGAAAAATACACCCGGAGAAGGGAAGGAAGGGCCTACCTTCGGCGGAAGCCGTCCGTGGTGGTATGGCCAGCTGGAGAACTCCCAGTCCTAGGCCAGCGCCTCCTTCGAGATGGCGGCGAGCCACTCGTGGAGGGCCACGTATGGCACGTGTAACATCCCAAATTCAGCAACCCTGATTAGTTGTCCAGAATGCAAAAATCAGGGGGAAACAAAAAAAAATTCGGGTTCATTGGTGCAGTGTTTGCTTGTTGTTTGTTTGTGCTTGTGCATGTGAGTGTATACTATATGATACGCCTTACCTCACCCTCAGTTGACAAAAGCTATTTAATAAAACTATCCTGGCTCATTTTACATATTCTCAAATGTTCCGGCATTTCAAAAACCTGAGCCAAGAAGCCTTTGCAAACCAACTATTTCAGTAGCTTCTATTGATCAAACTATGGAGAGCTATATAACACAATCTCCTTTTGTTTTCAAGACAGAACCTTCTACTATTCTTATCTCTAGATTTAACAAAACCTTTTTATGAAGCCTTTGAATTCTACTCTTGGTAGAGATACCAAAGACTCTCATCTTATTCAAACTCCAACCCCTTTTCAAATTGCCCAACCTTACCTCAAGTCAGACTTGATGGTAACCCTAGTAGTAGGTTTGCTTAATTTATAAGATGAGTTGCCTTGCTCTACTGTCTGATGAATTGCCTTGATCTGCTGCTTGATCTGTCTGCTTAGGAGATAGTATGAGCTACTCTAGGAGCTCATCACTAGGATCAAGAGATTTCCAAATCACCACACCCTAAGCAAGAGTACAAAGCAGGATCTAATCTCTAGATACTAGGTGATCATCTAAAACCCTTAACCAGATCAATTCTCCAGTGATCCATCCTAGAAGTTTCCAAGTCAATGAAGACTAATATCAAGCATGGGTCCTTTCTACTAAATCTACACTTCAACATCATCCACTTGATGATGCTTGGGTACCTTTCACCCCATCAAAAACATCCCCTCTCATACTCTAGTCAAAATCCTAAATCTGCCAAATTTGGCTAAGTCTGGAATCTATTTCAACATCACCTTTTTGAATGTCTCCCTTTCTCAACCCTTGTGCATTTTTGGTAATTCACTTGAACCATATTATTAACCATCCTAAGGACTACCAAGGACCACTCTTGAACTTGGTTAGATCATCCTCGAACCCACTTGTTCTTGATGGTTTTGCAGGCAAGAAAATAACTATTCCTGCAAATCTAGTCATCATGCCTACTTTGACAGAAGCTCACACCATCATCCAACCTTCTATGGACCAACTATTTGCATGGTTGTGTTATACACATATAGGTCTATAAAAATCTACTTCACTTGTTCCAAGTGGATCCGGGTGCTTCTTAAACCCACGAGGTTTTGAAGGCCATCCCCTATAAAAATTCCCCTAAGTGTGTATTCACATTTTGGACCATCCCACATCAAAAACCAATCTTGTCCAATGTAAAATTTTCCAATGATCTTCTATAAACTACTTCTGCACTTTTTGAATAAAGGATTTTAAGTGGACTTCCAACCTTCTGATAAATCTAAAATAAATTATAGAGGTGTATCTTGACATTATCTACCCACCAGTACCATTTCCCCACCTTGTCCAAAGCAAGTTTTTAGACTTCCTTCATAAGCCCTCTATTTGCTCAATTTTCCAAGGAGATAATTCCTCAAATCAAAAACCCACCAAACCTATACCACTTGGTCAAACAAACTTGCGCAACACACCTCTTAAATACCTGGTCATGATCACTGTATCAATTACTGTAGCAACCCCTCTCCCTTGCCCCATGTGCTTGAGAGAGAGAGAGAAAGAGAGAGACACACAAGTAGGACCAATTAATTGCAGCAGCCTCCACCACCCCCTCCCTATCTCTCTGCTCGACCAAATACCCCGGTTACCCCTCCTCACCGCCCCCTGAGCCAATCCTAGGCCAGCCCCACTCCTCCCCCATGTCCAAAGAGGACATTCAAACCATCTACCTCTCCCCCTCAGTATAAATCGGCCAGAGGCCACCCCGGCTCCCCTCACAGGCTCATTTGCCCCCTCTGCTCCCTCTTACCACCCTAGCACCCCCACTCCTTCTCCCCTGCTCAATGCTTCCCAAGAGAAGGAGAGAAGAGAAGCTCAGCCTCCTCCCTCTACTCGAGCATAGCTCCCCCAACTCCCTTCCCCTACCCCTGCATGTCGCCTTCCCGGAACCTCCTCACTCCTCTACATCTAATCCCCTCCCCTTTCTTGTGTAGGATCAACTCCACGGAGGACACCGTCGAACTCTAGCAAGGTTGATCTTGGGCTTCCTCGCGCGAGCCGGATCCCGGCACGGAAACCCATCGTGCCGCCCACCGCTGGGACCGCCGTCGAGCACGTCTCCACCTCCGCCCCTCCACGACTCCTCTCCACCCCAAGGTGAGCTCTCCCGCCGAATTCCCTCCACTGGCTAGGGTTCTGCGCCACCGCGCACGTCTCAGTGGAGACGACGCGTCTCGTCCGTCGATCCCGCCTAAAACGAACGGCCCAGGGCTCTAGATACCCCTTCATACGGCCGCAGTCACTGACCGCTGGGGCCCACCCGGCAGGCGTTCAAAAGCCCTCCCGCATGCTGGTGCTGCGAGTTGGGCTGGCCCATGCGCTGTGCCACTGGGCCCGCTCAGTTTCGCCTGTTGACCCCCAGAATCTTTTTAATCATTATTTTCTTGCTTATTGTTTCAGCTGTTTAGGTTAAATTCAAGATAAAAATGGAAATCACCTGAAGCTGGCCAGATCTAAATTTATATATGTTCCTGGGTGTTTCCTCTAACATGCAGAACCAAAACCCTAGCCTAATATTAATTCCAATATGTGTGGAAATTAAAATGCTAGCACCTAAACTTTTCACTAATTAGAATCCTCACTGAGCTACCGAACTCCAATTGGAGTAAAACCAACTGCCTCTGGTAGGTATCCCAGGTACCTATCTCATGTCCTTTGTCCCATGCCAAGGTGAACAATAATTTGGCCCTGGTAAAAATAAGAAAAACCATTAGTTTTTTCCTTAGGTAATTTCTTTGGGTGAAACCAACATAGGTATTGGCCCATTTCCAACTCCCAGGAAAACTCCATATCAACATCTATCAAACCCCATCCGCCCAAATTTTATTGAGCTCTTGTTCAATTTTAATGATTTAAACATTTCTGTCCATATTTCCATCACTAGATAAATCACCCTGGTAGCTTTGTAACTCCACAAAGAGTGATTCCAGTTGGTAATGGGAGGTATTGGACATACCTATCCATTGCCCTTTACCTCATATTAAAAGCATCTATAGATTAAATCTGGTGAAAAAGACAAGTTGTCTACAGAACTACCTTTGGGAATTTCCTGAGGGCATTCTGCTAATTGAATTGACCTGATTTCAACTCTCAGTGAACAAGTACATCAAACCCTATTGAACCATCCAAGGAAATAATTTTTGGAGCTCCAGAACCTTTCTGGTGAATTATTTCCTAAGACTAGAGTCTTATTCACTATAATAATCACTCTAAATCTTTGGTAAGTGATAAAATAGTGAAACCACTTTTGTTGGTTTCATTTTATCAACTCCTATCTGTTGGTATCATCTTTACACAATGGTATCATACATAATATGTCCTTGGTCCAAAACCCCTCCTAGGTAATTCCTAGACTATAAATCCTAAAGGATTTTCTTCCATATTTCCAAGACAAGGCCAATCTTATCAAATCCTTTCCTCCCAAGACCTAATGAATTTTGAACTTGTATTGTTCGTTGTTTGGTGTATGCATTGGTGCTTGAATGCCTTGTGTTGATTGTGGCTTGGTTTGTTTGCATGTGCTGTCGGGACGACGATAGTTGCGATGAAATTAGAGAGCAGAAGAAGTGGTATTTATATTGGGTATTGGTATTCTGGGTTATCTAAAGAAGAAGTCCAGGGATAATTATGCCATATTGCTGATCTCAGGAAAGCCACCTTCTTGATCATAAGCCTTGTCCTACTATTTTACTTATGCATGTCTTGTCTACTATTTGTGAAACTTTATTGTTTTATTATTTGTTGATGTATATACGGTAGTGGTTTGGCTCCTCCGAACTATTACACTTCTGTACTATTAAGTACACCCCCCTTTGTAACACCTACTTGTCCCTAGCAGAATAGATGGTGTACTACACCATAACCCTTTGGAGACCCCGGTTTAGCCGAAGTAAAACTAGAGGATGGGAAGACCCCGAAAAATCTTTATCAAATGTTTTATGTTAAAACCTTGGTGAGGTGGGACCTCCCAAGAGATGTTGAGAAAGAAAAAGGTTTTGTTTTACAAAGTGCTGAAGAAAAGATGGTGGAAAAAGGTTTACAAAAACGCACCCGGTTCTTTGCAGTTTAGCTATAACAACTTACCCCTGTGCAACCACACTATCTCTATATGGGAAGGGGCTGGACTTGATGGTTGTCTATTCTGATATAAGCTGCCTCACAACAACTACAGGGGATCGGGGGATCCCTGGAGGGTGGGCCTTCTCTAATAAAGGTCCATGTGGGACATCGACCTGGAGAAGGAACGAAGGGTCTGCTGGCCTCCACGCGTTACTCTGAGCCCCTCATTGAAAGCGCACACTCGTGAAGTGGAAAAGCGCTCCGGTTGGTCCTCGGTACCCGATGTCCTGGTTTTGAGGGGATTAACACTCATAGGGTAGGCTCTTATATTGGAGTAGGCATCCGGAGAGTCTTGATCAGTTACTCGACCCACGATCGGTGAAGATCAGGGTAGTGTACCCGGAGGGTGTGGGTAAAGTGTACGACCTCTACAGAGTGTAAATCTATTTGAATAGCCATGTCCACGGTTAAGGACGGGTTGGACAAACTTCTATAGAGTGGTGCTGGTTTTGTTTTCAAAAAGGATTTCAGAAACGAAATGGCTTTGGAAATGTTTTAACCATGGGATGGTCGAAAAAGGAGGAAGGTTTTGACCATGGGATGGTCGGACGGGAGGGAAGGGGTTTGGTCGTGGGCCGACCGGGAGAAAGGAACAAATGGGTGACCCAGTCCTAATGTTCAAAATGGTTTCCACAATGGTTTACAAAAGTTTTCAACAAAGATATGTAGGTGCTATATCTACAAGAGAAACTATGTGAGAAAAGAACCTCCCTTGGAGCCCTCCTACTACCACAGCCATATTGCATACCTTCTTGTTATTATTATTATCTTAAGGTGGTTTGCGAGTACATTCAAAGTACTCACTGGCATTGTCCCTGGCTATTAACTTGCTCAGATATCAACAAGAAGATGATGTTGGCAACTATGTGAGCTAGGACGTTCTCCCAGTCAGTTGCCTGTAGGTTAAGGCATGGATTGGGCTCTACGCTTGACGAAGTTCCGCTGATGATTATTGATGTAGCCATAACAGCAGTTATGTAAGTTTTGTAAATTCGGTATGTCTCGGATGTTGTAATGATACTTGTCGGTTATGTGCCACGACTAACTGATCATGGGATCGTGGTTGTATGCATAACAGGGATTCTCGGAGGATTAATCTGGGGGCCCCACAGACTTGGTATCAGAGCCATCCTGACTGTAGGAGAACCTTAGTTAGCATGGTCGTTAGACAGGAACCTTATTTCGAAAACCCTTGCTTTTCGGAAACTAATTTCTCAATGCGTTTTAAAAAGATCTACTTCTTCTCTTACTCTAAGTACATGCTTTCGAAGTTGGTTTCCTCTAACTCTTGTCCAAACTTCAAACCTACAGATTTTAAATAACTAGGATCTAGAACCTGGTGAAGACAAGGAGAACAAGATGAAGACAAGCAACTACCGGCAAACACAAGGAGACTACAATATCGCTCTACTAGCGGAATCCTCACAACCAGAAGACATCGGGTGTTGCACTATCAAAAAGTGTCCAAGGTACGACGAAGGGTTCATCTGCAAGATAGTGACGCCGACTCGAAGAAATACGATATCTAGGATCAATAGTCCTAAGAATAGGATTCCCCTACATCATGAGTAGTTAACTCCTTGGTCCCTAACGTTGACCGTGTTTGCTTGCCTAAGTGCCTTATGTGTTGCTTGATGTGTGTTGTCTGTCGAGGACATTGCGAATTCTCTCGCTCTGTTCGCCTTATTTGTATGTTCCTCCTTATAAATGTGACTCGAGGAGCGATAACACCTCCCCCTAGTAATTAAGGAAACCCTTGTGTAGCTATCGGTAATGAGACCCCGACTAACTTTGAGAGTATTTGAGAGGAAAAGCATCGCAAGAACCAGGAGTTCGATATCGTCAAGTTAGAATCAACTCGAAGATTCCACCTCAGCAGGACGGCATACCTCGTCAAACTCACCTTGCAAGACTCGTCAAGAGCAACACACCTCCCTTGTTCCTCAGTCTACTACAGCAAGAATCCCATTGAAGACGGAAGTCTACCACCGAAGGATCCTCATTATTCACAAGAAACCACCAGAGATGTCTACCAAGACAAGAAGTGAAAACCTAACTATGCTGACCTCCGGTATATTAGAGGTTCTGACCGCCTCTGGAGACTAATTTAATCTAGTCGACCCTATCGAAACTGATGGAATGATCCTCCCTAGAAGGTCAGAACTACCCCTGAAGCCACATGATAAGGAAGCTTGAAGAGCACTCCTCTGAAGCTAGATGCCTCTACTCGGATGGAACATTCTCAAGAGGAGTCGTAAATCGCTAACTTGTGCTCAGCCTACTCCTTATAGCTCGTTAGAAGACCACCCCCACTAAGGTTTGCGAGAACAGGGTGTCACCCAAAAACCTCAACTTAAGACTCAAGAAGATACAGCCTTCCTCTAACATCAAGTCAACACAACAAGACAGAAGATTCGCACCCCTCCCGAAGCACCTTAGTGAAGCTCTAAAGTGGAAAGATGGCATCTTTCCACTCGATCTCCAGAAGATGGTCTACCAGAAGGTACTTCAGAAGAGATCTCAGGATCTGACGTCCTTTCTCCAAACAACAACCCGGGAGTTATCAGAGGAAAAACCAACTAAAGATCCTACGAAGTCCCTCTGCTATTCCAGCTGCAGACATACCGGAGGGACCATAGCATTGCCAACCCCTCGGTTCCAATCGCTTAAAGGACGTAAGTCTCCGATGGCTTCATCAGGCTAAGTACGAATAATAGTAGTATATAAGCCCAGTAAGTCATAATTCCCAGAAGACTTCTGAAGGTCTCTACTCTAGAAGAAAGATGGACGACAATCCCTAGAAACCCCATTCAATGACTTCAAGGAGGAAGGACTATGTCAACTCTCCAATATACCCCAGTTTAATCCGAAGGGGGAAAGACTGCGTCTTTCCCACAAAAATAGGGTAACCCTTCGCTGAAGCAAACTCAGGAGTCCTGACCCTGAAATCGTTAATTAGGATACGCTACGACCCTAAGGAAGAGCTGTGAATCCTTAGAGCAAGGTACTCCCAACCGTAGATTCTATCCTCCGACGAGTACTCCGTGAAGTTCAGAATCGAGGTAGTCTGCCTAGCCAAAACCCTCGAGGTATCGAGCCCCGAAGGAATATAAGATCATTCCTCACAATCAGGACTGGACTCTGCTCAACTCTCCGTGCATCCCGGAAGACTGAAGCTCAAACCTCATCCCCAGAATAGTAACTTTCAAAGACAGAGTCCGTAAGATAGTACGCGTAAGACACCTAGCATCAACCCGACTCAAAATCCCCTAACCCTACTCTCCTAAATCTCGGGACGAGATTCTTTTAAGGGGGAAATGTCTGTAACATCCCAATTTCAGCAACCCTGATTAGTTGTCCAGAATGCAAAAATCAGGGGGAAACAAAAAACTTTTTCTGGTTCATTGGTGGAGTGTTTGCTTGTTGTTTGTTTGTGCTTGTGCATGTGAGTGTATACTATATGATACTCCTTACCTCACCCTCAGTTGACAAAAGCTATTTAGTAAAACTATCCTGGCCCATTTTACATATTCTCAAATGTTCCGGCATTTCAAAAACCTGACCCAAGAAGCCTTTGCAAACCAACTATTTCAGTAGCTTCTATTGATCAAACTATGGAGAGCTATATAACACAATCTCCTTTCGTTTTCAAGACAGAACCTTCTACTATTCTTATCTCTAGATTTAACAAAACCTTTTTATGAAGCCTTTGAATTCTACTCTGGGTAGAGATACCAAAGACTCTCAACTTATTCAAACTCCAACCCCTTTTCAAATTGCCCAACCTTACCTCAAGTCAGACTTGATGGTAACCCTAGTAGTAGGTTTGCTTAATTTATAAGATGAGTTGCCTTGCTCTACTGTCTGATGAATTGCCTTGATCTGTTGCTTGATTTGTCTGCTTAGGAGATAGTATGAGCTACTCTAGGAGCTCATCACTAGGATAAAGAGATTTCCAAATCACCACACCCTAAGCAAGAGTACAAAGCAGGATCTAATCTCTAGATACTAGGAGATCATCTAAAACCCTTAACTAGATCAATTATGTAGTGATCCATTCTAGAAGTTTCCAAGTCAATGAAGAGCAATATCAAGCATGGGTCCTTTATACTAAATCTACACTTCAACATCATCCACTTGATGATGCTTTGGTACCTTGCACCCCAACAAAAACATCCCCTCTCATACTCTAGTCAAAATCCCTAAATCTGCCAAATTTGGCCAAGTCTAGAATCTATTTCAACATCACCTTTTTGAATGTCTCCCTTTCTCAACCCTTGTGCATTTTTGGTAATTCACTTGAACCATATTGTTAACCATACTAAGTACTACCAAGGACCACTCTTGAACTTGGTTAGATCATCCTCGAACCCACTTGTTCTTGATGGTTTTGCAGGCAAGAAAATAACTATTCCTGCAAATCTAGTCATCATGCCTACTTTGACAGAAGCTCACACCATCATCCAACCTTCTATGGACCAACTATTTGCATGGTTGTGTTATACACATATAGGTATATAAAAATCTACTTCACTTGTTCCAAGTGGATCCTGGTGCTTCTTAAACCCACAAGGTTTTGAAGGCTAGTTGATAATCTTCTTTGGCAAGCTTATTTTATTCAAAGTTTGAAAGCATGACTTGGTGAACTCAAGCAGGATCAAGCTCAAACCCCTACACCATTGCAATCTACATCACTTGGTCTATCCATCCATCTACCCCATGCCCCAAGGGGAGATCTGAACTCCAAGATACAACCATGTTTTGATGGTATGAAATTAACATCACCCTAGATCCCTAATCTAGGGTATTTCACCAAAACCAACTTGGATTCTCCAATCCCAAGGTTGAAAATGCTTGCTACACCTTGTATACTTCGTCTACCTTGGTCATCAAGATTTATCAATAATTCTCCATAATTATTATGGCTCCAAATCTAATTAATCCCTTTAATAGTCAAAATCTCCAAAACTCCTTTTCGAAATAAAAGTTTGGTTTTTGCCAAAACACTTCCCCAACTATAAGCTCCTTTGAAGCCCATATATAATACCCTATCTTTCCACTTCAAAAATAAATATTTTTGAAGAGCTGTATTATTTCTTTTTGCCCATTTTCTTAAATGGCTGAATTGGAATAATAATTGTTTTAAATACTTTTAAGCCCCAATAAATCTTGGGAAAATTCCCCTAAGTGTGTATTCACATTTGGGACCATCCCACATAAAAAACCAATCTTGTCCAATGTAAAATTTTCCAATGATCTTCTATAAACTACTTCTGCACTTTTTGAATAAAGGATTTTAAGTGGACTTCCAACCTTCTCATAAATCTCAAATAAATTCTGGAGGTGTATCTTGACCTTATCTCCCACCAGTACCATGTCCCCACCTTGTCCGAATCAAGTTTTTAGACTTCCTTCATAAGCCATCTATTTGCTCAATTTTCCAAGGAGACAATTCCTCAAATCAAAAACCCACCAAACCTATACCACTTGGTCAAACAAACTTGCACCACACACCTCTTAAATCCCTGGTCGTGATCACTGTAGCAATTACTATAGCAACCCCTCTCCCTTGCCCCATGTGCTTCAGAGAGAGAGAAAGAGAGAGAGACACACAAGTAGGACCAATTAATTGCAGCAGCCTCCACCACCCCCTCCCTATCTCTCTGCTCGACCAAATACCCCTCTTACCCCTCCTCACCGCCCCCTGAGCCAATCCCAGGCCAGCCCCACTCCTCCCCCATGTCCAAAGAGGACATTCACACCATCTACCTCTCCCCCTCGGTATAAATCGGCCAGAGGCCACACCTGGCTCCCCTCACAGGCTCATTTGCCCCCTCTATTCCCTCTTACCAACCAGCACCCCCACTCCTTCTCCCCTGCTCAATGCTGCCCAAGAGAAGGAGAGAAGAGATGCTCGGCCCCCTCCCTCTACTCGAGCATAGCTCCCCCAACTCCCTTCCCCTACCCCTGCATGTCGCCTTCCCGGAACCTCCTCACTCCTCTGCATCTAATCCCCTCCCTTTCTTGCCCAGGATCAGCTCCACGGAGGACGCCCTCGAACTCTGGCAAGGTTGCTCTCGGGCTTCCTGGCGCGAGCCGGATCCCGGCGCGAAAACCCATCGTGCCGCCCACTACTGGGACCGCCGTCGAGCACCACTCCACCTCCGCCCCTCCCGGGCTCCTCTCCGCCCCAAGGTGAGCTCCCCCACCGGATTCCCTCCGCTGGTTAGGGTTCTGCGCACGTCTCAGCGGAGACGATGCATCCCGTCCGTCGATCCTGCCTAAAACAGACGGCCCAGGGCTCCCGATACCCCTTCGGCCAGCCGTAGTCACTGACCGCTGGGGCCCACCTGGCAGGCCTTCAAACACCCTTCCCCGCGCTAGTGCAGCGAGTTGGGCCAGCCCATGCGTTGTGCCGCTGGGCCCGCTCAGTTTCGGCCCGTGCGCCTGTTGACACCTAGAATCTTTTTAATCATTATTTTCTTGCTTATTCTTTCAGCTGTTTAGGTTAAATTCAAGATAAAAATGGAAATCACCTGAATCTGGCCAGATCTAAATTTATATATGTTCCTGGGTGTTTCCTCTAACATGCAGAACCAAAACCCTAGCCTAATATTAATTCCAATCTTTGTGGAAATTAAAATTCTAGCACCTATCCTTTTCACTAATTAAAATCCTCACTGAGCTACCCAACTCCAAATGGAATAAAACCAACTGCCTCTGGTAGGTATCCTAGGTACCTATCTCATGTCCTTTGTCCCATGCCAAGGTGAACAATAATTTGGCCCTGGTAAAAATAACAAAAACCATTAGTTTCTGCCTTAGGTAATTTCTCTGGGTTAAACCAACAGAGGTATTGGCCCATTTCCAACTCCTAGTAAAACTCCATATCAACATCTATCAAACCCCAACCGCCCAAATTTATTGAGCTATGGTTCAATTTTAATGGTTTAAACATTTGTATCCTTATTGCCATCACTAGATAAATCACCCTGGTAGCTTTGTAACTCCAAAAAGAGTGATTCTAGTTGGTAATGGGAGGTATTTTCCATACCTATCCATTTCCCTTTACCTCATATTAAAAGCCTCTCTAGATTAAATCTGGTGAAAAAGAGAAGTTGTCTACAAAACTGCCTTTGGGAATTTCCTGAGGGCATTCTGGTAATTTTCTTGACCTGATTCCAACTCTCAGCGAACAAGTACATCAAACCCTACTGAACCATCCAAGGAAATAATTTTTGGAGCTCCAGAACTTTCTGGTGAATTTTTTCCTAATACTAGAGTCTTATTCACTATAATAATCACTATAAATCTTTGGTAAGTGATAAAATAGTGAAACCACTTTTGTTGGTTTCATTTTATCAACACCTATCTGTTGGTATTATCTTTACACAATGGTATCATACAGAATATGTCCTTGGTCCAAAACCCCTCCTAGGTAATTCCTAGACTATAAATCCTAAAGGATTTTCTTCCATATTTCCAAGACAATGCCAATCTTATCAAATCCTTTCCTCCCAAGACCTAATGAATTTTGAACTTGTATTGTTCATTGTTTGCTGTACGTATTGGTGCTTGAATGCCTTGTGTTGATTGTGGCTTAGTTTGTTTGCATGTGCTGTCGGGACGACGATAGTTGCGATGAAATCGGAGAGGAGAAGAAGTGGTATTAATATTGGGTATTGGTATCCTGGGCTATCTAAAGAAGAAGTCCAGGGACAATTATGCCATATTGCTGATCTCAGGCAAGCCACCTTCTTGCTCATAAGCCTTGTCCTACTATTTTACTTATGCATGTCTTGTCTACTATTTGTGAAACTGCATTGTTTTATTATTTGTTGATGTATATACGGTAGTGGTTTGGCTCCTCCGAACTATTTCACTTCTGTACTATTAAGTACACCCCCCTTGGTAACACCTACTTGTCCCTAGCAGAATAGATGGTGTACTACACCATAACCCTTTGGAGACCCCGGTTTAGCCGAAGTAAAACTAGAGGATGGGAAGACCCTGAAAAAGCTTTATCAAACGTTTTATCTTAAAACCTTGGTGAGGTGGGACCTCCCAAGAGATGTTTAGAAAGAAAAAGGTTTTTTTTTACAAAGTGCTGAAGAAAAGATGGAGGAAAAAGGTTTACAAAAACGGACCTGGTTCTTTGCAGTTTAGCTATAACAACTTACCCCTGTGTAACCACACTATCCCTATATGGGAAGGGGCTGGACTTGATGGTTGTCTATTCAGGTATAAGCCGCCTCACAACAACTACAGGGGATCGGGGGATCCCTGGAGGGTGGGCCTTCTCTGATAAAGGTCCATGTGGGACATCGACCTGGAGAAAGAATGAAGGGTCTGCTGGCCTCCACGCGTTACTCTGAGCCCCTCATTGAAAGCGCACACTCGAGAAGTGGAAAAATCGCTCCGGTTGGTCCTCGGTACCCGACGTCCTAGTTTTGAGGGGTTTAACACTAATAGGGTAGGCACTTATATTGGAGTGGGCATCCGAAGAGTTTTGATTGGTTACTCGACCCACGATCGGTGAAGATCAGGGTAGTGTACCCGGAGGGTGTGGGTAAAGTGTACGACCTCTACAGAGTGTAAATCTATTTGAATAGCCATGTCCACGGTTAAGGACGGGTTGGACAAACTTCTATAGAGTGGTGCTGGTTTTGTTTTCAAAAAGGATTTCAGAAACGAAATGGCTTTGGAAATGTTTTAACCATGGGATGGTCGAAAAAGGAGGAAGGTTTTGACCATGGGATGGTCGGACGGGAGGGAAGGGGTTTGGTCATGGGCCGACCGGGAGAAAGGAACAAATGGGTGACCCAGTCCTAATGTTCAAAGTGGTTTCCACAATGGTTTACAAAAGTTTTCAACAAAGATATGTAGGTGCTATATCTACAAGAGAAACTATGTGAGAAAAGAACCTCCCTTGGAGCCCTCCTACTACCACAGCCATATTGCATACCTTCTTGTTATTATTATTATCTTAAGGTGGTTTGCGAGTACATTCAAAGTACTCACTGGCATTGTCCCTGGCTATTAACTTGCTCAGATATCAACAAGAAGATGATGTTGGCAACTATGTGAGCTAGGACGTTCTCCCAGTCAGTTGCATGTAGGTTAAGGCATGGATTGGGCTCTACGCTTGACGAAGTTCCACTGATGATTATTGATGTAGCCATAACGGCAGTTATGTAAGTTTTGTAAATTCGGTATGTCTCGGATGTTCTAATGACACTTGTCGGTTATGTGCCACGACTAACTGATCATGGGATCGTGGTTGTATGCATAACAAGGATTCTCGGAGGATTAATCTGGGGGCCCCACTGCACGTCCATCCGGAGACCCGGGTGGGTTACAGATGGCCGGAGAGGTGGAACATCTTGTGCGACCGCTGTTGCAGCGGGAGCATGTGACTCACCATCCAGGATAGCATAATGTCCCGGGTAGTGAGCTGCTCCTTCTCCACCAGCCCTGCCAGCTAGACGGCCATCCGGTTGATGTCCCCCTGGGCGCCCAAGTGCTGGACGCTCCAGGCCTTGCGGGTGGAGGGGATGTTCGAGAAGATCGGAATCTTGATCCAATCTACCTCGGTGGCGTTGCGCACGTAAAACTATGAGCGCTACCACAGCTTGACGGCGTCCAGGAGCTCCATCCGTGGCATCACCGCAATGGCCGCGGGTAGATGGCATAGCAGCCTGTCTCCATCAGCGGCCCTCCCTTCCCCACAACTTGAACCTTGAAGTAAAAGAACTTCAAGAAGTTTGCCGTGTCGGGGCAAACACCGAGATAGGCCACGCATCAGGCCGCGTGATGTGCCAGCATCACCACGGCATTAGCCCCAAGATGATGGAGCTAGAGGTCGAAGGAGACGAGCAGCTCCAGGACGAATCAGCTCAGCGGTAGCCCAAGGCCACGGGCGAAGTGGGCGAGGAAGACGACGGCCTCGCCGGGCTAAGGGTTGGGCACCTGCTCGTCCTCCGCCGCGAGTCGGTGCTTCACCAAGCATTCCAGCGGCACGAACTTCCCCCGCCGGTACTTCCGCACCAGCTCCTCGGTGACATAGGAGCCGCATCACCCGCCGGCACTCTCCGGCAACATGTTGTTGGGGAAGGTGGCCATGTTGGAAGCACGCGGGCCTGTCGTCACGGAAGAAGAAGAACGACGCCGGCGACAAAGAGGCAGTGGTGCAAGCAAGCAGAGGGAGGATAGGACGCGAGGGAGAGTAGAGGCAACAAGCGCAGGAAGATGAAGTGAGGAAGCCCGCTCCCTTGCATCCCTATTTATCGGGGTAGAAGAACTACGCCAGTTGCCCTCCCTCTCCACCACGTGGCAGGCAACTGCCCCACTCCCACATGATGGTTCGGAGCGGATCGCATGTGCCCGAGATCCCGCATGAGTTACCGTTGGAGGCAAAACGCGCCCACGATCCCCGAGAAACCACAATGATGAAGACGTGCATGCGGTTACCGAAAACTGCCACAGCAGACCAAGAGGTCAAACTGATGCGACGCGCACCAGAAGTGCCAGGCATGGCTGAAGCGAGCAATGACGACGGCAAACTGGCGATCCCTCTCCCGGTCGGGTGCGGCAGCAGGTCCATGAGATCATCATTCACACTCTGTGGGTGGGGCCATCGGCTCCATAGCCGGTAAACCCCAGTCGGGAAACAACGAAGAATCTCAAGCCGGTAGAAGACAAGATCTACAAGACAAAAGCAAACGACAAAGTCTCTGCGTCACCAATCATTTCAAAATCGACCAATGAGCACGCAAGAACTTCTTCGCGGGGCGAAGTCCTAACACGCTCGGGGACTAGTGTCGGGGGACGACCCCCGGATAGGCCAATATAGGACCAACCGGATGGCTCCAAAGAGCTCTGGCTGCCTGGACCCAAGACAAGGAACCATAGCCAGGTGGAACTCTCCACCCGGTCCACGTCCAACTTTTCCCGGCTGGCCCGTCTAGCCGGGTAGCCAGAAGAACCGGTTGGGAGGCCGCTCCTAGCCGGCCGCCTCGGATCCGCTGGACATCGTATGGTGGGGGTGACATTCCTTGCATAGCACACCTCTGACCGGGTAGGCTGGCTAGCCCGGTCGGCGCTACCGGACAACTAGGCCAAAGCTGTAGGCTGACGAGCAAAGCAAGTGCTGAATAGTAAAGCTCCGACTGACGGATAAAGAGCCGACTGCTGAGTAAAGCAAGGGCGCTTGACACTATAGTGTTGTCCTCCCTTGTACTAGAGGCTTAACTAGACCCGGGCCTACCGTTCGGGCCCGTTTAGTCAGCCCACTTTGTAAAGCCCAAATCCAAATAGTAAACCCTAGAACCCATCCTGTAAGCTACCTCCTCGACCAGTATATAAGGAGAGGTAGTGTTAGGGTTTTAGGTAGACAATTACAAGTTAGGAGTTCTCTAGATTGGACAAGTTGAGTAGTACCTCTTCTTCTTCTAGCAAGGAGTAGCCAGGAAAACAGCTCAATGAGCATCTGTACTAGACGTTCGCCCCTCGATAGTAGATCCTTGCAGGAGTAGGAGTTTTACCTCGCCAAGAGGGCTCTGAACCTAGGTACATCGCTGTGTTTGCAGTATCTGTGCCCAACCCGTTGCGAGTAGCCACCGATAGCATCCTGACTGTCTCCTCTTATGCCAGCCCCGATGGTACTGTCGTGTTCCACACCACGACACAACCTATTGATGAATCTCAACATTGCAACTTGTTCCAAACAAAAGCTCTAGTTAGTCCTAACAAAGCTTGCAAGGTCATTATTGATGGAGGTAGCTGCAAAAATCTTGCATGTAAGGTGTTATGTGCCAAGCTGAATTTGACTTATTTGCCTCATCCCAAGCCATACTACATACAATGGTTGAGCAACAATGGTGAGATGAAGGCAAATCATATGGTACGTGTGAATTTTCAAATAGGGCCATACAAGGATTATATTGACTCTGATGTGGTTCCAATGACTATTTGCCATCTTCTATTGGGTCGGACTTTGTTTTATGATCACCTGTGCAACACAATGGCCGTGCCAATAATTATCACTTGGAATTCAAAGGAAAGAAGATTACTATGCAGCCGATGACACCACAAGACATTCTGAATGATTCTCGTCAGAAGATAGAAGTAGATTTGAAGGATGATTATGTAGCTCGACGAGATAATGTGACAGCTGTTCATGATCTAATTGGGCCTAAATCAAGTGATATAACGAAAAGTGAGAGAGTGCCTAATCTTCTGATATTAGCCACCAAGGAAGATATGAGACAATTTCGTGAGGATCCTACAGCCATGCCGCTTGTGCTCATGTATAAGGGCGAGGTATTGGTTTCTAACAACATGACCCCTATTTCTCTTTGTGTCTCTTCTGTTTTGCATGATTTTGAGGATGTGTTTCCAGAAGATGTACCCGCAGGATTGCCTCCATTGCGTGGTATTGAGCATCGAATTTATTTGATCCCTGGCACCACACTTCCCAATCGTGCACCCTACAGGACCAATCCCGAATAAACAAAGGAGATACAGAAAGATGTTGCTGGATAAAGGGTACATTCGTGTCTCTCTTAGCCCTTGTGTTGTTCCTGTTATTTTAGTGCCTAAGAAAGATGGTACATGGCGCATGTGTGTAGACTGTAGAGATATTAATAACATCACTAGTCAATATCATCATCCTATTCCACGCTTACAGGATATGCTAGATGAATTGAGTGGTGCTGTGTAACACCCTCGAATTGACCCTATGCAGATTTTAGCGCTTCCCGCCAAACCCGCATAGAAACGATTCAAGGACGCCCACTAGGCACTTGCGTGCGGGTGGAGAACGAAGTAATACCATTACACAATAGTTCACGATGGAACCCACAGAACATATATATATACAACAACGACTCCATGAGTCAAGAATACATATCTACTATACTAAGATCCAAATCACCTTGAAAACATTAGAGCGTCCGACTACAAACAAGATGCAAATGGAGCTAAGAGCCCTAAAGAATAACCAATGGCGTCCATAATCCTGCCCAGGCCAAGCCAGAAGGGTAACCCTGCTAACGACGTCGATCTCAAACCTGTAAAACAAAAGGGGTGCCGACAAAGAGCAAAGGAAAAATAGGAGAGTTAGTACTGAGGCCAGTACACGGCGAGGCTAGAATTCGGCGGCTCTTGCCTACATAGGTATGGTGGACTGAAGCGGCAGCACAACATGCATAAACAACCTATAGAGACTCGATTCAACTGTCGGCTATAAGAGAGGGATAAGAAAGACCTATTCGGAACCAACCTTATACTAACACTAATCATACCCATCCTGGTATTTCCCCCTCGAGACCAAACGAGGAAGTCAAACCGAGGAACTCACACAGTTGGCGGTTTTATTCATTCCATTATAGTTGAAGCACTTACTAGTCAGATATAGATAGTATGAGTCATCCTGATAGCATAAGTAGTGGGCAGTTTTAGTTAACCATTCAGTTATAGTTGTAGTACTTACTAGTCAGATACAATTAGCATATGACACCCCAAACCCAGCAGTTGTTGGCACTTTTATTTCATTCCATTGGAGTTGTCATACTTACTAGGCAGGTATAACATGACATGATACAGCCCAGTTCCACCAGTTGTGAGCACTTTTAATATCCATTCCACTGTAGTGAAGCTGATTACTAGTCACATATTAAGTCAAATTTATAGCACTACTTTAGTTATGCTTGTTTATGATCGAGATACTGTGCTCCAAGTCATCCATAACCACGGACATGGCTTTCAGAAAGATTTACCCTGCAGGGGTGCACAAATAGCAACACACACACGATCAACCTCAGAAAAACCAAATCAAAACCCAATGAGGCTTTCACGACAAAGCAATCACAGGATTCATAAATCATTTCAGGGGGCCACCCCACTAAGCTACCCGCAACGAAGTTGGCCGACTCTGAGACGGATCCAGGGTTTGTGTAGACGGCGGTAAACGACTGGGAACTCGAAAGTGTGACTGGGCTTGTCGATACAGCGAAAACGTGTCGTGATCCAAAACAGTACAGGTGCTCCACGCACAATCGTAAATAAAGCAGTAAAGCATGGCAAAGGTGCAGGATAGTAATAAAGCCCCAAACTAGCTTGTGGCCCCAAGAAATAAGAAATGAATCAAGTTATGGCTAAGGGGATTCATGGTCCCACATGCGGATAGTGCGATAGTCAAGGAACAGGAATCAAGTACTCGGGGTCCTACGGGACACAAGTGAGCATGAAAAACCAAATAACAGATATTGCCCACCGGTGCCTCTTTCATTAGTTATCCCATTACTACTCAGGTTAAGTTGTTTAGGTACCTCGTTAACCATCAGACACTCACATACCCTACACATGCTGTTCTAGGACTCGCATGGCTCAAACAACTCCTGTGGTAGTGGCTCATGGGATGGAGGAACAAGCTCGGTGGGGTTTAAAAGTAAAGGCTATGCAATACTTGGGATTCAATTTAATGCAATCGCGACTCCATGATGCAAGAATAAGATAGAAGCAATAGGTACTATATGTATGCAAGCATGTGGTAGTGCTTGCCTGGTACCTCAGTTGGAGCGAGAGATGGATCTGGGTAGGAGCGGGGTAGGTGGAGGTCACGGGGAAGATGGGAGCGAGCGGGAGGGGCGCATCGGCAAGTGGGCCCAAGGTGTCGTGGAGGGTTGGGGAGCGGAAAGGTGGGCCACGCGGGGGCAGATCCTGGGGCGCCTGGTCGGCACGGGGTGGAGCAGCTCGCTCGGGTTGGGACGGGCGTGCAGGGAGAAACAGGTGGGGGTGGATGGCAGGTGGTGGGCCAGGTGGAGGGAGAATGGCGGGTGCGGCTGGGGAGTTGAGGGTGCGGCTGGGTGGATTAGGAAGGTTGGGGTAGGTAGGAAAAAGGTTAGGGTTAGGTCTGATCTGGTTTTGTTACTGGGGGTGGCCGGCTGGGTCAGTTCGGCCCGGTTTGGCTACCCCCCAAAAAATAATATAAATATTTTATTTGTTTAAAACGGGGCTTTTGAAATCCGATTGTAGACGAAACAAAATATTCCGGCCAATCCTAGGTTTTGATTTGAAATAAAGACGGGGCATTTAGAAAACAAAATCAGGTTTTTCGAAAATAGTTTCAGACAAACAGATGCATGATGATGACGATGCTCAAATGCAATGTGGCATGATGACATGACCATGCGGTCATGATGACGCAATGCACGAAAACATAGCAATTTTCTAGTAGTGGTTTTAGCGGGGCGCCACAATTGGACACCATTAACAAGGGATCTCGCCCTCGAGATCTGCCTCATGCTACCAGAAGAAAGCCGACGGTCTGAATCTTCTCGCTTTAATTAGATCCTCGCGACACCACTAACAAGAGGTCGTTGTCCATGATCATCGAGAGAACACTCCGGAGAAACAAGGACGAAGGTAGAGGCATCAGAAGATAAAGCCACCTCTAACTTCTGGGGACGGAGTAAAATTGCTTGATTCTCCGATTCGATGTACAAGAGCGAATGATAAGAGTAGTCGGATGGTGATCAGTCCATCGTGCACCCAGTGCATTACTTTGTACATGAATAGGAGCATTATGCAACCAACTCTCGGAATCAGACTGAAGATCTCGACAAGCGAGGTTCGGGAACAAAAGAGTGATGCAGAGTCTGCATCGGATCTGGCGTAGCTGATGTCTTCGCGTTGAATCCACCAGAAGGCAACAAAGAGAAGTCCAATAGATGAAGGATTCCTCGGATAGCATGAAGACCGGATGTAGAAACACCGTTACCAAAAGAGGAAGTGAAACCCTGAAGGTACGACGGGAATCCAACCACGAGAATTCCTGGACTCAAAGAAAAGATAAGAGAACAGATCCAAAACACGCAGAAGGTAAGAGGAGAACAGCAGAGAGATAAGGAGTAAAAGTAGACCTAATCAGATCTATCCAACCGGTTTTGCAAAATAGTTTTGACACTCTACTTCAGCCGTTAGCTAGGTTATCCTACAAGCTAGACCAGTGGGGTATCGCAACTGCTGAGCTCTGATACCACTCTGTAACACCCTCGAATTGACCCTATGAAGATTTTAGCGCTTCCCGCCAAACCCACATAGAAACGATTCAAGGACGCCCACCAGGCACTTGCGTGCGGGTGGAGAACGAAGTAATACCATTACACAATATTCACGATGGAACCCATAGAACATATATATATATATACAACAATGACTCCATGAGTCAAGAATACATATCTACTATACTAAGATCCAAATCACCTTGAAAACGATAGAGCATCCGACTACGGACAAGATGCAAATGGGGCTAAGAGCCCTGAAGAATAACCAATGGCGTCCATAACCCTGCCCAGGCCAAGCCGGAAGGGTAACCCTGCTAACGACATCGATCTCAAACCTGCTAAAACAAAAGGGGTGCCGACAAAGAGAAAAGGAAAAAAGGAGCGTCAGTACTGAGGCCAGTACACGACGAGGCTATAATTTGGCGGCTCTCGCCTACATAGGTATGGTGGACTGAAGCGGCAGTGCAGCATGCATAAACAACCTATAGAGACTCGATTCAACTGTCGGCTATTAGAGAGGGATAAGAAAGACCTATTCGGAACCAACCTTATACTAACACCAATCATACCCATCCTGGTATTTCCCCCTCGAGACCAAACGAGGAAGCCAAACAGAGGAACTCATATAGTTGGAGGTTTTATTCATTCCATTATAGTTGAAGCACTTACTAGTCAGATATAGATAGTATGAGTCATCCTGATAGCATAAGTAGTGGGAAGTTTTAGTTAACCATTCAGTTGTAGTTGTAGTACTTACTAGTCAGATACAATTAGCATGTGACACCCCAAACCCAGCAGGTGTTGGCACTTCTATTTCATTCCATTGGAGTTGTGATACTTACTAGGCAGGTATAACATGACACGATACACCCCAGTTCCACCAGTTGTGAGCACTTTTAATATCCATTCCATTGTAGTGAAGCTGATAACTAGTCACATATTAAGTCAAATTTATAGCACTACTTTAGTTATGCTTGTCTATGATCGAGATACTGTGCTCCAAGTCGTCCATAACCACAGACACGTCTTTCAGAAAGATTTACCCTGCAGGGGTGCACAAATAGCAACACACGCACGATCAACCTCGGAAAAACCAAATCAAAACCCAACGAGGCTTTCATGACAAAGCAATTACAGGATTCATAAATCATTTCAGGGGGCCACCCCACTAAGCTACCCGCAACAAAGTTGGCCGGCTCCGAGACGGACCCAGGGTTTTTGTAGACGGCGGTAAACGACTGGGAACCCGAAAGTGTGACTGGGCTTGTCGATACAGCGAAAACGTGTCACGATCCAAAACAGTACAGGTGCTCCACGCACAATCGTAAATAAAGCAGTAAAGCATGCCATAGGTGCAGGATAGTAATAAAGCCCCAAACTAGTTTGTGGCCCCAAGAAATAAGAAATGAATCAAGTTCTGGCTAAGGGGATTCATGGTCCCACATGCAGATAATGCGATAGTCAAGGAACAGGAATCATGTACTCGGGGTCCTACGGGACACAAGTGAGCATGAAAAACCAAATAACAGATATTGCCCACCGGTGCCTCTTTCATTAGTTATCCCATTACTACTTAGGTTAAGTTGTTTAGGTACCTTGTTAACCATCAGACACTCACATACCCTACACATGTTGTTCTACGACTCACATGGCTCAAACAACTCCTGTGGTAGTGGCTCATGGGATGGAGGAACAAGCTCGGTGGGGTTTAAAAGTAAAGGCTATGCAGTACTTGGGATTCAATTTAATGCAATCGCGACTCCATGATGCAAGAATAAGATAGAAGCAATAGGTATTATATGTATGCAAGCATGTGGTAGTGCTTGCCTGGTAGCTCAGTTGAAGCGAGAGATGGATCTGGGTAGGAGCGGGGTAGGTGGAGGTCACGGGGAAGATGGGAGCGAGCGGGGGGACGGGCGCGTCGGCAGGTGGGCCCAGGATGTTGTGGCGGGTTGGGGAGCGGAAAGGTGGGCCACGCGGGGGGAGATCCCGGGGCGCCTGGTCGGCACGGGGTGGAGCAGCTCGCTCGGGTTGGGACGGGTGTGTAGGGAGAAACAGGTGGGGGTGGAAGGAAGGTGGTGGGCCAGGTGGAGGGAGAATGGAAGGTGCGGCTGGGGAGTTGAGGGTGCGGCTGGGTGGATTAGGAAGGTTGGGGTAGGTAGGAAAAAGGTTAGGGTTAGGTCTGATCTGGTTTTGTTACTGGGGGTGGCCGGCTGGGTCGGTTCGGCCCGGTTTGGCTACCACCCAAAAAATAATATAAATATTTTATTTGTTTAAAATGGGGATTTTGAAATCCGATTGTAGACGAAACAAAATATTCTGGCCAAGCCCGGGTTTTGATTTGAAATAAAGACGGGGCGTTTAGAAAACAAAACCAGGTTTGCATAGTGGTTATCATCAAATTGGTCTTTACTAATGCACCTAGTACATTCATGCAATTAATGAATCATGTTTTGAGAGATTTCGTTGGTTGTTTTGTGGTTGTTTACTTTGATGATATACTTATCTATAGCCACAACGAAACTGAACATTTTAATCATATCCGGCAAGTTTTGCATGTGTTGCTTGATAACAAAACTGTATGCTAATCTTGAGAAGTGCAAATTTGCAAAAGATAAGGTCATATTTCTGGGATTTATTGTATCTAAGCATGGGGTAGAGGTAGATCAATCTAAAATTGAATCAATTCAGAATTGGCCTACTCCCATGAATGTAAGTCAAGTGTGTAGTTTCCACGTCTTAGTTGGTTTCTATAGGCGCTTTGTGAAGGATTTTATCACCATTGCTGCACCATTGAATGATTTGACAAATAAAGGTGTTCCTTTTGTATGGGGCGCGGCCCAAGATATTGCTTTTTATACATTGAAATGTTTGCTTACTTCTACACCATTACTTGCATTACCTGATTTTTCGAAGCAATTTGAAGTTGAATGTGATGCTAGTTGTATAGGTTTTGGTGGCATTTTGATGCAAGAGGGTTGCCCTATAGCATATTTTTCTAAGAAACTTACTGGTGCTAGACTGAATTATCCTATTTATGATAAGGAATTGTATGCACTTGTTAGAGTACTTGAAGTTTGGCAACATTATTTGTGGCCAAAACAATTTATCATACATTCTGATCATGAAGCATTTAAATATTTGAAAGCTCAATCAAACTTGCATAGAAGATTAGCTAAATGGGTTGAGTTTATTGCGTCTTTTCCTTACATCATTAAATATAATAAGGGAAAAGAGAATGTTGTTGCTGATGCTTTATCTAGGAAGAACATGCTATTAACGAATCTTGATGTTAAGATTCCAGGATTAGAGAGTATTTGTGCACTTTATGCACCTGACCATGATTTTGCTGAACCATGTCGTTTGTGTGCTCTTAGAAATGCATGGGATAAGTATCATATACATGATGGATATTTCTTTCGAGCTAACAAACTATGTATTCCAGAATCGTCGTTGCGTTTGTTTCTTAGTACAGGAATCACATGCTGGAGGTTTGATGGGTCACTTTGGGCGTGAGAATATGTTGCTCACGCTTGCTGAACATTTTTATTGGCCCAAGATGAGGCGTGATGTGTACAGATTTGTCAGCCGATGTATTACATGCCACAAGTCGAAATCCAAGCTGAAGCCTCACGGTTTGTATACACCTCTCTCTGCACCTACTACACCATGGGAAGACATTAGTATGGATTTTGTGCTAGGTCTACTTAAAACTTAGAGAGGTCATGATTCTATATTTGTGGTAGTGGATAGGTTCTCTAAGATGGCTCATTTTATTGCTTTCCGAAAAAGTGACGATGCATCGCATGTTGATAACCTCTTTTTCAGGGACATCGTGAGATTACATGGAGTACCCAAGCCGATTATTTCTGACCGTGATGTGAAGTTCATGAGCTACTTTTGGAAGACCTTGTGGGGGAAGTTGGGAACGAAGTTGCAGTTCAGTACTACATGCCATACTCAAACAGATGGTCAAATGGAGGTGGTGAATAGAACATTGTCACAATTATTGAGGACCATTGATACATATCAAGCTGATGATCCTATAGTTTTGTCCCAAACTTTCACAGCGAGTAACCCGAATAATAATCCTTCCAATAATACCGATGAACGTCACCTGAAGAAGAGGAATCAATCCAGCAAGTAACATGATGAATATCACCACGCCTCAAACCTGAGCACGATAATCCTTGATGAACACAAGAACCTTCGCATCAATAATCTGATAAAACGGTATCGCTGTCCCCGGAGGGATGATACACGGTGGATCACAATATAGTTTTTAGACTAAACAACTAAACTCCCCTAAACCCTAGGTAGTTGGATCCTTTATATAGGAGGCCTGCAACTAGTCGGTTGGATAGACCCAAACCGAACACACAAATGGACTCGAACCTAACCTGGACTCGGACTTGGACTCAATAACATAGCAACAATATTTGAAACAACCTTAGACTTATTGATATGGGGTGGCCTGATCTTCTCAGCAAGCACTTGTCGATGATGATGGTGGATGATAGATAACTAGTGCGTAGCTATGATCTCTCCCGCTCGAACCCTGAAGCCAATGCAACAGCTCTCGAACCTTGTAGGATATTCACAACACCACACTCTTGCGCACGTAGCCATCGAACATGAATGGTAGTTTGCAATCTACTAATTCCCAGTGGAACAACAGATCACACTCAAATGTAGTTGGTAGAACTCGATCACAAGTAATTCCAGAGGTTCTATGAAAGAAACAACTCCAAAATAATTTTAACATGGTCTAACCCTAACTTGTGTGGCACCCCATCTATTTAAGAGGTTTGGGGGGCGGTGGCCTAAGCTTGGGATGACTTGGTCCCACCTAACTAGGATACAAACCGACCCATAGTTGGGTTTGGCTCAGGGTTCTGCCGTGGGAGACAATGGGCCTGTTTCTCTGTCGCGGCAGCCTGTCGTGGCAGAAAAGGACTCTGTTTTTGTGCTGCGGTAGCCTGTCGTGGCAGGAAAACATGTCATTTCTCTACCGCAGCAGAGATCCTGCCATGTGTTGATCTTCTTCTTGGTAGCTCCTTGCGCTTCCTCACTCTCCTCCCTCGTGCAATCTTCAATGATTAACACGACATGCTCCATATGCTTCAGCTCCTTGCTCCATGCTACGGCTTCTTCTCCCATGTACCTGATCATACAATATCACAAAGACTTAGGCAATATAATAAATGAAAGCATCATGGTCAACTAGGAATAAATTCACCTGATAGCCATTATTGATTTGACTCAACATTTCCTTCCAGTTCAAATAGTCAGAATCATCATAATCCCTATATATATCCTCATCATCCTCCCTTTCCTCATGAATATCCATCCACGGCTTTGGGTAAGCTGAAAGTGGAAGAAAGAAAAACAACAATGTGTACGCAAAGTATATGTATATATAACATGTTGTATTATTGTTGTTCACATGAAAAGTATGTCCAGTATACATGAAGCAACTTAAATTGCAGGTATAAGTGAAGTACAAATAATCATGATCATGGTGAAAAACAACTAAATAGGTAGTCTTGTTCTTCAATATTAAATTCAGTTTTCTCAAAGAAGATCTATGATCAAATTTGTGAACAAGATCAAACAATTCAATATGTCTGAAACCCAAATTGAATCATGCCATGCTTCAACTGCGCTACTTTGATTATTATGAACATGATCATGTTGTCCAGTATGTAAGATGCAACTTAATTTGCAAATATCAGTGAAGTCTAAAGTAGTAACATAACTAGACAAAGACTTTTGGGACAAACACAATAAATATAAAAACTTGGGTTCTATCCTAGAAAGATTAAAACAATCCAACATAGGTAATATTACTTGTGTTGGTTGCAATATATCAACTAGACCAGAATGTATTTCCAAAATATCTCAAACATAAACTATTGTCCCATAACAAACATTTTGTGACACATTGCATATATGGCTGAAAACAGCTTGTTACAGTTTAGCGATTCTATCACAAGTAATGCATATGTGATCCACAAGAAAATTTTCATCCATGCTATATTTGATGAGGATATCCCTATAATTACACCTACTAAAGATGCTCCAATTGTTCCAAGGAAGGATTAGTCCAATGAGATTAGAATTGGACCATTACAAGAGCTCGTGCTAAGCTACTTGCACAACAGGTGCATTTGCTCCTAAACGAATCTGGTACTTTAATTGATGAGAACTTTATACTGCCTAAGTCTATGCATTTATGTATGATCAGGTTTGTTGGAGAAACAAGCATGGCGCAAGGAGGAGAAGGGCTACAAGATGAGCCTAGCATGATGATCGCCCAAGGATGCACGAGGGAGGAGCGGGAGGAAGGTGCAAGAGAAGATCATCAACAAGGAGGCCAAAGGATCTGCACTGACCGGAGTGTCTGACCGATACCACCCGGAGTGTCTGGCCTGCCCGAGAGAAGTTTTGGCACGGACAATCAGTATATAAAATTGGACACTGCCCGGACACCGCCCAGAAACTTTGATGTTTCCGGCCAGACCGGACTGTCCGGCACACTCCACCCGGAGTGTCTGGCCTGATCGGACTGTCCGGCCCGTTTCCACCAGACTGTCCGACCGCCGACCGAATCTGGTCCGAGTCGGCTTGTATCAGTTTGAGTTGTTTGCGTTTAGTTTCGGTTTCTGGCCACCCCAGCCGCCCTTATAAGCCCTGGGACGACCCCTAGTTAGGGTTTAGACCACATTTAAACTATTTTGGAGTTGTTTCTTTCAAAGAACCTCTGGAATTACCCTATGATCGAATTATACTACTGCAATTGAGTGCGATCTATTGTTCCATTGGGAGTTAGTAGATTGCAAACTACCATTCATGGTCGACGGCTGCGTGCGCAAAACCGTGGTGTTGTGAATATCCCAGAGGGTTCGAGAGCTGTTGCATTGGCATCAGGGTTTGACCGGGAGAGTTCATAGCTACAGGTTATTTATCTATCCACCATTATCATCATGGACAAGTTCTTGCTGAGAAGATCGGGCCACCCCATATCATCTAGGTATCAGATTTCCTCGTTTACTCGGTGAGCATCCACAAATCCATCCATAGAATAGTTCTATTTTTCGTCCTATACAGAAAAAGCCTTACAAAAAGAGTTGTCATAGCCTAGATTGCATCGTTTTCGAGTTTTAGTTGCTACTTGTATCTTCTCGTAGATCCGATCAGCAGGTTTTCCTCGTAGGAGTCTAGTTTTTGTTTTTGTCTAAGTTTAGGGGTTGATCTTGTTTTTCCACCATGTCCACCATCACCATTTTCCACAAGTTTGCATCATTTGTCTGAGTCCACATAGCGTACCTTTGTTTGCATACCATAGACACAGCCTATATACAACATCTGTTCCTAGGAACGTACCCACGAGACTAGTTGCTTTGCTCCGAGAGGCTGCTCATTAGGTTTTCTAAGTGCAGAAATTTCTGACAGACTAAAACTGGACTATCTGGCCAAACCACACCGTACTATCCGGCCCAACCGGAGTCTCCAGCGCATATCAACCGGACTATCCATCCAAGTTCTGTTATAAGTTGCTGTACTCATTTGCATTGAGTCATATAGTTGAAAAATCAAAAAAAGAGAAAAGAAAAGAGAATCAGTATAAAAAAAGATCTACAAGCGTGACAAAAGGAGATATCAAAGTGTGTATTATTGGAGTCCTAGTTGATCATAGCACTTGTAGATTGAGCAATCTTGTGTCTGTTTACTTTGAGCTTTTACTAGCGTCTCTCTTGTGCATTGTAATATTCCTTTTCATAAGTTGGTTTGCCACGTTAATCTCCACCATGTGTGTTTCTTGGGTTTTATACGATCAACACTCGGGCATGTTTGCGGTGTAGTTAGGATACCATACCTACAACTCCACCTTAAATAACCTGTGTGCCCTGTGATCGTTCTCTATACCCTCGATATTCACTTCATCACATTCGTGCATTAGTCTTTGATTTCGTTTTGGTAAAGCATCTCTATTCACTTTGGGTTTTATAAGATCTCATTTCTTGTCAGTTGTGAGTGAGTTGTGAGAGTTTTCACCAAACAAATTTTGACTTTTGCACTAACCTACTAATCATGTCCTAGTGATGATGATGTTGTGTCGTAGAAAAATAAGGATGAGGAACTTGTTAATTAGCGTGAATATGAGGCGTTGAAATCCCATTTGACGTGTGTGTTTACTCACACGACAGATGCCATTGACAAGAATATCCAAGATATGCAAATGATATTGGATCAGAATGTTGGTGTCGACACTACTATTCAAACTCAAGTGATAGCAATAAATGTCAATGTCACCACTTTGCAACGTTCTATTGATTCCTTAATAGTAGCATTACAGCAACGGCAGGAACACCCACATGATGATGCTTTTGATGACTATGATGAGCGTAGTGCGGCTGATGGTGCCCCACATCCTGGCAGGGGACATGTCAATCCCCCTGCACCTGCACCTGCTGTTGGACCTCCTTATGGCCGAGGTTTTGCTCCTATTGGGCATGCTCAATGTAACACCCCCGGGATCAGGGTTAAACAAATCCCAGACCTTAGCCTGACATAAGCTTAACATAGAGCTCGATGATATCCAGTGAGAAATTGGTAACACAATAGTAACCCGGTGACACAAAAATTATTACAGCAAGCTCATAACTGAGCGAAGAACCAAAATATTACAAGCAGAGGTCACTAACCACAAACATCAAACAACGGAAGGCAAATTATGCTATTAAGTATAGCAAACTTAACAAATGGCCTAATAGGCCTGAAGCATAACGATGACGTCCTAGCCCATAGATTCCAGGTTGTCGTCCAGGAACCCCAAGCTAGTCGTCAGTGTCGATGTCGTACCAAACTCGTCTTCAGGGGAACACTTACTCTAAAAGTATCAACAAAGAAAGGGTGAGTACAGGGTGTACTCCACAAGACTTATGGCTGGTGGGGTTATTTTGCATAAAGCCATCTTTGTTTGTAAAACAAGAGGGAGAGAAGAAGCTTGTATAATCAGAATATTTTAAAAGGGGATAAGAGAGCGACATCTCCGACTAATTGATCGTCATCTTTTGATATCCACCAAAGTAATCCTCATATCGTAACTAGGATCACCCCCTCGTTCCGATGAGGAAGCATCCTTAAGCACACGTCGAACTACCAAGTTTTACGATTAGGTTATAGTTCTCAATGATCTTACAATTCGATCACCAAGCATTCATAACCGTGAACACGGATTTTCGAAAAGATTTAACCCTACAGAGGTGTACAACTTTACCCACACATACCAACCAAATCTGGATGCCACATGATTAGCCCTCTTCCTTTGAAGGCCGACAGAGGGTGGTTGGAAACGACCTTTACCTTGCATTCGCCGAGACCATGAGCCACGCCCTAAGGAGGGTTCCGCCGTAATGGGTCAAATCCCGAAGCCGGTCCCTAGAGATGTGAGTCGAGGTTGGTTTACCAGGGGCTCCATCCACCCCAAGCAACCCCGACCATGCTTACCTACCTGTATGAATGCACCTCCTTCACCGCCTTCGAGAACAACCAGAATACATATGTCGAATGGAATGCCCGAACTATGTGAATCATGGAATCTACTAGGCAAGTTATTTACTTGTGAGGTTTTCCAAAGGCAAGAACTCGTGTGGCTGTACGCTCGTATCACTTCCAAAGGCAAGAACTCGGTTCCTTGTAGTGGCGAGCATGGGACTAGAAAAACCACATCCCACCGTGGCCTCCCATACAAGCCTTAGCATGTTTAACCTTTACCACCGATCTTACCTCATCAGTATACCTCAATCTCCTATCATACTAGATTCTCTACATTTGGTACATCTTCTAGATGAACCATCACTGACAGCTAAGCATGACACATATATAAGCTCTATCAGTGCAAACAAGCCAAACCTAGTTATGCTAGGAGCAGTGGATCAGGTAATATAAGCTCAAGGGAGTAATGCAACAGATAGGATACTCTATCTATTGATAAAAGACCACAGTAGAATCGTATGCACATGGTAAGAATGAAATACTTTCAAAATCATAAGATTATATCATGGTGGGGCTATGCTTGCCTTTGCCTGTTGATACCCAGATATAGATCTTCAGATATATTGTACTTGACTTGATTACAATTGGTAAAGTATTGTTCGTCGATCTTCGATGGTGTTGATCTCGGTCTTCGATCTCAATCTCGATATCGTATTCTACCGGGAAGAAGCAAACACCGGAAAGAAAGGGGGAACAACAATCAACACATGGCATCGATGCAATGCTCAAGCAAGGATGATGATATGACAAGTTAAATAGATCATAAATGAAACCCTAGGGCATGCTTGATCATTTTAAATTGGGTCCGAAGGGTACGAACCCTAGAACAGGGGAACTAAGGAACACCTGTTAGGGGTTGATTTAGTTCTGTAATTAAAATTTTAATGAAAGTTGTTGAACAATGCATGATTATAAGTATATTGTGTAGATCTTGTTATTCTAAACATTTTGATATATTATACACATTTTTCTGACTTATAAATAATTAGATATTGAATTTATACGATTTAAAAAAATTCTAGAAATATTAAAACAATTTATTAAACTTATATTGCGTCAGCATGACGCAGGGCTAACGTCATGGATGGTGAGGGGTTGTTTCTCACCGGGGCAGAAGCTACCCACAGAGACTGATGGGTGGGCCACTGGCCACGTCAGGTTGCCACGGTGGTGGAGCTTGCGCAGCGCATACGCACGCGCCACCTCGGCGAAACGCGGGCACCACATCGGCTCCACTTGGGTTCGGACGGGAACGCGTCGGCCGACGGTGGTTGTTGGCGCTAAGGGGCGAGCAGGGACGCGGGGAGCATTATAGTGGCGGCGCCGCCCGGAGTTGGTCACCGGAGCGACACCTGCGACTGCGGCCGATGGCGACGAGCAGCGGCGCGCGACGTGGGGGCGAACCAGAGAGGGAGGGAAAGTGTAGAAGGGTTCCTAAGAATCTAGAGCTCACCCTGGAGAAGGTGGAGGGGTCAGCGAGGCCGGAGGTGGTCGACAGCGACGTCAATGGCGGCGGTGGAGCTCAGACAGAGGCGAGGAGGTCTTCGATGTTACGCTCGATTGCGGCCGAGCGGGAATGATTCCTTCTAGGAGGGGCACCAGCGCGACGAGGGGGAGCTGATGGTGGTCGTAGATGGTCTCGGGGTGGCTGGGAACAATGGCGATTCGAGCCGGCAGTGGCTAGGGTTTCGGTCGAGAAGGGGAAATCCGCGAGAGGGCTCGACGGGGAGATGGGGATGAGAAGAGAGAGGGGATCATGGCGGTTCTCGTGGTGATCTTATCCTGGCGAGGCGGCCACTGCGGCAGCGGGAATTGCAGCGGCGAGCATCGGGCGGCCATGCGCAAGACAGCGAGCTGCTTCTCTCCGGGGAAGACGACAAGCGAATGGGTACCAGGCTACTGGGCTGTTGCTGGGCCAAGCTGGGCTGCGGGTGGGTGGCAGACAAGGGAGAGGAAGAGATGGGTTCGGCCCAGGAGGCTTTGTCTCTATATTTTTTTCTGGTGAAAGTTTTTTGTTATTTCTGTTTTCTTTTATCCCTTTTGTATTTTCAATTTCATATATTTTTCAAATATTACCAAAATACCAGAGATATGGTGGGGCCCTTTTATTTAGTTTGGGCTCCAATAGTTTTGGGTTTTCAAAATTCAAAACCATTTTGAATTCATTTGAGAGAGGGGGAAACCTAGGGTTTTAGGGTTTTGCATTATTTTCTTTGCATGCATTTTAAGGTATTATGCTCATGAATGCACAATCAAAGCCCTAAATATGATTACCTAAAACCGGGGTGTTACAGCTCTATCCCCCTTACGAGAATCTCGACCAGAGATTCCGCAGGTAGGAAGAAGGAAGAGAAACAAGGTCACTTCTACGGAAAAGAGGGGAACACACTAGACAACACACTACGTATATCATGGTCAACTCATGAAGGAGTATTCAGAAACAACTCTGAGATGACGAACATGAAACACATCAAGGTAAAGGAGGAACAATAGGAGATAGGTTTCAAATTGATAGATAACTGGTCTTCATAAGGATTGAGACCATGGAGCTTCAGAAGAGTTTAAGCTTCTGAAAGGAAAGCTTACAACAGGAAGTATATGACCACAAACTTCAAGAGATTAAACTCTACTAGACGGCTTAAGCAGAGCTTTCAGGGACACAGAGATACGGATAACCTAGATGTTAATCTAATTTTGATACAGAAGGATCACTCTTCGTTCAATAGAAGGTTAAGATAGAAAGGTGTTTTGTGGAGAGGACTCGTAAGAGTCACAAGAAACAAATCATCGTCACTCTTCGAACATGTTAGAGGAACGAAGGAAACTCTTTATTCATCCGGGATTATCAAAATCTTTGCTAGAGATCGTGATATCACTTTACACCACTAAGATGAATATGTAATAAGATTCCTGATGACACGAGGAAAAAGAAATTTCATTCTCAGACTTCAATTACTTGGCACAACAAGAAGCTTGCCAACATAAAGAGTCTGGAGGATCGACCGAGAGACATTTAGAAACACTACTTTAAATGTTCTCCTTGATATTCGAGTCCCGAGACATCAAGGAAAGGTCGGACTTCGGATACAGAGGAAACCATAAGCACAACTCCTATAATAAATCATAGAAGATGTCTCATGAAGGGTGGCTGCTATTTGCTGATTCAAGAGAATTTGACAATAGGCATTCCGACTAGTTGTGTCAACCATTACATCAATCTTGTCAGATTTATAAATAGGCCTATGTCAACACCTTGAGAAACACCAACTATAGTATCTGCTTGAGATTCAGATTTGGTTGACTGGAAAGATAATGCAGACTCAACGTGTCCGAATAGAAAGTTTTCAACATTTACCATAAAGGTAAAGTTACTAGATTCTAAAGACATGGACTATAGTGTTAAGATCTAAAAGGCTGAGCTAGGTTGCTATACCCATGTATTACCAACTTGTCGAAGGACAACTGCTCATACATCAAGCACTTGCAACGAAATACAACTGTGTCCTTAAGATACGGAGTTAACTCTACTCGAATCCACAACGACATATTTCACCATTTGCCCGTGAATCGGAGAAGGTTACTTCTAACATCCAGCACACATACTTCAAGATAACACGAAGGAGGTTCTCGAAAGTTTTCCAACATTAATGCCAAATGTTTTATATGAGTCTGTTCTAGTATGGAGAAGATAAGGATATTGTCGATGGGCTCAACAACAAACTTATCAAGATACTCCAAGATGATGAACTCATATGTTGCATAAACAAGGCATACGTATTGGTCAGACCAAAGTACATGAAGATGTACTCAAGTGAAACATCACGAGTAACAACATCATCAAGATGGTCCTTGGAACTGAGTTTGATTTGACGATAACCCAAATCAAAGGTGGGGGAAGATAACATATCCACGAAGGAAATACTATCTTTCTTCAGCATGAACGAAAACAGGCATCCCTTTAAGAAGAACGAAGTCAGATAGAACTTTTGTCTTAAACCTCTCCAAGTTGTTGTTTAAGCTCAACCAACTAGTTTAGGGGTATCAAGTACGGATCCTTGGAGAAAGGAGCAGTTTAGAGAACTTTCTTGCTCAAGAACTTGACAACACGGGCATGTGGCAACATGGAAATACTTCTAGTATACATCTAGAATATTAAGAACCACCGATATGTCACTTAGTTTGAGAGTAAACTTGCTTGGTAAGGCAAGAATACATAGTCATAGAGCTTCGACACAAGCCTAACTCTTTGACCGAAGAGAGTGTACCAGAATAACGGACTTGGTAGCACAATCATCCTTTGCTTAGTGATAGGATTAACCAATCACGCTAAGGAATAACAAAATGTCCTTGGAGTTCAAAGCAATGAGAATTGCTAAGAATCTCAGATCGCCACATCATTACACACACGCATCATTAACGATCACGAAAGCTCAAAGGAAGGGTGGGTAAATATGTGTAAGAGCATCACTTCATTAAGAGTTTCATGAAAGTCAACACAACCTCTTAGTATGGAAGAGTGTGATACTTTATGGTAGAACATATAGAAGCTAATCAATGCCTCTTTATCTACGGATTACAACACTTTGACATGGTCCTAGATATGACGAGGTACGAGAGTTTGTTTCTCCTGACATTCCGAAATGGTTTGTCATAACGGACCACAAGAGTATCTTGCATCGGAAAACACCAATGCGCATTTACTAATTGGCTACCAACTGATAGACAAAGGTCGGAAACAACAAGGGAAGAGGAACATGCTCATGATAGGATCCCGAGATGTGGATGCATAGATTAACAATCTTCCGAAAACCAATGCATAGAAGGAAGGGTGTGGCAGAGTCACGAATATAGATATGAGACTCGCGAGGAGTACTCTTGTTGTGATCTATTTGGTTCCATTAAAGAACATTTGCCGTAGCATGTGGTAGGGGAAGCCCTTAATTGTCGAAATTCAATCGCGACAATAACCACAAGCTTGAAGGCTATACTAAAAGATACTAGCCATCCTGAGGTAATGTTTAAACATTAACAACATGGATCAACAAAATGGAACTTGGATTAAAGATCAGCTTCATGTACTAGATTCGCAATACTAGAATCTAGCACAATCCGAGATCTTTGGTTCAAGTCCAAGGGCTAAAACCCGAGAAAGAAGTAACTACTACTTGAGTGATACAATGTACACTACAAGGTAGTAATCATGAGGTAGCTTCCAAGAGAAGAAACGAATTCTGAAGTACCCAAACAAATAAAAAGGAGGCACATGAGGCGAAAAGAAACCTCGAAGCCTAAAATAGAACACTATGGATTCTACAATATAATATTGTGGGTCCATAAGGTAGAGAGATCATGATGGAAAGTAATCTCTCAACTGAAACAAAGCAAAGGGAACAAGGAATCCACAACACACACAACTCTAGAGAACTATACACTAGGTCAACTGGTTGAGAAACGACATGCCCGGAAGGCACCTAAGCTTTGAAAGACTAGAAGAGATATCAAAACCTCTTTAAAGTAAACACAAGATAAGATGACCCAGAGTAAGAGCGAAACTGGATAAGGAGAAAAAGAATCATACCAGAGTTTTGCAAATACTTTTTATTTTTCAAAATAGTTTTCACAAACACTAGACTCAACATCGACCAATATCAAGGTTTTCTTACGGTCGATACTGCTCTGATACCAAAACCTGTAACACCCCCAGGATCAGGGTTAAACAAATCCTAGACCTTAGCCTGACATAAGATTAACCTAGAGCTCGAGGATATCCAGTGAGAAATCAGTAACACAACAGTAGCCCGGTGACACAAAAATTATTACAGCAAGCTCATAACTGAGCAAAGAACCAAAATATTACAAGCAGAGGCACTAACCACAAACATCAAACAACAGAAGGCAAATTATGCTATTAAGTATAACAAACTTAACAAATGGCCTAAGAGGCCTGAAGCATAACGATGATGTCCCAGCCCATAGATTCTAGGATACCGACCGGGAACCCCAAGCTACTCATCGGTGTCGATGTCGTACTAAACTCGTCTTCAGGGGAACACTTACTCTGAAAGTATCAACAAAGCAAGGGTGAGTACAGGATGTACTCTGCAAGACTTATGGATAGCGGGGTTATTTTGCATAAAGCCATCTTTGTTTGTAAAACAAGAGGGAGAGAAGAAGCTCATCTAATGAGAATATTTTAAAAGGTGATAAGAGAGCGACATCTCAAAAGAATTGATCATCATGTTTTGATATCCACCAAAGTAATCCTCATCTCGCAATTAGGATCACCCCCTCGTACCCATGAGGAAGCATCCTTAAGCACACGTTGAACTACCAAGTTTCACGATTATATTATAGTTCTCTATGATCTTAGAATTTGGTCACCAAGCGTTCATAACCATGAACACAACTTTTCTAAAAGATTTAACCCTACAGGGGTGTAAAACTTTACCTACATGTACCAACTGACTCTTAATGCCACATGGTTAGCCCTCTTCTTTGGAAGGCCGGCAGAGGGTGGTTGGACACGACCTTTACCTTGCTTTCGCCGAGACCATGAGTCACACCCAAAGGAGGGTTCCGCCACAATGGGTCAAATCCCGAAGCCGGTCCCTAGAGATGTGAGTCGAGGTTGGTTTACCAGGGGCTCCATCCACCCCAAGCAACCCCAGCAACACTTAACTACCTGTATGAATGCACCTCCTTCACCGCCTTCGAGAACAACCAGAATGCATATGTCGAATGGAACGCCCGAACTATGTGACTCATGGAATCTACTAGGCAAGTTAGTTACTCGTGAGGTTTTCCAAAGGCAAGAACTCGTGTGGCTGTACGCTCGTCTCGGTTCCAAAGGCAAGAACTCGGTTCCTAGTAGTGGCGAGCATGGGACTAGAAAAACCACATCCCACCGTGGCCTCCCATACAAGCCTTAGGATGTTTAACCTTTACCACTGATCTTACCTCATCAGTATACCTCGATCTCCTATCATACTAGATTCTCTACATTTGGTACATCTTCTGGATGAACCATCACTAACAGCTAAGCATGGCTAAGCAAGACACATATATAAGCTCTATCAGTGCACACAAGCCAAACCTAGTTATGCTAGGAGCAGTGGATCAGGTAATATAAGCTCAAGGGAGTAATGCAACAGATAGGATACTCTATCTATCGATAAAAGACCAAAGTAGAATCGTATGCACATGGTAAGAATGAAATATGTTCAAAATCATAGGATTATATCATGGTGGGGCTATGCTTGCCTTTGCCTATTGATAACCAGATATAGATCTTCGGATATCTTGTACTTGACTTGATTACAGTTGGTCAAGTATTGTTCGTCGATCTTCGATGGTGTTGATATTGGTATTCGATCTCGATCTCGATATCTTATTCTACCAGGAAGAAGCAAACATCGGAAAGAAAGAGGGAACAACAATCAAGACATGGCATCGATGCAATGCTCAAGCAAGGTGATTATATGACAAGTTAAATAGATCTTAAATGAAACCCTAGGGCATGCTTGATCATTTTAAATAGGGTCCGAAGGGTAGAAACCCTAGAACAGGGGAACCCCGGAACACCTGTGAGGGGTTTATTTAGTTCTGTAATTAAACTTGTAATGAAAGTTGTTGAACAATGCATGATTATAAGTCTATTGTGTAGATCTTGTTTTTCTGAACATTTTGATATATTATACACATTTTTCTGACTTATAAATAATTAGATATTGAATTTATAAGATTTAAACAATTTCGGAAAATATTAAAACAATTTATTAAACTTATATTGCATCAGCATGACGCAGGGCTGACGTGACGGACGGGGAGGGGTTGTTTCTCACCGGGGCAGAAGCTACCCGCAGAGACTAATGGGTGGGCCACTGGACATGTCAGGTTGCGACGGTGGCGGAGCTTGTGCAGTGCTGACGCAAGTGCCACCTCGGCGACACGCGGTCGCCACATCGGCTCCATGTGGGTTTGCCGGGGAATGCGTCGGCCGGTGGTGGTTGGCGGCGCTAGGGGCGAGCGGGGACGCGTGGGCTACCGTGTTCGACTCGCGGGGTCGTGGGGAGCATTATAGTGGCGGCGCCGCCCGGAGTTGGTCACCGGAGCGACACCTGCAACTGCGGCCGACAGCGGTGCGCGACGCGGGGGCGAACCAGAGAGGAAGGGGAAGTGCAGAAGGGTTCCTAAGAACCTAGAGCTCACCCTGGAGACGGTGGAGGGGTCAGCAAGGACGGAGGTGGTTGGCAGCAACGTGAATAGCGGCGGCAGAGCTCGGACAGAGGTGGGGAGGTCGTCGACGTTGCACTCGATTGCGGATGAGCATGAACGATTCCTTCTAGGAGGGGCACCAGCACGACGAGGCGAAGCTGATGGTGGTCGCAGATGGTCTCGGGGTGGCCGAGAACGACGGCGATTCGAGCCGACGGTGGCTAGGGTTTCGGGCGAGAAGGGGTAAACCACGTGTAACATCCCAAAACTTCAATCCAAGCTTATCATGATCAAATCATCCAAAATAGGGGTTAACAAAAACTTTTCCAAATTTAAAATGAAAGCATTCATATATGTGTGCATTTAAAATAGGAGTTGTTTGAATTTCCATGATTGATTGATCCAATGCTTGTAAAATGTTTCTTAGGTGATTTAAACATCATCTACATCATTCCCAAACTTTTCCTAAAGAAAATCCAATCAAAAAGAATTAAAAAGGAGGAATGGTCATTTTGGCAAATTTAACTCCCATGCCTACTTTGGCTCTTCCTAGTACTCAAAACTTAACAGAAACAATTCTTGATCTTTGCACCACTTGCTAGCACACATAATGAGGTACCAAGGCCCACCCTTGGATCTGCTAAAAACATTCTGTTAACTATTTTAAATGACAGTTTAAAATTGAATCTAATGCATATGCATAGATCACCCCTATTTCAAAAACCATCTAATTGAGCTCCACTTTCAAAACCCTTGCAACCAGAGACTACCTATCACTAGTGGAGATCACTCAAAAATTTTGAAACCAAAATTCAAAACTTGTTCTCTTTCGGCCATTTCATTAAACACCTTGCTGGCAAGATAATATTGGCCTAACTAATACTATTTTGGGTTGATTTTTTTCTAGCCATTGCAATGTGCTTTGATCATCTTGTCCCCCTCAAGCCTGACCAGACCAACCCCAGTCTCTTCCCTACCCCCTAGTCGCACTGCACTGCCATGTCGAGCCCTCTCTCGCCATGTCTAGTTCACTACTAGTGGTCCACCTCCACCGCCCAACCAGCCCCAGGCCAGAGACAGAGGGCAGAGAGGCCAGGAACCGCCGCGCCCAGAGCTTGTCGAGCATGCCGACGCCGCCCCCATAGCGCGCTCTGTCCCCGCTCGCACAGACCGCCCCTTGGCAGCAGCCCGCACCCGCCGCTCCGCCTCGACCTGGAGAACACCCCAGACACCCCCGCTAGCCGCCCAACGCCTCACAGCCACCGCTCGCCGTGGACACCGCCGCCTCTGCCTCTTAGAGCGCCACCTCGCCCAGACCGTAGGCAACCGCCCCTACGGCCGCATTCAAGTTCTAGAGCACCGCCAGGGAACCGCCCATCGATCGCCACCCCCAGCCATGCCTCTACCCCGCCGTAGCCATGTCGCCACCGTCGACTACCCATCCCGCTCGGTCTCACCGTCGGGCCTATAAAAGGAGCCCTCCCCAGCATCTTCTCTCCACACCATTCCACTCCCCTCACCTCTCTGAACCTCACCCATCTCTTGCTAGAGCAAAGGGAGCAGTAGCTCGCCGGAATTGGAGCCGGAGCAGCCGCAGCACGAGGAGAAGGGCGCCGTTGATTGCGACCACCCCAAGCTCCGCCGCAACCGCGTATCGCCTCGCCGTCGTCTTCCACGTTGTTTGCCCGCCTCGCCGACCCTGCTGGAGCCCTGGTACGCCCCCAGTAGACCCCCACCGAGCTGCTAGGGTTCGAGCTCGTCGGCGACCTGTTCGTCGTCGACGATGATCCTCAGCCATAGATTCCTATTCTAATCGCACGGCCCACAGCGCGCGTACCGTTTCGTGCTTTAAGTGCCGCTAACACACGGGACCCCCCTGTCAGCTGAGCCCCGCGCCGCGGAGCGCCACTGGGCCAGCCCATTTCTTTTCCCGGGCTAGCCCACCCATTCAAATCTATATTTTTCTTTTTAGTTTGAATCTAGTTTCTGTCCCCTAGTTTGAAAATAAATTCAGAGAGTTTTAGAAATCCAAATTGCATGAAACCAATTTTGTTTGAAAGGTATTAAAATGGTCTATCCAAGCCCGTTGGATTTAATTCAATTAGAGTTATAGATCTCTCCTAATAAAAATAAGAAGACAAAAGCTTTTGCAACTTGCAACATTTTTATAAAATCAACCAAGTTAGATTTTGAGTTGATTCCAACTCTCAAAAATCACATTTCATCATATCTATCTAAATATGTAATAATATTAAGGTTTACATGCAGTGACTTTGGACTAGTACCAAAATAATTATATATAGGCATTTCTAGTCACTTTAAATCATTGAATAATGAACTTAAACCAAAGTAATATTGATCCAACCCTTAAATCTCATTCCCACATGTTAGAATATGTGGTGATGACATGTGTCAACATGATCCCATGTTTTAAGTGGTGAATATTAAATGTTAGTTAATTTTTTCAATGAGTAGAAATTACTTTTCTAAAATAAAAAGAAAGAAACTATTGAATTAAACTTGTGATGCTTGTGATAATAATAGATCATCAATTGTGTGTCTTAGAATGCTATCTAGCCTAGTTAAGTATTGTTTGGTGACTGTCTACTCCGTATGTATTGTTATAGAAGATAGTACCGACCAAGCTTACGAGGAGGAGGAGTGCTATCAAGACAAAGACGAAGAAAACTTCAACCACTGCACCAACCAAGGCAAGCTATTATTGCCAAGCTAACCCTTGCAAAACACACTTTAGCAAGCCACCATTAACAGTACAAGCTACCCTTAGCAACTAGAATCAAACTATATGGTTTAGCAAAGATGCCATAAGCATGCTTTGATCACACCCCCCTTTAACTATTAGTACCTCAAGTCTTATTGACAAGTTTTACTCCCCTTAGTACACAAAGTTCTTTAATTGTTTTGAAGGTAGCATAAAAAGTATAAAACTTGACCTACTTAAAAACCTTTAGATGTCACCCTATGGCATGAGATTGATCCCATCCTTCCACCTTAGTGAACACTCTTAACTTAGTATTTTAGAGTAGATCAAAAACTTGAGTCACTTTAGATGGGAACAAGTGGTGAAAATGAATTGTGAAAACCTTGGAATGATGAGTCATTCTATTGAGATGTTTTGACATGTGTTGAGAAACACAGCTGGTTTATGATGATGAAAATGATGAGGCATGAGCCTTAACCCTTTTATAAAACTGATGGTTGGATTCGGATGCGAAACCATTCTAAATTTACCGTACAACCACACTACCTGAATTGGGTAAGGCTTAGCTGGAAATTTATATGCATTAGTATTAGTTCCCTCACGGGAGAGGTTTGAGCTGAGGATACCTCTCAATGATGTCCACCTATGCAGTGCCCAAGATGACTGATGGTCATGGTTGGGAGGCCATGCTCATAGGAGAGGTGCTTATACTAGGGTGTGTAAAGGGAAGGTCATGTTTGATTATCTGCATACTAAGTATGATGATTCAGGGTTATCCCTGACAGATGTATCACCTATGCAGAGTGTACCACCTATGCAGAGTGTCAAACTAATCGAATAGCCGCGTCCGCAGTTATGGACAGTTGGAATGGCCATACTGTTTCGTTGTTAGATGTTTTCTAAATAACTTGAAATAAATGATGAACTTTGACTTGACCATAACAGGGTTGTGTTGATGATAATAGCTTCCCAACTTAAGTGATTCTAGAACTTTACTGTATCTTTCATTGCTTCTGAACTCAGCTTAGGTTTCAAACTTAACTTGATAGTTAAACTTAGTTTTAGCACTTTGACTTAGAACTATAGTACCTGTTAATAGTAGTTTGCGAGTACTTAAAGAGTACTCATGGCTTTTGCCTCTGGCTATTATTATGGCCAGAATATGAAGGAGATTATCAAGATGATGGTCAACAGGACGACTATGATAACTAGAACTATCTGCCTTCGTCAGCATTGCCTGTGCCCCTGAAGATGGACCCCACTGCTACGCTTATCTTTTATTTCCGCTGCTTGTTGTATTAAACACTGGATCATGAGATCCTTATTTGTGTAAAACCTTATGTATGGTTTGTAATGGATGATGTACTATGATATCCAATCCGTTATGTCTCGCAAAAATGGTAATCCTGGGATTGCGAGGTATCGCATAACGGGCATCTGGGATTAAAAATCCGGGTGTTGACAAGTTGGTATCAGAGCCATCCTGACCATAGGAGACCCTAGTTAGAATGGACGTCCAACCCAAAAACTTAGCTTCAAAACCAAAGTGAGTATTTCTGAAAAACTATTTCCCCTCTTACCCTTGTGAACTCATTCTTTCTCAAAAATTCATGTTCCTCAAAATTCTTACATTACTACTTAAAATTTGACACACTTGATCACTTCACTAACTTCCTCATCCTTAATCCTTGTAGATGGAGACTCAGTTCAGCAAGTTTTACCAGTTGGGAAACGGAGGTCAGCTGATCTTCGAGAGGGATCTGGATTCACTGTCGGAGTTACTGGGACGCCCACATCCGGAGTTTCTTGGAGCTCAACTTCCAGGACCCCCAGGAGGAGACCTACAGTGGAAAGTCACCGCGGATCTTCGAGGAAGCATCAAAGCACCCACTTCCGGGAGAATTCAGTTCTCCATGAGAGAGAACAACTGGCTAAATGGATTAGCCAGGGCAATGCATGAAGCTCTCGCACGTCTATGTGCCCTCAGCATCAACAAGATCCAAGGAACCCGTTTGGCCCACTATGCAAGACGTGACTTCATGGGAATGCCGATGGAGATGCCAAGTCACCCAGAGTTGAGGCTCCAAGTGGAGAACCTTGACTTCTTGCTTCATGATAGACACCAAAAACTGGACAATGCCAGGGAGTTAGCCAACCAGAACCGTGCCATCGCCGACCAGAAGGCCTAGACTTTCGCACTGCTCGTCCAAGATCGCCAGTCTCTTTGTCGCCAGCGTGCAAAGAAGGATCGCACCATCGCAAGTCTTCGCAAGAAGGTGGCCGACCTCGAGAAGACCGTCAAGGAGCAGGAAGCTTAGCTTGCTGCTAAGGAAGAAGAAGATGAGGGTGAAGACATCCAGGGAGACATGGATTCTTACCTCAGCAACAATGATGACTTTCTGGAGGAGGATGCTGTGGACTTCTACACTGATGATGAAGACTCCGACTTCATCGACGATGAGTAGATGCACTAGAGCACTATCGTAGCCTGAGATGTATCATCTCATTGTATCGTAGCTTATAGAATGGTTCATCAAACCATCTATTTCCCCTTTGATTGTTGTGGCGTGTGTTGTATCGGGTGCTTGTTTGCATGAATGAAAAAGAAGTTAGTTGAAAAACCTGAGTTTAAGTCAAAGTTTTAGAGTTTAAAAACCCAAAATCATGAACCTTAGAATTTCCCTCTTACCCCTATATCTATTTCAATCTTCAGATGACTCGTGGAAACCAAGGAGGGAGCAGCTCGTCACAGGACCCAATGCTGCAGATCTTGCAGAATCTCATCGCGGATCGTGAAGCAAGCGGTAGGCGTCAAGCCAACTTAGCAACATTGCAGCAGATCGCCCAAATGGCTCTCAACAACCAAGGACATGGAAATCAGGATCACCAAGGATCCAAACTAAAAAACTTTCAGAACACCAATCCCCCAATCTTTAACCAATCTGAAAACCAATTAGATGTCAAGGATGGTTAGACCATGGAAAACAACTTAGAGGTTGCCAGAGTTGATGAGAATGAGAAAGTACTCTTCGCCACCCACTATCTGGCGGGAGATGCAAGAGCTAGGTGGAATAGCATCCGCAATATGAACCATGGTCAAGTGATGACCTGGGAAGCATTCAAGGTCAAGTTCAGCCGCACCCACGTGTCGCAAGGTCTCGTCAACAGGATGAGAGATGAGTTCCGCAAATTGAAGCAAGGAAGAATGACTATGGTGGAATACCGTGACAGATTCCTGTCACTTGCCAGATATACACCGGATGAGATCAACACGGAGGCCAAGAAGAAGGAGAGATTCTTAAACGGACTGCATGATGAGATGCAGACTGTCCTCGTCAACATCCATTTCGATGATCTCAAAGAGCTACTCGACTCTACCATTCAGATGGAAGGGAAGATTAACCAGGCAAACGACAACCGCAAGCGTCGTATGATGCAGTAGTCTGGATCCAGTAGTCACCAGAAGTACCGTCCCAACCCCTCACCAGGATATGCACCAAGGAACAACCGACCCCCAAATTCTCGCCCAAGCTACCCCAACCGTAGCAGAGGCAATGTGAAGTCCGGAGGAAACAATCACAACTCTGGCAATGCCAACAATTTCAACCATGCCCCTCCCAAGAGCAACAACAACAACAACAACAACACTGCACCCAAAACTGGCAGCAATGTTGTGCCTGTCGCAGTCAAGGACAAGTCCCAGATCACTTGTTTCGAGTGTGGAGTGAAGGGTCACTACTCCAATGGGTGTCCCAAGAAGACTGCCGCCAATGCCCCTGTGAATGCCCCAGCAGCAGCAACGTCGTGTTCAACCAGGAAGGAGATTTTCCCTAGGGAACCCTCACAACCGCAACGGTCGTCTCTTCCACATGAATGCAGAAGAAGCCCAGGAAGCGCCAGATGTAGTGATGGGTATGTTTTCTGTCAACTTAGTTTTAGCAAGAGTATTGTTTGATTCTGGAGCATCGCATTCATTTTTCACCGAAGAATTTGTATGCACTAGTAAGATTCACCCAACCAACCTGAAGCATGTCATGATAGTTCAAATCCCCGGTTCAACAACAAAAGCTAGAAAAATTTGCAAAGCTATACCTATCAGAATACATGGGATAGATTTTTATGCCAACCTAATTGTACTTGGAACCAAAGGATTGGAAGTAGTACTAGGTATGGACTGGATGTCAAGGCATAAAGGATTGATAGATTGTGCTAAGAAATCCATCACCATGACCAGTAGTTCTGGAGTAACAGTAGAGCATATATCTGAAACCTTACCCCGTTAATTCAAGTGCAACAAGAGTGTAGCCCTGCCCACCATTGACCAAGTCAGAGTAGTCTGTGAATACCCCGACGTATTCCCAGATGAATTGCCAGGTATGCCCCCGGATAGGGATATTGAGTTCATTATCGAACTAATCCCCGGAACCGGACCAATAGCCAGAGACCCTACACCATGAACCCCTCAGAGTTAGTAGAACTGAAGAAGCAGTTGGTGCCATGTTAGCAACAAGCTTGATTCAGCCAAGCACATCGCCATGGAGATCCCCAGTGTTATTCGTCGACAAGAAAGATGGAGGCAATCGTCTGTGTACAGATTACGGAAAATTGAATGATGTCACCATCAAGAACAAGTACCCTTTGCCAAAGATAGAGGATCTATTTGATCAGTTGACTGGAGCCCAGGTATTCTCAAAGATTGATCTTAGGACTGGTTATCACCAACTTAAGATTCGTGCAACGGATATTCCGAAGACCGCCTTTACTTCTCGCTATGGTTTATACGAGTATACGGTTATGTCTTTTGGATTAACCAATGCCCCCGCTTATTTCATGAATCTCATGAATACGATCTTTATGAATTTCCTAGATAAGTTTGTAGTTGTGTTTATCGATGACATCCTTATCTACTCCAAGTCATAAGAAGAGCATGCGCAACATCTAAGAATCATTCTAGAAACCCTGAGAGAGCATCAGTTATATGCCAAGTTCAGCAAGTGTGAGTTTTGGCTGAAAGAAATAGGATTCCTAGGACATGTTGTGTCTGCCGGAGGAGTCTCTGTTGATCCCACCAAGATCAAAGATGTCGAAGAATGGGAAGCCCCAACCAATCAAACCCAAGTTCGTTCATTTCTCGGATTAGCAGGATATTAGCGCAAGTTCGTAGAAGGATTCTCGAGCATAGCCCGACCAATGACCCAATTGTTGAAGAAGGACAAGAAGTTTGAATAGACAGACAAATGTGAAGCCAGTTTCCAGGAGCTGAACAAGAGATTGATATCAGCCCCAATTTTAATCATGCCAGACATCAAGAAGCCGTGATGTGTATTGTGATGCATCCAAGATTGGCCTAGGATGTGTATTGATGCAAGAAGGGAAAGTCGTCACGAATCTGTCTCGACAACTGAAGCAGCATGAGCAGAACTATCCGACCGATGATCTTGAGCTAGCAGTTGTGGTTCTAGCATTGAAGACATGTCGTCATTATTTGATGGGTAATCGCTGTGAGATTTACTCACATCATAAGAGCTTGAAGTATATTTTCACTCAGAAGGAGCTGAATACGAGGCGAAGAAGATGGATAGAGTTAATCAAGGATTATGACCTTGACATTCACTATCACCCCGGCAAAGCCAATGTGGTAGCGGATGCTCTTAGCAGATTGCCGGGTAGGCTTAACACCATGATCAAAGAGAAGCAACCAAGTTTGTATGAGGAATTGGAGCAGTTTAGGACTGAGTTAGTTAGCAAAGGATTCCTAGCTAGCATTGAACTTCAACCCACTTTGATTAGCCAAATCAAGGAAGCCCAGAAGGGGAATGAAAGTATCGACAGAATCAAACATCATATTGGTACAGGAAAGGTACCTGGATTCACCGAAGACAAAGAAGGAGTACTGTGGTACAAAGGATGTATCTGTGTGCCAGCAGATCCGGAGCTGAAGGAAGTTATCATGAAGGAAGCTCATGATACTCTTTATTCTATCCACCCCAGAGGAACAAAGATGTATCAGGATTTGAAAGAGCAATTTTGGTGGCACAAGATGAAAAGAGAGATTGGAAGCTACATCGCCAAATGTGACATCTGTCAAAGAGTCAAAGCGGAGCATCAGAGACCTGCAGGATTGTTGCAACCATTGTAGATTCCGGAATGGAAATGGGATTCCGTCGGAATGGACTTTATCACAGGTTTACCTACTTCTAGTAGGGGAAATGACTCAATCTGGGTCATAGTTGATAGACTATCCAAGGTAGCCCACTTCATACCTATCAAAACAACCTACCAAAGTGCAAAGCTAGCAGAGCTGTATATTGCTAGGATTGTTAGTCTGCATGGAACCCCCAAGACCATCGTCTCAGAATGAGGAACCCAGTTTACTTCCAGATTTTGGCAGAAAGTTCAGGAAGGTTTAGGAACCAAGTTGAACTTTAGTACCGCTTATCACCCGCAAACAGATGGACAGACTGAGAGAGTCAACCAGATCCTAGAGGATATGCTTAGAGCTTGTGTGTTGGAATACGGATCAAAATGGGAAGACTCCCTGCCTTTCGTAGAATTCTCATATAACAACAGTTATCAAGCTAGTTTGCAGATGGCACCATTTGAATTCCTATACGGAAGAAAGTGTCATACCCCTTTGAATTGGTCGCAAGTAGGAGAGAGTCAGATCTTTGGACCCGACATTCTCCGCGAAGCAGAAGAGAAAGTTCACAAAGTCCGTGAGCACCTCAAGACTGCCCAATCTAGACAAAAGAGCTATGCTGACAAGAGAAGGAGAGTCCTGACTTTCAATGTCGGAGATTTCGTATATCTCAAGGTTTCACCATTAAAGGGGACTCAATGCTTTAGTCTGAAGGGAAAGTTAGCACCCAGATACATCAGACCTTTTAAAATTCTGAACCGCCGAGGAAAAGTATCGTATCAACTAGAACGGCCTGAAGAGATGTCAGCCATCCACAATGTGTTCCATATCTCGTTACTTCGCAAATGTCTGAAAGTGCCTAAGAAGACAGAAGTTTTCAAGAACATCGATCACAGAGCTGTGGAAATCAACAATGACCTGACCTATCGGGAAGTGCCCATCCGTATCTTAGAAGAAGCCTACAGAACCACCAGGACCAGGAGTATCAAGTTTCTCAAGATCAAGTGGAGCAACCATACCAAGGAGGAAGCTACTTGGGAGCGCGAAGATTACATTAGGACAGAGTTCCCAGATCTCTTTAGTTCCTAGTTTTCTTTGTAAATCTCGGGACAAGATTTTGTTTAAGGGGGGAAGGTTTGTAACATCCCAAAACATCAATCCAAGCTTATCATGATCAAATCATCCAAAATGGGTTTAACAAAAACTTTTCCAAATTTAAAATGAAAGCATTCATATATGTGTGCATTTAAAATAGGAGTTGTTTGAATTGCCATGATTGATTGATCCAATGCTTGTAAAATGTTTCTTAGGTGATTTAAACATCATCTACATCATTCCCAAACTTTTCCTAAAGAAAATCAAATAAAAAAGAATTAAAAAGGAGGAATGGTCATTTTGGCAAATTTAACTCCCATGCCTACTATGGCTATTCCTAGTACTCAAAACTTAACAGAAATAATTCTTGATCTTTCCACCCCTTGCTAGTACACATAATGAGGTACCAAGGCCCACCTTTGGATCTGCTAAAAACATTCTGTTAACTATTTTAAATGACAATTTAAAATTGAATCTAATGCATATGCATAGATCACCCCTATTTCAAAAACCATCTAATTGAGCTCCACTTTTTAAACCCTTGCAACTAGAGACTACCTATCACTAGTGGAGATCACTCAAAAATTTTGAAACCAAAATTCAAAACTTGTTCTCTTTCAGCCATTTCATCAAACACCTTGCTGGCAAGATAATATTGGCCTAACTAATACTGTTTTGGGTTGATTTTTGTCTAGCAATTGCAATGTGCTTTGATCATCTTGTCCCCCTCAAGCCTGACCAGACCAACCCCAGTCTCTTCCCTACCCCTAGCCGCACTGAACTGCCATGCCGAGCCCTCTCTCGCCGGCCGACCGTGCACTCGCAGCAGCAGCCCTCTCCAACCCCTCTCGCCATGTCTAGTACACTGCCAGTGGTCCACTTCCACCGCCCAACCAGCCCCAGGCCAGAGACAGAGGGCAGAGAGGCCAGGAACCGCCGCGCCCGTAGCTTGTCGAGCATGCCGACGCCGCCCCCAGAGCGTGCTTTGTCCCCGCTTGCACAGACCGACCCTTGGCAGCAGCCCACGCCCGCTGCTCCGCCTCGACCTGGAGAACACCCTAGACACCCCCGCTGCCGCCCAACGCCTCACATCCACCGCTCGTCATGGACACCGCCGCCTCTGCCTCTCAGAGCGCCACCTCGCCCAGATAGTAGGCCACCGCCCCTACGGCCGCATTCAAGTTCTAGAGCACCGCCAGGGAACCACCCATCGATCGCCACCCCCAGCCATGCCTCTACCCCGCCGTAGCCATGTCGCCACCGTCGACTGCCCATCCCGCTCGGTCTCACCGTCGGGCCTATAAAAGGAGCCCTCCCCAGCCTCTTACCTCCACACCATTCCAATCCCCTCACCTCTCTGAACCTCACCCACATCTTGCCGGAGGAAAGGGAGCAGCAGCTCGCTGGAATTGGAGCCGGAGCAGCCAAAGCAGGAGGAGAAGGGCGCCGTTGATTGCGACCACCCCAAGCTCCGCCACAACTGCGTATCGCCTCGCCGTCGTCTTCCACCTTGTTTGCCCGCCTCGCCGACCCCGCTGGAGCCCTGGTATGCCCCCAGTAGACCCCCACCGAGCCGCTAGGGTTCGAGCTCGCCGGCGACCTATTAAGTTGGCTGACGACCCTCAATATGAGATTCCTATTCTAATCGCATTACCCAGGTCTGCGTACCATTTCGCGTTTTAAGTGCCGCTGACACGCGGGACCCCCCTGTCAGCAGAGCCCCGTGCCGCGGAGTGCCACTGGGCCGGCCCATTTTTTTCCCGCGCTTGCCCACCCATTCAAATCTGGATTTTTCTTTTTAGTTTGAATCTAGTTTCTGTCCCCTAGGTTGAAAATCAATTTAGAGAGTTTTAGAAATCCAAATTGCATGAAACCAATTTTTTCTAAAAGGTATTAAAATTATCTATCCAGGCCCGTTGGATTTAATTCAATTAGAGTTATAGATCTCTCCTAATAAAAATAAGAAGACAGAAGCTTTTGCAACTTGCAACATTTTTATAAAATCAACCAAGTTAGCTTTTGAGTTGATTCCAACTCTCAAAAATCACATTTCATCATATGTATCTAAATATGTAATAATATTAAGGTTTACATGCAGTGACTTTGGACTAGTACCAAAATAATGCTATATAGGCATTTCTAGTCACCTTAAATCATTGAATAATGAACTTAAACCAAAGTAATATTGATCCAACCCTTAAATCTCATTCCCACATGTTAGAATATGTGGTGATGACATGTGTCAACCTGATCCCTTGTTTGAAGTGGTGAATATTAAATGTTAGTTAATTTTTTCAATGAGTAGAAAGTACTTTTCTAAAATAAAAAGAAAGAAACTATTGAATTAAACTTGTGATGCTTATGATGATAATAGATCATCAATTGTGTGTCTTAGAATGCTATCTAGCCTAGTTAAGTATTGTTTGGTGATTGTCTACTCTGTATGTATTATTATAGAAGATAGTACCGACCAAGCTTACGAGGAGGAGGAGTGCTATCAAGACGAAGACGAAGAAAACTTCAACCACTGCACCAACCAAGGAAAGCTATTATTGGCAAGCTCACCCTTGCAAAACACACTTTAGCAAGCCACCATTAACAGTACAAGCTACCCTTAGCAACTAGAATCAAACTAGATGGTTTAGCAAAGATGCCATAAGCATGCTTTGATCACACCCCCCTTTAACTATTAGTACCTCAAGTCTTATTGACAAGTTTTACTCCCCTTAGTACACAATGTTCTTTACTTGTTTTGAAGGTAGCATAAAAAGTATAAAACTTGACCTACTTAGAAACCTTTAGATGTCACTCTATGGCATGAGATTGATCCCATCCTTCCACCTTAGTGAACACTCTTAACTTAGTCTTTTAGAGTAGATCAAAAACTTGAATCACTTTAGATGGGAACAAGTGGTGAAAATGAATTGTGAAAACCTTGGAATGATGAGTCATTCTATTGAGATGTTTTGACATGTGTTGAGAAACACAACTGGTTTATGATGATGAAAATGATGAGGCATGAGCCTTAACCCTTTTATAAAACTGATGGTTGGATTCGGATGCGATACCATTCCAAATTTACCGTACAACCACACTACCTGAATTGGGTAAGGCTTAGCTGGAAATTTATATGCATTAGTATTAGTTCCCTCACGGGAGAGGTTTGAGCTGAGGCTACCTCTCAATGATGTCCACCTATGCAGTGCCCAAGATGACTGATGGTCATGGTTGGGAGGCCATGCTCATAGGAGAGGTGCTTATACTAGGGTGTGTAAAGGGAAGGTTATGTTTGATTATCTGCATACTAAGTATGATGATTCAGGGTTATCCCTGACAGATGTATTGAACCTTGTGCTGAAAGTGTACCACCTCTACAGAGTGTCAAACTATTTGAATAGCCGCGTCCGCGGTTATGGATAGTTGGAATGGCCATACTGTTTCGTTGTCAGATGTTTTCTAAATAACTTGAAATAAATGATGAACTTTGACTTGACCACAACATGGTTGTGTTGCTGATAATAGCTTCCCAACTTAAGTGATTCTAGAACTTTACTTTATCTTTCTTTGCTTCTGAACTCAACTTAGGTTTCAAACTTAACTTGATAGTTAAACTTAGTTTTAGCACTTTTACTTAGAACTATAGTACTTGTTAATAGTAGTTTCCGAGTACTTAAAGAGTACTCATGGCTTTTGTCCCTGGCTATTATTATGGCCAGACTATGAAGGATATTATCAAGATGATGGTCAGCAGGACGGCTATGATAACTAGGACTATCTGCCTTCACAAGATCGTCGTGCCCTCAAGATGGACCCCACTGCTACGCTTATCTTTTATTTCCGCTGCTTGTTGTATTAAAGACTGGATCATGAGATCCTTATTTGTGTAAAACCTTATGTATGGTTTGTAATGGATGATGTACTGTGATATCCAATCCGTTATGTCTCGCAAAAATGGTAATCCTGGGATTGCAAGGTATGGCATAACGGGCATCTGGGATTAAAAATCCAGGTGTTGACATCACGAGAGGGCTCGAGGGGAAGGGAGATGGGTATGGGAAGAGAGAGGTGATCATGGAAGTTCTCGTGGTGATCTTATGATGGCAAGGCGGCCACTGCGGTGGCAGGAATCGCAGCAGCGAGCATCGGGCGGCCACGCGCAAGACAGCGAGTTGCTTCTCTCCGAGGAAGATGACAAGCGAAGGGGTACTAGGCTGATGGGCTGCTGCTGGGCCAATCTGGGCTGCGGGTGGGCGGTAGAGAAGGGAGAGGCAGAGATGGGCTTCGGCCCAGTTAGCTTTGTCTCTAAATTTTTTTCTGCTAAAATGTTTTGTTATTTCTGTTTTCTTTTATCCCTTTTGTATTTTCAATTTCAGATCTTTTTCAAATATTACCAAAATACCAGAGACTTTTATAAGATATGGTGGGGCCCTTTTATTCAGTTTGGGCTCCAACATTTTGGGTTTTCAAAATTCAAAACCATTTTGAATTCATTTGAGAGAGGGGGAAACCTAGGGTTTTAGGGTTTTGCATTATTTTCTTTGCATAAATTTTAAGGGATGATGCTCATGAATGCACAATTAAATCCCTAAATATGATCGATTAAAATCGGGGCGTTATAGTCAACGCGTTCCGAACCAAGCTGTTGATGATGGTTTGGGCAAGCCAAAATTCTCCCAAGTTTGATGGCTCAATTGATCCTGAAGATTCCCTCACATGGGAGTTGAAGATTGGAAGCTCTGGTGTTTGTTTGATTATCCAGAAGACAAGAAGGTCAAGCTTGCAACATCAGAATTTGATGGATATGCAGAATATAAGGGATGAGAATCAACTTCCTGTGATAGATTGGCGAGATGAAGAGCATAATGAAGGCTTGTTTTGTACCCATCAACTACTTGTGGTCAGTTTTTGATAAGTTGACACAATTGAGGCAAGGAACCATGTCAGCTGATGAGTACTAGATGGAGATGGAGATGCTTATGCAGCGTGCTAGAGTTCGTGAATCTCATGTGATGACCTTGCAGCAATTCCTCAACAATTTGAAGTTACCAATCAAGAGCATTGTTCGTCATCACAAGTATGAGACTATGAATGAGCTATTGCACCATGCTAGAGAGGTTGAATCATAGTTGGCTGAAGAAGCTAAGTCACATGCGAGGTTTCCATCTACTAGTCGTTTTTCGGCGAGGTCTACACCGCCACCATCTACATCGCTACTTGCAGCGGCTGCTAGCCACCCTTCACCATCGGCCAAGCCCGTTCCCACGTCTTCTTATGGTTCCAATGCTAGGAAGCCTGCTGCTCCTGCTGCTAGCTCGGGTTCCAATATGTCAACTGCGCGAACGCGCGATGTAGAGTGCCATACTTGTGGAGGAAGAGGACATTACAAGAGAGATTGTCCCGACCGCAAGGTGATGTTTGTCAATGAACATGGAGAGCATAAGACTGGAGATGATGTTGATACTCATGGCGATGACGGATATGACAGCGAGGATGGTATGGATGCCTTCCCTAAGCATGCACCTACGATAGTGGTCTCTCCACGTACCCTTCGTGTGCAGCCTATTGTTGATTCTCAGCGCCGCAACTTGTTCCAAACAAAACCACTCATTGGCCCTAACAAAGCTTGCAAGGTAATCTTTGATGGAGATAGCTGCACAAATCTTGCAAGTAAGGAGTTATGTGCCAAGCTGAATTTGACCTACTAGTCATTAACCCGTGCTCCTGCACGGGCTAGAGATTGTGAAATTTTCCTACTACACATTCTTAAAACAACATCCTACTAATTCATAATACACCCACAAAATTTATATACCGTCATTTTTCAATCATGTAGAAATTAGAACTAAGGATTACTTATAAGTAAAAATTAATTTACTTTTATATTGTATATCATATTTTCTTTTCTCATATTAACAAATCGTAACCAATATATTACGATAGCATTGATTAATATTCACTATTATACAATGGCCACAAAATAATCAATAGCTTCTACCTTTCTACAAGGCTCTCTCGTGGAAAAATATCATAAACTGTAGTTACCTTTTTTAGATTCTAGTTCGATATACCGTGTGAATGGAATTTCTTAAAAAATACGTGTGAATAAATCTAGGATTCCGAGTATTTGGATCCTCTCAGTTTTCTCCATATCATAATGCCTTAAACCCAGCCATCCCTACAAATACATGTTTCAGGTTACCTTTCACTGTAAGTTTCAATCCCACTAAATTCAATCCCACTAAATTTTAGCTTTATCTAAAGTTTGATTTGATTAGATATTCAATTGGCATGTCATCCATTTCCTACACTATACCTACGTCTTTCTTATTGTAAAAAACATCATTCTTAGAGAGAGATGGAGTTTGTAGATTACAACAAATAATGGTGAATAAGAAGAATAGACAATATATATAGTAAAACTGAAAAGAGAGTGAATCAGCTAAACTAAATATCAGTTAGTGCTACAAAGACAAAGATTCAAGCTGAACACAATGATTCATCGAAAATTCAGTTTATTTCTATAACAACCGCTCGTGTAAGAAAATGGCTAGGGTGGAAAAGCTTAAAAGAGAAGTGTTCCTAGACAAAAAATTTGTCCGTTTACTGTTAGTGAGAAGTGTGGTTTTTTTTCAGCAAAAGCATTACTTGTTTGATCAAACATATGTTTTACTCTATCGCCATTTCACTCTAGATAAAGGATGATGACTCTTAGTGAAAAAGAATATGGTACTTAAGCTAACCTACCTCCAAACCTGATGAATCTAATGTACCATTGGTAGTGTTTCTTATGCAAATGTAAAATCAAGAGTTCGCAGTTCAGTCTTTTATTTTCATAAAGCGACAATTTGTTGGAGTTTACCTGTTTCTCCTCAGCATGCCTATCCTATATACTAACACTATTTGATCATGTGATAAGTATATCTAGCATGGTATATATTACAATATATGTGTATGACGTTTCTAGGCTTCTGGCATCTATGCAGATTTTCTCCATGCAGCACGCATGAAACTTTTCTGTGTATGCGCAGATGGAACACTTTGGATAGTCGTGTTATCCTAAATTAATCAACTTGCCAAATCACTCCATGTTTTTGAATTCCATCATAAATTCTGAAACACTATTTCATGCGTCAGATGTGTGATGAGAAATTCTAAATTTCTACTGACATATGAAGCGGTCAGTGAAGACATACTGTTGGAAATCAATGCAATGCGAATTTGTGGATAATGGCTTTGGTGAGCATATTGTCCAAGTTGCCGCTGTGAAGACTCAGGAGGACCGAGAGATGCAAGCCAGCATAAGAACCGGAGAGCGGGATCAATCTGTTGGATGTATCATGTACGGAGTATGTGCTAACATGTCCCATATGAATGCCATTATATTGGCATCACATATCGCTCTTATCGTCACCACAGCTGGTAGAAAGAGACCCATTTGGGAAACGACTTGCTCAGCGACACCAAAGACATCTGGAGGGTTGAGGCAGTGGCATATCGATCTTTTAAAGCCTTGGCAGAAACATAAAACGATCCTGTGTTTGAGAGAGCACTCAACTAACAATTAATGGATTGGATTAACCATGAATGCAGATCCATGAGTTGAGTTATATGAATTAAACATGAAGAAATAATAGAGGAAATTAACCTATCGTTGCTATATTATCAAAGGTTCTACGACATAGAAAACTAAGATCTATATGTTGGGATTTTAGTATACCTTAACTTCAACTGTGACATATACCACTTGATCCCTTCAAATAAGAAATCTGCCGTAGATGTATATTAGCCTAAAGAAAATACAGTTTGGATTAGAGAACTACAGGTCGAGTTGGTCAATCATTAAATCGTTAGGTGCAAACAGATCGATCTACCTAACATGAGTCCTCCTTGCTCACACATCCTCTATTGGCACATGCTAGATGCGCCAAGTCATTTCTGGCTAGGTGGAATTGCAAAAGCTCGCTCTTTGCACTGCTCGTGAAGGATCTGCTGCTGATTAGTGTTTTTTGCCAAAGCAAAACATAGATGTAGTAGGAGAGCACACTAACCCGCATGGTTGATTGATCGATCTCATGCAGCTAGATTGGTAGACTAACTAATCTGTGTAGTGCAAGATGAATGGATATCAACTCCGATCGCGATCGGCGAAGGATTTGAGAGCCATGAGTTTCCGCCCGGACGAACTCACTCCCATCAGATTGATATCAGGAAGCAATCGTATTTTTTTCTGACCAATGAAGAGAGGAGGAAGCTGAGTTATGCGGTAGAGAGAGCGGGGGGTAGTCTCCTTGTTAATCCTACGGCTTGATCTAACGGGTGAAATTCTCTAAACTCCAGGATTTAACGTGGAGGCTTCTACGATGCCTCCAATTAGTAAATATAAGATTTACCTCATCCCAAGCTATACTACATACAATGATTGAGTGACAATGGTAAGATGAAGGTAAACCATATGGTACGTGTGAATTTTGAAATAGGACCATACAAGGATTCTATTGACTTTGATGTGGTTCCTGTGACTTTTTGCCATCTCTTATTGGGTCGGTCTTGGCCTTATGATTGCCATGTGCAACACAATGGCCATGCCAATACATATCACTTTGAGTTTAAGGGAAAGAAGATTAATTTGCAACCAATGACACCATAGCAGATTGTGAATGAGTCTCGTCAAAAGATAGAAGTAAACTTGAAGGAAGCATCTATAGATAGGTGAGAGAGTGTTACGGCTGTACATGATATAATAGAGCCCAAAAAGAGTGATATAATGAAAAGTGAGAGAGTGCCTGGTCTAGTGATATTAGCCACCAAGGAAGATATGAGAGTTTCGTGAGGATCCTACAGCCATGCCACTTGTGCTCATGTATAAGGGCGAGGTATTGGTTTCTAACGACATGACCCATATTTCTCTTGTTGTATCTACTGTTTTGCAGGATTTTGGTGATCGTGTTTCTAGAAGATGTGTTGGAGATATGCCCAAGAGGCAAAAATAAAAGTGGTTATTATTATATCTTTGTGTTTATGATGAATGTTGACATCCCATGCTATAATTGTATTATTAGGAAACACTAATACTTGTGTGTTTTGTAAACGTAAAAGAGTCCCTAGTAAGCCTCTTGTTGAACTAGCTTGTTGATTAATAGATGATCATGGTTTCCTGATCATGGACATTGGATGTCATTAATAACAAGGTTATATCATTAGGAGAATAATGTGACGGACACACACCCATAGTAAGTGTAGCATTAGATCAAGTCATTAAGTTCGTATTGCTAAAAGCTTTCAAATGCATGGTAACCTAATCCTTCGACCATGAGGTTATGTTAATCACCATCACCGGATGGGTACTTTGATGACATCAAACACCGCTTCGTAACTAGGTTGTTATAAAGGTGTCATTAGGTATTCTGAAGGTATGTGTTGAAGCGCATGGACCAAGATTGGGATTTGTCCATCCATATGACGGATAGATATGCTCTGGGCCCTCTCGGTGGAATGTCATCTAGTTAGCTTGCAAGCATGTGACTAGGTCACAAGGGATGACATATCATGGAACGAGTAAAGAGTACTTATCAGTAACGAGGTAGAACTAGGTATGGAGATACTGACGATCAAACCTCGGATAAGTAGAGTATCGCGTGACAAAGAGAATTGGTTTTCGTATGTAAATGGTTCTATCGATCACGAAGTCATCGTTGAGTATGTGGGAGCCGTTATGGATCTCCAGATCCCGCTGATGGTTATTGATCGGAGAGGTGTCTTCATCATGTCTGCATATTCACGAACCATAGGGTGACACACTTAAGGTTCGATCCTGTTTAGGTAGATATGGAATGTGCGTTGGAGACCGAATGTTGTTCGGAGTCTCATATTGGATCTAGGACATCACGAGGAGATCCGGAATTGTCCGGAGAATAAGATTCATATAATGGAGATCATTTTCTAGGTTCGGAAATGTTCCGGAGTGTTTATATGGGGATTCTAGAAGGTTTCGGAATGTTCTAGAAGGTTCTAGAAAATTCTGTGGAGTTTACTTGAAAACCAAGAAAGGAAAAGGGGGAACTTGGGGGGAAGGAAACTCCCCCCAAGCCCCCCTTGTGGGCCGGCCCTAGAGGTGGCCCTAGGGGTGGGAACCCTAGGCGCCACCCCTCCCTCTATATATAGAGGGGTGGAGGCGCCCCCCTTGCCTCTTCCACTCCTTGCCCTAGTCGTCTCTCTCCTCCTCCTTCGCTCTGCTCTGGCTTAGGCGAAGCCCTGCAGAATTCTCTACTCCACCACCACCACCACGCCGTCGTGCTGCTGGGATTCCGTGGAGAGATCTACAACCTCCGCTGCTCGCTGGAACAGGGAGAGGAAGGTCTGCATCGACTCCGCACGTGTGACCGATTGCAGAAGCGCTGCCGGAACACGGCGCCGGAAGGCTTGTCCACTCGATCTTGAGATCGACAAGTGATCGTCTACATCAACCATGAGATCCGATCTCGCACAAGGCTTTTGGATCTACAAGGGTTAGTATAAATCTATCTCGTTGCACATGTCTAATAGATTAGATCTTGGCTTTTATCTAGATTAGATCTGGGTTTGTTCGTTCTTGCGGTAGAAATGTTTTGTTTTCCATGCTACGAACCCATCAATGGTATCAGAGCCGTGTCTATGCGTAGATCTTTTGCACGAGTAGAACACAATGGTTTTGTGGGCGTTGGTGCTCGTGCCGTCTTTTGCTATGTGTACTTTGCATCTTGCGGTATGGTGGGATGAAGCGGCTCAGGCCAACCTTACATGTCATCGCACATGAGACTTGCTCCACGCTTGACATGTAACTTGCTTTGCACAAGTTGCTTTGCGGGTGTCTGTCTCTCCCATCATAGTATAGATCCAATTTACACTTTGCACTTGATAGCACTTGTATCAACGTTGTGGTACAGTTTCGTAGGTAAGATCCGTTCTCATTCGAAAGCCCCAAACCACATAAAACATGCAAAGAGGCGTTTAACTTGTTTTTGCAGGGGTTTTGTGATGTGATATGGCCATCATGTGATTATGATTATATTTGATGTATGTAATGATCCTTGTTGTAATATGGCAACCGGCAGGAGCCTAATGGTTGTCTTTAATTCTGTTAAGACCTGCGTGTATATTCATCTTGTAATAGCTTTATTCCAAGTAGTTGTAATAGTTGCTAGTGATGATAGACAACCATGAAGCAGCGCCACTAACCTTGGCGCAATGTTGGTGATGATGGAGATCATGTCTGTGCTTTGGAGATGGATATCAAAGGCATAAGAAGAAAGGGCCATATCATATCACACTAATTATGAATTGCCTGTGATGTTAATCCTTTATGCATCTTGTATTGCTTAGATCGCGACGGTAGCATTATAAGATGATCCCTCTCACTAAATATCAAGTAATAAAGTGTTCGTCCTTAGTTGGCACCGTTGCTAAGATTCGTCGTTTCGAAGCATCTCGTGATGATCGGATGTGATAGATTCTACGTGTACATACAACGGGTGCAAGCTAGTTTTGCACATGCGGAAACTAAGGTTAATCTTGACGAGCCTAGCATGTACAGACATGGTCTCGGAACAAGGAATACCGAAAGGTAGAGCATGAGTCATATAAATGATATGATGAACATGAAGATTGTTCGCCGTTGAAACTACATCTTCTCTCGTGAAGATCGGACTTGGTGTAGTGGATTTGGTTCGTGTAATCACTAAGACAACGTGAGGGATGTTGTTTTGAGTGGGAGTTCACCTAGTTAATTTAAGAATTAATATTGAACTCAGTTTATCATAAACTTAGTCTAAACTACTTGCAAATTTGTTGTAGATTATGGCGAACCTCTCCATCAATTTCAATGCATTCCTAGAGAAAGAAAAGCTTAAGAACAATGGAAGCAACTTCATGGACTGGCTCCGTGGACTGATGATTGTCCTCAAGGCTGGTCAGTTGACCTATGTTCTCGAAGCACCGCTAGGTGACCCACCTGCAGAAGATGCCACCGATGACGTAAAGAATGTTTACACCACTCGGAAAAATCACTACTCCACAGTTCAGTGTGCCATCCTGTACGGTTTAGAAACGGAGCTTCAGAAGCGCTTTTAGCACCATGACCCATTTGATATCATCAAAGAGCTCAAGATTTATTTTTGAGACTCATGTGGCTGTGGAGAGCTATGAGGCCTCCGAAAAATTCTTTAACTGTAAGATGGAAGAAGGAAGCTCTGTTAGCGAGCACGTTCTCACCATGTCTGGGCACACAAACAAGCTCCAAGAGGTGGGCATAACGATTCCTAATGAGTTAGGGATTCACCGTGTCCTCCAATCACTTCCATAGAGTTATAAGAACTTTGTGATGAACTACAATATGCACTGCATGAACAAGACGTTGCCTGAACTATCGTCCATGCTGAAAACTGCTGAAGTGGAGATCAAGAAGGAGCACCAAGTGTTGATGGTCAATAAGACCACCAATTTCAAGAAACAGGGCAAGCCGAAGAACAAGGGCAACTTCAAGAAGGACGGCAAGAAAGCTGTCACGCCTGCTAAGAAGCCCAAGACTGGTCCTAAGCCTGAAACTGAATGCTTCTACTGCAAGGGTGCTGGTCACTGGAAGCGTAACTGCCCTAAGTACCTGGCGGATCTAAAGAACGGAAACATCAAGAAGAAAGGTATATTTGATATACATGTTATTGATGTGTATCTTACTAGTAATCGTAGTAGTGCCTGGGTATTTGATACTGGTTCGGTTGCTCATATTTGTAACTCGAAACAGAAACTGCGGAATAAGTGAAGACTGGTGAGAGACGAGGTGACGATGCGCGTTGGAAATGGCTCCAAGGTTGATGTGATCGCCATCGGCACGCTCCCTCTACATCTACCATTGGGATTAGTTTTAAATTTAAATAATTGTTATTTGGTGCTTGCGTTAAGCATGAACATTATATCTGGATCTTGTTTATTGCGAGATGGTTACTCTTTTAAGTCCCAGAATAAAGGTTGTTCGATTTATATGAGTAATATCTTTTACGGTAATGCACCTGAGATGAATGGTTTATTCTTACTGAATCTCGGTAGTAGTGATACACATGTTCACAACATAGATGCTAAACGAATAAAATTGAATGATAATGGTTGTCGGATTGATGACAAGTACGCCATGAGGGGGTCCTTCGAGGCGTGCGTAAGAGAGGGGTGTGATACGTACGGTGTTCCGGGACGGTGAGCACACAAGTTTACCTAGGTTCGAATCCGCCGGCTTTGTACGGATCCTACTCCTGCTAGCAATCCAGTAATACGGCAAAGGCAGAATATGGGTTACAAGGGTTTCGCCTGTGCGAGTTGAGGGTCTAAAGTATTGAGTGTCGCCCTAAAGGCTCTCCCTAGGACGACTTATATAGATATCCAGCCTAGGGTTTACATGAGAGATCTATCCGACTACGTCTAAGAGTCGGTTACAGAGTACATCTTGAACTACAAGTAACATTGTGGGCCTAAGTCGGTAAGTCTTCTGGGCCTTCCTGTAGCCGGATTGGACTCCGTCTTTCTCCCTGACTAGACCGCCCGTGAAGCAAAGCTCTAACCCGAAGTGGGCCACACTGGTCAGTGAGGAATTGTGAGGATACCCGGAAAGTATATCCCCAATAGCAGCCCCCGGAGGCCTCCAAGATCCAAAGTCGGATTTATCATCGTCTAGCTTGATCTTCGGCCTGCAGAATCTTGAAGGGTTCCTGAAACTTGACAACAAAAGATACGATCCGGGTCTTAAAAAATAAGTCGGACCTTTCAGTTGGTTACTCGGATTTTCCAGCTCGTTTTTAAACTAAGCCGGAACTTGGTCTCTAATGCCACCTAACACAAGCATGGTCAAGTCACGTCATCTGACAGGCGTTCCGTCAGCACGACCGTTGGTGGGTCCGCGGTCCGCGGAACCGAGGCGCCGTTTCAATGCGTGCATGGATATCGAGGCGACGCAATCATCGCGCGTGGGGCCCAGTTCTTTCCACGACGCGTGGCGGTTGCACTGTAGCGTTTGCACGAATCTTGGTGCAGGTAGGTGGATATAAGGGGTTCAGATTTCTTCTTCTCCTTTCCACCAGTCCTTTGCCGTTTCCTTCCTTCCCAATCCTCATGCGCGCACAGGGCCTCCTCGTCCTTCCCCCATAGAAACTCCCAGCGCCGCCCCTTTAAGGTCACCCTCTCACTGGAGAAAATGGCTTCATCATCTTCTTCCTCCGGTTTGGCGGCAGCAATGAAGCGGCGGCTGCAGCAGAGAAAGAAAGCTACAGGGGAATCTGGATCCCTTGTTCCCTTGACGAAGCAGGCCTCAAGAACATGGAGAAGGAGGGGCTTCTCATCGCCGGTGACTTGCGCAGCGGCTCCGGCGAAACCGTCCCCAACCCGCACGAGGGCGAGAGAGTCCACTTCGGCACCCATCTAGACCGAGGTCTGTCTTTTCCTCCCTCGGAGTTCTTCTCCGAGGTGATAGATCACTATGGAGTTCAACTCCACAATCTTCCTCCCAATTCACTTCTAGAAATGAGCGCATATACTGCGCTTTGCGAGGGCTTTCTCAGCATTAGGCCGAGTTAGCTTCTCTTCCGGTTTTACTTTCATGTCCGGAGGAATTCCATCACTGTCGGTGTTCCTTACATCACCGGCACCATTAGTTTTTCTCTTAGGCGAGACCGGGCATATCCCAAAATTTATGCCAGTGACTCGGTCAAACAATGGCCAGCCACTTTTTTCTACCATAGGGATATTCCGGCTCCCGGCAAATCTACTGCTTTGCCGGCTTTTGTCGATGGAGCCGCCACGGCCCAGCCTTCCTGGGACGAGGCTGCTCCGGCTCTCACAGATGATCTGATCCTCGCTAAGAGGTGGATCGAATATCTGATCAAGCACAATGGTTTGAAGGGATCTGACTTGGTCCAGTGCTAGGTCTCATGTTGGATCCAGCCACTTTAGTACCACGGGGATAGACTAATGCACTCCATCACGTCTTCTCTAACTGACTCCCTCCGCATCAACCCCAAAGCCTACACCACTCAAGGCTACATAAGCCAAATCAAGTGGCTGATCAAGGAGTGGATCGAAAGGCGGATTCCGGAGGTTTCTCTGGACATGCACACGGTGGAAAACCCCGTGGTGTCGGTAAGCTTTCATCATCACATCTTTTATGTGTTTCTATCTTCAAGTTATATTGCAATACTGATATGTTTTCTTGTTTTCAGCTTGCTAACATCCCCGAGTCAGAACTTGCTCCACTAGAAGGATACCCTCCGGAGTTCTCTCAGGAGGTGGAAGTAGTTCCACTGCCGGATCTTGCGCTCAAGAAGCGCAAAGCTCCGACAGTAGCGGTTGGCACAAAGGAGGTTCCTGTCGTGAAGAGGTATCCTTTTAGTCACAACTTTTCCGTCTTTGTACTTTACTCAAACTTCTTTCCAAGATGTAACGTTTCCGACTATGTTACCTTCTCAGAGCAAAATCGATCATCAAGGGCAATGGGAAAGGGATTTCTTCGAAGCCCTTACGGTAGAGGAAGCTTACTATAGCTTCGCCTGCTGTGGATCCTCCGACTCCGGCCCCTCAACCTTCTGTAACTCCGGTTATCTCCTCGGATGCTGCAGAAGATCCGGCTCTTCAAATGGAGCCTGCGATCCTTGGAGCATGGCGGCGTCTTGTGGGTGCGTCAGGTCAAGATAAGGGTGAACCCTCTTTGGGTAATGATCCCTTGGTTCAAGTCTTCCCTGAAAACCTCCTCAACAATCCGGGTATTGCCAAGTTTAGCCTGACCCGGAAATCTGCAGAGGAGATCCAGCGGCTAGCCAGGCAAGTCCTGGATAAAAGCCATTTATCCCCCGAGGAGGAAGCGAAGAAGCAGAGGACATCAAGTTCTCTGACCTTCTCACTCAAGTCCGGCTTCACGACGAGAGGATTAGGACTGGCGAGCTTCCAACAGCACCAGTGATCCCTCTTACTCTTGCCGAGAAGGTGGCCGCTGAAGTGAATGCGGGTTTAGATAAACTCACCCGCGAGCAATATGTAAGTCGGAATTCCAACTCTTGTTTTTTCCATTATGTTACATCATATCCTCTAGCCCCCAAGCATGAAGTAGGATATAGAATCCGAGTTTATGCTTCATTAGGATGCCAAAGAACGAACTAGTGTAGCCCCCAAGGCTCATGCTGATATTTAGCAAAAATATTAGCCCGAGTTTTAAGTAGCTGTCTGACTTTGGGTATTCTGACTTACAGGAAGTATGTTCCTATAACCAGGAATTATTGACCAATGTCTGTGATACGCGGAGAGAGATCAAAGCTCTCTGGCTTAAAAATGCTGAGCTCAAAGTAGCCAAGGATGAAGCCGAAGGTAAACATTCCGAGATTCAAACCTTGTCTTTGCTTTTTTTTCAATGTCGATTTTTTCTGAACTGTTGTTCTTTTTTGTCTTACAGCGCTGGTGAAATAATCCATCGCTGTGATTGAAGAGGCTGAGAACCTCAAGACCCTGGTGGTGGAGAACAAGGGACTTCGCCAAGAGCTGGATAAGCTCAAGGCAGATCATGAAAAGAGCATAGCTCAAGTCCTTGAATCCCCCTCCATGGCCACGGATGAGCGTGATCGCAAGATTGCTGCTCAGGATAAAATAATCTCGGACCTCAAGAATGAGGTTGGCAGAGAGAAGGACATATCCCAGGCGCTCCGGGCTGAACTCCAGAGTCAACGGGAGGAGAACACCAAGATTGACGACGTCATTTTTGGTACGTTCCACCTCTCTGACTTATCTTTTCTTCTACTTCTATCAATGTCGGTTTTTCTTGACTTGTTTTGTGTATAGGTCCTCTGAAGTTGACGGACTCTTCCTCGTCCGAGCCCCGCACTCGCTGGCTTACCCAAGTCGGTGATCTTCTTCATGACTACCGCTAGTCCCTTGAGGACATTGGCGAGTCTCTCAGGATTCCGGACATGCCAAGCATGTCGGATTTTGAGGTGGGGACAGGGCCAAGGGGATGCCGCAGCTTGTTCAGGACTAGAACATGTCCTACACGTGGACTGCTGCGCAGAACGCTCTCACCATGGTCATGAGCCACCATGGAAACATGGAGATATGGCAAGTGACCAGAGGGTACTACAAGGTGGACGAAGACGGCCAGGAGCAAGACCTTCAAGCTATCATGCACTGCTGCGCCGGATACGGGTGCCACGTAGCTGATCTGACCAGCTACGAGATCCCCTTCTTCACCCGCGTGGCTACTCCGCCTCCTCCTGCAGAAGAAGCCGAAGAAGTTTCCGACGATGAACGCACCAACTCGAATGCGGACATCTCGGAAAGATATAAAGGCGGAGTGACCAGCGAGCCGGCAGATCCTTCATCTCCTCCTGCATCATAGACCAGAAACTGATGTATTATTCCGGAAAAACCTGATGCGATTGTAAATATTAAGTACTATTTATCTTTGCAAGTGTTAAGCTTTTGATCTATTTAGCACTTTTGACTTTTGAAATTTTTGCGTGCCTGAAATATTTACACAAGCACTTATATTTTTTCGTCTCTACTTATCGTTTATCTGGCTTTCCGCCTCGTCCCTTTCGTGAGCCGGCTAAACCTTCAGCCGGAAACTTTGCCGAGCAACGGAGCTCAATTGCTAAACCAGTTTAAACTCGGAAACAAAGCCGACTTCCATTACCAACAATTCACTACTCGGAAAATACCCGCATCCAGCAATTAGACAAATAACCAAAGTAAAGACTAGAAATTTTAGAGTTATACCTGAAGGTAGCAGTTTTAGAATCGGAAATCTAGACCATAACGAACATGAGCATAAAGTACTTTCAAGCATTCTGGGATTTTTGACTATGACATGATCATTCGGAAATAAGATGGTTTAAGAACTTCTCAGAAAAAACTTGAGGCAACCAAAACTTTTATTTCTCACAAAACATGTACATATGTATGATTACAAAGAAGGATAAACTAAGAATAAAAGGGACTTAGCTGAGCAATATTCCATGGTCTGTCTAACTCATCCAGATTTGTACTGCCTCCAGCTCTCTTTCTCTTCTTAGTAGCAGGTCTTTCTTTGACTGGCCTCGTGTCAGCTAAGTAGTACGATCCATTGTGCAATACTCGACTAACTAAAAAGGGCCCTTCCCATACTTGGAAAAGTTTGTGCTTTCTTTGTTGCACAAGCCGGAGAACCAAATCACCTTTATTGAAAGAACTATTTCAGACTCTCTGGCTATGATACTTGCGTAACTTCTGCTGATAGGCTGTAGATCTCATTTCAGCAACGAGGCGAACTTCTTCGACTAAGTAAAGATCATTTTGTCGAGAAATCTCAGCATCCTCTTTGATATACGCGGCCACTCTAGGAGAAGTATGAATTAAATCACTAGGAAGAACTGCTTCTACGCCATAGACCAAGAAGAAAGGTGTGTATCCTGTTGACCTGTTCGGAGTTCTTCGTAAACTCCAAATTACAAAGGGGAGTTCCTCTGCCCAAGTCCCTGCAGCACGTCGTAGTGGTGCTTCGAGTCTTGGTTTCAAGCCTTGTAGAATTAAACCATTTGCTCTTTCGACTTGCCTGTTAGCCTGTGGATGTGCGACTGACGCAATGTCAAGCCAGATATTTTGCTCATCGCAGAATTCGGCCAGTTCTCCCATAGAAAAGTTACTCCCGTTGTCCGTGATAATGCTATGCGGATAACCATACCGGATTATAACATCCTCAACAAATCTTTTGGCTATTGCTCCATCACAACTAGTGACAGGTTTAGCCTCGATCCACTTGGTGAATTTATCCACCATCACTAAGAGGTGAGTAAATCCACTTGGAGCTCGTTTAAAAGGTCCTGCCATATCAAGCCCCCATACTGCAAAGGGCCATGTTATAGGTATTGTTCGCAGCTGATCAACCGGAACATGAGCTTGCTTGGCGTACTTTTGGCAGCCTTTGCATGTCTTGACTAATCGTTCGGCATCTGCCTGAGCTGTAAGCCTGAAAAATCCATGTCAAAAAGCTTTTGCCACTAAAGATTTGGCTGCAGCGTGGTGACCGCACTCGCCTTCGTGGATTTCCCTTAAGATTTCCACTCCTTCTTCCGGAGATACACAGTGCTGAAACCCCCCAGAAACACTCCGTTTATGGAGCTCGCCCTTAACAATAGTATAGGATTTTGCTCGTCGGATAATCTGCCGGCTCAGCACCTCGTCTTCGGGTAATTTGCCATCTCCCAAATAATCGAGGTAGGGTTGAGTCCAGCTGGGAATTACAGCCAGAACTGCTATTAAAGGTGAGTCGGATTTGGTCGGATATTCCTCATCTACCCCCTTTATCGAGGGAACTTTGAGGTGCTCTAAAAATGCGCCATCCGGGACCTCTTTCCGTGCAGCGCCTATTCGAGATAGTGCATCTGCTTCCTCATTTTCTGCTCGAGGGATGTGTTGAACTTCAAACCCTTCGAACGATTTAGATAGATCATCCACGACAGCTTTATATGCTGTCATGTGCTTATTTGCATTACAAATATCTGAGACTTGCTGAGCAACAAGATCCAAATCTCCATAACACATCAAACGTCGGATGCCAATATCCTTGGCAATCCGGATTCCACGTAGCAGTGCTTCATACTCGACAATATTGTTTGTCACTGTGAAGTGGATCTGCAACACGTATAATAGTTTATCATCTTGGGGTGATTTGAGCACCACACTAGCCCCCGAGCCCCCTCGAGCCTTAGACCCATCGAAAAAGAGGGTCCAGTATTCCGACTCAGGGAGGACCATGTTCTCCTTCGTCTCTATCCAATCAGTGACAAAGTCAGCAAGGATCTGGGATTTGATTGTTGTCCGAGGTTTATACTCAATATCAAAAGCTGAGAGCTCTATGCCCCATTTGGCGACACGTCATGTGGCGTCGCTGTTGTTGATTATGTCTCTCATGAGAGCTTTGCTCACCATGGTAATTGGATGCTCCTGAAAATAGTGTCGTAACTTACGAGATGCTAGGAAAACACCGTAAGCCAACTTTTGATAGTGCGGATATCACTGTTTTGATTCTGTCAAGACCTCGCTGACAAAGTAAGTCGGACGCTGCACCAGGTGTTCCTGATTTTCCTCTGGTCTCTCCACCACCATGACGATACTAACGACCTTATTTGTTGCAGCAATATAAAGCAACATCGGTTCCTAAGGTTCCGGCGCTGCAAGGATAGGAGCAGATGAGAGTACTCTCTTCAGGTCTTGTAGTGCAGCTTCAGCTTCGTCAGGCCAGACAAAATCTTTGGTCTTCTTCAGGAGTTTGTATAATGGTGCGGCTCTTTTACCAAGCCGGCTTACAAATCGACTGACCGCAGCAATGCAACCAGTTAATCTTTGTACATCCTTCAGGCGAGTTGGCCTAGAATTATCGAGTATAGCCTTGATTTTGTCGCGGTTCACCTCTATGCCTCTTTGAGACACGATGACACCTAACAATTTTCCGGCTGGTATTCCAAAGAAGCATTTCTTCGGGTTAAGCATGATGTTGTATTTTCGTAGATTGGTGAACGTTTCCTCCAATTCAGAAATGAGTGTTTCCTTCTTTTTGGACATCACCGCGATATCATCCATGTATGCATCATGCGCTGGTACATAGTTCCTGCGTTCTTCAGCCCAAAGGGCATCGTAACAAAACAGAAGGTTCCGAAGGGGGTTATGAATGTAGTTTTGACTTTGTCAGATTTCTTCATCCGGATTTGGTGATAACCGGAATATGCGTCGAGAAAACAGAGGAGTTCCGAGCCTGCCGTAGAATCGATAACTTGATCAAATCTAGGCAGAGCGAATGGATCTTTTGGACAAGCCTTGTTGAAGGCAGTATAATCAACACACATCCTTAAATCAGTGGTGCCCTTTTTAGGGACCATTACAGGATTGGCCGACCACTCAGTGTGGATGACCTCTTCTATGAATCCGGCTAACTCGAGCCGTGCTAGTTCCTTAGCTATTGCCTTACGCTTTTCCTCGCCAAACCGTCGTAAGGACTGTTTGACGGGTTTAGCGTTCGGGTTTACATTTAGAGAGTGCTCGGCAAGTTCCCTATGTACTCCGGTCATGTCAGATGGCTGCCATGCGAAGATATCTTGATTTGCTTGGAGGAACTTGACGAGCACGCTTTCCTATGCGCTATCTAGTCCTACGCCTATCTGGGTCACCTTGGAGGGGTCATCATCCTTCAATGGCGCTTTCTTCGTCTCTTCTGATGCCTTGAACTCTAGATTTGGCTTGGTAACCTCCTTCTTTGTTGCGGGCATCTCGGACGGATTTATGCTCTTCTTGATCTCCTGGTACTCCTAGGCGTGCAGCACGGCTTCGGCAAAGGCGGCATTTCCATCCTCGCACTCTCGCGCTTTCTTCGGGTCTCCCCTGATGGTGATCACGCCGTTGGGACCTGGAATTTTTATCATATTGTAAATGTAACACGAACGAGCCATAAAAGCCTAGTAAGCCGGACGTCCGAATATAGCGTGGTATGCGCTCTTGAACGGGACCACTTCGAAGGAAAGTGCCTCCGTCCGATAATTCTTTGGAGTTCCAAAGGTAACATCCAAAGTGATCTCTCCCAGGGAATTAGCTTGTCTTCCTGGGAGAACTCCATGAAAAATCACAGAGCTATGGTTCAGCTGGGTCTCCGAGATCTTCATCTGGCATAGCGTTTCGACATAGAGAATATTGATGCTGCTACCACCGTCCATGAGGGTCTTGGAGAAACCATAACCGTCAATAAGTGGGTTGACGATTAAGGCGTACTTTCCTCGCCTGTGTAACTTAGGCAGATGGTCATCGCGGTCAAATGTGATTGCCACTTTCGACCAGTCCAGAACTAGGGGACAGCCGGAACTGTTGCATTGAGCTCGTGTAGAACTGCTTTCTTGACCTTTGCTGGTTGAGATCCGAGGAAGGTGACATAAGTGTCCTCCTTGGTAGGAAAAGTTTTCTTCCCTTCCGACATGGGATTTGAAGCATCAGCTTCCTCCATGTCAGAATATTCCTTGGTCTCCTTGTCTTTTTCGGGATTTTTCTTTCCCTTCTTCCACTTAGCTTTGTAGCCTGTGGTATCATCTCTCTTGATGTCGTCATTAAAACGACATTCAACGTTGGTGTGGTACGAGCCCCCATTGGCGTCTAGGTGATGCACACATGGGTTATTGGCAATGTCGGCCCAAGAGTAGGTTTTTCCTGGTTGTTGTTCTCCTCTACCTTGGACCCTTGATGTCCCACGGCCACGCCCGCGGCCTCCGCCACGTCCTCCAGACCCGGAAACAGTAGTGACTACTGCTGTTTCCGCATTGGGTTTTTCTTCCGAGGTATTTTTGCGCTTCTGAGCTTGTTGCTTTGGTTGTTTTGCTGACTGAGGCACAACTAGGGCATTGAGTAGTCCTTCTGCATCGTAAAAGACATCGCATACTTGCTCGCTGTTTCTATCATCTCTCCCAAATCAGTAACTTTGTCACACTTCAAGCGATGGCGCAGTAAACCAATAGGGAGACCTGCGATGAAAGCTTCAATCGCAGTTTGATCATTTAATCCTTCGCAGGAGTTCTTGGTGTTGATCCATCGTCCGAGGTAATCCCGGCAAGTTTCTCTGGCTTTCTGGGTGCAACGCTATAGGTCTCCAACCGTACAGGGCCTCCGATATGTGCCTTCGAAATTCCAAAAGAACGCACTTTGCAAATCATACCAGTGATGGATGGTGTTCGCCGGAAGTTCATTGAGCCATGATCATGCCGTCTTCCGCAACATAAGTGGGAGATATCGGGTTGCGACCAGGCTGTTTCCGCCTTTGGCAATGCAGCAAGCTTGGAAGAAATCCTGTAACCAGGTGTCTAGCCGAGCAATGCCGTCGTAGGCTTGGATATGTCTTGAGATAGCAAATCCTTCCGGGAATTTTGTAGCTCTGATGCATGGACCGAAGCACTTTGGGCCCACGTACACGTCATCCTTTTCATAGCGTCGAGCCTCTATGTTGGAGTTGATCCTGTGCCTTGCGTCATTCGGGGATAGAGATTGTCCCGAATGCCGGCTGTGGCTGCGGTGCCATGGAGCCGGCCTTTGGCTTCTGCCACCACCTCCTCTGCCATGTCATCCTCCTTGCCCTCCATGGGAGATGTTGTGATGACTGTGTGGTAGAGAGAGTGGAGCAGCTTGACTATGACGAGCCCCCTGCCGGCTTGTATCGGCATGGTTTTCGTCGTTTCTTCGTCCGTCGTTCCCACCATGGTGAGGCTCAGCTGGACGGTTCTCATGTCTAGGAGGTGTCATTCTCTGACGATCCTCCTCCGGACGTTTCTCTTTATCTTCTCCCCTTCGATGCTTAGATTCTCGTCGGGGAGGGTTCGTCGGATTCAGGGCAGCGATGGCGTCTTTTTCGGCCGCTGGGGCAACGTTGCTCCAGTTACGCGAAGTTTTGTGATGCTGTCCTGAAGATCCGGTTCTTGAATAATTGTCTTCCCTGTGTTCAGGGTGATGGTACTGCGCCCGAACGTAGTGGGATCTTACGCCAGCCCATGCCGGATCTGTGCGACATTGGTCAGAATCCGAGACCAGTTTTTGACTTCCGGACAGGGCTATCTTTTGCTGCTCCAGTCCCTTGTTGAGTAGCTTGATACCCAAATGGATCTCCTCTGGTCCTGGATTAGCCGATAGAATTTCTCGGGCTGCATCGGTATTTTGTACTGGTGTTGGGTATACCCAATCTCCGTTGCTATCTTTCTGTGGCTTCCCCATCTCATCTCCAAAAAGGACGGCACGGACACGTGGGAATTGGTTGTCATCTATGTGACGCTTCTGTGTCTTCTGATGTAGACGAGACATGTATTCCTTATTTGACATTCGTTTCTTCTCCACCTCGACGTTTTTGGCTTCATCGAGGAGTTGTGGACGACGCGCTTCTAGGGCTTGCGCCCTTTCGTCCAGCTCATCTGCAGTAAGTTCTGCAGCTATAGGGATAGGTGTGGTTAATGCGGCATCGATGAGTTTACACGCACCTTCAGTGATCACGTGTCCATCCACCGATGCTTCTTTTTTCAGCTCGTCTGGGATAAGTGCTCCATCCGAGTCTTCCTCGTATTCTTCGGCAATCACCTCCTCTGTCAGAGGGTCTTTTGCCGGGGTCTTGTTTTTCTTGTTCTTCTTCTTTCCCTTCTTGGCAGCGCCGGTAGCAAAGACGTATTTTGGTCCGTTTCCCGGAGTCAAGCTCTGATCGGTACTTTCAGATATTTGGACTTCGGGATTATCTCCGACGTCCATGTCATCCTGCGCTTTGGGAGAGTGTTCCCCAGATCCTTCATCCATGGCTTCTCCATCTTCTACAGCTTTGGAGTTACACTCCTCTTCATACTCCGCGGAGAACTTTCGGAAATCTGCGGACGTCATTGACTCATCCGAGGATGCTGGTATGTCGGCATTTGTTCCAATTACCTCCAGCACCAAGTCGGTGTTTTCTCCAGCATCGGCAGAGCCGGATCCGGATCCCACATATCCGACGAAGTGTGACACGTGCTTCCTGAGGTACCTGCGGCTTTCGTGATCATCCATATCAAAACTTTTGATGGTCTCGAGGATTACATCTGCACTTTCGCCTTGCAGTATCATGCGTTCTAGCGTGTACCTTAGGAAAGGCCTGTCTGTCCCGGCATCATCAGAGCCGGAATCAGTGCCGTTGATATGCTCCTCCTGGATTTCGACTTCCGCGGGTAGATCGATCTGGGATCTGCCTCCTCTAGGGAGATTCGACGTGGACTGCTAGGTCTTCTTCAGGTTCGGGTTTCTCCACTTTCTCCACAACTGGTGCGGGCTGGGTGGGATTAGGGTTTTCTGAGATCCGAAACTTTGCCGCTTCCGCGGACAAAGGGGACCCAGAAGATTCTTCTGCCTCTATCATCACCTCTGGGGTGGGTTGGGCATGTTCAGCGAAACTGATGTAAACATCGATCTCGCCAAAAGACATGATTGTGTAGGCAGTCACGGCCTCCCTTGCTGAAATCCAAGTCTCGTTGAGAACGATGAGAGGGACGTCGCTGGCGTAGAGGATGTGACCGACGGTGATAGTCTTGCCGATTCTGATTTTTGCAGATTCCGCTCAGAACGTAGATCTGAAGCTCACTTGCCCCACGGTGGGCGACAACTATCATCGGATTGATGACAAGTACGCCATGAGGGGGTCCTTCGAGGCGTGCGGCAGAGAGGGGTGTGAGACGTACTGTGTTCTAGGATGGTGAGCACACAAGTTTACCCAGGTTCGAATCCGCCGGATTTGGACGGATCCTACTCCTGCTAGCAATCCAGTAATACGGCAGAGCCGGAATATGGGTTACAAGGGTTTCGCCCTTGCGAGTTGAGGGTCTAAAGTATTGAGTGTCGCCCTAAAGGCTCTCCCTAGGATGGCTTATATATATATATCCGGCCTAGGGTTTACAGGAGAGATCTATCCGGCTACGTCTAAGAGTCGGTTACAGAGTACATCTTGAACTACAAGTAACATTGTGGGCCTAAGTCGGTAAGTCTTTTGGGCATTCCCGTAGCCGGATTGGACTCCGTCTTTCTCCCTGACTGGGCCGCCCGTGAAGCAAAGCTCTAACCCGAAATGGGCCACCCTGGTCAGTACGGAATTGTGAGGATACCCGGAAAGTATATCCCCAACAATAATTCTACATACATGTGGCACTGTCGTCTTGGTCACATTGGAGTGAAGCGTATGAAGAAACTCCATTCTGATGGACTTCCTAAATCACTTGATTTTGCATCACTTGAAAGATGCGAAGCATGTCTAATGGGAAAAATGACTAAGACTCCATTCTCTGGAATAATGGAGCGAGCTACTGACTTATTGGAAATAATACATACCTATGTGTGTGGCCCAATGAGTGTATCATCATGTGGTGGATATCGTTATGTTCTCACTTTCATGGATGACTTAAGTAGATATGGGTATGTCTACTTTATGAAACATAAGTCCGAAACTTTTGAGAAGTTTAAGGAATTTCAAAGTGAAGTGGAAAATCATCGTAACAAGAAGATTAAATTTCGGTGTTCTGACCGCGGAGGTGAATATCTAAGTTATGAATTTGGCATGCATTAAAAAAATGTGGAATACTTTCGCAATTGACACCACCAGGAACACCACAGCGTAATGGTGTGTCCGAACATCGTAATCGAACTCTCTTAGATATGGTTCGGTCTATGATGTCTCTTACAGATTTACCGCTATTGTTTTGGGGCTATGCATTAGAGACAGCCGCATTCGCTTTAAATAGGGCACCATCTAAATCCGTTGAAACGACGCCGTACGAATTGTGGTTTGGAAAGAAACGTAAGTTGTCGTTCCTTAAAGTTGGGGTTGTGAAGCGTATGTAAAGAAGTTAAAACCTGATAAGCGTGAACCCAAAGAGGAGAAATGCGTCTTCATAGGATACCCTAAAGAAACAATTGGGTATACTTTCTTTCATAGATCCAAAGGCAAAGTTTTCGTTGCCAAGAATGGATCCTTTCTTGAGAATGAGTTTCTCTCGAAGGAAGTGACTGGAAGGAAAGTAGAACTCGACGAGGTTATTGAACCTTCTCTCAGAATTGAGAGTTGCGCAGCATCGGAAGATGTTTTTGTGCCGCCTACACCAATTGGAGAGGAAGCTAATGATGTTGATCATGAAACTTCGAACGAAGTTGCTGCTGAACCTCGCAGGTCAACGAGGGTTCGTACCACTCCTGATTGGTATGACCCTGCCTTGAACGTCATGTTGGTGGACAACATTGATGACCCTGCGACGTATGAAGAAGCTATGGTGAGCCCAGATTCTGACAAATGGCTAGAAGCCATGAAATCCAAAATGGGATCCATGTACGAAAACCAAGTGTGGACTTTGGTGGACTTACCGGATGGCCGTAAGGCTGTCGAGAACAAATGGATTTTCAAAAGAAAAACAGATGTTGATGGTAATGTTACCGATTATAAAGCTCGACTTCTCGCGAAAGGGTTCCGACAGATTCAAGGAGTTGACTACGATGAGACATTCTCACCAGTAGCGAAGCTAAAGTCTGTGAGGATTTTGTTAGCAATTGCTGCATATTTCGATTATGAGATTTGGCAGATGGATGTCAAAACGACGTTCCTTAATGGAGACATTGAGGAAGAGTTGTATATGGTACAACCCAAGGGTTTTGTCGATCCTAAAGAAGCTAACAAGGTATGCAAACTTCAGTGCTCCATTTATGGACTGAAGCAAGCATCCCGGAGTTGGAATCAACATTTTGATAAAGTAATCAAAAACTTTGGATTTATACAAACTTATGGAGAAGCTTGTATTTACAAGAAAGTGAGTGGGAGCTCTATAGCATTCCTAGTACTATATGTAGATGACATATTGTTGATTGGGAATGATATAGAACTTCTTAATAGTGTCAAAGCCTATTTGAATAATAGTTTTTCAATGAAGGATCTTGGCGAAGCAGCATATATTCTAGGCATCAAGATTTATAGAGATAGATCAAGACGCCTAATAGCTCTTTCACAGAGTACATACTTGGACAAAGTTCTAAAGAGGTTTAGAATGGAAGAGAGCAAGAAAGGGTTCTTGCCCATGTTTCCAGGTAAGACCTTGAGTAAGACTCAAAGTCCAGCTACAGCAGAAGATAGAGAGAAAATGAGTAATGTTCCCTATGCCTTGGCCATAGGTTCTATCATGTATGACATGCTGTGTACAAGACCGGATATAGCACATGCTGTTAGTTTGACTAGCAGATATCAAAGTGATCCTAGAATGGAGCACTGGACAGCGGTCAAGGATATCCTAAAGTACCTAAACAGGACTAAGGATATGGTTCTTTCTTATGGAGGTGATGAACAACTTGTTGTAAACAGTTACACTCATGCTGGTTGGAACACCGATCCAGATGACTCGAAATCACAGTCTGGATACGTATTTATTTTGAATGGTGCTGCAGTGAGTTGGAGGAGTGCCAAACAAAGCGTTGTGGCGAAATCTTCAACTGAATCGGAATACATAGCTGCTTCGGAGGCTGCACAAGAATCCATATGGATGAAGGAGTTCATTACCGAACTTGGCGTGGTTCCTAGTGCATTAGACCCGATGGCCATCTATTGTGACAACACAGGTGCCATAGCTAATGCATAGGAGCCAAGGTCACATAGCAAGATGAAGCACATCAAGCTACGTTTCCATGCTATTCGCGAGTATGTCCAAGATGGTGACATAAAGATTTGCAAAGTACACACTGATCTGAATTTGGCGGATCCATTGACTAAACCTCTCCCTAGAGCAAAGCATGACCAACACCAGAACGCCATGGGTGTTAGGTATATTACCATGTAATCTAGATTATTGACTCTAGTGCAAGTGGGAGACTATTGGAGATATGCCCAAGAGGCAATAATAAAAGTGGTTATTATTATATCTTTGTGTTTATGATGAATGTTTACATCCCATGCTATAATTGTATTATTAGGAAACACTAATACTTGTGTGTTTTGTAAATGTAAAAGAGTCCCTAGTAAGCCTCTTCTTGAACTAGCTTGTTAATTAATAGATGATCATGGTTTCCTGATCATGGACATTGGATGTCATTAATAACAAGGTTATATCATTAGGAGAATGATGTGATGGACACACACCCATAGTAAGTGTAGCATTAGATCAAGTCATTAAGTTCGTATTGCTACAAGCTTTCAAATGCATGGTAACCTAATCCTTCGACCATGAGGTTATGTTAATCACCATCACCGGATGGGTACTTTGATGACATCAAACACCGCTTCGTAACTGGGTGGTTATAAAGGTGTCATTAGGTATTCTGAAGGTATGTGTTGAAGCGCATGGACCAAGATTGGGATTTGTCCATCCATATGATGGATAGATATGCTCTGGGCCCTCTCGGTGGAATGTCATCTAGTTAGATTGTAAGCATGTGACTAGGTCACAAGGGATGACATATCATGGAACGAGTAAAGATTACTTATCAGTAACGAGGTAGAACTAGGTATGGAGATACCGACGATCAAACCTCGGATAAGTAGAGTATCGCGTGACAAAGGGAATTGGTTTTCGTATGTGAATGGTTCTATCGATCACGAAGTCATCGTTGAGTATGTGGAAGCCGTTATGGATCTCCATATCCCGCTGATGGTTATTGATCAAAGAGGTGTCTTCATCATGTCTGCATATTCACGAACCGTAGGGTGCCACACTTAAGGTTCAATGCTGTTTAGGTAGATATGGAATGTGCGTTGGAGACCGAATGTTGTTTGGAGTCTCAGATTGGATCTAGGACATCACGAGGAGATCCGGAATTGTCCGGAGAATAAGATTCATATAATGGAGATCATTTTCTAGGTTCAGAAATGTTCCGGAGTGTTTATATGGGGATTCTAGAAGGTTTCGGAATGTTCCGGAAGGTTCTAGAAAATTTTGTGGAGTTTACTTGAAAACAAAGAAAGTAAAAGGGGAAACTTGGGGGGGAAGGAAACTCCCCCCAAGCCCCCCTTGTGCGCCGGCCCTAGAGGTGGCCCTAGGGGTGGGAACCCTAGGCGCCACCCCTCCCTCTATAAATAGAGGGTGGGCGCCTTGCCCCTTCCACTCCTTGCACTAGCCGCCTCTCTCCTCCTCATTCGCTCTGCTCTGGCTTAGGCGAAGCCCTGCAGAATTCTCTACTCCACCACCACCACCACGCCGTCGTGCTGCTGGGATTCCATGGAGAGATCTACTACCTCCGCTGCTCGCTGGAACAGGGAGAGGAAGGTCTGCATCGACTCCGCACGTGTGACCGATTGCGGAAGCGCTGCCAGAACACGGCGTCAGAAGGCTCGTCCACTCGATCTTGAGATCGGCAAGTGATCGTATACATCAACCACGAGATCCGATCTCGCACAAGGCTTTCAGATCTACAAGGGTTAGTACAGATCTATCTCGTTGCACATGTCTAATAGATTAGATCTTGGCTTTTATCTAGATTAGATCTGGGTTTTGTTCGTTCTTGCGGTAGAATTTTTTTGTTTTCCATGCTACGAACCCATCAAGATGTACCCATGGGATTGCCTCCATTGCGTGGAATTGAGCATCAAATTGACTTGATCGCTAGCGCCACATTACCAAACCGTGCACCCTACAGGACCAACCCCGAAGAAACAAAGGAGATACATAAACAAGTACAAGCGTTGCTGGATAAAGGGTACATTCGTGTTTCTCTTAGCCCTTGTGTTGTTCCTGTTATTTTAGTGCCTAAAAAAGATGGTACATGGCGCATGTGTGTAGATTGTAGAGCTATTAATAACATCACTATTCGATATCGTCATCCGATTCCATGCTTAGAGGATATGCTAGATGAATTGAGTGGTGCTGCTATTTTCTCTAAATTGATTTGCGTAGTGGATCCATTCAAATTAGAATGAAATAAGGGGATGAATGGAAAACTGCTTTCAAAACAAAATTTGGGTTGTATGAGTGGTTAGTCATGCCGTTTGGTCTTACTAATGCACCTAGTACTTTCATGAGATTAATCAATCATGTTTTGAGAGAATTTATTGGTCGCTTTGTGGTTGTTTATTTCGATGATATACTTATATATAGCCAGAATGAAACTGAACATTGTAACCATATCCGACAAGTTTTGCAAGTGTTGCGTGATAACAAATTGCATGCTAATCTTGAGAAGTGCACATTTGCCAAATATAAGGTTATATTTCTAGGATATGTTGTATCTAAGCATGGGGTAGGAGTAGATCAATCTAAAATTGAATCAATTCATAATTGTCCTATTCCAATGTTAGTCAAGTGCGCAGTTTCCATGGATTAGCTAGTTTCTATACACACTTTGTGAAATATTTTAGCACTATTGCTGCACCATTGAATGCTTTGACTAAGAAAAGTGTGCCATTTGTGTGGGGCGCAACCCAAGATATTGCATTTGATACATTGAAACATTCGCTTACTTATGAACCATTACTTGCATTACCTGATTTTTCGAAGCAATTTGAAGTTGAATGTGATGCTAGTGGTATAGATATTGGTGCCGTTTTGATGCAAGAGGGTCGGCCTATAGCATATTTTTCTGAGAAACTTACCGGTCCTCGTTTGAACTATCCTATTTATGATAAAAAATTGTATGGACTTGTTAGAGTACTTGAAGTTTGGCAACATTATTTGTGGCCAAAAGAATTTATCATACATTATGATCATGAAGCATTGAAGTATTTGAAAGCTCAATCAAACTTGCATAGAAGATTAGCTAAATGGGTTGAGTTTATTGAATCTTTTCCTTACATCATTAAGTATAAGAAGGGAAAGGAGAATGTAGTTGCTGATGCTTTGTCTAGGAAGAACATGCTATTAACCAATCTTGATGTTAAAATTCCTGGATTAGAGAGTATTTGTGCACTTTATGCAACTGACCATGATTTTGTGGAACCATATCGTTTGTGTGCTCTCAAAATGCATGGGATAAGTATCATATACATGATAGATATTTGTTTAGAGCTAACAAACTATGCATTCCAGAATCGTCGTTGCATTTGTTCTTAGTGCAGGAATCACATCCTGGTGGTTTGATGGGTCACTTTGGGAATGAGAAGACATTGCTCATGCTTGCTGATCATTTTTATTGGCCCAAGATGAGGCGTGATGTCTAAAAATTTGTGAGTCGTTTTATTACATGTCACAGGTCGAAATCCAAGTTGCAGCCTCATGGTTTGTATACACCTCTCTCTACAACTACTACACCATGGGAAGACATTAGTATGTATTTTGTCCTAGGTCTACCTAAAACACATAGAGGTCATGATTCTATATTTGTGGTAGTGGATAGGTTCTCTAAGATGGATCATTTTATTGCCTAAGACAAAAGCGACGATGCGTCGCATGTTGCAAACATGTTTTTCAGGGCATCGTGAGATTACATGGAGTACCTAAGACGATTGTTTCTGACCGTGATGTGAAGTTCATGAGCTAATTTTGGAAGACCTTATGGGGAAGCTAGGAATGAAGCTACTATTCAGTACTACATGTCATCCCAGCCTAATGGTAAAATAGAAGTGGTGAATCAAACATTTTCACAGCTGTTGAGGACTATGATTAAAAAGAATCCGCGGGAGTGGGAAGAGTGTTTGCCACATGGGTAGTTTGCATACAACAGGGCTATGCATTCAAATACTCATCTTTGTCCTTTTGAGGTGGTGTATGGCTTCAAGCCATTGACACCCGCCAGTTGATTTGTTGCCTCTGCCATTACATGAGAGACTTGATATGGAGGCATCAAAACATGCTGAATACGTGAAGAAGATTCATGAAAAGACTCAAAAGGCTATTGAGAAGAAAGACAAGAAGATTGCTGCTGCAAGGAATCAAGCAAGGAAGGAAGTTTTGTTCAAGCCTGGGGACATGGTTTGGGTGCATCTACACAAGGATAGGTTCCCACAACTTTGGAAGTCCAAATTGAAGCCAAGTGGTGCTGGTCCTTACAAGGTTTTAGCCAAGATTAAGGATAATGCCTACTCGATTGATATACCTATTGAGGAGTTTGGTGGAGTTAGCAACAGCTTCAACGTTGCTGATTTATCACCATATGATGAAGAAGACCTTGGAGCGTCGAGGTCGATGCCTTTTGAAGGGGGAGATGATTAGGACATCCCTATAATTACACCTACTGAAGATGCTCCAACTGTTGCAAGGAAGGATCAGTCCAATGAGATTAGATTTCGACCCATTACAAGAGCTCGTGCTAAGCTACTTGAACAACAGGTGAATTCTCTACTAAACGAATCTGGTACTTTAATTGATGAGAACTTTATACTGCCTAAGTCTATGCATTTATGTATGATCAGGTTCGTTGGAGAAACAAGCATGGCGCGAGGAGGAGAAGGGCTACAAGAGGAGCCCAGCATGATGATCTCCCAAGGATTCACGAGGGAGGAGAGGGAGGAAGGCGCAAGAGAAGATCATCAAGAAGGAGGCCAAAGGATCTGCACCGACCAGAGTGTCTGACCGATACCACCCGGAGTGTCCAGCCTGCCCAAGAGAAGTTTTGGATCGGACAATCAGTACATCAAATCGGACACTTCCCGGACACTTCCCGGAAACTTTGAAGTTTCGGGCTAGACCGGACTATCCGGCACACTCAACCCGGAGTGTCCGGCCTGACCGGACTGTCCAACCCATTTCCACTGGACTGTCCGGCCACCGACCGAATCTGGTCCGAGTCAGCTTGTATCAGTTTGAGTCGTTTGCGTTTAGTTTCGGTTTGTAGCCGCCCTAGCCACCCTTATAAGCCCTGGGAGGAACCCTAGTTAGGGTTTAGACCATGTTTAAACTATTTTGGAGTTGTTTCTTTCAAAGAACCTTTGGAATTACCCTATGATCGAATCATACTACTGCAATTGAGTGTGATCTGTTGTTCCATTGGGAATTAGTATATTGCAAACTACCATTCATGGTCGACAGCTGCGTGCACAAGAGCGTGGTGTTGTGAATATCCCATAGGGTTCGAGAGCTGTTGCATTGGGATCAGAGTTCGAACGGGAGAGTTCATAGCTACATGTTATTTATCTATCCACCAATATCATCATCGACAAGTGCTTGCTAAGAAGATCGGGCCACCCCATATCAATATTCACCAATTAGATTGAAAGTGAAACATGAGAATATGTGCTAGAATTTAGACATGAATTTTCAGAAATCTTATCCATAGCACAACTCATACTCATAGGTTAATTTAGCCTGATGGAATACACAATATCAGCAGGCGGTATTTGAGAAAGTATTTCTTTATGTGTAATCAGTACCACATGATCAAAATTAAAATTGGATAAACTATCACATGGTGTTGAAACATTAGTGCAAGGCAAATCACAAGGATGCATCAACAAAGGAATAGACTCACAATATGTTGTGCTTGTTGACTGTAGCTCCAAATCAGGACCTATATCAATAGTGTTCTCCTCACATCTAGTAGGCACTAGGACATCCTCCGCAAGTGACAATGCACAGTCCGACGATGCAGGTTGTAAAATAGATGGCTCCCTTTCTTCAAAAGCAACCTGCATAACACAAGAAACAATACCAGGAGTAGAGATGATTACATTAGTAGAAATATCCTCACATGTATTAGCATCTACTGCACTGATGTTTTCTTTTTCTCTCATACTTTTAGAATGGTTGCTCTCTACCTCACGTTTAGTGGAATCACATAGCTCACTTTTGATAACACTCTCACTCAGTTTCGCTATGTGGCTCTCATTCTCACATGGGTTGTAATTCACACAGTGTTCAATATGACAGATAATAGAGTTATCACCATTCATCATGACCTTGTACTTAGCAGACAAACTGAACTCTTTTGTCCTCTCCTTGCGAAGAAGATGATACTCATGAAATTTATTGGCTGAAATCCTAAGCATAGCACGCCTCTTCATGGTCCATTTGAAAGAAATACTTCCAACATCAGGACATATTTGAGCTTCAAACCTTCTTCTCCAAGGTTCTCCCAATAGTATGTGACAAGAATCAAGTGTTATAGGAGATACATCACAGCGCACAATCTCAGTATGCTCTTTAAAAGTCATAGGAACATCAGCGGTGAGTGAAATCAGCAATGTGCCAAATGATGAATGCAAGAGATATGGCACCACATGGGCACATGTGGGTAGCTGCAGCTTGTGTACAACTTCAACGCTGATCAAATTAAGAGTAGAGTTGTTATCAATGGTAATGGAAGCACATCGCTCACCAATCATCACAGTATGCACCATAAAAAATATCATGTTCTTCCTTCCAAAAGTTCCACTACAACGCCAATTGTGGAAGAATTTGTACCTATAGGTCTCCACATTATCTATAATATCATTGGCCTCCATTTTGTGCATCACATCAACACTACTAGAAGACATGATTAGTACATTAGTGCACAAAACAAAATCCGATGGTGGAACTCTCACAACTCACTCAAAACTGACAAGAAAGCAAATCTTACCGTTCCAAAGTGAATAGTGATGCTTACCAATTCTAATCAACAACTTATGCATAGATGTGATGAAGTGAATATCCAGGGAATATAGAATGATCTAGGCACACAGGTTATGTATGGTGGAGCTCTAGGTATGGTATCCAAACTACACCGCAAACAAGTCCTAGTGCTGATCGTACAACAACCCAAGAAACACACACATGGAGATAAACGTGGCAATGCAACTATGAAGGGTGTTGCACTACATTGGAGAGACACTAGCAAAGCTCAAAGGAAAACAAGCACAAGATTGCTCAATCTATCGGTGCACAAAGATATCACTAGGCCTCTTGCTCAATTTCTCCTTTTCTTTTCTTTTCTTTTTCTTTTGTATAACTTCTTTCTCTCTTTTTTTTTTCTTTTTCTTGTGCTATTTTTCTTTTTCTCTTTTTTTAATATATATCACACATGGCCAAATTACAAAGCACAACACCAAAATCTTAGGAGCAACCTGTAGGAGCGGAAACTAGTCTCAATGGGAAAGTTCCTACACCTATGAAATAGAATGGATGTGGCTAAGGTTCTGGAAAAGTGCAATTTTTCACACTTTGTATGTCTGGCTGTCGTGGCAGAAAAACTGCGCAAAATCGTGTCGTGGTAGAGATCCTGTACCGTGGAAGAATAACTGGACGAAACTGTGTGGCAGCAGAGCGGCGGCAGAGCAGCTGGCGCGTGGCAGAGAATTACGCGAAAAGTGTGCCACGGCAGAAGCGGCGGCAGAGCGGGTGGCGCGCGGCAGAGAAATCGTGGCAAACTTCGCGGCGGGAAAACAACTCGTTTTTGTGCCGCGGCAGAATTGGTAGCGATATATTTTTGTTTTTTTAATTAGTGTAAACCGACTCGGCCAAGGGTAAAACACAAGGACTCCTAGCTAGGATCGGATCTGCTAGAGGCGGCGAAAAACTAAGGTGGATTCGACTAGAACAAGAAGAAAAATGATGAACATGTCTAGATCTAGACTAAAAGAGGAACACGACCAGCAACTACTACTCGAATACAATGTAATCTAGGCTATGGTAACTCTTTTTGTGGGGATTTTTCTATACAGGACGAAAAACACGAACTAATCTATGGATGGATTGTGGATTGCTTACCCAGTAAACGAGGAAATCTGATACCAAGATGATATGGGGTGGCCTGATCATCTTAGCAAGCACTTGTCGATGATGATGGTGGATGATAGATAACTAGTGCGTAGCTATGCTCTCTCCTGCTCGAACCCTGAAGCCAATGCAACAGCTCTCGAACATTGTAGGATATTCACAACACCACACTCTTGACCCACGTAGCCGTCGATCATGAATGGTAGTTTGCAATCTACTAATTCCCAGTGGAACAACAGATCACACTCAACTGTAGTTGGTAGAAATCGATCACAAGTAATTCCAGAGGTTCTATGAAAGAAACAACTCCAAAATAATTTTAACATGGTCTAACCCTAACTTGTGTGGCGCCCATCTATTTAAGAGGTTTGGGGGTGGCGGCCTAAGCTTGAGACGACTTGGTCCCACCTAAATAGGATACAAACTGACCCAAAGTTGGGTTCGGCTCAGGGTTCTGCCGTGGTAGACATGGGGCCTGTTTCTCTGTCGCGGCAGCCTTCCGTGGCAGAAAAGGACTTTGTTTTTGTTCCGCGGCAGTGTGTTGTGGCAGGAAAACACGTCGTTTCTCTGCCGCGGCAGAGATCCTGCCATCTGTTGATCTTCTTCTTAGTAGCTCCTTGCGCTTCCTCCCTCTCCTCCCTCGCGCATTCTTCAATGATCAACACACCATGCTCCATATGCTTTAGCTCCTCGCTCCGTGCCACACCTTCTTCTCCCATGTACCTGATCATGTAATAGAACAAAGACTTAGGCAATATAAAGTTCTTATAAATGAAAGCATCATGGTCAACTAGGGATGAATTCACCTGATAGTCATTATTGATTTGACTCAATATTTCCTTCCATTTCAAAGAGTCAAAATAATCATAATCCCTATATATATCCTCATCACTTATCATTACATATCGTAGGTCATCCTGGCGTGCCAATCATCAAATGGATGCCCGCATCATGTAGGTTGGTGGAGTCTTGAAATTAGGCTTCACCTCCTCCTTCATGCCCATATCATCATCCCCCCTTCAAGAAGCATTGTCCCCAATGCTTGCGGGTCAGGTCGGAATGGTGGCATGATATGAACAACAGCTTCACGTGTCTTTGCCATCTTCAAGTCTTGCTTGCCTTCCACTCCACATCCTCCCTCTCGGCTTGCTTGACTTGAAACATCCCTTGGCGCCTGCACCTCCTTGCATCTCCATACGAGCTTGGACCTAGGCGCCACCATCTTCTTCTTCTTCCCAACTCTTGTTGGAACCCGTGGTTGCTAAACATGGACCTTCTTTGCATGACCTTGCATAAGATGAGTAATGCCTAGACCACACAACTGATGAACATGTCCATCCTTGCATCTATGCATCCGCACAACTGTCCCAACAAAACTCCTCATAGGTGTGCTAACAAAACTGCTCTTGTTACCCTGCTGCACATGCACTGGAACATCAAGAACACAAATATCATCCGTTTGAACACCTATGTCAACACAAACAACCTTCTGAACACATGCTGCAACATCCTTCCTCTCAGCAATAAGAGGATGCACTTCAACTGGCTTGTCACTAACAAGTTCCACTGGCTTGTCATCTATAGGCATAGCTGAAGCAATAACAACATTGTCGCACTATGCATCATGCTCTCCATCCTGCACCTTATCTAGCCCATATTTTCGCTTAGCCTTGCGCACCTTCTCCTTATGTACCACTAGCTCCACATCAGACTTTATGTGATCATCTTGCATAGGCTTCAAAGTCTGTTGTTTGCCACCATGCACAAAAAAAGATGTATTTTCTCTTCCAGCATGTGTAATGTTGCGATCATACTACCATGGATGACGAAGTAACAGCCCACATACCTCCAATGGCAACACATCGCACTCAATCTCATCAACATAATCACCAACTGTAAATGGCACACGCACATTATGAGTTACCTTCACCATGCCGCAGTTATTTAACCACTGTAGATGCTTAGGTTCAGGAGTATGCCATGTGGACAACCCCAACGCTGCCACCAATGCATTGCTAATGCCATTAGTACAACTTCCTCCATCAACAATCAACTTGCACGCTTTGCCTTTGGTCATACACTACACCTGAAATAAATTCCAACGCTAGCCCTTGTCAACTGTCATGCAAGAATCTCCTTGTACTTTATTGAGTTGCAAATTCAGCCCACTCAATGGTACAACATCCTCTGGAATAACCACCTTGTCCTCTATCTCTGATGGTGCCAAAAATTTAGCACATAAAAAATTTCTGTATTCCTCCCAAACATTATTCATTGAGACACCTCATGTATGTGTGTCCATATTCCACCACCAGCAAATTCGCGCATCCTCACGCATTTTTGCAAGATGAAAAGCGATATTATCGTCAAACTGCAGATTTGGAGAAAGATCAACACATAAGTGAAAACCAGCTTTTATTGTCTCTTCCCATAACTTGTATTCTATCGGTGTTGCAGTATGTAAGAGCTTCCACTTCAATTTACTAGAATCCCAGCGCACACAATTTTTTAGGTCTATATAATCATTGTAGACGTCACACGCTGAAAAATCACTAACGTCACCCTCAAGATCCATCTCTGAATTTTAGCAGAACTCTGACCAAAAAATCACGGCAATCTTCTCTTTTGTCTCCTGCTCACAACTGCCAATATAACTGAGGCACGCATGGCTTTCCTCGATCGCTAGCACCAGGGGACAGAGGCAAGTAGGCTCGATATGTAGCATACAGCAGCGGGCCTCCTTTTTTTCTTTGATTGGATATGGGAAACAATCCCCGATCGTGAGGCGGCCAGGCGAAGACTCCAGGTGGCACGGGATTACCTCGATCGCCATGTAGCCGTCGACCATGAACAATAGTTTGCAATCTACTAATTCCCAATGGAACAACATATCACACTCAATTTCAGTAGATAATTTGATCACAGGGTAATTCTGGAGGTTCTAAAAAGAAACAACTCCAAAATAGTTCTAACATGGTCTCCACCCTAACAATGGGGCATCCTAGGGCTTATAAGGGCAGATGGGGCGGCCAGAACCGAAAATAAAACACATACGACTCAAATTGGTACATGCCGACTCGGACTAGATTCGGTCGGCGGGCGGACAGTCTAGTGGAAATGGGCCGAACATTCTAGTCCGGCCGAACACTCCGGGTGGAGTCAGCCGGACAGTCCAGTCTGGCCGGAATCTTCAAAGTTTCCGGGTAGTGTCCGATTTGGTGTACTGATTTTCCGCACCAATTCTTCTCTCGGGCAGGCCGGACAGTCCGGATGGACTTGGCTGGACACTCCGGTCGCTGCAGAGCTTCTTGCCTTCATCTTGCTGATCTTCTGTTGCACCTTCCTCCTGCTCCCCCCTCGCGCATCCTTGAGCGATCATCATGCTTGTTTCTCCAACGAACCTGATCATACATAAATTCATAGACTTAGGTAGTATAAAGTTCTCATCAATTAAAGTACCAAATTCGTTTAGGAGTGAATTCACCCGTTGTTCAAGTAGTTTAGCACGAGATCTTGTAATGGGTCCAATTCTAATCTCATTGGACTGATCCTTCCTTGCAACAACTGGAACATCTTTAGTAGTAGGGGTGGGTGTAAGTATAGGGATGTCCTCATCATCTCCCCCCTTCAAAAGACATCGACCTCGAAGCTCCAAGGTCTTCTCCATCATATATGGTGATAAATCAGCAATGTTGAAACAGTTGCTAACTCCACCAAACTCAGCAATACGTATATCAATCGAGTAGGCATTATTATTAATCTTAGCTAACACCTTGTAAGGACCAGCACCACGTGGCTTCAATTTGGATTGTCGCAGTAGTGGGAACCTGTCCTTGCGAGGATGCACCCATACCATGTCACCAGGCTAGAACAAAACTTCCTTCCTTGCTTTATTCCTTGCAGCAGCAATGTTCTTGCCTTTCTTCTTAATAGCCTCTCGAGTCTTCTCATGACTCTTCTTCAAGTGGCGTCATATCAACTCTCTCATGTAATGGCAAAGGCAACAAATCAAGTGGTGTCAATGGCTTGAATCCATACACCACCTCAAAAGGACAAAGCTGAGTAGTCCAATGCACAACCCTGTTGTACGCAAACTCAACATGTGGCAAACACTCTTCCCATTCCCGCATATTCTTCTTTATCATAGTCCTGAGCAATTGTGACAATGTTCTATTCACCACTTCTGTTTGACCATCTGTTTGGGGATAGAATGTAGTACTGAACAACAGCTTTTTTCCAGCTTCCCCCATAAGGTCTTCCAAAAGTAGCTCATGAACTTCACATCACGGTCAGAAACAATGATCTTGGGTACTCCATGGAATCTCACGATGTCCCTAAAAAACAGGTTAGCAACATGTGATGCATCGTCGCTTTTGTGGCAGGCAATAAAATGTGCCATCTGAGAGAACCTATCCACTACCACAAATATAGAATCATGACCTCTCTGTGTTTTAGGTAGACCTAGCACAAAATCCATACTAATGTCTTCCCACAGTAGGTGTAGAGAGAGGTGTATACAAACCATGAGGCTTCAACTTTGATTTGCACTTGTGGCATGTAATGCAACGGCTCACAAATTTGTACACATCACGCCTCATCTTGGGCCAATAAAAATGATCAGATAGCATGAGCAATGTCTTCTCATGCCCAAAGTGACCCATCAAACCACCAGCATGTGATTCCTGCACTGAGAACAAACGCAACGACGATTCTAGAATACATAGTTTGTTAGATCTAAACAAATATCCATCATGTATACGATACTTATCCCATGCGTTTCTAAGAGCACACAAATGATATGGTTCAGCAAAATCATGGTCAGTTGCATAAAGTGCACAAATACTCTCTAATCCAAGAATTTTAACATCAAGATTTATCAATAGCATGTTTTTCCTAGACAAAGCATCAGCAACTACATTCTCCTTTCCCTTCTTATACTTAATGATTTAAGGAAAAGATTCAGCAAACTCAGCCCATTTAGCTAATCTTCTATGCAAGTTTGATTGAGCTTTAAAATACTTCAATGCTTCATGATCAGAATGTATGATAAATTCTTTTGGCCACAAATAATGTTGCCAAACTTCAAGAACTCTAACATGCGCATACAATTCTTTATCATAAATAGGATAATTCAATCTAGCACCAGCAAGCTTCTTAGAAAAATATGCTATAGGGCGACCCTCTCGCATCCAAACGCCACCAATACCTATACCACTAGCATCACATTCAACTTCAAATTGCTTTGAAAAATTAGGCAATGCAAGTAATGGTGCAGAAGTAAGGAAACGTTTCAATGTATCAAATGAAATATCTTTGGCTGCGCCCCACACAAATGGCACACCTTTCTTAGGCAATTCATTCAATGGTGCAGCAATAGTGCTAAAATCCTTCACAAAGCGCCTATAGAAACCAGCTAATCTATGGAAACTACGCACTTGACTCACATTCATGAGAATAGGCCAATTCTGAATTGATTCAATTTTAGATTGATCTACTTCTACCCAATGCTTACATCCAACATATCCTAGAAATATGACCGTATATTTTGCAAATGAGCACTTCTCAAGATTAGCATAAAATTTATTATCACGAAACACTTGCAAAACTTGTCGGATATGACTACAATGTTCAGTTTCATTGTGGCTATAGATAAGTATATCATCAAAATAAACAACCACAAAACAACCAATAAATTCTCTCAAAACACGATTCATTAATCTCATGAAATTACTAGGTGCATTAGTAAGACCAAACGACATAACTAACCACTCATATAAACCAAATTTCGTTTTGAAAGAAGTTTTCTATTCATCCCCTTCTTTCATCCTAATTTTATGTAACCACTATGCAAATCAATCTTAGAGAAAATAACAGCACCACTCAATTCATCTAGCACATCCTCTAAGCGTGGAATAGGATGACGATATCGAATAGTGATGTTATTAATAGATCTACAATCTAGACACATGCGCCATGTACCATCTTTCTTAGGTACTAAAATAACAGGAACAACACAAGGGCAAAGAGAAACATGAATGTACCCTTTATCCAGCAACGCATGTACTTGTTTCTGTATCTCCTTTGTTTCTTCAGGGTTGGTCCTATAGGGTGCACGGTTTGGTAATGTGGCGCCAGGTATCAAGTCTATTTGATGCTCAATGCCATGCAATGGAGGCAATCCTGTGGGCACATCTTCTGGAAACACATCGCCAAAATCCTGCAAAACAGTAGATACACCAAGAGAAATAGGGGTCATGTCGTTAGAAACCAATACCTCGCCCTTATACATGAGCACAAGCGGCATGGCTATAGGATCCTCACGAAACTCTCTGATATCTTCCTTGGTGGCTAATATCAAAAGATTAGGCACTCTCTCACTTTTCGTTATATCACTCTTTTTAGGTTCTATTACATCATGTACAGCTGCAACACTATCTCGTATATCTACAGATGCATCCTTCAAGTTCACTTCTAACTTTTGACGAGAGTCATTCACAATCTGTTGTGGTGTCATCGGCTGCATATTAATTTTCTTGCCCTTGAATTCCAATTGATAAGTATTGGCACGGCCATTGTGTTACACATGGCGATCATAAAGCCAAGACGGACCCAATAAGAGATGGCAAATAGTCATAGGAACCACATCAAAATCAATAGAATCCTTGTATGGCCCTATTTCAAAATTAACACATACCATATGGTTTACCTTCATCTCAGCATTATAACTCAACCATTGTATGTAGTATGGCTTGGGATGAGGTAAATAAGTCAAACTCAGCTTGGCACATAACTCATTGCTTGCAAGATTCCTATAGCTACCTCCATCAATGATTACTTTGCAAGCTTTGTTAGGGCCAACGAGTGCTTATGTTTGGAACAAGTTGCAGCGCTGAGAATCAACAATAGGCCGCACACTAAGGATACGTGGAGACACCACAATGGTTGGTGCATGCTCAGGGAAAGCATCCATACCTTCCTCGCTGACAGAACCATCATCACAAGTAGGATCAACTTCATCTCCACTCTCATAATAACCCTGTTCATTGACAAACATAACCTTGCGGTTTGGACAATCACGCTTGTAGTGGCCTATACCTCCACAAGTATGGCACTCCACATAGCGAGTATGCGCCGTTGACATATTGGAACCCGAGCTAGCAGCAGGAGCAGCCGGTTTCTTAGCATTAGAACCATCAGATGGTGTGGGAGATGGCTTGGCCGAAGATGGTGAGGGGTGGATAGCAGCCGCTGTAGGTGACGCCATAGGTGGCGATGTAGATCTGGCCGAAAAACGACTGGTAGACGGCAACCTCACACGTGCCTTAGCTTATTCAACTAACTATAATTCGGCCTCCCTAGCATGATGCAATAGTTCATTCATAGTCTCATACTTGTGATGACGAACAATTCTCTTGATTGGTAGCTTCAGATTATTGAGAAATCACAGCATGGTCATCTCAAGGGATTCACGAACTCTAGCATGCTGCATAAGCATCTCCATCTCCATGTAGTACTCATCAACTGACATGGTTCCTTGCCTCAATTGTGTGAACTTGTCAAAAACAGAATGCAAGTAGTTGGTGGGTACAAAACGGTCCTTTATGATATGCTTCATATCTCGCCAAGTCATCACAGGAAGGTCATTGTCATCCCTTCTATTTTGCACAATAGCATCCCACCAATGCAAAGCATATCCATCAAATTCTGATGATGCAAGCTTTATCTTCTTGTCTTTTGTATAATCATACAAACGGCAGAGCTTCTCGATCTTCAACTCCCATGTGAGGTAATCTTCAGGATCAAGTGAGCCATCAAACTGGGGAATTGAGAATTTCGGATTGCCCAAACCATCATCCACAGCTTGGTTAGGGACATGTTGAGCATGCCCAATAGGAGCAAAACCGCGTGCATATGCAGGTGCAGGCGCGGGTGCAGAGGGATTAGCATGTCCCCTGTCAAGATTTCGGGCAGCACCAGCAACACTTTCTTCGGTATGTTCATCAACAGTATCTTCAAGTGGTTGTTGTTACCGTTGCTCAAGTGCTACTATCAAAGCATTAATAGAACACTACAAAGCTGTGACATTGGTGTTGATAGTTGTCACTTGTGTTTGTATTTTAGCAACTGCCTCTTCATTTTCTCCCAAAGCCACTTACACATCCTGAATATTCCTGTCAATGGCATCTCTCGTGTGAGTGAACACACGTGTCAAGTGGGATTTCAATGTTGCTGATACGTCCATTTGCATCACTATTTTATATCATAATTTACTGTTATTCATTGATATATTTCATATTTAGGGATGATACTTATGTTATTTCATCTATTTTTGCATGATTGATGACTTTTGGAGGATGAACCACTAGAGTCAGGATTCTGATGGAAAAAGCATTGTCCAGATGCAATATTGGCGAAGATCAGAAAATCCCAGAAAATATATGGAAATTCCTATTTTTCCAGAAGACGAAGGAGACCAGAAGGAGGACTGGAGATGGGCCACAGGGGGCCCACACCACTCCCTAGCGGGCCACCCCTGGTCGTGCCACTAGGTGATGTGGCCACCCTAGCCCAACTCTGGCATTGACCTTTGGTGTATATAATCCCCTAGAAACCCTAATACTCGGGGAGCGACCACAGAAACGTTCCGCCTCCTCTGCAGGGCAGAAACTACAGAGAGAGAGAGCTCTCCGGCAGGCAGAAATCTGCCAGGGAAATTCCTTCCCGAGGAGGGGAGATCATCGCTATCAACACTGTCATCAGGCTAGACTTCATAGGGATCATCATCGTCGTCATCTCCATCATCATCTCCACCAGCACCATCACCACCACTCCGTACCGATGTAAAAATTGGGTTGAATCTTGCATATTTCTTAGGGGAAACTTTCCTGGTGTTGATTACTTGTTGTAGTTAATGCTATTTAGTGGAACCATTGAATTATTATTCATGTTCAGATTGTTACTTATCATTATTTCATCTCTGATCTTGATCCATATGATGTCTCGTGAGTAGTTCGTTTAGTTCTTGAGGACATGGGAGAAGTCATGTTGTTAGTAGATTGTGTTCAGAAAGATTTAATGGTTTGATATTTAAGTTGTGCTGCTATTCTTCTAGTGGGATCATGTGAACGTACAATACATGATACTTCACCTTTATAGGCCTAGGGGAGTGCATTGTGTCTGTGGCTACTAATCGTGGGGTTACCGAAGTGACAGAAACCTGAACCCCCTTTAGGAAACCTTTGCATAAGGGAGTGTAGGATCTCAGAGTTTAAGGCTGTGGTTAGTTTTTATCTTAATTGCTTTCTTGTAGTTGCGGATGCTTGCAAGGGGTATAATCACAAGTATTTATTAGTCCTAGGAAGGTCAGTACATTAGCATAAGTTCACCCACACAACACTTATCCAACCAAAGAAAATTAATCAACTATATGAAGCGAAAGCACTTGACAATATTACCATGTGTCCTTGAGAATGTTTGGTTATCTTAAGTTATACAACCAGCTTGTCCTTTGCTAAAGAAAGGATTGGGCCACTTGCTACAATTCTTATTATTGTCTTTTATTTACTCGCACTTTATTTATCTGCATTATCAAAAACCCCTAAAAATCCGTTTGCTAAGTATTTACAGAGAATTCCTGATCCAAGACACTTGTCAACACCTTCTGCTCCTCGTTAGGTTCGACACTCTTATTTATCGAAAATACTACGATACACCCCCTATACTTGTGGGTCATCAGGTGCATATTCCTGCCAATTAACAAGATCATCATCCTTCTTTTTCTACGACACAACATCATCATCACTAAGAGACATGATTAGTAGGTTAGTGCAAAAATCGAAATTTGTTTGGTGGAAACACTCACAACTGACAAGAAAGCAGATCTTACCGTTCCAAAGTGAATAGAGATGCTTTACCAAAACGAAATCAAAGACTGATGCACTGATGTGATGAAGTGAATATCAAGGGTATGGAGAACGACCATAGTGCACACAGGTTATTTATGGTGGAGCTCTAGGTATGGTATCCAAACTACACCGCAAACAAGTCCTAGTGCTGATCGTACAAAAACCCAAGAAATACACACGATGGAGATAAATGTGGCAAATCAACTTATGAAAAGGACTATTGCAATGCACAAGAGAGACGCTAGTAAAAGCTAAAATTAAACAGGCACAATATTGCTCAATCTACAAGTGCTATGATCAACTACGCCTCCAATAATGCACACTTTGATATCTCTTTTTGTCACGCTTGTATCTCTTTTCTCCCTTTTTTTAATACTGATTCTCTTTTCTTTTCTCTTTTTTAGTTTTCAACTATATGAGTCAATACAAACACGAGTGCAACAACTTCTAACAAAACTGGGTCAGATAGTCCGGATGATTCGCGTAGGAGACTCTGGTCGGGCTGGATAATCCAGTGTATATATGCCGGATAGTCCGATGTTGCCTGTCGAAAAAAAATTGCACTTCGAAACCCTAATGAGAAGCCTATTGGAGCAAAGCAACTAGTCTCGTGGGTACGTTCCTAGGAATGGATGTTGTAGATAGGGTGTGTCTATGGTATGCAAACAAAGGTACGCTATGTGGACTCGGACAAATGATGAAAACTTGCGGAAAAAGGTGATGGTGGACTCAGCGTAAAACAAGATCAAACCCTAAACCTAGACACAAACGAAAACTAGACTTCTACGAGAAAACCTGCAGATCGGATCTATGAGAAAACACGATCAACAACTAAAACTCGAAAACAATGCAATCTAGTCTATGGCAGATCTTTTTGTAAGGCTTTTTTTCTGTATAGGACTGAAAATAAACTAATATATGGATGGATTTGTGGATGCTCACCGAGTAAACAAGGAAAACTAACACCAAGATGATATGGGGTGTCCTGATTTTCTCAGCAAGCACGTGTCGATGATGATGGTGGATGATATATAACTAGCCTGTAGCTATGAACTCTCCGCTCAAACCCTAATGCCAATGCAACAACTCTCGAACCCTGTGGGATATTCACAACACCATGCTCTTGTGCACGTAGCCATCGACCACGGACGGTTTGCAATCTACTAATTCCCAATGGAACAACCGATCACACTCAATTGAAGTAGATAATTCGATCACAGGGTAATTCCAGAGGTTCTAAAAAGAAACAACTCCAAAATAGTTTTAACGTGGTCTCCACCCTAACTATGGGGCATGCTAGGGCTTATAAGGGCGGTTGGGTGGCCAGAATCCGAAACTAAAATGTGTATGACTCAAACTGATACATGCTGTCTCGGACCAAATTCGGTCGGCGGGTGGACAGTCCGGTGGAAATGGGTCGGACATTCCGGCCTGGCCGGAATCTGCAAAGTTTCTTGGTGGTGTCTGATTTGGTGTACTGATTGTCCGCACCAATTCATCTCTCGGGAAGGCCGGACAGTCCAGGTGGACTCGGCCATACACTCCGGTCGCTACAGAGCTTCTTGCCTTCGTCTTGATGATCTTCTCTTGCGCCTTCCTCCTGCTCCTCCCTCGCGCATCATTGGGCGATCATCATGCTTGTTTCTCCAATGAACCTGATCATACATAAATGCATAGACTTAGGTAGTATAAATTTCTCATCAATTAAAGTACCAGATTTTTTTAGGAGTGAATTCACCTATTGTTCAAGTAGCTTAGCATGATCTCTTGTAATGGGTCCAATTCTAATCTCATTGGATAGATCTTTCCTTGCAACAGCTGGAGCATCTTTAGTAGTAGGGGTGGGTGTAAGTATAGGGATGTCCTCATCACTATTGTTGATTCTCAGCACTTCAAATTGTTCCAAAGAAAAGCACTAGTTGGCCCTAACAAACCTTGCAAAGTAATCATTGGTGGAGGTAGCTACAAAAATCTTGCAAGCAAGGAGTTATGTGCCAAGAGGAATTTGACTTATTTACCTCATCCCAAGCCATACTACATCCAATGGTTGAGTGACAATGGTGATATGAAGGTAAACAATATGGTACGTGTGAATTTTGAAATAGGGCCTTACAAGGATTCTATTGATTTCTATGTGGTTCCTATGACTCTTATTGGGTCGGCTTTGGCTGTATGATTGCCATGTGCAACACAATGGTCGAGCCAATACCTATCACTTGGAATTCAAGGGCAAGAAAATTAATATGCTGCCAATGACACCACAACAGATTGTGATTGAATCTCGTCAAAAGATAGAAGTGAACTTGAAGGATGCATATGGAGATAGGCGAGATAGTGTTGCAGCTATACATGATGTAATAGAGCCTACAAAGAGTGATATAACAAAGAAAAAGAATGCCTGATCTTTTGATGTTAGTCAGCAAGGAAGATACGAGAGAGTTTAGTGAGGATCCTACAACCATGTCGCTTGTGCTCATGTATAAGGGCGAGGTATTGGTTTCTAACGACATGACCCCTATTTCTCTTGGTGTCTCTACTGTTTTGCAGGATTTTGGCGATGTGTTTCTAGAAGATGTGCCAGCGGGATTGCCTCCATTGCGTGGCATTGAGCATCAAATCAATTTGATACCTGGCGCCAGACTACCAAACCGTTTCACCTTATAGGTCCAACCCCAAAGAAACAAAAGAGATACAGAAACAAGTAAAGGCGTTGCTGGATAAAGGGTACATTCGTGGTTCTCTTAGCCCTTGAGATGTTCCTGTTATTTTAGTGCCTAAGAAAGATGGTACATGGCGCATGTGTGTAGATTGTAGAGCTATTAATAACATCACTATTCGATATCATCATCCTATTCCACGCTTAGAGGATATGCTAGATGTATTGAGTGGTGCTGCTATTTTCTCTAAGATAGATTTGCATAGTGGTTATCATCAGATTAGGGCCCTCAGCCCAGGCAATCAAAAGTTATCTATCTATGAGCAAGATGAAAGAAGGGGATGAATGGAAAACGTCTTTCAAAACAAAATTTGGTTTGTATGAGTGGTTAGTTATGTCGTTTGGTCTTTCTAATGCACCTAGTACATTCATGAGATTAATGAATCATGTTTTGAGAGAATTTATTGGCCGCTTTGTGGTTGTTTATTTTGATGATATACTTATCTATAGCCACAACGAAACTGAACATTGTAGTCATATTCAACAACTTTTGCAAGTGTTGCGTGATAACAAATTGTACGCTAATCTTGAGAAGTGCACATTTGCAAAAGGTAAGGTCATATTTCTAGGATATGTTGTATCTAAGCATGGGGTAGAAGTAGATCAATCTAAAATTGAATCAATTCAGAATTGGCCTATTCCCATGAATGTGAGTCAAGTGCGTAGTTTCCATGGTTTAGCTAGTTTCTATAGGCGCTTCGCGAAGGATTTTAGTACTATTGCTGCACCATTGAATGAATTAACTAAGAAATGTCTGCCATTTGTGTGGGGCGCAACCCAAGATATTGCATTTGATACATTGAAACATTTACTTACTTCTGCACCATAACTTGCATGCCTGATTTTTTGAAGCAATTTTAAGTTGAAGGTGATGCTAGTGGTATAGGTATTGGTGGCGTTTTAACGCAAGAGGGTCGCCCTATAGCATATTTTTCTGAGAAACTTGCTGGTACTAGATTGAATTATCCTATTTATGATAAAGAATTGTATGCACTTGTTAGAGTTCTTGAAGTTTGGCAACATTATTTGTGGCCAAAATAATTTATCATACATTCTAATTATGAAGCATTGAAGTATTTGAAAGCTCAATCAAACTTGCATAGAAGATTAGCTAAATGGGTTGAGTTTATTGAATCTTTTCCTTACATCATTAAGTATAAGAAGGGAAAGGAGAATGTAGTCGTTGATGCTTTGTATAGGAAAAACATGCTATTGACAAATCTTGATGTTAAAATAAGTATTTGTGAACTTTATGCAACTGACCATGATTTTGCTGAACCATATTGTTTGTGTGCTCTCAAAAACGCACGGGATAAGTATCATATACATGGTGGATATTTGTTTAGAGCTAACAAACTATGCATTCTAGAATCGTCGTTGCGTTTGTTCTTAGTGCAGGAATCACATGCTGGAGGTTTGATGGGTCACTTTGGGCGTGAGAAGACATTGCTCATGCTTGCTGATCATTTTTATTGTCCCAAGATAAGGCATGATGTGTACAGATTTGTGAGCCGTTGCATTACATGCCACAAGCCCAAATCAGAGTTGAAGCCTCATGGTTTGTATACACCTCTCTCTACACCTACTACACCATGGGAAGACATTAGTATGGATTTTGTGCTAGTTCTACCTAAACCACAGAGAGGTCATGATTCTATATTTTTGGTAGTGGATAGGGTATCTAAGATGGCTCATTTTATTGCTTGCCACAAAAGCGACGATGTGGCGCATGTTTCTAACCTATTTTTCAGGGACATTGTGAGATTACATGGAGTACCCAAGACGATTGTTTCTAATCGTGATGTGAAGTTCATGAGCTACTTTTGGAAGACCTTATGGGGGAAGTTGGGAATGAAGCTACTGTTCAGTACGACCTGCCATCCCTAAACAGATGGTCAAACAGAGGTGGTGAATAGAACATTGTCACAATTGCTAAGGACTATGATAAAAAAGAATCTGTGGGAGTGGGAAGAGAGTTTTCCACATGTTGAGTTTGCATACAACAGGGCTATGCATTCGACTACTTAGCTTTGTCCTTTTGAGGTGGTGTATGGTTTCAAGCCATTGACGCCACTTGATTTGTTGCCTTTGCCATTACATGAGAGAGTTGATATGGAGGCATCAAAACATGCTGAATATGTGAGGAAGATTCATGAGTATACTCGAGAGGCTATTGAGAAGAAAGGCAAGAACATTGCTGCTGAAAGGAATCAAGCAAGGAAGGAAGTTTTGTTCAAGCCTGGCGACATGGTATGGATGCATCTACGCAAGGACAGATTTCCATTACTTCGACAATCCAAAGTGAACCCTCATGGTGCTGGTCCTTACAAGGTGTTAGCCAAGTTTAATGATAATGCCTACTCGATTGATATACCTATTGCTAAGTTTGGTGGAGTTAGCAATAGCCTCAACGTTGCTGATTTATCACCATATGTGGAGAAGACCTTGGAGCGTCGAGGTCGACGCCTTTTGAAGGGGTGGAGATGATGACGACATCCTACAATTACACCTACCCCAATTACAACTGATGATGTTCTAGCTACTGCAAAGAAGGATCAATGCAATGAGATTAGGATTGGACTCTTTACCAGAGCTCGTGCTGAGCTACTAGAACAACATGTGATCTTGTTTCCTAATTAAACTGATGTTTTAGTTAATGAGAATTTTATACTACCTAAGTCTTTGAATTATTGTATGATCAGGTACATGGGAGAAGAAGGCGTAGCACGTAGCGAGGAGCTGAAGCATATGGAGCATGGCGTGTTGATCAATGAAGAATGCGCGAGGGATAAGAGGGAGGAAGCGCAAGGAGATGACAAGATTGAAGATCAATACTTGGTGGAAGATCACTGTCGCGGCAGAGAAAAGCCACAATTCTCTGCCACGGCACAGAAGCAGCTTGAATTGCTGCCACAACAGGCTGCCGCGGCACCAAAACCGCGCGAAAGTCTTCCACGGCAGAGTCCAAGGCCGAACCCACTTTGGGTCGGTTTGTACCTTAGTTAGGTCGAACCAAGTCAGATCCTAGCCTTGGCCACTGCCCCCCAGACTTCTTAAATAGATGGGGCGCCACTTCCCTTCTGATTAGGACCACGTTAAAATTATGTTGGAGTTGTTTCTTATTAGAACCTCTAGAATTGCTGTGATCGAAATACTACTGCAATTGAGTGTGATCTGTTGTTCCATAGGGAATTAGTAGATTCCGAACTATGGTTCGTGGTCGACGGCTATGTGCGCAAGTGCGTGGTGTTGTGAATATCCCACAGGGTTCGAGAGCTGTTGCATTGGCATCAGGGATCGAGCGGGAAAGTTCATAGCTATAGGCTAGTTATCTATCATCCACCATCATCATCGACAAGTGCTTGCTGAGAAGATCGGGCCACCCCATATCAAAAATATTTGGATTGGAAACTATTAAGGAACAATATGTGCATGATGCTGAATTTAAAGATGTGTTGCGGAATCGTAGAGGTGGTATAACATGGAACAAATTCGTATTCAATGATGGATTTGTGTTCTGCGCTAACAAACTATGCATCCCAGATAGTTCCATTTGTCTTTTGTTGTTACAGGAGGCGTATGGAGGACTGATGGGACACTTTGGTGTAAAGAAGACGGAGGATGTTCTTGCTGCACACTTCTTTTGGCCACGCATGCATCGAGATGTTGAGAGATTCGTGGCACACTGCACTACTTGTCGAAAAGCTAAGTCTCGCCTTTATCCACATGGTTTATATATGCCTCTACCTGTTCCTAGTGTCCGTTGGGAGAATATTTCTATGGACTTTGTTTTGGGATTGCCTCGTACATAGAAGGGGACGGATAGCATTTTTGTTGTTGTGGATCGGTTTTCTAAGATGGCACACTTTATTCCTTGTCACAAGACCGATGATGTTGCGCATATTGCTGATTTGTTCTTTCATGAAATCATTCATTTACATGGTGTTTCAAATAGTATTGTTTCTGATCGTGATACTAATTTTTTAGCCACTTTTGGAGATGTTTATGCGCTAAGTTGGGGACGAAATTGCTGTTTAGTACTACATGTCATCCCCAAACTTATGGACAAACTAAAGTAGTGAATATAACTTTATCTACTATGTTGTGGGCTGTTTTATAGAAGAACTTAAAATTATGGGAAGAGTGTTTACCTCATATTGAATTCGCTTATAATCGTTTGCTGCATTCTACCACAAAGATGTGCCCATTTGAGATTGTGTATGGTTTTGTTCCTCGAGCACCTATTGATTTATTGCCATTACCTTATGTGGTGCAAAATAATTTGGATGCTACACAACGTGCTAGAATGATATTAAAATTACATGAGACTACTAAAGACATCATAGAACGCATGAATGCTCAGTATAAACTTGTTGGGGATAGAGGGAGAAAGCTTGTTGTGTTTGATGTTGGTGATCTTGTTTGGTTGCATTTGCGCAAATATTGTTTTCCTAATCTGCGCAAGTCTAAGTTCATGCCACGTGCTGCTAGTCCTTTTAAGGTGTTAGAGAAAATAAATGATAATGCATATAAACTTGAGCTACCTTAAGATTTTGGTACGGTTAGTCCTACATTTAACATTGCAGATTTGAAGCCTTACTTTTGTGAGGAAGTTGAGATTGCATCGAGGACGACTTCAATTTAAGAATCGGAGCATGATGAGGACATCCCATATATTGATACAGTCGTTGTACCTACATCGACACAAATACAAGGACCCATCACTCAAGCTCGTGCCAAGCAAATTAACTATCTAGTACTTTTGTTTCTTGGAACTATTCCTCATATACATGAGAATATGATGTTGCCTAAGTCAGATGTGTTTGTTACTCTTAGGAATGATGGACCTAGAATAGACGAGAGGGACAAGCATTGGAGCATGATCATGCATGGAGATGACAGCAAGCATATGAGGACTGAAGAGGACGCCACAAGTGGAGATTTCAGAACTTTGAAGCCACCATAATGAAGATTGAAGGCTTGGACGAAATATTCAATAATATTACTTCATAGATTCGTCCATAGCTTAATCTGGTGTTGCATCACCTTTATTTTAGGCCAGGCCCATGTTATTTTTGCAGGATTTTTAATATCCACTTTTTTGAGTCCGTATTTGAGGGGAAAGCCCTTCTAGGGTTGGATTCAACCACCATACCTATGGCTGGACGAAACCCCAACTTTTTCTCCTTAAATACTCCCCATAGCCATCACTTTAGACTCAGATTTTGTTTAGACTAAAAGTTAGCCATCATTGCAACTTCACCAAGACTTGAGTGTCGCCGAGACCTCCTAGACTTTGCAGCTATTCAGGATCCCACGATATTCAATAAAGCTTTCATCTTTATTCACAATATCTTGATTGCAATATTAGTTCATACTTGTTCTTAATTTCAGGTAGGAATTAAGACCCTCGCTGGTCAGGCTGATCATGCTTCTACAAGATTGGTAACCTCAAGGAGATTGGCCTAGTGACTGCATTGGCGCTCGTTCTTGCACGTGTAGTCGGATCATCAAGCCCGAACTCCACCCAAATCGACTATCACCATCTCATCGAAATATCGGACACCTTTGTCCTATCAAGTGGTATCAGATTTCAGATTACTCAGTGAGATTTTACAATTTTTCCTAGTGTAGATCTGTTTTTCCTATAACCCACGAAAAAGCCAAAAACATAATTAGAAATTATATCAATCCTATCACCAATCTTCGCCTTGCGTTATCTTTTCAGTTTTTGCATTGTTGAATTTATGTACATCATCGCGTCGTGTTGTTGGTCTTAGTGTCTCGTCCCTTACAGTTTCGAGTTCTGGTCACATTAGTCACCACCGCCACGATCACCGTCATTGCCATACACTCACCACCATATTGCGCCATTTCCATATACCAACCGGCATATTCCGTCGCCATACACTACTGCCACCATAAACCCTAGACTCTGCCACCGCCTTCCTACCGCGACACGGATCTGTTCGGTTTCCTACCGTGGCACGAGTCCGAGTAGAGTTGTTACTTCCTTGTTAGTTTTATTTCCTTCCATATTGATTCCGTGCTGTAATCTAATTCTATGAGTTTCAATTCCGGCCGGAATTCAAGAAGGAGAGTAAAAAAATTCTGGAAGCTCCTCCAAAATGTTTTTCTTGCTATACTGATTTTAGGACTTAGGGATCACTTTTCTCCATCGACTGTTATAGCGACATTTTTTGGCGCCTACGCGCTTTCCGGAGCACAGTAGAAACTTTTCGATAAGAATTTTTGGGGCTATCCTTTTTTAGACCCCGTAGATCAGTTCTAGACTCGCCATCATAGGGATTTTTGACATCTCGGTTCGCTTTTCAGGGTGCTATATTATCATACCATTTCTTGTTGTGCCGTGTCATGACATCATTAGTTCTCTAGGCTCGCGTCTCTAGTATGGTCTAGCCTAGGACCAGCACGATAGCATTGTTGAGCATCTTTTCAACTTTGCATTGCTATTTTGATAATTGCTAACCCTTTGCTAAGCCTTCCCAGAGCTCCACAAATTTATCCACATGCGTTGTGTCGATCCCTAGTAATCACTCGGTTCAATCTCTAGAACCAGTGATCTTTGTGGTTGCACATTACCTTTTCCTACTGTTTGGTAAGAACTTATAAGAGCTTTGTATATTGCTTGATGGATTACGCTTGTTTCCACCATATATCCGTACTCGTAGGCATATACACATGTGCTTTTAAGGACTAACCATGGAAGATATACCTCTTGATCCGGTGAACATGACGAATGAAGAGATGCATGCTCACTTCACCAAGCTTTTGGTAGGACATGCGCAAGATGTTGATTCAAGACTGGAGAATGTTGACAATCATGCTCAATGAAACCATTAAAGATAGAAGGACTAGAGAAATCCTTCAATGACAAGCTCGACGCCAAAGTTCAGGAGATCCTCACCAGGTTACCTGCACCTACACCTGCGGCTGCACCACGTCCTCAGGGATGTCTACCTAGCCATGTGGTACTTGCGCGACGAGTGCCACTCGCGGGACACCATACTGCGGGTTTGTCTGCTCCTGCTACAGCTGCACCACCTTAGGCTCCAGCCCCCGAAGCTGCCGCACCAACTGCCGAAGTTGTTGCACCAACAACTACTAGTACTACCACGACTAACGATTTTGTGGGATATGAAGAGGATGGTGAGAACGAGTATGAAGATGAGGATGAGTTCGATGAGTATGCCGAAAAACCTGCAGGCCGTCCTCGGCATTACTACCGCAACGCTCGACCACCGGTACGTAATGATGATCATGTTTCTAAGCTTAAGCTAAATATTCTACCTTTTGAGGGTAGATATAATCTTGATGGATATCTTACATGGGAATTGGAAATAGATCAATGTTAGCATGTTTAAGATATCCTGAGAATTGGTACCTTCGATTTGGATTACGGATGTAGTATAGCTCATTTTCCCTAGTAAACCAGGTTATCGAATCCTCGGAAAGCAGAAAGCGTAGTTAAGTTATTTTAACGGACCTTCAGGTGTTTTATAATTATTTGTGTGTTTTACTGGACCAAGAGTTTGTTGTATTTTGTTGTTGTCAATGATGGAGAGAGATAGGGCCTAGGGCTTTCGGTTTCACCTGTAGCTGTGCAAAACATCTGATTGGAATAAAAGATAATGATAAAGTATGCATGTAATTATTAGAGCAAGATAATTATATGTGGGCAGTGCATGTGTAATTTCTATTGCCTCCGCAACCGCTTATAGAAATATCCTACGAGTCTCATCCATAAAAGAAAGAGAACTAATGATATGCATAGTGATGTCACCGTTAATCCCAAGTAAATCCCTCACATACAGCCGTACTACCCCTTCTGTCACCTGGGCTCCCAACCTCCAGATTCGTCATTACTCATACTCCCTATACCTGGCTCAATCCTCGGGGTCTTGGGTACCTGACAAGTCCTTGGATTGAGGTAAGAGAGGATACAATAATCATCTTGTCGTACAAAATAATACATGATCCCATCTATGATAAATAACATGCACAAAAGCTACATGGCTAGGCCAAAGCCCTTAGCCCATAGAGAATTACTCACGCATAGAGATGAAATTGACAATGATAAATATTGTAATGGAAATCTTGAGATTGATAGCAAATAATCTTACAATGTTGCCAATCGAAGATGAGATCTACTATTACAAGAGGTGGAATATGGCTATGGTGGTGGAGAAGGGTCTGGAGATTAGATCTAAGTCTATTCCTCTGCGGCTCTTTGGTGTTGTGGATGCAGGTTCCTGGGGTTCTGGGGGGTCTCCGGGGCTCTGTTTCTCATCGCCTGAAGCCTCTTTATATAGGGCCCCCTTCATGAAAGTTGTTCCGTCTGACCTAGCGGCACTAATGGCAACTATACGGGCGAAACTATACGGCCGGAATTTTATTCCCGCCGTATAGTTGGTCGTTAAAGCTTCTATTTCCACTTCACGTCCCCTGTTTTCTTCGGGTTGTTGGAAATCTCGTATCTTTGATTTAATGTTGTGATTCCCATCATTAAACGTCATTATCTACACAGGGAAAAATAGAAAGAAAGGATTGCATACCCCTTTGATCATTAGGCATTAGTGGTAGGGTTTAGAGAGATATTTCATCAAAAATATGAATAATATCCGGTTTAAATGTGGATGTAGGTGGCTATATTTCACAGCCATTAGGAATATGCGTGTTAGTGCTGCTACTTGCGAGTTTACAAATTTTTCTTCACTTTGGGGGTTTGAATATTATCGCGTCAATCATGCTAAATTTCCTAATACTTGAACTGCTATGCGAGTTCGTGTTGTACCACCAACTTATCAACGAGATTTGCTAAAGAAAATGACTCGATTAAAACAAGGCAAACATTCTGTAGAAGAATATTATCAGGAGTTACAAACTAGGATGGTTCGTGCTGGTATGGTTTAAAATACGGAACAAATGATGGATCATTTCTTTCTTTGTTTAAATAAGGAGATTCCAAACATCTTAGACTATAAGGAATATCGTGCCATTACTCGTTTGTTTCATCTTGCATGCAAAGCTGGACGTGAAGTGCAGGATCATCAACCACCATGGAGAAGGTCTAACCACTCTACAGGTGGTACATCGTCGTGGACGTCCCGACAATCAGCGCCTTCTTCGCGTGGCACGCCACAAACACCTACCACGTCCAAACCCACCATGCCGTCATCAAGAACGCCTTCAGCTGCTCCACCGCCATCATCCAATGGCCCTGCTCGTAGTTCTTCTTTTGTGGCCTCCACAAGCAAGACAAAGGATATACAATGCCGCAAATGCTGGGGATATGGTCATATTGAGCGGATGTGCACAACACCACGTGTTATGATGGTGCATGATGATGGTGAATATGATTCAACATGTGATCATCATGAAGATACATTAGCTCTTATTGCTACACGTGATGGGGATAATTTTGATTCTGAAGAAGAGACGGAGGTAATGGGAGTTGAAACTGCTGATCAATACAAGAGCTTAGTTGCACAACATGTGTTGAGTGTGCAATTGAGGAAAGCTGAGCATGATCAACGCCACAACCTATTCCAAACACGAGGCGTTGTTAAGTAAAGAGCTATACAGATCATTATTGATGGAGGGAGTTGTAATAATCTGGCTAGTGTTGACATAGTAGAGAAGTTACGCACACATTCATATTAAATCCAATGGTTTGAGAGTTCTCGTAAGATCAAGGTAGCAAGAACGATATGCATGAATTCTACTATTGGTACATATTCTGATCTGGTTGATTGTGATGTTGTGCCCATGCAAGCTTGTTCTTTGTTACTTGGTAGACCTTGGCAATTTGATAGAGAATCTGTTCATAATGGTAAAACTAATCACTATTCTCATATGCATCATGGGAAGAAAATTGGTCTCAAACCCATGACTCCTGAACAAATTCTAAAAGATGATCATGCTTGAGATAGTAGATCTAAAACTGAGGAGAAACACAAAAGTGAGAATCAAACTGTTGCTGAAGATTTTGTACCACCAAAGACCACTAAATCCGATTCTAAACATGCTATTGAAATTCGTTTGAATGGTCCATGTATGCTTGCGAATAAAATTTATATTGATGAACTAGATGTGAACAATAATCAATGTTATGCAATTGTATGCAAAGAGGTTTTGTTTTCATTTGAGGATATGCCTCCTTCTTTTCCACCTACTGTTGCTAACCTTTTGCAGGAATATGAGGTCATTTTTCCAGTTGAGATGCCACCGGGATTACCTCCTATTAGAGGAATTGAGCAGCAAATTGATTTAATTCCTGGTGCCACGTTGCCCAACCATGCGCCATACAGAACCAATCCTAAGGAGACAAAGGAGATACAATGCCAAATCCATGAACTACTTGACAGAGATCACATTTGTGAGTCCCTTAGCCCTTGTGTTGTTCCTATTATTTTGGTACCTAAGAAATATGGTTCTTCGTGCATGTGTACTGATTCTAGAGCTATCAATAATATTACTATTCGTTACTGTCCTCCTATTCCACGTTTAGATGACATGCTTGATGAATTGAGTGGCTCTAACATGTTTTCTAAAGTTGTTTGGATAGTGGTTACCACCATATTCATATGAAATTGGGAGATGAATGGAAAACAACATTTAAAACTAAGTTTGGTTCATATGAGTGGTTAGTAATGTCGTTTTCTTATGGGGTAACCCCGTGGGTGGCCCGATCTTCACGGATCTCGTGTGGTCGATGGGAAGCGAGGGAAAGGAGAAAGGCGAAGCGGGCACATCACGAAGAACATGATGAACACATGCAAAAGTCACACGATACAAGGACGATTGCTCTCACCGGCGGCCACCGGTCTGATAGAATCCTCGCAAGGAAAGATCGGTTAACGTGCTCCCTCGATCCCACGCGGAGAGGGAAGAACACCTTGGAGAGGGTCTTGACGTCTTGGCAAAGGGACAACGATGCCAAGGCCTTGTAGAACGAGGGAGGCGCGATGCAAACTCCAATGAGATGGTGACGATAGTCGATCCCCTTTTGGTAGAAGGGTATGAGGGAAAACTAGAGATTCCACAAAGGGGGTTGTCTTTAGTCTATCATCTATGCCTAGGGTTACATGAGGGGGTGGCAGAACTATATATAGGCCAACCACTAGTTCGTGGGTACTTTAGGAATAAAAGGGGAAAGTCTGGGAGGACTAAGGGGTACATGGGCCAAAGGCCCAGCTAGAGGCGCGCCATACTCCAGTGAGACTCGGTGTGGGTGGTCAGGAGACAGTGCAGGAGAGGTCAGTCGGTCTCGGTCAGGTCTGGAGGGGTCTTCTGGCCGTCCTCGAGCTCGATCTGGCGATCGGTCCGGAGATGGGCCAGAGACTCCATGGTATGCAGGCCGGAGACTCCGGTGTCTTCAGGCCGGAGATTCCGGTGTGCGCAGGCCGGAGACTCCGGTGTCTTCCGGCCGGAGATTCTGGTGTGCGCAGGCCGGAGACTCTGGTGCTCCAGCTGGTGCTTCTTCCGTCTTCTCTTCCAATCCTCCATCTTATCGGGCTAGGTGCTCCAGGATTCCTCCCATGCCTCCGTACTTGTTGCTGTGAACCTATCATGGATATGGGACGGAGTATGAAGTAGTATACCATTCAAGAGGGTAGGAAGTGGGTTCGCTTAGAGGAACAGATTCACCTTTGGAGTCCATAACGACTTGGCATAAGTTGGAGACCATGATGTGGTAATGACCGAAGGTCGGGCTACATCATCTCCCTCCTTCAAAAATAGTCGTCCTCGACTGTACACGCTTATCACAAAGTTGAAGATGTCGAGATACCTTCTTGATCCTAGGGTTCACCATATAGTCGTCCTCGGGAAGATTGACTTGACAACACTTCAATATTCCTTCGCCTTCCATGAAGCCTACAAAGCTCACCAAAAAAGCGAAAGAACACTCAAAGTGTAGCCAATTCATGAAGATTATGGCATGAGTCCTCAAGTAGAGTGAAGTCGCATTATGATGTAGAGATAGCTTGTTGAAGGGCAGCCATAGGTAACTCTCTACAGTTCGTCTTGTCAACTTATGTTCCATATAGGTTGACGCGGAAGCAATTGTACCTTCACACAACAAAGACCAAGCAACATATGTTTGTGTGTGATAGAGGAGCATGTAATTTGTGGCATGTCCATTCTTGTTCACAACACTATTAGCACAACTCAAATATAGCAAACGGGATGCATATGCAAGGTCTAGGTGCATGGAACTAATTTGAAAATCATCCAAAAGTGGTAACTCAAAAACTCTATAAAACATCCTAGTGTGGCACTCAAAGCAATTGAGTAAAATATTTATCAACATCTTTGATGCAAGAATAGGAGAATTCGGAAAAAACACATGCGGAAGAATATACAAAGCAACATTATTATGTGTACAAGCCAACCATTGGAAAGAACAATTGTTCAATATGTTGGATGCCATACACATACCATCAAAAACAAAGATCATGGGAGTATGCATATCGCAAGCGGAAGCAAAAATAACATGGTTGCAAACAAACCATATGAAAGAGCAAGTGGTCATTATGTTTGTTGCAACAACTATACGAGAGACTTGGAAGCTCTCATGACAATACATGCTCATAATGGCAATATGGTTGCACACAAAACATCGGAAAGAGAAATTGTTCAACATTTTTGTTGCAACACACAAAGCATCAATATCCAATAGCAACAAAACATGATTGTCACAAGGTGAAAGAATACCATTAACATGCTTGCAAGCTAACCATAGGGAAGAGCAATTTTCCAACATGAAAGATGCAATGCATGCAAAAGGTATCAGAGCTGGGCTCGATCTTGAACTCACTTGTGGGATGCTCTCTAGAGCTCTTTTTGTCAACTCGTTCTCAACCGAGGTTGACATTCTCGTGCGGGTACCTACACACATCAAACACAAAAGGAAGAATGTGTGTGCATGGTAGAGAAATACATCATCCATCATGACGTATCTCTTCTTGTGCACATCACCATTAGTGTCAATCAAGTGTAACATAGGTGCATGGTGAGTATGCAAGTGGGGAACATGCTTATCATGGTATTTACCAAAATCTCCAAAATTTGAGGAAGCTATGAGGGGCATCTCAATAGAAAACATATTATCATTATTGTTGCAAGAAAAACAAGTGAAAGAGCAATTATTCAACTTATTGCAAGCAATGGGAGAAATTGTAAAACACTCATGACAAAGCATGCTTCGAGGGGTACCATTGGTAACATCATTGCAAGCAAAACATTGGAAAGAGCAATTGTTCAACAAGGTGCAAGCAATAATGTCATCAACATAACGTTTGTAGCATATCATGTCTATGGAAACATCATCACAATCAAATAATTTCACATGCTCAACATTATGCGAAGGCAAGGTATCACCTGGAAATACCAATGAGTCATATGTGATATCACAAACATCATCCATAGCATGCAAGTCATCAAAATTCATCATGTCCACTAGTGGGATTATGGCATCATCAACGCCCTTATTCTTACCTTGTTCATACCTCTCATATGATGTGGGTGTTGTGGTAGTAGCGGCATCCATGTGGGCGACTTCTTCATCCAATATGGGGATGGCATCACCTTCATCCACCATGTACATCTTCTTGGTTGGAGGCATCATCATCTCCAATCTTGGAGCTTCTTTATCCATGGAACCTAGCACATCATGAAGAAACACACTAGAGGTAGAGTGTAAGTCGTTAGAAATCAAAGTGGTCTCACATGACCTCTCAACTCACTCAGTGTATCACTTGCGCCCTCAAAGTGGAAGCACTCAATCTCACGTGTGGTGGAATCACTCATCGCACTATTGTTCTCACTCAAGTGGGCTAAGTGGATCTCACACTCACATGGGATTGGTGCCACATCATCACTCAATCATGTAGGGATAGGCTAGGTTCTTTCAACTCCAGGCGCCTCCTTTGGTGAAGGGAAGTCCCATGCTCACCATTCTCGACCTTGTTGTCGTCTTGTACATTGGTTGCCATTGTGGTGGTGGCACTCAAATTGGAAGTATTGGTCCTTGACGCCATCTTCGCTCTTGCATCCACTTGTTGGCAAAGCAACTTGTTTTCTTCTATCTCTTGGGAGGGCATGTTTTTGACAGCCTCGTCCAACTTGGTGAAGTAGAGGTCCATCTCTTGCTCGAATGACATTCTTGGAGTGCTTGAAGAAGATGTTGCATTGAAACTCTTGTAGTTGGATGCTTCCTCTTGAACTTGGAGTCCTGGCGTTGAAGCTTGATGGCGTGGAAGAAGGCTTGCTCTTGGTGCCATTTTGGTGGTGGCACTAGTAGTTGAAGGTGCCTTATGATGGTTTCGACGGAGATCATTTGCATGCCTTGTCGAAGGTTTATGTTGTAGAAGCACCTTGTCATCCACATGACGCTCGCGATGATGATCATTTTCATTGGCACTCTTCTTTTGATGGTGGTGCCTTCTTGAGCTTGCTTGAGCATTATGGATGGTGGTTATCATGTATTCTCCATCTTCATGGCAAAGATGCCTTAAACGATGTCTTTTATCCTCTTGATGTTGGCAATGATCTCTAGAGGATGTATGTCGATGAAGATTCTTGCTTCGTGGCGCCTTGTGTGGAAGGTGATGTTTGGGCACCACTCTTCTTTCAGTAGAATGCACTTGATGCCTTGGAGGTAGATGCACTTGACGCCTTGGATATGGTCGTGCTTGGTGCCTTGGAGATGATGGCGCTTGATGGCTTGGAGGTGATGGCGCTCATCGCCTTGGACATGGTGGTGCATGATGACATGTAGGTGGTGGCGCTTGACACCTTGGAGGTGGATCATTGAAGTAGGTGGTGCCCTTTGGTGTGGCACGCTTGGAATTGAAGGTCATGGTTTTTCGATGATGCGTCTCCGCTAGCTTGGCATAGTAGTCCTCCATCTCCAAGCGGTGGAGGTATTCTTCATGGCTCATGGAAGATCCCTCGAAGTGGGTGAAGTTCCCCATCTCCTCCATACTTGGTGAGGCCGTCGTTGTTGTAGCACTCAAAGTCATCCATGCTTGGGGAGTTATTGTTGTGTTATAACTCCATATCACCCAAGCATGTGGAGCCATTGTCGGCGTAGTGCTCCATCATGTCATCCATGCTTGTGGAGGCATATGCATGGTGGCTCATCGTAGATTCTTCATAGAAATCATCCCCGGTTCCGTAGTCCCTAAATATGATTCACAAGACCAAGTGGTGTATATGGATGTGGTGGGGGGTTAGGGATGCAACGTCAAACCTTACTTTACCTGGGAAGATAGTATCGTGCAAGTGGCAACACTTGAGAGCAATCAAAACCAAGCAAAGTGAAGTTCACGCGGAACACCAAATCAACTAACCACTAAAAAACACACACACACACAAAGCTTATGGTGGATGGGTATGCAAGGTGGCGTGTCCAAGAAGAATCTGAAATCAAGATATTGTAATGGCAAGTAAAGAACCACGATGATCACAAAGCAAAACAAGTTAATCCACAAGATAGGAATTATGTACAAGGAAACACACACGGTGAGATAAATGGGACTTGTGTGATGGAGAAAGTGAGCTTAGAACCAAATGATTACCTAGCGAATACTATAAGCTCGTGTCGCACAAGTGCAAGGAGAGACGCTAGTTCGATTGCAATAAATTGGTGGGCTACAAGATATGAACAATAAGTACCACCTATTTGATGTTCATCGAGCTTGCGCTTCCTATTCTACGAGGCACTTGTTTGTTTATTTTTATTCTTTTTCTTTTTCTATTTTTTTCACTTTTCTTTTCTTTTCACTTTGCCAACAACTATACAAGATAACTATATGAGATAGCGTGCTCACAACTTTTGCTCGGAATTCTACAAATATCAAATGTACTTATCCCAAGCAATCATAGGAGGAACTAGTCTCAATAGGTGTTTGTTGAACACAAAGATAGTGTAGCTCACAAAGGAAAGAAAGTAGGGAGAAGACGCAGAATGTTTATACCTTCATCGATGATCTTCACCCTTTATTGGTGGATTCCGCCTTTATCACGGAATTGTATGGAATAGATAGCATGAACCACGGATATGATGATGTAGAGCTCCTTATCCTCTTCAAAACGATCTAAAGATCACCAAAATTCGAGTTCGTAGGCAAAAGTTATGCTCAAAACCCTAAAACAGATTTGTTGTTAGCAGGTGGGGCAGAAACTCCGGGCTGGAGGTCCGAAAACTCTAGTCTGGGGGCCAGAAACTCCGGTATGGGCCGGAATCTCTGGTCTGGGGGCCGTAATCTACGGTCTAGGGACCAAATCTCGGGTCCGGGGGTTGCAGGACACGAACGGGATGAGTTTTTGGCCGAAAACTCGAACCAAAACCTCAAATTGGTGGGGGAAATCCAGGAATTAGGCCATGGGAACGCAGGGGAAGGTAGATCAACAAGTTTAGCAAGTAATCCATGGATAAAAACCTACCAAAACAAACTCAAATAATAGATCGATCAAAAACACGAAATTGGTGCTATTTTTTTTGGGGATTTTCGAATTTATGGGAGAAAAGACCAAATCGATGAGAAATCCATGGCAACCAAAGCTGCTGATACCAGATGTTATGGGGTAACTATCGGCGGGATGGCCTCCGGATACCCCAACCGGACAAGAACTACGGCAGTCGTTTCATGTCCGGTTGGCTGAGTGTAGCCGGACACGAGCAAGTCATACCGGCTCCTATACGGTAGCCGGAAACAAGAGGAGCGACAAGATACAAGACCGGCTACAACAGCGTAGCCGGACGCAATCAGGAGGACGAGGCGGCGTCTTTGCACGGTCGCGATACTCCTGATGCAACGACAATACCATAACTACTGCAGCCATACCAAGACTTTCTTTGGGTGACGCGGGCACAGTGGCTAGATGCTGACGACATGGTTGCACGGTGTTCATTGTACCCACGACAACCCTATAGCACGTACCTAGATGGGATGTAACCATACCGGATACTGTGGAGGACCAGCCGGCTGGGACCCGCCTGTGGGGCCCGCCAGCCGGACTGTCCAGTAAGGTCGTTGCCCCTCTACCTATATAAGGAAGGGCAAGGCTCTCGTAGCAAGGGTTGGTCTCAGTGCATTTAAGGTGGTAGCTAGAGAATACAGCTCGAGGAGCGATTGTAGACCGTATACTACTGATAGTCAGATCGACAGGAGTAGGAGTTTTACCTCACCATGAGGGCTCCAAACCTGGGTACTTCTTGTGTTTGTCTACACTTGCTCGTATCCAATCCCGCCTGCGGACACCATCGAGAGTCTCCCTGCTAGTCCCCACACCTCTATCTAACCTTCTCAGGTACTGTCATTCCCAATACAACGACAGTAACTATGTGGGTGGCCCGATCTTCACGGATCTCGTGGTCAAATCGATGGGAAAGCGAGGGGAAAGGGAGAAGGTAGAGGAAGCAGACACACACCTCATGAAGAACATGATGAACACATGCAAAACTCACACGATACAAGGCCGATTGCTCTCGCCGACGGGCACCGGTCCAATAGAATCCTCTCAAGGAAAGATCAATCAACGTGCTCCCTCGATCCCACGCGGAGAGGGAAGAACACCTTGGAGAGGGTCTTGACGTCTTGGCAAAGGGACACTGATGCCAAGGCCTTGTACACCGAGGGAGGCGTGATGCAAACTCCAACGAGGTGGTGATGATAGTCAATCCCCTTTTGGTAGAAGGGGATGATGCAAAACTAGAGATTCCACAAAGGGGGTTGTCTTTAGTCTATCATCTATGCCTAGGGTTACATGAGGGGGTGGGGGCACTATATATAGGCCAGCCACTAGTTCAAGGGTACTTTAGGAATAAAAGGGGAAAGTATGGGCAGACTAAGGGGTACATGGGCCAAAGGCCCAACTGGCGGCGCGGATGCCCATACGCTCAGGCCGGAGACTCTCGTGTGGTGGTCCGGAAACTCCCGTCTGGACCGGAGATTCTGTTCTGCCTCTGGTCCATCTCCGGAGGGATCATCTGGCTGTCCTCAAGCTTGATCTAGGGGTCGGTCCGAAGATGGGACGGAGACTCCATGGTATGGAGGCCAGAGACTCCGGTGTCTTCAGGTCGGAGACTCCGGTGTGGCCGGAGACTCCAGTGTACGCAGGACGGAGACTCCGGTGCTCCAGCTGCTGCTTCTCCCGTCTTCTCTTCCAAGCCTCCATCTTGTTGGGCTGGGTGCTCCAAGCTTCCTCTCATGCCTCCGTACTTTTTGGTGTGAACCTATCATGGATATGGGATGGAGTATGAAGTAGTATACCATTCAAGAGGGTAGGAAGTGGGTTCGCATAGAGGAATAGATTCACCTTTCGAGTCCATGATGACTTGGCATAAGTTGGATACCATGATGTGGTAATGACCGAAGGATGGGCTACATCATGTTTGGTTCAACTAATGCACCTAGCACATTCATGAGATTAATGAACATAGTTTTACGTGCTTTCATTGGTCGTTTTGTGGTAGTCTACTTAGATTATATTCTGATTTATAACAAATCTTTAGAGAATCATTTGGAACATTTGCGTGTTGTTTTCAATGCTTTACGCGATGCATGTTTGTTTGATAATCTTGAGAAGTGCACCTTTTGCACCGATCGAGTTGTGTTTCTTGGTTATGTTGTTACATCACAGGGTATTGAAGTGGATCCAGCCAAGATTGAAGAAATTGAGAATTGGCCCCAGCCCAAGACGGTCACACAAGTGAGGAGTTTTCTTGGCCTCGCGGGTTTTTATAGGCGTTTTGTCAAAGATTTTGGATCAATTACTGTGCTGCTGAATGAACTTACCAACAAGGATGTGCCCTTTGTTTGGGGCGATGCACAACAACAAGCCTTCATGATATTGAAAGATAGGTTAACACATGCTCCATTACTCCAACTTCCCGATTCTACTACGACTTTTGAGCTTGAATGTGATGCTAGTGGAATTGGTTTGGTAGGTGTGTTATTACATGAGGGCAAACCTGTTGCATATTTTAGTGAGAAATTGAGTGGGGCTAGTTTGAACTATTCCACATATGATAAAGAATTTTATGTGTTGGTTCAGATGTTAGAAACTTGGCAACATTATTTATGGCCTAAAGAATTTGTTATACATTCTGATCATGAATCTTTGAAGCATATTCATAGCAAGCTAAGCTGAATCATCACCATGCAAAGTGGGTTGAATTTATTGAATCTTTTCCTTATGTTATCAAACACAAAAAGGGTAAAGATAATGTTATTGCTGATGCTTTGTCGCGTCGTTATACTTTTTTATCTCAACTTGACTTCAAAATATTTGGATTGGAAACTATTAAGGAACAATATGTGCATGATGCTGAATATAAAGATGTATTGCAGAATTGTAGAGGTGGTAGAACATGGAACAAATTTGTCTTGAATGATGGATATGTGTTCTATGTAAACAAAGTATGCATCCCATATAGTTCCGTTCATCTTATGTTGTTACAGGAGGCGCATGGAGGAGGACTGATGGGTCACTTTGGTGTAAAGAAGACGGAGGATGTTCTTGCTTCACACTTCTTTTGGCCACGCATGCGCCGAGATGTTGAGAGATTCATGGCACACTGCACTACTTGTCAAAAAGCTAAGTCTCGCCTTAATCCACATGGTTTATATATTCCTCTTCCTGTTCCTAGTGTCTCTTGAGAGGATATTTATATGGACTTTGTTTTGGGATTGCCTCGTACACAGAAGGGGAGGGATAGCATTTTTATTGTTGTGGATAAGTTTTATAAGATGGCACACTTTATTCCTTGTCATAAGACCGATGATGTTGCGCATATTGCTGATTTGTTTTTTCATGAAATTATCCGTTTACATGGTGTGCCAAATAGTATTGTTTCTGGTCGTGATACTAAATTTTTAGCCACTTTTGTAGATGTTTATGGGCTAAGTTGGGGATGAAATTGCTGTTTAGTACTACATGTCATCCCGAAACTGATGGACAAACTGAAGTAGTGAATAGAACTTTATCTACTATGTTACGTGTTGTTTTAAAGAACTTAAAATTGTGGAAAGAGTGTTTACCTCATATTGAATTTGCTTATAATCGTTCGCTGCATTCTATCACAAAGATGTGCTGATATGGGGTGGCCCGATCTTCTCAGCAAGCACTTGTTGATGATGATGGTGGATGGTTGATAACTAGCGTGTAGCTATGATCTCTCCCGCTTGAACCCTGATGCCAATGCAATAGCTCTCGAACCCTGTGGGATATTCACAACACCACGCTCTTGCGCATGTAGTCGTCGACCACACACGGTAGTTTGCAATCTACTAATTCCTAGTTGAACAACAGATCACACTCAATTGTAGCAAGTATTCGATCACAAGTAATTCTAGAGGTTCTAAAGAGAAACAAGTCCAAAATAATTTTAACGTGGTCTAAACCCTAACTTATGCGGCACCCCATCTATTTAAGAAGTGGGGGCAGCGGCCAATGTTGGGACACCGAGTTCGTCCCACCTAAACTAGGATACAAACTGACCCATAGTAGGTTCGCCCATGGCTCTATCGTGGCAGACTTTGGCGTGGTTTCGGTGGCACGGCAGCCTGCCATGGCAGTGCGACACGTTGTTTCTATGTCGCGGCAGCCTGCCATGGCAGAGAACAGTGGCTTTTCTTTGCCGCGGTAGAGATCTTCCACCAAGTGTTGATCTTCACCATTGTCAGCTCCTTGTGCTTCCTCCCTCTCCTCCCTTGCGCATTCTTCATTGATCAGCATGCCATGCTCCATATGCTTCAGCTCCTCGCTCCGTGATATGCCTTCTTCACCCATGTACATGATCATACAATAACACAAAGATTTAGGTAGTATAAAATTCTCATTAAATAAAACATCAAGTTCATTAAGAAACAAGTTCACCTTTTGTTCTAGTAGCTTAGCACGAGCTCTTGTAATAGGTCCAATTATAATCTCATTGGAATAATCCTTCTTCGTAGCAACTCGAACATCTTGATTAGCAATCGGGAAGGTGTAAGTATAGGGATGTCCTCATCATATGCCTATTTGAGATTGCGTATGGTTTTGTTCCTCGTGCACCTATATATTTATTGCCATTACCTTCTTCGGTGCAAAATAATTTGGATGCTACACAACATGCTGAAATGAGATTAAAATTATATGAGACTACTAAAGACAACATAGAACGAATTAATGCTAAGTATAAACTTGCTGGGGATAGAGTGAGAAAGCATGTTGTATTTGATGTTGGTGATCTTGTTTGGTTGTATTTGTGCAATGATTGTTTTCCTGATTTGCGCAAGTCTAAGTTAATGCCATGTGTTGCTAGTCCTTTTAAGGTGTTAGAGAAAATAAATGATAATGCATATAAACTTGAGCTACCTGTAAATTTTTCTACGGTTAGTCCTACATTTAACATTGCAGATTTGAATCCTTTCTTTGGTGAGGAAGATGATATGGCGTCGAGGAAGACTTCAATTCAAGAAGGGGAGCATGATGAGGACATCCCATCTATTAGTACAACCGTTGTACCTACAGTGACACAAATACAATGACCCATCACTCGAGCTCGTGCCAAGCAACTTAACTATCAAGTACTTTTGTTTCTTGGAACTATTCCTCATATACATGAGAATATGATGCTGGCCAAATTAGATGTGTTTGTTACTCTTAGGAATGATGGACCTAGCATGGATGAGATGGACAAGCATTGGAGCATGATCATGCATGGACATGGCAACAAGCATATGAGGATTGAAGAGGATGCCACAAGTGGAGATTTCAGAAGTTTGAAGCCACCATAATGAAGATTGAAGGCTTGGACAAAATATTCAAGAATATTTCTTCATAGATTCGTCCATAGCTTAATTTGGTGTTGCGTCACCTTTATTTTGGGCTAGGCCCATGTTATTTTCGCAGGATTTTTAATGGCCACTTTCTAGAGTGCATATTTGAGGGGGAAAGGCCTTATAGGGTTGGATTCGGCCACCATACCTATGGCTGGCCAAAACCCCACCTTTTCCTCCTTAAATACTCCCCATAGTCGTCACTTTAGACTCGGATTTTGTTTAGACTAAAAGTTAGCCATTATTGCAACTTCGCCAAGACTTGAGTGTCGCCGAGACCTCCTGTACTTCGCACCTATTTAGGATCACACTATTTTCAATAAAGCTTTCATATTTATTCGCAATATCTTGATTGCAACATTAGTTCTATCTTGTTCTCGATTTCAGGTAGGAATTAAGACCCTTGTAGTCCAGGATGATCGTGCTTCTCCAAGATCGTTAACCTCCAGGAGATTGGCCAAGCAATTGCATTGGTGCTCATGCTCACACGTGTAGTCGGATCGTCAAGCCCGAACTCCACCCAAATCGACTATCACCATCTCATCAAAAGATTAGAAACCTTTGCCCTATCAGTACCGAGGGTGTGTCTCTATCGATGTGGTAGCATTGACGAGCGACGTAGCCTCGGTACCCTAACACCCATTCGAGGATTTGTCACCTATACGCTGCGACGGGCGACAAAGCCGAGACACTGGTCAATAATGTTGTGTTGAGCATGCTCACGACGACTTAGTGATAAGGGGTAACCCCATGGGTGGCCCGATCTTCACGGATCTCTTAGTTAAATCGATGGGAAAGTGAGGTGAAAGGGAGAAGGTAGTGATACGTTGCTAACGTATCTATAATTTTTGATGTTCCATGCTTGTTTTATATCTACTTTCTTATGTTTTGTCCACACTTTGGAGTACTATTACACATTTTCTGGAACTAACCTATTAACAAGATGTGACAGTGCCAGTTGCATGTTTTCTTCTGTTTTTGGTTCTAGAAAAGCCAGAAAATGAATATTCTCGGAATTGGACTGGACAAAAGCCAAAGTTGATATTTTACTGGAAGACTCACGAAGCCACAAGACAAGACGGAGAGGGGCCAGGGTCTGGCCACACCATGTGGTGGTGCGGGTCCCCCTGGTCGTGGCACCAGGTGGTGTGGGCCCCTGGTCCACCCTCTGACATTGCCCCTTCGCTTATAAGAAGCCTCTCGATGAGAAAACCCTAAATAATACATCCTCTAGCCACGAAAAGTTCCGTAGCACCGCCGCCACCGAAGGGGAGATTCGGGGCACAGAAAGTCTCTGTTCTAGCACCCTGCCGGGATGGGGAAGTGCCCTTGGAGCCATCTCCATCAATCTCCACCACCATCTCCATCGCCGTTGCTGATTCCCATGATGATGAGGGAGTAGTTCTTCCTCGAGGCTAAGGGTTCTACCGGTAGCTATGTGTTCATCTCTCTCTCTTTATGAGTGATCATATTGTGATCATGAGCTTTGTAATCAAGTAGATCTACCTTGCTACTCAAGTACTTTAATAGATCTCTGCTCTCCCCATGTGTGTGAAAGTGACAGCGTGCACACCATGGTGGCACTTAGGCTAGAGATTACAAATACTTGTTACGAGTTATATCTGGAGTTGGATGTGTCTATGAAATTGTGGTGTTTGTTGGAACCATCTAGCGCTCAAGTTGACAGTGTGGGGTTACCTAGATGGGGAAAGCGAACTTTGAGGAGTGCTATTATAGCCCTACCATGGATTAGAGTGTCCAACCGGAGAATAGTTCAGCATAGTATCATAAAGAGATAATATTTATATGAGAGTGTTCACTAGCGAAAGTATGATCCATAGGCCTTGTTTCTAAGCATTGAAACATCATTTGCAACTACATCTATTACATGTTTTCTTGCTTCCATCTTTATTTCAGTTTGCCTTTAGTCTCAACCACGCGCCATCACAGCTATTTTCTGGCACCATTGTCTTAGATCCTTGCCACTTGTATTTAACTATCTCTTCGTCGAACTAGTGCACCTATACACCTGACAAGTGTATTGGGTGTCTTGGGGACACAAGAGACTTCTTGTATCTTGATTGCAGGGTTGCTTGAGAGGGATACCTTTGACCACTTCCTCCCTGAGTTTGATAAACCTTGGGTAATCCACTTAAGGGAAACTTGCTGCTATTCTACAAACCTCCGCACTTGGAGGCCCAACAACTATCTACAAGAATAGAAGTGCGTACACATCAGGTAGCGAAAGCGGACGCACACCTCATGAAGAACATGATGAACACACACAAAACTGACACGATACAAGGACGATTGCTCCTGCCGGTGGCCACCGGTCCGATAGAATCCTCGCAATGAAAGATCGGTCAATGTGCTCCCGTCAATACCAAGCAGTGAGGGAAGAACACCTTGGAGAGGGTCTTGACAACTTGGCAAAGGGCACTGCTGCCAAGGCCTTGTACAACGAGGGAGGCACGATGCAAACTTCAATAAGGTGGTGACGATAGTCGGTCCCCTCTTGGTAAAGAGGATGAGGCAAAACTAGATATTCCACAAAGGGGGTTGTCTTTAGTCTATCATCTATGCCTAAGGGATACAATGAGGGGTGGGGGCTCTATTTATAGGCCAGCCACAAGTTCAGGGGTAGTTTGGGCATAAAACTAGGGTTTGGTGTGGAATAGAGGGGTACATGGGCCAATGGCCTAGATGTTGGCTCGTAGGCCCATCACTTAGGCCGAACAATCCGGGTCGGGTGGATCGGACAGTCTGGAGTGGCCGGACACTCCAGGTAGTGTCCGGGTAGAGTCCGTTGCGGCCTACTGACTGTCCGTGCTAGGATGGGGCCGAGGCCGGATGGACACTCCAGCGTGGTAGGGTCAGACACTCCGGTTATGCCGAAAATTCCGTCTTGCATCGGGCGGACTCTCTGGGGCGATGATGGCGTAGTCTCTGTGCGATGATGGCGGAGACTCCTGTTTGGGAGCTGGCTGCTCTTGGTCCATATTCTTGGGTGACTTGGGGACTTGGCGTTGTAGATGTAGTAGTGTCCGTAGGACAGGCTGCATCAGTTCCCGCTTCAAAAAGAGTCGCCCTCGACTCTTCATGCTCATCACTAAGAAGAGGATGCCGAGAGACCTTCTTGATACTGGGTTCACCATATAATCGTCCTCGGGAAGATTTGATTGATAAAGCTTCAAAGTTCCTTCATCTTTCATGAAGCCTACAAAGCGCACCACAAAGCGAAACAACACTCAAAGCGTAGCCAATTCATGAAAATTGTAGCAAGAGTCCTCAAGTAGAAGGAGGTCACCTTATGATGTAGATATAGCTTGTTGAAAGGCAGCCATAGTAAACTCTCTTCATTTCTTCTTGTCAAATGTTTGTCCATAGAGGTTTACGTCTAAGCAATTGTACCTTCATACAACAAAGACCAAGCAACATATGTTTCTGTGTGATAGAGGAGCATGTCATTTGTGGCATGTCCATTCTTGTTCACAACACCATTAGCACAACTCAAGTATAGCAAACGGGATGCATATGCTAGGTCAAAGTGCATGGATGTTAATTAAACATCGTCCAAATGTGGGAACTCGAAAAATCCATATAATGTCTTAGTGTGACACTCAAAGCAATGGACTAAAATATTGGTCAACATCTTTGATTAAGGATAGGAGAATTCGGCAAAAACACATGAGGAAATATATCCAAAACAACATCATTATGTGTGCAAACCTACCATTGGAAAGAACAATTCTTCAATATGTTGGATGCCATACACATATCATCAAAAGCCAAAATCATGGGGGTATGAGTATCGCAAGAGGAAACAAAAACTACATGTTTGCAACAACAATACGAGAGACTTGGAAGCTCTCATGACAATACATGCTCTTAATGGCATTACGGTTGCACACAAAACATCGGCAAGAGAAATTGTTCAACATTTTTGTTGCATCACACAAAGCATCAATATCCAATAGCAATGAAACATGATTGTCACAAGGTGAAAGAATACCATCAACATGCTTGCAAGCAAACCACAGGAATGAGCAATTTTTCAACATGAAAGATGCAAAGCATGCAAAAGGTATTAGAGCTAGGTTCGAACTTGAACTCACTTGGGGGATGCTCTCTAGAGATATTTTTGTCAACTTGTTCTCAACCGAGGTTGACATTCTTGTGCGGGTACCTACACACATCATACACAAAAGGAAGAATGTGCGTGCATGGTAGAGATACACATCATTCATCATGACGTATCTCTTCTTGTGCACATCACCATTTGTGTCAGGCAAGTGTAACATAGGTGGATGGTGAGTATGCAAGCGAGGAACATGCTTATCATGGCAATCATCAAAATCTTCAAAATTTGAGAAAGCTATGGGGGCCATCAAAATATAAACCATATTATAATTATTGTTGCAAGCAAAACAAGTGAAAGAGAAATTATTCAACTTATTGCAAGCAACGGGAGAGATTGTAAAACATTCATGACAAAGCATGGTTCGAGGGGTACCATTTGTAACATCATTGCAAGCAAAACATTGGAAAGAGCAATTGTTCAACAAAGTGCAAGCAATGATATCATCAACGTAACGTTTAGAGCATGGCATGTCTATGGCAACATCATCACAATCAAATAATTGCACATGCTCAACATTATGCAAAGGCAAAGTATCACATGGAAATACCAATGAGTCATATGTGATATCACAAAAATCATCCATAGCATGCCAATCATCACAAGTCATCATGTCCACTAGTGGGATCATGGCATCATCAACACCCTTATTTTTACCTTGCTCATACCTCTCATATGAAGTGAGTGTTGTGGTAGTATTGGTCTCCATGTGGGTGACTTATTCATCATGTATGGGGATGGCATCATCTTCATACACCATGTTCATCTTCTCGGTTGGAGCCATCATCATCTCCAAGCTTGGAGCTTCTTGATCCATGGAACCTAGAATATCGTGAGAAAACACACTAGTGGTAGAGGGTAAGTTGTTAGAAAGCAAAATGGCCTCACATGACCTATCAACTACCACTCTCAACTCACTCGGTGTCTCACTCATGCCATTCAAGTGGAAGCAATCAATCTCACATAAGGTGGAGTCACTCATCTCACTCTTGCTCTCACTCAAGTGGGCTAAGTGGCTCTCATAATCACATGGGATTGGTAACACATCATCACTCAAGCATATAGGGATAGGATCGGTGTGCTCCACTCCATGCGCCTACTTTGGTGAAGGGAAAGTCCCATTCTCACCATTCTCGACCTTGTCATCGTCTTGTACATTGGGTGCCATTGTGGTGGTGGCACTCAAACTGGAAGTATTTGTCCTTTACACCATCTTTGCTCTTGCATCCACTTGTTGGCAAAGCAACTTGTTTTCTTCCATCTCTTGGGGGGTCAAGTTTTTGACGGACTTGTGCAACTTGGTGAAGTAGAGGTCCATCTCTTGCTTGAATGACATTCTTGGAGTGCTTGAAGAAGAAGTTGTGTTGAAGCTCTTGTAGTTGGATGCTTCCTCTTGAAATTGGAGTTTTGGCATTGAAGCTTGATGGCGTGGAAGAAGGTTTGCTCTTGGTGCCATTTTGGTGGTGACACTAGTAGTTGAAGGTGCCTTATGATGGTGTCGATGGAGGTCATTGGCATGCCTTGCCGAAGGTTTATGTTGGAGAAGTACTTGGTCATCCACATGACACACGCGACGATGGTCCTTTTCATTGGCACTCTTCTTTTTATGGTGGTTCCTTCTTGAGCTTGGTTAAGTATTATGGATGGTGCTCAACATGTATTCTCTGTCTTCATGGCGAAGATGCCTTGAGTGACGTCTTGTATCCTCTTTATGTTGGTGATGATCTCTAGAGGATGTATGTCGATGAAGCTTCTTGCTTCGTGGCGCCTTATGTGGAAGATGATGTTTGGGTGCCACTCTTATTGGAGTAGATGGCACTTGATGCCTTGGAGGTAGATGCACCTGATGCCTTGGAGATGGTCGTGATTGGCTCCTTGGAGATGGTGGCGCTTGATGACTTGGAGGTGATGGGTCTCGTCGCCTTGGAGATGGTGGTGCATGACACCATGTAGGTGGTGGCGCTTGACGCCTTGGAGGTGGATCATCGAAGTAGGTGGTGCCCTTTAGTGTGGCACGCTTGGCCTTGAAGGTCATGGTTTCTTGATGATGTGTCTCCGCTATCTTGGCGTAGTAGTCCTCCATCTCCAAGCGATGGAGGTATTCTTCATGGCTCATGGAAGAGCCCTCGAAGTCGGTGAAGTTTGCTATCTCGTCCATGCTTGGCGAGGCGTCGTCGTTGTAGCACTCGAAGTCGTCCATGCTTGGGGAGTCATTGTGGATGTAGTACTCCATATCACCCAGGCATGTGGAGCCATTGTCGGTGTAGTGCTCCATGTACTCCATGCATGAGGAGCCATTGTCGATGTAGAGATCCAAGTCCTCCATTCTTGAGGAGCCATAGTTGATGACGTGCTCCATGTCTTCCATGCATGTGGAGCCGTCATAGGTGCAATGCTCCGGGTCCACAAAGTATGCGGAGCCATTGTCGATGTAGTACTCCATCATGTCCTCTATACTTGTGGAGTCATAGTCGTGGTGGCTCATCATGGATTCTTCATAGATATCATCCTTGGTTCCGGAGTCCCTAGACATGATTCACAAGACCAAGTGGTGTATATGGAAGTGGTAGGAGGTTAGGGATGCAACGCCAAACCTTACTTTACCTTGGAAGATAGTATCGTGCAAGTGGACACACTTGAGAGCAATCAAAACCAAGCAAAGTGAAGTTCACGCGGAACACCAAAACCAGCTAACCACTAAAACACACACACACAAAGCTTATGGTGGATATGTACGGAAGGTGGCGTGTCCAAGAACAATCTGAAATCAAGATATTGTAAAGGCAAGAAAAGAACCACGATGATCACAAAGCAAAACAAGTCAATCCACAAGAGGGAATATGTACAAGGAAACACACACGGTGGGATAAATGGGACTTGTGCGATGGAGAAAGTGAGCTAAGAACCAAATGGTTACCTAGCGAAGACTATAAGCTCGTGTCGCACAAGTGCAAGGAGAGACGCTAGTTCGATTACAATAAATTGGTGGGCTACAAGATATGCACAATAAGTACCACCTATTTGATGTTCATCGAGCTTGCGCTTCCTATTCTATTAGGCACTTGTTTCTTCCTATTCTATTTGATGTTCACAACTTTTGCTCGGAATTCTACAAGGTATCAAATGTGCACAACCCAAGCAATCATAGGAGGAACTAGTCTCAATAGGTGTTTGTTGAACGCAAAGATAGTGTAGCTCACAAAGGAAAGCAAGTGGGGAGAAGTCGCGGAATTTACCCTTTATTAGTTGATTCCGCCTTGCTCATGGAATTTGGATGGCGTAGATAGCAGGAACCATGGATATTATGATGTAGAGCTGCTTCTGCTCTTCAAAACGAGCTAAAGAAGACCAAAATCTGAGTTCGTGTGTAAAAGTTATGCTCAAGACCGTGAAATAGATTTGCTGTCTACAGGGGGGCGGACATTCCGGGGTGCGCAGGCTGGACAGTCCAGTCGGGGCAGATATTCCGGTCCATTTAGGCCGGAAACTCCGGTCGGGTGGATACTCTGGTCCGTTTAGTCCGGACAGTCCGGTCCGGTCGATTCCAGAAGTTCAAGACACGAACGGGACGAGTTTTGGCGAAAAAACTCGAACCAAAACCTCAAATTGATGGGGGAAATCAAGGAATTAGGCTATGGAAACGCATGGGAAGGTAGATCAACAAGTTTAGCAAGTAATCCACGGATCGAAACCTACCAAAACAATCTCAAATCACAGATCGATCCAAAACATAAAATTGGGGCTATTTTGGGTGGAATTTTCAAATTTATGGGGAAAAGACCAAATTGATGAGAAATCCGTGGCAACCAAAAGCTGCTGATACCATATGATAAGAGGTAACCCCATGGGTGTCCCGATCTTCACGGATCTCATTGTCAAATCGATGGGAAAGAGAGAGGAAAGGGAGAAGGTAGTGGAAGCGGACGCACCCCTCGCGAAGAACACGATGAATACACGCAAAACTCACACGATACAAGGCCACCAGTCCAGGAGAATCCTCGCAAGGAAAGATCGGTCGACGTGCTCCCATCAATCCCAAGCGGCGAGGGAAGAACACCTTGGAGAGGGTCTTGACAACTTGGCAAAGGGGGACCGATGCCAAGGCCTTGTACAATGAGGAAGGCACGATGCAAACTCCAACGAGGTGGTGACGTGTGGCGCCCCGCAAAAACCACTACTAGAAAATCGCGTTGTTTTCGTGCATTGCATCATCATGACCGCATGCTCATGTCATCATGCCACCTTGCATTTGAGCATCGTCATGTCATCGGGCATTTGTTTGCATAAAACTATTTTCGAAAAGCCTGTTTTTGTTTTTGAAACGCCTCTTCTTTATTTTAAATCAGAACCCGGGTCTCCGAGATATTTTGCTTTGTCTACCAACGGTTTTCAAAAGCCCCATTTTAAATATTAAAATATTTATTTTATTTTTAGGGGCAGCCGTACCGGGCCGATCCGACCCAGTCGGCCACCCCCAGTACAAAACCGGGCTACCTAAACCCTTTTCCTACCTACTCCTAATCTACCCATCCCCAGCCACATCACCTCATCCAACCCCGGGTCGCCACCTCACCAGCCCCACCCTTTTTCCCTCCACCTCACCCATCACACCACGCTCACCCATACAGCCGTCTGCTTCTGCCACTGTTGGACACACCGACACATTCCGGCCTTGGCAGCCCAGCCTGGCCACCAACCCCCCTCTCTCTCTCCCCCGTCTGGCCCCACCCCTCCTTTTTCCCGCCCAGCCCCACCTGCCACCACTCCCCTCCTGCCCACGCCACCTGCCGGTCCCACCTCCGCGCCCGGCCCGAGAGCGCCCCACCTGCCCCGCTCCTCTTCCCCCACGCGAGGCCTTCCTCCCCAGATTCCACCGCCTCGGGCGCAAGGTCGCCGCCCGCCACCTCCCTCCGGCCTCTTCCTCTCGCCTCACCGAGCTCGCCGTTCCCCGCGCCGCTGCCTCTCGGTCCTCCTCTCCTCCTCGCCGGCGCCGCCCGCTTCCTCTGCACCGTCGCCTCTGCTCTCTGATGCGCCACCGTCGCGGCCTCGCAGGCCCCGCCTCGCCGAGCCGCGTCCGCCGCCGGCCTCACCGAGATCTTCCCCACCGTCACCTCCTCGCCCTGCCAGCGACCGCCATGCGCAGGAGCGGCCCCTCGTCCTCGCCTTCCCCTGCAGTGCTCCCTCGCCGGCCTGAGCGCCTCCGCCCTTCGGCAGCCCGCGCCACCGCACGCTTCTCCTCTCGGCGTCGTGCCTCCCTCGCCTCCGCGCCCGCCCGACCCCGTCCGCCTCTCTGCATCGCCTCCCCCGAGCCCGGCCGCGGCCCCGAGCCCGACCACGACCTCGCCGCCCGACCGCGCCCTCTGCCTCGCCCGGTCCCGTGCCGACTCCGCCTTCACGTCGCCTTGCTCGGACCCGCCGTCGCTCGCGCCCTCCGCTGCCGGACGAGCGCCTTCCTCCCTGCGGCAAGCTTGCGCCTCCCTCGCTGGCGCTCGCGCGCCAGGAGCTCTGCGTCTCCTTGATCTCCACCGCTGGTCTCCGTTTTGGTGCTCTCTGCAGGCCTGGCCGCCACCGCCCTGTACCGCCTCGCCGGCCGCCGGCGACGTACGACCTTCCTCGACCTCATGTCCTGCCGGCGCCCCTGCGAGCATGACAACCCCGCGTACCCCTCTTCTCCGGCCGCGTCGTTCCGTGCCTGTTTTCCGCCGCCGGCCTTTGCCCATGTACCTGCAGCCCGACACGTGCGTGATGCCCGCTACTGTTCACAGCAGAAACTTTTGGGGCATGTTGCTTTTGGCCAACTTGTTTTTATGAGATGCCAATTCGTCCAATACAAGATCGACATCGCCCGCAGACCCGATGAACCTTCGGCATCCATCCGAGTTCGCCATCCAGTACAAAGTCCGAGTCCGAAGCTCCCCTTCATGTAAGCCAAGGGCACCGCACACAAAGATCTTCGTCCCGGACGCCAAGGTCTATTTTGTGGATTAGATGGCTCAAGGATCTCCTTCACGGATTCGATGCCTCGGTGCCGCACCCGAAGACCGCGGATGCGACAAGATCGTCTCTCGGACGCCAAGTGCTTCGGCCCCAAAAACCGACGACCCGACCAAGATCCGAAGGCCGAACCCTCGCGCGCCAAGTTATTTGACCCCGAGTGCGCCGACGACAAGTACTCCTTCCGTGATCCGATGCCCGAGAACCCGGCACGCCAAGTTCTTCCTCTCGGACCCGAAGACGCCGAGACCTGGGACGCCAAGATCTCCGCCGTGAAACGACCAGACCGACGACATGCCCCGACGACCCCGGATGCGACAAGACCTTCTTCCTGGATGCGAAGTCGAGAACCCGAATGCCAAGATCGCCGACGCGAATACGCCAAGTTCGTCTACCCGGACATCGTGCGACAAGATCTACTTCATAGACCCGAAGACCCCCGGTACCCGATCCACTCAAGTTCGCCATCGACGACAAGATCGACCGCTTGGGACCCAAGTCCTCCATCTTGTATCCGGACCTCGCCGTTCCCCCGTCGAACCCTGTCGAGCCCCGAACCCCCGGAACCAAGATCGTCGAACCCTAATGTGTGACCCCTTTATTCGAGCCCTATTTTATAAATCAACATCTATATGAATTGTTGCATACAATTATTCATGCTTGCACACATCTCATGTGGTTTGGGGCATTATGCCGATTCGCCTCATAATTAAATATGGAGTCGATATGCGAAATACCTTTGTCTTATTCCGGACTCCATTTAAATTTGTGTAGCGAACCGATACCATGTTTTGCCATGTTAAGACAACATTTAAATTGCGGGGGTTCTAAACAATTTGAACCACTTAAATATTTGCCGGAACCCCGGTTCCGCTTAATATTGCCTAAATGCATCACACCTTTGCCATGTCATACATCATACATGCATCATGCTTGATCTTTTGCGGTAGTATTAAATAGTGCATCCGGTGTTTGCTTCTTCACGGATTAGGCCGATGAGTTGATGCGAGTATCGGCCCGATCTTCGGATGAACCTTCAGCAATGTTTTCCAGGCGAGCACCTCCCCCTTTCTACCTATCTTACTTTTATAGTATTTATTCCCCTCTGTTGATCTATTGCTATCTGTGTTGCGATGCTCTAGTTTTCGTACCCGTGATATCCCTTGCAGCCTTATATAGCCTTGGACACATCCTATTACCTGTCGATTGGTAGATAGTTGGACTTGCGCGTCGTAGTCGCTTGCTCAAGTGCTGTTGCGTGTCTTCAAGTACCACAGTTGTTGGAGTACTGCCGTGTGTTTAATGTTGGAGATGATCATGGCTTTAATTACTGTTTAATAACTAAAACTGAAGTAGGTAAATGCAGAGGCACCGGTGGGTAATAGACAATATTTGGTTTTTAACCGCTCACTGGTGTCCCGTAGGACCCCGAGTTCTTGACACCTGTTCCGACATCGAGCGTGCTAACCACAGGTGGGGTGTGTGGGCACCCCCATCGATTAGTACCTGATTTCAAAGTACTGTACCGGGGGCCACAAAGTAGTTTGGGGCTTTATTACTATCCTGTACTTATGCCATGCTTTACTGCTTTATTTAAGATTGTGCGTGGATCACCTGTACTGTTTAGGACCGTGACACGTTTTCGCTGTATCGACAAGCCCAGTCACACTTTCGGGTTCCCGAGTCGTTCTGATCGTCTACACAAACCCCGAGTCCGTCTCGAGACCGCCGACTTTTGTTATGGGTAGCTTAGTGGGTGGCCCCATGTACTTGCTTTGGGTCTGGAAACGTCATGACTTAGGCCCGTCGACATACCGATGGGTGTATGTTAACCGATCCGCAAAAGGGTGATGCGTGTGGATACTTTGGTGCACCCTGAGGTTAAATCTTTTCGAAAAGCCGTGTCCGCGGTTATGGACAACTTGGAGCACAGTTCTCGATCATAGACAACTATAACTAAAGTTTACTGTTATAATTTGACTTGTATCCGATATGACTAGTAATCACCTCCACTGCAACGGAATGGCTAAATAAAAGTACCAACAACTGCTGGGTTTGGGATATCTCATGCTATTTATACCTGACTAGTAAGTGTTGCAACTACAACGGAATGGTTAACTAAAAGTTCCCACTACTTATTGTGTCAGGATGACTATCTATACCTGACTAGTAATTGATGCAACGATAACTGAATAAATAAAATTGCCAACGGTGTGAGTTCCTCGGTTGACTTCCTCGTTTGGTCTCGAGGGGGAAACACCAGGATGGGTATGTTTGGTGGTCGAATCAGGTTGGTTCTGAATAGGTCTTTCTTATCCCTCTCTGATAGCCGAGAAATATCTCGAGTCTCTATAGGTTGTTTAGTGCATGCCGCGCTGCCGCTCCGTCCACCATACCTATGTAGGCGAGGACCGCCGAATTCTAGTCTCGCCGTGTACTGGCCTCAGTACTGACCGCTCTCTTTTTCCTTTGCCCTTTGTCGGCACCCCTTTTGTTTAAGCAGGTTTTGAGATCGACGTCGTTAGCAGGGTTACCCTTCCGGCTTGGCCTGGGCAGGGTTATGGACGCCATTGGTTATTCTTTAGGGCTCTTAGCTCAATTTGCATCTTGTCCGTACTCGGGCGCTGTATTGTTTTCAAGGTGATTTGGATCTTTGTACTGTAAATCTGTACTCTTGACTCTTTGATTCGCTGTTGTATATATATGTTTTGTGGGTTCCATCGAGGACTATTGTGTAATGATATTACTTCGTTTTCCACCCGCACGCAAGTGCCTGGTGGGCACCTTTGAATCGTTTCTATGCGGGTTTGGCGGGAAGCGCTGAAACTTGCATAGGGCCGATTCTGAGGGTGTTACATGACGATAGTCGGTCCCCTTTTGTTAAAGGGGATGAGGCAAAACTATAGATTCCACTAAGGGGATGTCTTTAGTGTATCATCTATGCCTAAGGGATACAATGAGGGGTAGGGGCTCTATTTATAGGCCAGCCACAAGTTCAGGGGTAGTTTGGGCATAAAACTAGGGTTTGGTGTGGAATAGAGGGGTACATGGGAGAAGGGCCCAGATGTTGGCTCGCAGGCCCATCACTTAGGCCGGATAGTCCGGGTTGGGTGGGCCGGACAGTCCGGAGTGGCCGGACACTCCGGGTAGTGTCCGGGTAGAGTCCGATGTGGCCTACTGACTGTCCGCGCCAGGATGGGGCCAGGGCGGCCGCACACTGTGGCGTGGTCGGGCCAGACACTCCGGTTGCGCCAGATATTCCGGCTAGCATCGGGCAGACTCTCCGGGACGATGACGGCAGAGTCTCCGGGCGATGATGGTGGAGACTCTGGTTCTGGAGCTGGCTGCTCCAGGTCCATCTTCTTTGGTGACTTGGGGACGATCTTGGGGACTTGGCGTTGTAGATGTAGTAGCATTTGTAGGATGGGCTGCATCACATAGTTTTGGGGCTAGGTGGTGTTAAGACCCCCAACCTATATATCGTTATGAAAACAAGACTTAGATTTAATTTATCACTTGGTGCCCATCGACGTGTTAGCACCGACACTGCATGGTAGACCATTTTGTATTCCCCCCAATATCTAGTTTCATATTTTAACTTCCCTCTATAGGGCATGTGTAGTGCCGCTTAACTTCCTATGTGCTTCCCCCTGTTGTAGTTGTGCTTCCTCTGTTTTAAAATTGAACCTCCCTCTATGTGGGACTTTGTACTTTTTATGTACTCAGTAGTCTTAGTTTACGTAGAAGCGGTAGCCTTAGGAGTTAGGGTACCAAGGATTCATCATCGTCGACGTGGTAGCGTCGACGAGAGACATATCCTCAGTACCCTAACACCCTTTCCAGGTTTTCGTCACCCGTACGTCGTGTTAGTGGCTTTGGGCGGCGAAGCCGAGGGGTTGGCCCATAGTGTTGTGTTGAGCGCGTGCACGACGACTTAGGGTTGCGGGTGGGTGGTGTTAAGACCCCCAAATTATATATCCTTACGCAAACAAGACTTAGATTTAATTTCTCACTTTGTGCATGTCTACTAGTTAGTGTCGATGCTGCATGGTAGACCATTTTGTATTCCCCCCAATATCTAGTTTTAGATTTGAACTTCCCTCTATGGGGCATGTGTACTTCCTATTAACTTCTTTTGTGATTCTCCCTGTTGTAGTTGCGCTTCCTCTTTTTTAAAATTGAAGTTCCCTCTGTGTGGCACTTGTACTGCCTGTTACCTTTCTCCGTGCTTTTTTATTGTTTTAGTTTGCACTTTCTCCTTTCACGTTAGCGGCGACGGGCTATGAAGCCGAGGCGCTGGACCATAATGTTGTGTCACGTAAGATGACTTAGGGTTGGGGGTGGGTGGCGTTAAGACCCCCAACTTATATATCGTTATGTAAACAAGACTTAGATTTAATTTCTCACTTGGTACATGTCGACGCGTTAGCATCGATGCTGCATGTTAGACCATTTGTATTCCCTCCAGTATCTAGTTTCACATGTCAACTTCACTCTGTGGGGCATGTGTACTGCCTGTTAACTTCATCTATGCTTCCCCCTATTGTAGTCTACACTTCCTCTATATAAAATTCGAACTTTCCTCTGTGGGGCCTTGTACTACCTGCTAACTTTCTCTGTGCTCCTCCCCTATTGTAGTCTGCACTTCCTCCTTTTTTAAGGATTCATTGGTCTTAGTTTACGTAAATGCAGTAGCCTTAGGTGTTAGGGTACCGAGGATTTGTCGCTGTCGGCATGATAGTTTCCAAAAGAACAGTATTATTTTTACCGCACATTCCATAAAAATGGATATCCTTAATCACTATTCTCCTTTTTTTGGTTTTAGGGAATTCTACTTTATTTATAATGTCCTCTTGGATATTCACCAAAATAAGATTTAGCAACCAAGTTGGGAAACCAAGTGAATTATAATGCAAGATTAACAATGTGCATGAATTTTTTGTGCCGTGGGATTTGAATCTTTCGACATAGATTCTTTGTAGCCGTGACATACAAAAAAAACCATCAGAAATACATGTTCAGTTCACATGTGCATATCAACAAGCACCTAGCGAGCATCAAATTGCTATCAGGAAATCATAACATAGTGTTGGTTTTCTCAAACTAACTGTAAGCAGTACACACCATGGAGGATAATTTGACCACAGCAAAACAATCGGGAATTTGGAAAGAGAGGAAAAGAGCTAGCTAGCTACAAAATGATGAAAATGATAGGAATATAGTGGCAGGTTAGTGCTCCTCGTGCGCATGCCGTCGGTGCTTTTTCCTGCAGGTCTAGATACATTTGCTCCTCCAAGGGCAGCTAACCTAACAGGGCTGGAACCCTGAGTGGTGGCGACAGAGCACATGCCAGCGGTGGTGAACGCAGGGGCTCATGCGGGAAAGGCTGGCTTCTGTCGCTGCATGGCCCAAACGCGGTGGCAACTGCTGGGGAAAGGGTGGAGGAGGCCCCGGTCAGCGGTGTTGTGGAAGCTACGGTCAGGGGGCAGTGGAGGCTCCGGTGGGCGGTGGGGAGGAACCCTGGTCGGCGACATGTTGGACCCGGTCGGCGGCTCGGTGGAGTCTTCGGTCGGTGGCATGGTGGTTTGGGGCCAGCTATGGGGTATCGCGACGACAGTGGTGGGAACCAGAGCATGGGGATGTGAGCACGTGCGAAACAATGAGTTGTGCATGGTAAGGGATAAAGTGTGGGCAGTTGGATTTTAATCGCCTTCGTCTCCTTATAGGACCGGTGGTGTGCGGAATATTATTCTGCACACTGTTTTCAGAATAGTCACTCTCTATATATATCATCTATTAAATAACCGGTTTCTCCTGAATAACTATTAAAGGACCCTCTTGATGAGGATACAATCATAGGGTATGATGATTCTGCTAGTCTAAGCTGGAAGAAAATATTGAGCCTCATTGAGAAATGTCAGAATTCATTTCTAGTTGGATATGATACTGTGATTTTTAAGAACTTTATACTACCTAAATCATGGTGTTATTATTTGATTAGATTTAATATCCATCGGATTAGTGCCAGTGGGAGGAGAGGGAGGAAGGCGAGCAAGAGATGGAAGGCGAGCAAGAAGGAAGATTCATTTCGGACAGACAGAAGTCCTTGTTGGGGATATACTTTTCGGGCATCCTCACTGTGCCTCACTGACCAGGGTGGCCCACTTTGGGTTAGAGCTTTGCTTCACGGGCGACCTAGTCAGGGAGAAGAGATGGAGTCCAGTCCGGCTACGGGAAGGCCCAGAAGGATTACCGACATAGGCCTATAGTATTACTTGTAGTTGAAGATGTACTCTATAACCGACTCTTAGTCGTAGCCGGATAGGTCTCTCCTGTAAACCCTAGGTCAGATATCTATATAAGTCGTCCTAGGGTAAGCCTTCAGGGCACCCTCACAGTAGTCTACAATCTCAACTCGCATAGGCGAAACCCTTGTAACCCATATTCCGGCTCTACCGTATTACTGGATTGCTAGTAGGAGTAGGATCCGCCCAAAGCCGGTGGATTCGAACCTGGGTAAACTTGTATGCTCACCGTCCCAGAACACCGTACGTCTCACATCCCTCTCTTCCACACGCCTCGAGGACCCCTTCATGGCGTACTTGTCATCAATCCGACGACAGTTGGTGCCCACCATGGAGAAAGTGAGCTTCGGATCTATGTTCCGAGCGGAATCTGCAAGAATCTGAATCTGCGAGACCATCACCGTCGGTCACGTCCTCTACGCCAGTGACGTCCCTCTCATCGTTCTCGACGAGACCTAGATTCTGGCTAGGAGGTCGTGACTATCTACACCATCATGTCTTTTGGCGAGATCGATGTGTACATCGGATTCGCTGAACCTGCCCCACCCACCCCAGCGGTGATGATAGAGGAAGAAGAAATCTCTGGGCCCACTTTGTCCACGGAGGCGGCAGAGTTCCAGATCTTAGAAAACCCTAATCCCACCAAGCCTGCACCAGTTGTGGAGATAGTGGAGAAAGCCGAACCTGAAGAGGACCTTGCGGTGCAAGTCGAATCTGGAGTGGATCTCCCTATCGAGGCCGAATCCTAGATCGATCTACCCACGGAGGTCGAAATCCAGGAGGAACAATACAACAACCTCAATTCCGGCTCTGCTAACGCCGGAACAGACCAACCTTTCCAGAGGCACACGTTGAGGTGCATGATGCTGCAAGACGCAAACGTGGATGAAGTGCTCGAGACCATCAGGATTTTTGAGGAAGCCCACGAGGAGAGCCGCAACTACCTCAGGACTCACACATTGCACTTTGTCGGATATGTTGGATCCGGATCCGGCTCCGCCGATGCTGGAGACAACAAAGACTCATTGCTGGAGGAGATCGGAACAAACACCGACTTACCCGCATCCTCGGATGACTAGATGACGTTCGCAGATTTCCGAAAGTTCTCCGCGGAATATGAAGAGGAGTTCAACTCCAAAACTGCAGAAGAAGGAGAAGCCATGGACGAAGGATCCAGAGAAAACTCTCCCAAAGTGCACGATGACATGGATCTCGGAGATAATCCCGACGTCCATATGTCCGAAAGTACTGCTCAGAGCTTGACTCCGGGAAACAGACCCAAAGCTGTCTTTGCTACCGGTGTTGCCAGGAAGGCAAAGAAGAAGAACAAGAAGAACTATAAGAACAAGACCCCGGCAAAAGAACTTCCGGCAGAGAAAGTGATTGCCGAGGAATATTAGGAAGACTCAGATGGAGCACTTATCCCAGACGAGCCCAAAAAACTTCGGTGGATGGACACGTGGTCACTGCAGGTGCTCGTAGACTCATCTATGCTGCTCTAACTACACCCATCCCTACAGCTGCAGAACAGCCGGAGGAAAGGGCTCAGGCCTTAGAACCGCGTCGCCAAGTACTCTTGAATGAATCCAACAACATCGAGAAAGAGAAGAAGCGCATGGCTACTACGGAGAAATATATCTCTCTGCAACATCAGAAAAGCCGGAAACGACACACACGTGGCGATAAATTTCCAGAAATCCATAAGGTTCTCTTTGAAGGAGACCCAGGAATGCCTCGACTCGACAGCAAGGGAGATCTATTGTATCCAACGCCAATACAAAACACTGCCGCAGCTCGAGATATCCTAGCAAATAATTCAGGCCCAGAACTGGTTCGATTGGGCATTAAGCTACTCACCAAGGGTCTGGAACAACAGAAGGTCGCGGAGTCCGGGAGCAGAAAACTGGTCTCTCAATCAGACCAATGTTGCACGGATCCGGCCTGGAATGATGTAAGACCCCAACGGGTTCTGGAACAACACCACCGTTCCGACCGTCAGGAAGACAACTACTCAAGAACCGGATCTTCGGGCAAAGACGATGTAAGCGACATGATCGTGTCGGGGATGACCCTGTGTAGACCAAGACGGGACCAACTGGTCGGTTCCAAGGAGCACGGGCCGTCTGGACCCAGATGAAGGACCATAGCCGGGTGGAATCCCCACCCGGTCCACACTAAAGTTTCCCCGGTTGGCCTGTCTAGCCGGGTAGCCAGAAGAACCAGCTGGGAGGTTGCTCCTAGCCGACCGCCTCGGATCCACTGGACATTGTACAGTGGGGATGACACTCCTTGCTGAGCGCACCCTTGACCGGATAGGCTGGCTGGCCTGGCCGACGCTACTGCACAACTGCGCCAAAGCTAGAGGCTGACGAGCAAAGCAAGGGCTGACGAGGAGAGCCCCGGCTTACGCATACAGAGCCGGATGACAAGTAAAGCAGGGGCGCTGAGCGCTAAAACATAGTCCTCCCCTGTACTGGAGGAGGGACTGGACCCAGGCCTACCGTTTGGCTATATCCAACCGGCCCACTTTGTAAGGCCCAAATCCAAACAGTAAACCCTAGAACCCATCTTGTAAGCTACCTCCTTAACCTGTATATAAAGGGGGTAGCACTAGGGTTCTAGGTAAGCTCAAGCAGAAGGAAAAATAGACACCAGAAGAAGGACTTAGAGAATTCCTAGCAAGAAGTATCTAAGGAAATAGCTCAAGGAGCACTTGTATTGGGCGTTTTGCCCCCTTTGATAGTAGATCCTTGCAGGAGTAGGAGTATTACCTTGCCAAGAGGGATCAGAACCTGGGTACATCACTGTGTCTGCAGTATCTGTGCCCAACCTGTTACGAGTAGCTACCGATAGCAACCTGAGTGTCCCCTTCAAGCCATCCCCGATGGCACTACCGTGTTCCACACCATGACAGTTGGCGCCCACCGTGGGGCACATCGCTTCGGCTGGGATCATCTTTCGCACGGGACTTCCACTCGTCGTTAGTGAGCGAGTAGCGTTTGGCCTCGTCCTCACTCTCGGCTCCTACGACTGTGTCCTCGACAATGCGTCCTGCTTCACTGGGCGGACTTTCCCAAACGGGGGCTCCATCATGCGCTTCAGCGAGCACCGCGTCTATGTCGTCACTGTCCCTGAGGCCTTCCCTCGTGAGGTCATCACCATCTTCGGCGCACCCCTGGCTTCTCCGCCTCGCGCATCGCTAGTGGCAGCGTCGAGGTCATGATGGCAGGCTCGGTGGAGAACCACCGCCCGCCTCTAGAGTACAACATGGACGGCCGCGCCACTAACTCATGCCTCCCGAACCCGTACTTGATCAACACGTCCATCGAGTACCTCCGCAACCCTATCACCCCCATCGAGGTGGATCCAGCTGCAGCTTCGGTAGCCCTGGAAACCACCCGCTAGAACCTTCTGGAGGAAGCTGGCAAGGTGGCAGCCGCACAACGGCGGATGACTGCCACCATGCGGGAGTACAACATCGTGCACGGCTTCGCGCGCCTACCCCGAACCAGCCGCCTGGCTCAGCCGCAAGGCCGAAACTTCGGTTTGGAGATGGATCGTGCCGCTGATCTGCGCACACCTGCGGTGCAGCCGGTCTACAACACCCTTGCCAAAAACATGAGGGTCGCGCAGGCTGTAGTCGTGGAACATAGCCACCTAGAGGGAGAGAAAATACTACGTCAGCAAGCACGTGTCCAGCTCCTCGTGGTCATGGCAAACAAGCAGCAGGCCGAGGCAGAACTCAGCATGGCTGGCAACAGCAGAACCCAACCGGCCCACTGGATGGAGGACCCAGCTGCGGGCGGCAGCAAGGCGTCTTCCCCAAATGGAGCAAGACAGAGCAACCGCCCACGCGGTGGATATGCAGGCCGTGGGCACAACGCCAGCGACGCGGCAGCTGTTACCAGCAAAAATCGTGAGCCAGCTGACAAAGCCAGAAAAGGCCAAGCGCTCTCCAAGTCCCGCCTATCTGGCCGGCTAGGACCACTCGAGCGGAACAAACAAAAAGATGCGTGCGCGAATCGACCTGCTGGTCCAATCACGCGCACTGGAGGAAGAAAGTCCAGCCGGACCAAGATGTTTCAGACCACACATCCGGAATGACCCATTTCCAAAGGGATTTTCGCTCCCAAGGGATACGCCAAAGTACAACGGTTCGGTCAAGTCAGAGGACTAGCTGGTGGATTATACCACCGCCATGGGCATCGCCAATAGCAACCGCCGGGTAGCGGTGCTCTACGCCCCCCTCATGCTCCTCGACTCAGCCAGAACGTGGCTAAACAGTCTCCATCAACGCTTGGATCGATTTCAAGTAGGCGTTTGTTCGCAACTTCACTAGCACTTACAAGCACCCAGGCCAGCCTGGCGAGCTTGCTCTGTGTGTGTAGGGCCCGGATGAATCTGATCGCTCCTACATTACCCGATGGACAAGCATGCACAAGTCCTGTGAGGGGGTACGCGAACATCAGGCGGTTGATTTCTTCATCAACGGCTGCAGAGATGGCACTATGCTCAAGCATAAGTTTTGTCGGGTGGAACCCACAACCATGGCATAGACCATGGCCATCGCGGACAAGTACGCCACGACCGACGCGGCAATGAAAAGATCCATCCGGGTGGACGACCAAGGGCAAATAATCATCGACGTCGCCGTGGATCGGCGCCAGCCGGAAGGGAATGGGCATAACTCCAGGCGGCACGACAACTGCCACGAAAAGAGAAAGGACGACTAGCTGGATAACCAATATGGCTCTAGGCAGGTGGCGGTAGTGCAAGAGGATCAGGCTGCAGGTGGAAGCCGGAGACGGAAGCATGATGACCAGCCTCCAAGGCCCAAGTACACCATTGAGTCGATGATTGATGGGCCATACAAGTTCCATAGCGGAGGCAACAAGTTGGCTATGCACACCACACGCCAGTGCACCTGGACGAAGAAGATGGCAGAAATTTCCAGTGCACCGGCTAGACAGGCGCCACCTCCTCCAGCCGGCGGGCCACCAGGCGATCGCAACAACCAACATCGAAGGGAGGATGATGATAACAACTACCATCGCCAGGTGGGAAATTACCACATCTTCACCACGGAGCCGGACCCCAAGCACAACAAAAGGCGTCGCGATGTGGAGGTGAACACAAGGCGTCGCGAAGTTGCATGGAGACCGAAGGACCAGCCGGCTGAGCTACCTTACCCTGACACCTACGTGATGGTTCTGGATCCCAGAAGAATTCCAGCAGATTCTCCAGCGTCCTTGTAGACGGAGGGAGCAGCATCAACCTCCTGTACCGTAGCTCGCTCGACCGGCTCGGTATTAGTGAGTCGCAGCTAGAGCTGTCAAGCACCTCCTTCCACGGAGCCATCACCGGCCCTTCGCATTCCCCCATCAGAAAAATCCGGTTGGACGTCATCTTCGGCACGAAGGACCACTTCCACCGCGAGCCCATCTGGTTCGAGGTGGTCAACTGATGACCCACAAGTATAGGGGGTGTATTGCAGTATTTTCGATAAGTAAGAGTGTCGAACCCAACGAGGAGCAGAAGGTGCTGGCTAGTGGTATGGATCAGGAATTCTCTGCAAATACTTAGCAAACAGATTTTTAGGGGTTTTTGATAAAGCAAGTAAACAAAGTATGAGTAAAGAAAAGACAGTAGGAATAAATGCAGCAACTGGCGCAATCCTTTATACAGCAAAGTACAAGTCGGATGTATTACTTAAGATGACCATACATTATCGAGGACACATGGGAAGACTGTCAAGTGCTTTCGCTTCATATAGTTGATTAATCTTCTTTAGCTTGCTAAGTGTTGTGTGGGTGAACCTGTGCTAATGTACCGACCTTCCTAGGACTAATACATACTTGTGATTATACCCCTTGCAAACATCCGTAAGTACAAGAAAGTAATTAAGGTAGAAACCTAACCACAACTTTAAACTCTAAGACCCTTACGTCCCTTGTGCAATGGTTTCCTAACGGGGTTCAGGTTTTACATCACTCCGGCAACCCCTACGATTAGTAGCCAAATACACAATGCATTCCCCTAGGCCCATATAGGTGAAGTGTCATGTAGTCGATGTTCACATGACACCACTAGAAGAAGTACACCACAACTTAAATATCAAACTATTGAATCTTTCTCAACACAACTCCACTACTAACAACATGACTTCTCCCATGTCCTCAAGAACAAAACGAACTACTCACAAGATGTCATATGGATCATGATCAGAGATGGAATAATGATGTATAACAATCTGAACATAAACAATAATTCAACGGTTCACTCAATAGCATCAACTACAAAGAGTAATCAGCACCGAGAAAGTTTCCCCTATGAACTATGCAAGATTCAACCAATTGTTACAGCAATATGGAGATGGTGATGAGGGTGCTGATGGTGATGATGGTGGTGGTGATGATGATGATGATCCCGATGAAGTCCAGCTTGATGGTGGTGTTGATGGCGACGATCTCCCCTCTCCAGGAAGGAATTCCCCTGGCAGAAATCTGTCTGCCGGATAGATCTTTCTCTCTTGGTGTTTTCGGCCCCGCAGAGGCGGCGAAATCTTTCTGTGTTCGCTCCCTGAGTCTTAGGGTTTCGGGAGGATAATATACGCCAGAGGGTAGTGACTGGAGTGGGCCAGGGTGGCCACACCACCTGCTGGCGTGGCCTAGGGCTGCCCACGCTAGGGGGTGATGTGGGCCCCCTGTGGCCCATCTCTAGCCCCCCTTATGGCTTCCTTCGTCTTCTGGAAACATAGGATTTTCCGTATATTTTCCTGGATTTTCTGATCTTCACGAATTTTGCCTCCAAACAGCACCTTTCCATCAGAATCCTGACTGCAGCGGTCCATGCTCCAAAAGTCATCAACCATGCAAAAACAGATGAAATAACATAAGTATCACCTCTCAATATGAAATATATCAATGAATAATAGTGAATTAAGACATAGAATAGTGATACAAAATGGACGTATCATCAACCTCTGCAGCGCGTACCACGCAATCCTGGGGCGCCCAACGCTCACCAAGTTCATGGCGGTACCACATTACGCCTACCTGAAGATGAAGCTACCAGGGCCCAAAGGCGTCACCACCGTGGCCAGCTGCTACAGACGGTCCATGGAATGCGCCATAGACGGATCAAAAATAGCCGAAGCCATGATCATCGCGGAAGAAAAACACGTAATCATGCAGAAAGTGGCGGCCCTATAGAAGGACATGCCGGCTGGCGAGCCCAAGCCGGCCGGAGAGGCACAATTCAAGCCATCCAAGGGCATGAGGAAGATCCTGCTAAACGAGGCCGAGCAGGACAAGTTCGTCCTGGTCGAAGATGGGCTCGATAGCAAATAGGAAAGCGCGCTCGTCGACTTCCTCCGTGAGAATCGGGATATCTTCGCATGGTCCCGCAAGGATATGCCAGGTGTTCCGAGGGAGCTCTCCGAGCACTCCTTACATGTCAGGCCAGAAGCAAAACCGGTCAAACAGTCACTGCGCTGCTCCACGGAAGAAAAAAGAAGAACAATTGGGGAGGAGATCACCCGGCTGCTCGCAGCCGGATTCATCATGGAAGTTTTCCACCCGGAATGGCTAGCAAACCCAGTACTCGTGCTGAAGAAGAACAAGACCTATCGCATGTGTGTTGATTACACCAGTCTGAACAAAGCATACCCCAAGGATCCATTCGCCCTGCCAAGGATAGATCAAGTGATCAATTCCATGGTCGACTGCGAGCTGTTGTCATTTCTAGGCGCATATTCCGGCTACCACTAGATCCGGCTGAGCCCCGCTGACCAAATAAATACATCATTCATCACTCCTTACGGAGCCTACTGCTACACCACAATGCCATTCGGATTGAAGAATGCTGGAGCAACATACCAGCGCTGCATGCAGAAGTGCTTGCAGACACAGATTGGTAGAAACGTACATGCCTATGTTGACGATGTGGTAGTCAAGACCAAGGAGCGCTAGACACTCCTTGAGGACCTGAAGGAAACATTCACTAACCTCCGCCGGTTCCAGATGAAGCTGAACCCGGAGAAATGCGTATTCAGCGTCCCAGCCGTTCAGCAACTCGGTTTTCTTGTATCTGAGGGAGGAATCGACGCGAACCTAGAGAACATCGGCACAATCGAGCGCATCCAGCCGCCCAAGAACTTGTGTGATGTCCAGAAGTTCACTGGCTGCCTAGCTTCCCTCAGCTGGTTCATCAGCCGGCTGGGTGAGAAACACTCCCACTGTACCAGCTTATGAAGAAAACAAACAAGTTCGGCTGGATATCGCAGGCGGATGAAGCTTTCTGTGACCTCAAACGCATGCTCACCTCGCCACCTATCCTGGCAGCACCAGTAGCAAAGGAACCCATGTTGATGTACATCGCAGCAACAAACATGGTTGTTAGTGTGGTGTTGGCAGTGGAGAGGCCGGAAGAAGGAAAGGCAGCTGGTGCAACAACCGGTATACTACGTGAGTGAGGTACTCTCACTCTCGAAGAAAAACTACCCTCATTATCAGAAGCTGGTGTATGGCGTGTACATGGCCGCCAAGAAACTGAAGGACTACTTTCAAGAACACTCCATCCGGGTTGTGGCTCTAGCGCCACTTGTAGAGATCATCGACAACATAGACGCCACAGGCCGGGTGGCGAAATGGGCCATAGAGCTTGCTGCCCACAACATACAGTACGATCCAAGAACGGCGATCAAGTCTTAGGCCTTGGCGGATTTCCTCGTTGATTGGGCAGAAACATAGTACCTGCCACCTTCCCCGACTCCACGCATTGGAAGCTGCATTTCGACGGCTCCAAGACGTATGGAGGTCTCGGAGCCGGAGTGGTCATCACCTCTCCAAAAGGAGACCGACTGGAATACGTTCTACAGATCCACTTCCGCGCGTCCAATAACGTCGCTGAGTATGAAGCGCTCGTCCATGGCCTCAAGATGGCAAAGGAAATAGGCATCCGGCGCATCCTATGCTTCGGCGATTCTGATCTGGTGGTGCAACAAGTGTCAGGTGACTGGGACGCCAGAGACGCAAACATGGCTCTATACCGTTTCTTCGTACAACAACTATGCGCCTGTTTCGAAGGATGCGAGTTTCATCATGTTCCCAGGGTAAACAACGATGCCGCAGACACGCTCGCCCGCATCGGGTCGACAAGACAACCAATTCCGCCTGGAGTTTCCCTTGAGCACCTACGCAAGCCATCAATCACACCGTCTCCCGAATCCGACTCCATCATATTGGACGCGGACCCGAGGACTGTCGGCTCCAAGACCTCCATGACGGCTGCACCGCACTCGGGGACTGCCGGCTCCAATACCTCCACAACGGCTGCACCACACCCGGGGACTGCTTCGCCGCACCCGAGGACTGCCGCCTGCAAGACCTCCAGCTCACTTGCCCACCTGTCGGCCTCAGACCAGGCTGACCGACCATCCAAGCAGAAGTGAACCTGCTAATGCAAGCGGTATGCGCCATCCGGGAAACACCAACATGGGCCAAGCCGTTCATGGATTTCCTAGCCAACAGAGAGCTGCCGCAGAGGAGGTACAGGCAAGACAGGTCAAGCGTAGAGCCAGCGCGTACACCATCATCAACAACGAGCCTACAAGCGTAGCATTGGCGACATCTATCAATGATGTGTGGGCCAAGAGGAAGGAATCTGGTTGCTGGTTGACATCCACCAAGGCGAGTGCGGACACCATGCATCGTCACGAGCCATAGTGGCAAAGGCATTCCACCACGGGTTCTACTGGCCCATAGCATTAGAAGACACCAAGCAGATTGTCAGGCATGCAACGGGTGTCAGCGGTTCAGCCAGCAGAAGCACACTCTGTCTGCAGCACTCAAGACTATTCCCATCACCTGGCCGTTCACCTTCTGGGGGCTGGACATGGTTGGCCCCTTCAAAACGGCCAGATCCGGCATGACCCACTTGCTAGTGGCGGTGGACAAGTTCACCAAGTGGATAGAGGCAAAGCCAATAAAGAAGCTGGATGGGCCAATGGTGGTCAAGTTCTTCACAAACATTATCAGATGCTTTGGCTACCCCAACAACATCATAACCGACAACGGAACAAATTTTGCCAAGGGAGCTTTCGCACAATTCTGCGGAGATAAGGGCATCCGCCTAGACCTCCCATATGTGGAACACCCCCAGTCCAACGGGCAGTGCGAACGAGAAAATGGCCTGGTCCAAGCCGGAATCAAGCCCTGGCTGATCGAACCACTGATGCGATCCCCCGGCTGCTGGATTGAGGAGCTGTCAGCTGTACTCTGGAGCCTGCGCACAACGCCAAACCGGTCCACCGGCTACACTCCCTTCTTCCTCGTTTATGGGGCAGAGGCGGTTTTGTCCACTGACATCGAGTTTGACGCACCCCACAAACTGCTCTACACGGAACAGCAGGCCAAAGAGGCACGGGAGGATAGTGTCGATCTCCTGGAGGAAGCACGTGAACTAGCCTTGTGCAGGTCCACCATCTACCAGCAGAACCTACGCTGCTACCACGCTAGCCGGATACATAGCGTCTCGTTCCACGAGGGCGATCTGGTGCTAAGGCAGATCCAAGACACCAAGGGGATGCACAAGCTGTCTCCACCTTGGGAGGGCCCATTCATAATCAGCCGGGCACTGTAGAACAAATCGTACTACCTCATCGACGCCTGCAAGACGGAAAAGAACAAGATGGACCGCTCATGCAAAGAAACTGAACGGCCATGGAACGCGAGCCTGCTCTGCCCCTTTTACACTTGAATAGGAAGTGTATGTACCTTAATTTCATGTAATGAACAAGCATCGGAGCCTCGACACAGTCTCGGGGACTTTGCAATAAAATAAGAAAATCATGCTACATAAGTTGGCTTTTCCGGCTGCATTACTCTCACCTCGGAGTCGGCGATCCGCCTCAGGGACTCGCCGGTTAGCCCAGACGGCTGCGCAATCCACGTGGTAAAGTACTGTATGCGGCTCCTAAGGCTTCCTCTTCGGTTCAGGCTGCAGACCGCAAGCCAGCTGACAGATCCGGCAATAGTAGAACGCTTAAAGGCCCCTACACGAAAATGCCACAAGGAAAACAAAAACGTCTGGATGACCAGGATGCGCTCGCTCACTCAAAGGCAATGACCCAAACTCGGAGTATCGTGCAGTACGCCTACTAAGCTACCCCTTCGACTCCGGCTAAAAGCCAGCAAGGGAACAACACTAAAATTGGCCAATGCTCACTGAGAAAAGGGCAAAGACATTGAATTTGTGAGAAACAACAAAAGTATGAAAACTAGTTCATCTAAGATTACACTTTGAACTTGCATATGCTTAACCAGGAAAACACCTTGTTTGTTTCTATGTTTTCATGAGCCAAACTTCAACGACGAGTGCCGCCAAGGCGGAGGCAGACAGCTGCCAGGCGGCAGCAGAGCAGGTCAAGGAGCTTCGACCCGGTTGTATTCTCCAGCCGGCCCGAACCTCGGGGACTACACCCTGTTGGTGCACTTGCGCTCCCCCACACAGAAACCTACAAAACAAAAGACACAAAGGAGCTTCGACCCGGCTGTATTCTCCAGCCGGCCCGAACCTCGGGGACTACACCCTGTGGGTGCGCTTGCGCGCCCCCACAAAGAAACAGGCATGCAAATTATGCAAAACAGAAAGTGCAAACAGAATAGCACGAGCAACTAGATGAAGGGAGGCGAAGCTCCCACAGAAGTTCAATATGTCAAAGGTGGACAATTGTTCACACGGTGCAAAAACAAAATTTTCAAGTCACAAATACTCTAGGCATACTGGGGATCAAGTTCATTGAGGAGCAGAAGGGCCAGAGGCATCAGCTGGAGCGTGGCTGCAGGAGGCGACGTCCGTCAAGGCGGACTGCGGTGCAGCCGGAGCATCAGTACATGCCGCATCTGGGCTGTGGAAATACCGCTCCGTGCCAGCTGGGTCACTAAAGTCCCTGTCCAGCGCAGCGTAGCTCCCGATCGTCACACCACAGGAGCGGATGTCGGGGACCTCAGCGCGGAGCTGGTCATAGCTGGTCCCTTGGCGGAATCCATGGGAAAGGATCCGCAGATCCACATCCGGGTACCAGGACTTCAGCAGCGCCAGCACCATCTCTGCGCCACCTCGAGCCGCCCACTCCCGAACCACATTCATGATCTCCGAAGCGCCCAAGAGATGCTCAGGCAGGTCATCCATGGTGGCAGGCGGGATGGCCTCGGGCCAGACATAGTCAAAGACCTTGAGAGCGGCAGCGCGGAGCCGGTTCGCCTCCTCGCTGACGGCCGTCACCAGCTCCTCCCGGTGGAGATACCGGTCCAGACCCCTCTCAGGAATCCAGCCTAGCGCTTGATATATTGCCTTAGGGTACTGAGCTATAGCCAGAAAAGAGGGCAGCGGTCAGTATCAATCAAAAAAGACAAATCCGCAAAAGGGGCTCAAGTCAAAAGCACTTACTGACAATGATCTCAGCGATCTGGCAGAGCTCCGACAGCACCATCGCCTCCTTGGCCTTGGAAGCCTTGAGGGCATCCGCCTGGGTGTCATAGAGTCCCTCTAGGTTCTTCAGCGCCTTGGCCCGGGTGTCCGCAGCCTTCTTGGCCCTACCAGCCTTGATCTCCATCTACTGCTGATGTGCAGTCAGTTTGGCAATCTGGTCCTGGCGGGTCTTGTTGGGATCCTCCAGACGGGCGACCTCATACTTCAGCCGGGCCACCTCGCGGTCCGGTCTGCCAGCAGAGCTGCAGGAGGGTAACCAATACTCAACAAGAAGTGCAAGCAATCCTGCAATTGGGAAGATATGGTAGAGCGAGCGATCTTATGGCCCATGTCCCGCAAAGTCTTAGCAGCGTTAGCAAGAGCCCTCTGTGCAAGAAAAGAGTGATAAGAACCAAAAGAAACAGCTACATCATGAGACACTGACAAAACAACAAGACTAGCGACAGAACACCTACCTCGACGGAAGCTCCCAGCGTCCTAGCTTGGCCGAGCCCCTGCTCCAGCGCTCCCACTAGCTGGCAGATCTGGCCAATGGCCAGAAGCGCCACCTCCGACAACTGTGCCAAGAGGACATCCAGCGGCGGCGCGGCACGCGCCGGCATCTAGCCGGTGACCTGCAGGTCGTCGTCACTCACTCAAGCCGCGGAGGGACCAACCTCTGCCTAGACAGGGGCAACCGGCGGCGGCACCTCCACCGGCTCCTCCACCCGGTAGGTGCTAGAGTCAGCACCCACCGTCGAGTCGGAGGGAGGGATGGTCGCACCGGCACGCCCGAACGTCAAGCCCCCCACAAGCCGGGAGATGGCCCCGGTCCGATGAAGCATCGTGGGCGCAGCTGGCGGCACCACATCCCTCGACGCCGCCTCGGACGCTGGAGACGGAGCCAGCGGAACCTCAGCCGCCGGAGCTAGAGCCGGCGTAGCCTCGGGGGCCGGAGCCAAAGCAGCTTCGGACGCCGGAGCCGGCATGGCCTCGGATGCCGAAGCCGGTGTGCTCCCTTCGGCAGCAGGCGGAGGGGCGGACGCGGTAGCGACGGTCGCGGAGCTGGGCAAGGACATAGCCTTGCTGTAGAGATACAAGAAGTGAGCAAAACAAATATAGGTAAGGCAATACTCGCACCAAAAGGACAAGGGCACCTACCCGGCGACGCTCGGCATGGTGGTAGCAGGGCGGAGGCGACACGTCTTCTTGGCGCCACCTGCAGCCGGGGCAACGCTGGTAGGGGCGGCCCGTTTCCCCCTGCCCCTGGGCACGGCGAGCTCGGCCAGGTCCACATCCTCGCTGTGGGTAGCTATTCCGAGGACAAGCGAAAAGTCAAGATTTCAACTACAAGCATAGCAAGTGCAAGCAAGACAAAGGCAGGGAACAAATTCTCACCGGGTGGGAACTCGCAGCCCTCGTCAGCCCGCATGGGGAACCGCTCCGCCTCCACGGACGTAGCCTTCGCCGGCTTGAAGTCCGCAACGAAGTTGTGGAGCTCTCTGTTGTCCCCCATACCGTCCTCCACTAGCTGCGCCGTGAAAAGCTACTCAACAAGGGAAGATAAGAGGCACGAAATGGGAGTCCCTCAGGAAAATCCACCCGGAGAAGAGCAAGAAAAACATACCTTTGTTGGCAGCCGGCCGCGATGGTATGGTCGGCAGGTTGGAGAGCCATTGGAGAACTACCACTGCTCCTGCAGCACCTCCTTCGAAATGGTGGAGAGCCATTCGCGGAGGGCGGCGTACGGCACGTCTAGCCGGGATACCCGGGTGGGATCCAGATGGCCAGAGAGGTGGCACATATTGTGTGACCGGTGCTACAGCGGGAGCACGTGGGTCGCCATCCAGGACAACAGAATGTCCCGGGCGGTGAGCCACTCCTTCTCCACAAGGACGGCCAGCCGGGCGCCCATCCGTTTGGTGTCTCCCTGGGCGCCCAAGTGTTGGACGGTCCAGGCCTTCCGGCTGGAGGGGACGTTGGCGAAGACGGGGACCATGATGAAGTCCACATCCGTGTTGTTGCGCACATAAAAATACGAGCGCTGCCAGAGCTTGACGGTGTCGGGGAGCTCCAGGCGGGCTATGGGCACTGACGGCCGTGGGTAGATGGCGCATCAGCCCATCTCCGTCAACGGGCCGCCCTTCCCCACCACCTGCACCTTGAAGTGGAAGAACTTCAAGAAATTCGCGACGTCGGGGAAGACGCCGAGGAACGCCTCGCAGTAGGCCGCGTGATGTGACAACATCGACACGGCATTGGCTCCGAGATGGTGAAGCTGCAGATCAAAGGTGACCAGTAGCTCCAAGACGAAGCGGCTCAGTGGCAGCCCGAGGCCGCGAACAAAGTGCGCGAGGAAGACGACGGACTCTCTAGGATGGGGGTGGGGCACCCGCTCGCCCTTCACCGCGAGGTGATGCTTCACCACCCACTCTGACAGCAGGAATTTTCCCCGCCGGTACTTCTTCACCAGATCCTCTGTGACATAAGAGCTACACCAGCCACCGGCAACCTCGGGTAGCATATTTCCTGGAAAGGTAGCCGTGATGGAGGCGCGGGGTCTCTTGGTCAAAGAAGTGGAACGACGTCGGCGACCAGGAAACAAATGCACCGAAGAGCAGAGAGAGGCTAGAGCGCGAGGAAGAGTAAGGATGGCAGGCGCAGGGAGGCGAAGTGAGGAACCACTGCTCCTTGCGCACGTATTTATCGGCGAATGATAAGCGTGCCGGTTCCTCTGCCTCCACGCCACCTGGCAAAGCAACCACCCCACTACCCTGTGACGGTTCGAGGCAGATCACATGCGCCAGCGCCGCGTGCACAGAGGATCCCGCAGAAGTTACTGCAGGAGGCAAAACGATCCCACGATCTGTAAGCAGACAAAATGATGAGGGCGTGCACACGGTTACCAAAAACTGCAGCAGTAGACCCATAAGTCAAACTGACGCAACGCGCGCCAGAAATGGCAGGCGTGGCTTACACAAGCACCAATGACAGCAGACTGGCGATCCATCTCCCGGCCGGGTGCGGCAGCCGGTCAAGAAGATCACCCATCACACCATGTGGGTGGGTCCATCGGCTCCGTAGCTGGTGAACCCCAGCCAGGAAAACAACGCAGCATCTAAAGCCAGTATAGGACAAAGACAACAAGACAAAGGCTATAAGACGACAATGAAAACGACAAGGCATTTGCGTCATCAATCATTTCAAATGAGCATGCAAGAACTTCTCCATGAGTCCAAGTCCTAACGCACTTGGGGACTAGTGTAGGGGGATGACCCCCGGGTAGGCCAAGACGGGACCAACTAGCCGGCTCCAAGGAGCACGGGCCGTCTGGACCCAGATGAAGGACCACAGCCGGGTGGAATCCCCACTCGGTCTGCACTAAAGTTTTCTCGGCTGCCCGTCTAGCCGGGTAGCCAGAAGAACCAGCTGGGAGGCCGCTCCTAGCTGGCCGCCTCGGATCCGCTGGACATTGTATGGTGGGGATGACGCTCCTTGTTGAGTGCACCCTTGACCAGATAGGCTGGCTGGCCTGGCCGGCGCTAATGGACAACTGCGCCAAAGCTGGAGGCTGACGAGCAAAGCAAGGGCTGATGAGGAAAGCCCTGGCTTACGCATAAAGAGCCAGATGACAAGTAAAGCAGGGGCGCTGAGAGCTAAAGCATGGTCCTCCCTTGTACTAGAGGATGGACTAGACCCGGGTCTACCGTTTGGCCCTGTCTAGCAGGCCCACTTTGTAAGGCCCAAATCCAAATAGTGAACCCTAGAACCCATCTTGTAAGCTACCTCCTCAACCTGTATATAACAGGGGTAGTGCTAGGGTTCTAGGTAAGCTCAAGCAGAAGGAAAAATAGACACCAGAAGGACTTAGAGAATTCCTAGCAAGAAGTAGCTAAGGGAACAGGTCAAGGAGCACTTGTATTGGGTGTTTTGCCCCCTTTGATAGTAGATCCTTGAAGGAGTAGGAGTATTACCTCACCAAGAGGGCTCCGAACCTGGGTACATCGCTGTGTCTGCAGTATCTGTGCCCAACCCATTGCAAGTAGCCACCAATAGCAACCTGAGTGTCCCCTTCAAGCCATCCCCAATGGCATTGCCGTGTTCCACACCATGACAACTGGCGCAATGTTGCTCCAGCCGCAGAGGAACAGGCAATTGCTACGCTGTATCCGAGAAACCCTCCCCGGCGAGAGTCAAACGATCGTAGGGAACAAGATAAAGAGAAACGTCGGGAGGAGGACCGTCAAAGAATGCCACCACCTAGACATACAAGCCGTCGGGCTAAACCCCATCGTGGCGGGAATGACGAACGAAGAAACGTCGGACACCATGCCGAGTCAAGCTAGCAGAGGGCTCATCACAATGAAGACCCTCCCAGGAACCGGAATAATGATGCTCCGGATGGAGGCCGGCAATCAACCGGAAACAATCCATGTACTCCGCCCTCTCCACCAAGCAGCCATCACAATGGCTCTCAAGGAGGCCAAGGAGGGCGTCGGGGCGGAGGAGGTGGTGGTAGAAGCCGAAGTCCGGCTCCAAGGCACCGCAACTATAGCGAACAACCAAGATGGTGTTCCCTGTCACCAGGTGATGCGAGACACCAGATTAACTCTAACATAGAGGCGCAGAGCTATGAAAACAATGATATATACGTGGGCCCAAAATTCTTCATACCACGAATTCGACAAACACACTTCCCAGAAGGATTTTCTATCTCAAGACACATCCAAACCTACGATGGTGTGGCCCGGCCAAATACTTGGCTCCAGGATTTTTTTCTAGGCGTGCTACTTCGCCAAAGGCGGAAACAGCTTGGTCACAACCCGATATCTCCCACTTATGTTATGGAAGACGGCACGATCATGGCTCAATGAACTTCCGGAGAACACCACAACTGGTATGACATGCAAAGCGCTTTCTTTCGAAATTTTGAAGGCACATATCGAAGGCCCTGTACGGTAGGAGACCTACAGCGTTGCACCCAGAAAGCCGGAGAAACTCGCCGAGATTACCTCGGACGATGGATCGACAACAGGAACACCTGCGAAGGAGTAAATGACCAAACTGCGATTGAAGCTTTCATTGTAGGACTCCCAATTGGTTTACTACGTCATTGCTTGAAGTGTGACAAGGTCACTGATCTGGGAGAGATGATAGAAACAACGAGCAAGTATGTAGATGTTGACGACGATGCAGAGGGATTACTTAATGCCCTAGTTGTGCCATTGTCGACAAAACAACCAAAGCAGCAAGCTCAGAAGCGCAAGAACACCTCAGAAGAAAAACCCAACGAGGAAATGGCAGTGGTCACTGCTACTTTCGGGTCTAGAGGACGAGGAGGGCACGACGGTGGCCGCGGACGCGGTCGTGGGACATCAAGAGTCTAGGGTAGGGGAGACAAGTAACCTGGCAAAACCTACTCCTGGGCCGACATTGCCAATAACCCATGTGTGCATCACTTAGATGCTAGTGGGGGCTCATCTCACACAAACGTTGAGTGTCATTTTAATGGCGACATCAAGAAAGACAATACCGCTGGCTACAGAGCTAAGCGGAAGAAGGGAAAAAAGAATCCCGAAAAAGAGAAAGAGACCAAGGAAGATTCTGACATGGAGGAAGCTGACCCTTCAAATCCCAAGCCAGAGGGAAAGAAAAACTTCCCAACAAAGAAAGACACTTACGTCACCTTCCTTAGATCTCAACCAGCTAAGGTCAAGAAAGCAGTTCTGCATGAAATCAACACAACTGTTCTAGCTGTCCCACAATTCCTAGATGGGTCGGAAGTGGCAATCACCTTTGACCGTGTTGATCATCCGCTGAAGTTGCACAGGCGAGGAAAATACGCCTTAGTTGTCAATCCACTTATTGATGGCTATGGTTTCTCCAAGACTCTCATGGACAGCGGCAACAACATCAATATTCTATATGTTGAAACGCTTCGCTAGATGTGGATCTCGAAGACGCAGCTAAATCACAACTATGTGATCTTTCACGGAGTTGTCCCAAGAAGACAAGCAAATTCCCTGGGAGAGATCACTTTGCATGTTACATGTGGAACTCCAAAGAACTATCGGACAGAGGCACTTTCCTTTGAAGTGGTCCCGTTCAAGAGCGTGTATCACGCTATATTCGGACATCTGGCTTACTAGGGTTTTATGGCTCGTCCGTGTTACATTTACAATATGATGAAAATTCCAGGTCCCAAAGGCGTGATCACCATCATGGGAGACTCGAAGAAGGCGCGAGAGTGCAAGGACGAAAATGCCGCCTCTGCTGAAGTCGTGTTGCACGTCCAGGAGTAGCAGGAGATCAAGAAGACCATTGATCTGTCCGAGATGCCTACGACGAAGAAGGAGGTGACAAAGCTGAATCTGGAGTTCAAGGCACCGGAAGAGATGAAGAAGACGCTGTTGAAGGATGATGACCCCTCCAAGGTGACCTAGATAGGTGTAGGCCTAGATAGCGCATAGGAAAGGGCGCTCGTCAAGTTCCTCCAAGCAAATCAAGATATCTTTACATGGCAGCCATCTGACATGACCAGAGTACCTAGGGAACTTGATGAGCACTCTTTAAATGTACACCCAAACGCTAAACCCGTCAAACAGTCCCTACGACGTTTTGGTGATGAAAAGCGTAAGGCAATAGCTAAGGAACTAGCCCGGCTCGAGTTAGCCAGATTCATAGAAGAGGTCATCCATACTGATTGGTCGGCCAACCCTGTAATGGTCCCTAAAAAAGACACCACTGATTTAAGGATGTGTGTTGATTATACTGCCTTGAACAAGGATTGTCCCAAAGATTTGTCCGCTCTGCCTAGAATTGATCAAGTTATCGATTCTATGGCTGGCTCAGAAATCCTATGTTTTCTTGACGCATATTCCGGTTATCACCAAATTCAGATGATGGAGTCAGACAAAGTCAAAACTTCATTCATAACCCCCTTCGGAACCTTCTGTTTTATTATGATGCCCTTCGGACTCAAGAATGCAGGAGCTACATACCAGCGCACTATGCAGTGTTTCCTCCACGACCAAATCAGACGCAATGTACATGCATATGTGGACGACATTGCGGGGATGTCCAAAAAGAAGGAAACATTATTTTCCGACTTGGAGGAAACGTTCGCCAATCTACGAAAATAAAACATAATGCTTAACCCGAAGAAGTGTTTCTTTGGAATACCAGCCAGAAAATTGTTAGGTATCATTGTGTCTCAAAGAGGCATAGAGGTGAACCGGGACAAGATTAAGGATATACTCAATATTTCTAGGCCGACTCGCCTGAAGGATGTTCAAAGACTAACTGGTTGTATTGCTGCAGTCAGTCGGTTTGTAAGCTGGCTCGGTGAAAGAGCTGCACCACTCTACAAGCTCCTGAAAAATACCAAAAAATTTGTTTGGACTGATGAAGCTGAAGCTGCACTACAAGACCTGAAAGCAGTACTCTCATCTGCTCCTATCCTTGCAGCATCAGAACCACGAGAATCGACGTTGCTCTATCTTGGTACGACAAATAGAGTCGTCAGTGTCGTCATGGTGGTGGAGAGACCAGAGGAAAATCAGGAACACCTGGTGCATCGTCCGACTTATTATCTCAGTGAGGTCCTAACTGAATCAAAGCAGCGGTATCTGCACTATCAAAAGCTGGCTTATGGTGTGTTTTTCGCATCTCGTAAGTTACAACATTATTTTCAGGAACATCCCATTACTGTGGTGAGCACAGCTCCCATGAGAGATATAATCAACAACAACGATGCTACAAGACGCGTCGCAAAATGTGGCATAGAGCTTTCAACTTTTGACATTTAGTATAAACCTCATACAACAATCAAATCCCAAATCCTCGCTGACTTTGTCGCAGATTGGACAGAGACAACAGAAAATATGACCCTACCAGAGTCGGAATACTGGACCTTACATTTTGACGGGTCTAAGGTGCTTGGGGGCTCGGGGGCTGGCGTGGTGTTCAAATCACCCCAAGGAGATAAACTTTTCTATGTGTTGCAGATCCACTTCACGGCGACGAATAACATTGCCGAGTATGAAGCACTACTACATGGAATCCAGATTGCTAAGGATATCGGCATCTGACGTTTGATGTGTTATGGAGATTCGGATCTTGTTGCCCAACAAGTGTCGGATATCTGTAATGCGAATAAACACATTACAGCATATAGAAGTGTCATGGATGAACTATCTAAATCGTTTGAAGGGTTTGAGGTTCAACACATCCGTTGAACAAAAAATGAGGAAGCAGATGCACTATCTCGTATAGGCTCTGCACGGAAAAAGGTCCCGGATGGCGCTTTTTTAGAGCACCTCAAAGTTCCCTCTATAAAAGTAGTAGACTAGGAATATCTGACCAAATCCGACTAACCTTTAGTAGCAGTACTGGCTGTATTTACCAGCTGGATTCAACCCTACCTTGATTACTTGGTAGATGGCAAATTACCCGAAGACGAAGTTCTGAGCCAGCAGATCATCTGACGAGCAAAATACTATACTATAATTAGTGGTGAGCTCTATAAGCGGGGCGTGTCTGGGGTCTTTCAGCGATGTGTATCTCTGGAACAAGGAGTGGAAATCTTATGAGAAATCCACGAAGGCGAGTGTGGTCACCATGCTGCAGCCAAATCTGGCAAAAGCTTTCCGACATGGTTTTTTCTGGCTTATAGCGAAGGCAGGTGCCGAACGGCTGGTCAAGACATGCAAAGGATACCAAAAGTACACCAAACAAGCTCACGTTCCAGCTGATCAGCTACGAACAATACCTATAACATGGCCTTTTGCGGTCTGGGGGCTTGACATGGAAGAGCCATTTAAACGGGCTCCAAGTGGATTTACTCATCTCTTAGTAATGGTGGATAAATTCACAAAATGGATTGAGGCTAAACCCGTCACCAGTTGTGATGGAGCAACAGCCAAAAGATTTGTAGAGGATGTCATAATCCGATACGGTTAACCGCATAGCATTATCACAGACAACTGGAGTAACTTCTCTACGGGAGAGCTTGCTGAATTCTGCAACGAACAAAATATCCGGCTTGACATTGCGTCAGTCGCACATCCGCAGGCTTATGGACAAGTCGAAAGAGCAAACGGTTTAATCCTACAAGGCCTAAAACCAAGACTCGAAGCACCACTACGACATGCTGCGGGGGCTTGGGCAGAGGAATTACCTTCTGTAATATGGAGCTTGCGAACGACTCTGAACAGGTCAACCGGATACACACCTTTCTTGGTCCATGGTGCAGAAGCAGTTCTTCCTAGCGATTTGATTCATACTTCTCCTAGAGTTGCCACATATATTGAAGAGCATGCCAAAATTTGTCGACAAAATTATATCGACTTAGTCGAAGAAGTTCGCAGTGTTGCTGAGATGATATCAACAGCCTATCAACAGAAGTTACGCAAGTATCATAGCTAGAGAGTCAAAAACCGGTCTTTCCATAAAGGTGACTTGGTTCTCCGGCTTCTGCAAAAAATAAAGCACAAATTTTCCCCGGTATGGTAAGGGCCCTTTTTAGTTAGCCCGGTATTGCACAATGGTTCTTACTATCTAACTGATATGCAGCCAGTCAAAGAAAGACCTGCTACTAAGAAAAGAAAGAGAGCTGGAGGCAGTACAGACCTGGAAGAATTGGACAGACCATGGAATATTTCCTAGCTACGTCCCTTTTATTCTTAGTTTATCTTTCTTTGTAATCGTATATGTGTACATGTTCAATAAGAAATAAAGTATTGGTTGCCTCATTTTTTCTGAGAAGTTTTATATTATCATCTTATTTCCAAATGATCATGTCGCAGTCGAAAATCCCAGAATACTTGAAAGTACTTTATGCTCATGTTTGTTCTGGTTTAGATTTCTAATTCTAAAATTGCTACCTTTGGGTATAAATTTAAAGTTTCTAGTCTATACTATTGTTATTTATCTGATTGCCAGATGTGGGAATTTTCCGAGTAGTGAATTGTTGGTACTGGAAGCCAGCTTTGTTTCCGAGTTTAAACTGGTTTTGCAATTGAGCTCCATTGCTCGGCAAAGATTCCGTGCTAAAGGTTGGCCGGCTCACGAAAGGGACGAGGTGGAAAGCCAGATAAACGATAAGTATAGACAAAAAACATAATTTCTTATGTAAACATTTCAGGCACATAAAATTAAAGCCAAAAGTGCTAAATAGAAATAATAAATCTTGGCACTAGCAAAAGTATTATACTACTTATTTACAAACCCGAATTGTTTTTCAGAATAACACATTGTTTGTTCTAATGCTCTACAATGCAGGGGGAGAGGTAGGAGCTGCTGGCTCACTGGATACATCAGCCTCGCCTTGATATCTCTCCAAGACGTTCAAATCCGATACGGTTTGTTCGTCGTCGGAGACTTCTGCTTTTACCTCAGCAGGTGGAGGAGGCTTCTCCACGCAAGTGAAGAAAGGAGTGTCGTAGCTGGTCAAGTCAGCTACATAGCACCCATATCCGACACAGGAGTCCATGATTGCTTTGATATCCTGCTCCTGTCCGTCTTCATCCATAGTAGCATACCCTCTGGTTACTTGCCAGATTTCCATGCTTCCATGGTGGATCATAACCATGGTAAGAGCATTCTGCATTGCGGTCCACATGTAGGACATGTTCCAGTCCTGGATGAGCTGGGGCATCTCCTTGGCCTTGTCTCGCACTTCAAATCCGGACATTCTATGCATGTATGGAACCCTGAGAACTTCGCTAATATCCTCAAAGGATTGGCGGAAATCATTAAGTAAATCGCTGACTTGGGTATGGCGGCTAGTGCGAGACTCGGCGGATGATGAATCCAGTAAGTTTAGAGGACCTGCGCATGTAATGCAAAAGGTTAGTAAAATAAATCTGGGCTCCAAAGAGTCGGAAAAGGCAGAAATGTCAGAAAGAGGGAAACATACCGAAGATGACGTCGTCAACTTTGGTCTTCTCCTCCCGTAGGCTCTGGAGTTCAGCCCGGACTGCCTCGGTGATGTCCTTCTCTCTAAACACAGCATCATTGATATCCGAGATTCTTTGATCCTAAGCCGCGATTCTTCAATCACGTTCGTCGGTGGCCATGGAAGAGGATTCAAGAATCTGAGCAATGCTCCGGTCATGATCCGCCTTCAGCTTGCCCAGTTCCTGACGTAAGTCGGTGTTCTCCACCGCCAGGGTCTTTAGATTTTTGGCTCAAAAGATTGCTTTACCAGTGCTGTAGTCAAAATAACAATAGTTGAATAAAAATTCGACTACGAGATAAAGGGCAAGGTTATAGTAATGGAATGTTTACCTTCAGCCTCGTCCCTTGACACTCTCAATTGAGCATTTTCAAGCCGGAGAGCTCTGATTTCTCTCCACTTGTTGCAAATATTCTTCAACAATTCCTGGTTATATGAATTAACTTTCTATAAGTCAGAATACCTAGAGTCAGAAGTCTACTAAAGACTCGGGCTAATATTTTTACTAATATCAGCACGAGCCTTGGGGGCTACACTAGTTCATTCTTTGGCATCATAAGGAAGCATAAGACTGGATTATCTATCCAACTTCATGCTTGGGGGCTAGAGGATATGATATGAAATAAAGTAAAAAAGGTGAGTTGGAATTCGACTTACATGATGTTCATGGGTGAGCTTGCTTAAGCTCATGGACACCTCACTGCTAACCTTCTCGCTGAGGGTCAGTGGGATTACTAGGGGTGGTAGAAGCCCCTCGTCACGAAGACAGATCTTCTGGAGAAGTTCGGAGTACTTGACATCCTCTACTTCTTGTGCCTATTCCTCGACAGTAATATTCTGGCTCTCCAAGCATTGCTGGTCTAGCCATTGGATATCCTCCACAGACTTCCGAGTAATGCCAAGCTTGGCAAGACCTAGATTGTTGAGGAGGTTTTCAGCGAAGACCTCTACCGAGGGATCATTCCCCAAAGAGGATTCACCCTTATCAAAACCTGAGTCACCCATGGTGACGTCAGTTTGTGATCCAAGGATCGCTAGCTCTGATTGTTGAGTCGGATCTTCTACGACGGTCGGAGATGGAGTAATCTCCGGTTCCATAGAAGGCTGAGGGGCAGGAGTCGGAGGCACTATGGCAAGAGAAGTCAAATTCAGTTTTGACTAGCATAGGGGCTTCGACAATACTCCCTTCCCCTTGCCCCTGGTGAGCTATTTAGCTCTGAGGAGGTAATATAATAAAGAACATTACTTCTCGGAAAGAATTATGAACAAAGTATAAAAACCTTGTGAGGAAAGTTACCTCTTCACAATGGGCACCTCCTTCGTGCCAATTTCCAGAGTCGGAGCCTTATGCTTTTCAGTAAAGGTCTCCAGCGGTGGAATCAATTCTCCATCATCCTGAGAAATCTCAGGGGGATATCCCTCGATAGGAGCAAGCTCCGACTCAGGGAGATTAGCAAGCTGAAAAGAAGATATATCTCAGTATTGTGAAAAGAGACAATAATGTAAAGATGAACACATAATTCGAGTTACTGCTGAAAGCTTACTAGTACCAAAGGATCTTCAGTTGTATGCATATCCAAAGACAGCTCCGGGATCTTCTTCTCGATTCGCTCCCTTATCAGCCACTTGATTTGAGACTTGTATTCCTTATTAGTGTAGGGGCGGGGGAAGATCTAGAGAGTATCTTTCTTGGACGCCTTAATGGAATGCATAAGCTGGTCTCCATGATGTTGAAGAGGCTAGATCCGGCGTGCCACCCAGCAGTGAACCAAGTACGACACTTTGAGGTCTTTGTGCTTCATCAAATATTCAATTCGCATCTTGGCAAGAAGCAGATCGTCACTAAGAGTTGGCGCATCTGCGTTCCAGGGATCTTGGGGCGTGGCGGCTTCGTGGACAAAAGCTGGCAAAGTAGTAGCTTTGCCGGGACTAGGAATATCCTTTTCATAAAAGAAAGTGGACGGCCATTGTTTCACCGACTCACTAGCCTTAATCCGAGGATCGACATGCTCTCTCCTAATAGAAAAACTAATGGTTCCGGTAATGTATGGATAACCGGCCGTGATAGAATTTCTCCGGATATGAAAATAAAACCGGAAAAGAGTAAGACTCAGCCTAATGCTGAGATACCCCTCGCACAAAGAGACGTACGCGCTCATCTCTAAGAGAGAGTTTGGGGGAAGATGATGGAGTTGAACTCCGCAATGATCTATAACCTCAGAAAAGAAGTCTGAGGGAGGGAAACTCAAACCTCTGTCGAGGTGGGTGCCAAAGTGCACCCGCTGGTAGGTGCAAGGAGTAGGGACGGTTTGGCCGTAGCCGCTCCGCCAGTTGCTGGTGCGGAGGAGTCCTTCATTCTCCATGACACGGAGCTTGGTGTCATCCAAGACGCAGGGGATCCAGACCCTGTGGTGACTCTCCTTCTCCGTTGCCGAAGCCGTCGCAGCCACGCCGGAAGATGAGGTTGCAGCCATTCTTTGCGTGGCCCGATGACCTGGGATGGGTAGCGCTGGAAAATTGAGGGGAGGTAGAGGACCTCTGTTTTTCATGGGGAGCGTTGGAAGGAACGAAGCGGCACAAATGCATGTGAAGAGAAGAGGGAGAGAATCTCAATCCCTTATATCCTTCGTCTGCGCCAAGATTCATGCAAATGTGTACAGTAACTGTGATACGCGTCGATCTTGATCTCCTTCCACGATGCGTAGATCGATACAGTAACCGTAATCATTACGTCGCCTCGATCTCCGCCCACGCATTAAAATGACACCGCGGTTCCACAAAACGCGGACCCACCAACGATAGTGCTAACGGGAATGTCTGTCAGTGACGTGACTTGACCATCACTAGTGTTAGATTATGTCAGAGACCAAGTTTCGGCTTAGTTTGAATTTTGAGCTGGAAACCCAAATAATATATTCTTAGGTCCGGCTCATTTGAAACCCGGATCCTATCCTTTCTTTTGAAGTTTCAGGAACCCTTCGAGATTCTGCAAGCCGAAGATCAAGCTAGATGATGATAAAATCCGACTTTGGATATTGAAGGCTTCCGGGGGCTACTGTTGGGGATATACTTTTCGGGTATCCTCACTATGCCTCACTGACCAGGGTGGCCCACTTTGAGTTAGAGCTTTGCTTCATGGGCGGCCCAGTCAGGGAGAAGAGACAGGGTACAGTCTGGCTACGGGAAGGCCCAGAAGGATTACCGACATAGGCATGTAGTATTACTTGTAGTTCAATATGTACTCTATAAACGACTCTTAGTCATAGCCGGATAGGTCTCTCCTGTAAACCCTAGCCCAGATATCTAAATAAGCCGTCCTAGGGTCAGCCTTTAGGGCACCCTCACAATAGTCTACAATCTCAACTTGCACATGTGAAACCCTTGAAACCCATATTCCGGCTCTGCCATATTACTAGATTGCTAGCAGGAGTAGGATGAGCCCAAAGCCGGCAGATTCGAACCTGGGTATGCTTGTGTGCTCACCGTCCAGGAACATCGTACATCACACACCCCTCTCTTCCACACGCCTCGAGGACCCCCTCATGGCGTACTTGTCATCGATCCGACGAAAGTCCTGAAATTGAAATGGATGTGGATTCCTCATACAATTTCCAAATCAAGAGAATAAGCACTTGTTGGATAGATAATTCCAAGATCTTTCCAATGAGTACTTCCACGTCTCAAGAGCCTAGATAATCCGGCCCCCACACCCCGGATAATCTGGCCCTGTTTCAGAAATTCTACTAAGGACTTGCGTGCGTCGCTCAGTATGATGGGCGGATAATCCGGCCATACTTGGGGCGGATAATCCGTCCCTAAAAGTTTCCATCAGATCTGGACGGATCTGACTGTATCAGAGATGTTTGCGTTTCGCGTTTTTCGAACATTCCGGTGGCCATATAAGCCTTGGAACGCCCTCTAGATTAGGCTAGACCACATTAAAACTATTTTGGAGTTGTTTCTTATTAGAACCTCTAGAATTACCCTGTGATCGAATTATCTACTGCAATTGAGTGTGATCTATTGTTCCATCGGGAATTAGTAGATTACAAACTACCATTCATGGTCGACGGCTATGTGCGCAAGAGCGTGGTATTGTAAATATCCCACAGGGTTCGAGAGCTGTTGCATCCGCATCAGGGTTCGAGCGGGAGAGTTCATAGCTACAGGCTAGTTATCTATCATCCACCATCATCATCGCTATCCGCTTACTGAGAAAATGGGCCACCCCCTATCATCTTGGTATCAAATTTCCAGTGTTGCCTCGGTATGCATCCACAAATCCATCCATAGATTAGTTTGTTTTTCGCCCTATATAGAAAAGCCATACAAAAAGATTAGGGTTAGTCTTTGTCATAGCCTAGATTGCATCGGAGTTGAGTCTTAGTTGCTGGTCATTGTCGTGTCTCGGATCCAATCTCTTCTCGTACGAGTCGTAGTATCTAGGTTTTCCTTGTTATTTTCGTTATTTCTGCGTTTTTGAGTAGTTTGTCATCATTTCCGCTAGCTTACATATACTTTTCCGAGTCCACATAGCATACTTTTGGTGTTTTCAAACCTTAGCTACATCCTATCTACAGCATCGGTGCCTAGGAATGTACCTACGAGACTAGTTGCTTTGCTCTGAATAGGCTGCTCCTTTGGGTTTTGAAGTGAAAATTTTCGTCCAGGTCGACCGGATTATCCGGACCCCGAAAACCCGGATTATCCAGCCCCTTAATTTCCCATCATTGATGAATCCGTATTGCATTGTGCCAGATAGTTGAAAAATCAAAAAAAAAAGAGAAAAGAGAAAAAGCATTGAAATAAAAGATATACAAAAAGTGACAAAAAAGGAGATATCAAAGTTGATTGGAGGCCTTGTTTCTAATAGCACTTGTAGATTGAGCAATCTTGTGCCTGTTTATTTTGAGCTATTACTAGAGTCTCTCTTGTGCATTGCAATATTCCTCTTTATAAGTTGCTTTGCCATGTTTATCTCCATCGTGTGCGTTTCCTTGGGTGTTTTTCACACGATCAGCACTAGGACATGTTTGCGGTGTAGTTAGGATACCATACCTACAACTCCACCATAAATGGCCTGTGTGCCCTGTGATCGTTCTCTATGCCCTTGATATTCACTTCATCACATCCGTGCATAAGTTGTTGATTCGAATTGGTAAGCATCACTATTCACATTGGAATGGTAAGATCTGCTTTCTTGTTAGTTTTGAGTGAGTTGTGAGAGCTCCACCACCATATTTTGTTTTATGCACTAATATACTAATCATGTCTTCTATTAGTGTTGATGTGATGCAAAAAAAAGGATGCAGATGATTATCCTTTTCCATTAGGCTCCTATTGTAGCAACACATTTTGGGAAGAGGATTCAGGAGTGGTATCTAATTCTGGTTTGTTCCACTTCATCACAGAAATTAGTGGTAGACAAGCTCCTACTACCATTGATACTTGTTCTTCCATAGATTTGGTTAGTATTCAGGTTGTTGAAAAGCTACAATTATACACACGTGCAACACAATCGCATTTCATTTTAGCAACTTCTAGTCATACACTCCCAATTACTCAGATCGCATGTGTTCCGCTCACCATTTATGGCCCAAAAAGATAAATTCCTTGTTATGTCGTTCCTAGAGCATTTACCTCCTGCCATATCATATTGGGAACAAAGTGGTGTAATAAATTCAAGGTTACCTTTGGTAGTGAGTGTTATGATCCTTCTATCTTTTGGAATGGTAAGCACACGTGGTTAGCACGTGTTGCGGGGTGTATCACCCTGTTAAAACCACTACTAGAAAATCGCTCGGTGTTTCTGTTTTGTGCATCGTCATGACCGCATGCTCATGTCATCATGCCACATTGCATTTGAGCATCGTCATCATCATGCATTTGTTTGCCTAAAACTATTTTCCAAAAGCCTATCTTTGTTTTCTAATTTCCCCCTCTTTTATTCAAAATCAAACCCCGGCCTCTTCCGGATATTTTATTTTGTCTACAAAATAATTACAAAAGTCTATTTCAGACAAAATAAAATAAATAAAGCTATTTTTCTTTTTGGACCGGGAAGGCAGCCCAGCCGTTAGGCCAGGCCACCTACTACCCGGCTCGTATAAAACCTAGTCTATCCTAACCCTAATCCCCATCCCCTACCTTTTCCCCTCACCCGCCTCCACACACACGCACTAACACAGCAGCGTGCGCCACACGCGTAACCTGCCCCGTTACACAGCAGCCACACGCAACGCACGCCTCGTCCCCACTCCCGATCACGCGCCCGGCCCCACCACTCACTTGACGCGTTCCTAACCCCGCTCCTCTCCTCACCTCCCCTCGCTCGCACGACCCCGTCCATCCCTCGTACAGTGACCCGGTCCCAACCAATGCGCCCCCGGCCAAGAGCACCCCCACCTACCCCCGTCCTCGTGAGTTCCTCGATGCCTCACCCCGTCTCTCTCTCCTTTGTCCCTGCGCTGCCAGATCTAGATCCGCCGTCATGAAGCTTCCCTCCGCTGGCGCTGCTTGCCGCCACTGTCGGCTCGCCCGCCTATGAGCTCACTCGCTGCCTTGCCAATCTTCCACCGCCGCCGCGGTTGACCCCGCCAACGAGCTCCTCTTCCCCAACCTTGTTCGTCGCCGACACCTCACCGGAGTCTGGCCTAGCCCACGCGTGAGCCCGTCAAGATCGTCCCCGGCAAGCCCCTCCGTCAGAGACCAAGTGTGCCCCGCATCCCCGCCTCGGCCGCCTCCTACGCGAGCATCCCCGGCCCGAGCCAGAGCTCACCCGCGCCGCCCTGGACCGCGACCACCGCCGACCTCGTGACCCTGAGCCCCTGCAGCACCGCCTAGGCTTCGTGTCCGTCCAGCCTGTCTACCTTCTTCGCGAGCCCAGCGACCACCCCCGGCCATCCTTCCTCGCGAGCCCTGCCTTGAGCCGCCAGCGTCGCTATTCTCCTTCATCTCTGCGACTCCCTGCCATCTCCCTGCGAGCACCGCCGGCCACTGTCTCCGAAGCTGACCTCCCTAGCGAGACCTCGTCTCCTCCCTCCGCAGCCCCGCCTCGTCTACCTTTTCTGATCGCCTCGACCCGCACGCCATCGACCTCCCTGCGCCGGTGCTTCCTCATCTTGTCCGCATGTACGGCTCTGAGGGACGCGCTTGCCCGCTGCCGTGTGCGACTTGGTTCATCCAGCCAGTATACATGTCTCCTGCCTCTCCCGGTTGACCGTTTGTGTTTGAGCATGTGTGTTCCCGTGGCCTTTGAAGATCCCAGTACCCGCACCAAGCACCACAATGGCAAGATGTCCGATACCTGCGCGATGATAAGAATGATTAGGCGGGCAAGACATCACCGAAGATGCTACTAGAGGAGATCTATAGCTACAAGATCGACCTCAACAAACAATTGGCACTAATCCTCGAAGTTTGACACTGACAAAAGACGGACAACAAGAACTACAACATGGACACGGGAGGTGATGACGTCGGATTTACAAGATCTCCTTCACGGTACCCAAAGCCGAAACACCAAGATCTCCATCGTGGATCCGATGGCCGAGACCCCGAAGACCGATCCCAAACACCGTCGAACCCTCGAGCACCAAGATCGTCAAACCCCAATGTGTGACCCTAAGCCTCTATTTTTATAATATGACATACCTGTCGCATCATTAAATCATCATGCTTGCATACATGTCATCTGGTGGGTTGGGTTAAATAGTCGATTCACCTAAATTAAATATGGAGACTATATGCGGACTATTCTAGTCTTATATTGACTCCATTTAAATTTGCATAGCGAACCAATGACATGTTTTACCTTGTTAATACAACATTTAAATTACGGGGTATCCAAACAACTTGAACCATATAATTAATTGTCAGGACCCCGGTTCCGCTTAATATTGCCTAGTTGCATCGCATCTTTGCCATGTCATGCATCATACATGCATCATGCTCGATCTTCTGCCGTAGTATTAAATAGTGTATCCGGTGTTTCTTCTAGTGTTTTGCTTCTTCACGGATTATGCCATTGAGTTGATGCGAGTATCGGCAAGTCCTTCAGATAATGAACCTTCGACGATGTTTCCCAGGCGAGCATCTCTCCCCCTTCTACCTATTTTGCATTTATAGTCTTTACTTCCTCCTGTTGGTCTATTGCTAGCCATGTTGCGATGCTTTAGTTTCCGTGCACCATTTATATTCCCTGCAGCCTCTATATTGCCTTGGACACATCCTATTGCCTGTTGTTTGATAGATAGTCGGCCTTGCGCATCGTAGTTGCTTGCTCAAGTGCTGCTTCGCATCGTTGTTGTTCCACCATTGTTGGAAGGTTGGCACATGCTTATTGGTGGAGATGCTTATTGGTGGAGATGATCATAACTTTAAATACAACTATTAAATTGCTGGGATAACTAATGAAGGAGGCACCGGTGGGTAATATATGCTATTTTGTTTTTCATGTCCACTTGTGTCCCATAGGCCCTGAGTACTTGATACCTGTTCCTTGAGTATTCGCACTATCCACATCCGGGAGACCCTATGGATCCCCCTTAGCCAGAGCTTGATTCATTCTTATTTCTTGGGGCCACAAAGTAGTTTGGGGATTTATTACTATCTTGTACTTATGCCATGCTTTACTGCTTTATTTACGATTATGCGTGGAGCACTTGTACTGTTTTGGAACGTGGAATGTTTTCGCGGTATCGACAAGCCCAGTCACACTTTCGGGTTCCCAGTCATTTACAGCCATTGTCACAAACCCTGGGTCCGTCTCGGAGCCGGCCAACTTTGTTGCGGGTAGCTTAGTGGGGTGGCCCCCTGAAATGATTTATGAATCCTGTGATTGCTTTGTCGTGAAAGCCTCATTGGGTTTTGATTTGGTTTTTCCGAGCTTGATCGTGTGTGTGTTGCTATTTGTGCACCCCTGCAGGGTAAATCTTTCTGAAAGCCGTGTACGTGGTTATGGACGACTTGGAGCACAGTATCTCGATCATAGACAAGCATAACTAAAGTAGTGCTATAAATTTGACTTAATATGTGACTAGTAATCAGCTTCACTACAATGGAATGGATAATAAAAGTGCCAACAACTGGTGGAACTGGGGTGTATCGTGTCATGTTATACCTACCTAGTAAGTACCCCAACTCCAATGGAATGAAATAAAAGTGCCAACAACTGCTGGGTTTGGGATGTCACACGCTAATTGTATCTGACTAGTAAGTACTACAACTACAACTGAATGGTTAACTAAAACTGCCCACTACTTATGCTATCAGGATGACTCATGCTATCTATATCTGACTAGTAAGTGCTTCAACTATAATGGAATGAATAAAACTGCCAACTGTGTGAGTTCCTTGGTTTGACTTCCTCGTTTGGTCTCGAGGGGGAAATACCAGGAGGGGTACGATTGGTGTTAGTATCAGGTTGGATCCGAATAGGTCTTTCTTATCCCTCTCTAATAGCCGACAGTTGCATAGAGTCTCTATAGGTTGTTTAGTGCATGTTGCGCTGCCGCTTCAGCCCACCATACCTATGTAGGCGAGAGCCGCCGAATTCTAGCCTCCCCGTGTACTGGCCGCAGTACTGACGCTCCTCTTTTTCCTTTGCCCTTTGTCGGCACCCCTTTTGTTTTAGAAGGTTTGAGATCGACGTCGTTAGCAGGGTTACCCTTCCGCCTTGGCCTGGGCAGGGTTATGGACTCCATTGGTTATTTTTCAGGGCTCTTAGCCCCATTTGCATCTTGGCCGTACTCAGACGCTGTAGCGATTTCAAGGTGATTTGGATCTTTGTACTGTATATCCGTATTCTTGACTCATGGAGTCGTGTTGTATATATATATATCTGTTCTGTGGGTCCCATCGAGGACTGTTGTGTAATGGTATTACTTCGTTTTCCACCCACACGAAAGTGCCTGGTGGGCGTCCATGAATCGTTTCTATGCGGGTTTTGCGGAAAAGGGCTAAAACTTGCATAGGGCCGATTTGAGGGTGTTACACGGGGCAACCTCGGGATGGCCTGATCTTTCACGAATCCCTTGAAATCGAGGCGGAGAAAGTGTGGGGATGAGGGAGAGAGCGAAAATGCGAACTCACGCACGGAGAACACGATGAACACACACACACGAAGACACGATACAAGCCAATTGATCACTCCGGTGGATACCGGTCGAGCGCAATCCCTAGGATCGGCGTCAGGCGGAGGACTCTCCCTCGAACCGGCACAACGAGTAGGGAGGCTCGGTGAGATCTTGACATCTAGGCAAAGGGACTATGATGCCTAGGCATTGTATCATGCGGTAGCACGATGCAAAATCCAATGAGGTTTGTGATATTTGGTGCTCCTCTATCAAAGGAGCATGAGGCAAGAACTAGATAGATCCACAAGGGGTTTCCACTAATTCCAAATATCAAGCGTAGGGTTTACAATAGAGGTGGGGGACTATATATAGGCCAGCCACAAGTTCAGGGGTAATTTAGGCATTAAAGTAGAGTTTTGGGTGAAGTAGAGGGGTACATGTGGCCCTAGCTATGGATCGCAGACCCACCTTCAGGCCGGACAGTCCGGGTTGAGTGGACCGGATAGTCTAGGGTGGCCAGACACTCCGAGTAGTGTTCGGGTAGAGTCCGATGTAGCATACTGATTGTCCGCGCAGGGATGGGGCTGAGGTAGGCCAGACACTAGGCAGCACCGGACATTCCGACTGGCATTGGGCAGATTCTCCGGCTCAGGCAGCATCAGGACAGGTGCAACTTCCAGGCTCGTGGGTTGACGCGTTAGGGCTTCGTACCTGATAATGCACAGAGTAGTGGCATGAAGTAGCAATCCATCCAAGTGTATGTCAGAGTCACATAATAAGAGGAGCGAATTCACCTTAGCTTGAAGGAGCTTGGCTCGGGCACGAGTCCACTTGGGGGACTTGGTGGTGTAGATGTAGGAGCGTCCGTAGGACGGGCTGCATCAGCTCCCCCCTTGGGAAAGAGTCGTCCTCGACTCTTCATGGTTATCATCTAGAACATCTCCACGGTAGGGTGAGAGATCCTTGACGTTTAATGTATTGTTTGCAAGGTACTTGAATGTCGGTATGTCAATGATGTAGGCGTAGTTGTAGATTCTCTTGAGGATCTTGAAGGGACCATCTCCTCTTGGCTTAAGCTTGGAGTCATGTTCCTTGGGGAAGAGGTCTTTTCTTAGGTGTATCCACACAAGATCACCTTCTTCGAAGATCAACTCTCACTTGTCCTTGTTTAACCTTGAAGCTTAGCGAATGACTTGTTGTTCAATAGTAGCACTTTTTTCTTCGTGAAGCTTCTTCATAGCTTGGGCATGCTTCTCAATGTCCATGATGGAGCGCTCATGAAGAGGTAGTGGTAGGATTTCGAGCGCGGTGAGGGGCTCGAAACCATAGACGATCATGAAGGGGCTCATCTTGGTTGTTGAGAGCTTGGCATGGTTGTAGGCGACCTCAACATGTGGAATGCATTCCTCCCAATCCTTGAGGTTTGTCTTGATAAACACACGAAGGAGAGTCTCGAGGCTTCGGTTTGGCCATCGGTTTGAGGATGCGATGCAGATGAGAAGTTGAGCATGACACTGAGCTTGGCCATGAGGGTCTTCCATAAGTAACTCATGAATTTGTCGTTGTGGTCGGAGATGATTGTTCTTGGCACACCATGTAGACGGACGATTTCCCCGAAAAACAAATTTGCAACATGTGAAGCATCATGGTCGGAGATGATTATTCTTGGCACACCATTTTGGAAACGCAATCCATGACAACAAATATAGAATCATGACCATGCTTAGATCTAGGCAATCCTAACACAAAATCCATGCTAATGTCGGACCAAGGTGTCTGAGGAATAGGCAATGGCCTATAAAGACCATAGGGGTTAGCTTGCGACTTAGCTTGAACACATGTCGTGCATCGTTGAACGTAGCGCTCCACATCGCGCTTCATATTGGGCCAAAAGTAGTGAGTGGATAGGATGTCCAATGTCTTGTCACGGCCAAAGTAACCCATAAGGCCTCCACCATGAGATTCTTGGAGAAGAAAAAGTTGGATAGATAACTTCAGAATGCAAAGCTTATTTTGTTTAAATAGAAAGCCCTTATGCAAATAGAAATCATCCACTCCTTTATCAATGGAGCACTTTGCGAAAATTGGTTCAAAGAACGGGTTGGAAGCATACAAAGTTTTTATTTCCTCAAGACCCAACACGTTGAATTCAAGTCTCGTAAGAAGGCTTGTGTGCTTGCGAGACAAAGAGTCCACAACTACATTATCTTTGCCCTTCTTATACTTGACAATGTACGGAAAATACACCATAAACTCAACCCACTTAGCATGTCTTTTACTCAAGTTGGCTTGGCCTTTGAGATATTTCAATGACTCATGGTCGGAATGTATGATAAATTCTTTAGGCCATAGGTAGTGTTGCCAAACTTGAAGGACACGAACTAAGGAGAAAAGCTCTTTGTCATAAATCATATAATTAAGGCGAGCACCATCAAGTTTCTCGCTATGGTAGTCTATAGGACGTCCGTTTTGCATCAGGACTCCTCCAATGCCAATACCACTAGCATCACACTCTATCTCAAAAGTTTTAGTGAAATCCGGTAACGCAAGGAGAGGTGCTTCGGTGAGCCTCTTTTTAAGTTCATCAAAAGATTTTTGTTGTGCCTTGCCCCACACGAAGGTGACATTCTTTTTGGTCAATTCAATGAGAGGACAAGCATTATTCGAAAAGTATTTCACAAAGCAACGATAGAAACCAGCCAACCCATGAAAACTTTGGAATTCACTCACATTTATTGGGATGGGCCAATCTCGTATATCCTTTACCTTGGAAACATCAACTTCAATGCCCTTTGAAGAAACGACAAATCCAAGAAAATTAACTTGTCTTTAGCAAAAGTGCACTTGGGAAGATTAGCATATAGCTTTTCATGTTGAAGGATTTAAAAAACTTCCTTGACATGTTTAACATGGTCCTCAAGTGACTTGCTATAAACAAGGATATCATCGAAATAGACAACAACACTCTGGCCAATGAGAGAACACAAAATATGATTCATGAGGTGCATGAAGGTGGATGGGGCATTAGACAAACCAAAGGGAATAACCAACCATTCATAGAGACCAAGTCTGGTCTTGAATGCGGTTTTCCAATCATCTCCTTCAGCCATGCGTATTTTATGGTAACCACTACAAAGATCAATTTTCGAAAAAATAGTGGCTCCACGTAATTCATCAAGCATGTAATCAAGACACGGTATAGGATGTCGATAACGCATGGCGATAGCATTGATTGGACGGAAGTTCATGCATAACCGTAATGTATCATCTGATTCCGGGACAAGAATCACGGGTATCGCACTTGGACTAGTGCTAACTTGGATCAAACCTTTGGTGATGAGTTGGTTGATTTGGCGTTCGATCTCCTTCGTCTCCTTCGGGTTCGTGTGGTAATCGGTACGGTTTGGGAGGGGTGCGCCGGGAATGAGATCAATGTGATGTTTGATGCTACAAAGATGAGGTAGTCCATGTGGGAGATCTTCGGGGAACACATCCTTGAATTGTTGCAAAACAATCATCAAAGATGGAGGAACATTGGTTAATTCATTAGTTCCTTGTGCTAGTCCTTTGCAAATGAGGATAGTGCAAGATGGATGGGTTGTTCTGGACATCTCTCATCTCACTTTTGGAGGCAAGGAGAACACTCTTAGTTTTTTAACTCGAGTTTGGCTTGTGGCTCTCACTCACTATGATGTGGTTCTCTCGCTCACCGCTCTTCTCACAAGGAGGTGTTGTGTTTTGCGGCCTCGCTAAAGCCTTTGAATTGTCTGCAATTATTTGGCTAGGAGTCATCGGTTGCAAAACACATGTTTTGTTGAGGCATTTAAAAGTGTACACATTGGTGCGACCATCATGTAGAGCAGCCTTGTCAAATTTTCATGGTCGACGAAGCAACATGTGGCAAACCGTCATTGGGACTACATCACACTCGACTATGTCTTTGTAAGGACCAATGGCGAAGGTGACCGATACGGTATGCTTGATCTTCAGGGACCCTTGGTCACTTAGCCATTGCACGTGGTAGGGGTGCTTGTGCGGATGGAGAGTGAGGTTGAGCTTCTCACACAACTCGGTGCTAGCAAGGTTGTGACAACTCCCTCCATCGATGATCACTTTGATAGATTTTCCATTGATGTCGGCTCGTGTTTGGAAGATATTTGAGCATTGGTCTTCATGATCTTGTGCTTGATTGGTCAAGATCCTTGTGACGACAAGCGATGGACTTGCGTCATGTTCCCACATGAGGAGTTCTTGGTCATCTTCCACTCGTTGCCTTGCCATTGCTTCCTTGTCTCGGGCATCAAATTCATCTTCACTCAAGTACTCTTTGTCGCCATTGTCATGGATGAACAAAAATTTCTTGTTTCCACACTCGACCAACTTTTGTCCTTTTCCTCCACACTTGTAGCATTCACCATTGAAAGGTGTGTCACTCTTCGCTTGTTTACCACTTGGGGGCAGTTTTCCTTGAGGAAGTGTGGGCTTGAAGGAAAGGTTGGAAGTACTTGAGGAGCTTCCATTGAAGGTTGTTGGCATAGTGGTTGAAGCTTGCTTGTATGTGAAATACGTCTTAGGCTTGTTGTACTTGATGTCCTCTTGAACTTGACGTTCAACCTTTGTTGCAATGTGCACAAGCTGAACCATGTTATTGTATGTTTGGAACTCGACGATGCGCTTGATTGGGTGGTTAAAGCTAAGGAAACGTGCCATAGTTTGCTCTGTGCGCTCTTCAATGTTGGCGCAGATAAAGTTGAGTTCCATTTCCTTGAAATACTCTTCCACGGTCTTTGTCCCTTGGCACAGCGATTGAAGGTTGTTGAAGAGGTCACGCGTGTAGTGCGCAGGAATTAAACAGGATCTCATGTGATCCTTCATGTCATGCCAAGTTGTGATTGGCGGCTCTTGTCTTGCGTCACGAGCAACTCGAACTTGTTCCCACCAAAGGTTGGCATACTCATCAAATTCAAGGTAAGTCATGGCGACCATCTTCTCGTTGCTATAATTGTGCATACCAAAGATTTTGTCGACTTTGAGTGCCCATGAGAGATATTCTTCGGGGTCATTTGATCTGGTGAACTTGGGCATCATGAACTTGAGCTTGTCATATGTTTCTTCCTCATTGCGATCACAGTGGTGATGGTTTTCATGTTGATGACGGTCTTCATCTTCCATGCGATCATTGCGACGATCTTGTTGAGCTTGTTGATGATTTTGTGGTTGAGGAGGTGGAACTTGGTTCTCGCAACCTTGTTGCGGAGCTTGCTCTCGATGTTGTTGTTGTGGAGCTTGATCTTGCTCTTGGCGTGGTTGTTGACGGTGTTGAGGCACTTGGGCTTCATGAGGGTGTTGAGTATGTGGAGCCTCATGATGCGGTTGATGATGAAGAGGAGGCTCGTTCCTCGTGGTTATGATAATTAGGCACATGGGCCTCACGGTGAAGATCATGGTCTTGAGCCTCATGACTTGGTGGGCGTCGCTGAACTTGTACCACTTGGAGATCCATGTTTTGGTGTTGTGGAGGAGGCGCCTCGGGATGACCATGGTGTTGGTGCGGGAATTCATGACAGCGATGATGAGGAGGAGGAACTTGGAGAGCTTCACGTTGATGGCGAGCTTGATTCTCCAAGTTGGAGTCAGCACTTGTTGTGTCAAGTATGTATTGCGGACGATGGGGGTAGACTTTTAGTTCCACTCGCGGTTCTTCTTGTGTTTCCTCTTGTTGGATCACTAATGCCCTTGCGTGATGACAATGTGATTCTTTCCTTGCTTGTGGCCTTGAAGAGAAATCACCATCATAGCCTTACGTTGCGGCATGCCGTGGGAAAGGTACATAGTTCAAACAATTTCCATCTTGAACCACGAGGGCGTCATTGCATCTTGGAGCACTTGGATGAAGATCTTGTTGAAGAGGAGCGTGATGACGCGAAGATCTTGTAGAGCTTGATGCGCGTGAACATGGTCTTGCCATTCCGTCGATGAGAACATGAAGCTTGTCATTTGTTTTGGTGACGGAGCATTGGAGCTCTTCATTTTGATGGCCAAAGTTGTGATGCATTGTGTGCATTTGCCTTTTGAGGCCATCGAAGCGGTTGTCAATGTTCTTGAACTCGGCTTGCGTCTCACCCAATTGTTCGTCTTGACGTTTCTCGAGATCTTGGCAACAATCACGGAACTCTTGTCGGAAGATGAAGTGGCTTCCTCGCGTCATGTACGGTCCATGTTATTCTTCTTGTGAAGGTGGTTGACTCAACTCACGGTGCCTATCCATCATGCAAAACACAAAGGTATGTATATGGAGAGCAATATGTGGTGGGGGGAACCTTCAACCTCACCTTGGGGATTGCACCGAACTAGAAACCACAAGTGAGAGTTATTAACTTGCAACATGAAAACGCAAAGAAAGCTCACACTAAAGAAAGAACTAACTCTCAAAAGCTTATTTGTGGTAGGTTAGGATTGTGGAATGCAAAAGAACCAACCAAAAGAAAAGGAGTAGTCAAAAGTGGGTAAAATCCAACAAAACTCAAATCAAAGGTGAAGGTCACAACTAAAAGGGGTGACGGGAACCTAGGACTATATACACACACGTCGAGATTGTTGGGATTGACATGACTATAGGAATGAGCAAAGATAATGTCCTAACGAAGACTACGCTCGGTGTCGTGCCAATACAAGGAGAGACCGTGACTCGTTTGCAAAGAGGAAAAATGAGCAACAGATTTGTGCACTTGCCTTGGGCGCTCTTTCTTTCTCTCTTGCTTACAAGCTTTTAGACTCTCTTTTGCTATAGGAGACTATTTTTCTTTTTCTCTATATCTTTTTTTTGCTCTCCCTTGATGCTACCTAGTCACACTTGCTATTGCTCCTGCACTCTCACTATCCAAGGACAAACGCACAATGCTCAAGGAAACACAAGCTGAGCCACTCTCGTGGGATAGGTACACACAAAGGAAGATAGGGGTTAACAAGGTGACACAAGTTGTACCCTCGTTGGTGATGATGCACTTGACGTCGGTGGTGCGGAAGCATGTTCGGTGCCGTGGTGTCAATGAGCACGGAGGTGTCGATGCGGAAGCTTGTTGTTAGTTGCTGACACGCACACTAGACACGAGAAAACAAAGGAAATTAGCCAATCGAAAACTGAGGCAAAACTGGCGTTCCGGCTGGATATTCCGGCTGTGTCGGGCCAGACACTCCGGTCGTGCCAGACACTTCGGTCGGATCGAGCCGGACACTCCGGTCGGACCCAGCCGGACACTCTGGTGTTGCTGGACACTCTGGTCTGGTCGGGCCGGACACTCTGGTGCGGGTTTCCTACTCGTGTTCTTGAGCGGAAATCCTCGCCTTATGGCCTCAAATCCGTGAAAAATTGGCCAAATTGGGCTTGGAAAACGTAGGAGAAAGCTGGACCAACACCTAAGACAAGGTTTGGTCGGATCAAAACCAGCAATAACACTCCAAATCAAGAGATCAATCCAAAGGCAAATTTGGGGCTTTTCGAATTTTTGGTGGATAGAAGAAAAATTTGTGGGGAAATTCGTGAGCAACGAAGCTCTTGATACCAAAGGTTGCGGGGTAACCTCGGGGATGGCCCAATCTTTCACGAATCCCTTGAAATCAAGGTGGAGAGAGTGTGGGATGTGGGAGAGAGTGAAAACACGAACTCACGCACGAAGAACACGATGAACACGCACACACAAAGACACGATAGAAGCCAATTGCTCACTTCGGCGGCTACCGGTCCGGCACAATCCCTAGGATCAGCGTCGGGCAGAGGACTCTCTCTCGAAGCGGCACAACGAGTAGGGAGACTCGGTGAGATCTTGATGTTTAGGCAAAGGGACTCCAATGCCTAGGCCTTGTACAACACGGAGGCACGATGCAAACTCTAACGAGGTTTGTGATATTTGATGCTCCTCTATCAAAGGAGGATGAGGCAAGAACAAGATAGATCCACAAGGGGTTTCCACTAATTCCATATATCAAGCCTAGGGTTTGCAAATAGAGGTGGGGGACTATATATAGGCCAGCCACAAGTTCAAGGGTAATTTAGGCATTAAAGTAGAGTTCTGGGAGAAGTAGAGGGGTACATGGGACAAAGGCCCAGCTATGGCTCACAGGCCCATCTTCAGGCCGAACGGTCTAGGTCGAGTGGACCAGATAGTCCGGGATGGCCGGACACTCCGGGTAGTGTCCGGGTAGAGTCCAATGTAGCATACGGATTGTCTGCGCCAGGATGGGGCTGGGGTAGGCAGGACACTCCGGCGTGGTCGGGCCGGACACTACGGCAGTGCCGGACATTCTGGCTAGCATCGAGCGGATTCTCCGGTTCAGGCAGTGTTAGGACAGGTGCAACTTTCGGGCTCATGGTTTGACGCGTCGGGGCATCGTACCTGATAATGCACAGAGTAGTGGTATGAAGTAGCAAGCCATCCAAGTGTATGTCAAAGTAACATAATGAGTGGAGCGAATTCACCTTAGCTTGAAGCAGCTTGGCTCAGGCACGAGTCATGGATCCACTTGGGGGACTCAGTGGTGTAGACGTAGGAGCATCTGTAGCATGGGCTGCATCAGCACGTGCACGTATTTAGCAATTTCAGGAGATTAGGCGTCAAAACCTATGTGCACCTATAACCACCAACATAGAACCACATGTTGATCCTGTCGTATAAGAACCGAGAGTGAGAGTTGATGAGACAAATGAGGTTTCTACTAATGTAATCATCTCTACTCCTAATGTTGTTTCTTGTGATATCCAGGTTGCTTTTGAAGAAAGGGAGCCATCTATTTTACAACATGTACCACTGGACTATGCATTGTCACTTGTGGAGGATGTTCTAGCGCCTACTACATGCGAGGAGAACACTATTGATATAAGTACTAATTCGGAGCTACAGTCAACAAGCGCAACATATTGTGAGTCTATTCCTTTGTTGCTTCCTCCTTGTGACTTTCCTTGCACTAATGTTACAGCACCATGTGATAGTTTACCACATTGGAATATTGATCATGTGGTACTGATAACACATAAGGAAATACTTGCTCGAATACCACCTGCTGATATTGTGTATTCCATCATGCTAAATGAACCTATGAGTATGAGATGTGCTATGGATAAGATTTCGGAAATTTCATGTCTAACTTCTAGCACATATTCTCCTTGTTTCACTTTCAATCTAATTGGTCAATATAGCATGGATGAAAATTTTCTTATGGATCACATATGAATTACTTGTGATAGAATCACTGAACTGAAACAAGCTGTTTTCAGCCATATGTGCAATGTGTCACAAGATGTTTGCTATGGGACAATAGTTCATGTTCGCGATATTGTGGAAATAAATTTTGGTCTAGTTGACATATTTCAACCAACATAAGTAATTTTACCTATGTTGGATCGTTGTAATCTTGCTAGAATAGAACCCAAATTTTCATATCCATTGTGTTTGTCCCAAAAGTCTTTGTCTAGTGATTCTACTACTTTAGACTTCATTTATACTTGCGAATTGTGTTGCATGTTACCTATAAGACATAATGATCATGCACATATAATTGATTACTTTTGTGTCAGTTTATCACTTGTTTATAATAATCAGAGTAGCACAGTTGAAGCATGGTCTAACCCATTTGGTTTTCACACATATTGAATTGGTTTGATCTTGTTCATAAATTTGATCATAGATGTTCTTTGAGAAAACTGAATTTAATATTGAACAACAAGACTATCTATTTAGTTGTTTTTCAACATGACCATGATTCTTTGTACTTCACTTATACCTGCAATTTAAGTTGCTTGATGTATACTAGACATATTTTTCATGTAAACAACAATAATACAACATGCTATATATACATGTACTTTGCGTACACATTGTTCTTTTTGTTACCCAAAACCACTGATGGCTTGTCCTGAAGAAATGGAGGATGATGAGGATACAATCATAGGGTATGATGATTCTGCTAGTCTAAGCTATAAGGAAATATTGAGCCTCATTGAGAAATGTAACAAGGTGAATTCATTCCTAGTTGGATATGATACTATGATTTTTAAGAACTTTATACTACCTAAATCATGGTGTTATTATTTGTCTAGATTTAATATCCATCAGATTAGCGCCAGTGGTTGGAGAGGGAGGAAGGCGAGCAAGAGATGGAAGGCGACCAAGAAGGAAGATTCGGTTCAGATAGATAGAAGTCCTAAAATTGAAACGAACGTGGATTCCTCATACAAATTCCGAATCAAGCAAATAAGCACTTGTTGAATAGATAATTCCAAGATCTTTCTAATGAGTACTTCCGCGTCTCAAGACCCCGGATAATCTGGCCCCCACACCTCGGATAATATGGCCCTGTTTCAGAACCAGAGGAGAGTGTCTCGATTCCAGACCACGAAGGAGACCACGAACCAGACCACGAAGGAGAGGACGGAGAGGTGCATGGGCACCAGAATCTCACCGTGTTAGGATGGAGGGGTCGGGGAAGCAAGGGGAGGCCGGACGTAGGCGAATCGACGACAGCCGGAGCTCGGGAAGGTGACGACTTCGGGCTCGATTCCGGCCAGAGGAGAGTGTCTCGATTCCGCCCGTCTACGGTGGTGGCGTGGCGGCGGCGGGTGTCGACGACGTGAAGCGGCTCTAGATTTGGGCAGCCTGACGGCGTGATTTTGCTCGGCCGCAAATTTTCCTTAGCCGCGCGTCGATGTGCTTTGTAATTTGGGGGAGTTGGGGAGGAAGAAGGGTCGGCGCTGTATACTGTACATGCCTTTGGTCCCGGTTCGTCCCACCAACCGGGACGAACCGGGACCAAAAGTCTAGGCAGGAGCGTTGCTGGGCCGTCACGTGCGCGCACGCTCCCAGGGCCTTTGGTCCCGGTTCATCGCACCAGCTAGGAACATTGAGCCTTTGGTCCCGGTTGGTGGGACGAACCGGGACCAAAGGAGCGTTGCTAGCAGCGCGCGCAGCCAGGATCATCGGTCCCGGTTCGTGGAACGAACCTGGATCGTTGACCCGTTTTTCAGGTTTTGGCAAAACTTTTGTTTTTCCCGCCATTTTCAAATTTGTTTTCTTCTTTAATTAATAAGATGTTTCAATTTAAGATGATTATTTATTTGGAATTTCAAAAAACTTTTAACAGGAAAAGTGCTTCAATTTAATTAACTAATCTAAAACCATTTTCTGTTTTCAAATATTTTTATTTTAACTATACAATTTTACTATTTTCAATTAAAATTGCATTAACAAATATTTATTGCATAATTTGGAATTTGAACAAACTTTCAATAGGAAAAATGCTTCAATTTAAATAACTAATCAAAAACCATTTTCTATTTTCAAATATTTTTATTTGAACTATACAATTTTACTATTTTCAATTAAAATTGCATTAACAAATATTTATTGCATAATTTGGAATTTGAAAAAACTTTCAACAAGAAAAGTGCTTCAATTTAAATAACTAATCAAAAACCATTTTCTGTTTTCAAATATTTTTATTTTAACTATACAATTTTACTATTTTCAGTTAAAATTGCATTAACAAATATTTATTGCATAATTTGGAAAAGGGTGTTCAAAACCTTTTTCTATATTATAAAAGAATTATTCCACCTATTCAAATTATTAACATTTATGCCATTTTCAATTAAAAATTCATTAACTAATTTTTCTGCATATTTGATTAACTAAGAAGCCGGGCTAGGAATCTTCATCCCAGCCGTTCTGAATATGGTTTCAATCGGGCATAAGAAATTCAAAAATGATCCGAACAACATGAAACCTTCGCGTGGTGTCATATTATGTGTCATAGTTGCAAGGAAAAATATTGAACTTGAAAAATTGCAAACATCATAAAAAATCCTTCACAAAATGACCTATCATGTTCGAGGTTTCATGGCATTTAGGTCAAACCACCAATGTTATGGCTAGAATCAGGGCATAGTTTGTGATAATGTGCCCATATTGTGCACACATGTGCATCTTGGGATGGCTTACGATGTTGCAGGAGGAAGTTTTCCTTTTCGACGCACGAAAAAGCCAATTTCCATTTTTGAGGTGCCGAAATCGGGGTGTTTTGTGAAGCAGCCACCAAATTAAAGTTTGGCATTGGTACCAACCCATTTTTCAAAAATACTAGACCACCTTAGATGGACAATTTCCCAACCGGTGTATCTGGAACCTTTCCGTCCATCCCTCATGAAAAAGACAAATTCCTATCGAATCGGTAGGAGGTTGCCTAGATTTGAACTAGAAGTACAAGATACAATGCTTGTGATTTTTTTTAAAATAATATATAGGTTCACAACATGCTATTTCATCAGAGATCCACTTCAAGTTCAGCGAGGCTCTGCCTCGGGCTAAGAAGCTTCATGCCCACCATTTCGAATATAGTTTGAAACAGGCATAACAAATTCAAAAATGATCCAAACAATGTGAAACCTTCGCTTGGTGTCCTATTATGTGTCATAGTTGCAAGGAAAAATATTGAACTTGAAAAATTGCAAACATCATAAAAAATCCTTCACAAAAAGACCTATCATGTTTGAGGTTTCATAGCATTTAGGTCAAACCACCAATGTTATGGCTAGAATCAGGGCATAGTTTGTGATAATGTGACCATATTGTGCACATATGTGCACCTTGGGATGGCTTACGATGTTGCAGGAGGAAGTTTTCTTTTTTGACGCATGAAAAAGCCAATTTCCATTTTTGAGGTGCCGAAATCGTGGTGTTCTGTGAAGCAGCCACCAAATTAAAGTTTGGAATTGGTACCAACCCATTTTTCAAAAATACTAGACCATCTTAGATGGACAATTTCCTAACCGGTGTATCTGGAACCTTTCCGTCCATCCCTCATGACAAAGACAAATTCCTACCGAACCAGTAGGAGGTTGCCCAGATTTGAACTACAAGTACATGATATAATGCTTGTGAATTTTTTAAAAAATCATTTATAGGTTCACAACATGCTATTTCATCAGAGATCCACTTCATGTTCAGCGAGGCTTCGCCCCGGGCTAAGAAGCTTCATGCCCACCGTTTTGAATATAGTTTGAAACAGGCATAAGAAATTCAAAAATGATCCAAACAATGTGAAACCTTCGCGTGGTCTCATATTATGTGTCATAGTTGCAAGGAAAAATATTGAACTTGAAAAATTACAAACATCATAAAAAATCCTTCACAAAATGACCTATCGTGTTCGAGGTTTCATGGAATTTAGGTCAAACCACCAATGTTATGGCTAGAATCAGGGCATAGTTTGTGATAATGTGCCCATATGGTGCACACATGTGCATCTTGGGATGGCTTACGATGTTGCAGGAGGAAGTTTTCCTTTTCGACACACGAAAAAAGCCAATTTCCATTTCTAAGGTGCCGAAATCGGGGTGTTTTGTGAAGCAGCCACCAAATTAAAGTTTGGCATTGGTACCAACCCATTTTAAAAAATACTATCCCACCTTAGTTGGACAAATTCCCAACCGGTGTATCTGGAACCTTTCCGTCCATCCCTCGTGAAAAAGACAAATTCCTGACGAATCGGTAGGAAGTTGCCCAGATTTGAACTACAAGTACATGATATAATTCTTGTGAATTTTAAAAAAAATCATTTATAGGTTCACAACATGCTATTTCATCAGAGATCTACTTGAAGTTCGGCGAGCCTCAGCCCCGGGCTAAGAAGCTTCATGCCCGCCGTTTTGAATATAGTTTGAAACGGGCATAAGAAATTCAAAAATGATCCAAACAATGTGAAACCTTCACGTGGTGTCATATTATGTGTCATAGTTGCAAGGAAAAATATTGAACTTGAAAAATTGCAAACATCATAAAAAATCCTTCACAAAATGACCTATCATGTTCGAGGTTTCATGGCATTTAGGTCAAACCACCAATGTTATGGCTAGAATCAGGGCATTGTTTGTGATAATGTGCCCATATTGTGCATATATGTGCATCTTGGGATGGCTTACGATATTGCAGGAGGAAGGTTTCCTTTTTGACACACGAAAAAGCCAATTTCCATTTATGAGGTGCCGAAATCGGGGTGTTCTGTGAAGCAACTACCAAATTAAAGTTTGGCATTAGTACCAACCCATGTTTCAAAAATACTAGACCACCTTAGACGGACAATTTCCTAACCGTTGTATCTAGAACCTTTCCGTCCATCCCTCATGAAAAAGAAAAATTCCTGCCGAATCGGCAGGAGGTTGCCCAAATTTGAACTACAAGTACATGATATAATGCTTGTGAATTTTTTTAAATCAATTATAGGTTCATAACATGCTATTTCATCAGAGATCCACTTCAATATGAGCGAGGCTCAGCCCCGGGCTAAGAAGCTTCATGCCCGCCGTTTCGAATATAGTTTGAAACGGGGATAAGAAATTCAAAAATGATCCAAACAATGTGAAACCTTCACGTGCTCTCATATTATGTGTCATAGTTGCAAGGAAAAATATTGAACTTGAAAAATTACAAACATCATAAAAAATCCTTCACAAAATGACCTATCATGTTCGAGGTTTCATGGCATTTAAGTCAAACCACCAATGTTATGGCTAGAATCAGGGCATAGTTTGTGATAATGTGCCCATATTGTGCATATATGTGCACCTTGGGATGGCTTACGATGTTGCAGGAGGAAGTTTTCCTTTTCGACGCATGAAAAAGCCAATTTCCATTTTTGAGGTGCCGAAATCGGGGTGTTCTGTGAAGCAACCACCAAATTAAAGTTTGGAATTGGTACCAACCCATTTTTTAAAAATACTAGACCACCCTAGATGGACAATTTCCTAACCGGTGTATCTAGAACCTTTCCGTCCATACCTCATGAAAAAGAAAAATTCCTGTCGAATCGGTAGGAGGTTGCCCAGATTTGAACTACAAGTACATGATATAATGCTTGTGAATTTTTTTAAAATCATTTATAGGTTCAGAACATGCTATTTCATCAGAGATCCACTTCAAGTTCAGCGAGGCTCAGCCCCGGGCTAAGAAGCTTCATGCCCACCGTTTTGAATATAGTTTGAAACGGGCATAAGAAATTCAAAAATGATCCAAACGATGTGAAACCTTCACGTGGTGTCATATTATGTGTCATATTGCAAGGAAAAATATTGAACTAGAAAAATTGGAAACATCATAAAAAATCCTTCACAAAATGACCTATCATGTTTGAGGTTTCATGGCATTTAGGTCAAACCACCAATGTTATGGCTAGAATCAGGGCATAGTTTGTGATAATGTGCCCATATTGTGCACACATGTGCATCTTGGGATGGCTTACGATGTTGCAGGAGGAAGTTTTCCTTTTCGACGCACGAAAAAAGCCAATTTCCATTTTTGAGGTGCCGAAATCGGGGTGTTTTGTGAGGCAGCCACAAAATTAAAGTTTGGCATTGGTACCAACCCATTTTTCAAAAATACTAGACCACCTTAGATGGACAATTTCCCAACCGATGTATCTGGAACCTTTCCGTCCATCCCTCATGAAAAAGACAAATTCTTATCGAATCGGTAGGAGGTTGCCCAGATTTGAACTAGAAGTACATGATAAAATGCTTGTGAATTTTAAAAAAAATCATATATAGGTTCACAACATGCTATTTCATCAGAGATCCACTTCAAGTTCAGCGAGGCTCTGCCTCGGGCTAAGAAGCTTCATGCCCACCGTTTCGAATATAGTTTGAAACGGGCATAAGAAATTCAAAAATGATCCAAACAATGTGAAACCTTCGCTTGGTGTCCTATTATGTGTCATAGTTGCAAGGAAAAATATTGAACTTGAAAAATTGCAAACATCATAAAAAATCCTTCAAAAAATGACCTATCATGTTCGAGGTTTCATAGCATTTAGGTCAAACCACCAACATTATGGCTAGAATCAGGGCATAGTTTGTGATAATGTGCCCATATTGTGCACATATGTGCACCTTGGGATGGCTTATGATGTTGCAGGAGGAAGTTTTCCTTTTTGACGCACGAAAAAGCCAATTTCCATTTTTGAGGTGCCGAAATCGGGGTGTTCTGTGAAGCAGCCACCAAATGAAAGTTTGGAATTGGTACCAACCCATTTTTCAAAAATACTAGACCACCTTAGATGGACAATTTCCTAACCGGTGTATCTGGAATCTTTCCATCCATCCCTCATGAAAAAGACAAATTCCTACCGAATCAGTAGGAGGTTGCCCAGATTTGAACTACAAGTACATGATATAATGCTTGTGAATTTTTTTTAAAAATCATTTATAGGTTCACAACATGCTATTTCATCAGAGATCCACTTCAAGTTCAGCGAGGCTCAGCCCCGGGCTAAGAAGCTTCATGCCCACCGTTTTGAATATAGTTTGAAACGGGCATAAGAAATTCAAAAATGATCCAAACAATGTGAAACCTTCGCGTGGTCTCATATTATGTGTCATAGTTGCAAGGAAAAATATTGAACTTGAAAATTTGCAAACATCATAAAAAATCCTTCACAAAATGACCTATCATGTTCGAGGTTTCATGGCATTTAGGTCAAACCACCAATGTTATGGCTAGAATCATGGCATAGTTTGTGATAATGTGCCTATATTGTGCACACATGTGCATCTTGGGATGGCTTACGATGTTGCAGGAGGAAGATTTCCTTTTCGACGCACGAAAAAAGCCAATTTCCATTATTGAGGTGCCGAAATCGGGGTGTTTTGTGAGGCAGCCACCAAATTAAAGTTTGGCATTGGTACCAACCCATTTTTCAAAAATACTAGACCACCTTAGATGGACAATTTCCCAACCGATGTATCTGGAACCTTTCCGTCCATCCCTCATGAAAAAGACAAATTCCTATCGAATCGGTAGGAGGTTGCCCAGATTTGAACTAGAAGTACATGATACAATGCTTGTGCATTTTTTTAAAAATAATATATAGGTTCACAACATGCTATTTCATCTGAGATCCACTTCAAGTTCAGCGAGGCTCTGCCTCGGGCTAAGAAGCTTCATGCCCATCGTTTCGAATATAGTTTGAAACGGGCATAAGAAATTAAAAAATGATCCAACCAATGTGAAACCTTCGCATGGTCTCATATTATGTGTCATAGTTGCAAGGAAAAATATTGAACTTGAAAATTTGCAAACATCATAAAAAATCCTTCACAAAATGACCTATCATGTTCGAGGTTTCATGGCATTTAGGTCAAACCACCAATGTTATGGCTAGAATCAGGGCATAGTTTGTGATAATGTGCCCATATTGTGCACACATGTGGATCTTGGGATGGCTTACGATGTTGCAGGAGGAAGTTTTCCTTTTTGACGCACGAAAAAAGCTAATTTCCATTTCTAAGGTGCCGAAATCGGGGTGTTTTGTGAAGCAGCCACCAAATTAAAGTTTCGCATTGGTACCAACCCATTTTTCAAAAATACTAGCCCACCTTAGTTGGACAATTTCCCAACCGGTGTATCTGGAACCGTTCCGTCTATCCCTCATGAAAAAGACAAATTCCTGCTGAATCGGTAGGAGGTTGCCTAGATTTGAATTACAAGTACATGATATAATGCTTGTGATTTTTTTAAAAATCATTTATAGGTTCATAACATGATACTTCATGAGAGATCCACTTCAAGATGAGCGAGGCTCCGCCCCGGGCTAAGAAGCTTCATACCCACCGTTTAGAATATAGTTTGAAACGGGCATAAGAAATTCAAAAATGATCCAAACGATGTGAAACCTTCACGTGGTGTCATATTATGTGTCATAGTTGCAAGGAAAAATATTGAACTTGAAAATTTGCAAACATCATAAAAAATCCTTCACAAAATGACCTATCATGTTCGAGGCTTCATGGCATTTAGGTTAAACCACCAATGTTATGGCTAGAATCAGGGCATAGTTTGTGATAATGTGCCCATATTATGTACACATGTGCATCTTGGGATGGATTACGATGTTGTAGGAGGAAGTTTTCCTTTTCGACGCACGAAAAAGCCAATTTCCTTTTTTGACGTGCCAAAATTAGGGTGTTTTGTGAAGCAGCCACCAAATTTTAGTTTGGCATTGGTACCAACCCATTTTTCAAAAATACTAGACCACCTTAGATGGACAATTTCCCAACCGGTGTATCTGGAACCTTTCCGTCCATCCCTCATGAAGAAGACAAATTCATGTCGAATCGGTAGGAGGTTGCCCAGATTTGAACTATAAGTACATGATACAATGCTTGTGATTTTAAAAAAAAATCATTTATAGGTTCACAACCTGCTATTTCATCAGAGATCCACTTCAAGTTCAGCGAGGCTCTGCCCCGGGCTAAGAAGCTTCATGCCCTCCGTTTGGAATATAGTTTGAAACAGGCATAAGAAATTCAAAAATGATGCAAACAATGTGAAACCTTCGCGTGATGTTAGATTATGTGTCATAGTTGCAAGGAAAAATATTGAACTTGAAACATTGCAAACATCATAAAAAATCCTTCACAAAATGACCTATCATGTTCGAGGTTTCATGGCATTTAGGTCAAACCACCAATGTTATGGCTAGAATCAGGGCACAGTTTGTCATAAGTGCCCATATTGTGCACATATGTGTATCTTGGGATGGCTTACGATGTTGCAGGAGGAAGGTTTCCTTTTTGACGCACGAAAAATCCAATTTCCATTCCTGAGGTGCCGAAATCGGGGTGTTTTGTGAAGCAGCCACCAAATTAAAGTTTGGCATTGGTACCAACCCATTTTTCAAAAATACTAGACCACCTTAGATGGACAATTTTCCAACCGGTGTATCTGGAACCTTTCCGTCCATCCCTCATGAAAAAGACAAATTCCTGCCGAGTCGGTAGGAGGTTGCCAAGATTTGAATTACAAGTACATGATATAATGCTTGTGAATTTTTTTAAAAATCATTTATAGGTTCACAACATGCTATTTCATCAGAGATCCACTTCATGTTCAGTGAGGATCAGCCCCGGGCTAAGAAGCTTCATGCCCGCCGTTATTCAATTAATTAGTACTAATATAAAAAACAAAATTAAAGCCAACAACCGGGACTAAAGATATGATGAACCTTTAGTCTCGGTTGCAGGAACCAACCGGGACTAAATGTGGATGTGGGGACAACATGTTGACACTATGTCCTCAGTGGGCAGCACTAAGCTAGTAAATGATGACACTATTTTGGGTGGGTGGCAACACTATGTCAAGGGTGAGTGTGTCGACATTATGTCATCAGTTCCTGACACTATGTTGTGCTGCTTAATCTATAAATAGGTATGCATTCTTGAGAAGAACTGCAAGATGGTGTGCGAGAATAGGGACACCACTACGGTGGAGCTTCTTGAAGATGTCTTAGGATCCCGTCCTCAGTCGTCTTCGAGGAGCTCGTCGTAGAGGCACTCTCTAATATGTGAAATTAGTTAGCTCCACCAGCATACTGATCTAGCTAGAGAAGATATAAACTGAAAGATGGTGTGCGAGAGAAAGGACACCACTACGGCAGATCTTCTCGAAGATGTCTTAGGATCCCTTCCTCAGACATCTTCGAGGAGCTTGCCATAGAGGCACTCCCTAATTTAATTTGGTAGCTCCCCGGCGTGTTCATGTTTTTGGTTTGCTTAAACGGTCGGTGATTAAAATGCTAGGGCGCCACTATATATATGTATGCCTTCATAGTTTTGGTTCTTATTTTTGTTGCAATGGATTTTGTGACGGCAGATAGAAGAAGAAGAAGAAGGATATTTTGTTGCTCGACGGTGATATGTACATGATATAATGCTTGTGAATTTTAAAAAAAATCATTTATAGGTTCACAACATGCTATTTCATCAGAGATCCACTTCAAGTTCAGTGAGGCTATGCCCTGGTCCCAGAAGCTTCATGCCCACCGTTAGTCAATTAATCAGTACTAATCTAAAAAACAAAATTAAAGCCAACAACCGATACTAAAGATATGATGAACCTTTAGTCCCGGTTGGAGGTACCAACCGGGACTAAATGTGGATGTGGCGACAACATGTCGACACTATGTCCTCAGTGGGCAGCACTAAGTCAGTAAATGACGACACTATTTTGGGTGGGTGGCAGCACTATGCCAGGGGTGAGTGTGTCGACATTATGTCATCAGTTCCCGACACTATGTTGTGCTACTTAATCTGTAAATAGGTATGCATTCTTGTGAAGAACTGCAAGATGGTGTGCGAGACCAAGGACACCACTACGGCGGAGCTTCTCGAAGATGTCTTAGGATCCCGTCCTTAGGAGGAAGTTTTCCTTTTCGACGCACGAAAAAGCCAATTTTCATTTTTGAGGTGCCAAAATCGGGGTGTCCTGTGAAGCAACCACCAAATTAAAGTTTGGCATTCGTACCACCAAATCGGGGTGTTATGTGAAGCCAATTCTCATATAAAGTTTTCATACATCACATAAAGTTTCCATACATTAAATAGATTTACATAGGGTTTAGCGTTTAGGGTATGAATCCTTCGTCACGTATGTCGATCCCTTGCCTATGATCGCTTCTTAGGCCATAACAATGGAGCATCTTCTTTGCTTAACGGGATGCTTGGATCAGTTTTCACGGTGAAGGGCAGAATTTCATCAAACTTATCATAATCTGCTGACATGTTTGTCTTGTCCTCGACTCCCGCGGTGTTTCTTTTCCCTAAAAGAACTATGTGACGCCTGGGCTCATCGTCTGATGTATTCGTTTCCTTATTTTTTCTTTTTTTCGGTGTAGAGGAGATGTCCTTCACATAAAAACCCGAGCCACATCATTGGCTAGGACAAATGGTTTTTCTCTGTAACCAATATTCTTAAGATCCACTGTTGTCATTCCGTACAGCGGGTCTACCTTTACCCCTTCTCCATTCATGTTGACCCAACTACACCAAAACAAAGGGACCTTAAAAGTAGGTCCATAGTGAAGTTCCCATATCTCCTCTATGTAAGCATAGTATGTGTCCTTTTTCCCATTCTCGCATGTTGCATCAAAGTGGACACCACTGTTTTGGTTGGTGCTCTTTTTATCTTGGGCAATCGTTTAAAATGTATTCCTATTTATCTCGTACCCTTGGAAAGTCAATATAGTCGTAGATGGTGTCACGGCCAACAAGTAGAGCTGATCTCCAATAGTGGTGTCATTCATGAGATGTAATTGCAACCAAGTGGCGAAAGTCTCCATGTGATTTTATTTAATCCAGTATTCATCCTTCCCCGGGAACTTGGAGGTACAACATTCATGTGTTCCTCGATATACGTAGCCACGAAGGTAGAACTTTGTAGAACTGTGTAATGTGCTTGATTCAAAGAATGCCCGTCCCTAAATATCATTGCTTTCTTTCCTATCGTGCCTTTTCCACTCAGTCTCCCCTCATACCGTGATTCAGGAACACCAATCGGCTTAAGGCCAGGAAGAAAGTCATAGAACCCAATGACCTCCTCTGTTCCATAGCCCTTGGAGATGCTTCCTTCTGGCCTAGCACGGTTACGAACATATTTCTTTAAGACTCCCATGAACCTCTCGAAGGGGAACATATTGTGCAGAAATACAGGACCGAGAATGGAAATCTCTTTGACTAGGTGAACTAAGAGATGCGTCATAATATTGAAGAAGGACGGGGGGGGGGGGGGGAACACCAACTCAAAACTGACAAGACATTGGACCACATCCTTCTGTAGCCTTTCTAGACTTTCTCGATCGATTACCTTCTAAGATATTGCATTGAGGAATGCACATAGCGTCATAATCACGTGGCAATCATGAGACTTCAGGTTCTGAAATTTTTTCTCTGCCATATTTATTGTTCCCTTTATATTTGACGAGAAGCCAGCCGGGACCTTGGTACTGTAAAGGACTTCAAAAAAGATTTCCTTCTCTGCTTTGGTAAGAGCGTAGCTGCTTAAGTATTCACGACCTTTGTCAGTATGCTTGTTGTATGGGTCTTTGATACGTTGCTGGTCCTCCTGTGCTTCTGTTGTATCTTTTATCTTCCTATACACGCCCAGGAAGCCTAGCAGGTTCACGCAAAGATTCTTCGTCACGTGCATCATGTCGATTGAAGAACGGACCTCTAGGTCTTTCCAATACTCAAGCTCCCAAAATATAGATTTCTTTTTCCACATGGTCGTGTGTCCGGTAATGGGGTCTTTCAGAACAGATTGACCGCCAGGACCCTTTCCAAAGATTACTTCTAGGTCCTTCACCATTGATGACCCACAAGTATAGGGGGTGAATCGCAGTATTTTCGATAAGTAAGAGTGTTAAACCCAACGAGGAGCAGAAAGTGCTGGCTAGTGGTATGGATCAGGAATTCTCTGCAAATACTAAGCAAACAGAGTTTTAGGGGTTTTTGATACAACAAGTAAATGAAGTAAGAGTAAATAAAAGACAGTAGGAATAAATGAAACAAGTGGCCCAATCCTTTATGGAGCAAAGGACAAGCCGATTGTATTACTTGAGATGACCAAACGTTCTCGAGGACACATGGGAAGACTGTCAAGTGCTTTCGCTTCATATAGTTGATTAATCTTCTTTAGCTTGCTAAGTGTTGTGTGGGTGAACCTGTGCTAATGTACCGACCTTCCTAGGACTAATACATACTTGTGATTATACCCCTTGCAAACATCTGTAAGTACAAGAAAGTAATTAAGGTAGAAACCTAACCACAGCTTTAAACTCTAAGGCCCTTACGTCCCTTGTGCAATGGTTTCCTAATGGGGGTTTAGGTTTCTGTCACTCCGGCAACCCCTACGATTAGTAGCCAAATACATAATGCATTCCCCTAGGCCCATATAGGTGAAGTGTCATGTAGTCGATGTTCACATGACACCACTAGAAGAAGTACACCACAACTTAAATATCAAACTATTGAATCTTTCTCAACACAACTCCACTACTAACAACATGACTTCTCCCTTGTCCTCAAGAACAAAACAAACTACTCAGAAGACATCATATGGATCATGATCAGAGATGGAATAATGATGTATAACAATCTGAATATAAACAATAATTCAATGGTTCACTCAATAGCATCAACTACAAAGAGTAATCAACACCAGGAAAGTTTTCCTGACGAACTATGCAAGATTCAACCCAATTGTTACAGCGATATGGAGATGGTGATGAGGGTGCTGATGGTAATGATGGTGTTGATGATGATGATGATCCTGATGAAGTCCAGCTTGATGGTGGTGTTGATGGCGACGATCTCCCCTCTCCGGGAAGGAATTCCCCCGGTAGAAATCTGTCTGCCGGAGAGATCTTTCTCTCTTGGTGTTTTCCGCCCCGCAGAGGTGGCGGAATCTTTCTGTGGTCCCTCCCCGAGTCTTAGGGTTTTGAGAGGATAATATACGCCAGAGGGGAGTGCCAGGGGTGGACCAGGGCGGCCACACCACCTGGTGGGGCGGCCTAGGCTGGCCCGCGCCAGGGGGTGGTGTGGGCCCCCTGTGGCCCATCTCCATCCCCTTCCGCTTCCTTCTTCTCGGAAAAATAGGATTTTCCGTATATTTTCCCGGATTTTCTGATCTTTGCGAATTTTGCCTCCAAACAGCATGTTTTCCATCAGAACCCTGACTGCAGCGGTCCATGCTCCAAAAGTCATCAACCATGCAAAAACAGATGAAATAACATAAGTATGACCTCTCAATACGAAATATATCAATGAATAACAGTGAATTATGACATATAATAGTGATGAAAAATGGACTTATCAACTCCCCCCAAGCTTAGACTTTGCTTGTCCCCAAGCGAAACTGAGCTCAATAAACATGGCCTCAGGTTTATGGAGTGAAGAGTCGATAAAAGAATACGGTCAAGAAGCATCACATTCATCAAATACATAGATCATAATAGAAGACAACTCATTATTATATAACTTAACTTGCAATAAGTAAAGGAAACACAATAAAGATCCATAAAGTAAATCATAATTGGTAATGGCAAACTTAGCTCTTGGACGAAGAATAGTTGATAATTTGCTGGAGTTCACAAATAATTGGTTTTCAATGATAACTTTCAAAGTAGTTAACAACAAGATAAGAGCAATGTGCAAAGCAAGCAACATAAGCAACATGATTGAATAAATCATCATATGAATGAATGAAACACAACAACTCAAAATACTTATCGAGATAGAAGGGAATAGGTTTACTAACTCAACTACAAAGTAAAAGAAAGGCCCTTCGTAGAGGGAAGAAGGGATTGCAAGTCTCATAAAGAGTTCCCAAAAATTATGATACTTATTAGCTTTCAGCTCTCAATGCCCCTATCATAGGCATCTTTAGGTGATTAAGGTTAAAATGATCAAATATGAGGATATGCATTGACAAGTTGTAAATTGAGAATCTCATGTCCCTTGAATACGAGGGTCGCTCCTCATGCTACTCAAGTTTAGTCACCGGTAAGTTCTTGTCATCGTAAGCATATGTGTATCATAGAGAACCGCCAACGGGTACCCCTTGCCCGATGATACGGAAGAATCCCCATTTCAAAATGACAAGGCAAGCAGACAACAAACATCTCAGCAATCTTATTATTTACCATGGGAATATGGTGCTTTTTTTTTCTCTTTCCTCTTTTCATAATATCTCCTTTTTTCTTTTCTCTTTTTCTCAATCTCTATCTCTCTTTTTTTATAAGAACAATGCTTTGTAGATGCTCATCATGGTTACGTTGTAGGTTTCCACCATGTCAGCATAGATTAGACCGGTGGCCCAGGTGTTTCTCTAACACACATGCATAACTCCATGGACTTACAAGCTCCCCTTTCATTTCACACCGACGACATCTATAGACAAAAGAACATGATATCAACTAGGTACAAAGTACCAATGCAATATTGAAAGCGTTCCCCATGACAACATGGTTCTGCTAATTCAAAACTTACAAAGCGCAAGAATATACGCAACATAAGTGAGCACAATGGTTCAAGTTTATTAAGTGCAAGAAAGTAAAGTGTGCCATCAAGTTCGTGAGAGCTTTAATCACTAATTTTCACATAACAAGTTTTATTTGGGAGGTAGATAAAACAAGAATTTACTTGGAATAGCAATAATGCTAATAGGTAGGTATGGTGGACACAAGTGGCAAAGGTTTTGGTTTAAAGGAGTGGATGCACGAGAAGAATTCCCTCTCAGTACAGGTTTTTGGGTAGCAAGGCTGGGTAGCATGTATAAGAGTTTAAGGAAACAAACAAACATACAAGTGATAAAAACAATCATGCAATCTTCATTAGAAGCACAAAAGATCTTAACCAGAGAATACTAGACTTATGAGCAAATCAAGAAAGAAAGATGATGAAATTATATTTCTTTAGAGTACTTTTATATTTTCTTTCAACTCTCAAAAATAGTGTTGCTACTGACCAAACTAGGTTTGCCAAAACCAACTAAATTAACTCAATGATCCCAAACTAATACTAATACTAACAACAAGATCAATCATATAACCACGAATTGAAAACTAATATAAGATATGCAAAAGAGTAAATGATAGAACTTCTCATTAATATTCCATAACGGCAACTCACACCAAGGGATACATATCTAACGAGAGAGAGGACACTTCCATAATGCAAACCATACTAGATAATAACTTCTCTATTCATGATATGACTCTACTAATAAGGCAAAAAGATAGAAGATAGTGATGTGATACCGCGACACTCCCCCAAGCTTGGAACAAACCAAGGGGATGCCAAACCTGATGACGAATTACTACTTTGGTGGTGGTGGTATTCTCTCGTCATCGTCCGACTTCTAGGGTAAGGGTTTCCCATCAACAAAGGACATCGTGGTTTCCAGCATCCTGAAACTTGCAGCAGCACTTATGCGTTTAAACCTAACCTCATACTCACAGTTTTGATTTTGAACATTGTAGAGCTGTGCTTGCAGTTTGTTGGTTGTTTGGCGGAGTGAGAGGACTTCATCCTTGAGTTCAGCAGTCTCCTTTTAGTGCTCGGCGATGAGTTCGGAACAAATCTTATGGATGATATCAACTTCGTGTTCTGCCATCTTCCGGTACCTAAAGACTTCTTGCTCTAGTGCTTCCATCCTGTCCTCCAGACTTCCTTCACCTTTAGGGCCTCGAACATCTTTTATCCGGAGCTCCCCATCTTCAAGCAACAACTCCTTGGGATGAATCTTCAACTCTCTCATGTATGGGTTGATGATATCCTCTAAAGAATCTTCCTTGGCTGATCCAGAGGAAGACATTGTAGCTCCAAATCTGGGACTCTACCTATCAGAAACAGATCGAAATGAAAACACGATATACGAACCTCGGGAGATCCGGGGGGTTATATATTACGAAGTTTCATGACAAAAGGAAGGTACTGGGAGAAACAGGTTGGAGATGGAGTCTAGGGTGGCCACACCACCTGGCGGCATGGCCTAGGGTGGGCCCGCGCCACAGGGTGGTGTGAGCCACCCTGGCTCCGTTTCCGTCCCCCTTTCGCTTCGTAGCTTTCCATACTGACTAAAAACTGCAAAAATATAGTTGGATAGTGTTTTCACGGAACTTTTCTTACCAGAACTGTTACCAATTTGAAAGCGGACTCTGCAGGTCTCTAAATTTGGTCCTTGATAAATTTTTCCGGAGTTATAACTTGAAAGGCATCAACATCTTCATTGTAAGAATCCCCAGCAATATAGTGTTTGAGTCGCTGCCCATTCACTACTTGTGTAGTATTATCTTTTAAAGAAGAAATTTTTATTGCTCCTGAACGGTATACTTCTTCAATAATGAAAGGTCCTTCCCATTTTGACAGTAGCTTTCCTGCAAAAAATCTGAGACGAGACCTATACAATAGAACTTTCTCGCCAACATGAAATTCTCTCTTAAGTATTCGCTTGTCATGCCATCTTTTAACTTTTTCCTTAAAGAGCCTAGCATTTTCATAGGCTTCACTCCTCCATTCATCTAAAGAACTTAAGTCAAATAATATTTTCTCACCAACAAGCTTACAATCTCTATTTAGTTCTTTAACTGCCCAGTAAGCTTTGTGTTCTAATTCTAAAGGTAGGTGACAAGCTTTCCCATAAACCATTTTATAAGGAGACATCCCCATAGGATTTTTGTAGGCAGTTCTATAAGCCCATAAAGCATCATTCAACTTTCTAGCCTAGTTTTTTCTAGATCTATTAACAGTATTTTGCAAGATGGATTTAATTTCTCTATTTGATAACTCTACTTGCCCACTAGTTTGGGGGTGATAAGCTAAAGCAATTCTATGATTAAGATCATATTTAGCAAGGGTCTTTCTAAAAACACCATGAATGAAATGAGAACCCCCATCAGTCATGAGATACCTAGGCACTCGAAACCTAGGAAAGATAACATCCTTAAGCATTTTTAGAGAAGTTTCCCCGTCAGCACTCTTCGTAGGAATGGCTTCTACCCACTTAGTAATGTAATCAACGACAACAAGAATATGAGTATAACCTTTCGAGGGAGGGAAAGGACCCATAAAGTCAAATCCCCAGCAATCAAAGGGTTAAATAACTAAAGAGTAGTTCATAGGCATTTCATTTCTTCTAGAAATATTACCTACGCGCTGACATTCATCACAAGATAATACAATTTTTCTTGCATCTTTAAAAAGGGTAGGCCAGTAGAAACCTGATTGTAGCACCTTTTGTGTAGTTCTATCTCCTGCATGATGTCCTCCATAAGCACAACCATGACATTTATGCAATATCTCCGTTTATTCATATTCTGGAACACATCTTCGCATAATACCATCCACTCCTTCTTTGTATAAGTGTGGGTCATCCCAAAAATAATGCCTCAAATCATAGAAGAACTTCCTTCTTTGCTGAGCTATAAAAGTTGGAGGCAAATACTTGGAGACAATAAAGTTAGCATAATCAGCGTACCAAGGGCTCCCTCGCGAGCTTACCCCTACTACGGCTAACTGCTCATTCGAGAAATTGTCATTAACAGGTATAGGGTCAAAAGATATGTTTTCCAATCGAGATAAATTATCAGCTATATGGTTTTCAACACCTATCCTATCTACTATATGTAGATCAAACTCTTGCAAAAGCAGCACCCATCTAATAAGCCTAGGCTTAGCGGCCTTCTTCATCATAATGAATTTAATAGCATCATGATTAGTATGAATGGTGACTTTTGAGTCTACAATATAGGGTCTAAACTCATCACAAGCAAAAATGAGAGCTAGAAATTATTTCTCAGTAGTAGCATAATTCCTTTGAGCAGCGTCTAAAGTCTTACTAGCATAATGAATAACGTTTAACTTTATATCAATTTGTTGCCCAAGGACAACACCTACAACAAAATCACTATCATTACACATTATTTCAAAGGGTAAACTCCAATCAGGTGGTTGAACAATAGGGGCTATAGTTAAAGCCTTCTTAAGAGTTTCAAAAGCTCCCTTACAATCATCATCAAAAATGAAGGGTACATCTTTTTGAAGAAGATTAGTGAGGGGTTTTGATATCCTAGGAAAGTCTTTAATAAACCTTCTGTAGAAACCAGCATGACCAAGGATACTACGAATACCTTTGATGTCTCTTGGGCATGGCATCTTCTCAATTGCCTCAACCTTAGCTCTATCAGCTTCTATGCCTCTTTTAGAAACTTTATGCCCAAGGACAATCCCTTCATTAACCATGAAGTGGCATTTCTCCCAATTAAGAACAAGATTAGTTTCTTCACATCTCTACAAAACTTTATCAAGGTTGTGCAGACAATTATCAAAAGAAGTTCCATAGACAGAAAAGTCATCCATGAAAACTTCTACAATTTCCTCACAAAAACCATGAAAGATAGCAGACATGCACCTTTGAAAAGTAGCAGGAGCATTACATAAACCAAAAGGCATACGTCTGTAAGCATAAGTTCCGTAAGGGCAAGTAAAAGTAGTTTTTTCTTGATCTTGTTGTTACATCAATTTGAGAGAAACCAGAATAACCATCAAGAAAACAAAATGGGTGTTTTTAGACAACCTTTCCAACATTTGATCAATAAAAGGAAGCGGGTAATGATCTTTTTTAGTAACTTTATTGACTTTTCTAAAATCAATGCACATCCTATAGCCTACTACTATTCTTTGAGGAATAAGCTCATCATTATCATTAGGAACAACGGTAATACCTCCTTTTAGGAACACAATGAACAGGACTAACCCATTCACTATCAGCAATAGGGTAAATAATACCAGCATCAAGGAGTTTCAATACCTCATTCCTTACCACTTCCTTCATCTTAGGATTTAAACATCGTTGGTGCTCTACTACTGGCTTTCCATCTGGTTCTATGTTAATAGAATGCTGACATATAGTAGGTGAAATCCCTTTTAAATCATCCAGAGTATAACCCATAGCTCCTCGGTGTTTCCTCAAAACCTCCAATAACCTTTCTTCTTCCTTTCCTAAAAATTTAGCGCCAATAATAACAGTATATTTTTTTATCATCAATATAAGCATATTTAAGATCATCGGGGAGAGGTTTTAGATCGAAGACCGGATCCTTTTTAGGTGGCAACGTGGTACCCAAGTCTTCTACAGGCAAATTATGCTTAAGCATCTTAGGCTGATCACGGAGAATATTGTCAATCTCATTCCTTTCTTCCATGAAGATTTCACTTTCATGATCTTCCATAAATTGCTGCAAAGCATTGTTAGGAGCAAGATAAATAGAAGCAAGTTGTTCAACTCTAAAATCCTCATTATGGGTTTCCTCTTCACAAGGTTATTTGGCGAATTTCGAGAAATTAAACTCATAAGATTCCCCATCAAACTTAGTCAAGATTTTCTCCCTTTTGCCATCTATAATAGCTCCACAAGTACTCAAGAAAGGTCTACCAAAAATAATAGGATAAGTTTTACTAGCAGCTAAACCGAGTACTAGAAAATCAGCAGGGTACTTAATCTTACCACAAAGAACTTCCACGTCTCTTACAATACCAATTGGAGAGATGGTCTCTCTATTAGCAAGGTGAATAACCACATCAATCTCTTCCAATTTGCAGGGACTAATTTCATGCATAATTTCTCTGTAAAGCTCACAAGGAATAGCACTGGAACTTGCACCAATATCACATAAACCATAATAGCAATGATCACTAATTCTAACAGAAAGCACAGGGATACTAGCTCTCATAACACTACTTTGTGAAACAATATCAGAGGTATCCTTACAAAGGATAGTGTGTCCCTCTTCTTCATATTTAGTAACAAAGTCTTTCACATTTTCTATTATAGGTTCATCAACCATTTGTTTATCAGGTTCAACAACTTCATTCGTACTTTCATTAAACATACTAGCTATCATAGAATGTTCCTTTATATTAACTAGGAAAGGCATTTTCTCAATGTAAGGTTCAGGTAAAACATGATTAGCAGTATAAACTTCAGTATTTCTTGCAGGAACACTCTTAGCAATATCTTTATAAGGATCATGGTACTTATTCCACTTCTTTTTAGGCACTTCAATGTAGGAAGAAAAAGCCTTAAAATAAGAAGCAATAGCTTGAGAGTCTAGACCATAAGCATTTTTAATATTTTGAAAGTCATCAGTTCCCATAAAAGATTCAATGCATTCATAATCATAATTTGTACCCGACTTTCTACTTTTGTCATTCTCCCAAGCTTCAGTATTATCTTGAATATGGTCCAGAAGATCACATTTAGCTTCTTCTTCCATGTGAGTAAATGATCCAGCACAAGAAGCAACCAATAAATCCTTGTCATGTAGCGGGAGCCTTGCATAAAATTTATTGAGAATAATATTGTTGTTGAGCTCATGAATGGGACATTTGAGCATTAGTAACTTCAATCTACCCCAAGCTTGAGCTGTACTCTCTCCATCAAGAGGCCAAAAGTTGTATATTTGATTCTGATCTTTGTGAATCTCACTAGGAGGATAGAATTTTGAATAGAAGAGAGGTACTATTTCCTCCCATTCAAGAGCTTGACCATTCTTCAGCAGCTTATACCATTCCTCAGCTCTTCCTTTCAGTGATAATGAGAATAACTTCTTCTTAACTTGATCTGTAGTAATACCTGCACACTTGAACAACCCGCATAATTTGTGTATAAAGAGCAAATGATCATCGGGATGGACAGTTCCATCCCCAACATAGTAGTTATCCATAACACGATCAATAATTCTTGTAGGTATTTTAAAAGCATCATTCTCAGCAGGTGGTGGCTCATCTACTACCTTAGAAGTGGTAGTAGCATTACCAAATAAGAAACTCAACGAATTATCCATAACGAAAATAAAGCAACTAATAGAAGTAAACAATACTCACAGTAGAAGTTTCCTTTACCAATTCCACTCTCCAATAGCGCTTCACTCCCCGGCAACGGCGCCAGAAAATAGTCTTGATGACCCACAAGTATAGGGGGTGTATCGCAGTATTTTTGATAAGTAAGAGTGTCGAACCCAACGAGGAAGCGAAGGTCTTTGGCTAGTGGTATGGATCAGGAATTCTCTACAAATACTTAGCAAACGGATTTTTAGGGGTTTTTGATAAAGCAAGTAAACAAAGTACGAGTAAATAAAAGACAGTAGGAATAAATGCAGCAAGTGGACCAATCCTTTATGCAGCAAAGGACAAGCCGGTTGTATTACTTAAGATGACCAAATGTTCTCGAGGACACATGGGAAGACTGTCAAGTGCTTTCGCTTCATATAGTTGATTAATCTTCTCTAGCTTGCTAAGTGTTGTGTGGGTGAACCTGTGCTAATGTACCGCCCCATCCAAGACTAATACATACTTGTGATTATACCCCTGGCAAACATCTGTAAGTACAAGAAAGTAATTAAGGTAGAAATCTAACCACGACTTTAAACTCTAAGACCCTTACGTCCCTTGTGCAATGGTTTCCTAACGGGGGTTCAGGTTTCTTTCACTCTGGCAACCCCTACGATTGGTAGACAAATACACAATGCAATCCCCTAGGCCCACATAGGTGAAGTGTCATGTAGTCGACGTTCACATGACACCACTAGAAGAAGTACACCACAACTTAAATATCAAAATATTGAATCTTTCTCAACACAACTCCAATACTAACAACATGATTTCTCCCATGTCCTCAAGAACAAAACAAACTACTCACAAGACATCATATGGATCATGATTAGAGATGGAATAATGATGTATAACAATCTGAACATAAACAATAATGCAATGATTCACTCAATAGCATCAACTACAAAGAGTAATCAACACCGGGAAAGTTTCCTCTATGAACTATGCAAGATTCAACCCAATCGTTACAGCAATATGGAGATGGTGATGAGGGTGCTGATGGTAATGATGGTGGTGATGATGATGATCCCGATGAAGTCCAGCTTGATGGTGGTGTTGATGGCGACGATCTCCCCTCTTTGGGAAGGAATTCCCTCGGCAAAAATCTGTCTGCCGAAGAGATCTTTCTCTCTCGGTGTTTCCGCCCCGCAGAGGCGGCAGAATATTTCTGTGGTCCCTCCCCGAGTCTTAGGGTTTCGGGAGGATAATATACGCCAGAGGGGAGTGCCAAGGGTGGACCAGGGCGGCCACACCACCTGGTGGTGCGGCCTAGGCCGGCCCGCGCCAGGGGGTGGTGTGGGCCCCTTGTGGCCCATCTCCAGCCCCCCTTCTGGCTTCCTTCGTCTTCTGGAAAAATAGGATTTTCCGTATATTTTCCCGGATTTTCTGATCTTCACGAATTTTGCCTCCAAACAACACCTTTTCCATCATAATCCTGACTGCAGCGGTCCATGCTCCAAAAGTCATCAACCATGCAAAAACAGATGAAATAATATAAGTATCACCTCTCAATACGAAATATATCAATGAATAACAGTGAATTATGACATAGAATAGTGATGCAAAATGGACGTATCAACCATACAAAATACATCAGCACCTTTAGGGAGCTTAGGTTTCTTCCAGTAATCTGCCTCACTATTGAAATGCTTGCCTTTCTTTCTTACTTGATGATTGGTCGGAAGAAATTTACGACACCCCAGGTACACAACCTTCTTACATTTATCCAAATATGTACCTTTAGTCTTATCTAAATAGTGCGTGCATGCATTGTATCCCTTGTTTGACTGTCCTGAAATGTTACTAAGAGCAGGCCAATCATTGATGGTTACGAACAACAACGCTCGTAGGTCAAATGGCTCATGTTTGTGCTCATCCCACACCTTTACACCTGGTTCTTCCCACAACTGCAAAAGTTCAGCGACTAATGGCCTTAGGTACACATCAATGTCATTGATGGGTTGCTTCGGTCCTTGAATGAGCACTGACACCATAATGAACTTCTGCTTCATGCACAACCAAGGAGGAAGGTTGTAAATACATAGAGTTACTGGCCAGGTGCTGTGACTGCAGCTCTGCTCCCCAAAAGGATTCATGTCGTCTATACTTAGAACAAACCATAAGTTCCTCGTGTCACCTGCAAAGTTCGAGTACTTTCTCTTGATGTTTCTCCACTACGACCCATCGGCAGGGTGTCTCATTTTCCCGTCTTTCTTATGCTCTTCTTTGTGCCATCGCAACAACCTGGCATGCTCATTGTTTCTGAACAGACGTTTCAACCGTGGTATTATAGGAGCATACCACATAACCTTAGCAGGAACCCTCTTCCTGGGGCGCTTGTCATCGCCCTCAACATCACCAGGGTTATCTTGTCTGATCTTGTATCGACGTGCAGTGCATACCAGACATTTATCCATATTCTCGTACTTCTCACCGCGGTACAGGATGTAGTCATTAATGCATGCATGTATCTTCTCCACATCTAATCCTAGAGGGCAGATAGTCTTCTTTGCTTCATACGTTGTCTCGGGCAGCTCGTTAACCTTTGGAAGCTTCGGCTTCATTATTTTTAGTAACTTCTCAAATCCCTTGTCAGATAAGCTAGTCTCTTCCTTCCATTTCAGTAGTTCTAGTGCGGTACCGAGCTTTGTGCTGCCATCTTTGCAATTTGGGTACAACAACTTTTTGTGATCCTTTTGCATGGCCTCGAACATAAGCTTCTCCCTTTCTGTATCGCATGGTTGCTTTGCATCAGAAATGACCCGACCAAGACCATCCGCGGGCTCATCTGATGCCCGTTGTTCTTCTTCATTGCCGCCTCCCTCTTCTTCAGTGTCTTCCATTGCAGTATCACCGTATTCTTCAGGGGACATAGGATAGCTGTCATCATCCTCCTCTTTTTCATTTCCTTCCTCCCTAACCCCTCTCTCTTTGTGCATGGCCCAACAATAATATTCGGGTATGAAACCTCTCCGATGTAGATGGCTTTGAAGGATTCTCGGGGCAGAGTGCTCCACCATGTTCCGACAATCGACGTAGGGACAAGGCATAAATTATCCACTTTGTTTGCCTTCGCCAAATTGATAAATTTATGTAGGCCTGCAATAAAATCGGAATCGCGTCGGTCGCCATACATCCATCGCATCCGCGCATCGATCTGCGTCATAATAATTAACCATGACAATGACATGGTGAATAGTTAAATGACCACCCTACATGCACACATGCAATATTTTTGTATCAATTACAGATAAAGAAGATAAGGTTGCTAACCTCGGCCGTGGATACCGTGTTGTGAAAACTTAAGTGTGGCTTGGACATTTCGTCGAACACCTCGTGTGAAGTGTGAAGAAAAAAAACCTAGCATCCACCTCCCACACAAAATTCTAGAAAAAATAAGTGGATGGGCTGGGCTTATTTATAGCCAGGGGAGAGTTTTTGGTCCCGGTTCATGCCACGAACCGGGACCAAAGCCCCTCCCCGCGACACGTGGCGGCCCAACAACGCCCCCACCCAGGTCATTGGTCCCGGTTCATGCCATCAACCGGGACCAATGACCTGGGTGGGGGGCTTTGGTCCTGGTTCGTGGCATGAACGGGGACCAATGCCCAGCACCATAGCTTTGTCGTCCTCGTGTACAAATAGGAGGCTACATCACGTCGCTTTTGCCATCACCTTGGCCTCTCTGCAATCTCTCCACCGCGCCATCGCCTCACTCTCTGCAATCTCTCCACCGCGCCGTCGTCTCGCCTCCCCTCCTCTCGAATCTCCACCACGCCGCCATGGAGATGCTCACGCTGAACTTCTACGAGGCGGTGATGTTCGCGCACTTCGACATCCTCGCACCACCGGGCGCGACGGTGCCCCACGGATGGCGCATCAGCTATGTGGGTGTGCTGGTGGCTCCGCACCACGTCCTCGGTGGAGCCGAGATGGAGAGCAAAATCGCGGTGCGTCGCCACTAGATGCCCGCGTGGAAGAGGGCGCTGCCTCGGTATGCGGCGGCCAGCCCATACTAGCCCCTGCTAATCAAGAAGGAGCGGAAGGGCAAGATTGGCAACCGCATCGTTTACGGGCATATGGTGCACCCGGATCTCCGCAACCGAGAAGGGCGGGAGAGGTTCTGGTCCGTCCCTGGATGGACCCAGTACACCGTCATCGACGCTGCTCGCAGCGAAGATGAGCTCTGTCTCACGAACAATGTAGAAATCGTGGAGGTTCCATCCGACGACGACGAGGAAGCCGGCGGCTCGGAGGACAGCGACAGTGGAAGTGAAATTGTTGACTAGGAAGAATTTGTAAAATCGCACGTTTGTTTAGGAAGAATTTGTGATCGAATTAATGAAATGACTCGATTTAGATCTCTGTCTCGATTAATTTGTGGAAGAATTTTTCAAAAATACTAGATCAATTCAATTTCTGCCTCGATTTAATTTAGATCTCTGTCCTAGATTGGGACCATCGGGGGGTTTTTGGTCCCGGTTCGTGGCATGAACCAGGACCAATGCTCCACAGAGCGCCACATGTGTGTCGTGGGGGCATTGGTCTCGGTTCGTGCCACGAAACGGGACCTATGCTTATAGATGAACTGGGACCAATTCCCAGGCGGCATGAACCGGGACCAGTGCCTAGCATTGGTCCCAATTATGGAACCGAACCGGGACAAATGGAATTTGGGTGCTGGACCAAAGACCCTTTTTCTACAAGTGCACCTTTGTTGTGAGGGCGGGGCATTGTTACTTCAGGGGTTTCGTGCGTAGGAACAATATTGATTTGTGAATGATTATGTTATGAAGGAATGATGTGTATTGAGTGTTATATATGTTGCATAACAGGTGCCTGTAGTTCTGGTTCGGATCGCTACAGCTCACACTTTGTGCCCTATGGTTGAGGCAAGTTCATAACATATAGTGAATGTTATATATTTCTCTTCACTCATTTTAGTTAAAGGACTTGTCTTTTGTGTCTATGATATATCCTTGATGAAAACAATAATGGTGATGATTACATATGCATTTATGCATACTCGCATACTCATGATGGCAATGATGATAATGTGACCTATTTTGGTGGGCACAATGCGAGCTTCATTGATGGGTTCCGACCCACTTTGGAGGCACACTCCACGAGTTGGAGCGAGTGGATGTCGACGAGTGTCGACTCGAGTGATACCGGTATTCGCGATGAGATGATATTAGCATATAGGAATGTATGACATAATTTTATGTTCTAATGAATGAATGATGTTTAATGATGTCTTGGGTTTTGATTTATGTAAAGTTACTATTTGTTTGTGAACTTGTTGAGTCTTTGTACTCACCCTTGTTGCTTAAATTTTTTTAGGTAACCCTTGAAGACATCATGCATGGGGAGTTCTCGGAGTATCACATCCACAATTATAACCTCACGTTTCACACAATCTTCACCAATACTTTAGAATTTTTCTTTTGATCGATAGGAGTCATTCTTGTCATTAATGGTTTTGGAGTACGCGGAGGTTTATCACTTAGACTATGTTGGTTTCACCCGCTACACATTATTACCAATATTGTGTTCAGGTGGTAGATTCTATGTTTTTGGTATTGAAGGTTTACATGGTTGAACATGCATCTACCTTATATTGAGTTTTATCCTTGTACTCATGTGTTTATATTATTTCTTATCGTGGATGTCCCAAAAACAACGGAGACTCTGCCGAATTTTTCCTAAATTTCTTAGTATTTGTGTATGTGTAATTATGTGGTAACATCTCAAGTGCTTGGGGTTGTTATAGTACGCATGTTGAACTTCTCTACTCTTTATACTTGAACTTGCTTCTTATTTATGCTTCTACTTAAATGATCAGCTTGAACTTACTGTTTGTTTATGCTAAACTTAATACAGTACGTATGTTGAACTTCTCTACTATTTTTATACTTTAACTTGCTGATTTTTAATGCTTCTTCCAAAATGCTCAGCTTGAACTTACCACTTATTTACGCTTGAACTTAATAATGTACGCATTCTGAACTTCTCTACTGTTTTATACTTGAACTTGTTGCTTATTTTATGGTTCTACTTAAATTCTCAGCTTGAACTTACCATTTATTTAAGCTTGAACTTAATATTGTACTCATGTTAAACTTTCCTCCTTTATTCTGACTTTGGAATGTTTATTTGAACAAATAATGATGCCTTACAATAAACAGTTTCCTGGTTCATCAAGCAGTCATCATGTTTTGTATACCTTTAACAACTATCGGTCATTGTTTGATGTTATAGATTCTTTTGATTGGGATAGGAATAAAGGACTCTCTCATAGTTCCTTCTATTCTGATGACATTAAGGAAATTGTATGTTTCTTTGCTTTCACTTTTGAAGTTCAAAGATGTTCAATTGTTAACCTGCTTTTTTTACTTTACTCTTTGTGTCAGGATCGAAGGTTTCTCTTATTAATGGAAATAGTTTATGGAAAACAAGCGTATGATAAAAGTGGACACCCAAACTAGAAGGTTATTGCAAAGAAGCCTACATACAAAAAAGTAGCCAAGCAGGGTATCAATCGATGTGGCTTCTATTGCAGGAAGTATGCTTTAACCTATGATGGTGATCAAGTTATTGAGCACATTGCTGATAACAATGTATGTTATTTGTTACTGATTTAGTACCTTATTGTTAATTGCAATTTTTTTACTTATTAGTATTTATTTCTCCTTTTTTATGTGTTGTAGCCTCGTGTTGAAGATTGGAAGGCAGAGTACTTGTATGATATTGTGTTTCACCACGACAATATGATCCCTCTACATGATCTCCCTTCTGAAATTTAATGCCTGTCTCCCTATTCTTGTTTGTCAACCCAAGGAGAAGAGTTGCTTAAGCTACTTATCCAGAGCACTTAGATTTCAGTCTATGACTTCTATAATTTGCTACACTATCTGAATTTTTATTTGTAATTATAAGTGTTTTGGACCTATAGGTTTAGTTTTTATATGTTTAGATTTGATTGTTCTCTGATTTGTAAATATTTATATTTTTCATATATTGTTGTACTATTATGAAACATCTGGTTGAGTTAATTTATACACTATTCCCCAAGCTTGAACTTCCTGGATTTCAAGGTTGAACTGCCAGTAGGACTATACTTGAGCTACTTTTTACAGTTATGTCCTGTGCTATTCCCCACGCTTGAACTTCCTGGATTTCAAGGTTGAACTGCTTGTATGACTATACTTGATCTGTTTTTTACAGTTATGTCCTGTGCTACTCCCCAAGCTTGAACTACCTGGATTTCAAGGTTGAACTGCCCGTATGAGTGTACTTGAGCTGCTTTTTACAGTTATGTTCTGTGCTATTCCCTAAGCTTAAACTGCCTGCATTTCAAGGTTGAACAACACGTATGACTGTACTTGAGCTGCTTTTTACAGTTATGTCATGTGTTATTCCCCAATCTTGAACTGCCTGGATTTCAAGGTTGAACTACACGTATGACTATACTTGAGCTGCTTCTTACAGTTATGTACTGTGCTATTCCCAATGCATGAACTGCCTAGATTTTAATGTTGAACTGCGCGACTATCAGGGTTGATCTGCTTCACCAGGTAGCCAGTATTACCTATCTTTTTCAACAATCTTTGTACTTTCTAATATTACGTGATCATTTGTACATATAAATATTAGATAGAAGAAGAATATGTAAATATGATCATAACAAAGGTACATAATTAGATTTCAAGAAGTGCAACCCATTACTCATAGGCAGCTCAACCTCAAAACTTACAAGAAATCAATATAAGTTCTACTATGCACAACTGAGCAGCTCAAGTTATTAGTTTCAAGAAGTGCAACCCATTACACACAAGCAGCTCAAGCTCAAAGCTTACAACAAATCAATATAAGTTCTATTGTGCACAACTGAGCTGCTCAAGTTATTAGTTTCAAGAAGGGCAACCTATTACACATAGACAGCTCAAGCTTAAAACTCGCAACAAATCAATATAAGTTCTACTGTGCACAATTGAGCAGCTCAAGTTATTAGTTTCAAGAAGTGCAACTGTGCTTAAATTTTCTTCTCACTTATTTCCGCCACTCCTTCTAGGTGCTGGTGTTGGTGGCTTCTTGCTTCCTCTCTTTCTTGCTGCCTCAGCCTCATCCTCATTCTCATCATCTTCTTCTCCCTCATCCTCTTCCTCATTCTCATCGTCATCATCTTCCTCTTCGTCTTCCTCTTCTGAATCCTCTTCTCCCACTTCTTCCTCATCTTCCTCTTCTTCATTCTCTTCTTCTTCTTCATCCTCATCCTCTTCTTCATCGTGTTCCTCATCTGTCTCAATCTTTATTTTCTTCTTTCCTTTCTTTTTGTTTTCTTTATTTTTAGCTTTGCTCTTGCTTTTATTCTCTTTTTCTTTAATACAGGGCATGTCAGAGAGTTGTGTCATGTCCCATACTTTTTGCACCTTGAGCACATATTTCTTTTAGTGCCTTTTCCTTTACTCTTTTGGAGTATAAGTTGCTTAAACTTCTTTCTATCAGGATCAGTGGGACAAGATCTCGAATTGTGCCCTAGTCTCTCTCTGCAAATACTACAGGTCCTCTTTCCATTTTTTCCTTGTTTTCCTTTGCTTTCAAGCTACAGGTCCACTTTCTTCTTCTTCAAAGCTCCTAGTGGTTTAGGTTTAGACCCTCCAGGCTTCACATTCATGCTTCCTTTAGTTTTTGACATTGGTGGTGGTAGTATAAGCCCATCAGTTATATGGTTACTATGTGACTATGGCTGATCATTATAGTTTGGAGCTAGTTGTTCTTCATCTACTGAGAACTGTGTTTTATCAAGTTCAGGTTCATCAGCAGGCTCAAACTCATCAATGTCTGGGCATTTGTATTCATTTTCACCTTGAATATCCGGTGTTGATGAAGCCATCGCATCAAGTTCGTCATATAGTGTCTGCAGACCAGCCTTGGCTCTTGCATGCTGGCCCTCTGATAAGGTAGATTTCCTAACAACTTTCATTGAAGTAGAAGTACCTCATTCTGCTGGTACAAGAATGAAGTCTCATCATTTGCTTCTGTCTTGTAATCTCGCCTATCAAAAGTTGCTCTCTGGGACGCTCCTTTTGTGTACCTCCTGAGAATGTAACAGATCGAAACGTTGTCGACCCTTAGGTGGTCCAGCAGGCAAATAATATGAAGACAGAAAAATCATGTAAAGACAGAAGTTCAAGCAAAAGTTTGCATAAGTTCAAGGTTAACAAATACAGAAGTTCTACTACTTTAACACACAATGTTCTTTTTTGTACAAACTTTAGAATGGTGTACCTGTATCTTCCCATAGCAGACACTCACACCTGTACTCCCCCTAATTGATTCTGCAAGCACTCTGAAGTCATGGTTTGACCATGAAAACTCATCTGACGGCTAGTGATATGTGACCAGATAGTTATATTCATCAAGATGTGGATAGTCCGGGCTTGGTTTGATGTGGAAGAGAGTGCTCTTCTTTAGCTTATCATGGTATTCTTTGAAGACAGTCTTCGTGTACTAATTCTGAAATGTTCTAGAACCCATAGTGTGTCCTTTTAGTGGTATCTGACTGCAAAAATGTTCAACTTACAATTATTAGAAGTTCAAGCTACAAGTATGTGCAGTTCAACTCACAACTGTAAGCATTTCAACTAATAATTTTGAGTAGTTTGAAGTAAATATTTCTAACAGTTCAATTAAAAATCACTATTAGTTCAAGTCAGAACTTTGATCAATTCAACTAAGATTTTCTACGAGTACCAACTCACAAACTTTGAGAAGAGCAGTCAATATTACAATTACTAGCATTTCTTAAATGTAAAAAAAGACGTACTTGTTCTGAAAACGTCTTTGGATGTTCCTTCTGTTTCCTTTCAAATACAAGTTTGTTAACCTGCTCTGCAAATCTATGCAGACTCATCTTCTCCATGAGCATTCCGCATTTCAGGGGTGCATTCATGCTTTCACTATGCTGAGTTGATGTCATCCTGGCGCATAATACATTCTTGAAGTATGCTGAAATCCACTCCTCCCTAATTTGCCACACCTGTAGCATCATTGTATCATCATGGAGATTATATTTGTCAAGCATATATTGCCATGCTTGTTCAAATTCTGTTTGCATAAGAGGCCAATTGAGAATTCATGTAAACTCAGCTTTCAACGTTGGATATGTCTTATATAGACTAGACAAGTGCTGGTTGAACTTTTTGGTCATATGCCATCGGCATAGTTTGTGCAGGGTGTTAAAGAAAGCACGAGGGATCACTCCTGCCATGGATGGGCATTGGTTTACAAGCATAAATGACATTGTTATAAACAGCACGTGGAGCAGTTAACAATACATAAAAGTGCATGTTATTTTGTTCCCGCAGTGCAACTTGCTATTTTAAGCAGTGCAAGTACAGTTATTAGTAGGAATGCAAACCTGTTAAAATAATGGTGAGTTGCTTTCCATTCATGCGCTTCAAGAATGTTATGAACAACCAAACAAATGATTCTTCACTTTGATCTCTAACAAGAGCACATGCAAAAATAGTTGACTGCAAATGGTGGTTAACTCCTACGAACACACCCAGAGGCATTTTGTGTACATTTGTTTTTGTAAGTTGTATCAAATGTCATGTAGTCCCCAGAATCTTCATATGATCCTCTACAACTTGGATTGGCCCAAAATATGTTCTTTATTTGTTTCTCGTCATCAAGTTGGAAGTCAAAAAAACTATTTGTTGAAGCTTTCATGTGTCCAAAGTAGGATAGAAGTTTATTAGTGTCATCCCTAATATCGTCTTGGGAGTTAATCACGTTCCTACAATACATTAAGTTGTTTCTATCAATACTATGAATTACAACTATAATAGTTACAGTAAGTGTAACGAAGGAAGGCATGGAATGACGGGAACTAGTCATTCATTATGAATTTTAGGTTACCTAAAATCCAGAAAAGATAAGAGAGGCCCCTTACCTGTTTAGTAAGTCACGTCCATGAAATGTCAAGTACTGTGCTCCTCCTACTGATGAATAGAGGATCGACATAATTGTACGATGAGGTACATTCTCAAACTACAAGAACTTCACAAACTCTAGCAGAGAAGGTTCAAAATCTTTATGGGAATGAAGAAAATTCATCATGCTTGGGCTTTGGATCATGTGGTGGTTGTGTTCGATTTTTATATTCTCGATGAAAAAGAGGCCGTGCTTTTGCTTCACTCTGGTACCAGCATTACAACCACATCTGCTTGTGGTTTTATCTCTCTACCGATCAATTTCTGCTACTTTGCTCTCGTAAGAGCCTTGCCGGTTGCAGTATATGTACTTATTCGTACCATTGGTCTGTCCAATTCTTGTACCAAACCCTGCATGCCAGGCATATCTGTTGTAAAATTCTCTTGCATCCTCAAAGTCCTTAAATTCCATTTTCGTCTTTCGTAAGAGATAGTCTGGAAGGTCAGCATGCTGCAAAATAAGATCAGGATCAATTTGTTATTTTCAGTTCAACAAGGTAAGAAGTTCAAGTTAACAAAAACTTAGCAATAACCGGAAGTTCAAGCATCATAGTCCCAGAAATGCAAGCTTAGAACTTATAGAAGTTCAACAAGGTAAACAGTTCAAGTTAACTAATAAAATTAGCAATAACCAGAAGTTCAAGTATTATAATCCCGGAAGTGCAACCTCAGAACTTACAGAAGTTCAACAAGGTAAGCAATTCAAGTTAGCAAAAAAAATTAGCAATAACCAGAAGTTCAAGCATCATAGTCCCGGAAGTGCAAGCTCAGAACTTACAGAAGTTCAACAAGGTAAGCAGTTCAAGTTAACAAAAAAATTAGCAATAACCAGAAGTTCAAGTAGCGTAGTCCTAGAAGTGCAAGCTCAAAACTTACAGAAGTTCAACAAGGTTATCAGTTGATTTTAGAATTGTTAGCAGACAAAAAAGTACTCACATGTGTGTAGCGACGCTGCTCCACTGGGGTATCAAATTCTTCTTCAGGAAGTATAGGGCAAGGAGGCGTGACAATTGATTTGTGAAGCAATGAGTCAACATGTTCATGATTATGAACCTTATTTTTTTGTCATACTGGTGCACGAGGGGGCAATCTAGATAGTTGTGGAGGCCGCACTGTTGCACAAGGAGGTAATTGAGAAGATGTAGGTGGTGCTGTTGTGTGACGACTCTCATGTGAATGCTCAGGATGGGGGCGCTTTTTAGGATGATCATCAGTATTATTATCAGGGGGATCTGTACCATCAACTTCCGCAATCTTTCTTGTATGGCGTCTACCTGATAATGCAAGTGTAATATCCAAGATGTGTGGTGCCACAATAGGTCCTGATTTATGAGATGTTCTTGATGTTGTTGGCATTTCAAAACTTGCATTAGTATCAGGAGGTGGTTCTGGAGTATCAATGGGTGTCGCCAAGCCCATTGAAAAAGGGGAATACTCGGTAACATGGAAGTTATGTGGTGTTTCCCAATTTGGATCAGGATAACTGAACTGCAGAGGGACTTTTTCATATTCCTTCATATGTTTAGCTATTGAGTCATCCTATGAAAATTTTAATACCAAGAAATTCAGATTTGTGCAATAATAGGCTAACTTTTCAGGCTATAATAATAGTTGATGCAATGCTTATCAATATCTTAAGTTCAACTAACTGGATTGAGCAGTGCAAATTAAAATTTTAAAGCAGCTCAGGTAACTATTTTCAAGCAGTGCAGTCCATGATACATAGGCAGCTCAAGATACAACAAATCAAGGAAATATAAGTTCAAGTATGGACAAGTCAGCAGCTCAAGTATCTATTTTCAAGCAGTGCAAGTTTGATACTTAAAGAACTACAATATCAGTTTAACTAGGATAACAGAGAAGTGCAATGCTTATCTATAATGCTTATATGTAATGCACTACACTACAATATAAGTATCTATTTTTTCAGGCTATAATACCAGTTCATGCAATGCTTATCAATACCTTAAGTTCAACTAACTAGACTGAGCAGTGTAAGTTAAAATTTTGAAGCAGCTCAAGTAACTATTTTCAAGTAGTGCAATCCATGATACACAGGAAGCTCAAGCTACAACAAATCAAGGGAATACAAGTTCAAGTATGGACAAGTCAGCAACTCAAGTATCTATTTTCAAGCAGTGCAAGTTTAACACTTAAAGCACTACAATATAAGTTCAACTAGGATCACAGAGAAGTGCAAGTTACATATTTTAAGAAGTTCAACATGTGCTAACCTTACTAAATTCATTTGCTTGTCGCTTTAGAGGTGTAACTGTGGGAGATGTACATATTTCCCTAGATGTTTCCTGAAGAAATCTTGGTGAGGATCTTCTCGGAGTTTCAGGATGAACTAGTTTTCTTCTGACCAGGATTTTGCTCCTTTGAGAAGGCTCCATTGCTTAGGATTGGTTGAAATTTGACCAAATTGACGGAACAATCAATAGTTTCTTTAGAAGACCCTGCCGGAGATGAAGGTGCCCCGTTGCTGGGAGGCACGAGCTCGAATCCACTTCGCATGCCATCTCCACTGTCTCTCCTAAGAATATCCCGCCGGAGAAGAAGGTACAAGCTCAAATCCTCGTCGAAGTTGTCACCTCACATCGTCCCTTGCCCCCTCGCGCCGGCATCCCTGATGTCGCTCCCTCGCGTCGTGCCGGAGAAGAAGGCGCGCGCCAGCGTCCCTGCCGTTGCTGACTCGCGCCTGAGAAGAATGTGCGCACCAGCATCCACACCGTTGCTCCCTCACGCTGCGCAAGAAAAGAAGGTGAGCACTCACTTGGGCTGCGCCGGAGAAGGAGGTGCGCGAGCTCGAATCTCTGGTGCCACTCACTGCCTCGCTTGCTCGGGCCGCGCTGGGGAAGAAGGCGGCTTCAGGATCCGGGCGGAGTCACCGCAGCAGGTGTCGCGCGGTCAGGAGGAGGTGGGGATTGGGGCCAGGTGTTGCGCGGTAGGGAGGAGTGGGTCGGTAGAAGGTGAGTCGGGATTGGGTCTACTCGGTCGGTCCACACTATATAGGGTTTGCCGGTGCTCAGAATATTATCATGAGCACTGGTTTCAGAATAGTTCATCCCTATATATATACACGTGGATTTTCTACAACCGGTGCTACCACTGCATACATGTGTTATCGTTGGATATGGGGAGCAGTTCTAGTAGCTGTCTAGATGAAAGGGAGCAAGACACATGCATGTACTTCATGGTGCCGTATCCGTTTACTGACCAAACCACATGACAAGTTTTTGCCCCAGCATACGAAGCATCGTCTTTATGTGCATAAATTTCTGCCTGCTAGGTAGGTGCAGGATGAGCTGCATATAGGTGCATGCTAGGTGTATGTTGAGATCCGCCCATCCATGGCAAGTGCATGCTGGGTAGACAAAACAATTAAGCACCCAACCAAGCAACCAGAGCTGCATGTATTGTTTCCATCCAAACAACCATGCAAGTGGACCATGATGGCAAGCATGTTATGCTGCATCACGGGCACGATTTCAGCTATATTGTCCATGCATGTTTCTCTACTTAGCCCGCGAGTTGTTCATCCTTACAGTCGCTTGCAGTCCGGATGCTTGCTCGGGTGAGCTTTTCGGTGATCTGGTTGAAAGAAATGTGCTCCTACGTGTTGGTTCGGGCTAAGTTAGCCATATGCACAATGGCTCTAGGAAAACATTTTCTATTGGCAATAATTGTGGTTATGTGTTCCAATATTGCAAAAGAAAAATGTGTTTGTTGATATGGCCCCGAAGAAATTTATCAAGTGATAAAAATAAAAGGCGATGTGACGTCCGAGTAACACATAGGTGTATCCCTAGCGTTATTTTGCCAATGCGTTGACAAAAAATTCAAACTTTGTAGATCATTTTTTCTATCACGCTCCTCTTGTTGCTCCCTCCTAGTGAAACCCTAACCCCCTCACCCTGAGGTCACTAACAGGCATTGCCAGGCTTAGCCGGATGTTGATGGTGAAGAGGCGTCAAGGATTTAATCCACTCAGCTACTTGCGCTATGGTAGGTAGGGCGTGATCCGTCCGATTGGGGGCAAGATGACTACGGGGGTGCTACCCGTGGGTAGGCGACCTGGTGGCATGATGTGGGGAACTGATGGCTTGGTATGGCGGCCTAGAAGAATGGTGTTTGATGTAGTCCGACATACGGTCGTTACCACATCAAGGTCTCCAACTTATGCCAAGTCATCATGGACTCATAAAAGGTGAATCCTATCCTCTTTGAGATCCAACTTGCTACCCCGATTGAATGGTATATTACTTCATACTTCATCCTATGACCATGATAGGTTCACACCAACAAGCAAGAGGCAAGGGAGGAAGCCCGAGGACTCAAGTCCGATAAGAGAGAGGCTTGGAAGAGAAGAAGTGATGTGGCCCATCCTATGGACGCTCCTACATCTACACCACCAAGTCCCCCAAGTGGAGCCTTGACTCATGCCCGAGCCAAGCTCCTTCAAGCTAGGGTGAATTCGCTCCTCTCATTATGTGACTTTGATATACACTTGGATGGCTTGCTACTTCATGCCACTACTCTGTGCATTATCAGGTACGAAGCCCCGATGCGTCGACCCACAATCCCGAAAGTTGCACCTGTCCTGACGCTGCCTGAGGTGGAGAATCCGCCCGATGCCAGCCAGAATGTCCGGCGCTGCCAGAATGTCCAGCATACCCTAGATCCATCCCGGCGAGGTTAATTAGTATGCTACATCGGAGTCTACCCGGAGTGTCCGACAACCTGATACGTTGCTAATGTATCTATTATTTTTGATGTTCCATGCTTGTTTTATATCTACTTTCTTATGTTTTGTCTAGACTTTGGAGTATTTTTACATATTTTCTGGAACTAACCTATTAACAAGATGCCACAGTGCCAGTTGCCTATTTTCTGCTGTTTTTGGTTCTAGAAAAGCTAGGAAATTAATATTCTCGGAATTGGACGGGACAAAAGACAAAGTCAATATTTTACCGAGGGGAACACGGAGCCAGAAGACGAGACGGAGAAGGGCCTCGAGGGGGCCACACCCCCTAGACACGCGGCCAGGCCTAGCCCGCGCCTGGGGGGTGTGCAGCCGCCTCGGGCACCGCCTCGGTCTCCCTTTCTCCTATAAGAAGCCTCCGATATAGAAACCCTAAGGACCCGATCAAAATTCCACGAAAGAGTCTGTAGCCGCCGCCATCTCTATCCCTAGATCGGGAGGGATCTGAAGCTCTTTCCAGCACCCTGCTGGAGGGGAGAATTCACCCTGGAGGCCGTCTTCATCACCATGCCTGCCTCCGTTGTGATGCGTGAGTAGTTCATCCCTGGACTACGGGTCCATGTAGTAGCTAGATGGTTGGTTCTTCTCCTTTGTGCTACCATGTTTAGATCTTGTGAGCTTCGTTCATGATCATGATCATCTTTTTGTAATCCTACATGTCGTGTTTGCAGGGATCCGATGGATATTGAGATGCTATTTCAGATTGATTATTGATTCTATCATGTCTTTGTTATTTTTGATCTTGCATGCTCTCCGTTGTTAGTAGCTATCTTGGCCAAGTAGATGCTGGCAACTCCAAGAGGGAGTATTTATGCTCGATAGTGGGTTCATGCCTCTATTAATTTGGGGAAGTGACAGAAATATCTAAGGCACCAGATGTGTTGTTGCTACTAGGGAGAAAACAACAATCCTTTGTTCATAGAACAATCGTATTGTTTACTTTACACACTTTGCTTAATGCAATTATTTGTTGCTTGCAACTTAATACTGGAGGGGGTTCGGATGATAACCTGAAGGTGGACTATTAGTCATAGATGCAGTTGGATTATGGTCTATGTATAATGTTGTAATGCCCAATCAAATCTCACAGGAGTCAAGATGATTAGTATATGCATGTGTGCTTTCTCGATGTTTGTCAATTGCCCCGATGTAATCTATTCACCCAACATGTCATCTATCTTAAGGAGAACCACCACTAGTGAACTATGGACCCCGGTCCATTCTTTTACCATCAACCTACAATCTATTTACTATTTTCTGTTTACTTTCCGCAAGCTATTACTATCTTCCACAAAATACGTTTAATCCTTTGTTTTCAGCAAAACCGGTGAGATTGACAACCTCACTGTAAGTTGGGGACAAAGTTCCATGGTTGTGTTGTGCAAGATTCCAAGTTGGAAAGAACACCTTGGAGGTGTTTCCTTGCTCCTACTAGTTCGATAACCTTGGTTTCATAACTAAGGGAAAACTTGTTGCTGTACTCATCATACCTTCCTCTTGGGGTTCCCCAACGAGCTCAACATATTGAGTAAGGACCCCCCCAGACTGTCCAGTCCACTTGACCCGGACTGTCCGGCCTGAAGATGGGCCTGCGAGCCATAGCTAGGCCATGTGGCCCATGTACCCCTCTACTTCTCCCAGAACTCTACTTTAATGCCTAAATTACCCCTGAACCTGTGGCTGGCCTATATATAGTCCCCCACCTCTATTGTAAACCCTAGGCTTGATATTTGGAATTAGTGGAAACCCCTTCTGGATCTATCTAGTTCTTGCCTCATGCTCCTTTGATTGAGGAGCACCAAATATCACAAACCTCGTTGGAGTTTGCATCGTGCCTCCGTGTTGTACAAGGCCTAGGCATCAGAGTCCCTTTGCCTAGACGTCCAGATCTCACCGAGTCCCCCTACTCGATGTGCTAATTCGAGAGAGAGTCCTCTGCCGACGCTGATCCTAGGGATTGCGCCGAACCGGTAGCCGCCGGAGTGAGCAATTGGCTTGTATCGTATATTTGTGTGTGTGTGTGTGTGTTCATCGTGTTTTTCGTGCATGAGTTCGCGTTTTTGCTCTCTCCCTCATCCCCACACTCTCTCTGCCTCGATTTCAAGGGATTCATGAAAGATCGGGCCATCCCCGAGGTTGCCCCACAACATATGGTATCAAGAGCTTCGTTGCTCATGAATTCCCCACAATTTTTTCTTCTATCCACCAAAAATTCGGAAAGCCCCAAATTTGCCTTTGGCACGATCTTTTTATTTGGAGTGTTATTTGTGGTTTTGATCCGACCAAACCTTGTCATAGGTGTCGGTCCAACTTTCTCCTGCGTTTTCCCAGCCCAATTTGTCCAGTTTTTTGCGGATTTGAGGCCACAAGGCGAGGATTTCCGCTCAAGAACACGAGCAGGAAACCCGCATCAGAGTGTCCGGCCCGACCAGACCAGAGTGTCTGGCAACACCGGAGTGTCCGGCTCGATCCGACTGGAGTGTTCGGCCCAACACAGCCAGAATATCCGGCCAGAACGCCAGTTTTGAAAGTTTTGCCTCATTTTTTGCATTGGCTAATTTCCTTTGTTTGGTCGTGTCCCGTGTGCGTTTCAGCAACTAACAACAAGCTTCCGCATCGACACCTCCGTCCTCATTGACACCATGGCACCGAACATCCTTCCGCACCACTAACGTGAAGTGCATCATCACCAATGAAGGTATAACTTGTGTCACCTTGTTAACCCCTATCTTCCTTTGTGTGTACCTATCCCACGAGAGTGACTCAGATTGTGTTTTCTTGAGCATTGTGCATTTGTCCTTGGATAGTGAGAGTGCAAGAGCAATAGAAAGTGTGACTAGGTAGCATCAAGGGAGAGCAAAAAAAATACAAAGAAAAAGAAAAATAGTCTCCCATAGCAAAAGAGAGTCTCAAAGCTTGTAAGCAAGAGAGAAAGAAAGAGCGCCCAAGGCAAGTGCACAAATCCATTGCTCATTTTTCCTCTTTGCAAACGAGCCATGGTCTCTCCTTGTATTGGCATGACACCGAGTGTAGTCTTTGTTAGGACATTCTCTTTACTCATTCCTTTAGTCGTGTCAATCCCAACAATCTCCACGTGTGTGTATATAGTCGTAGGTTCCTGTCACCCCTTTGAGTTGTGACCTTCACCTTATATTTGAGTTTTGTTGGATTTTACCCACTTTTGACAACCCCTTTTCTTTTGGTTGGTTCTTTGGCATTCCACAATCCTAACCTACCACAAATAAGCTTTTGAGAGTTAGTTCTTTCTTTAGTGTGATCTTTCTTTGTGTTTTCATGTTGCAAGCTAATATCTCTCACTTGTGATTTCTAGTTCGATGCAATCCCCAAGGTGAGGTTGAAGGTTCTCCCCACCACATATTGCTCTCCATATACATCCCTTTGTGTTTTGCACGATGGATAGGCACGGTGAGTCGAGCCAACCACCTTCACAAGAAGAAGAACATGGACCGTACATGACGCCTGAAAGCCACTTCATCTTCCAACAAGAGTTCCATGTTCGTTGCCAAGCTCTCGAGAAATGTCAAGACGAACAATTTGGTGAGACGCAAGCCAAGTTCAAGAACATCGACAACCGCTTCGATGGCCTTGAAAGGCAAATGCACGCAGTGCATCACAACTTTGGCCATCAAAATGAAGCTCTCCAATGCTCCGTCGCCAAAACAAATGACAAGCTTCGTGTTCTCATCGATGGAATGGCAAGACCACATTCACGCGCATCAATCTCTATAAGATCTTTGCGTCATCACACTCCTCTTCAACAAGATCTTCATCCAAGTGATCCAACATGCAATGACACCCCCGTGGTTGAAGATGGAAGTTCTTCGAACTATGTACCTTCCCCACGGCACTCCGCAACATCAAGCTATGATGGTGATTTCTCTTCAAGACCACAAGCAAGGTAAGAATCACACCATCATCACGCAAGGGCATTCGTGATCCAACAAGAGCAACCACAAAAAGAACCACGAGTGGAACCGCAAGTCTACCACCATCGTTCGCGACACATACTTGACACAACAAGTGCTGACTCCAACTTGTAGAATCAAGCTTGTTATCGACGTAAAGCTCTCCAAGTTCCTCCTCGTCGTCATCGTTGTCATGAAAGCCCGCATCGACACCATGGTCATCATGAGGCGCCTCCTCCACAACACTAAAACATGGAGCGTCAAGTGGTACAAGTTGAGCGATGCCCACCATGTCATGAGGCTCAAGACCATGGTCTTCGCCGTGAGTCCCATGTGCCTAATTATCATCATCAACCAAGGTACGAGCCTCCTCTTCATCATCAACCGCGTCATGAGGCTCCACATCCTGAACACGCTCATGAGGCCCAAGTGCCTCAACACCGTCAACAACCGCCCCAAGGGCAAGAGGAAGCTCCACAACAACAACAACAAGAGCAAGCTCCGCAAGAAGGTTGCGAGAACCAAGTTCCACCTCCTCAACTTCAATATCAACAACAAGCTCAACAAGCTCGTTGCAATGATCGCATGGAAGATGAAGACCGTCATAAACATGGTAACCATCGCCACCGTGATCGCAATAATGAAGAAACATTTGGCCATCTCAAGTTCATGATGCCCAAGTTCACCGGATCAAATGACCCTGGAGAATATCTCTCATGGGCACTCAAAGTCGACAAGATCTTCCGTATGCATAATTATAGCAACGAGAAGATGGTTGCCATGGCTTTGCTTGAGTTTGATGAGTATGCCAACCTTTGGTGGGAACAAGTTCAAGTTGCTCGTGACGCAAGACAAGAGCCGCCAATCATAACTTGGCATGACATGAAGGCTCACATGAGATCCCATTTTACTCCCGCACACTACGCGCGTGACCTCTTCAACAACCTTCAATTGCTACACCAAGGGACAAAGACTATGGAAGAGTACTTCACGGAAATGGAACTCAACTTGATCCGTGCCAACATTGAAGAGCGCACAGAGCAAACTATGGCATGTTTCCTTATTGGCTTGAACCACCCAATCAAGCGTATCGTCGAGTTCCAAACATACAACAACATGGTTGATCTTGTGCACATCACAACAAATGCCGTACAATCAAGCTTCAACCACTATGCCAACAACCTTAAATGGAAGTTCCTCAAGTACCTCCAAGCCTTCCTTCAAGCCCACACTTCCTCAAGGAAAACTGCCCCCAAGTGGTAAAGAAGCAAAGAGTGACACACCTTTCAACGGTGAATGCTACAAGTGTGGAGGCAAAGGACACAAGTCGGCCGAGTGTGGAAACAAGAAAGTTTTGTTCATCCATGACAATGGCGACGAAGAGTACCTGAGTGAAGATGAATTTGATGCCCGAGTGATACGTCCATTTTGCATCACTATTCTATGTCTTAATTCACTATTATTCATTGATATATTTCGTATTGAGAGGTGATACTTATGTTATTTCATCTGTTTTTGCATGGTTGATGACTTTTGGAGCATGGATGCAGTCGGGATTCTAATGGAAAAGGTGTTGTTTGGAGGCAAAATTGCCAAGATCGAAAATCTGGGAAAATATACGGAAAATCCTATTTTCGAAGACTAAGGATGCCAAGGCGGAGTGGAGATGGGCCACGAGGCCCACACCACCTGGCGGCGACCTAGGCCACGCCAGAGGTGGTGTGGCCCACTCTAGCCTCTCCCTCGGCGTATCAACCTCCCAAAACCCTAAGACTCGGGGAGCGACCACAGAAAGATTCCGCCGCCTCTGCGGGGCGGAAAACACCGAGAGAGAAAGATCTCTTCGGCAGACAGATTTCTGCCGGGGGAATTCCTTCCCGGAGAGGGGAGATCATCGCCATCAACACCACCATCAAGCTGGACTTCATCGGGATCATCATCATCATCATCACCACCATCAGCACCCTCATCACCATCTCCATATTACTGTAACAATTGGTTGAATCTTGCTATAGTTCATATGGGAAACTTTCCCGGTGTTGATTACTCTTTGTAGTTGATGCTATTGAGTGAACCGTTGAATTATTGTTTATGTTCAAATTGTTATACATCATTATTCCATCTCTGATCATGATCCATATGATTTCTTGTGAGTAGTTCGTTTTGTTCTTGAGGACATGGGAGAAGTCATGTTGTTAGTAGTGGAGTTGTGTTGAGAAAGATTCAATAGTTTGATATTTAAGTTGTGGTGTACTTCTTCTAGTGGTGTCATGTGAACGTCGACTACATGACACTTCACCTATATGAGCCTAGGGGAATGCATTGTGTATTTGGCTACTAATCGTAGGGGTTGCGGAATGTGTAAACCTGAACCCCCGTTAGGAAACCATTGCACAAGGGACGTAAGGGTCTTAGAGTTTAAAGCTGTGGTTAGGTTTCCACCTTAATTACTTTCTTCTACTTACGGATGTTTGCAAGGGGTATAATCACAAGTATGTATTAGTCTTGGATGGGGCTGTACATTAGCACAGGTTCACCCACACAACACTTAGCAAGCTAGAGAAGATTAATCAACTATATGAAGCGAAAGCACTTGACAGTCTTCCCATGTGTCCTCGAGAACATTTGGTCATCTTAAGTAATACAACCGGCTTGTCCTTTGCTGCATAAAGGATTGGGCCACTTGCTGCATTTATTCCTACTATCTTTTATTTACTCGTACTTTGTTTACTTGCTTTATCAAAAACCCCTAAAAATCCGTTTGCTAAGTATTTGCAGAGAATTCCTGATCCATACCACTTGCCAGCACCTTCTGCTCCTTGTTGGGTTCGACACTCTTACTTATCGAAAATACTGCGATACACCCCCTATACTTGTGGGTCATCACCGAGTCAAGGAAGAAATGGCAAGGCAACGAGTGGAAGATGACCAAGAACTCCTCATGTGTGAACATGACGCAAGTCCATCGCTTGTCGTCACAAGGATCTTAACCACTCAAGGACAAGAGCATGAAGTCCAATGCTCAAATATCTTCCAAACACGAGCCGACATCAATGGAAAATCTATCAAAGTGATCATCAATGGAGGGAGTTGCCACAACCTTGCTAGCACCAAGTTGTGTGATAAGTGACCAAGGGTTCATGAAGATCAAGCATACCGTATCGGTCACCTTCGCTGTTGGTCCTTACAAAGACACGGTCGAGTGTGATATAGTCCCAATGAAGGTTTTCCACATGTTGCTTGGTCGACCATGGTAATTTGACAAGGCTGCTCTGCATGATTGTCGCACCAATGTGTACACCTTTAAATGCCTCAACAAAACATGTGTTTTTCAACCGATGACTCCTAGCCAAATGATTGCGGACAATGCAAAGGCTTTAGCGAGGGTGCAAAACACAAAACCTCATTGTGAGAATAGCGGTGAGCGAGATAACCACATCATAGTGAGTGAGAGCCACAAACCAAACTCGAGTGAAAAAACAAATAGTGTTCTCCTTGCCACCGAAAGTGAGATGAGAGATGTCCGGAACAACCCATCCATCTTGCACTATGTCCTCATTTGCAAGGGACTAGCACAAGGAACTAGTGAATTAACCAATGTTCCTCCATCTTTGATGATTGTTTTGCAGGAATTCAAGGATGTGTTCCTCGAAGAGCTCCCACATGGACTACCTCCTCTTCGCGGCATCAAACATCGCATTGATCTCATTCCTGGCACACCCCTCCCAAACCGCTCCGCTTACTGCACGAACCCGGAGGAGACGAAGGAGATCGAATGCCAAATCAACCAACTCATCTCCAAAGGTTTGATCCAAGTTAGCACTAGTCCAAGTGCAGTACCTGTGATTCTTGTCCCAAAATCGGATGATACATTACGGTTATGCATGGACTGCCGTCCAATCAATGCTATCACCATGCGTTATCGACATCCTATATCACGTCTTAATGACATGCTTGATGAATTGTGTGGAGTCACAAATACGCATGATGAAGGTGATGAGTGGAAAACCACATTCTAGACCAATCTTGGTCTCTATGAATGGTTGGTTATGCCCTTTGGCTTGTCTAATGCCCCATCCACCTTCATGCGCCTCATGAAACATATTTTGCATTATCTCATTGGCAATAGTGTTGTTGTCTATTTTGATGATGTACTTGTTTATAGGAAGTCACTTGAGGACCATGTTAAACATGTCAAGGAAGTTTTGCAAATCCTTCAACCTGAAAAGCTATATGCTAATCTTCCCAAGGGCACTTTTGCTAAAGACAAGTTATTTTTTCTTGGATTTGTCGTTTCTTCAAAGGGCATTGAAGTTGATCTTTCCAAGGTAAAGGACATACGAGATTGGCCCATCCGAATAAATGTGAGTGAACTCCAAAGTTTTCATGGGTTGGCCGGTTTCTATCGTCGCTTTATGAAAGACTTTTCGACCATTTCTTGTTCGCTCAAAATAATTGACCAAAAAGAAGGTCACCTTCGTGTGGGGCAAGGCACGGCAAAAAGCTTTTGATGATCTTAAAACAAGGCTCACCGAAGCACCTCTCCTTGCATTACCGAATTTCACTAAAACTTTTGAGATAGAGTGTGATGCTAGTGGTATTGGAATTGGACGAGTCCTTATGCAAAGCGGACGTCCTATAGCCTACCATAGCGAGCAACTTGATGGTGCTCGCCTTAATTATCCGATTTCTGACAAAGAGCTTTTTGCCTTAGTTCGCATCTTTCAAGTTTGGCAACACTACCTATGGCCTAAAGAATTTATCATACATTCTGACCATGAGTCGTTGAAATATCTCAAATTCCAAGCCAACTTGAGTAAAAGACATGCTAAATGGGTTGAGTTTATGGAGTCTTTTCCATACATTGTCAAGTATAAGAAGGGCAAAGATAATGTAGTTGCGGACGCTTTGTCTCGCAAGCACACAAGCCTTCTTATGAGACATGAATTCAACGTGTTGGGTCTTGAGGAAATAAGAACTTTGTATGCTTCTGACCCGTTCTTTGAACCAATTTTCTCAAAGTGCTCCATTGATAAAGGAGTGGATGATTTCTATTTGCATAAGGGCTTTCTATTTAAACAAAATAAGCTTTTCATTCTGAAGTCATCTCTCCAACTTTTGCTTCTCCAAGAATCTCATGGTGGAGGCCTTATGGGTCATTTTAGCCGTGACAAGACATTGGACATGCTCTCCACTAACTACTTTTGGCGCAAGATGAAGCGCGACGTGGAGAGATACGTTCAACGATGCACGACATGTGTTCAAGCTAAGTCGCAAGCTAACCCCTATGGTCTTTATAGGCCATTTCCTATTCCTCATACACCTTGGTCCGACATTAGCATGGATTTTATGTTAGGATTGCCTAGATCTAAGCATGGTCATGATTCTATATTTGTTGTCGTGGATCGCTTTTCGAAAATGGCAAACTTCATACCGTGCCATGAGACCAACGATGCTTCACATGTTGCAAATTTGTTTTTCAGGGAGATCGTCCGTCTACATGGTGTGCCAAGAACAATCGTCTCCAACTGAGACGTCAAATTCATGAGTTACTTATGGAAGACCCTCATGGCCAAGCTCGACATCAAGCTCAACTTCTCATCCGCATCGCATCTTCAAACCGATGGCCAAACCGAAGTTGTCAACCAAATCCTCGGGACTCTCCTTCGCGTGTTGATCAAGAAAAACCTCAAGGATTGGGAGGAATGCATTCCACACGTTGAGCTTGCCTACAACTGTGCCAAGCACTCAACAACCAAGATGAGCCCCTTCATGGTCATCTATGGTTTCGATCCCCTCACCGCGATCGACATCCTTCCACTACCTCTCCATGAGCGCACCAACATGGACATTGAGAAGCGCGCACAAGCTATGAAGAAGCTTCACGAAGAAACAAGAGCTAATATTGATCAACAAGTCCTTCGCCAAGCTTCAAGGTTAAACAAGGACAAGCGAGAGTTGATCTTCGAAGAAGGTGATCTTGTGTGGATAGACCTAAGCAAAGACCGCTTCCCCAAGGAACGCGACTCCAAGTGCTACGGATCAAGCCGATGATCCTATAGTTTTGTCCCGATCTTTCGCAGCGAGTCAACCAGATAGATGATCCTTCCAATAACAGGATGAACGTCACCTAAAGAAGAGGAATCAATCCAGCAAGTAACGTGATGAAGATCACCACACCTAAAACCTGAGCACGACAATCCTTGATGAACACAAGAACCTCCGCAACAATAATCTGATAAACGGTATCGCCATCCCTAGAGGGATGATACACGGTGGAGCACAATATAGTGTTTAGACTAAACAACTGAACTCTCCTAAACCCTAGGCGGCTGGCTCCTTTATATAGGAGGCCTGCAACTAGTCGGTTGGATAGACCCAAATCGAACACACAAACGGACTCGAACCTAACCTGGACACGGACTCAATAACATAGCAACAATATTTGACACAATCATAGACTTATCATTACATATCGTAGGTTGTCCTGGCCTGTCAATCATCAAGGGGATGTGCCCGCATCACCTAGCTTGGTGGAGTCCTGAAAATAGGCTTCACCTCCTCCTTCGTGCCCATATCATCATCCCCCCTTCAAGAAGCGTTGTCCCCAACGCTTGCGGGTCAGGTCGGAAAGGTGGCCTGATATGAACAATAGCTTCACGCGTATTTGCCATATTCAAGTCTTGCTTGCCTTCCACTCCACGTCCTCCCTCTCAGCTTGCTTGACTTGAAATAGCCCTTGGCGCCTGCACCTCCTTGCGTCTCCATATGAGCTTGGACCTAGGCGCCATCGTCTTCTTCTTCTTACTTCTTGTTGGAACCCGTGGTTGCTGAACATGGACCTTCTTTGCACGACCTACCATAAGAAGAGTAATGCCTGGACCACACAAATGACGAACATGTCCATCCTTGCCTCTATGCATCCGCACAACTGTCCCAACAAAACTCCTCACAGGTGTGCTAACAAAACTTCTCTTGTTACCCCGCTGCACCACATGCACCGGAACATCAGGAGCACAACTATCATCCGTCTAAACACCTGTGTCAACACAAAAAACCTTCTAAACACATGCTGCAACATCCTTCCTCTCAGCAATAAGAGGATGCACTTGAACTGGCTTGTCACTAACAAGTTCCACTTGCTTGTCATCTACAGGCTTAGCTGAAGCAATATCAACATTGTCGCACTATGCATCATGCTCTCCATCTTTGACTTTAGCTAGCCCAAATTTTGGCTTAGCCTTGCGCACCTTTTCCTTATGTACCACCAGCTCTACATCAGACTTTATGTGATCATCCTGCATAAGCTTCAAAGTCTGCTGTTTGCCACCATGCACAAAAAAAGATGTATTTTCTCTTCCAGCATGTGTAACATTGCAATCATACTGCCATGGATGATCAAGTAATAGCCCACATACCTCCAATGGCAACACATCACACTCAATCTCATCAACATAATCACAAACTGTAAATGGCACAACCACCTTATGAGTTATCTTCACCATACCATAGCTATTTAACCACTGTAGATGCTTAGGTTCAGGAAAATGCCATGTGGACAACCCCAACACTGCCACCATTGCCTTGCTAATGCCATTAGTACAACTTCCTCCATCAACAATCAACTTGAATGATTTGCCTTTGATCATAGAGTGTGCCTGAAATAAATTCCAACGCTGGCTCTTGTCAACTGTCATGCAAGCATCGCCTTGTACTTTATTGAGTTGCAAATTCAGCCCACTGAATGGTACAACCTCATCCTCCGGAACAATCACCTTGTCCCCCGCCTCAGATGGTGCCAAAAATTTAGCACGTAAACATTTCTTGTAATCCTCTGAACTAGTTTGTCTTGGGATGCTCTTCGCATGCCTTTCCACACCCCACCAAACGCATATTCGTGCATCCACACGCATCATTATAAGTGTCGAAACCATAGTGTCATCGGGCTTGAGATTACATAGGCCAAAACCATGCTCCATTGTGTGTTCCCATAACTTTTACTCTGTCGCTGTTGCAGTATGTAAGAGCTGCCACTTCAATTTACTAGGATCCTAGCGCACACAATTTTTTAGGCCTAGATAATCATTATAGATGTCATACGCTGAAAAATCACTAACATCACCCTCAAGATCCATCTCTGAATTTTAGCAGAACTCTGACCAAAAATCGGCAGACATCTGCTTCACATAAAAGGGTAGAGAAGTCTGTGGTGTTGTGTGAAGGTAGAGAGCATAATTCCTCCTTTCCGCACGCTCGTTCAGACGATCGATCCCAACTGTAGTGACTCCAGGCAGACGTTGGACCGGCCCACCCACCAGGAGACACCGAGCGCAACTCGCATTGCTTTCCCAGCGAGGCGCGCGGGACGTGCATCCCGATAGCAAGTGCACCAGGGGACGCGGTCGTGAGGCGTACGGCTGGCCTCATTTTATTTTTTTATTCTAGCAATCACCCGTACCAAACCGATCAGCTCAACTCCATGCTTGATGAAAAAAAAAATCCAAACAACCTTGCGTTTCCTTTTTTTCTGGTATACGATACGAACCAAAGCGATCGGATCTTGGGAATATGTAGCGATCGGGTCTTTTTTCTTTTTGACTGGGACCGATCGGATCAAGATGTGAACGACCCGGACTTCTTCAAATCGATCGGATCTAGGACTAGCAATACAGAACAACTGATCTTTTTTCCGATACAAGCCGCCAGATGCTCTTGCCACCCGAGTAGATCAAATCAACTTGAGAATTGAAGATCCAAATAAGGACAAGAACGCCTCCAAGATCTGATCTGATCTGCCCACAAATATCAATCTCCACAACTGATCTGTAATTTTTTGTAGAAAAACAGTTCGCAGATGATCCAAAAACACGCTGTGATCAACGAGAGCTCTGATACTAGCAAGCACTTGTCGATGCTGATGGTGGATGATAGATAACTAGCATTTAGCTATGAACTCTCCCACTCGAACCCTGATGCCAATGTAACAACTCTCGAATCAAGTAGGATATTCACAACACCACACTCTTGCACACGTAGTTGTCAACCACGAACGGTAGTTTGCAATCTACTAATTCCTAGTGGAACAATAGATCACACTCAATTATAGTTGGGAAGAGGAGTCAGGAGTGTTGCGTAATTTGGGTTTGTTCCACTTCATCATAGAAATTCATGGTAGACAAGTTGCTACTTCCATTGATACATGTTCTTCCATAAATTTGGTTAGTGTTGAGGTTGTTGAAAAGCTATAATTAAACACAAGTGCATTAAAAACCCATTTATGTTAGCAACTTCTGGTCATGCACTACCAGTAACTTAGATCGCATCTGTTCCACTCACCATTTATGGCCCTAGCAGGACGATTTCTTGTTTTGTCATTCCTAGAGCGTTTAACTCCTGTCATATCATGTTGGGAACAAAGTGGTGTAATCAATTTTAGGTTGTGTTTGGTAGTGAGTGTTTTGATCCTTCGATCATTTGGAATGATAAGCACACTTGGTTATCACGTTCACGTATTAAGAAATTTCAGGAGATTAGGCGTCAAAACCTAGGTGCAACTATAACCACGAACATTAAACCACATGTTGATCCTGTCGTAGAAGAACCGAGAGTGAGAGTTGATGAGAAAAATGAGATTTATACTAATGTAGTCATCTCTACTCCTAGCGTTGTTTCTTGTGATATCCAGGTTGCTTTTGAAGAAATGGAGCCGTCTATTTTACAACCTGTATCACTGGACTGTGCATTGTCACTTGTGGAGGATGTGCTACTACCTACTACAACTAAGGAGATTGTTGATGACATTGGTACTGATTTGGAGCTTAAGCTAACATGTGTGACATATTGTGAGTCTATTCCTTTACTGAAGCCTCCTTTTTACTTGCCTACACTACTTTTCAGCACCATGTGATAGTTTACCAAATTCCAATTTTGATCATGTGGTACTGATTACACATAAAGAAATACTTGCTGGAATACCACCTGCTGGTATTGTGTATTCCATCATGCTAAATGAACCTATGAGTATGAGTTGTGCTATGGATAAGATTTCTGAAATTTCATATCTAAATTCTAGCACATATTCTTCTTGTTTCACTTTCAATCTAATTAGTGAATATAGCATGGATGAAAATTTGCCTGTGGATCATATATGCTTACTTGTGATAGAATTGCTGAACTGAAACAAGCTGTTTTCAGCCATATATGCAATGTGTCACAAAATGTTTGCTATGGTACAATAGTTCATGTTCGAGATACTATGGAAATACATTCTGCTCTAGTTGATATATTGCAACCAACACAAGTAAGTTTACCTATGTTGGATTGTTCTAATCTTGCTAGAATAGAACCCAAGTTTTCAAATTCATTGTGTTTGTCCCAAAAGTCTTTGTCTAGTTATGTCACTACTTTAGACTTCCTTGATATTTGCAAATTGAGTTCAATCTTACATACTGGACAACATGATCATGTTCATAATAATCAGAGTAGCGCAGTTGAAGCATGGCATGAATCAATTTGGTTTTCACATATATTGAATTGGTTTGATCTTGTTCGTCACAAATTTGATCATCGATCGTCTTTGCGAAAACTGAATTTAATATTGAACAAGAAGACTATATATCTATTTGTTTTTCACCATGGGCATGATTATTTGAACTTCACTTATACCTGCAATTTAAGTTGCTTGATGTATATTAGACCTATTTTTCATGTGAAAAACAATAATACAACATGTTATATATACATATACTTGCCATACACGTTGTTCTTTTCGTTTCTTCCACTTTCAGCTTACCCCAAGCCGTAGACTGCTTTTCTTGAAGAAAGGAAGGATGATGAGGATATATACAGGGAATTATGATGATTTTGACTGTTTGAACTGGAAGGAAATATTGAGTCGAATCAATAATGACTATTAGATGAATTCATTCCTAGTTGACCATGATGCTTTCATTTATAAGAACTTTATATTGCCTAAGTCCTTGTGCTATTGTATGATCAGGTACATGGGAGAAGAAGGTGTAGCATGGAGCGAGGAGCTGAAGCATATGGAGCATCGCGTGTTGATCAATGAACAATGTGCGAGGGAGGAGAGGGAGGAAGTGCAAGGAGCTACCAAGAAGAAGATCAACACATGGCAGGATCTCTACCGCGGCAGAGAAATGACGTGTTTTCCTGCCACGACACAAAAACAGAGTCCTTTTCTGCGACGGTAGTCTGCCGCGGCAGAGAAACATGCCCAATGTCTGCCATGGCGAAACCCTGAGCCGAACCCAACTTTGGGTCGGTTTGTATCCTAGTTAGGTGTGACCAAGTCGTCCCAAGCTTCGGCCACCGCCCCCCAAACCTCTTAAATAGATGGGGCGCCACACAAAGTTAGGTTTAGACCACGTTAAAATTATTTTGGAGTTGTTTCTTTCATAGAACCTCTAGAACTACTTGTGATCGATTTCTACCAACTGCAATTGAGTGTGATGTGTTGTTCCACTTGGAATTAGTAGATTGCAAACTACCGTTCGTGCTTGATGGCTACGTGCGCAAGAGTGTGGTCTTGTGAATATCCTACAAGGTTGAGAGCTGTTGCATTGGCATCAGGGTTCGAGCGGGAGAGTTCATAACTACATACTAGTTATCTATCATCTACCATCCTCATCGACAAGTGCTTACTGAGAAGATCGGGCCACCCCATATCATTTGATGATGAGGATATATACATGGATTATGATGATTCTGACTACTTGAACTGGAAGGAAATATTGAGTCAAATCAATAATGACTATCAGGTGAATTCATTCCTAGTTGACCATGATGCTTTCATTTATAAGAACTTTATATTGCCTATGTCTTTGTGCTATTGTATGATCAGGTACATGGGAGAAGAAGGCGTAGCACGGAGCGAGGAGCTGAAGCATATGGAGCATGGCATGTTGATCAATGAGAATGTTTGAGGACGGAGAGGGAGGAAGCGCAAGGAGCTACCAAGAAGAAGATCCACACATGGTAGGATCTGTAACGCAGCAGAGAAATGACGCGTTTTCCTGCCACGGCACAAAAACAGAGTCCTTTTCTACCATGGCAGGCTGCCGCGATAGAGAAACAGGCCCAATGTCTGCCACGGCAGAACCCTGAGCCGAACCCAACTTTGGGTCGGTCTGTATCCTAGTTAGGTGGGACCAATTCGTCCCAAGCTTAGGCCGCCACTCCCCAAACCACTTAAATAGATGGGGCGCCACACAAGTTAGGTTTAGACCATGTTAAAATATTTTGGAGTTGTTTCTTACATACTGGACAACATCATCATGTTCATACTAATCAGAGTAGCACAGTTGAAGCTTGGCATGAATCAATTTTGTTTTCACATATATTGAATTGGTGTGTCTTTTTCATCACAAATTTGATCATCGATCGTCTTTGCGAAAACTGAATTTAATAGTGAACAACAAGAATATATATCTATTTTTTTCACCATGGGCATGATCCTTTGAACTTCACTTATACCTGCAATTTAAGTTGCTTGATGTATATTTGACCTATTTTTCATGTGAACAACACTAGTACAACATGTTATATATACATATACTTTGCGTACACGTTGTTTTTTTTGTTTCTTGCACTTTTAGCTTACCCCAAGCCGTGGACGGCTTTTCTTGAAGAAAGGGAGGATGATGAGGATATATACATGGATTATGATGATTCTGACTGCTTGAACTGGAAGGAAATATTGATTCAAATCAATAATGACTATCAGGTGAATTGATTCCTAGTTGACCATGATGGTTTCATTTTTAAGAACTTTATATTGCCTAAGTATTTATGCTGTTGTATGATTAGGTACATGGGAGAAGAAGGCGTAGCACGGAGCGAGGAGCTGAAGCATATGGAGCATGGCATGTTGATCAATGAAGAATGCGCGAGGGAGAAAAGGGAGGAAGTGCAAGGAGCTACCAAAAAGAATATCAACACATGGCAGGTTCTCTGCCGCGGCAGAGAAACGACGCGTTTTCCAGCCACGGCACAAAAACAGAGTCCTTTTCTGCCACGACAGGTTGCCACAGCAGAGAAAAAGGCCCAATGTCTGCCACAGCAGAACCCTGAACCGAACCCAACTTTGGGTCGGCTTGTATCCTAGTTAGGTGGGACCATGTCTTCCCAATCTTAGGCCGCCGCCCCCCCAAACCTCTTAAATAGATGGGGCATGACACAAATTAGGTTTAGACCACGTTAAAATATTTTGGAGTTGTTTCTTACATACTGGACAACATGATCATGTTCATACTAATCAGAGTACCACAGTTGAAGCATGGCATGAATCAATTTGGTTTTCACATATATTGAATTGGTTTGATCTTGTTCATCAAAAATTTGATAGTCGATCATCTTTGCGAAAACTAAATTTAATATTGAAAAACAAGACTATATATCTATTTGTTTTTCACCATGGACATCATTCTTTGAACTTCACTTATACCTACAATTTAAGTTGCTTGATGTATATTGGACCTATTTTTCATGTGAACAACAATAATACAACATGTTATATATACATATACTTTGCGTACACGTTGTTTTTTTTGTTTCTTCCACTTTTAGCTTACCCCAAGCCGTGGACGGCTTTTCTTCAAGAAAGGGAGGATGAAGAGGATATATACAGGGATTATGATGATTCTGACTATTTGCACCGGCAGGAAATAATGAGTCAAATCAGTAATGACTATCAGGTGAATTCATTCCTAGTTGACCATGATGCTTTCATTTATAAGAACTTTATATTTCCTAAGTCTTTGTGCTATTGTATGAACAGGTACATGGGAGAAGAAGGCGTAGCATGGAGCGAGGAGTTGAAGCGTATGGAGCATGGCGTGTTGATCAATGAAGAATGCGCGAGGGAGGAGAGGGAGGAGGCGCAAGGAGCTACCAATAAGAAGATCAACACATGGCAGGATCTCTGCCGCGGCAGAGAAACAACACGTTTTCCTGCCACGGCACAAAAATAGTGTCCTTTTCTGCCACGATAGGCTGCCGCAGCAGAGAAACAGGCCCAATGTCTGCCATGGCAGAACCCTGAGCCGAACCCAACTTTGGGTCGGTTTGTATCCTAGTTAGGTGCGACCTAGTCGTCCCAAGCTTAGGCCACCGCCCCGCAAACCTCTTAAATAGATGGGCACCACACAAAGTTAGGTTTAGACCACGTTCAAATTATTTTGGAGTTGTTTCTTTCATAGAACCTCTCGAATTACTTGTGATCAATTTATACCAACTGCAATTGAGTGTGATCTATTGTTCCACTGGGAATTAGGAGATTGCAAACTACCGTTCCTGGTCGAAGGTTATGTGCACAAGAGTGTGGTGTTGTGAATATCCTACAAGGTTCGAGAGCTGTTGCATTGGCATCAGGGTTCGAGCGGGAGAGTTCATAGCTACATACTAGTGATCTATCATCTACCATCATCATCGACAAGTGCTTGCTGAGAAGATCGGGCCATCCCATATGATATGATGATGAGGATATATACAGGGATTATGGTGATTCTGACTGCTTGATCTGAAAGGAAATATTGAGTCAAATCAATAATGACTATCAGGTGAATTCATTCCTAGTTGACCATGATGCTTTCATTTATAATAACTTTATATTGCCTAAGTCTTTGTGCTATTGTATGATCAGGTACATGGGAGAAGAAGGCGTAGCATGGAGCGAGGAGCTGAAACATATGGAGCATGGCGTGTTGATCAATGAAGAATGCGTGAGGACAGAGAGGGAGGAAGCACAAGGAGCTACCAAGAAGAAGATCAACACATGGCAGGATCTCTAACGCGGTAGAGAAACGCCGTGTTTTCCTACCACGACAGGCTACCGCAGTAGGCTGTCGCGACACAAAAACAGAGTCCTCTTCTGCTACGACAGGCTACCGCGGCAGAGAAACATGCCCAATGTCTGCCACGGAAGAACCCTGAGCCGAACCCAACTTTGGGTCGGTTTGTATCCTAGTTAGGTTGGACCAATTCGTCCCAAGCTTAGCCAGCTACCGCCCAAACCTCTTAAATAGATGGGGCGCCAAACAACTTAGGTTTAGACCACATTAAATTATTTTGGAGTTGTTTCTTACATACTGGACAACATGATCATGTTCATACTAATCAGAGTAGCACAGTTGAAGCATGGCATGAATCAATTTGGTTTTCACATATATTGAATTGGTTTGATCTTGTTCATCACAAATTTCATCATCGATTGTCTTGCGAAAACTGAATTTAATATTGAACAACAAGAATATATATCTATTTGTTTTTCACCATGGGCATGATTCTTTGAACTTCACTTATACCTGCAATTTAAGTTGCTTCATGTATATTGAACCTAATTTTCATGTGAACAACAACAATACAACATGTTATCTATACATATACTTTGCATACACGTTGTTCTTTTTGTTTCTTCCACTTTCAGCTTACCCCAAGCTGTGGACGGCTTTTCTTGAAGAAAGGGAGGATGATGAGGATATATACAGGGATTATGATGATTCTGACTGTTTGAACTGGAAGGAAATATTGAGTCAAATCAATAATGACTATTAGGTGAATTCATTCCTAGTTAAACATGATGCTTTCATTTATAAGAACTTTATATTTCCTAAGTTTTTGTGCTATTGTATGACTAGGTACATGGGAGAAGAAGGCGTAGCACAGAGCAAGGAGCTAAAGCATATGGAGCATGGCGTGTTGATCATTGAAGAATGCGCGAGGGAGGAGAGGGAGGAAGCGCAAGGAGCTACCAAGAAGAAGATCAACACATGGCAGGATCTCTGCCGCGGCAGAGAAACGACGCGTTTTCGTGCCATGGAAGGCTGCCACGGCACAAAAACAGAGTCCTTTTCTGCCATGGCAGTGCATGATGAGAAAGCAGGCCCAATGTCGCCATGAGAACCTGAGCCGAACCCAACTTTGGGTCGGTTTGTATCCTAGTTAGGTATGACCAAGTCATCCCAAGCTTAGGACACCGCCCCCCAAACCTCGTAAATAGATGGGGCACCAAAAAAAGTTAGGTTTAGACCACGTTAAAATTATTTTGGAGTTGTTTCTTTCATAGAACGTCTCGAATTACTTGTGAGCGATTTCTACCAACTGCAATTGAGTGTGATATGTTGTTCCACCAGGAATTAGTAGATTGCAAACTACCATTCGTGGTCGATGGCTACGTGCGCAAGAGTGTGGTGATGTGAATGTCCTACAAGGTTCGAGAGCTGTTGCATTGGCATCAGGGTTCGAGCGGGAAAGTTCATAGCTACATACTAGTTATCTATCATCTACCATCATCATCGACAAGTGCTTGCTGAGAAGATTGGGCCACCCCATATCATCTGATGATGAGAATATATACAGGGATTATGATCATTCAGATTGCTTGAACTGGAAGGAAATATTGAGTCAAATCAATAATGACTATCAGGTGAATTCATTCCTAGTTCACCATGATGCTTTCATTTATAAGAACCTTATATTGCCTAAGTCTTTGTGCTATTGTATGATCAGGTACATGGGAGAAGAAGGCGTAGCACGGAGCGAGGAGCTGAAGCATATGGAGCATGGCATCAGGGTTCGAGCGGCAGCCGAAGCAGGCCCAATGTTTGCCACGGCAGAACCCTGAGCCGAACTCAACATTGGGTCGGTCTGTATCCTAGATAGGTGGGACCAATTCGTCCCAAGATTAGGCCGCCACCCCCCAAACCACTTAAATAGATGGGGCGCCACACAAGTTAGATTTAGACCATGTTAAAATATTTTGGAGTTGTTTCTTACATACTGGACAACATCATCATGTTCATACTAATCAGAGTAGTGCAGTTGAAGCATGGCATGAATCAATTTTGTTTTCACATATATTAAATTGGTTTGATCTTGTTCATCACAAATTTGATCATCGATCATCTTTGCGAAAACTGAATTTAATATTGAACAACAAGAATATATATCTATTTTTTTTCACCATGGGCATGATTCTTTGAACTTCACTTATACCTGCAATTTAAGTTTCTTGATGTATATTTGACCTATTTTTCATGTGAACAACACTAATACAACATGTTATATATACATATACTTTGCGTACATGTTGTTCTTTTTGTTTCTTCCACTTTCAGCTTACCCCAAGCCATGGACGACTTTTCTGGAAGAAAGAGAGGATGATGAGGATATATACAGGGATTATGATGATTCTGACTGTTTGAACTGGAAGGAAATATTGAGTCAAATCAATAATGACTATCAGGTGAATTCATTCCTAGTTGACCATGATGCTTTCATTTATAAGAACTTTATATTGCCTCATTTTTTGTGCTATGGTATGATCAGGTACATGGGAGAAGAAGGCGTAGCACGGAGAGGGGAGCTGAAGCATATGGAGGATGGCGTCTTGATCAATAAAGAATGCGTGAGGGAGGAGAGGGAGGGAGCGCAAGGAGCTACCAAGAAGAAGATCAACACATGGCAGGATCTCTGCCGTGGCAAAGAAACGACGAGTTTTCTTTCCACGACACAAAAATAGAGTCCTTCTCTGCCACGGCAGAGAAATAGGCCCAATGTCTGCCATGGCAGAACCTTGAGCCGAACCCAACTTTGGGTCGGTTTGTATCCCAGTTAGGTGGTACCAAGTTGTCCCAAGCTTAGGCCGCCACCCCCCAAACCTCTTAAATAGATGGGGAACCACACAAGTTAGGTTTAGACCATGTTAAAATATTTTGGAGTTGTTTCTTTCATAGAAACCTCTAGAATTACCCTGTGATCAATTTTACCAACTATAATTGAGTGTGATATGTTGTTCCACTAGGATTTAGTAGATTGCAAACTACCATTCGTGGTAGACATCTACATGCGCAAGAGTGTGGTGTTGTGAATATCCTCCGGGGTTCGAGAGCTGTTGCATTGGCATCAGGGTTCGAGAGGGAGAGTTCATAGATACATGCTAGTTATCTATCATCCACCATCATCATCGACAAGTGCTTGCTGAGAAGATTGGGTTAAGCCAAGAGGAGATGGTCCCTTCAATGTCCTCAAGATAATCGACAACAACACCTACATCATCGACATACCGACATCCAAGTACCTTGTGTTATGGGGTAACCCCGTTGGTGGCCCGATCTTCACGGATCTCGTGGTCAAATCAATGGGAAAGTGAGGGGAAAGGGAGAAGGTAGCGGAAGCGGACGCACACCTCGCGATGAACACGATGAACACACGCAAAACTCAGACGATACAAGGCCGATTGCTCTCGCTGGTGGCCACCTGTCCGATAGAATCCTCGCAAGGAAATATCGGCCAATGTGCTCCCTCGATTCCAAGATGAGAGGGAAGAACACCTTGGAGAGGGTTTTGACGGCTTGGCAAAGGGACACCGGTGCCAAGGCCTTGTACAACGAGGGAGGCGCGATGCAAACTCCAAAAGTAGGTGACGATAGTCGATCCCCTTTGGTAGAAGGGGACGAGGCGAAACTAGAGATTCCACAAGGGGGTTGTCTTTAGTCTATCATCTATGCCTAGGGTTACATGAGGGGGTGGGGGCACTATATATATGCCAGCCACTAGTTCAAGGGTTCTTTAGGAATAAAAGGCAAAGTCTGGGGAGACTAAGGGGTACATGGGCCAAAGGCCCAGCTGGCGGCACGCAGGCCCGTATGCCCAGGCCGGCGACTCCGGTGTGGTGGTCCGGAGATTCCGGTCGGTCTCTGGTTCGTCTTTGGAGTGGCCTTCTGTCTGTCCTCGAGCTCGATCTAGCGGTAGGTACGGAGATGGGCTGGAGACTCCACGTATGTAGGGCGGAGACTTTGGTGTCTTCAGGTCGGAGGCTCTAGTGTGCGCGGGCCGGAGACTCCAGTACTCCAGCTACTGCTTCTTCCGTCTTCTCTTCCAAGCCTCCGTATTGTCAGGCTTGGTGCTCTAGGCTTCCTTCCATTCCTCCGTACTTGTCGGTATGAACCTATCATGAATACATGATGGAGTATAAAGTAGTATACCATTCGATGGGGTAGGAAGTGGGCTCGCATGGATTCACCTTTGGAGTCCGTGACGACTTGGAATAAGTTGGAGACCATGATGTGGTAACAATCGAAGGTCGGGCTACATCACCTTGCAAGCAATACATTCAACGTCAAGGATTTTGCACCCTACCATGGAGATGTTCTAGATGATAACCATGAAGTGTCGAGGACGACTCTTTCCCAAGGGGGGGAGCTGAAGAAGCCCGTCCTACGGACGCTCCTACATCTCCACCACCAAGTCCCCCAAGTGAACCCATGACTCGTGTCCGAGCCAAGCTCCTTCAAGCTAAGGTGAATTCGCTCCTCTCATTATGTGACTTTGACATACACTTAGATGGCTTGTTACTTCATGCCACTACTCTGTGCATTATCAGGTACGAAGCCCCGACGCATCCGACCCACGAGCTCGAAAGTTGCACCTGTCCTGATGCTGCATGAGCCGAAGAATCCGCCCGATGCCAGCCGGAATGTCCGGCGCTGCCGGAGTGTCTGGCATACCCCAGCCTCATCCTAGCACGGACAATCAGTATGCTACATCGGAATCTACCCGGACACAACCTGGAGTGTCCGGCCACCCCAGACTGTCTGGTCCACTCGACCCGGACTGTCTGGTCCACTCGACCAGGACTGTCCGTCCTGAAGATGGGCCTGCGAGCCATAGTTCGGCCCTATGGCCCATGTACCCCTCTACTTCGCCTAGAACTCTAATTTAATTCCTAAATTACCCCTGAACTTGTGGCTGGCCTATATATAGTCCCCGACCTCTATTGTAAACCCTAGGATTGATATCTGGAATTGGTGGAAACCCCTTGTGGATCTATCTAGTTCTTGCCTCATGCTCCTTTCATAGAGGAGCACCAAATATCACAAACCTCATTGGAGTTTGCATCGTGCCTCCGTGTTGTACAAGGCCTAGGCATCGGAGTCCCTTTGCCTAGACATAAAGATCTCACCGAGTCTCCCTACTCACTGTGCCGGTTCGAGAGAGAGTCCTCCGCCTGACGCTGGTCCTAGGGATTGCGCCGGACAGGTAGCCGCTGGAGTGAGCAATTGGCTTGTATTGTGTCTTCATGTGTGTGTGTGTTCATCGTGTTGTTAGTGCGTGAGTTCGTGTTTTCTCTCTCTCTCTCTCCCTCATCCTCACACTCGCTCCGCCTCGATTTCAAGGGATTCATGAATGATCGGGCCATCCCCGAGGTTACCCTAGAACAAGAAGGACGAGACAGCGCCAAACAGGCGAAGGCTCCGGCGATGCCGGATCCACCGCCGAAATTACCGGCAACAGAACCGGCACACCGGACCCCACACCGATACAACGGGCGACCGTCGGACAAAACCGGCGAACCACCGGAACATAGTTCTATTTGCCTTTCTGGCGATAGACCGGAATATCAGGCAGCGACCGGAAATACTGGTGCCAGATCCGGCGCCGCCGTACTTATTGCCAGGATCCCTCGTCTCCGCACGGATCTGGGTTTGATGCCCTGGAATATTCCTTTTACTTACCCTTTTTCCTAGTTTATCGCCAAACTACATTGGAATCTCTAGTTTATCCCCAATCTATAGTTTACCCCCATGCTAGTTTATCCCCAAACTACCCTGGAATCTCTAGTTTCGCCTCATCCCCTTACCAAAGGGGACCGACTATCGTCACCACCTTGTTGGAGTTTGTATCGCGCCTCCCTCGTTGTACAAGTCCTATGTTTGTGAGTGCGTGAGCATAGTTTTCAAGACCCTCTCCAAGGTGTTCTTACCTCTCCGCTTGGGATCGAGGGAGCATGTTGACCGATCTTTCCATGCGAGGATTCTATCGGACCTGATGTAGCCCGACCTTCGGTCATTACCACATCATGGTCTCCAACCTATGCCAAGTCGTCATGGACTCCAAAGGTGAATCTGTTCCTCTATGCGAGCCCACTCCCCACCCTCTTGAATGGTATACTACTTCATACTCCGTCCCATATTCATGATAAGTTCATACCGATGAGTACGGAGGAAAGGGAGGTAGCCCGAAGCACCAAGCCCAACAAGACGGAGGTTTGGAAGAGAAGATGGAAGAAGCAGCAGCTAGAGCACCAGAGTCTCTGGCCTGCATACACCAGAGTCTTTGGCCTGCATACCCTGGAGTCTCCGGCCCATCTCCGGACTGACCCCTAGATCAACCTCAAGGACATCAGAAGGTCCCTCCGGAGACAGAACAGAGACCAACCGGAATCTCTGGCACAAACCGGAGTCTCCATACCGTTACACCAGAGTCTCCGGCCAGAGCGAATGGGCCTGCGCGCCGCCAGCTGGGCCTTTGGCCCACGTAACCCTTATTCTGCACCAAACCCTAGTATTTTGCCCAAACTACCCCTGAACTTGTGGCTAGCCTATAAATACAACCCGCACCCCCTCATGTACCCCTTAGGCAAAGATGATAGACTAAAGAAACCCCCTTTGTGGGATCTTTAGTTTTGCATCATCCCCTTATGCAAGGCGACCGACTATCGTCACCACCTCGTTGGAGTTTGCATCGTGCCTCCCTCGTTGTACAAGGCCTTGGCATCGGAGTCCTTTTGCCAAGTTGTCATGACCCTCTCCAAGGTGTTCTTCCCTCTCCGCTTGGGATCGAGGGAGCACGTTGACCGATCTTTCCTTGTGAGGATTCTATCGGACCAGTGGCCACCGACGGGAGCAATCAGCCTTGTATGATGTGAGTTTTGCGTGTGTTCATCGTGTTCTTCGCAAGGTGTGAGTCCGCTTCCGCTACCTTCTCCCTTTCCCCTTGCTTTCCCATTGATTTGACCATGAGATCTGTAAAGATTGGGCCACCCTTGAGGTTACCCCTTAACATCTGGTATCAGCAGCTTTTGGTTGACACGGATTCCTCATCGATTTGGTCTTTCCCACATAAATTCGAAAATCCCCAAAAAATAGCCTCAATTTCGTGTTTTCAATCGACCTGTGATTTGAGTGTGTTTTTGTAGGTTTTGATCTGTGGATTACTTGCTAAACTTGTTGATCTACCTTCCCCTGCGTTCCCATGGTCTAATTCCTTGATTTCCCCCACCAATTTAGTGTTTTGGTTCGAGTATTTCTGCCAAAATCGTGTCCCGATGGAGTTCTACACGTCCTGAAACCTCCGGACCGGAGATCTGGTCCCCAGACCGGGGATTCTGGTCCAGACCGGAGTTCCGGGCAAAGAATTCGGACCCCCATACTGACTAGTATCTAGTTTTGCGCAGAAAAACAGATTTGACCTTCCTCACCGTTTTGCGCATAACTTTTGCATACAAACTCGGATTTTGGTGGTCTAAAGCTCGTTTCGAAGAGGAGAAAGCGCTCTACATCATCATTTAAGGGTTTTATACTATATACTCCATCCAAATTCCGTGAGCAAGGCAGAATCTAACAATAAAGGGTGATGATCGGCGAGGAAAGGTATAAACATTCCGCGTCTTCTCCCCACTTGCTTTCCATTATGAGCTACACTATCTTTGCGAGCAACAAACACCTATTGAGACTAGTTCCTCCTATGATTACTTGGCCTATGCACATTTGTACTTGTAGAATTCCGAGCAAAAGTTGTGAGCGCGCTATCTCATATAGTTACCTTGTATAGTTGTTGGCACAAGAAAGAGCCAAGTGAAAAAGAAAAGAAAAGAAAAAAAATAGAAGAAAAAAAGAAAAGAAGAAAAAGAAAGAAAGAAACAAGTGCCTCATAGAATAGGAAGCGCAAGCTCGATGAACATCATATAGGTGGTACTTATTGTGCATATCTTGTATCTCACCAATTTTATTGCAATCGAACTAGCGTCTCTCCTTGCACTTGTGCGACACGAGCTTATAGTCTTCGCTAGGTAATCATTTGGTTCTAAGCTCACTTTATCCATCGCACAAGTCCCATTTATCCCACCGTGTGTGTTTCCTTGTACATAATTTCTATCTTGTGGATTGACTTGTTTTGCTTTGTGATCATCGTGGTTCTTTACTTTCCATTACAACATCTTGAGTTTGGATTGTTCTTGGACATGCCACCTTCCATACCCATCCACCATAAGCTTTGTGTGTGTGTTTTTTAGTGGTTAGTTTGTTTTGGTATTCTGCGTGAACTTCACTTTACTTGGTTTTGATTGCTCTCAAGTGTGGCCACTTGCACAATACAATCTTCCAATGTAAAGTAAGGTTTTATGTTGCATCCCTAACTCTCTACCACTTCCATATACACCACTTGGTCTTGTGAATCATGTCTAGGACTCCGGAACCAAGGATGATATCTATAAAGAATCCATGATGAGCTACCATGACTACGACTCCACAAGTATAGAGGACATGATGGAGCACTAAACCGACAATGGCTCCACATGCTTTGAGGACCCGGAGAACTACACCTATGACGGATCCACATGTATGGAAGACATGGAGCACGCCATCAACTATGGATCCTCAAGCATGGAGGAAAACTTGGAGCTCTACATTGACAATGGCTCCTCATGCATGGAGTACATGGAGCACTACACCGACAACATCTCCACATGCTTGGGATATATGGAGTACTACATCAACAATGACTCCCCAAGCATGGACGACTTCGAGTGCTACAACGACGACGCCTCACCAAGTATAGAGGACATGACAGAGCACTACTCCGACAATGGCTCCGTATGCTTTCAGGACCCAGAGCATTGCACCTATGATGGCTCCACATGCATGGAAGAAATGGAGCATGTCATCAACTATGGCTCCTCAAGCATGGAGGAATTGGAGCTCTACATCAACAATGGCTCCTCATGAATGGAGCACTACACCGACAATGGCTCCACAAGCTTGGATGATATGGAGTACTACATCAACAACAACTCCCCAAGCATGGATGACTTCGAGTGCTACAACGACGATGCCTCACAGAGCATGGAGGAGATCGCAAACTTCACCCACTTCGAGGGCTCTTCCATGAGCCATGAAGAATACTTCCACCGCTTGGAGATGGAGGACTACTATGCTAAGCCAACAGAGATGCATCATCAAGAAACCATGAACTTCAAGGCCAAGCGTGCCACACAAAAGGGCACCACCTACTTCAATTTCCCATCTCCAAGGCGTCAAGCGCGATCACCTACATGGCGTCATGTTCCACCATCTCCAAGGCGACGAGCGCCATCACCTCCAAGACGTCACGCGCCACCATCTCCAAGACGCCAAGCATCACCATCTCCAAGGCGTCAAGTGCATCTACCTCCAAGGCATCAAGGGCCACATACTCCAAGAAAAGTGGTGACCAAACATCATCTTCCAAGAATTAGCCACATGCTAGCCGGACTATCATATGGCTTCCAAGAGAAGGAAGGAATCTCTCGCTGGTCAAAAGGTGGATTTATTAGCTGTAGCGTGAACGGAGCAAATCAGAGAGGAGGACCAGCAGGTCAGGGGCGACCAAGGTGCATGGGCAACATCGCCTGACGTAGCCCATCTACGCTGCGGGTTACGTCCAAAGCCTAGACGAGCCGTTAAAGAGAATAAAGAAGCATCTAGCTTTAGACGAGGAGCATATTTGGAGAATATGCTGTCACGTGTGCCCTAACATTGTAATTCAGGCTCCCCTATATAACGAGCACCGGGGCCTCCATAGAAAGGGATCGATCATTTTCTCTGTCTAAGGTAGAAATCTAGGGCTAGCTTGTGGGGAGTAAGAGACATTGTCTCCTTCTCACCAATAGCTTGGAGAGCATCTGTAAACACCATTGATAGAGAGAATACAAGAACATCTGTGCGTGGAATCACCACGTTCTCCCTCCCTGGATTCCCCTAGCACACATTGGCCCCATCTTTACCCTATCCATGGCATCTTCCGTGCCACCACCACGACAGTTGGCGCCCACCGTGGGGCTAGCGGTGCTAGCAGGGGTGAAAATCCGGACGGGAAGCTTCTGCAGCACCGGCAAGTGCGTCGTCTCCAGCCTAGTTCAGCGCTTTGGAGTGCTGGACTACGTCAGTGACAACACAGGGAGCTTCGGCAGGCACCCCCTCCGCGCAATTGCGTCTTCATCAAGCTTGGCACGCACAAGATCTACGTCGGTGTGGACGAGTCCTGTGTTCATCCGCGACACATCATCAAGGGAGGCGAACCACCTCTCAACATAGCTCGAGGTGTGCATCTCACTCGCCCCACCAGTAGCGTTGAGGTCTTGATGACCACGCCAGACGCGGAAGTGAGCAAGGGCCCGGTGCTAGAGCCAGAAGTCACACCGAAGCAGAGCAGGTCTAGGTTCCCCCCACTAGAGAGGCCAGAGAATGTTCTCCAGCAAGCAATAGATAGCCTAGCAATGCCAATAACACCTATGGTAGATCCGGCTCAGGCGCAAGCTGCACTAGAAGAAACTAGGCAGAAAATGTTAGCTGGGGCAAAGAAGGTAACAGAGCTGCAGCAGTCCTTAAACATTACTTTGAGAGAATATGCAAAGGCAAACCGCATAGATGGAGTAAAGATCCGAGGAAGAAACCTGATTGCTGAGATTGACAAGGAATACGAGCCTAGGCTAGGTCAGACAGTTACGATCGTAACGAGAGGGCTGGATAGGTACAGTACCCGGCAAAGAACCTCAGGACAACAAATGTGGCCAAAAGGCATCCGAGATAGAAGGTTTAACCGGAGAGACCCAGCAAAGGCAACAAGAGAGGGTGAACCACTTGCTGAGAGTCGCTTGCCAACAAAATGAAGAAATGAACAAGGCAAACCCAGCGCCACCAAGAGTGTCACACATGGTTCATTCGGCTAGAAATAACCCGGCAAGATCCCGCGGAGTCGCGTCATCTCCGGGTCACAATCCCAAGAGAGAAGAGGTAGTGAACTCCAGGAGAAGAGACAAACAGATGGTTCCCTATGATCCAATAAGGGCCGGAAAGAGCAAAGCAGTGCAAGTTGATGAGGATCGACACAGTACTAGCCGAGGTGTGGTCGGCCGAGGTAACCGCTACCAAGGCAATGCCGGTCAGAGGAATGCTGCCAACGGCAATGTCAGACAGCGTGATCCCGTGGGAACGGGGCAGAATGTACCTCGGCAGCAGCAATAGCGCGCACCTCAGCAAGAGGGAAGTGGAGGACAAGGAGCACAACAACAAAATGCTTGTCCGAATCAGGAAAGATACAATGATGGTTATTCGGCTATGATCAACGACGGATACCCCAGACCGGATCACCACATAATTGGGTCAAGGCTGGGAAGAAGGAACTTGCAGCCAAATGATGCAAGGCTGAAACTGGATAGAATTTATAGGTCGGAGCTAATCGAGGTACAAGGTCCATCGGGTCCAGCATGCTTTGGGCCCCGGATCATGAAGGATCCACCAGTGCCGAACTTTCAACTGGCCAGAGGAACCAGAACCTATGATGGTAGTACTAGGCCAGAGGATTGGTTGATTGATTACGCGACGGCAGTCAAGATCACAACCGGAAATTTGAGATGGGCGGTAAGATACGTGCCACAAATGTTGGAAGGACCAGCGAGAGTTTGGCTGAACAATTTGCCACCAGGAAGTGTCAACTGTTGGCTGGATTTAGAGGAGTTGTTTGTTAGCAACTTCTCGAGCACCTACAAGAGTCCCAACAGGCCACAGACTCTGGAGCTATGCCGGCAAAGACCAAATGAGCCAGACCAGGATTTCTTGACTTGGTGGTGCAACGTGCGTAACTCATGCACGGGGGTAATTGAATCACAAGCTATCACGTGGTTCGCCCAAGGATGCAGATATAGAAGTATATTGTGCCAGAGGCTGTAGCGAGATATACCAACCACTTTGGCTGAGATGATCCGGATCGCAGATTCGTATGCTTTGGAAGATCCAACGCAACCTCGGCTAATGTCAAGCGAGGCAAACAAGGAATATTACAACCGAGACGGCTTCGGGTCATCAAGGAGAAATGATTTTCGAGGAAAGAGAAGGGACGAGCGCCCGGATTATAGATATAACTCACAGAAGGTGGCAGCGGTAGACCGGGACCAGCACAATGCCGGTGCCAGCCAGCACCAGAAAATTTGAGGGCAAAACTAGCAACAGAAAAACAAAGGGAGAAATCCTTGGATCCCGGAGCAAAAAAAGCAATGGCAAGAACGGAAAGATAGGCCGAGGTATACGTTCGAATCTATGTTGGATCAACCTTGCAAGTTCCATATGCCAAGTCTGAGCAGTCCAGCAAATCATACAACCCGGCAATGTGAGTGGATGATAAAATTAGAGCAGGGCAGTTCGGGGAATTCTCCGGCACCTCAGAACGAAGCACCTAGGAACGAGACACCACGACAACCATTAATAATAGGGGGAAATTGATAGCAACAGATGTTGCCACCACCTCCGCCGAGGTATGAAAATCAGGAAAGAAGGGATGCGGTACATCACAGATAATAACCAGCAACAAGGTCAAGGTTACCATGTGAATGAGGGATGAAACGAGTACAGGGAGCATCATCAAAGTTACTGTGTGTTTACCATGGAAGAAAATGACTGGAAAAGCTTGCAACACCGGCATATGGAGGTAAACGCAGTAATGCCGGTAGTGAGATACATGCCCTAGGCGGATCAGGAGATCACGTGGAATATCAAGGATCACCCAAAGATCATGCCTAGTCCTGGAACATATGCACTGGTCCTGGATCCAACGTTCATCGAGCCGAATCTCAATGTGAGGTTTTCCAAAGTGCTAATTGACAATGGCAGTAGTATTAACATAATGTACAAGGATACCATGCACAAATTGGGAATAACAGAGAACATGCTGCAAGCAACGAGGACCACCTTTCATGGCATTGTGCTAGGCATTTCCTGTGAGCTAATTGGAAAGGTCCGGGTTGATGTGTTATTCAGCACGAGAGACAATTGCCAGACTGAAAATTTGGAGTTCGAAGTGGTGTATCTAGAGAGCGGTTATCACGCATTACTCGGCAGGCCTGCGCTGAACAAGTTCATGGAAAGTACTGACATCGGCTACGTTAAGATGAAACTGCCCGGGCCAAGGGGTGTGATAACTATATCAGGGGACTTCCAACGTTTGATCGAGTGCTCCTCCTCCGGATCTAACTTAGCAAAGTCACTCGTGATAGCTCAGGAAAAAAGAAGATAGTGGAAGTGGCGGCGTTGGCTCAATCCACGCAGCAGCATATGCTGGCTCTGACCAACCTGCACGGAAGCGTGTCATTCCAAGCAACCAAGGACATAAAGAAAGTGCAAAGCGATGATCAGTTCCTAGAGCGCACCGTAACCATTGGTGCTGGGTTAAGCAGCAAATAGGAAATCAAGCTCGTCAACTTCCTCCATGAGAATCGAGATATGTTTGGTTGGTCCACTCAAGATCTGCAAAGTGCCGAGGGAGATGGTCAAGCACTCATTAAACATAAGACTCGGGGCTAAGCCGGTAAAGAAGCCTCTCCGGCATTTCACCGAAGATAGAAGGAAAGTCATTGGGGATGAAATATCTAGGCTCCTAGCAGCTGGGTTTATCATGGAAGTACTCTATCTGGATTGGCTCTCTAATCCGGTTCTTGTGGAAAAGAAGAAGGATGATCCGAATGTGGCCGTGGTATGGTGCATGTTCATTGATTACATGAACCTGAATAAGGCGTGTCCCAAAGATCCATTCCCACTCCCTAGAATAGATCAAGTCATAGACTCAATAGCCGGATGTGACCTACTGTCATTCATTGATGCGTATTCTGGATTCCACCAGATACCCCTGAATCCGGATGATCAAATAAATACTACGTCTATTACCCTGTACGGGGCTTATTGCTATTGCACTATGCCGTTTAGACTATGTAATGCAGGAGCAACGTACCAATGATGCATGCAAAAATGCTTACACGACCAAATAGGTCGGAACGTGCAAGTTTATGTGCATGATGTGGTGATAAATACTAAGGAAAGGAATACGCTCCTTGATGATATCCGGCAAACATTCACGAACTTAAGAAGGTTCCGAATGAAGCTTAACCCAGAGAAGTGCACCTTTGGCGTGCCCGCTGGAAAGTTACTCGATTTTTTAGCGTATAGCTGAGGTATCGAAGCTAACTCGACGAAAATCTGGGCCAAAGAGAGAATGGAACTGCCAAAATGCCTTAACAATGTGCAGAAGTTCACTGTTTGCCTGGCATCATTAAGATGGTTCGTATGTCAGCTAGGAGAGAAGGCCTTACCCCTCTACCAGTTAATGAAAAAGGCAGACAAATTCACATGGATGCCACATGCGGATCTTGCATTTCGAGAATTAAAAAGATGTTGTCTACTGCACCAATCCTAGCAGCACCACTACCCAAGGAGCCAATGTGCTCTACGTAGCAGCGACCAGCCGAGTCGTAAGTGCAGTAATCATAGTGGAGCACGAGGAAGAAGGAAAATCGGTGCAAAGGCTGGTGTATTATCTGAGTGAGATATTGTCTGCTTCAAAGCAGAATTACCCTCACTATCAAAAGATGGCGTATGGCGTATATATATCAGCCAAGAAACTCAAACACTATTTTGAGGAACATCCAATCAAAGTGATATGTGAAGCACCCATATCATAGATTATGAGTAACAAAGATGCAAGTGGCCGGATAGCAAAATGGGTAATTGAGTTAGCCCCATACGCGGCACAATTTGACAGAAGAGATGCTATAAAATCGCAAGTTGTTGCGGATTTCTTCGTGGACTGGGTGGAAATGCAATATGAGCCACCTCTGCCGGACTCCAGTTATTGGCGAATGCACTTCAATGGATCGAAACTGAAAGATGGGTTGGGCGTCGGAGTAGTGCTTACCTCGCCCAAGAAAGATCAACTGAAATATGTCCTTCAAATCCACTTTAGTGCCTCAAACAATGTTGCGGAGTACGAAGCATTGGTACATGGTCTCCAGGTAGCGAAATAAGTAGGGATACGTCGGATACAATGTTTTGGAGATTCGGATTTGGTGGTGCAACAAGTGTCTGGAAACTAGGATGCCTTGGATGCTAACATGGCCCTATACAGATTCCATGTTCAAAAGATAAGTGGATTTTTCGAAGGGTGTGAATTCCATCACATACCTCGGATTGAAAACAAGGCGGCAGATACGCTGTCCAAGTTAGGCTCATCCCGGCAGCCAATCCTGCCGAATGTCGCTTTGGAGCACTTGAGAAAACCATCCATCACGCCATCGCCAGAATCAGACTCAATTTATATCCTGGCACTCTCTGGATCAGGAGCTGCACCTATGGAGATATAGTGGGGAGGAACCTCAGCAAACCCGGGGACTGCTTCAGCAAACCCGGGGACTGTCTTAGCAAACCCGGGGACTGATCAGCCAGACCCAACAGGAGTTATGTCAGTAGATGCGATGGAGGTTGATGAGGAACCATTTTCCATCCGAACTATACCAACTTGGGCCAAGCCATTTTTTGATTTCCTGAAAGAGGGAACCTTGACGGATGACGAGATAATCTCAAGATAGATCCAGAGAAGAGCAAAGGCCTATACTATTATCAACGCCAAATTATATAATAGGAGTGTAACAATAGTGCTGTAGCGGTGTGTTGACCTAGAAGAAGGACTTGACATACTCCAAGATATTCACCAAGGGGAATGTGGCCACCATGCCTCCTCAAGAGCGTTAGTGGAGAAAGCTTTCCGGCATGGATTTTATTGGCCAGGTGCTTTGGAGCAAGCAGAGGATTTGGTGAGAAAATGCAATGGCTATCAGAGATACGCCATGAAAACTCATTTACCAATGTTGGAACTCAAAACTATCCCCATTACTTGGCCATTTGTTGTATGGTGCCTAGACATGGTAGGGCCATTTAAGCCGGCTGAAGGAGGAATGACCCATATCCTATTTATGGTCAACAAGTTCACCAAGTGGATTGAAGTGAAGCCAATTAAGAAATGTGACAGGGCAACAACAGTAACATTCCTCAAGGACATAATCCTGAGATATGGCTATCCCCATAGCATCATAACTGATAATGGCACAAATTTTGCTGAAGGAGCATTTGCGAGGTTCTGCCAAGAAAAGAAAATCCGGCTAGATTTAGCTTTAGTGGGCCACCCCGCATCAAACGGGCAAGTGGAAAGATCCAATGGACTAGTCTTGTCCGGTATAAAACCCCGGCTCATAGAGCCACTGCAAAGATCAGCGGGGTGCTGGATAGAAGAACTACCAGCAGTACTATGGAGTTTAAGAACAACTCCGAATCGATCAACAGGCTATACACCATTCTTTCTGGTATATGGGGCAGAAGCTATATTACCAGCCGACATAGAGCATGATTCACCAAGGGTCACCCAATACACAGAAGCCGAAGTGCGCGAAGCCCGGCAAAATGATGTTGATATGCTGGAAGAAGCGAGAGAACTGGCTTTGTCCAGATCCACCATATATCAGCAAAACCTCCAACGCTACCATAGCCGAAAACTGAACCCCCGAGTCTTCCGGGAAGGTGACTTGTTAGTCCGGTTGATACAGCGCACTGCTGGCATGCATAAGATATCCCTTCCATGGGAATGACCTTTCATTGATATGCTGGAAGAAGCGAGAGAACTGGCCTTGTCCAGATCCACCATATATCAGCAAAACCTCCAACGCTACCATAGCCATAAAGTGAACCCCCAAGTCTTCCGGGAAGGTGACTTGTTAGTCCGGTTGATACAGCGCACTGCTGGCATGCATAAGATATCCCTTCCATGGGAATTACCTTTCATTGTAAGCAAAGCCTTGCGCAATGATTCCTACTATCTTATTGACGCACAACCACAGGACAAGAACAAGGTGGACATGTCCGGAGAGGAATCTAAGCGACCGTGGAATGTAGCACTACTTCGTCCTTTCTACACCTAACAAAGAGGTGAATGTATCTGAGCTACTCATACGTCGGTATGTATGTCGGCAATGAGCTTATTAATAAACCATTGGCACCCCAAGCAGAGACTTGGGGACTGCCATAATAACTGTTTTTCTTGTTCTCATATTCTCACATCGGCCAAGTTAAGCCACTTGTATCTTAGTCGCATTAGTAATGTGTGAGCACCAAAAACCCAACTCTTTGACTTTGTTGTTGTCCAACAAGAATTGGCTTCATGGAAAGCAAGAGAACAAGTTTGGAATGGCAAAGCACAGGAAAAACGACTAAGGAAAAAAACTTAAGCGGGCCCACATTTGTCATTTGGACTAACCTTTGCCTACTGTATTTATCTAACGCCGGATCATTTTGAGCTAATCTCAAAGTTTCAAGTATTGTTAAATCAATTTTTTGAACCTCGGACTCATAAGTCGAAAAGCCGAATCAAGGTAGACGCGAGCCGAGTCAAAAATTGGGGGAACAAGAAAACGAACTCGGGGACTTCGCCCATGATAATCTAGCATTAAGAACTAAGTTCAAAATGATAAGTTGTAGCACAACCAAACCAAAGTACTTAGATACATTTCCGCCCAACATTCCGGGGATCTAACAAATATGATTAAGTGTTTTTAAGGAGCAGGAGCAGCAGCCGAATCTTCAGCCGAAGAAGGAGGTACTTCGGAATGTGGGGGAGGGGTGCTGGTCTCGGCTTCCTCTTCAGGATTGTCCCTGCCATCCTCCGGGTCTTCGGCCTCGTCGCCAAGCTCGGAGGCCCCACCCTCACTCCCTTCTTCTTCATCTCCGGAAGCATCTTCATCGTCGAAAACGTCGAGATAGCTCGGCCCTTTGTTCCAAGCATGGCCGAAGGAGTACTGAATGCGTTTGTTAGCACAAGCTTTGCAGTGTGCCACGCACTCCAGATCTTCGGACCACTTAGATCCGGTGAGCATGCGGGTAAGCAATCCCAAGTCAATTCCTTCATACCACGAGAGGACGAACTGCAAGGAAATTTCAGCCCCAGCCCGTGCGGTAGATTCTTGCCACAGATTCAGCTGATGCTCGCATTCCATTAATTTGTCTATGAAAGCCGGACCTCTTTTGGGAATGGGCTCAGTGGGCTAGAGGGAGCTGAACATCCATGTTGCCGCCGGTATAATGTCTGCGCCGTGGTTCTTCACTAGCTCAAGGCGAGCGGTGAGGCTCGCCAGCAGATCCTCCGTATTATATGGGATTGGCTCGGCATCAGGGCCTGCAAGAATACCACATTGTTCACGGGACTGGGTTACAGCAGCAGCACCAAGCGTATCACTTTCTGGAAATTTGTATGAGAACAAAGCAGAGGAAATAGTAACTAAGAGCACCAAATCCGGAGAAACGAAAGTTAAGCAAGGGTAGAGAACTCACGGGTAATCTGGAAGAGGACTCACTGAAGCTCGGAATGGACATTGGCACTGTGGGCCTGGAGTTTCTCATATTCGGAGGTTACCGACGTAAGTTTTACATCGACTTCCTCCAATAGGTCCTTATCCTTGGAAATTTGAGTCGTCAAACGCTCTTTTTCCTCAGCAAACTCCTGGTCCGCCTTGTCTAGCTCGGTTTTGTGGAGGTCTTTGAGCCTCCAGATTTCGGCATGCAGCCGTGTAATTTCCGAGTCCTGCAGCTGCAGCCGAGCTATCTCATCATCCTTATTTTTCATTTCAGCCTAATGCTTCCATGTTTGTTCGAGGAAATGGGTCATCATGTCAGGCATGGGTACACTGTCTTCAAGAGCAACTGCAATAGTGGGTTAATTCGGCAGAGCCGGAGTATAAATATACAACGGATGAAGAAAGGAGCGCATAGTAATGGGGTGAACGAGATAGGATACCTTGGATCTCAGCCAGATTCTTCCGCATGATGATATTTTCAGCTTCAACATCAGCTGCATAGTTCGGATAGATAAATTAATATGGATCACAGAAAACTCGAACAAACGACAATGGGAGAAGGAAAAGTTTAAGTAAAAAACATTACCCTTCTTCTGGTACTCCTCCAGGAGTTTTCCATAATGCACGCGAATGTCTTTATGGGAGTCTAGCAGGCGCTGGAACTCGGCAGTTCGGCAGTTAGTGGTAATCTGAAATAAACAAGGCAATGTCAAGATCAAAAGCAAAATAAAGAAATATTCGAATTCTACAAGATACGGGCCAAGCAGAACTTAACCCGACTCTAGGTGTGTGGATTTTTGAAGTCTACAAGATCCGGGCCAAGCGGAACTTAACCCGGCTCTAGGTGTGTGGATATTCGAAGTCTGCAAGATCCGGGCCAAGTGGAACTTAACCCGACTCTAGGTGTGTGGATATTCGAAGTGTCCAAGATCCGGGCCAAGGGAACTTAACCAGGCTCTATGTAAATATTTAAAATGGATAAGGACAGAAACCTAATTCTCTAGGAGCATCCGACCGAGTAACAAGTTACTCCCTCAGAGGCTCAGGGACTAGGAGTATATCTACAAGTGCTTAGCTATACAAAGTACTATGGCAGAGGAAAAGAATTACCTCCATCATCCGGCCAGCCAAAGAGATGGCCTTGGTAGCTGAGTTCATCTGTGCGCTGAACTCTGCTGGGCCGAGCTTCTCCGGTAGATCATCCTTTGGATCGATGAATTCAGCATTGTTCCAGTTCTTCACGTACTCTAGGAGTAGTGGACTTTAACTTTCACCGCTGGGAGAATAGTTCGCCACAAGGCCTTTGACGTGGGCCTCTCGCCCTGCAGATTGAGCTGCAGCAGGGCTATTATGCAGAACCAGCTGCCTGCTACCATCAGATTCGGCAGCGTGTGACCCAAAAGTGATACCCATAGCTAATCTGATAGCTCTCTTGAGCCTGCTGGATGATGAAGGACGCGACGGAAGATCCAAGGCCGCTGACCTAGAAAGAGCTTGGTAAGCTGGTGGAAAAATATCTGCGATAGACGTTATTGATCCGGGGGCGGCCGACGAAGCCTTCTTCTTTGGGGCCTTGGTCGATGTTGTTGCTGCTGCTGCTGGTGTTGCTGAAGCTATTGCTGCTGCTGGTGATGCTGTTGTTGCTGGTCCTTGTGCTGCTGCTGGTGTTGCTGCTGTCGGTGCTGCTGGTGCTGTTGGTGCTGGTGCTACTGGTCCTGAAAACACTTGAACGGGAGAGGAACTTGATTGGGGCAGTGCCGATGGAGCTGGCACCTCAACACTTGGCGCTGGGGCCGAAGAGGAACTGGGAAGATCCGGCATGGCCGTATCCAAAGCTGCCCCACCACCCCCCACGCTGAAATTGCCCTCCTCATGATGAGGTGAGCTCAGATCAGGTGCAGCCGCAGAGCCCTCTTGGATAGGGCTGAGCGGGCGAGTGTCGTCATCGTGGGGGGAGAAGGGCTGCTCCGGATTGGAGATGCTATGCCGGAGCCGCTCTGAGGAATGACCCTAGGACCTCTGAGAAGCAGAAAAGAACCAAGTCAAAAAGAGAAAAAGAACCAATAAGAGACAAAAGCAAACACATAAAGGGAAAAAATTGAAGGGTGAATGCAAAGATACTTACTCGTTTGAGGTTGGGGAGCCTGAGGTTTGGGCGTCCTCTGGACCGTGCTCTTAGCGGCCGGCTTAGTCGAGGCTTTCACCCCGGACTTTTTCTGCCTCTTCTTGGGCGGCGGAGCCTCCGAAGCTGCGGCCGAGGCAGCCGTGTTCTTCTGGGAAGAAGCAGGGACTGGACCACCAGTGGCGAGGGGAGGAACCTCGTGGACCTGACCGGCCGGGTTAGCTGAAGATTCGGACTTAACCAGATGCGTGTAAGAGATGAGAACCGGATCAAGGACCTCCAGGACCTCAACGTCCGAGTCATCGTCATCTGTCCAATCCCTTAGAGAAGAGGCCTTACTAGAGCCGCGTTTGACGATGTTCGGAGTGGGCAGGAAGGTCTCCGGATCAGGCTCCTCCTCCTCCTCGGCGCGGTCTGGTACCCACTTGCTCGCCAGAACCTCGCCATCCTCGAGTGGCTGCTGGAGGAATCACTGAGAACAAGACAACAATTGCCAAGTTACGAAAGTAAACCGACATACAGAGAATATCCGGAAAATAGTAAGAAGTAAGTTTACCTCTAGAGGAGGGTTGTCCCGGGTGAAGGCCTCGATCCCCAATCCCAATCTTCGGAGAATTCCTTCTCCACATTGAAAATGGCCTTAACTCGGCGGTAAACTGCCAAGTTATCAAGCTCAAAAGATGAAGTCCGGTGGGAGTTGAGGGGGCTGCTCAAGTAGCAAATCTTGTGGGCATGCTTCTGGAGGGGGGAGACTCGACTGCTGACAAAAGTGATCATGATGTCCTCCCCCCAGAGCTTCTCCTTGAGAAACTCCTTGATCCGGTGCTCCACCTGATTCGCCAGGGCTGTGGGTCGCTTAGGGATGCTCTCCCAAAGAGAAGTGTCTGGAGGTCGGAGTTGGAAGGGGAGGAGCCGGATCAGATCTTCATCGGTGGTGTTCCGGACATAGAAGAAAGTCCGGGCCAGCCTTTGCAGGACGTAAGCCTGGTGACCCGGGGAAACACAGAGCCCTTGCAGGGAGATATGGAGGCAGCGCCATACTGAGTCAGGTGCTTCTCCTCTGGAGTAAGCTCCTTAGCCGGAACCACATTCCTCCGGAGACCGATGAATTTGATCCAGAGTTCCTTAGTTGGCCAGAGGCCGATATATCCCTCAATGCCAGAGGCAAAAGAGGATAAAGAAGTGATGGCATTGGCAGGGAGATGATGTCGTTGCAGTTGATATGTAGAGATGAAATCAAAAAAGAAATCTGAGGTAGGAATGCCCAACCCGTGTTGAAAATGAGAGAGAAAAACAACATATTCCCCGGGATTGGGAGAGGGGAAAACTTCATCGGCGGCAAGGCGACAGGCAACGCCGGCGGGGATTCGGCGCGTGGTACGGAGCCAGTCCAGATCATCCTCGCAGACGAACACACCGTCCCGGTAGCCGCGCTCGTTGCCTTCTCCTTCCTCCTCCTGCTGCGCCACCATGGATGCTTCCTGCTCGGTCATGGCGAACTCGAGGTCTTCGAGAAGAAAATCGGAGCAGAGATAGCCGGTGGCGGGGAACCGGGAAGCGCAGGGCACCGTGAAACTTTTGAGCGGGAGCGACGGCGCAGGTGCAAGGCACTGCCTGAGCATGGTCGTAGCAGCGCAGTTGCGACGAAGAAGCAGCGGCGGCGGTGAGGTTGCAGTGAGAGGGAAAGGAGGCTGGGAAGCACGAAGGAAATGGGGAACTTACCCAAAGATTGCCCCAGACCCCCTACTTAACCGTGTGATAGGGCACGTAGTGGGATCCTTTGCGGTTGCCATGTCACACGCAACGGGCGTGTACACAGCCGAGTCAGCCAATCAGAGCGTGGCCACAGCAAGGACCACAGGGGCAGAGGATCCCATGACGTAATGTAATGTTGCAGTTAACGAGGTGCTAAAGTGAAGGGACGTGCGCAACAGTTATTCCTGACATTGCGATAGTAACTGGCGCATTAAATATGCATGGCCCTAAAAATAAGGCGAAACGATGATTACCCTCCACGTAGGATGTGGGGAAGCGTACAAGAGAAGGAACGGTAACCCGGATAGCCAGGCAAAAGACCCGGCCAACAAGGAATTACTCGGAATGAGCCGAGGGATCTCTAGAGGAAAAGCCCCGGGTTACTAGATAACTCGGCCAAAGAGGCAGAGATCCAGATATGGGAACCTGCTGTGGCTTTAACAAATAAAAGTTGCTAAGACCGCACTAGCTTCGGGGACTAATGTTGGGGGGGATACCCCCGGGTAGGGTAACGCCGGGGTATAACGGCCGAGTTAGCCGGGGTCCGGCGCGGTCAAAGCAAGTGCTGAGTGGGTCACCTCAAGGCAGGTTGAATCACGGAGTGACCTGGCCCATGGAGCATCTCCTTAACTGTAGTCCAGCCGGCATAAAGTATATGCTGGCCATGTTTGTCTATCTATTTTTCAGGTATCTTAGTAGCCGAATTAGCCACGTGCTAGCCAGACTATCATATGGCTTCCAAGAGAAGAAAGGAATCTCCCGCTGGTCAAAAGGTGGCTTTATTAGCTCTAGCGTGAGCGAAGCAAAGCAGAGAGGAGGACCAGCAGGTCAGGGACGACCAAGGTGACAAGGGCAACGTCGGCTGACGTAGCCCATGTCTGGTGACGCTTAAAGACAAAGATTATGCTGCGGGTTACGTCCAAATCCCGGACGAGCCGCTAAAGAGAATAAAGAAGCATCTAGCTTTAGACGAGGAGTATATTCGTAGAATATGCTTCCACATGTGCCCTAACATTGTAACCTGGGCTCCCCTATATAAGGAGCACCGGGGCCTCCATAGAGAGGGATCGATCATTTTCTCTATCTAAGGTAGAACTCTAGGGCTAGCTTGTGGGGAGTAAGAGACATTGTCTCCTTCTCACCAATAGCTTGAAGATCATCTGTAAACACCATTGATAGAGAGAATACAAGAACATCTGTGCGTGGAATCCCCTAGCACACATTGGCCCCATTGGCCCCTAGAACACATTGGCCCCATCTTTAGCTTATCCATGGCATATGCCGTGCCACCACCACGACACACATGCCTGGTACATGGGGGTTCACATAGAAAAGACACATGCCACAGGTCTGGCAAAAATAAAATGAACAAGGGAAAAACAAAATGCAACCTTTGATGGAAAATAGGGAAAACATTGATAGTGGCCCATTTTGAAGAAGGCCGATGCGGCCCATGATCTAATGCTTCCTCGTCGTCAATATGACAAGTACGTCCTCTGGCCGTCCTCTGCCACAAACAATATCCTCTCTAGATGGTTTTGCAGCATGTGTTGTGGCGGCAATATCAGTGTCATCTATGATTGTTGACTGCATCCAACCAACTATCCACCTCTTAGTTCATCCTCTTGTTTTCTTCGAGCCTCTTCAACCTACCTTCTTCCTCCATCTTAGTTACCTGCGATGCTTGCACGGCTGACTAAAAATCAGCATCTTCCATGACTTTATCTGCATGGTCTTGATCTTCTGGGATATGCTGCTCCTCCTCCATCAACTATGCCATTGAGCTCGATGAATAGGTGTCAGTTGCCATACGGCGCTTGCTTAATGATATTGTGCTCATCATCCTCCCGTGACGGTACAGTCTTGGGTGTGTGTCCTTTTCTGCTCGCCCACGCAACAGTGTCGTTGCTCATTGTTGAAGCTTTCAGTCCCCTGCGATGTAACCAAAGAAAAATCAATACAAAAACATTTCTCTAGTTGAGCGGAAGGATCAGTAAGGAAAAAAACTTACTAGGATGCGCGAATCTTGAGAACCAATCGGGATTTTGTGGCTTCTTCTTGACAAGTGGATGCATCCTGATGAGAAACTGATTTGTGCTCTTTGTAAAAGCCATGCACTGTGAAGTAAGGTGGGATATTACTATGTTGCATGTACTGGTTAAAGTGGTTGGTTGGATTACTATTTTTTAGAGCTACTTTGTAAAAGCCATGCACCGTGAAGTGAGGTGGGATATTACTATGTTGCATGTACTAGTTAAAGTGGTTGGTTGGATTTCTGAATTTTTTGTAGTTTTGATGGACCATGTGATGTGCAGATTTTTTGTTATGTGGTGTGGTGTAGTAGTACTAGCGCTTGAGCCATCCATGTGTGATACTTTTTTCTATATAATGTGGATGGTTGTGTTGGTTTGTTGGTTGTGCTTTCTGCATGACAAAGAAGAAATATTCCGTTGCAAACCTAGTGCTCTATGGGACACCATGGTGTCCGCGTACCAGACGTGTATTTCATATATACCCAGGGTGAACGTAAACAAATTTTTACGTATGTAAGGTTTATATATCTAAGATATACCTATCCAAGTTATATATATCTAAGGTGTATATACCTAAGTTGCATATATATACACGTTTTTTAGGTACGTACATCCTAGATATGCAATATCTTAGGTATATGTAATTTAGGTATGCATATCTTAGGTATGTGATATCTAGGTATGTGTAACTTAGGTATGTATGCCCTCAAGTATGTGTGGTCTAAAGCAAAAATACGTGTATCACGTATGGTATCCTGGCACCATGGTGCACCAGTTAATTTACCTATACATACATATATATATATGTCCGATATTCCATAACCCATTGTAGAATAACTATTCTATAATCCTTTCTGAACTTCCGCGGTGAAAGAATTGAACCTCTAGTTAGATAGCAAGTGAACTTCCAGTCGTGGTACCAAAATCATGTTGAAAGGGGCATGGGGGGCATACAATTTCGAAATCATATGAACTTTCTGATCTGTTTGTATGGACAGGTTCCAGATCTATATATTTTTAGCAGCACACCCATTGAATTTATTTATTTCAACCTCATTTATTCACCGGTGATGTACGTTACTTTGCCTGAATTACGACCGTCTCCGCTACCGCTTTTGTCCCCCACGTCCATAATCTCCGCTTCGTTGCTGGAGCAGTTGTTGCCGCTGACGGAACCGCCACCCACGCGCGCACTCCCTCTATATCCTCCCCCACTCGCTGCATCCTTCTATAATTTTCGCCCTCCGTCTTCTCCGTCCGTGGTAGGGGGTCTCAGTGGAGTGGTTCCTATGCTCTGTTTTTGTTCTGCCATTGTTGCATGACGTTGCTAGGGTTTGGGGTTGGTGGCGGTGTGCCTCACCTTTGGTGGAGGTTATTCTTCGCTGCACCCCCGACGTTCTCTTCTCGGCCCCGCCTCACCCTCGTGCAACCATGTCTCCTTCATTCATTGCGCCCCCCATGTCTGTCTCTTTGCTCCTGATCTGCTGATAATATATGGACCCCTCTTCTCGTCTAGGTAATGCAGGTATATTTTACTTCTCTCCTTCTTTTGTGTCTGTGATTTGCAGTTCATGTGTTTTTGTTTGTTCTATAATTTTTTTATTAGTTTTATACAGACCTACATTGAAATGCTCACAAATTTGTATAGTGCATTGTTTGTTTGCTATGCTCTTTCGACATCTTAAATTTTTTTTGTGTTGGCACCCTCAGAGCAAATATTTGTAGTAATTAGATTTTTTATATTTTGATATTTCTTACCATGTGGTCTTCCATATATTGATATGTAAACTTCTTATATATGTGTTTTTTTTGGTTGGTATAGTTCTGATGTTTTCTGTTTAGTTAATGCAAATTTTGCATTTTTTTGTGCTGACCACATGCCCATCTGCTTTGATCCTTTAATGTATGTTTGGCTATTAAGATGAAATTTATATCTCAATTTTGAATTTGTATTATAGTTTATAGTTATTCTGTTTTTTAGTTTTTTTTTCTTATAACCTTTTCTTTTCTTGTCAAAAAATTAGTCATGATCAATGCAGGTATGTACACCCATTTTACTAACATGTGAACTTGTCAAGTTCATTATCCGAACATCACATTAATATTAGTTAATTCTTATCTGTTATAATGTGTTCTTATTTAGATTTCATTTTTTGTTAATTTCTCATGTATGCGCTTATTTGTTGTTGGGGTGGTGTGGTGTGGAGTTTACTGCTTCCTTTTAATGTACTGGTTGCTTTTTAATTATTGTCAAAATAAAATGATCACAAAAGTTTGTAGTGCATTTTTTTTTGTTATGCTATTTTCAATATCTTATATTTTGATTTGGCACCCCTAGTGCAGATGTTTGTAGTAATCATATTTTTTGAATTTTCACATTGTTGCTATGTAGTCTTCCATATATTTATATGTGAACTTCTCATATGTGTGTTTGTGGTAGTTCTTGGTCTAGTTTTTATGTTTTCTATCTAGTTAACGTAGATTTGCATGTTTTTGCAGTTATCACATGCTCAACTGGTATCATTATTTTAATCTATGTTTTGGTATTAAGATTAACAGTATATCTCAAATTTTGAATTAGTACTATATTTTTTTGTTTTTTTTTAGTTTTTTTTGTGCTGATAACTTTTTCTTTTCTTGTCAAAAAATTATTCATGAGCAATGTAGGTATGTACATCCATTTTCCTGACATGTGAACTTGTGAAGTTTATTATGTGAAGTTCACATTGGTATTAGGTAATTCTTACATGTTTACAGTCTGTTATTTTTAGATTGCATTATTGTGAATTTTTCATGTACCTTTCTGGGTTTGTTGGGCTGTTGTGGTGTGTAGTTTAATGTTTCTTTTTATGTCCTGATTGCCTTTTTATCATCTTGAAAATGAAATATTACTTGTGTGCGGGTTTTTTCAGGATCTGGAAGTGCAGCTGCTACGGTTGGCCCTGGTGATGCCTCTCAAAGCTCAAACCCAATCATGGTTGTTAAGAAAGCTAGATTAATTGATTCTTATGGCAAACTAAGTGTACCTGCTGGCATCCCTATATTCCTTATTACTATTGGTCTATTAGTGGCATGTGTGCCTCCTCCTGTTTCTCTAGCTGATGAAGCTATTGGGGAGACGAGGGATATGGCCAAGGATGCCCACCATGTGGCTGATCCTCTCGAAAAAAAATCGTATCTCCCCTAGTATGGTTTTATTCCTTTTTCAACCTTTTTCTTTGTTGAACTTGTAATTTTATATGTGTAACTTCTTCTTTTTTTACTCGTCATTAACTCCTAGTTTATTTTATGTTGTTCTGGCAGTTATATCGCTTCCAAATAATCCTACTTTGGAAGATTTATTTACTGCTGATGCAGGTTTCTTCTATAATACTTCTTATACTTTGCGTAACTTTTAATCTTATTTTTGTTTATGTACTGCTAGCTAGTGTATTTTGAATATTTTTTAATAAATGTTACCTAACTGCCTATTAACTATGTACTGGACATCTTGTTATTTTTTGAAGGTTTTTACTAGTTGTCTAAATATTAATCCACAAATGGCTCTAATGAACTCATCATTTTATATGTAGTGAACTTCTCAAGGTTTTTTATTGTCATCGTCTATATCAGTAGATTTACAGTTAATGTGGTGTCTCCCTTTCCTGGAAAGTTCAATTATTTAGTAGTTTAACAGATACAAACTTTTATACTGTTATACTCTTATATGTATTTGTTTCTAACTTTTTATCGTTAGTTATGTAGTGAACCTCTTTGTTTTTTGTTTTGATTCTACATTCTTTTTACTAACCTGTTAGTTAACTTCTGTAATCTTATTTTTATATCTTCAGATTTTCAAACAGTGAACTTATTTTTTTGTTTCTTTTTCTTGTAGCCACTAAAACTATCTGGGAATCTTTAGAAAAGCTGAATGTCGACTATCCTTCTTCTATTTCTCCTGTGAGGGCTATTTCTCATGATGTTGGTATTGGCCCACCTCTCTATGATGAAACACCAATCCCTAGCCGATCGGTTGACGAATCTACCAATATCCCCAGTCGTGATCGTTCAGCTGGACCAACTTTTGATTTGAGTCTTGTGCGGGATAACTCCAGGGCATCAGATGCAATTGATTCACGTGTACCAGAATGCGCTCCAGTTTTGTATGACAGTCCTTCGCAAACTATTGATGGTACTGAGGAGGTGACGCAGGATTAGAATGTTGAAGATAAGTTGTCAAGATACAAAGAGAAACACGGTTCCAAGGTTGCTCAACATGAGTAGGAAGTGAAACAATACTAATCAGAAGGAAAAAATTTAAAAAGGTGCTGTTAGCATTCCAGATATTCCATCTAATCTAGTAGAAGAGCCAACTGAACCATTATGCCATAAAGAGAGATTAATGTTCATAAAAGAATTCATAGTTCTATTGTTGGATCTCTCTATTCTCCGCCTCAGTCTGTTGTTGTCACTCCTTGCCGCAGTCCTCGTGTTTCTGCGTCCACTAAATCTGCAGCCAATTATGAAGAGTCTTCTTCTTCTAAGTCTAGTTTTGGCAAATGTCTTGTTCCAGCTGACAAGTAATATGTTCCTGATGTTGTCAGTGAAGATGCCTTGTCTGATGATTTTGATTACTTTGTAGACATACCTGAGAAGGTGATATTCCTTTTAGATGAATTGTTTTTACAATATACCTCTGATTCTAGAATGCTAAATTTATGATTACATGTCTTAATCAACCTCTCCTAAGGTACAAGTGCACATCCCTTCCCCAGTATAGTGAACTTCCCTTATTTATTTTTTGAATTGAGATTTTATGTTTTTTTTCTAATTTTGTTTATCCTTGATATTTATATTTTTTTCACAACTTCAGATGTTATTCATATTGTAATGAACTTACTTTTTTTTACTTTTCCTATGTTATATTTTTTTTAGTTTTTAAAATGTATCAGTTTTTTACTTTGTAGTATATGTGAACTTGCTCCTACCAAAACAGTGATCTACTGAAAGCAGACATCCTAAAGTTATAACATCATCTCTTTTTAAACCATTGGTGAACCCCTCCTTATGTAAAATGTCATATTCCATCATCATTATAGTGAACTTATCTGATTCAGTGAACTTTTCTGTTTTTTGTGTTTCTTTGTTTTGCACACTAAGGGAAAAAGGTAGAAATATTTATCTAGTGGTCCTACTAAGAAGAAGACTACAGGCCCAAATAACACTACAGGTCGATTGAAATCTGATGTAGATGGTGTCGGACAGAAGCGCTTTCAGAAAATTGTTCGCTGTTCTCTTGATGAAGTTTGGTTGGCTATCAAGTTGCTAAAGCCAGCCCATATAAAAAAGTCTATGAGGCCGGATTTGGCTGTGTATTTGACTGGGTTCTTGAGAGCAATATTTCACGTGTCCTCATGTCTGATGTTGAAATTTGACCCATCTAACATGAAGATAGTGATATGGGGTGGCCCGATCTTCTCAGCAGGCACTTGTCGATGATGATGGTGGATGATAGATAACTAGTGTGTACCTATGATCTCTCCCGCTCGAACCCTGATGCCAATGCAACATATCTCGAACCTTGTAGGATATTCATAACACCACACTCTTGCGCATGCAATCGTCGACCACGAACAGTAGTTTTCAATATACTAATTCCCAATGGAATAACAGATCACACTCAATTATAGTTGGTAAAATCGATCATAGGGTAATTCTGGAGGTTCTATGAAATAAACAACTCCAAAATATTTTAACATGGTCTAACACTAACATGGTGTGGCGCCCCATCTATTTAAGAGTCTGAGGGTGGCGGCCTAGGAGGGATCCGAGTTGGTCCCACCCAACTAAAAGATACAAACCAACCCTTAAAGGGGTAGAGTTTGACTTGGTTTCTCTGTCGTGGTAGCCTGTCGTGGCAGAGTTTGGGCCGGTTTTCCTGCCATGGCAAAAAACTGGGGTTTTTCTCTGCCGCGCCTCCACTTGTTGATCTCCATTTTTTATAGCTCCTTGCGCTTCCTCCCTCTCCTCCCTCGCGCATTCTTCATTCATCAACATGCCATGTTCCATTAGCTCCTCGCTCTGTGCTACGCCTTCTTCTCCCAAGTACCTGATCATATAATATTTCAAAGACTTAGGTAGTATAAAAAATTTCATTAAGAAACAAGTTCACATGTTGTTCTAGTAGCTTAGCACAAGCTCTTGTAATTGGTCCAATCCTTACCTCATTGGATTGTTCTTTCTTTGAAGCAGCTAGAACATCATCAGTAGCAATTGGAGTAGGTGTAACTATAGGGATGTCCTCGTCATCTCCCCCCCCTTCAAAAGGCGTCGACCTCGATGCTCCAAGGTCTTTTCGAGCATATGGTGACAAATCAGCAACATTGAAGCTATTTCTAACTCCACCAAACTCCTCAATAGGTAAATCAACCGAGTAGGCATTATCATTAATTTTGGCTAACACCTTGTAAGGACCAGCACCACATGGCTTCAACTTGGACTTGCGAAGTAGTGGAAATCTATCCTTGTGTAGATGCACCCAAACCATGTCGCCAGTCTTGAACAACAATTCCTTCCTTGCTTGATTCCTTGCAGCAGCAATGTTCTTTCCTTTCTTCTCAATAGCCTCTCGAGTCTTCTCATGCATCTTCTTCACATATTTAGCTTGTTTTGATGCCTCCATATTAACTCTCTCACGTAATGGCAAATACAACAAATCAATTGGCGTCAATGTCTTGAAGCCATAGACCACCTCAAAAGGGCAAAGCTGAGTAGTCGAATGCACAACCCTGTTGTATGCAAACTCAACATGTGGCAAACACTCTTCCCACTCCCATAGATTCTTCTTTATCGTGGTCCTTAGTAACTGTGACAATGTTCGATTCACCACCTCCATTTGAACATCTGTTTGAGGATGGCATGTCGTGTTGAATAGTAGCTTTGTTCCCATCTTCCCCCATAAGGTCTTCCAAAAGTAGCTCATAAACTTCACATCACGGTCAAAAACAATCGTTGTTGGTACTCCATGTAATCTCATGATGTCCCTGAAAAATAGGTTAGCAACATGCGACGCATCGTCGCTTTTGTGGCAAGTAATAAAATGAGCCATCTTAGAGAACCTATCCACTATCACAAATATAGAATCATGATCTCTCTGAGTTTTAGGTAGACCTAGCACAAAATCCATACTAATGTATTCCCATGGAGTAGTAGGTGCAAAGAGTGGTGTATATAAACCGTGGGGCTTCAGCTTGGATTTGGACTTGTGGCATGTAATACATCGACTCAAAAATATGTACACATCATGCCTCATCTTGGGCCAATAAAAATGATCAGCAAGCATGAGCAACGTCTTCTCACGGCCAAAGTGACCCATCAAACCACCAACATGTGATTCCTGCATTAAAAAAAACGCAACGATGATTCAGGAATACATAGTTTGTTAGCTCGAAACAAATATCCATCATGTATATGATACCTATCCCATGCATTTTTAAGAGCACACAAACGATATGGTTCCGCAAAATCATGGTCAGTTGCATATAGTGCACAAATAGCTTCTAATCCAGGAATTCTAACATCAAGATTGGTTAATAGCATGTTCTTCCTAGACAAAGCATCAGCAAGAACATTCTCTTTTCCCTTCTTATACTTAATGATGTAAGGAAAAGACTCAATAAACTCAACCCATTTAGCTAATTGTCTATGTAAGTTTGATTGAGCTTTCAAATATTTCAATGCTTCATGAGCAGAATGGGACCAAATGTAAGGAAAAGACTCAATAAAATCAACCCACAAATAATGTTGCCAAACTTCAAGTACTCTAACAAGGGCATACAATTCTTTATCATAAATAGGATAATTTAGTCTAGCACCAGTATGTTTTTTAGAAAAATATGCTATAGGGCGACCCTCTTGCATCAAAACGCCACCAATGCCTATACCACTAGCATCACATTCAGCTTCAAATTACTTCGAAAAATCAAGTAATGCAAGTAATTGTGTAGAAGTAAGCAAACATTTCAATATATCAAATGCAATATCTTGGGCCGCGCCCCAAACAAAAGGAACAACTTTCTTTGTCAAATCATTCAATGGTGCAGCAATGGTGATAAAATATTTCACAAAGCGCCTATAGAAACCAGCTAAGCCATGGAAACTACGCACTTTACTTACATTCATGGGAGTAGGCCAATTCTAAATTGATTCAATTTTAGATTGATCTACCTCTACCCCATTCCGAGATACAACAGATCCCATAAATATGACCTTATCTTTTGCAAATGTGCACTTCTCAAGATTAGCATACAATTTATTATCATGCAACACTTGCAAAACTTGTCGGATATGATTACAATGTTCAGTTTCATTGTGGCTATAGATAAGTATATCATCAAAGTAAACAACCACAAAATGACCAATAAAATCCCTCAAAACATGATTCATTAATCGCATGAAAGTACTAGGTGCGTTAGTAAGACCAAACGGCATAACAAACCACTCATACAAACCAAATTTTGTTTTGAAAGAAGTTTTCCACTCATCCCCTTCTTTCATCCTAATTTGATGATAACCACTACACAAATCAATCTTAGAGAAAATAGCAGCAGCACTCAATTCATCTAACATATCCTCTAAGCATGGGATAGGATGACGATATCGAATAGTGATGTTATAAATAGCTCTACAATCTACACACATGCGCCATGTACCATCTTTCTTAGGCACTAAAATAACAGGAACAACACAAGGGCTAAGAGAGACACGAATGTACCATTTATCCAGCAACGCATGTACTTGTTTCTGTATCTCCTTTGTTTCTTCGGGATTGGTCCTGTAGGGTGCACGATTGGGTAATGTGGCGCCAGGGATCAAGTCAATTTGGTGCTCAATGCCACGCAATGGAGGAAATCCTGCGGGTACATCTTCTAGAAACACATCCCCAAAATCCTACAAAACAGAAGAGACACCTAGAGAAAGAGGGGTCATGTCGTTAGCAACCAATGCCTCTCCCTTATACATGAGCACAAGCGGCATGGTTGTAGGATCTTCACGAAATTCTCTCATATCCTCTTTGGTGGATAATATCAGTAAATTAGGCACTCACTCACTTTTCGTTATATCACTCGATTTAGGCTCAATTACATCAGGAATAGCTGTCACACAATCTCACCGAGCTATAGGATCTTCCTTTAAATTCACTTCTATCTTCTGACGAGAATAATTTACAATGTCTTGTGGTGTCATTGGCTGCATAGTAATATTCTTTCCTTTGAATACCAAGTGATATGTATTTGCTCGGCCATTGTGTCGCACATGGTGATCATAAAGCCAAGGCCGACCCAATAGAAGATGGAAAACAGTCATAGGAACCACATCAAAGTCAATAGAATCCTTGTATGGCCCTATTTGAAAGTTCACATGTACCATATGATTTACCTTCATCTCACCATTGTTGCTCAACCATTGTATGTAGTATGGCTTGGGATGAGGCAAATAAGTCAAATTCATCTTGGCACATAACTCCTTACTTGCAAGATTTCTGCAGATACCTCCATCAATAATTACCATGCAAGCTTTGTTAGGTCCAACTAGAGCTTTTGTTTGGAACAAGTTGCAACACTGAGATTCATCAATAGGTTGCACACTAAGTATACGTGAAGATACGACAATAGTTGGTGCACGCTCAGGATAAGCATCTGCACCATCCTCGCCATCATTAGCATCATCGTCATCAACTTCATCTCCACTCTCTGATTCACCTTGTTCATTGACAGATATCACCTTATTGTTTGGACAATCTTTCTTGTAGTGTCCTCTACCTCCACAAGTATGGCACACCACATTGTGAGTACGCGCAGTTGACATATTGGAACCCGAGCTAGTAGCAGGAGCAGCGGGCTTCCGAGTATTGGAACCAAACAAAGATGTTGGTGCAGGTTTGGCCGATGTTGGAGGATGGCTAGCAGCAGATGCAGGTGGAGCCATAGGTGGCGGTGTAGATCTGGCCACAAAATGGCTGGTAGATGGAAAACATGCACGTGACTTAGCCTCCTCAGCTAGCTGTGACTCGGCCTCTCTAGAATGGTGTAATAGCTCATTCATAGTGTCGTACTTGTGATGACGAACAATGCTCTTGATTTGAAGCTTCAAATTGTTGAGAAAACGATGCCTAGTCATCTCAAGGGACTCACCAACGTTAGCACGTTGCATAAGCATCTCCATCTCCATGTAGTACTCATCAACTGACATGGTTCCTTGCCTCAGCTTTGTCAACTTATCAAAAACTGATCGCAAGTAATTGGTGGGGACAAAACGATCCTTCATAATGCTCTTCATCTCACGCCAATCCATCACAGGAAGTTGATTGTCGTTTCTTCTATTCTGCACAATAGCATCCCACCAACACAAAGCGTATCCATCAAATTCTGAAGCTTCAAGCTTGACCTTCTTGTCTTCTGGGTAATCAAACAAACGCTAGAGCTTCTCAATCATCAACTCCCAAGTAAGATAATCGTGAGGATCAAGTGAACTATTGAAAGAGGGAATTGAAAACTTGGGTTTTCCCAAACCATCATCACCTTGGTTTGGAACACGCTGAGCACGTCCCAAAGGGGCATATCCACGTCCATAAAGAGGAGTAGCAGCAGGTGTAGGGGGATTGGCACGTCCCCTGCCACGATGTGTGTCATCATCAGCCGCACTACCCTCATCAAGATCCTCGAACACATCATCAGGTTGGTGTTATTGTCCTTGTTGAATTGCTGCCGTAAGGGCCTCAATCGAACGTTGCAAGGTGGCGACATTGATATTGATTGATGTCACTTGAGTTTGAAAATCATTGACTGTGCTAGTATTCTGATCCACTGCTTCTTGCATGTCCTTCATATTCCCATCAATAGACTCGCGCCAATTAACAAGCTCCTCAACCTGCTTTTTCTGTGACACAGCATCATCATCACTAGTAGACATGATTAGCAGGTTAGTGCAAAAATCAAAACCTGTTTGGTGGAAAACTCTCACCACTCACTCACAACAGACAAGAAAGTATATCTTACCATTCCAAAGTGAATAGAGATGCTTTACCAAACGTAATCAAAGACTTATGCACTGATGTGATGAAGTGAATATCAAAGGTATAGAGAACGATCCTAGGGCACACAGGATATTTATGGTGCAGCTATAAGTATGGTATCCTAAGTACACCACAAACAAGTCCTAGTGCTGATCGTACAAAAACCCAAGAAACACACATGTGGAGAAAAACGTGGCAATGCAACTATGAAGGGTTTTGCACTACTCTCGAGAGACACTAACAATGCTCAAAGTAAATAGGCACAAGATTGCTCAATCTACTGGTGCACAGAGATATCACTAGGCCTCTTGCTCAAATTCTCTTTTTCTCTTTTTCTTTTGTATAGCTTCTTTCTCTTTTTTTCTTTTTCTTTTGCTATTTTTCTTTTTCTCTTCTTTTTTTTGAATATATATCACACACGGCCAAAATACAAGGCGACGCACAAAATCCTAGGAGCAGCCTGTAGGAGCGGAAACTAGTCTCAATGGGCAAGTTCCTACACCTATGAAATAGAATGGTTGTGGCTAAAGTTTTAGAAAAGTGCAATTTTTTCACACTTTGTATGTCTGGCTGTCGTGGCAGAAAAACTGATCAAAATCGTGCCGTGGCAGAAAAATTCCTAACGCGACAGAGAAACACGCCAAAAACGTGTCACGAAAGAGCGACGATAGAGCAGCTGGTGCGCGAGAGAGAAACGCGCAGGAATTGTGCAGCGGTAGAGCAGGCGGGAGCGGCAGAGAAATTGTGTCACGGCAGGAGTCCGTGTCGCGGCAGAACTAGCAGCAGGAAAACAACTTGTTTCCGTGCCGCGGCAGGATCGATAGCGATTTTTTTTTTGATTAATGCAAACCGACTCGGCCAAGAGTAAAACACAAGGACTCCTTGCTAAGATCGGATCTGCTAGAGGTGGCGGAATTAAGGTGGATTTGACTAGAACAAGAAGAAAAACGACGAACAAATCTAGATCTAGATCTAAAACTAAAAGAGGAACACGACCAGCAACTATTTCTCGAATACGATGTAATCTAGGATATTGGAACTTTTTTGTGGGCCTTTTTCTGTATAGGACAAAAACACGAACTAATCTATGGATGGATTTGTGGATGCTTACCGAGGCAACGAGGAAATCTGATACCAAGATGATATGGGGTGGACCGATCTTCTCAGCAAGCACTTGACGATGATGATGGTGAATGATAGATAACTAGTGTGCAGCTATGATCTCTCCCGCTCGAACCCTGATGCCAATGCAACAACTCTCGAACCTTGTAGGATATTTACAACACCACACTCTTGCGCACGTAGCCGTCGACCATGAATGGTAATTTGCAATCTACTAATTCCCAATGGAACAACAGATCACACTCAATTATAGTTGGTAAAATCGATCACAGCATAATTCTAGAGGTTCTATGAAAGAAACAACTCCAAAATATTTTAACGTGGTCTATGTGGCGCCCCATCTATTTAAGAGTCTAGGGGCGGCGGCCTAGGTGGGATCCGAGTTGGTCCCACCCAACTAAAAGATACAAACCGACCCTTAAAGGGTTCGGTCTCATGTCTCTGCCGTGGCAGAGTTTGACTCGGTTTCTCTGTCGCGACAGCCTGCCGTGGCAGAGTTTGGGTCGGTTTTCCTGCGGCAACAGCCTGTCGTTGTTGAAAACACGGGGCTTTTCTCTACCGCGGTAGAGAACTTCCTCCACTTGTTGATCTGCATCTTTGATAGCTCCTTGCGTTTCCTCCCTCTCCTCCCTCGTGCATTCTTCATTGATCAACACACTATGTTCCATTAGCTCCTCGATCCGTGCTATGCCTTGTTCTCCCAAGTACCTGATCATACAATAATTCAAAGACTTAGGTAGTATAAAATTCTCATTAACTAAAACACCAGGTTCATTAAGAAACAAGTTCACATGTTGTTCTAGTAGCTTAGCACGAGCTCTTGTAATTGGTCCAATCCTTATCTCATTGGATTGATCTTTTTTTGCAGCAGCTAGAACATCATTAGTAGCAATTAGGGTAGGTGTAAATGTAGGGATGTCCTCATCAGATAGGGTGTGGTTCTGGAAAGGTTCTTGAAGTTAACAGGAATGATGTTCGTTACGTTTTTCATTTCCCAAATGGAGATGACACGGTTCCGAGACCTTCAGATTCAGGTCATGTTGAGAAATTGCAGGAGCTTAAGATAGAACTTGGTTTTTCACCAAATGCTCACATTGAAACCAAGCATTTGTGGAAACTTTTAGAAGATTTAGTCAACAATGATACCAATGTTGACTTAGTTGTGAAGGCCTTCTTTGCCATTTTGTTTAACAAATTGATCTGTCATAGGGCAGCTACACGCCTTGGTAGCCATGCTTGTTAACATCAATTACCAGAGTATGGCCACCATGGATTTTTTTCAGGTTGTTTGTGATGAAATCAAGAGAGGTGCTATGAGGTACCAAGATGACAAGAAGGCAAGACCTAAAGGATGTGGTGTTGCTCCAGTTATCATGTATCTTGACAGCTGTTATTTTGTCACACCTCATGCAAATTACTTGCAAGATAAGAAGATGAACGATATTTATAAACTAGATATCTATAAGAATGGTGGACCTATCCTTACGGATTATAGGTTTGGCAAACTGAATGTGAGTACCACTCCTCTTTTGTTCATTTTATGTGGTATTCATTGTGCATTTTATTATACTTACGTGCTAATTTCTTTTTGTGTTAACTCCTTCATTTTTTGTGCCCTTTCATATTTTCAAATACCCACTTCTTTGCAGTAGCGAACTTCTAATTTTTTGTATGTGTGGACTTCCTGTATTTAACTATTTGTAGGGATGAACTCCTGCACTATTTGTCTCTTTTTCACATTTGGGAATATCCCACTTTTTCAGCAGTGAACCCCTGATTTTTGTAGATGTGGACGTCCTGGTTTTTTGACCCATATTACTGTGAACTTCTACTTTTTTTATCCTTTTTTCAATTCTTTCAAGTACCCACTATGTAGTACTGACCTCCTGTGGGTTATAAAAGTGAACCTCCTGTATGAACACATAGTACTGTGAACTCGCGCATTCTTTTGTTCCTTTTTTTCATTTCTATATGTACCCATTTAAGCAGTAGTGAACTGCTATTTTTTTACATATGAACTTCCTTTTATGAATGCATTTTTAAACGGATTTTTGTACGTGGAATGTTTACCCGTCATGTGTACATGATTTCTATTTTTTTATATTTTTCATTAATAGTGAACTTCCTATATATTTTGTAGTAATTTTTCTTTTATCCCTGTAGTGGAAAGGACACAATCAGATTGTATATTCTTAGCGTTTGCCTATCCAAGAACTTTATGCTGGATTTAATGTTGGACACGTTGTTAATGATCTCCCAGAACCGGATCGGTTTTCTGATCAAGTGTTAATTACGCAGTATGAAAATGTTTCTGTCCAGCCAGAAGTTCAAAAAATTGTGCCTATCATTCAACCAGCAGCAAGTAGTGGTCTTGTGGTACCTGTTTCAGCTTTAAGAAAGATTGAGCTTCTTCTTCAGAAAGTTGATGATATCTCTCACAGCATTCCTACTATAGTTGACCAGATGAACAAGATATTTCCCCCTATACATGGCCCCAGTGTTGAAACTATTGAAGAACAGAAGGTACATAAGCTCAGATTGCTTGATTTGTTAAGGGTTGTAGCACCTTATTTGCACACTAGTTTCTCTGAGTTAGGGTTTAATCAAGATAAAATTTGCAGAGAGTTTGAAAGAGAAACTGCTATGATTGAAAGGCAGATTAGAGATCAAGACCCTCCTGCTGTTAAGGATGATGCTCCTGCCAAAGATTTGTTTGCCCCTAATGTTGTTTTAGGTCAATCAGCTGAACAAGCCAAGGTTACAGTTATCCTCCTCATTCTAATTAGTGATCCTATATGCGTATCACAGTGAACTTCTCCTTTTTTGCATTTGATATTTTTTCCCTACAGCTCTAAAGAGGACCTCTCTGATTTGTGTATGATAATTTTATGTTAGCATTATAGTGAACTTCTCTTTTTTTATATGGTGCTAAGTTCATTCTTCTTAAATTTGTGCGCAGGAAGATGCTAGGCTAGCTAAGGAACACGCTTATGATGATATTGAAGATGTTGATGAAGAATTGGATTTGGAAACCGATAATCTACTCCTATATTGCCTCCACATGATTTTATTGAATATGAGGCTCGAGAAGATGTGGACTTTGGCAGCGGCATTCCTGTCAACATCGACATCATGCAAGGTGACTCAGGGTCTGCAGGGAATGTGCATGATCATGATGTGGCACCTGATAAGGATGTTGAAGGATCTGTAGCTTTGCATGGGGATCCTATTGCAGATGGAGCAGTTGGAGTTGTTTCCGTAGAGCCTATTGTCAATGTCGACAACACGCAAGGGCCAGTCTGGCACTGCAAGGAAGATGCATGATCAGGATATGGTAATCGATAAGGATTTTGAAGGAGTTGTAGTTTTTCCTTAGGAGCTTATTAGAGATGGAGTAGCTGGAGTTGTTTCCAACGAGGCTATAGGTGGGGGTAATTCTGGATCAGATGCTGCTATCCAAAAAGATTCTATTGACGAGGCAGCACATATTGAAGCCGGTGCTGACAATCATGTTGCTTATGCGGCTGGAGCTTCTGTTTCTTTAGAAGTGGAGGTTGATCCAAAGGGCGATGAACTTCCTAGCCAAGTTTTCTCAATGGACCCTGGCTCTTCCCACGCTTCCAAGGAATTGTTCACTTGGCCAGAGTCAACAGCTGAAGAAATAGGCAAGGATCTGTGATTACAATCTATCCTATCCTTTCTCATCGTCCCAACCCAACGTTCTTCTTGTTGTTCTTTTGTTCATATCATGTATTTGGTTTGGGTTGGTGGGGTGGAGCGGGTTGGTTGGTGTCGAGCATTTTTATAAATTCTCGTTTTGTTTGTGGTTTTCACTCCTACTTGATGTAAATAAACTTTTTTAAAAATAAATTTGAATATGCTCCTTTTTGTGTTTTTGATATACATTATATGTGCACTGATGTACTTGTGTGTCCAAAATGAACTTCCTCGCATGTATATCTCAAGTTCTGCATACATCTCTCTGATCACCATTATGTTCTCCCTATATCATGTTATTGTGAACTCCCCTTGTTTATTCACGTGAACTTCTGTTTGTTTTTTTTATAGTGTCCACTCCATGTTTAACTCCTCGGCCTTCCTCTCTGCCAACCTTCCAGAAAACAAAAGAAGTTTTGAATAGATTGTGCATAATGAGGAGAGATCCATTGAAAAGGTTTTCTTCTTTTTTCATCTATTTTTCTTACTAAAACAATTTACTATAGTTTTTCATAGTTCGTATATTTTTTGTCTTTCTTCTACTTCAGCACATAACTTCTTAAGACTGCTATAGTGAACCCCTGAACAGTTCTTAGTGAACTTCCAAATTTTTAATTTTTTTATCCAGGTGTTTCATGTTTTATTTTTTGCTACAATGACTATTTATGCAATATGCAATATAACTTCCAGTCTACTGCAGTAGTGAACCCCCTAAAACACTTCTCATTCCGGTTATTGTGTTATTGTCTTTTATTTTTCAGGGACAAAGTACTTTTCAGTAGTGATGAATGCGAGTGCATCATTGGTCAAATTGGTGAGGCATTCCATCCTACTGGATTTCTTTGCTCGCTCACTTTCTCTGTTGGAACTTATTTACTGGGACAAAAGTATAAGAAATCGGACAAGTTGGTTGTTCCGTATATTTGTTGCGTAAGTTTCCCCTCCAAAGATGTGAACTTAACTTTTTTTGCGAATGTGAATTCCGCTGTTTTTGGTCGTGTCCTTTTACATATTTTTTTTCTCTTGGATTCAAAATAGAGGCATATATTTGAAGGAAATTTAGGCTCTAAACATGTCCAAAACCTCTTTAGTCTTGATTCGGAAGAACGACTTGACACGAAAGGTGTGGTAAACACAAGTTTTGTGATGTGTCACTATTTATTTGTAGTTCTCCTTCTTTTTAATTATTCTTTTTAATTTCATTTAACTTGTATGCAGGTTTTTTTGCTACTTTTGATCCTCATGTTCTTCCTGTTCCAGATGCTCCTGGTTATTTTTGTGTTGTTGCTCTTAATCTTAAGTTGTAGCGTTTTGAGCTACTTGACTCTTTACATGGACCCCTTGACCTAGTTGGCAAAAGGGTCATGCATACCATGTCAACAAATATCAAGAAGCTTTGGACGGAAGCAACAAACTCAAAAAGTGAATTGTTCAGTCCTATATCCATTGATCATTGGGAGTATCACTATGCAGAAGTTCCAAAGCAGTTAACCATGGAAGCAAATTTTTGCCACATATTTTTTTTTCATTTTAAATTTATTTTAATGAATATTTATATTTTTTATCCTGGAACTTCTTTTTTATCTATCTTTTTTGTTGGTGTGACTGTGGCTTCTTTATGCTCCAGATTTTGCTAACATATGATGATGTCAGCTTGTTAGTATTCGGCAAAGATGATATCATGAATATAAACATGACCACATTGTATAGCTAGCTCACATGTGGTGACTTCAATATCAATCTTAGAGAAATGTTAGGTGTTGAAGCTGGTATGTTTTTTGTAGGTTCATTCATATGTTTTTAGTTTTTAAAACAATATCACTTATATAGATTTGCTATACATTTTCAATACATTTTTCCTTAATATGTTAGTTGACGCATTATTTAGTTTCCTTCAGATTTTAGCACATAGTTTCTAAATACTGTTATAGTGAACCTATTGCAGGGCAACCTCGGGGATGGCCTGATCTTTCACGAATCCCTTGAAATCGAGGCGGAGAGAGTGTAGGGATGAGGGACAGAGTGAAAACGCGAACTCACGCAAGAAGAACACGATGAACACACACACACGAAGACACGATACAAGCCAATTACTCACTTCGGCGGCTACCGGTCCGGCGCAATCCCTAGGATTGGCGTCGGGCGGAGGACTCTCTCTCGAACCGGCACGGCGAGTAGGGATCTTGACCTCTAGGCAAAGGGACTCCGATTCCTAGGCCTTGTACAACACGGAGGCACGATGCAAACTCGAACGAGGTTTGTCATATTTGGTGCTCCTCTATACAAGGAGCACGAGGCAAGAACTAGATAGATCCACAAGTGGTTTCCTCTAATTCCGAATATCAAGCCTAGGGTTTACAATAGAGGTGGGGGAATATATATAGGCTAGCCACAAGTTTAGGGGTAATTTAGGATTTAAGTAGAGTTCTAGGGGAAGTAGAGGGATACATGGGCCATAGGGCCCAGCTATGGCTCGCAGGCCCATCTTTAGGCCAGACAGTACAGGATGGCCGGACACTCCGGGTAGTGTCCGGGTAGAGTCCGATGTAGCATACTGATGTTTCATGCCAGGATGGGGCTGGGGTAGGCCGGACACTCCGGCGTGGTCGGGCCGGACACTCCGGCAGTGATGGACATTCCGGCTGGCATCGGGCGGATTCTCCTGCTTAGGCAGCATCAGGACAGGTGCAACTTCTAGGCTCGTGGGTCGACACGTCAGGGCTTCGTACCTGATAATGCACAAAGTAGTGGCATGAAGTAGCAAGCCATCCAAGTGTATGTCAAAGTCACATAATGAGAGGAGCGAATTCATCGTATCTTGAAGGACCTTGGCTCGGGCACGAGTCATGGGTCCACTTGGGGGACTTGGTGGTGTAGATGTAGAAGCGTCCGTAGGCCGGGCTGCATCAGCTCCCCCCTTAGGAAAGAGTCATCCTCGACTCTTCATGGTTATCATCTAGAACATCTCCATGGTATGGTGAGTGATCCTTGACATTGAATGTATTTCTTGCAAGGTACTTGGATGTCGGTATGTCCATGATGTAGGCATTGTTGTTGATTCTCTTGAGGACCTTGAAGGGACCATCTCCTCTTGGCTTAAGCTTGGAGTCGCGTTCCTTGGGGAACCGGTCTTTGCTTCGGTGTATCCACACAAGATTACCTTCTTTGAAGATCAACTCTAGCTTGTCCTTGTTTAACCTTGAAGCTTTCCGAAGGACTTGTTGTTCAATAGTAGCTCTTGTGTTATGGGCCGGGGTAACCCTGTGGGTGGCTCGATCTTCATGGATCTCGAGGTCAAATCGATGGGAAAGCGAGGGGAAAGGGAGAAGGTCGTGGAAGCGGACGCACACCTTGGGAAGAACACGATGAACACACGCAAAACTCACACGATACAAGGCCGATTGCTCTCACCGGTGGCCACCGGCCTGATAGAATCCTCGCAAGGAAAGATCGGTCAACGTGCTCCCGTCAATCCCAAGCGGAGAGGGAAGAACACCTTGGAGAGGGTCTTGACAACTACGCTCACACACTCACAAACATAGGCCTTGTACAATAAGAGAGGCGTGATGCAAACTCCAACGAGGTGTTGACCATAGTCGATCCCCTTTGGTAGAAGGGGATGAGGCAAACCTAGAGATTCCACAAATGGTTTTTTTTAGACTATCACCTATGCCTAGGGTTACATGAGGGGGTAGGGGAACTATAAATAGGCCAGCCACTAGTTCAAGGGTACTTTAGGAATAAAAGGGGAAAGTCTGGGAGAACTAGGGGGTACATGGGCCAAAGGCCCAGCTGGCGGCACGCAGGCCCATACGCTTAGGCTAGAGACTCCAGTGTGGGGGTCCGGAGACTTCGGCGTGGACCGGAGATTTCGATCGGTCTTCGGTCCGTCTCTGGAGTGGTCTTCTGTCTGTCCTCGAGCTCGATCTGGGGGTCGATCCAGATATGGGCCGGAGACTCCAGGGTATGCAGGCCGAAGATTCTGGTATCTTCATGCTAGAGACTCCAGTGTAACCTGAGACTCTAGTGTGCGCAGGCCAGAGACTCCGGTGCTCCAGCTGCTGCTTCTTCCGTCTTCTCTTCCAAGCCTCTGTCTTCTCGAACTTGGTGCTCCGGGCGTCCTCCCTTGCCTCCGTACTTGTCGGTATGAACCTATCATGAATATGGGACAGAGTATGAAGTAGTATACCATTAAAAAGGGTAGGAAGTGGGCTTGCATAGATGAACGGATTCACCTTTCAAGTCCATGATGACTTGGTGTAAGTTGGAGACCATGATGTGGTAAGGACCGAAGGGCGGGCTACATCATATCCCCCCCCCTTCAAAAAGAGTCATCCTCGACTCTATACGCTTATCACAAAATAGAAGATGTCGAGAGACCTTCTTGATCTGAGGGTTCACCATATAGTTATCCTCGGGAAGATTGAATTAACAACACTTCAATGTTCCTTCACCTTCTATGAAACCTACTAACGAGGGTTTAACTCATCAATGCCCATTGTTATGGACTTGGGTTTTGGAGGAGGGAGCACTAGAAGCATCAATCGGCTAGCAAACAAGCACATAGGGACGAAAAGTTTACCCAGGTTCAGGCCTCGTAGAGGTCCCTACTCCTGCTTGTCTGCTCTTGGAATTAACGAATGAATCGAAGATTACAATGGTGCGTAGACGCAATCTGGCGAGGGTTGTGGAAACTAGGGTTGCGTGTGTCCTCCTCGCCGCCCCCTCATGGCCTTTATATAGATAGGCCAGGTCTCAGGTAGTAGTTCGAGTCGGTTACAGATTAGGCTTTTCTCTTCAAACTTTCTATCTTTAGATTTCTTCTTGTCATGCAAGTTATTGAGAGTCCATAAGCCACTCGAAATCTTCATTGGGCCATGGCAACGCCGTGGGCTTCCATCGTATCTGGACCGTATATACCAATCTCGAGTACCGGCAGGGTATACCCATGTCAGTAGCCCCCGAGTGTCCAGTGGAATCGCGGATTCGACTAGGGACTTTATGAAGCCTTTCGAGTGCATGACTGAGTATTTTCGAGTGCTATGTTTGTGTCATAGGGATTGTTGATGTGCGTGCCTGATTTAACCAATGTATCAGTATCAATTAACTACCTTAGGGTAAAACAAAGCAATCTACTCGAACTCGAGTCCCCGGACTCGAATTCGGAAAAGTGCTGGTGTAATTCGACTCAAGCCGCAGAGGTCTTACATGAGTCAAATTCAAGTATATGGGTGTGAGCACTCGACGCGTCCGTCAAGGCATGTTCACGCACCTGTAGGCACGGATAAATTTCTGGTAGTGCGCATCAAATGTGTTTCCAGGCCTTATTCAGGTCTTATCTTCATGCTGCAAGCGCGACATCCGAAATTTTGTCATCGCGGAGATGATTCGGGTGACCCAGGAGACGCAGTCTCTTTGTAGGGAAAAATATGAGGCGGTGTCGCCATAGACTTCAAGTGTGGATGTTATCGAAACAGTACGATGTACAAATAATCATAGGGTGCGCGACCAGCGCTCCCTATGGGAGTAGCCCCCGAGTGCTTGGTGGAGTCGAAGACTCGAGCAAGGACTAAAGTAGTCGAAGTCTTCTACTGCTCAATATTTGATGACATCAGTGCTGCCGATGTGCTGATCTCAGTTGCCCGCGTGAGCAGGTTTGACGGGACGTGACGAGCGGTGGGTCCCATTTTCTGACCATGACTTGACCGAGCAAGCGTATTCCTTTGTTTTAAATGCGCCTCCTCGATTTCCACGTGTAATGGCAGTAGTGGGGGACGGTTCGTGCTTCAGGTCCTCCACGTGTCGATCGCGATGTGCGCCATGCGTCTGATAGGGTTTCTGCTGGCCGTTGGATTACATCTTCCAGGGGGTTAAGTAGCAGCACAGCTGCGGTAATTTCTCATCTGCTCCCTCTCTGCTTTGTGTCTCCATCTCCATTGCTGCTACTCTCTGCCTCCGAGAGCTCATTTTGTTCACGGAGCTGGACCAACTCCGGGTTTTCTCGAGTTATTTTCTTTGCTCTCATCGCCACCGCAAGATGGGGAAGAAGGAGGGAGGTGCTTCCGCCACTGCCGCTGTGAAGAAGAAGGGCGGCTCCGCCGCTGCTGGCACCAATGCCGCCGTCCAGGGAAGAAGAAGGGTGCGGGCACTCGCGTCACCAATGGCGCGTGGCGCACGTCCATCATCAAGTTGTCCGAGCTCCATCTCCTGGGCCAAGACGGAGTTCTGTCTCCCGCGGTCGGTGACTCGCGAGTCCGAGGTGGTGAGGTAACCCCTTGTCCTCCTGCTGGTTTCCGGGTGATGTTCCTAGTGTTCATCATCCTTTATTCAGGGGCCTCCTTTGTTTCTATGGGATCTAGCTGCACCAGCTGTCCCCCAATTCTATCCTCCATATTGCCTGCTACATTATGCTTTGCGAGTGCTGGCTCAGAATCGAACCACACTTTGGTCTCTTCAAGCGTCTCTTCAAGATGAAGCGCCAATCGGCGTCTGGCTCCATAGTCTATGATGTAGGAGGCTGCGGTATCCATCTCGATTCCTCCGTCACTTACTTTGACATCAATCTCATGGCGTCCGTCCAAGGGTGGAGGGACAAGTAGTTCTACATCCGCGACCAGAAGGCGGAGGGAGACCATTTCTGACTCGCACCTTTCGATGCCGCAGTGTCGTGCAGGAGGAGGTGTTCTGGGCAGAACATGGTGATGCCCGGCGAGTCAGAGGACACAGATGTGCTGTACGAGCGTGTCTGTGAACTCGAGAGTCACATGGGTAAAGAAGAGGGAGGTAGCACCCTCATTCGCACGTGGTTGCGCCGTCGCGTCCATCCCCTGCAGGCTAGAGTCCACCCTATGTTCCAGTGGGCTGGCGCAGACGATGCCACTCGCGTATCTGCCGATGGCATTTCCATGAATGAAGTAGATAAGAGGGTGCGGCTGCTGACCAAGTACACTGCCAAGGATGTAGTCCCCAGTGAACCAGTCGTGCCCCCTTTTGATGCTTCTAACCCTCCTCCTGAGGTATGATTGTGCTACGAAGTAGCTTTATTTTGTCGAGTGCTTCTTTTTCTTGACTTGTGCTTCTAGTTTGCCCCCTCTTCCTGAGGGGGTTATTCCTCACGAAGTGGATGAGGAGGACGAGTTGGAGTCGACCATCCCATTTGAAGAGGAGGAGGAAGCCCCCAAGTCCATCGGTCCGGACACTCGCAAGCATTCGCGTAGCAAAGATTCGGACGTGTCATCTCCTTCGACTCCGGAAGGCCCAGCTATCGGTGCTGAGTCGCCGATTCCTGCCGTTCCTGTGAGTGCTGTGGCGCCATCTTCCCGCAAGAAGGTGCGGCTGCCGAAGGAGTCGTCAGAGTCAGAGGGCCAAACCTTTGATTTTGAAAATTTTGATTGGTAAGTATACAACTCTTCTCTTGGTTTTTTTTGGAGTTGTCGTTTCCTGATGTTGGTTTTGTTCCGTAGTCAACCGGCATCGTCATCTTCTGGCGACGTCCAATGTTTGAAAGAATCTAGAGTCACAGACTCCATGGCCAAAGAAATGGCTGAACGAACTCCGTCTCCTCCATTGGCGGCCCACTCCGGGCACAATTCATCAAGTTCTCTGCATGATGTGGAGCACCAGATGGTTGTCCGGACGACTACGCGGCAATCGACTTCAGAGTCACTGGAGGATCACGTATGTGTGATATTGTTTTTCTTGTAGTTGAATTAATCATCCATGTTATCTGCTAATCCTTTTGTTGTTTCTCCTGTTGCAGCTTATTGTGAAGGAAGCCGCTCGCCTTGCAGAGCAAGTGCTTGCAATGGGTCGCCAGCATGCAATGCTGGACAATCACCATCGCGTGGTTGAAAGTGAGTGCTTTTTGCTTCTTCTTCATCCTTGTGATATACTCGCTAATGGTCTATCTTTGTTTGTTTCGCAGCTGAGCATAATGCGCTTCTTCGCAATGCTACTTCCCTTGAAAAGATGCTCGCCGCGGCGGTGAAGAGTCGCGATGAGGCAGTCGCTGCGCTTAACGAATCGTGGAAACGCGAAGAGGATTTGCGTGCCTCCATCGCTGCTAGGGAGAAGTTGTTCGAAGAATAGCTCTTCTCGATTGCCAAGGGTCTTTCAGGTACTTCTTCGTCTGGGTTTCCATCGTGTCCTTTCTTTTGAATTTGTTATTGTGCTGACCTTTTTGCCAACATTTTGCTCTGTGTACATGCCGGCGGTCTGAGCTTCGACGCCTAGGCCCTCCATCGTTATGATGCCTTGGCAGGCACCATCACGGCAGTCGAAGATCGCAGTGTGTCCATCCAGGGGACGCTGGCCAAAGACAAGGGTGTACTCAATCGCCTCCGTGAGGAGCTGGCGCCCAAAGCTGAGCTTATTGAAATTGTAGACGATCTGGTGGAGTCCCTTGCTGGAGGCATTCCTGCAGGCTTCAAGAACTCGCTTCGTGTGGCTGGCTCTTCTATGTCACTGATGTCTACCCACTTCTATTCTTGTAGACAGTTGTTGGGCCTCCAAGTGCAGAGGTTTGTAGAACAGCAACAAGTTTTCCCTTAAGTGGATCACCCAAGGTTGATCGAACTCAGGGAGGAAGTGGTCAAAGATATCCCCTCTCAAGCAACCCTGCAATCAAGATACAAGAAGTCTCTTGTGTCCCCAACACATCCAATACACTTGTCAGGTGTATAGGTGCACTAGTTCGGCGAAGAGATAGTGAAATACAAGTGGTATAGATAATTATGGTGATAGAAAATAGCTTGCTGGCATGTGGTTGACGTGGGAAAAGACTAAAGGCAAACTGAAATAAAGAAGGAAGCAAGCAAACATGTAACAGATCTAATTGCAAACGGTGTATCAATGCTTTGAAACAGGGCCTAGGGATCATACTTTCACTAGTGAACACTCTCATATAAATATCTTCTCTTTATGATACTACTCTTAACTACTCTCTAGTTGGACACTCTAATCGTTGGTAGGGCTATAACAACACACCTCAAAGTTCATCTTTCCCATCTAGAAGACCCCACACTATCACCTTGAGCACTAGATGGTTCCAACAAACACCACAATTTCATAAAGACATCCAACTCCAAATATAACTCATAACAAGTATTTGAAATCTCTAGCCTAAGTGCCACCATGGTGTGCACGCTATCTCTTTCACACACATGGGGAGCGCAGAGATCTATTAAAGCACTTGAGTAGGAAGATAGATCTATAGATTACAAGCTCATGATCTAAATAAGATCATGCATATAGAGAGAGGAACACATAGCTATCGGTAGAACCCTTATCCTCGACAGAGAACTACTCCCTCCTCATCATGGGAATCAGCAATGGTGATGGAGATGGTGGTGGAGATCGATGGAGATGGCTCCGAGGGCACTTCCCCGTCCCGGCAGGGTGCCGGAACAAAGACTTTTTGTCGCCCGAATCTCCCGTTCGGTGCCGGTGGTGCTGCGGAACTTTTCGTGGATTTCTGATTGACTCCTTAGGGTTTTCACATCGGGAGGCTTCTTATAGGCGAAGAGGCAAGGTCGGTGGGCGGCCAGGGGGCCCACACCATCTGGTGGCGTGGCCAGGGCTAGCGCGCGCCACCACATGGTGTGGCCCCTCTCCTTCTCGTCTTCTGGCTCCGTGAGTCTTCCAGTAAAATATCAACTTTGTCTTTTGTCTCGTCCAATTCCGAGAATATTCATTTTCTGACTTTCTGGAACCAAAAACTGCAGAAAACAGGCAACTCACACTATGGCTCTTGTTAATAGGTTAGTCCAAGAAATCATATGAAAAGTACTCCAAAGTGTGGACAAAACACAAGAAAGTAGATAAAACCAAGCATGGAACATCAAAAATTATAGATACATTTGCAATGTATCAACATCCCCAAGCTTAACTCCTGCTCGTCCTCGAGTAGGTAAGTGATAAAAAGAAAGAATAATTTTTGAGGTGACATGCACTATCATAAACTTGATCAAAGTATTTGTAAAACATACAAAGCTGGGATCATAGTACTTCAATCATAACATGAAAGACAGTTCTAGCAATAAGACAAAGAAACTATGTTGCAACATGAAAAGCTACAAACAAAATATTCATGAATAACAATGCTTTGCAAGACGTTTGTTTGTTTCACATAAAGAAAACATAGCATAGTAGTATTCAGCTTGTCCCTCATAGAGTAGCAAACATAAATGCATAGGACACCTTCAAAGTTTATAAGAGTGACTAGATACAAATAGTTTAATACAAGCAATATCAAAGCTATGCATCAATCAACAAGTCTTGGGACAATGCACATAGAACTAAGAATGGCCACTATGATCTCAAAGTAGGTGCATAAAGATAGAAAGTGGAGACTCAATATAATGGTGGAAGAAAGGCCTTCATAAAAGGAAGCAGAGATTCAAGTTTCATAAAGAGCTTCCAAAAATTATTGTACTTTTTAGCTTTCAGCTCTCATTGCCCCTATCATAAGCATCTTGAAGTGATTAAGGTTAAAGTGAACAAACTATGGTGTATATGCTTGACGAAGTATAAGTTGGAAATCTCATGCCCTTGAATACGAGGGCCGCTCCTCATGCTACTCAATTTTAGTCACCGGTAAGGTATTGTCATCGTAAGTACATGTGTATCATAGAGAACCGCCAACGGGGTACCCCTTGCCAGATGATACGGAAGAATCCCCATATCAAAATGACAAGGCAAGCAGACAACAAGCATCTCAATAATCTTCTTATTTACCATGGGAATATGGTGCTTTTTTCTCTCTTTCCTCTTTTCATAATCTCTTTTTTTCCTCTTTTTTTTCTCAATATAGGACTCTTTTTTTATAAGAAGAATTCTTCATAGACAGCTCATTATGGTTACGCTGCAGGTTTCCACCATGTCAGCATGGATTAGACCAGCGACCCAGGCATTTCTCTAACACATATACATAACTCCATTGACTTATAAGCTCCCCTTTCATTTCACACCGACGACATCCATAGACAAAAGAGCATGATATCAACTAGGTAGAAAGTACCCGTGCAATGTTGAAAGCGTTCCCCATGACAGCATGGTTCTGCTAATTCCCAACAAATAAGTGCAAGCATATACAACATAGACGACACAATGGTTCAAGTTTATTAAGGGCAAGAAAAGTAAAGTGTGCCATCAAGTTCTTGAGAGCTTTAATCACTAGTTTTCTCATAACAAGTTTAATTCGGAAGGTAAACAAAAACATGAATATACTTGGAATAGCATATGCTAGTAGGTAGGTATGGTGGACTCTTTGGAATAACTTGGTTTAGGGAGTTGGGTGCATGAGTGGAACTCATACTTGGTTGCGGAGGCTAGCAAAAGACTGGGAGCGACAAACTAAGAGAGCAATAATGGCCATAATCATGCAGAGCGACAAAACATTATTGATCAAAGCATAAAGTGATACTACAAGTTGAAAAATAAATGATCATAAAGGCTATGGTGACTTCGGATAGTCATAACATGGTGTGAGCATGCGCCAAGTCAACCCAAATAAAGCATCAAAGGAGAATACCACAATATCATGCTTTAATATGCTAAAATGACGCATGATTCTTCAAAAGCACATTAAGCAATCTCAATTCTTTATAACTAGTCATGCTACATCAAATAATACTAAGCATAAATACAAAACAATATCAAGCATGGCATGGCAAAGCATAGGCCACAGTAAAAAACAAGCTCTTTTTACCACTTAAGCATGAACTTTCCTACTCTTTTCCAAACCAAACCAAACTATTTGAAAACCAATGTATGAAAGAGGGGGTCCAACCAATTTATTCAGCAAACTAAGAAAACAAAAGCAAACGAAAAACTAAAACAAAAATGAAAAAGAAGACGCTCCAAGAACAACACAACTATGCATGAAACAATAAAAATGAAGCGTTTGGAAGAAAGCTAGGGTTTTTATTGATAAAGAGGGTGATGCCTTGGGCATCCCCAAGCTTTGACGCTTGTACTTCTTGGATATTTCTTGGGGTGACACGCGTGGCATCTCCAAGCCTGAGCTTTAGTCCATCCTTCATCTCATTATTCATTCCATCCATACACCTGAAATTTTTTCTTCATACAAAACTTCACACAATGTTTATTAGCAACATTAGTGCACTCAAGATAATAAGTCTTTAGGTTCAGTTCCAACACCAATAAAACTTCCATTAAAACACAAGCTACTGTAGCATTTCCCTCCAAAATCTCAATTCCCCAAAAGAACTCAAAAAGGAACCAACAAGAAGCAAATGCAGAAAATGTCAGAAGTCTATCAAAACAGACCAGCAGGTAAAAACAAATTTTTTCGAAGACCTTCTGTTGCTCAAATCGAAAAGTGTTGAACTAACGAAAGTTAGATAACAACCTGGGACAGAAGCACAAAAATTCACGCCTCAAAAGGATGTACAAAGATTTTACACGAATTTTTATGGTGAAGCAGAAAAATCTATTTCGGGAGAGCAACCTTCCCAACCATTACTTCTCTCTCATTAGAGGTTACTCTTGGCACAAAAAGCAAATAAAAAGGATAAGGAGCGGTTATTAATGAAGTAATAGCTTCCAAGACTTATCTAAAACTTTTGGGTTATCTTCCAATAAGTACTTTTCTTTAACGCCTTTAAGTTAGGCATGATAGTTTGAGAAGATGCTCACATAAGAGATTTGAATTGAAGTAAAAGAGAGCATCAAGAAGAAAATTCAAAGCACATTTAAGTCTAACCCACTTCCCATGCATAGGAAACTTGTAGAGAAACAAGTCATGAAAGCACAAAGCAACAAGCATAGGAAAGCAAAACAAGTGCAACTTCAAAAATTTCAACATAAAAAGGGGAAACTTAATGTTGTTGAGATACATAAAACCATGTTTCCCTCTCTCATAATAACTTTCAGTAGCATCATGAATCAAAGTAACAATATAACTATCACAAGCAACATTCTTATCATGAGCCACATGCATAAAAGAATTAATACTCCCCACATAAACATAGTCATTCTTATTAATTATAGTGGGAGAAAATTCAAAAAAATAGCTATCATTATTAATTTCATCACCATAATCATCAAATATAGTAGGCATATTGTAATCATAATTGATTTTCTCCTCAATAGTAGGTGGACTGAAAATATCATATTCATCATTATAATCATCATATATTGGAGGTTTGGTATCATCATCCAAAGCTGGGGAACTAAAAAGATCATTTTCATAAAAACTTCCTTCCCCAAGCTTAGACTTTTCCATAGCATTAGCAATAATGGTGTCCAAAGATTTCATACTAACAACATTGATATTAGCATGCAAATAAAGTTTCATAGGTTTTTTAATTTTCTCTTCAAACACTTCATGTCCTAACTCAAGATAAATACTATAAAGCTCTCTATTTTTGTTGTTGTTTTCCATTAAGCCTAATTAGTGAAAACAAGAAACAAAAAAAGACAAAATTGCAGAGTCTAAAGGAAATAACTTCGAGCACTCACACCAGAGGATGTGAGTACCTTTTACCTTACCTCCCCAGCAACGGCGCCAGAAAATACTTGTTGGCGTGGGGTTGATGTGAGAGGTTCTTCTTCTTCAGTCTCCAGCAACGGCGCCATAAAATAGCTTGATGTCTATGCACTTATATTCTTGTAGACAGTTGTTGGGCCTCCAAGTGCAGAGGTTTGTAGAACAGCAACAAGTTTTCCCTTAAGTGGATCACCCAAGATTTATCGAACTCAGGGAGGAAGTGGTCAAAGGTATCCCCTCTCAAGCAACCCTGCAATCAAGATACAAGAAGTCTCTTGTCTCCCCAGCACACCCAATACACTTGTCAGGTGTATAGGTGCACTAGTTCGGTGAAGAGATAGTGAAATACAAGTGGTATAGATAATTATAAGTGGTAACGGTGATAGAAAATAGCTTGCTGGCGTGTGGTTGACATGGGAAAAGACTAAATGCAAACTTAAATAAAGAAGGAAGCAAGCAAACATGTAATAGATCTAATTGCAAACGGTGTATCAATGCTTAGAAACAAGGCCTAGGGATCATACTTTCACTAGTGAACACTCTCATATAAATATCTTCTCTTTATGATACTACTCTTGACTACTCTCCGGTTGGACACTCTAATCGTTGGCAGGGCTATAACAGCACACCTCAAAGTTCATCTTTCCCATCTAGAAAACCCCACACTGTAACCTTGAGCACTAGATGGTTCCAACAAACACCACAATTTCATAAAGACATCCAACTCCAAATATAACTCATAACAAGTATTTGAAATCTCTAGCCTAAGTGCCACCATGGTGTGGACGCTATCACTTTCACACACATGGGGAGAGCAGAGATCTATTAAAGCACTTGAGTAGAAAGATAGATCTATAGATTACAAGCTCATGATCTAAATAAGATCATGCATAGAGAGAGATGAACACATAGCTATCGATAGAACCCTTAGCCTCGAGAGAGAACTACTCCCTCCTCATCATGGGAATCAGCAATGGTGATGGAGATGGTGGAGGAGATCGATGGAGATGGCTCCAGGGGCACTTCCCCGTCCCGGCAGGGTGCCAGAACAGAGACTTTCTGTCCCCCAAATCTCTCCTTTGGTGGCGGCGGCGCTGTGAAACTTTTCGTGGATTTCTGATTGACTCCTTAGGGTTTTCGCATCGGGAGGCTTCTTATAGGCGAAGAGGCAAGGTCGATGGGCGGCCAGGGGGCCCACACCACCTGGTGGCACGGCCAGGGCTAGCCCGCGCCACCACATGGTGTGGGTGCCCTGTGGCCCCTCTCCGTCTTGTTTTCTGGCTCCATGAGTCTTCCGGTAAAATATCAACTTTGGCTTTTGTCCCGTCCAATTCCGAGAATATTCATTTTCTGACTTTCTGGAACCAAAAACAGCAGAAAACAGGCAACTGGCATGGTGGCTCTTGTTAGTAGGTTAGTCCAAGAAATCATATGAAAAGTACTCCAAAGTATGGACAAAACACAAGAATGTAGATAAAACCAAGCATGGAACATCAAAAATTATAGATACATTTGCAATGTATCAGTCACTCGCGATTTTTCAAGCCCATGGAGTCAACGTGGATCCTGCGGCGGTCTCCAAATAGATGCCTATCGGCGCGGATGGTCAATAGGTAGTTTTTGCTCCCTTTGCAACTGCATGTGGCAAGTATGGGTTGCAACTCATCAACACAGTCGCGAAGTACTCTGAGGAGCTACAACGAGCCAAGAAAGCGGCGAAGGATGTGGCGTCAGGGGCCGGTGGGAAGTCTATGGCGTCTGATACTGCCACAGACTCATTGAGGCCCCCGAAACCGAAGTCCAAGTTGAAGAAGCCAGTTGCTCCTCAGTAGTCATATTTGTAATAGTTAATAGCTTGACCTCTTTTGTCTTAGAACATGCCGTTGGCGGGTGTATCTGTTGATACTTTGTTATGCTTGAATGCACTTGAGTTTTTCGTCCATGTATTGCTTGGTCTTCGTATTATCTCTTGCTTGGCTTGTGATAGGGCACATCGAGTGGTCGTTCGAGTGAGCCTCGGAATCTACCATCCACTGATGATGCCTTAGCGCAGTCGCGCTCAAGTGTGGATGAGCTGTCTCTGCTTTCACGACTACGTGACTGCGTTAAGCAGCTGGAGCACGAACTGCCTGTCCTCCGTGGTAACGCGGATGTATGGAACTCGAGGGCGAAGAAGGCCACTACCCAAGAGCAATATCTGCTAGGGGAGGTGGCGCAGCTGGGTGACCAATTCAGGTGTTAGCTTTCTGCTTCCTTATCTTTTCTTGTAGCCACTCGCGGTAGTTCGTTGTCTTCATACTTTTGCCTTTGCTTGGTATAGTTGTCAGCGCGCGTCATCCGCGGGATGAGAAGGACAGGATCGTCATTCGCATGAATGACCTGACCCAAGAGCAGCTTCAGGCGAGTGGCTACTTCTGGGTAGATCATGATCGCGCAATCGCACTGGCGACACTGCAGGATCGTGCCTCGCGAGTGCTTCCCTTTTTGAAGAAATCACAATCGTGCTTAAGGAATATCTATCAGACGATGTTTCCGCTGGATGTTGTTCCCTCGAGCCTGCTGGCTCTTCTTGCTAAATTTCAGGACTTGAGTGGGGTCCGCGAGTGTGTGCGACAACAATTGGTGGCTGGTGCCAAGGCTGCTCTATCGCTGGTGCGACTGCATAGGCCTAATGTAGATGTTGCAGCGATTGTTGCTAGACCACCAGCGCCGCCATCAGGTTCGACCTAGAACATGGTTCCTCATTACTAGGCGGTGGACCGCCCAACAGAGGAAATTGTCGACTTCTTTGAGGAGCAGACAAATGTTCTTTTGTTGCAACAGTGGTTTAGTTTGTACCCTGCATATAGGTGTACCAGTGTTGTAAAGTTCATATATATGTTGTGTATAATTGATTGACATTGATGTATATAAAGAGCTTGTTAGATCGTATGTTTTGCGAGTGCGTTGCACTATGCGATTCCTTTTCATTGGCCTGACTTGTGTTTATCTCAGCACCTTGCAAACCTGTCAGGTGCATTGCAGCTGGGTTGGTGTTTTGCAAGGGTTCGATTAGTGCGTCAACTACTCAGGATATCGCGATTGGTTCGTAGAATAGATGTGTAAAGGGTGGCGCAGCCCCCGAGTATATAGATGGCAATAAATAATAGAAAAACGTAGAGTTTGGGGCACTTAGCTTTATTTATTCATAGAACAGTACGAGGTACAATGTGTGGTTAAGTAGCCTTGGCTGAATATCCTTATTTGTGATAAAAAACGACTAAGGGTAGAAGCGCCACAGCTGTGCGATGTTCCAGGGGTTGGAGTACGCGACTCCTGTCTCGAAGTCTATGAGGCGATAGGTGCCACCTAGGATTACTACTGTAATCACGTATGGTCCCTCCCAAGGTCTCCTTCGACGAAGGACCTGGGGCGTAGCCTTCTACTGTGGTAGTTGCGCAGGTTCTGCTGGTAGATCCTTGGTCTTTCTGCAGCGATTTCCCGTGCCTCATCAAGGAAGTCGACAAAGTCTTCGAGTGCAATTGTTGACTCCTGCTCACTGTAAGCGACCACTCGTGGTGCCTTGTACCGTACCTCTGTGGGTAGCACCGCTTCAGCACCATGCACCATGAAGAACGGGGTGTATCCCGTTGCACTGTTTTAGGTTGTGCGTAGGCTCCAGAGTACGGATTACAGCTCGTCTGGCCAGCATCCTGCAGCTTGTTCGAGTGGCCTGGGGAGTCGCTTCTTGATTCCGCCGCTGACGAGCCCATTGGCTTTTTCGACTTGACCGTTGATATGTGGATGAGCTACAGAAGCATAGCTTGCATTGATTCCCAGGTCCTCGCAGAAGCCCTGGAACTTCTTAGAGGTGAAGTTTGTCCCATTGTCCGTGATGATGCTGTGTGGCACTCCAAAGTGATAGACAATGGACTCGAAGAACTTTACTGCATTGTCTCCAGATTGGTTAGTCACCGGCACGGCCTCTATCCACTTGGTGAATTTGTCTACTGCTACCAGGAGGTAGACGTAGCCTCCTCGTGAGGACTTTGGGAGCTTGCCGACCATGTCGAGTCCCCATTGCGCGAAGGACCAAGCCAATCGTATTGGTCGGAGCTCTACGCCAGGTGCGTGCGGTTTGTCCACGAATCGCTGGCAAGTGTTGCATCTTTGGACGATGTCCTTGGCATCGTGCATGGCCGTGGGCTAGTAGAATCCGTCTCATAGAGCTTTGGCGACGAGGGCACGACTGCCGGCGTGGTGCCCGCATGTCCCCTCATGGATGTCGAGAGAACGGCCCTTCTGTCAGCATTGGAGACACACTGTTGGAGTACCCCTGTAATGCTGCGCTTGTATAGTTCGTCGTTGATGACGATGAATGCTTTGGATCGCCGTGCGATTTGCCGCGCATCGGTTGGGTCGTCTGGCAGCCTCTTGCTGAGAAGGTATGTGATGTATGGTTGAGTCCAAGAGGGTTCGATCATCATGATCGCCATGGGTCCTTCAAGTCCTGTGTTGAGCTCCAGGTTGTTGAGTGCCATTGGCTCATTGGGTGGCGTAGCCCCCGAGTCCGTTGGTGCACTTGTTTTCTTCTCTGCGGCCTTTGGCTTGATGGAGCATTCGCAAATACGCTCGAGAAATACCCCAGGTGGTATGGGGGCGCAGGTAGAGCTAATGTTCGCGAGTGCGTCCGCCTCTTCATTGCTTTCGCGGCCTATTTGTCGCAGCTCGCAGCCATTGAAGTCCCCTTCGGGTGTGTCGTAGAGGTCGCGGTAGGCGATCATATTGTCGTTTAGTGCGTCGCACTCGTCCATTGTTTGGTTGACGACCAGCTTGGAGTCGCCGTAGATTATGAGCCCCTTGGCGCCGCAGGCTTTTGCCATCCGCATCCCGTGCAACAGGGCCTCATATTCAGCTTCGTTGTTGGAGGCGGTGAACTGCATTCACAGAATATATTTCAACTTGTCTCACTGGGGCGATGTCAATATGACACCTGTGCCAGCTCTGTCCTTTCGCTTGGATCCGTCGAAGTGCATTGTCTAGAGGTAAGACATATCTGGTTTTTCAGGGAGCTGATTCTCCATCCAGTGCACGAGGAAGTCAGGGAGAACTTGTGACTTGATCGCGTCGCACTTTTCATATGTAATATCTCGTGGAGACAGCTCGATTCCCCAAAGCACGACTTGTCCGGTGGCGTCGGGGTTGTTGAGGATATGTCCAAGCGGGTCATCGTTGACCACCACGATTGGGTGCTCCTGGATGTAGTGGCGCAGTCGCCTGGCTGTCATGAACACGCCATATGCCAGCTTCTGATAGTGCGGGTACCGCTGCTTTGTTGGCGTGAGTACCTTGCTGAGGTAGAAGACTGGGCGCTATACCCCGTGGACCTTGTTTTCCTCGGCTTGTTCCACCACGAGCACCATGCTGCCACCTGGTTAGTGGCGGAGATGTATAGCAACAGTGGTTCCCTTTTGCGTGGGGTCACCAGTACTGGTGAGGTAGACATTAGACGCTTGAGGTCTTCGAATGCTTCCTGTGCCTCTTTGGTCCACTCGAACTTGTCAGCTTTGCGGAGAAGTTGGTAGAAGGGCAGTGCCTTTTCACCCATTTGACTGATGAATCGACTAAGCGCCGCAATTCGACTGATGTGTATGTGCTTGGTTTTAAATATATTTGTAACATATAAATTCTAAATAAATAAAAAAAATTGATTTGAATAAATATGCATGTGTATGTGCTTCGTTTTAAATATGTCTGTAACATATAATTTTTAAATAAAGAATTTTCTTTTGACCCAACCAGGATTCGAACCTGGCTACCACAGGTCTTTGAATATGCATCATAACCGCTAGGCTAGTGTGTGTTTGCTATCCAAGTACAGCCTCGTGCCGTTTATTTGGCTAACTGCCAAGGTTCTGTGGCGCATTCCTCCGAAATGCGCCATAGCAGACTTCTGGCGCATTCGGAGAATGCATACGACCTCTATGGCATTTCGAGGAATGCGCGTAAGCTTGGCACTTAGCCAAAACGTCTCGCCCCTTCCCCTTTTCCCCTTCCACTTCTTTCCCCAATCGCTCCCGACAAACCCTAGCTCTCGCACCAGCCCCCGCCAGAGCCCTCCCCCATTGCCGGAGCCCTGTAGCCACTGCCGTGCCAGAGCTCTAGCACCGCCCGACGAACCCATACATGGAGGAGAGCCCTGCAGCAGGGAGGAGGAGCCGCTGGAGCCCATTCACAATAGGAGGAGGAGGAGAAGGTGGCACCTCGCCGAAGCCCGCCACCGCCACGCTGGACCCCGTCCACAATAGGAGGACGAGGAGGCCCGCCACCCTCGTCGTCGTCGACCACCGCAACAGCAGCGCACACGTATGGTTCTTCCCCCCACTGAACTCTAAATTGAGATTTTACCCCATTTCATTATTGACTGAGATTGGTAATGTCTCTGTACTATCAGTTAGCTAAATATGGATTGGTAAAATGCACGAATTTTTCAGATAAACTTTGAAATAGAAGTATTTTTCAGATAAAACAAAATCATATAGTTATATATGTACTGTAAAATTTACATATCATTAGGAGTTTTCTCTCACAAGTGTGAAGTGGGATACTATCTTCTGGACTACGAGTTGTGAACAACTACAGTAGCTGTGCCTTTGTGTAAAATTTACATAGAGTTGCTGCATTTCCCTCTACCACTACAGTAGCTGCGCCTTTGTGCTCTCAGAGTAATGATCACCCATCTCCATTTCTTTTTGTAGTGTCATAGCTAGTCACTGTATCAAACTTAATATTGTAGGTGCACACCTTATATACTCTAGAAGCTGGATCACATGCCCTCTAATTAAAACAGACAGGAAACATTCCTTGGTATGGTTAAAGAAAAGAGAATCAGCAGCTTGTTTGCACAGGCAAACAAAGCCTAGTGATTGGGCCATATCACCTAACCGACACATTCTTAAAGCAACTACTTATTGTGATATATTTCCATGCCTTTTTCTTTCTTTACAAAAAGATTCTGTCTTTACTGATACTCAAAGCAAGCCAGTGAAATGAATACAGTGTGCCTTTGTAAATCGCTACTACTACCATGTAGTCAAGTCATTCTTTGGTCCTGGTCAAGGGGATGAGAAGCACACACCTGTCATGACCATGACATAGAGAGAGCTCATTCATGGTCATCCCATGATTTAGCCATATTAATAGGGAAAATGTGATTAGATTATATTCTGTAATGGACATACTATGATTTGCAATTCGAGACTGAGCTATGTGTCAATCACGATGGCAATTAATATTTCAAAACTGAAGATAGGAGGAACCAACCTTGCTTGTTTGTTTGTGTGAGCATGAGGTCGCTCTGTGCTCCTGTAGCTCTGAACAAGGAAGAGAAGAGGAAGATGGGGTGTGCCTGATTTGATGGTCTGATAGCTTTACTTCGTCATTTGAATGGTTTCTTGAGAAAAATTGTTGTGTTTGTCATGTTTTCACTCAATCTGGTTTCTAGTTAATGAGCCTTGATCGTAAGAGCTCCTATTAACAGAGATCACTTGCTCATGACCGTACATCTAGTCTGACTTGATAATGGTATGCTAATCATCCTTTTGTAAGCTGTAGCATGTTGCGCAAAATTATGTTTGTGTGCCAACTCATTTTGAGCGTACCTCTATCACTGTTCTTTTGATCATTGCCTCTATCACTGAATGTATCTAAACATCTTTGATTATCTTCTGTAGCTTGTTCTTCTGAATCCTTAACCCCTTTCTTGCAGATAACCTGAATTTGATACATCTGGATTCATCTTAAGTTTTTAACACTAATTATAGTGATGTTATATGGTGCTACTTTACATGGTGCTGTTATATGGTGCTGCTATATGGTGCTATTATATGGTGCTACTATATGGTGTTTTTATATGGTGATGCTATATGGGGATGGGGCTGTCAATATGGGAATGGGGTGTTTTGTCTTGCAGGGATTTCATTTGAGTTGCCCATCTCTCCCAAAGTGTCGATTCACTTCTGTTTCGGTTGAGAAATGGGCACTCCTAGGTCAAAAAATTAGCAAAGGTCATGCCGAAATTTTCGGTCCAGATTTGTGCTAACTTTTTGCCTCTTTTTAATAGAGTATTGCAAACATGTCAGGCAACAACAAGGCCGACCCTTCTAAGCACATGATCAGCGTCGAAGAACAAGCTAGACAGGCCAACGAGTCATTCTGGCGGGGGTCCCAACAGGAGTCGAAGGAGGAGGCGATGAGGATGACACCACCATCAGAGGAGGAGGCGACTATCGCCACAACTGATGTGGGAAATGAGGGAGGAGATCCTGATTACGAGGGGGACAAAGACGACTACGATGGAACTAGTGAAGGTGGCGGCAAAGAGGATGACACCACCGATGGCGGCGCCTACACCGATGGCGGCAAGCGCACGGATGGCGGTAGCGGCAACCCGGCCGCTTCTCAGAAGAAGAAGAAGGAAAAAAGGATTGGAAGGTGCTAGTGCTCGCCACCGTTTGCGATGAGTTCACTGAGGTCACAGAAAGTGGCCAACCCATTGCACCAGAGGCGATTGCTAAAGGGTACGGCCTGCAACTCGGGTGCATCGTCCGAGAAAGCATGTCGATCAACACGAAATACATCAGACATGCTGACAATGCATCTTTGGTCGATAACCTCCTTAAGAAGCTTCACAAGCGATATAGATTCCCAGAGTGGTTTAGAAACCTCGAGAGAAAGAACCCGGTGAACGAACTACCCCTCACAAAGATGAGCAACTCCTTGAGCAGCTGGAAAACTTGGGTGAAGAATAGCATTAACACAGGTGAAAGCTGGGAGGTTATTAGTAAGAAAAATCCGATGCTCGATGAAGAGGAGTTTAAGATATTCAAGGCGGATATAGCTACCGATGACGCTATAAAATGGACTAAATGGAGAAGCAGTATGCGGGAACAGAACATAGGTAACTACCACCTTGGAAGCGGCGGTTACCCGGGGAAACATGCCATTTGGGACAAGGAGGACGCCGAGCTTGAATGCCTTGGTAAAGAAAACCCTTGGCTTATAATCACGGACCTGCAGATTAGGCAACTTGTTCAGGCCTGCTACTACCTGGACAAGGAAACAGGGGAGTTCATCACCGATGATCCGGAGGTGAAGGCCTTCGGGAAGAAGGTGGTAAGGAATTTATCACCGATCTCAAGTCTATTGCGTTTTAATTAAAATAATGAAGGCAAGAATCGAAATGGGTTCACCTTTCCTTGTCTCTACAGGAGGAGGAACTGCACGCTCCTGCCAAAGAGTCGTCCTAGGATTCGACGGAGCCGTGGGACACGGTTTTCAACAGTGCGACGAATGCTTACAAGAAGAGGGACAAGGGGTTGCCACCTTCCTCGGCTGTCCTTGTGTTCGGCTTCGATACGAGCATGAAGTTCAAGGAGTACTACAAAGAGGACACCATGAAAAGAAGGGAGAGGAAGAACCAGTCGGCGGCTAAGGATAAAGCCGCTGTGGAAGAGCTCAAGATGAAGGTGCAGACACTGGAGGAGAAGGCAGTGGACGAGAAAACGATGGATAAGTTAGTGGAAGAGAAGCTCCACGTGATGATCCCCCCTGAGTTTTTCGAGGGGCTTACTGCATGGAATGCGGGAGGTTGACAGGGGCCGCTACATCTGCCTAGCTTAAGCGGCAGCAACTCGGGCATCAATGTACCATGTCGCCGAACATGGTGACCCCGCCGGCCGTCAACGTCGGGACGCAGCCGCTCATTTTGGTCACACCGACGCCCCCTCCCGCCAAAGATACCAATGAGGCGCAGCCGACGGCAGTGGTGCTTCTTGAGGCACCCGAGCGGGAGATTGCAGATGATGATAGGTCGGACGCCGACATCGGTCGTGTCTCTACATTAGCCGATCTCCATGCCATCACCAAGGTAACTAATTAGTTAGTGCACGTCATCTCCTTTATGCCTTTGATGCATGACTGTTGCCATCTCATGATGCCCAACAACATGTTTTGCCTTAGGACACTTCTTGCGTACTCCTTCTTAAAGATGTCGGTGGTGAGTTGAAGGATGTTGCGAAGGGCACTCTCATACAACCGACGAGCCGCACGATGCACAACAATTCAATGGATGATGACGTGATGAGGGTCAGGTTGGCTCGGGTGTTGCCAGGGTGTGACGACATGGACCCCCCCTTTCAACCTCATGGAGCCAACAAACACAAGACCCTTGGAGAATGCTACAACGGGCCCTTGACATGGACGAAGACCTAGATTCGTCTTGCGGGGGGGGCCACCGGCGCCACATATCGATCGATCGCCCGGCCACCACCTCGGAAGCCAGTAGCCGCCGTCGTTGCCACCACCAGCCGTCACCATCAACTCTTGGCAGCGTGTGTACCTCCACATGGCAAAGACCTTGTGCCGCAACCATCGTCGCCCCCGCTACCACCACCACATGATGGCACCCATGAAGATGATGATGAATTGTTCAACATTGACGACTTCATCAACACCGGCGCCGACAAAGGATTATATATGCCTTCTGTGGATGAAGAACCCTTCATAGCTCGCGACCATCAAGCTGGTCAGCCCAATACATGCACGTACTGCCTGGTCTTCCATGGTATTTCTCAAGAGACGCCTCTGGCCACCGATCCACCACTTGAGAAACTGGGATTGGTTTTCATCCCCAAGACACTCCGAAAGGTGGCCGATGAGTAGATGGCAGTGGCTGACACTGTTATGAAGAAGAAGCACTATAGGCAGAGAGGTAATAATAATAAGAAGGGTGCAAGCCAGCCTCTTCCGAAGAGGATCTGGGCTCAGGACGCTGTCAACGTACCATCCACACAATATGGCTTGCCCCGAGTGCATGTAGCTGGTGATCCGATATTGACTCCGGATATGCTCCACATCGCGGTTGGAGCCATGTTAAATTTGCACGAGGGTGTCAAGACACTAGAGGGCATCCTTCTTAAAGACGAAGATCCAAATTACTCGGTTTTCACGGTCAAGGTGCCATTGGACGTGGGCTTCGTCGATGAACCCCCCGCGGATATATTCTTCATAGCGTACGAGGACATATTCAAGCTGTTTCTCACGAAATGGCTGGACTATAACTTGGTCCGCCTATATGCGCTCAATCTGGCGATCAAGATCATGAGAGAGAATACCCCAGAAATCGCGATAGTGGATCCCTACTACATGCGGGACAACCAGTTAGTCGAAGGATCAGAGACACGGACCAGGGCGACGGCGTACCTCGAGAAGTGCATTGTGAACAACAAGATGAAGGACACACTTCTTTTTCCTTTCTTTCCCGAGTAAGTACATGCTCGCTCATCGCCGCCGTAACTTATCCATTTCTTATAGATTTCTTCCTTTGCTCTTTTTCCAACATTCCGTTCCAATTGTGTTGCACAGAGACAAATAATGCACACTCATCGTCCTTGCCCCGAGGTATTCGCTAGCCACATATTTCGACTCGGGGAGTTTGACGAAGAAGAAAGACTACACTAGAATAAGGGGTGTTCTCAATGAGGCTCTCGAGGGCTACACCAAGAAGGGATGCACCTTCATAGATAAGGGGAAATGTATCAAGGATGGCAAACACGTGTTCAAGCATGTGCTCGAGTTCCCCTGCGTCAAGCATTATGGAGGCCTTCTACGTCTTGCATCACCTTAAAGGCTATGTTCGGGATTGCCAGAACCTAACGCTGCCATCTAGTCTTCGAGGATGGGCTAAAACTTTGGCACGAAGCGACAATGATGATCTTAGAGAAGACTTCCATCGCATTCAGCAGAAGTTATCGCAAATCATCATTGAAGATGTCAACACAGGGGGGCTACAACAAGCCAGAGGATTGAGTAAGAGGGATATCGAAGAACGCCTGTGTAAGCAGGGTGACACAAGGACGTGGATGACGAAAGAGGGCTATCTATCGTTCCCGAAGCCGAGCGAGAAGAATAAGTCTTCATGATCGATGTGTGCCTCTAGCATGATGCAGTGTGTGTATATTCTTGATGGACGCCTGCTGTAGTGTGTGTGTCATAAACTTTACTATCTTGTGGTTGAAATGGTCATTGTTGTTAGACTTAAACTATCTTGTGTTTGTGTTATCGTTGAACTTATTACTTCTATTATGATCGCGAGATGCTATCTTTTAGGTTTATGGATCCTTTGTTTTATATTTTGTGAACATATATATATATATATGGATGTGAACCCTTTATTAATTCTTTTCATTGTATTTTTACTAATATGCCTTGTCGTCTATAGAGAAGGCGACGAGGTGGTATGTGGTGTACATGGGTAGGGTTCCAGGAGTCTATGACGAGTGGGAGGATTGTCACAAACAAGTGAACAAGTTCAGCGGCAACATCTACAAAGGATACATGACTAGAGAGGAGGCGGTAGCCAAGTGGAGGAACCACCTATGGAAGAAGAACCGGATGAAGATATTGGTCGGGCTAATGCTCTTTCTCACCATCATCATAGATGTATTCTATTTGATCCTAGTGTAGGCAGCGATGACCACTTCATATTTGTAATGTGAGATGATATGAACTTTGTATTCGGCACTTGTGTAAAAATTTGGCACTTGACACTATATATGTATCTCGATCGGGCTCTAAGTGTTTGTATTATATATATGTCAGTTTTCATGCATCTACTACTTGTGCAATGTACTGTTTATACTCATCTGGATAAATACTGTATAAATACCTGATTATACACCAGGAACGTATTTTACTTTGAATACGTGTTATATAATCAGTGGCGCATATATAAGTATAGTCAGTGGCGCATAGGCTTTCTGTGGTGCATATAAGTAAATGCGCTACTCAACTTCCTGTGGCGCATATGAAGAAATGCGCCACAGAAGTCTGTGACTTCTGTGGCACATATCTATATGCGCCACAAGAAGCAGTTATCAGTGGCGAGGTAACAGTGGTGACTCGCATATGTGCCACAGAAGGTCCATTTTCATGCACCACATATAAGTTGTTTCCTAGTAGTGCGCGGTTGACATGATCATGCGGGTACATACACATAAAACACAAAAGGAAGAACGTGTGTGCATGGTAGAGAAATACATCATCCATCATGACATATCTCTTCTTGTGCACATCACCATTAGTGTCAGTCAAGTGTAACATAGGTGCATGGTGAGTATGCAAGTGGGCAACATGCTTATCATAGCATTTACCAAAATCTCCAAAATTTGAGAAAGCTATGGGGGGCCATCTCAATAGAAAACATATTATCATTATTGTTGCAAGCAAAACAAGTGAAAGAGAAATTATTCAACTTATTGCAATCAACAAAAGAAATTGTAAAACACTCATGAAAAAGCATGGTTCTAGGGGTACCATTGTGATCATCATTGCAAGCAAAACATTGCAAAGAGCAATTGTTCAACAAGGTGCAAGCAATGATGTCATCAACGTAACATTTAGAGCATGGCATGTCTATGGCAACATCATCACAATCAAATAAGTTTACATGCTCAACATTATGCAAAGGAAAAGTATCACATGGAAATACCAATGAGTCATATGTGATATCACAAACATCATCCATAGCATGCCAATCCTCACAAGTCATCATGTCCACTAGTGGGATCATGGCATCATCAACACCCTTATTTTTACCTTGTTCATACCTCTCATATGAAGTGGGTGTTGTGGTAGTGTTGGCCTCCATGTGGGCGACTTCTTCATCATGTATGGGGATGGCATCATCTTCATCCACCATGTACATCTTCTTGGTTGGAGGCATCACCATCTCCAAGCTTAGAGCTTCTTTATCCATGGAACCTAGCACATCATGAGGAAACACACTAGAGGTAGAGGGTAAGTCGTTACAAATCAAAGTGGTCTCACATGACCTATCAACTACCACTCTCAACTCACTCGGTGTATCACTCATGCCCTCCCAATGGAAGCACTCAATCTCATGTATGGTGGAGTTACTCATCTCACTCTTGTTTTCACTCAAGTGGGCTAAGTGGCTCTCATACTCATATGGGATTGGTACCACATCATCACTCAAGCACATAGGGATAGGGTCGGTTATCTCAACTTCATGCGCCTCCTTTGGTGAAGGGAAAGTCCCATGCTCACCAATCTCGACCTTGTTATGGACGTCTTGCACCTTGGCTTGTGTAGTCCTCTTGACGTACTCGTCCAAATTGGCGAAGTAGATGTCTTCGTCCTCCACATCCATGAAGTTGCATGCGTCATCCAGGACGTCAAGTCTTGGCGTTGAAGCTTGATGGCGTGGAAGAAGGCTTGCTCTTAGGGCCATTTTGGTGGCGGCACGAGTAGTGGAAGGTGCCCTTTGATGGTGTCGACAGAGGTCATTTGCGTGCCTTGCCAAAGGTTGATGTAGATGGCGCATTTGGTCATCCACATTACGCTCGCGATGATGCTCCTAGTCCTTGGCACTCTTCTTGTGAGGTGGTGCCTTCTTGAGCTTGGTTGAGCATTATGGATGGTGATCAACATATATTCTCTGTCTTTATGGTGAAGATGCCTTGAACGATGTCTTGTATCCTCTTGATGTTTGCGATGATCATGAGAGGATGTATGTCGATGAAGATTCTTGTTGCATGGCACCTCTTTTGGAAGATGATGTTGGGGTGCCACTCTAAAGGGTTGTCGCACTTGTTGCCTTGGAGGTTGTTGCGCATGACGCCTTCGAGGTGGTGGTTCTTGGCGCCTTGGAGATGGTGGTGCTTGGCGCCTTGGAGATGTTTGCGCTTGACGGCTTGTAGGTGATGGCGCTCATCGCCTTGGAGATGGTGGCACATGACACCATGTAGGTGGCCATGCTTGACGCCTTGGAGGTGGATCATCAAAGTAGGTGGTGCCATTTAGTGTGGCGCGCTTGGCCTTGAAGGTCATGGTTTCTTGATGATGCGCCTCCTCTTGCTTGGCGTAGTAGTATTCCATCTCCAAGCGGTGGAGGTATTCTTCATGGCTCATGGAAGAGCCCTCGAAGTTGGTGAAGTTTGCCATGTTCTCCATGCTTGGTGAGGCGTTGTCATTGTAGCAATCGAAGTCGTCCATGCTTGGGGAGTAGTTGTTGATGTAGTACTCCATATCACCCAAGCATGTGGAGCCATTGCCGGTGTAGTGCTCCATGTACTCCATGCATGAGGAGCCATTGTCGATGTAGAGATCCAAGTATTCCATGCTTGAGGAGCCATAGTCAATGATGTGCTCCATGTCTTCGATGCATGTGGAGCCGTCATAGGTGCAATGACCCGGGTCCTCAAAGCATGTGGAGCGATTGTCGGTGTAGTGGTTTGTGATGTCCTCTATACTTGTGGAGTCGTAGTCATGGTGGCTCATCATAGATTCTTCATAGATAACATCCTTGGTTCCGTAGTCCCTAGACATGATTCCCAAGACCAAGTGGTGTATATGGATGTGGTAGGGGTGTTAGGGATGCAACATCAAACCTTACTTTACCTTGGAAGATAGTATCATGCAAGTGGCAACACTTGAGAGCAATCAAAACCAAGCAAAGTGAAGTTCACGCGGAACACCAAAACCAACTAACCACTAAAACACACACACACACACAAAGCTTATGGTGGATGGGTATGGAAGGTGGCGTGTCCAAGAATAATCCAAAATCAAGATATTGTAATGGACAGTAAAGAACCACGAGGATCACAAAGCAAAACAAGTCAACCTACAAGATAGGAATATATACAAGGAAACACACACGGTGGGATAAATGGGACTTGTGCGATGGAGAAAGTGAGATAAGAACCAAATGATTACCTAGCGAAGACTATAAGCTCGTGTCGCACAAGTGGAAGGAGAGACGCTAGTTCGATTGCAATAAATTGGTGGGCTACAAGATATGCACAATAAGTACCACCTATTTGATGTTCATCGAGCTTGCGCTTCCTATTCTATGAGGCACTTGTTTTTTCTTTTTCTTTTTCTTTTTCTTCTTATTTTTCTATTATTTTTCTCTTTTTATTTTCTTTTTCACTTGCCTCTTCCTTGTGTCAACAACTATACAAGGTAACTATATGAGATAGCGCGCTCACAACTTTTGCTCGGAATTCTATAAGGTATCAAATGTGCATATCCCAAGCAATCATAGGAGGAACTAGTCTCAATAGGTGTTTATTGAACGCAAAGATAGTGTAGGTCACAAAGGAAAGCAAGTGGGGAGAAGTTGCGGAATGTTTATACCTGTCTTCGCCGATCTTCACCCTTTATTGGTGGATTCCGCCTTTCTCACGGAATTTGTATTTAGTAGATAGCATGAACCACCTAGATGATGATGTAGATCTCCTTCTCCTCTTTAAAACAAGCTAAAGAACACCAAAATCCGAGTTCGTGTGCAAAAGTTATGCTCAAAATCGTGAAGCAGTTTTTCTGTCAGCAGGTGGGGCAGAAACTCCGGTCGAGGGGTCCGAAAACTCCGGTCTGGGGGCCGGAATCTCTAGACTAGGGACCAAATCTCCGATCCGGAGGTTCCAAGACACGAACGGGATGAGTTTTGGGCTGAAAAACTCGAACCAAAACCTCAAATTGGTGGGGGAAATCAAGGAATTAAGGCAAGGGAACACAGGGGAAGGTAGATCAACAAGTTTAGCAAGTAATCCACGGATCAAAACCTACCAAAACACACTCAAATCATAGATCGATCCAAAACATGAATTGGAGCTGTTTTTGGTGGAATTTTCGAATTTATGGGGAAAAAGACCAAATCGAGAAGAAATCTGTGGCAACCAAGAGGTGCTAATACCAGATGTTATGGGGTAACCCCATGGGTGGCCCGATCTTCACGGATCTCAAGGTCAAATCGATGGGAAAGCGAGGGGAAAGGGAGAAGGTAGCGGAAGCAGATGCACACCTCACGAATAACGCGATGAACACACACAAAACTCACACGATACAAGGCCAATTGCTCTCACCGATGGCCACCGTCCCGATAGAATCCTCGCAAGGAAAGATCGGTCAACATGCTCCCATCAATCCCAAGCGGAGAGGGAAGAACACCTTGGAGAGGGTCTTGAAACTACGCTCACGCACTCACAAACGTAGGCCTTGTACAACGAGGGAGGCGCGATGCAAACTCCAACGAGGTGGTGACAATAGTCGATCCCCTTTGGTTGAAGGGGATGAGGCAAAACTAGAGAATCCACAAAGGGGTTTTTCTTTAGTCTATCATCTATGCCTAGGGTTACATGAGGGGGTGGGGGCACTATATATAGGCCAGCCACTAGTTCAAGGGTATTTTAGGAATAAAAGGGGATAGTCTGGGTGGACTAAGGGGTACATGGGCCAATGGCCCAGCTGGCGGCACGCAGGCCCATATGCTCAGGCCGAAAACTCTGGGGTGGGGCTCCGGATACTCCGGTGTAGACCGGAGATTCCGGTCGGTCTCCGGTCCATCTCTAGAGTGGCCTTCTGTCTATCCCCGAGCTCGATCTGGGGGTCGGTCCAGAGATGGGCCAGAGACTCCGGGGTATGCAGGTCGGAGACTTCGGTGTCTTTAGGCCAGAGACTCCGGTGTGTCCGGAGACTAGTGTGTGCAGCCCGGAGACTCCGGTGCTCTTTTTGCTGCTTCTTCTGTCTCCTCTTCCAAGCCTCCGTCTTGTCGGACTTTGTGCTCCGGGCTTCCTCCCTTGCCTCCGTACTTGTCGGTATGAATATGGGACGGAGTATGAAGTAGTATACCATTCAAAAGGGTAGGAAGTGGGCTCGCATAGAGGAATGGATTCACCTTTTCAGTCCATGACGACTTGGCGTAAGTTGGAGACCATGATGTGGTAAGGACCGAAGGTCGGGCTACATCATCTTGTTTCTTCCTGAAGCTTCTTCATAGTTTGGACGCGCTTCTCAATGTCCATGTTGGTGCGCTCATGGAGAGGTAGTGGTAGGATGTCGAGCGCGGTGAGGGGCTCGAAACCATAGACGATATTGAAGGGGCTCATCTTGGTTGTTGAGTGCCTGGCACGGTTGTAGGTGAACTCAGTGTGTGGAATGCATTCCTCCTAGTTGAAGGAGAGTCCCGAGGCTTAACTTCGGTTTTGGCCATCAGTTTGAGGATGCGATGTGGATGAGAAGTTGAGCTTGACGTCGAGCTTGGCCATGAGGGTCTTCCATAAGTAACTCATGAATTTGACGTCGCGGTCGGAGACGATTGTTCTTGGCACACCATGTAGACGAACGATTTCCCTGATAAACAAATTTGCAACATGTGAAGCATCGCCGGTCTTATGGCACGGTATGAAGTGTGCCATTTTGGAAAAGTGATCCACGACAACAAATATAGAATCATGACCATGCTTAGATCTAGGCAATCCTAGCACAAAATCCATGCTAATGTCGGACCATGGTGTATGAGGAATAGGTAATGGCCTATAAAGACCATAGGGGTTAGCTTGCGACTTAGCTTGAACACATGTCGTGCATCGTGGAACGTAGCGCTCCACGTCACGCTTCATCTTGGGCCAAAAGTAGTGAGTGGAGAGCATGTCCATTGTCTGGTCACAGCCAAAGTGACCCATAAGGCCTCCTCCATGAGATTCTTGGAGAAGCAAAAGTTGGAGAGATGACTTCGGAATGCAAAACTTATTTTGTTTAAATATAAAGCCCTTATGCAAATAGAAATCATCCACTCCTTTATCAATGGAGCACTTTGCGAAAATTGGTTCAAAGAACGGGTCAGAAGCATACAAAGTTTTTATTTCCTCAAGACCCAACACGTTGAATTCAAGTCTCGTAAGAAGGCTTGTGTGCTTGTGACACAAAGCGTCCACAACTACATTATCTTTGCCCTTCTTATACTTGACAATGTACGGAAAAGACTCCATAAACTCAACCCACTTAGCGTCACACTCTATCTCAAAAGTTTTAGTGAAATCCGGTAACACAAGGAGAGGTGCTTCAGTGAACCTCTTTTTAAATTCATCAAAAGCTTTTTGTCGTGCCTTACCCCACACGAAGGTGACGTTCTTTTTGGTCAATTCGTTGAGAGGACAAGCAATGGTCGAAAAGTCTTTCACAAAGCAACGATAGAAACCGGCCAACCCATGAAAACTTCGGAGTTCACTCACATTTATTGGGATGGGCCAATCTCGTATGTCCTTTACCTTGGAAACATCAACTTCGATGCCCTTTGAAGAAACAACAAATCCAAGAAAAATTAACTTGTCTTTAGCAAAAGTGCACTTGGGAAGATTAGCATACAGCTTTTCATGTCGAAGGATTTGCAAAACTTCCTTGACATGTTTAACCTTTTCCTCAAGTGACTTGCTATAAACAAGTATATCATCGAAATAGAGAACGACACTCTTGCCAATGTGAGAACGGAAAATATGATTCATGAGGCGCATGAAGGTGGATGGGGCATTAGACAAGCCAAAGGGCATAACCAACCATTCATAGGGACCAAGTTTGGTCTTGAATGCGGTTTTCCACTCATCACCTTTAGCCATGCGTATTTGATGGTAACCACTACAAAGATCAATTTTCGAAAAAATAGTGGCTCCACACAATTCATTAAGCATGTCATCAAGACGTGGTATAGGATGTCGATAATGCACGGTGATAGCATTGATTGGACGACAGTCCATGCATAACCGTAATGTATCATCCAATTTTGGGACAAGAATCACGGGTACCGCACTTGGACTAGTGCTAACTTGGATCAAACGTTTGGAGACGAGTTGATTGATTTGTCATTCGATCTCCTTCGTCTCCTCCGGGTTCGTGTAGTAAGCGGCACAGTTTGGAAGGGGTGCGCCAGGAATGAGATCAATGCAATGTTCGATGCCACGAAGCAGAGGTAGTCCATGTGGGAGCTCTTCGGGGAACACATCCTTGACTTCCTGCAACACAATCATCAAAGATGGAGGAACATTGGTTAATTCATTAGTTCCTTGCGCTAGTTCCTTGCATATGAGGACATAGTGCAAGAAGGATGGGTTGTTCTGAACATCTCTCATCTCACTTTTGGTGGCAAGGAGAACATTCTTAGTTTTTCCACTCGAGTTTGGCTTGTGGCTCTCACTCACTATGATGTGGTTCTCTCGCTCACCGGTATTCTCACAAGGAGGTGTTGTGTTTTGCAACCTCGGTAAAGCCTTTGCATTGTCCGCAATTGTTTTTCTAGGAGTCATCGGTTGCAAAACACATGTTTTATTCACCCATTTAAAGGTGTGTACACATTGGTGCGACCATCATGTAGAGCAGCCTTGTCAAATTGCCATGGTCGACCAAGCAACATGTGGCAAACCGTCATTGGGACTACATCACACTCGACCGTGTATTTGTAAGGACCAATGGCGAAGGTGACCGATATATATTCTAGATCTTCACGTACCCTTGGTCACTTAACCATTGCACGTGGTAGGGGTACTTGTGCGGATGGAGAGTGAGGTTGAGCTTCTCACACAACTCGGTGCTAGCAAGGTTGTTGCAACTCCCTCCATCAATGCTGACTTTGATAGATTTGCCATTGATGTTGGCTCGTGTTTGGAAGATATTTGAGCGTTGGTCTTCATGCTCTTGTGCTTGAGTGGTCAAGATCCTTGTGACAACAAGCAATGGACTTGCGTCATGTTCACACATGAGGAGTTCTTGGTCATCTTCCACTCGTTGCCTTGCCATTGCTTCCTTTACTCGGGCATCAAATTCATCTTCACTCAAGTACTCTTCGTCGCCATTGTTATGGATGAACAAAACTTTATTGTTTCCACACTCGGCCGACTTGTGTCCTTTCCCTCCACACTTGTAGCATTCACTGTTGAAAGGTGTGTCACTCTTTGCTTGTTTACCACTTGGGGGCAGTTTTCCTTGAGGAAGTGTGGGCTTGAAGGAAGGCTTGGAGGTACTTTAGGAGCTTCCATTTAAGGTTGTTGGCGTAGTGGTTGAAGCTTGCTTGTAGGTGAAATACGTCTTGGGCTTGTTGTACTTGATGTCCTCTTGCACTTGACGTTCGACCTTTGTTGCGATGTGCACAAGATCAACCATGTTGTTGTATGTTTGGAACTCGACGATGCGCTTGATTGGGTGGTTCAAGCCAATAAGGAAACGTGCCATAGTTAGCTCTGTGCGTAGTTCAATGTTGGGGCGGAGCAAGTTGAGTTCCATTTCCTTGAAGTACTCTTCCATGGTCTTTGTCCCTTGGCGCAACGATTGAAGGTTATTGAAGAGGTCACGCGTGTAGTGCGTGGGAACAAAACAGGATCTCATGTGAGCCTTCATGTCATGCCAAGTTGTGATTGGCGACTCTTGTCCTGCGTCACGATCAAATTGAACTTGTTCCCACCAAAGGTTGGCATCCTCATCAAACTCAAGCGAAGCCATGTCGACCATCTTCTCGTTGCTATAATTGTGCATACGGAAGATCTTGTCGACATTGAGTGCCCATGGGAGATATTCTTCAGGGTCATTTGATCCGGTGACCTTGGGCATCGTGAACTTGAGCTTGCCAAATGTTTCTTCCTCATTGCGATCATGGTGGCGATGGTTTCCATGTTGATGACGGTCTTCCTCTTCCATGTGATCATTGCCGACGAGCTTGTTGAGCTTGTTGATGATCTTGCGGTTGAGGAGGTGGAACTTTGTTCTCACGACCTTGTTGCAGAGCTTGCTCTTGATGTTGTTGTTGTGGATCTTTATCTTTCTCTTGGCATGGTTGTTGACGGTGTTGAGGCATTTGGGCCTCATGAGGGTGTTGAGTATGTGGAGCCTCATGACACGGTTTATGATGAAGAGGAGGCTCGTTCCTCGGTTGGTGATGATAATTAGGCACATGGGCCTCACGGCGAAGATCATGGTCTTGAGCCTCATGACGTGGTGGGCATCTCTCAACTTGTACCACTTGACGCTCCATGTTTTGGTGTTGTGGAGGAGGCGCCTCGTGATGACCATGGTGTCGGTGCAGGCGTTCATGACAGCGATGACGAGGAGGAGGAACTTGGAGAGCTTCATGTCGATGGCGAGCTTGATTCTCCAAGTTGGAGTCAGCACTTGTTGTGTCAAGTATGTGTCACGAATGATGGTGGTATACTTGCGGTTCCACTCGCGGTTCTTCTTGTTTTTGCTCTTGTTGGATCACTAATGCCCTTGCATGATGACGGTGTGCTTCTTGCCTTGCTTGTGGCCTTGAAGAGAAATCACCATCATAGCTTGACGTTGTGGCGTGCTGTGGGGAAGGTACATAGTTCGAAGAACTTCCATCTTCAACCATGGGGGCGTCATTGCGTCTTGGAGAACTTGGATGAAGATCTTGTTGAAGAGGAGCGTGCTGAAGCGAAGAACTTGTAGAGCTTGATGCGCGTGAATGTGGTCTTGCTATTCAGTCAATGGGAACACGAAGCTTGTCATTTGTTTTGGCGACGGATCGTTGGAGCGCTTCATTTTGATGGACAAAGTTGTGATGCACTGCGTGCATTTTCCTTTTGAGGCCATCGAAGCGGTTTTCGATGTTCTTGAACTCGGCTTGCGTCTCTCCAAATTGTTTGTCTTGAGGTGTCTCGAGAGCTTGGCAATGATCACGGAACTCTTGTCGGAAGATGAAGTGGCTTCCGCGCTTCATGTACGGTCCATGTTCTTCTTCTTGTGAAGGTGGTTCGCTCGACTCACCATGCCTATCCATCATGCAAAACACAAAGGGATGTATATGGAGAGCAATATGTGTTGGGGGGAACCTTCAACCTCACCGTGGGGATTGCACCGAACTAGAAACCACAAGTGAGAGCTATTAGCTTGCAACGTGAAAAAGAAAGCTTACACTAAATAAAGAACTGACTCTCAAAAGCTTATTTGTGGTAGGTTAGGATTGTGGAATTCCAAAGAACCAACCAAAAGAAAAGGGGTATTCAAAAGTGGGTAAAATCCAAAAAACTCAAATCAAAGGTGAAGGTCATAACTCAAAGGGGTGACGGGAACCTACGATTGTATACACACACATGGAGATTGTTGGGATTAACACGACTATATGAATGAGCAAAGAGAATGTCCTAACAAATACTACGGTCGGTGTCGTGCCAATAAAAGGAGAGACCGTGGCTCGTTTGCAAAGAGGAAAAATGTGCAGCGGATTTGTGCACTTTCCTTGGGCGCTCTTTTTTCTCTCTTGCTTACAAGCTTTGAGACTCTCTTTTGCTAAGGGATACTACTTTTCTTTTTACTTGTATCTTTTTTTTGCTCTCCCTTGATGCTACCTAGTCATACTTGCTATTGCTCTTGCACTCTCACTATCCAAGGAAAAATGCACAATGCTCAAGCAAACACAAGATGAGCCACTCTCGTGGGAAAGGTACACCCAAAGGAAGATAGGGGTTAACAAGGTGACGCAAGTTATACCTTCGTTGGTGATGATGCACTTGACATCGGTGGTGCGGAAGGATGTTCGGTACCGTGGTGTCAATGAGCATGGAGGTGTCAGTGTGGAAGATTGTTGTTAGTTCCTAACACGCACATAGGACACGAGCAAACAAAGGAAATTAGCCAATGTGACAAATGAGGCAAAACTATCAAAATTGGTGTTCCTCCCGGATATTTCAGCTGTATCGGGCCGGACAATCCGGTCATGCCGGACACTCCGGTCGGATCGAGCCGGATACTCCAGTCTAGTCGGCCGGACACTCCGGTGCAGGTTTCCTGCTCGTGTTCTTGAGCGGAAATCCTCTCCTTATGGCCTCAAATCCGCGGAAAAGTGGCCAAATTGGGCTGGGAAAACGCAAGAGAAAGTTGTACCAACGCCTAAGACAAGGTTTGGTCAGATCAAAACCAAAAATAACACTCCAAATCAAGAGATCGATCCAAAGGCAAATTTGGGGTTTTCGAATTTTGTGTTGATAGAAGAAAAATTTGTGGGGGAATTCATGAGCAACGAAGCTATTGATACCATATGTTGCAAGGCAACCTCGGGGATGGCCCGATCTTTCACGAATCCCTTGAAATCGAGGCGGAGAGAGTGTGGGGATGAGGGAGAGAGCGAAAACGTGACCTCACGTACGAAGAACAGGAACACACACACGAAGACACGATACAAGCCAATTTCTCACTCCGGCGGCTACCGGTCCGGTGCAATCCCTAGGATCGGCGTCGGGCGGAGGACTCTCTCTTGAACCGGCACAGCAAGTATGGAGACTCGGTGAGATCTTGACGTCTAGTCAAAGGGACTCCGATGCCTAGGCCTTGTACAACACGGAGGCACGATGCAAACTCCAACGATGTTTGTGATATGTGGTGCTCCTCTATCTAAGGAGCATGAGGCAAGAACTAGAAATATCCACAAGGGGTTTCCACTAATTCCAAATATCAAGCCTAGGGTTTACAAATAGAGGTGGGGGACTATATATAGGCCAGCCACAAGTTCAAGGGTAATTTAGGCATTAAACTAGAGTTCTGGGCAAAGTAGAGGTGTACATGGGCCACAAGGCCCAGCTATGACTCGCAGGCCCATCTTCAGGCTAGATAGTCCGGGTCGAGTGGACCGGATAGTCCGGGCTGGCTGGACACTCTAGTAGTGTCCGGGTAGAGTCCGATGTAGAATACTGATTATCCGCGCCAGGATGGGGCTAGGGTAGGCCAGACACTCCAACGTGGTCGGGTCGGAGACTCCGACAGCACCGAACATTCCGGCTGGCATCGCGCGGATTTTCCGGCTAAGGCAGCGTCAGGACAGGTGCAATTTCCGGGCTCGTGGTTCAACGCGTCAGGGCTTCGTACCTGGTAATGTGCAGAGTAGTGGCATGAAGTAGCATGCCATCCAAGTTTATGTCAAAGTCACATAATGAGATGTGCGAATTCACCATAGCTTGAAGGAGCTTGGCTCGTGCACGAGTCATGGGTCCACTTGAGGGACTTGGTGGTGTAGATGTAGGAGCGTCCGTAGGACGGGCTGCATCAGAACCCCCTGAACAATTCATAGAGAACTCCCCAGCTTTGGTTTTTTGTTAGTTTTTCTTCATGTTTTGTTGATATGATGTGTGTTTTTGTCATATGCAACATAACTTGATTCATAGTGAACTCCCCAACATAACTGTCTATTGCAGTAGTGAACTCTTCCCATAGTTTGTGTTATATTATTCTATGTAACTTCTAAAAACTTCGTGCACTGCAGGTCCGGTTCTTGATATTGTGGAGGATAACATTTCCCTTTTCGAGACTCAGTACGAAACACCCGAGGAGCAACACATCCCTGTAGAAGGTTTTGAAAATCTTGTTAGCACGGCGAAGAATGTCATCTCGAAACTCCATCCATCTATGAAGAAGGGTGAGAAGAAGGCAGTTGCAGCTGGTCACACTACGAAGGATGATGTTGTTGTCATTGATGATGATGACAGTGACAATTTTTTTCACAGTATTTCCCAAGAAGCATATTGGTGAATGTCTTCGAGGAAATGTGCAGATCTCTTCTTCTAGCCATGCTTCTAACATTACTACTAAACTCGGACGATCTCGACTTGGTGAAAAACTTGAGCTATCTAATCCGAGGTCGTCTAAATTGGCGAAGAAGCTAAGGATGGATGTTCCCAAGTTGGCTCCTTACATCTTCCCACATCTTGAAAAGGCTAGACAGATGAAGGAGCAAATATTGACCAAAGAATACATCAACTAGTGAGAGTGAGTTACCTCTCTCATTCCAGATGTTGTTTTTCTGTTTTCTTCTCTCTTTTTTATATTCTCAAAATTTTATTTGTCTAATTTTTTGTTTTTTCTGGAGTGAAATCTTTGTCAGATTTCAAAATGTTCATGATGTTCCTGTTGAAATCAACGCCAAATACATGTACAAGCTTTTCGGATGTGGGGAGATGCTGGATTCTGAGATTACGGAGTACATTTTTTCTTATTGGAAGGATGATCCTAGCGATCATGGATACTCAGGCGACCGTGTTCTTCTTAGTGCTTACACTATTCCGGTATAGTCTCTGAACATATCTGTTTTGTGTTACTATATTCTTGTTCCTTTTCACTTTTGTTGCTATTTTTATTAATATTTTTATGTTTGTCTTTTTTGTGTGGTTACAGTACCTTCTTGAATACGAACCATTTGACAAAGTGGACAACAGTCGGAATGCGTTGGACAGGTCTAAATTTGATGTTAAAAGGGCTTCTAGAAATCTTTATTTATTCAAGAGGGAAAGTGAAAATCTACTCAAGGCAAATCTAGTAAATTATTTTCACCTTATTTAACTTGTTTTCTCAAGTGTCTTATGCAAAAGGTTACGCTGCCTAGTTTTTTTTATCGTGGCAAAATAATTTACCACACAAGTTAAAATTAAACTCTCCACTGGTGTTTAGTGAATCTCCATTTCAAACAAAATGAACTTCAAAACATCCTTTAATAGCTATTTTCCAAATTTAATATCGTGTATGTCTATTGCTATCGAGAAAAGGGTCGTATGGAAGAAAACTATACAATAGCCTACACAATACATATTTATATTTTTACTTTTTGTTTGTAATTTAATATGTAGATTTCATCAATCTACTCCTCCTCCTCACTGTTTTTGTCGCTCTCTGTTTGTGATCTGTATTCTTTTTATGCTTCACATTCTTCTTTTCCACGCCCAACTCCAGGACTCCACCAACTAGGTGTGGATGATGCGGGCGTTCCGTTAAAGATTGGCACACCAGGACATCCTACGATATGTAATGATAAGTCTAAGGTCGTGTCAAAATATTGCTATTATGTTATTGAGTCATTGTATAGTTAGTTTGAGTGTATTTGGTTTGGGCCTGTCGAAACTGAACTAGGGTCGAGTCGCCGCACCAACTAGGACCAGATAATCCGCCCCCACATAGATCTATCCACTTCTCCATATAAGGAGCTGGTCGGCCTAGAGTGTAGGGGGTTTAGAATTTTAGTCTAAACCTATCGTGTGTGTTTCTTGGTGAAGCATCCCTCCGGGGATAGCGATGCCGTGTTATCTATTATATTGAGATTTCTGCCGAGGTTCTTGTGTTCATCTAGGATTGTCGTGCTTTGGTTTGAGGCGTGGTGATCTTCATCATGTTGCTTGCTGGATTCATCCTCACCTTCAGGTGACGTTCATTAGCGTTATTGGAAGGATTCATATCCGGGTTGGCTCGCTATGAAAGATCAGAACAAAACAATAGGATCATTGGCGTGATTCATATCATGAAGATCACCACGCCTTCTGGTTTCGTGTCTTGTGGTCAGGTTTGTAACGGAGGTTATCGTAGAAGTCTGTAGGGGAGACTTGGCGTGGATGCCTGTAAGCGGATCTTCGCGCTTGTTATTTCTCCCTTTGAATGTTTTGATGTGATGCTTGGAGTTTTGATGTTCATGCCACGGGGCTGATCCGGTGTAGCAGGGGCGATCGATGGTCCTGGCACGTCCCACGGTGAAACCTCCCGCGGGTCGGTGTCCGGAGGGGAAGCCTCGCGAGGTGGGGGTCTTTAGAGGCCGCGTATAGGAAGGTGACCTCCAGGGGTGGCGTATAGGCAAGCAACATGATGAAGATCACCACGCCTCAAACCAAAGCACGAAAATCCTTGATGAACACAAGAACCTCCACAACAATCTCAATATAATAGATAACACGACATCACCGTCCCGGAGGGATGCTTCACCAAGCAACACACACGATAGTTTTAGACTAAAATTCTGAACCCCCTAAACTCTAGGCCGGCCAGCTCCTTATTTGGAGAAGCGAACGGATCTGCGTGGGGCCGGATTATCTGGTCCTAGTTGGGCCAGATTATCCGGTGCGGCGACTCGACCCTAGTTCAGTTTGGACAGGGCCAAACCGAACACACTCAAACTGACTCTACTCTGAGTCAATAGCATAATAGTAATATTTTGACACGACCTTAGACTTATCATAACATATCGTAGGATGTCCTGGTGTGCCAATCTTCAACGGAACACCCGTATCATCCACACCTAGTTGGTGGAGTCATGAAGTTGGGCGTCACCTCCTGCGTCATGCCCGTATCACGTGACGTAGGCTTTTGTCATATGCATGCCGAGCAATAGGGCCTCGTTCTGCTTCATTGTTTGGTGTGTTCGGGAAACTCATCCGAAGTATGTAGCACATTTTTCTCCTTGGGGTGATACTAGTATAATGCTAGCTCATGCTCCTTCAGTTCTTTTGGACCCATCTAAATACATTATCCAAGCACTCAAAAATCTGGGGGACCCGTGCTTTGGAGTTCCATCCACTCTATGATGATGTCAGGGAGAACTTGAGATTTTATTGTTTTTCGCTTCTCATACATGATATCTCTAGGGCGAAGTTCGATTCCGCAAAGAGAGACACGCCCTGTGGCTTCGGGATTGTTAAGTATGTTGGAAAGGGGAACCACATTGACCACCACTATTGGATGATGAGAGAAGTAGTGGAATATTTTTTGCGCCATCATGAAGACACCATATGCAAGCTTTTGATAGTGCGGGTACCTTTGTTTGTACGGAGATAATACCTCACTGAGGTAGCAGAACGGATGTTGCACGCCGTGGGTTTTCCCTTCTTTGGGTCGATCGACGACTAGTACCGTGCTGACCACTTGATTGGTACCGGTGATGTATAGTAGTAGTGGTTCCTTTTCCTTGGGGGACACTAAGACAGGTCACGTCGAGAGTGTTTTCTTGAGGTTTGCAAAGGCTCGATGGGCTTTGTCAATCCACTTGAAGATGTCTGATTTTTTCAATAGTGCATAGAATGGCAGTGCTTTTCCCCCATCCGAGCAATGTATCGTCTTAGTGCTGGCGCGCGCCTAGCCAGCTGTTGAATGCCTCGTAGATTTGTTGGCTTCTTCATGGTTAGGATTGCCTGTATTTTTTCGGATTTGCTTCTACTCCCCCGGCCGACACTAGGTACCCTAGGAGTTGCCCAGCAAGTACTCCAAAAGAGCACTTCGTCGAATTTAGCTTGATACAATATTTATTGAGATTATCGAATGTTTCGCGTAGATATCGATAAAGTTCGTCTCCTGCCTTGTTGTAATTACGACGTCATCGATGTAAACTTAGATGATTCTCCCAATTTGGTTTCCTAGGAAGTTTTGCATCATCTGCTGGTACATGGTACACACGTTTTTCAGCCCGAAGGGCCTTATGGTGTAGCAAAATACACCGTATGGTGTGATAAATGTTGTCTTGTCTTGGTCTTCTTCTTTCATCTGGATCTGGTGCTATCCGGAGTATGTGTCCAAGAAAGAAAGATGTTCACACCCAGCAGTTGCATCGATGATTTTATCGATTCGTGGTAGTGGAAAGTGAGCTTTCAGACAATGCTTGTTCAGTGTGGTGAAGTCGATGCACATACGTCGCTTCGCCGTATTTTTCTTCGTCACACATTATGGGTTAGCAACCCATATTGCTTTTTGATTTTCTTGATGAATTTTGCGTCAAGTAGGCGATAGAGTTCTTTTCCAATGGCCTTGTTGATTGGTTCCACAAAGCAACAGAGCGATTGTTTTACTGGTTGTGCGTTGGGATAGACGTTTAGTGTGTGCTCGAAGAGTTCCCTGGGAATTCATGGCATGTCAGGTGGGGCCCATGCGAAAATTTCCCAGCGCTCATGGAGGAACTCGATGATCGTGCTTTCTTATGTGGGACTGAGGACAGAAGCCACATAAGCCATTTTCTTCAGGTCGGTCAGATGGACTTGTACTTACTTTATGTCCTTTGTTGTATCGAAGGATTGGTCCAATATGGGACTTGCTGCTCCGGCATAACATCATGTTTGTCAGTGATTTTGAGCTAGACGAAGTCCTTTTCCATGCCGAAGGATTCGGAGATTTTGTTGAGCTCTCGGTCGCAATTCTTTGAGCGAGTGAAACTTCCTCTGATGAATATAATTCCATTGGGTGCGGGCATCTTCACCCTGGGGTTTGCGTAATGTGGTACCGCCATGAATCTTGCAAATACTAGGCGTCCCAGGATTGCGTGGTACTGTCATGGCCAGTCTATATCCTCGAACTTGATTTTTTTGCATATGAAATTTCTCGGGTTCCGAAGACAACATCAAGGTAGATCTTGCTTAGGGGAACCTCGGGTTTGCCGGGGACTATGATGTGGAAGGAGGTGTCGGTTGGCACTAGATTGGTGAGAGAGTGCTTCATTGCGCGTAGTGTTTTGGCGTAGATGAGGTTGATACTACTACCTGCGTCCATAAAGACTATGCTCATGTCGAACCCACCGATTTTTGCTTCAACTATCAATGTCGAATGACCCGGTCGGGGAACCCGAAGGGGTTGATCGGCTCTGCTGAAGGTGATGTCTTGCTCAGACCAGTGGAGGTACTCGGGTATTGGCGGTGGTGTCCTTACTACCATGTTGACTTGTCAGGTGATAAGTTTTTGCATTCCGTTGCACAATATCCCTTTCTAGATCATATTCATTGTTCCCCTGCATCTCGGGTAGTTATCGTTCTGCCCTTATTTTCTTCAGGTTGCTGCTAGGTTGTCGCGGCCAGCGGAGGTGGTCCTGGTGGAGGTGGCGGTGCGTTGATTGCCAGGGTGCCCTGTATGGGGTTGTATCCTTGATTTGTTGCATCGGCACCTTGCTACTGAACGCTCGGTTGAGCCCCAAGAAAGTGCAGAAGTCCCTCATGAGGTGATTTGATTGCCTCCTTCCTTCTAAGTCGACGTAATAGTGCATGTAGCATGGTTCGTCTAACATCTGCATAGCTGTTATTGGAGCTTCCCTCGGCTGCCTTAGCCAGTACTGCTGAACTATCTCGCTTGGTCTTCCTTCATATCAATTGCTTTGGTATCCCCTGCTGTGGTTTTTGCTTCTACGGCTGTCCTCATTGACATAGCCAATCACGACGTGGCTTGGACCTCCGTAGCCATCATAGTTGCATCGTCTCCTGTTGTCATTGTTTCACCTATCACGGTCTTCTTCGGGTGAGCATCCCTGCTTGTTGTTTACTGCATCCTCACCGTCAGCCCATCGATTCGCCTTGTCCATCAACTAGGAAACTGTTTTCGGCTTGACTCAATCCATCTCCTCTATGAATTCTTTTCGGCGCAGACCATCATTAAAAGCATCGATCACCCTCTCGTTGGAGATGATCTGGTCTGACTTCTTGATGATGTTCCATTGATGTATGAATGAGCGTATTAATTCTTCCGATCTTTTCTTGCACGCTCACAGCTCCTAAATGGATGTGGGTCGCTTAAATGTGGAGTTGAAGTTTTAGATGAATTTTCCCTCCAGGTCAACCCAACTGCTGATTGATTCTTTGGGTAACTACCGTAGCCACGACCGTGTGTCTCCTATTAAGTGTAACTACAATCTCTACATAGCAGTGAACTTTGATCCCCCTAGAAATTTCACTCTTTGCAGATAATCAGCCAGGCATGCTTCTGGCTCTTGGAGGCCATCGTACTTTTGGTGATCGTGCGACAGCTTGAAATCCTTGGATACTGGCATCTTGCGAACCCCCATGGGTAAAGCAACTCGCACCACATGCTTCGAGGTCATCTTTGTCCAAGTACCTTCTGTGTCTTTCTCTGGCTTTATCGAATTTATTTTTCGTAATGTAATCTCTTGCATCGTCGCTGCATGGAGAGCGTGCGACGTATGGCGACCAAGATCTTTGCGTGTTTTCCACCCGTGGAGGGCTATCGCGATGGCGTGGTGATTTGTTGGTTTACAGGATAACTTCCTGGTCCGCTTTCGCGAGTGTTGCCCCGACCATACCGAGGCCCATAAGGGCGGAGCGATGGATAGCTGCACATGGATCATCGGCTACCAGTTGAGTTGTATGCAGGTATGTTTGGGCTGCAACAAGGGTGGCTTGCGCCATTTTGGCCCTGATATTGCCTGTTGAATCCACGGACATGAATGACAGGTTCAGATCTCGGGTGATGTCGCACCTATCGGCTTGAGGTATATTGTTTAGCCGACAACCGCCTCTTCCTGGCTGTGATCTCTCTGCAACACTTCTAGAGTTGGGGGTGGAGCTAAGATGCTCCTGTCGCATGCTTGATTCATCGGCCATTCTTTTCCATTCTTCCAGGTCCCTTTGCATCTTGATCAATTGCCTTCTATGCTTGTGAAGGAGATATTGTTACGCCATTAGATCGTCTTTTGTTATGTCTGTCATCATGGGTACGCACCCGAGATAGCGTTTCTTGCTCTTTCCCACGAAGATTTGGGTATCCGGATAGCTATCCGTTCTCTGTCGCGTTCTCCACCTCCTCCTTGGACGACACGATTTCTATGGGTGTTTCTGCTCTGTTCCTATCTGCGGTTGCATCTTTTTTGGACATAATTAGGATGGATAATCGGGTTACCGTTTCGGCCCGTGGTGTTGAGGTTCCTTTGTCTACTCCTGTACTCCTATGAATACGCACACCTAGTGGTGCCCCATGTATGATTTGCTATTGCGGTTGTCAGAGATGGAGGAGACACTATCTTGAGGACGAGTGAGATCCTACAGGTTTTGCTCTAGGTATGAATCAACTTTTTTAATTCTAGAGTCAATGCTTTTAATAGATTAATTGTTTGTCAGGTCCGCCGTGACTAGTGATGGAGTTCTAGAGCCAATTCTGAAGGAGAGACCGTCATAGAGATCAAGTCCCCTAGATTTGCGGTGTGACCACTATTATCCTCGACGCTTGTCAGATGTGAGGTGGTCCTTTTAGTGGATCCAATGTAAGATGTTGGTGTTGCTTAAGGTGCTATGCTTGGAGCTGACGTGCCTGAAAAGATCAGATCCTAAAGAAAAAGAACTTCTGTTCCAATGCAAAAGTGAAGGTTTCTGAGATCTGTCTCCTCATTGAAATTCTCTGACAGAGGGGTGGGCCGGCGGGAATCCAGATCGACGGAATCGTGACAGATCTCGCCGACCACACTCATCAGGTTGTTGCTTGGTGAAGTTGAAGCCGCCGAATTCATGACTCCAACGCTCAAAGTTCCCATAGACGACTCCAATTGATGAGGGGTAACCTCGACAATGTCTATAGTTATGGACTTGGGTATGACAGAAACGAGAGCGCTGGTGATTTTTCGGCCTGTAAGACAAATAAGGGAGTCCAATCCTGTGTAAGATTCATTGCAAATAGATGATTACAAAGTCGCCAATTCGCTAGATGTGATCTAACTCACGGCAGGTTATGTCTACTCCAAGCTATGGTGCCCTCTTTGTTGGCTCCTCCCAGCTCTTATATGAGAGGCCAGGTCTCAGAGTCCAATATGGATTTGTTACAAGTTTGATTATAGCTACCCGACTATTGTATCTCTATCTTGATTAACGCGCCTGGTTCCTGGGCTTCTGATCCTTCTAGGACTCTTTATTTCTTTGTGGTCCTTGGGCTGTAGTCTAAGTATGTACCATGTATAAAAATTATAGGAACCCGATAAGTCATACCTATGTCACACCTATTATCACAAACCTCATGGATTTTGCCTAGTTGCGTTCAAGTTGTACAAGGACTTGGTGTGAGTCATGTCTATCCAAGTTGTCAAGATCTCACTAAGATCCTCATTCTTGCCGTGTCAGTTAGAGAGAATCATTTCTCGACACTGATCCAAGAGATTGTGTTGGACTGGTAGCTTCCCGTGTGAGCTATAGGTTGTTTTGTGTATCGCGTATGAGTTTGTTCATCGTGTTCTTCGAGATTGTGTTCACTTGGATATTTGACCCTCTCTCTCCCCTCACGATTCCACCTCGATTCCTAGAGATTCGTGAAAGACCGGGCCACCCTTGAGGGTCACCCCTAATAGAAACTTGCCATGGAGTCCTAGTACGGGCCTTCTCGACATATGATACCCTATTCCCAAATGAAGAATGTGATGTAGCTCGTCCTACGAACGTCCCTACATCTATAACACCAAGTCCTCCAAGTGGACCCATGACGCGTGCCCGAGCCAAGATCCTACAAGATAAGGTTAACCCGCTCCTATCCTTGTGTGCCTTCGATACACCCTTGAATGGTTGGCTACTTCATGCCTCTATTCTATGCATTCTCAGGTATGCAACCCAAGATCATCGTCAAGATATGAAGGAAGAAGTAGCAGAACAAGCTCGGAGTCTCCGGCCACCAAACTCTGGAGTCTCTGGCCTGCAAACCCTAGACAATCTGCCCCAGGACTCCGGCCCAAATACCAAGAGCTACATCGAGCACCATAGAGTCCATCTCTAAGACTACCCCGGAGTCTCTGTCCTGCGAACCGCGGACACTCTACCACGGGACTCTGGCCCAAATACTAGAAGCTACAGCGAGCACCCCATAGTGCACCCCGTAGACTTCTTTAGAGTCTCCACCATAGTCTCCATCCCTCACACTCTCTACCTTAAGTGACGTATGGAATGTCAAGTCCTATTGGGCCTGGCCCATGTAACCCTTATTTCGTCCCAAATTCCTATTTAATGCCTAAAGTACCCCTATAGTTTTTGGCCTATAAATAGACCACCGCCATCTATTGTAAACCCTAGACTTGATAATAGACTAGAAGTAGAACCCCTTGTGAAATCTATCTACTTGGTCTCATCCTCCTTGACTAGGAGCACCTATTATCATAAACCTCTTGTATTTTTCCTAGTTGCGTTCAAGTTATAAAAGTCCTTAGTGTGAGTGATCTCTATCCAAGTTGTCAAGATCTCACCAAAATCCTCGCCTCGTCGTGTCGGTTCGACATGGAATCCTTGCCCGGCACTGATCCAATGGATTATGTTGGACTGGTAGCTGCCGACGTGAGCTATAGGTTTTTTTGTGTATCACGCGTGCGTGCGTTCATCATGTTCTCTTGGAATTCATCCTCCCTCTCCCCTTTAATCCACCTCGATTCTCGGAGATTCCTGAAAGATTGAGGTACCCTTGGGGGTCACCCCTAAGATATTGGTATCAAGAGCCTTCTTCATCGCGAATTTCTCCACCAAATTTCTTCTATCCACCATAAATTTGAAAATTTCCTAAAAAGAGAGCCCCTCTACCTTTGGACCGATCTCTTTATTTGGTGTGTTTTGAGTGATCTCAATGCATAGAATCTTTGTCTTTGGTCTTGATCCTGCTTTCCAAAAATTTTCCTAGCTCAATTTGGTAAAAAATTATTGGATTTGAGGGTTGTAGGGAAGATTTTCCCTGCAAGAACACGAGCAAGTCGTGCAGCAGACCCTAACATTGCAGCCTTTGGCCCATAGCACCGGAGTCTTAGCCCCACTAGAGTTTCCTGCCACAGAGACCAAAGTTTCCGGCCTGTAATGCCCAGTTTTCACTACAAAAATACCCCCATACCTGGCGGATTTTTGGGGCGGCACAAGCGAAAAGAACCGGCAATAGTTGGATACGCGATAGATGAGCTTTGGCGGCACCATTGTGTCTCGACAAACACTTTTATGCTATGGTAGAGCCTATACCAGCATATAATTGTGATGTGAAATGCAATAATGAATAGTAATGTGTTTTACTGACGTTGTACTTTAATGGATGCACAAATTACTACGACATGGATTCCCATGCGGGGTGGTTGTGATGTACTTCATAGTAACTGTTCAATTTTGTGTCACTGACTGGTGGGTCCAGCTTTGGTTTCTTCCACACAAAGTAGAAAGACTGGTCAAAAATGTGGGGCCCCCGGATTGATCCTCCGAGAATCCCTGTTATGCATACAACCACGATCCCATGATCAGTTAGTCGTGGCACATAACCGACAAGTATCATTACATCATCCAAGAATATATCGAATTACAAGACTTACATAAATGCCGTTCTGGCTACATTAATAAACAGCAACAGATCTTCACCACGCGTAGAGCCCAATCCATGCCTTAACCCGCAGGCAACTGACTGGGAGAACGTCCTAGCTCGCATACACGCCAACCCATCTTCTTCTTGATATCTGGCCAAGTTAATAGCCAGGGACAATGCCGGTGAGTACTTTGAATGTACTCGCAAACCACCTTAAGAGAACAGTAATTACAGGAGGATATGCATTTTGGCTATTGGTAGTAGGAGGGATCCAAGAGGGGTTCTTTTCTAAATAGTTTCTCTTGTAGATATAGAATCTACATATCTTTGTTGAAAACTTTTGTAAACCATTTTGGAAACCGTTTTGAAAAGTTTTGGAAAACATCAGGACTAGGTCACCCATTTGTTCCCGTTTTCAGGTCGTCCCACGACCAAACTCCTTCCATACCTCTTTGACCATCCCATGGTCAAAGCAGGTATCCTTCCCGACCATCCCAAGGTCAAAACATTTCCAAAACCATTTCTTTTTCGAAATCCTTTTTGAAATCAAAACCAGGACCGCTCTACAGCAACCTTCCCAACCGTCCATGACCGCGAACGTGGCTATTCGAATAGATTTACACTCTGCAGAGGTTGTACACTTTACCCACACCATCCGGGTACACTACCCTGATCTTCACCGATCGTGGGTCGAGTAACCGATCAAGACTCTCCGGATGCCCATTCCAATAAAAGTGCCTACCCTATGAGTGTTAATCCCCTCAAAACTGGGACATCAGGCGAGGACCAACCGGAGCGCCTTTTCAACTTCTCTAGTGTGTGCTTTCAATGAGGGGCTCATAGTAACGCGTGGAGGCCTGCCGACCCCTTTTTCCTTCTCCAGGTCCCACCTTTATCGGAGAAGGCCCACCCTCCAGGGATCCCTGATCCCCTGTAGTTGTTGCGAGGCAGCTTATACCAGAATAGACAAACATCAAATCCAGCCCTGTCCCATACTAGAGTAATGTGGTTGCACGGGGTTAATTGTTCTAGCAAAACTGCAGAGAACCAGGTGCGTTTTTGTAAACCTTTTTCCTCTGATTTTCCTCCAGCATTTATAAAACAAAACCTTTTTCTTTCTCAACATCTCTTGGGAGGTCCCACCTCGCCAAGGTTTTGTCATAAAACATTTGGTAAAACTTTTTCTGGGGTCTTCCCATCCTCTATTTTTGCTTTGGCTAAATCGGGGGTCTCCAAAAGGTTATGGTGATATACACCATCTACTCTACTAGGGACAAGTAGGTGTCACCAAGGGCGTTGTACTTAGTAGTACAATAGTGTAGTAGTTCGGAGGAGCCAAACCACTACCATATATATATATATATATATATCCGTCAACAAATAGTAAAACAATGCAGTTTTAGTAAACAGTAGATAAAATATGCATAGGTAAAATAGTAGGACAAGGCTTATGAGCAAGAAGGTGGCTTGCCTGAGATCAGCAATATGGCATAATTGTCCCTAGACTTCCTCTTTAGATAACCCAGAATACTAGTTCCAATTATAAATACCACTTCTTCTGCTCTCCGATTTCATCACAACTATCGTCGTCCCGACAGCACATGCAAGCAAACCAAGCCACAATCAACACAAGGCATACAAGCAACAATACAATCAGCAAGCAATTGAATAATATAGAATTAAGATTCAGATGGTTCTGAGAGGATTGGTTTTAGGGGATTGAGATGGCCTTGGAGAAGGGAATGTATACCCCTTAGGATTTATAGTCTAGACACTGCCTAAGAGATGGATTTTTGGACAAGACCATATTCTGTATGGTACCAATGTAAAAACATGATACCAATAGATAGGTATTGACAAAATGAAACTAACAAAAGTGGTTTCACTATTTTATCAATTACCAAAGATTTATAGTGATTTGTATAGTGAAAAAGACTCTAGTTTTAGGAAATAATTCACCAGAGAAGTTCTGGAGCTCCAAAAATTGTTTTCTTGGATGGTTCAGTAGGGTTTGATGTACTTGTTCACTGAGAGTTGGAATCAGGTCAAGACAACTACCAGAGTGCCCTCAGGAAATTCCCAAATGCAGTTATGTAGACAATTTGTCTTTTTCACCAGATTAAATCTATAGCAGCTATTTATAGGAAACCAAGGACACATGGTAGGTACTTCTAATACCTTTCTGTAGAAAATGGAATCAACATTTTTGGACCTGTATAGCTACTGTAGTCAATTTAGAGGTGAATAAACCATGCACATAATAGTTTAATTTATAGAAAAATATCCAAGGCTCAATAAATCATGACCTCCTGGATTTGGATATGCCTTAGTGTACCACATCCAGGATAATTGGACTTGGGTCAATTGGACACATGATTTGGTCTAGGGAAATTTCTAAAGTCAGAACTGGGGGGATTTTGTTATTTTTACCAAGGGCAAGGTACGGTTTACCTTGGCATGAGACCAAGGTCCAGAGATAGGTACATCCAAACGAAACTAGTGGCACTTGATTTCATTCCATTTGGAGATGTGAAGCTCACAGAGGAATTTAATTGGTGGGATAGACACATTTTGGTGGAAATAATGCCCATAAATAATGGAAATTACTTTGGGCAAAATACCAGTTCTGCATGATGTGGAAAACCCTAGGGGACCATGTAAAATTGTTACCTGGACGAGATCATGCAGTTTTGTATTTTATTTGGATTTAAACTAACAGGTGTATTTCAGATCTATAATTCCCAGTGAAAAAGAAAAAGGAAAACGCCACAGCCGGGCTTGGATCTGCTGGAAACTGGACCGCACAGTGGAGAATCAGCCCACCCGGGGCGAGCTGAGCGCGGGAAGGAGTTTTTGAGCCTGACAGGCGGGACCCAGCGGTCATTCACAGGGGACGCCGAAGGGGTAAGGAGGGCTACCAGCCGTTGATCTAAGGACAATGGACGGCAGACGGGGTTCTTCAACCTCTGTCCGGCACGAGGGAGGGGCAAACCCTAGGTTCCGCCGGTGGGGTTCAGGGACCTCACCTGAGGGCTCGCCGGCATCAGGGAGGTGGCGGAGTAGACGTGGTGGACGGCGGCGACTTCAACGGTGGGCGGCAAGGCCGGTTTCCGCGTCGGGGAGGGGTTCACCTGACGGCGCCCGCGGTGGTGCTATCGGGAGCTCGCCGGAGGTGCTGTTCTGAAAGCTCCTGAGCAGAGAGAGGGACATGGTTAGATGCAGGGGAGCCTGGAGGTCCCAAATATGCCACATGCACGGGGAGGGGAGCAGGGAAGAGAGCACGTAGCTCGATCCATGGAGATGACCGAGAGGGGAGGTTCTTCTTCTCTAGCTCCATGTAGGAACAGGGGCTAGGTTGGAAGGAACAGGGGAGCTATATGGAGGCTATGGAGGAGATCTGAGGCACTGGGAAGGTCAGGGTCGATCCTGTACTCCACTACTCGAGGGATACTGAGATGAGAGCTTGCTCTCCTCCATGGCGATGGGGAGCAGAGGAGAGGGATCTAGAGCTCTCTGGGAGGTCAGGGGAGGGTGAGGGGGAGGAATGAGGGAGCAGGAGGGAGTGGGGTGGCCTCTGGCATTATACCGAGAGGGAGTAGTCCTTGATGGACTTGGTCCATGGAGCATGTGGGGGAGGGAGGTGAAACTAGGGAAGGTTGCTGTGGGCGTGAGAGTGGTATTCTGGTCGAGTGCAGAGGAGGGGTGAGGTGAGTTGGCTGCTGCAAGAAGTAAAGAAGAGGCTATGACCAATAGGTGCCTCTCTCCTTCCTCCAAGCACTAAAGGACAAGGGGAAGAGGGTGCTACAGTGCCATGCTACAGTGATCACGACCAGAGATGGGTGCTGGGTGTTATGGTGCCTTGTCTTGCAAGAGTGGTGGTGGTTTGATCTTGGTTTAGTTCATTTCTAGCTAGACTTGCCAAATTGGTGGAATAGATGGTTGTGAAACAAGTTCAGAAACTTGCATTGTCCAAGATGAGGAAATGGTACTGGTAGATGGGTAGAGTTAAAAGGCCTCTCTAGGATTTATTTGGGATTTTTTAGGAGATTAGAAGTCCTCTTAAAATCCTTTATTCCAAAAGTGCAGAAGTAGTTTCTAGAAAATAATTTGATAATTTTACTTTGGACAGATGGAGTTTTTGATGTGAGATGATCCCAAATGTGAATACACACTTAGGGGAATTTTCCCAAGATTTATTGAAAGATAAAAGTATTTGAAAGATGGGGTATGGTATGTGGGTCTCAATTGAGCCAAAAGTTGGGGAAGTTCTTTGGAAAAATCCAAACTTTCCTTTATGGAAGAGGTTTTAAGAATTTGTCTATTAAAGAATTAAATTGATTTGGAGCCCAAATAATTATGGGTAATATTTGATAAATCTTGGTGGAAAGGTAGATGGTGTATACAAGGTGTTATAATCATTTGCAACCTTGGGATTGGAGAATCCAAGTGGATTTTGGTGAAAACTAGAGATTTGGGGATCTTGGGTAAGATTGTTTTCATACCACCAAAACCTTGTTGGATCTGGGAGCTCAGATATCCCCTTGGGGCATGGGATATATGGATGGATAGATAAAGTGTTGTAGATTGCAATGGTGTAGAGGTTTGAGCTTGATCCTTCTTGAGCTCACGAAGGCAGGCTTTCAAACTTTGAATAAAATAAGCCTGCCAAAGCAGATTATCAACTAGCCTTCAAAACCTTGTGGGTGTAAACATCTCAAGGATCCAATTGGAACAAGTGAAGTAGGTAATGATAGACCTATATGAGTAGAACACAACCATGCTAAGATTTGGTCCAAAGAAGGTTGGATGGTGGTGCGAGCTTCTACCAAAGTAGGCATGCTGCCTAGATTTGGAGGAAAAGTTATTATCTTGCCTACAAAACCATCAAGAACAAGTGGGTTGGAGAATGACCAAACCAAGGGCAAGAGTGGGCCTTGGTAGTCCTTAGGATGGTTAACAAGATGGTTCGGGTTCATTACCAAAGATGTACAAGGGTTGAGAAAGGGAGACATTTAAAAAGGTGATGTTGGAAACATATTTCTAGACTCAGCCAAATTTGGCAGACTTAGGGTTTTTGACTAGAATGTGGGGGTGATGATTTTGATGGATTGCAAGGTACCAAAGCATCATCAAGTGGATATTATTGAAAGTAGATTGAGTAGGAAGTTTCCTTGCTTAATATTGGCCTTCATTGACTTGGAAACTTCTAGAATGGATCTCTGCAAAATTGCTCTAGTTAAGAGTTTTAGTTGATCACCTAGTAGCTAGGGATCAGATCATTCTTTGTATTCTTCCTTAGGGAGTGATGAACTTGGAAACCTCTTGATCCTAGTGATGAGATCCTAGAGGAGCTCATACTATCTCCTAAGCAGACACTTCAATCAGCAAATCAAGGCAACTCGTCTTGCAGACAAAACAACTACTACTAGGGTTACCACCAAGCTTAGCTTGAGGTAAGGATGTGTATTTTGAAATAGGTTGGAGTTTGAACAAGGTAAGATCCTTGGTATCTCTACCAAGAGTAGAATTCAAAATCTTACAAAAAGGTTTTGGATATCCTAGAGGTAAGATTAGTTGAAGGTTCTGTCTTGAAAACATAAGGAGATTATATTATATAACTCTCCATAGTTTTGTCAATAGAAGTTACAAAAATAGTTTTGGTTACATAAGCATTCGGGCTCAGGTTTTGAAATGCCAGAACATTTGAGAATATGTTAAGTGAGCCAGGGTAGTTTTGTTAAATAGCTTTTTAACAACTGGTGTTGAGGTAAGGAGTATATCATCTAATACACATTCATATGCATAAGCATATCCAAACAACAAGCAACACTTCAGCATTAAGCAAGAAATTTTTTTGTTTCCCCCTGATTTTTGTATTCTGATCAACTAATCAGGGTTGCCGAAATTGGGATGTTATAGATCTTTCCCCCTTAAAAGAATCTCGTCCCGAGATTCCAGAGGGTAAGGTTAGGGGATTTTGAGTCAAGGTTAGCGCTACTGTTTTCAAACGGGCTATCTTACGGACTCCGTCTTTGAAAGTGGCTACTTTGTCGATGAAGCTGCTTTAGTTTCCAGGGATGCACTGCGAGTTGAGAAGAGTCCAGTCTTGATTTTGAGAGATGAACTTCTTTTCCTTCCGGAGCCTATATCCTCAAGGGCTTAGACTAGGCGGACTATCTCGATGCTGAACTTCACGGAGTGCTCGTCGAAGGATAAAATCTATGGCCTAGTGTGCAGCTCTACTTTGGGGGCGTAGCGTATCCTAATTAAAGATCTTACGGTTGAAACTCTTGGATTTTCTTCTAGTCAAGGGTTACTCTATTTTTGTGGGAAAGACGCAGTCTTTCCCCCTTAGGATTTGATTTGGTTAGCTTGGAGGTACGCATTCCTTCCTTCTTGACTTCACTGGTGGGGTTTCTCGGGAGTGTCGTCCATCTTTCTTCTGGAGTAGGGACCTTCGGAAATCTTCCTAGGATTATAACTTACGGGTCTTATATACTACTATTATTCATACTTAGCCTGCTGAAGCCATCGGAGACTTACGCCCTCTAAGCATTAAGGACCTAGAGGTTAGCGGTTCGGTGGTCCTTCGGGTGGGTCCTTAGTTAGTTTCTCATCGGATACTCACGGGTTGCTGCTTGGCGAAAAGATGTCGGATCCTGAGATCTCCTCTGAAGTACCTTCCGGTAGACCGTCCTCTGGGGATTTGAGTGGAAAGACGTAGTCTTTCCACCTTAGAGCTTCACTAAGGTGCTTCGGGAAGGGTTTTGGATATCCTGTCTTGGAAGGCTGACTTGCTGTTAGCGGAAGGATATATCTTACCTGAATCTGGAGTTGAGGTCTTCGAGTGACACCCAATTCAATATACCTTGGCGAGGGTGGTTTCCTAACGTAGCCTTATGGAGTTAGCTCAGGGCCAGTTAGCTGTTTACGACTCTCTTGCTAGTTGCTAGTAGTTAGTCAGAGTTGAAGTAGTCAGCATAGGGTAAGCTGTCTTCATTGGCATTTCTTGCGTTGCTTCTGCTTGATGGCGGAGTGGACTCGTTGTCTTCACACTTCTTCATCATCTGACTTCAGGGGTAGTTCTGACCCTCTAGGGAGGATCGTTCCGTTAGTCTGGGTAGGGTTGCCTAGATTAGTTAGTCTCCTGAGGCAGTCAGAAGCTCTAGTACACTGAAGGTTAGTGTGATTTGGTCTTCACTTCTTGTCTTAGTTGACTTATTGGGTGGTTTCCTAGGGATATTGAGGATCCTTCAGTGATCGACTTCCGATTTCAATGGGATTCTTGTTGTAGTAGACTGACGAACAAGGGAGTGTCGTGCTATCTATGAGTCTTGCAAGGTGAGTTTGACGAGGTATGCCCTCTTGCTAAGGTGAGGTCTTCGAGTTGACTCTGACTTGACTAAGTCGAATCTCCTGGTTCTTGCGATCCTTTTCCTCTCATATACTCTGGAGGCTAGCACAGGGGTTTCCTGAGTTAGTAGGTGGTTTATCGCTCCTTGAGTCACATTTTTAGGGAGGTCAAGGCAAACCAGAACATACAAACAAGGCGAGCAAAGCGAGGGAATCGTAATGTCCTCGGCAGGCAACACACATCAAGCAACACAGGATGCACTTAGGCAAGCAAACACGGTCAACGCAAGGGACCAAGGAGTTAACTACTCGCGGAGTAGGGGAATCCTATTCTTAGGACTATTGACCCTAGATATCGTCTTTCTTTAGGTCTGAGTCTCTATCTTGCAGATGAAGTCTTCATCGTATCTTCGATGTTTCTTGATAGTGCAACACCTGATGTCTTCTGATAATGGGGATTCCGTTGGTAGGGTGATATTGTAGTCTCCTTGTTTTGGCTGTAGTTGCTTGTCTTCATCTTGTTCTCATTATCTTCACCGGGTTCCAGATTGTAGTTATTTAAAATCCGTAGGTTTGAAGTTTGGACGAGAGTTAGAGAAACCATTTTCGAAAGCATTTACTTAGAGTAAGAGAAGAAGTATAACTTTTTGGAACTCATTTAGAAACTAGTTTTCGAAAGCCTGGGTTTTCAAAATAAGTTCCCTGTCTAGCGACCTTGCTAACTAAGGTTCTCCTACAGTCAGGATGGCTCTGATACCAAGTCTGTGGGGCCCCCGGATTAATCCTCCGAAAATCCCTATTATGCATACAACCACAATCCCATGATCAGTTAGTCGTGGCACATAACCGACTAGTATCATTACATCATCCAAGAATATATCGAATTACAAGACTTACATAAATGTTGTTATGGCTACATTAATAAACAGCAGCGGATCTTCACCACGCGTAGAGCCCAATCCATGCCTTAACCTACAGGCAACTGACTGGGAGAACGTCCTAGCTCGCATACGCGCCAACCCATCTTCTTCTTGATATCTGGCCAAGTTAATAGCTAGGGATAATGTCGGTGAGTACTTTGAATGTACTCGCAAACCACCTTAAGAGAACAGTAATTACAGGAGGATATGCATTTTGGCTGTTGGTACTATGAGGGCTCCAAGAGGGGTTCTTTTCTAAATAGTTTCTCTTGTAGATATAGAATCTACATATCTTTGTTGAAAACTTTTGTAAACCATTTTGGAAACCGTTTTGAAAAGTTTTGGAAAACATCTGGACTAGGTCACCCATTTGTTCCCGTTTTCAGGTCGTCCCACGACCAAACTCCTTCCATACCTCTCTGACCATCCCATGGTCAATGCAGGTATCTATCCCGACCATCCCATGGTCAAAACATTTCCAAAACCATTTCTTTTTCAAAATCCTTTTTGAAACCAAAACCAGCACCGCTCTACAGCAACCTTCCCAACCGTCCATGACCGCGGACGCGGCTATTCGAATAGATTTACACTCCTCAGAGGTTGTACACTTTACCCACACCATCCAGGTACACTACCCTGATCTTCACCAATCGTGGGTCGAGTAACCGATCAAGACTCTTCGGATGCCCATTCCAATACAAGTGCCTACCCTATGAGTGTTAATCCCCTCAAAACCGGGACGTCGGGCGAGGACCAACCAGAGTGCCTTTTTCCACTTCTCGAGTGTGCGCTTTCAATGAGGGGCTCATAGTAACACGTGGAGGCCTGCCGACCGTTTTTTCCTTCTCCAGGTCCCACCTTTATCAGAGAAGGCTCACCCTCCAGGGATCCCCGATCCCCTGTAGTTGTTGCGAGGCACCTTATACCAGAATAGACAAACATCAAATCCAGCCCTGTCCCATACTAGAGTAATGTGGTTGCACAGGGTTAATTGTTCTAGCAAAACTGCAGAGAACCAGGTGCGTTTTCGTAAACCTTTTTCCTCTGATTTTCCTCCAGCATTTATAAAACAAAACCTTTTTCTTTCTCAACATCTCTTGGGAGGTCCCACCTCGCCAAGGTTTTGTCATAAAACATTTGGTAAAACTTTTTCGGGGTCTTCCCATCCTCTATTTTTGCTTTGGCTAAATAGGGGTCTCCAAAAGGTTATGGTGATATACACTATATACTCTACTAGGGACAAGTAGGTGTCACCAAGGGGGTTGTACTTAGTAGTACGATAGTGTAGTAGTTCAGAGTAGCCAAACCACTACCATATATATATCCGTAAACATATAGTAAAAAAATTCAGTTTTAGTAAACAGTAGATAAAACATGCATAGGTAAAATAGTAGGAAAAGGCTTATGAGCATGAAGGTGGCTTGCGTGAGATCAGAAATATGGCATAATTGTCCCTGGACTTCCTCTTTAGATAACCCGGAATACCAGTTCCAATTATAAATACCACTTCTTCTGCTCTCCGGTTTCATCGCAACTATCGTCGTCCCGACAGCACATGCAAGCAAACCAAGCCACAATCAACACAAGGAACACAAGCAACAATACAATCAGCAAGAAATTGAATAATACAGAATTAAGATTCAGATTGTTCTGAGAGGATTGGTTTTAGGGGATTGAGATGGCCTTGGAGAAGGGAATGAATACCCCTTAGGATTTATAGTCTAGAAACTACCTAAGAGATGGATTTTTGGAGAAGACCATAGTCTGTATGGTACCATTGTAAAAACATGATACCAACAGATAGGTATTGATAAAATGAAACTAACAAAAGTGGTTTCACTATTTTATCAATTACCAAAGATTTATAGTGATTTTTATAGTGAAAAAGACTCTAGTTTTAGGAAATAATTCACCAGAGAAGTTCTAGAGCTCCAAAAAAATTCCTTGGATGGTTCAGTAGGGTTTGATGTACTTATTCGCTGAGAGTTAGAATTAGGTCAAGACAATTACCAGAGTGCCCTCGGGAAATTCCCAAAGGCAGCTCTGTAGGAAATTTGTGTTTTTCACCAGATTAAATCTACAACATCTATTGATAGGAAACCAAGGACACCTGGTAGGTACTTCTAATACCTTTCTTTAGAAAATGGAATCAACATTTTTGGATCTGTATAGCTACTATAGTGAATTTAGAGGTGAATAAACCATGCACATAATAGTTTAATTCACAGAAAAATATCCAAGGCTCAATAAATCATGAGCTCCTGGATTTGGATAGGCCTTAGTGTACCACATCCAGGATAATTGGACTTGGGTCAATTGGACACATGATTTGGTCTAGGGAAATTTCTAAAGTCAGAACTGGGGGGATTTTGTTATTTTTACCAAGGGCAAGGTACGGTTTACCTTGGCATGAGACCAAGGTCCAGAGATAGGTACATCCAAACGAAACTAGTGGCACTTGATTTCATTCCATTTGGAGATGTGAAGCTCACAGAGGAATTTAATTGGTGGGATAGACACATTTTGGTGGAAATAATGCCCATAAATAATGGAAATTACTTTGGGCAAAATACCAGTTCTGCATGATGTGGAAAACCCTAGGGGACCATGTAAAATTGTTACCTGGACGAGATCATGCAGTTTTGTATTTTATTTGGATTTAAACTAACAGGTGTATTTCAGATCTATAATTCCCAGTGAAAAAGAAAAAGGAAAACGCCACAGCCGGGCTTGGATCTGCTGGAAACTGGACCGCACAGTGGAGAATCAGCCCACCCGGGGCGAGCTGAGCGCGGGAAGGAGTTTTTGAGCCTGACAGGCGGGACCCAGCGGTCATTCACAGGGGACGCCGAAGGGGTAAGGAGGGCTACCAGTCGTTGATCTAAGGACAATGGACGGCAGACGGGGTTCTTCAACCTCTGTCCGGCACGAGGGAGGGGCAAACCCTAGGTTCCGCCGGTGGGGTTCAGGGAGCTCACCTGAGGGCTCGCCGGCATCAGGGAGGTGGCGGAGTAGACGTGGTGGACGGCGGCGACTTCAACGGTGGGCGGCAAGGCCGGTTTCCGCGTCGGGGAGGGGTTCACCCGACGGCTCCTACGGTGGTGCTCTCGGGAGCTCGCCGGAGGTGCTGTTCTGAAAGCTCCTGAGAAGAGAGAGGGACATGGTTAGATGCAAGGGAGCCTGGAGGTCCCAAATATGCCACATGCACGGGGAGGGGAGCAGGGAAGAGAGCACGTTGCTCGATCCATGGAGATGACCGAGAGGGGAGGTTCTTCTTCTCCAGCTCCATGTAGGAACAGGGGCTAGGTGGGAAGGAACGGGGGAGCTATATGGAGGCTGTGGAGGGGATCTGAGGCACTGGGGAAGGTCGGGGTCGATCCTGTACTCCACTACTCGAGGGAGACTGAGATGAGAGCTTGCTCTCCTCCATGGCGATAGGGAGTAGAGGAGATGGATCTAGAGCTCTCTGGGAGGTCAGGGGAGGGTGAGGGGGAGGAATGAGGGAGCAGGAGGGATTGGGGTGGCCTCTGGCCAATTATACCGAGAGGGAGTAGTCCTTGATGGACTTGGTCCATGGAGCATGTGGGGGAGGGAGGTGAAACCAGGGAAGGTTGCTGTGGGCGTCAGAGTGGTATTCTGGTCGAGTGCAGAGCAGGGGTGAGGTGAGTTGGCTGCTGCAAGAAGTAAAGAAGAGGCTATGACCAATATGTGCCTCTCTCCTTCCTCCAAGCACTAAAGGACAAGGGGAAGAGGGTGCTACAGTGCCATGTTACAGTGATCACGACCAGAGATGGGTGCTGGGTGTTATGGTGGCTTGTCTTGCAAGAGTGGTGGTGGTTTGATCTTGGTTTAGTTCATTTCTAGCTAGACTTGCCAAATTGAGGGAATAGATGGTTGTGAAACAAGTTCAGAAACTTGCATTGTCCAAGATGAGTAAATGGTACTGGTAGATGGGTAGAGTTAAAAGGCCTCTCTAGGATTTATTTGGGATTTTTCAGGAGATTAGAAGTCCTCTTAAAATCCTTTATTCAAAAAGTGCAGAAGTAGTTTCTAGAAGATAATTTGATAATTTTACTTTGGACAGATGGAGTTTTTGATGTGAGATGATCCAAAATGTGAATACACACTTAGGGGAATTTTCCCAAGATTTATTGAAAGATAAAAGTATTTTAAACAATTATTATTCCATTTCAGCCATTTAAGAAAATGGCCAAAAATAAATAATAAAGCTCTTCAAAAATAATTATTTTTGAAGTGGGAAGATGGGGTATGATATGTGGGTCTTAATTGAGCCAAAAGTTGGGGAAGTTCTTTGGAAAAATCCAAACTTTCCTTTATGGAAGAGGTTTTTAAGAATTTGTCTATTAAAGAATTAAATTGATTTGGAGCCAAAATAATTGTGGGTAATATTTGATAAATCTTGGTGAGAAAGGTAGATGGTGTATACAAGGTGTTATAATCATTTGCAACCTTGGGATTGGAGAATCCAAGTGGATTTTGGTGAAAACTAGAGATTTGGGGATCTTGGTTAAGATTGTTTTCATACCACCAAAACCTTGTTGGATCTGGGAGCTCAGATATCCCCTTGGGGCATGGGATATATGGATGGATAGATAAAGTGTTGTAGATTTCAATGGTGTAGAGGTTTGAGCTTGATCCTTCTTGAGCTCACGAAGGCAGGCTTTCAAACTTTGAATAAAATAAGCCTGCCAAAGCAGATTATCAACTAGCCTTCAAAACCTTGTGGGTGTAAACATCTCAAGGATCCAATTGGAAAAAGTGAAGTAGGTAATGATAGACCTATATGAGTAGAACACAACCATGCTAAGATTTGGTCCAAAGAAGGCTGGATGGTGGTGCGAGCTTCTACCAAAGTAGGCATGCTGCCTAGATTTGGAGGAAAAGTTATTATCTTGCCTGCAAAACCATCAAGAACAAGTGGGTTGGAGAATGACCAAACCAAGGGCAAGAGTGGGCCTTGGTAGTCCTTAGGATGGTTAACAAGATGGTTCGGGTTCATTACCAAAGATGCATAAGGGTTGAGAAAGGGAGACATTTAAAAAGGTGATGTTGGAAACATATTTCTAGACTCGGCCAAATTTGGCAGACTTAGGGTTTTTGACTAGAATGTGGGGGTGATGATTTTGATGGATTGCAAGGTACCAAAGCATCATCAAGTGGATATTATTGAAGATTAGATTGAGTAGGAAGTTTCCTTGCTTGATATTGGCCTTCATTGACTTGGAAACTTCTAGAATGGATCTCTGTAGAATTGCTCTAGTTAAGAGTTTTAGCTGATCACCTAGTAGCTAGGGATCAGATCCTGCTTTGTATTCTTCCTTAGGGAGTGATGAACTTGGAAACCTCTTGATCCTAGTGATGAGATCCTAGAGTAGCTCATACTATCTCCTAAGCAGACACTTCAATCAGCAAATCAAGGCAACTCGTCTTGCAGACAAAACAACTACTACTAGGGTTACCACCAAGATTAGCTTGAGGTAAGGATGGGTATTTTGAAATAGGATGGAGTTTGAACAAGGTAAGATCCTTGGTATCTCTACCAAGATTAGAATTCAAAATCTTACAAAAAGGTTTTGGAGATCCTAGAGGTAAGATTAGTTAAAGGTTCTGTCTTGAAAACATAAGGAGATTATATTATATAACTCTCCATAGTTTTGTCAATAGAAGTTACTAAAATAGTTTTGGTTACATAAGCATCTGGGCTCAAGTTTTGAAATGCCGAAACATTTGAGAATATGTTAAGCGATCCAGGGTAGTTTTGTTAAATAGCTTTTTAATAACTGGTGTTGAGGTAAGGAGTATATCATCTAATACACATTCATATGCATAAGCATATCCAAACAACAAGCAACACTTCAGCATTAAGCAAGAAAAAGTTTTTGTTTCCCCCTGATTTTTGTACTCTGATCAACTAATCAGGGTTGCCAAAATTGGGATGTTACAAAAAGCCATGCCCTTGCCCGCTCATCTGGCCAGCCGTCGCATTCCCTCCGCCTTAGCAGCCCCACCAGACTTCATTGCCCAATGTGTTCATCTGCCACCACCAGTGTACAAAAGACGCGTAGGCTCCACTTGCGTTGAGCCAGTATACAGTTGTATGATGTAGTATACTATACTCATTGACCTATACAATTGTATGATGTAGTATACTATACTCATTGACCTAACACCAATAAAACACTGTTCCACCAGTTTACATCCTTTAGAATGGTACAACAGAAACATCATGGGTCCAAGAAATGACTATAGATTACAACTCGAATCTTTACAAAAGATTCAGAGAACTTCCTCAAAATAGCGAGGAAACCATTATACACAAAAAAGCTGAAATAACTACTTGAAGTCTATTCTAGAAGTAATACAACTACTAATACGTATAAGGCTTGTGATTGCTGCTATAGCAATGCTCTACATAAGTAGATTCTATTATCTAGGGATTCATCTATACTCTACTCTCCAGATTCTCTTTTATTATCGCTGATGTAGTCATCGACTTTGTTGATCCCCACTAGATATCTTCAATTCTTCAAAAGTAATTCTCCTCCTGAATTCATCATTGATTGCTCCTAGATCTAGCAAGGGTTCATAAGGTACGATGGAGTCAAGCGTACTCAGCATGTTTGCCCATAAATGTTCCTCCCGCTGCAGTATCAAGCATAGACTTTGACACAGGGTTAAGTCCATTATAAAATAAATGGAGAATTAACCAATCTTCCATCCCATGACTAGGACAGTTTCTCATGCATTCTTTCATCCTCTCCCTGTTGGGTCCACAGCATAGAAAAACAAAAAAATTCCTACGATGAGAACTACACGCCAAGATCTATCTACTAGGTACAAAGCAATGGGTGGACATACATCCATCGAGAACTTACCCTTGAAGACAACGAGTTTTGTTAACGGATGCCAATGACTACAACAAATTATGCAAATTCACTTCGATATATTTTATGACAAATTGAGTTCTACTAATCCAAATTAGAAATGAACTCCCACTCAAAAATGACATCCCTCGTGCCTTTTTGGTGATTACATGAACCAAATCCAATACACCAAGTCCGATCATCACGTGAGTCGGTGTAGCTTCAAAGGCGAGCATCTATATGGGCATCATATCAACTATATGACTCATGCTTAACCTTTCGGTCCGTGTTCCGAGGCCATGTCTATACATGCTAGGCTCGCCAAGTAAGAACCTTAGTACTCGCGTGTGTAAAAATGACTTACACCCGTTGTATGAAAGCGTAGAGTCGAGTACACCCGGTCATCACGTGATGTCTTGAAACACGATCCATAGAACGGTGCATACTTAAGGAAGAAGACATTTTATCTTGATATCTAAATGAGGGATCATTTTACAATGCTACCAAAAGTGCAAAACTAGCAGTATAAGATGCTAACATCTAATGTGTAAAGTGAGATGATATGGTCCATGCATTTGATCTCTATCATTTGCATCGTGGTATGATCTCTATCATTCCTTTGTGTATAAGGCCAAGGTATATGGAACTTACACGTTGAGTGTGTTGTAAGAGTATCTATCATACGTCTACTTACAACAATACCATATCAAGACACTAGCCCAGCAACGATCTAAACTAGACGCCTCTAATTTATCAATTGCAAGTTTTACGTGGCTTAGGTCTTTCGGAGATAGAACCGTTCTTACCTACTCGTTGTAAATCAGATATTGACTATAGTAGGAGAGACAGACACCCGCCAGCCACTTATGCAAAACAAGTTGCATGTCAGTCATGGAACCGGTCTCATGTACGATGACATGTAAGGTTGGTCTGGGCCGCTTCATCCCACTATGCCACCAATGTCCAAAATAAATAGAAGATGCAATAACATGATCATCATCGCCCACATATAAACATATGTGTACTACCCGTGCAAAGCACCTACGCATAGATCATGCTCTGATACCACTGTTGGGTCCGCAGCATAGAAAAACAAAAAAAATCCTACGATGACAACTCCACGCCAAGATCTATGTACAGAGCAACGGGTGGACATACATCCATCGAGAACTTACCCTCGAAGACAATGAGTTTTGTTAAAGAGTAGGAACTCGTGGTTGATGTAGTCGTACACTTGCCAATCTCAAGATCGTGAGGAAGTCCGAGCGCCACAACTCAGCAGCGCATCCATACTCGCACACACGTTCAAGCCACCGGACAACCTCCACCTCCTCGCTCCAGCGATCCAGCGGAAGCAGCAACTCCTTCTAGACGAAATGCCACCGGGAACATGTATCTCGCTAATCCGAGACCGTTGGGGAATAATTCTAGAGGGGGAGAGAGATCCTTCACGAGGAGGTGTAAGGAAGAAGGAGGAAGAGGGGGGCCTTTTATAGGAGGAGGGGGTGCCCCTCCCCATGGCCGGCGCATGGAGGAGGTTCCCTTTCACCTCCTTCAATCATGTGGTGGTAACCCCTCCACATTAAAATGCCTCTTCACATTCCCTTTTAAAGGCCCCACTTTAAATGCATTAAAATTCCCCAAGTTTAATGCTCTCTCATTTAATAAAACTCTTTTATTAAATTTATTCAGAATTTTGTTAATTAACAAACATTCACATATAACCCCTTGCAATATTTCAATATCACATGCAGAGCCACTTTCTGCAATTTCACCCGAAACAATTCCGATTTCTATCGAAACAATTCCTGCGCTTTGCAATTCTTTCGTCTGAAACATATGTGCTCCAAAATGGTGTCGGTAACTCTTAAGTGTGTCACCCTATGGTTCGTGAATAATGCGTACATGATTGAGACTCCTCTCAAGTCAATAATCAGAAGCGGGACCTGGAGATCCATACTGACTCCTGCATATTCAACGATGACTTCAGTGATCGTGAGAACCTTTAACGCTAGTAACTAAATACCTTTCTCTCGCGATATATTACATGTCCGAGATTCGATCATCGGTATCTCCATACCTAGTTTGATCTCGTTGCCGACATGCACTCTTTTCTTGTTCCCGTGATATAACATTCTAGTGATCACATCACTTCCTTGCAAGCTATCTCAATGTGATATCACCGAGAGGGCCTAGAGTATATGTATCTGTCATCGGGATTGACAAATTCCACTCTTGATCCATGAGCCTCAACATAACACCCTCATAGCACTGAACCCATCTTTATAGTCACCCTGTTACGGTGTGACGTTTGATGTTATCAAGATACTCTTCCGGTGTTAGCAATTAACATGATTTCATGGTCTAAGGATAAAGATTACTTCGTATGATGTTATAGAAATATAAACATAATGACTTGATTGTAATACTATACTTCGGATGAATGTTCATCACATCATTTCACAAATTATGTGACCTTGTTATTAACAACATCCATTGTCCATGATCAGGAAACCTTGATCATCTTGTTAATCAACAAGCTAGTCTATAAGAGAGGCATAACTAGGAACCCTTTTTGTTTATTAAACACACATGTATTGATGTTTCCGATCAATACAATTATAGCATGCAAAATAAACATTTATCATAAACATGGAATAAGATAATAACCACTTTATTATTGCCTCTCGGGCATATTCCCTTCACTCCCATGCAAGCGCTAGTGGATCACACTCTTCTTGTCTAAAACTAGTAATATTAGATCTTAGTTGCATAGTCTTTGTAGGTGGGAAAAATTTAGTCATAAATAAAGAAGTACACTCCACCCATGATGCAATAGTATTTCTAGGCAAAGATAGAAACCATTCTTTTGCTCTTCCTCTAAGAGAGAAAGGAAATAAAGGCAATTTGACCGCATCGGGGTGAACATCTTTTATGCGCATCATATCACATATTTTAGTGAAAGTATTCAAGTGCATACCTGCGTCCTCAACAACAGAGCCTCCAAATTGATTCTGTTAAACCAAACTTAAATAGTGGGGCTTAATTTCATAATCATCAGCAGCAATTGCTGGCTGAGTAATAGAAGTGCGCAAATAATGATTGTTGGGAGTTGGAAACTCCCCAAGCTTCTTTTCAGCCATATTTCCTATTTTATCGGGTTTTCTTAAACAAAGACTTATGATAGTAAAAACAAGAATTTAAAGACTAACTAATGTTTTTGGTTTTTAAGTAAAGGCTAAAAGCAAGCTAGCAAAATTAAAAAAACAAGAATTAAAACTAGCAAGGTTCCTACTAATTTCACCAGGGTAGCTATTCCTTCCCCGGCAACGGCACCAGAAAAGGGGTTAATACCTTCAATCCAGATTATGGATGTAGTATAGCTCTTTTTCCCTAGTAGACATAGGTTTATTGAATCCTCGGGAAGCAGAAAGCATAGTGAAGTTACTTTAATGCACCTTCGGGAGTTTTAGAATTCTTTTTATGTTTTACCAGACCAAGAGTTTGTTGTCTTTTATTGTTGTCGATGATGGAGAGAGAGGGCCTAGGGCGTTCGGTTTCACCTGTAGCTGTGCAAAACATCTGATGGGATTAAAAGATAATAATAAAGTGTGCATGTATTTCTTGGAGCAAGATAAATTATATGTGGGCAGTACATCCATAATTCCTATTGCCTCCACAACCGCTTATAGCAATAACCTACTAGTCTCATCCATAGAATAAATAGAACTAATGATATGCATAGTGACGTCGCCGTTAATCTCAAGTAAATCTCTCACATACAGTCGTACTACCCCTTCTATCACTCGGGTTCCCAACCTGCAGATTAGCCATTACTCATACTCCCTATACATGGCTCAGTCCTCGGGGTCTTGGGTACCTGACAAGTCCTTAGATTGAGGCAAGAGAGGATACAATAATCATCTTGTCATACAAACTAATACATGATCCCATCTATGATAAATAACATGCACAAAAGCTACATGGCTAGGCCAAAGCCCTTAGCCCAAGGAGAATTACTCACATATAGAGATGAGATCAATGATCATAAACATTGTAGTGGAAATCATGAGATTGATAGTAAATAGTCTTACAATGTCACCAATCGAAGATGATATCTACTATTACAAGTGGTGGAATATGGCTATGGTGATGGAGAAGGGTTTGGAGATTAGATCTAAGTCTATTCCTCCGACGGCTCTTTGGTGTTGTGGATGGTGTTTGATGACCCACAAGTATAGGGGGTGTATCGCAGTATTTTCGAGGAAAGTGAAACCTAATTTATTGATTCGACACAAGGGGAGCCAAAGAATATTTATAAGCCTTAACAACTGAGTTGTCAATTCAGCTGCACCTGGAAACAATCTTGCTCACAACAGTTTATCAGTAGCAACAGTTTTGTAGTAGGAATAGCAAATAACAGTAGTAGTAAAGCAAATACAGCAGTAACAGTAGCAGTAAACAATGGGATTCGAGTGCAGTGGGCATAGGGATGGATGGACGGGCGTTGCATGGACAAGACAATTCACATAGCAATCAGAACATAGGGAAATTGCAGATAAATAAGATAAAGCATCCAAGTACTAGATAATCCTAGGCATGTGTTCCATATATAGTCATACGTGCTCGCAATGAGAACTTGCACAACATCTTTTGTCATGCCATCCCGTTTGCAGCGGGGCCTCAAGGGAACTACTGGCAATTAAGGTGCTCCTTTTAATAGAGCACCGGAGCAAAGCATTAACACTCCGTGAACACATGTGATCCTCACATCAAAGCCATTCCCTCCGGTTATCCCGATTTCTGTCACTTCAGGTCCATTGGTTCCGGACAATAACGGGTGTATACAACTTGTAGATAAGATCATAAACAATACTATCATAATGAATCAATAACATGTTCAGATCTGAAATCATGGCACTCAGGCCCTAGTGACAAGCATTAAGCACAACAAGTCGCAACAAAGTCATAAAGCACTGAGAAAAGATACTAGGCACCATGCCCTAACAATCTGATGCCATTACATGAACGATCTCATCCAATCCCTACCATCTCCATAGCCTACAGCGAGGGATTACTCACTCATAGATGGGGGAAACATGGATGGTCGATGGACAAGCGATGGTGAAGATGATGGCGATGATCTCCTCCAATTCCCCGTCCCGGCAGGGTGCCAGAACGGAGTTTCTGGTGCTGTATCGTGGAATCTGATGGTGGCAGCGGAGCGGAACTCCTTCTAGAAAAACGTCGATCCCCTCGGAGTTTTTAGATCAGAAGGCTTCTTATAGGCGAAGAGGGAGACCGAGGGGGTGCCTGGGGGCCCACACCACCCCCTCGCGCGGCCTGGCCTGGCCCGTGCCACCAGGTGGTGTGGCCACCCCTGGATCTTCTCCGTCTCGTCTTCTGGCTCCTAGAGTCTTCGGGTGAAATAGGATTTTTGGCATATTTTCCGTGATTTTTCCTGATAGTTGATTTTCTGCACAAAAAATAAACACCAAGGCAATTCTGCTGAAAACAGCATCAGTCCGTGTTAGTTGCATCCAAATCACACAAGTTTAGAGGAGAAACAATAGCATAAGTGTTCGGGGAAGTAGATACGTTTTGGACGTATCAACTCCCCCCAAGCTTAGCTTATTTCTTGTCCTCAAGCAATTCAGTTGCAAACTGAGTGCAATAAAACAACTTTCACGAACACATTTGCTTCATATGATGTAAATATTCTCAGCAATGTGATCAACTACTTTGATAGTTCATAATAAAGAGTATGCACCTAAGTTTACTTAATAGGAATTGCAAGCTATGAAGAGATTCCAACTCAAAAATAATAAGTAGCATGAAGCATAAACATAAGCAACATCACGATGCTCATAAAAAGGTATGATAGAGTGGTATCTCGCCTGCCTTTGATTATGAATGCCAAGGCACCTCTGAAGTTCAAGTGATGACTAGAAGTAAATATATCAAAGATACAAGCATCAAAGTCATAACACAAATAATCAAGTAATGGGACAAGCACAAGGAATGATAACTATGCTCTCAAGAAGGTGCTCAAAGAATAAATGGAGACTTAACAAGTAAAGGAAAAGGTTTTGAATAATTTGAAAGGCTTCCAAATGCTGAAAGTATGGTACTAATTAGCTTTGAGCTCTCATTGCCCCTATCATAAGCATCTTTAATGTGGTTAAGGTGAAAGTGAGGTCCAATCTGAGTTATATGCTTGACAAACTATAAACTGAAAATCCCATGTCCCTTGAGTACGAGGGACGCTCCTCATGCTACTCAACTTTAGTTACCGGTAAGTTCTTGTCATCGTAAATATGTGTGTATCATTGAGAACCGCCAACGGGGTACCCCTTGCCCAATGATACGGAAGAATCCCCATATCAAAATGACAAGTCAAGCAGACAGTGAGTATCTCAGCAATCTTCTTATTTACCATGGGAAAATGTTGCTTTTTTCTCTCTTTCCTCTTTTCATAAATCTCTTTTTTTTTCTTTTTCTCAATAGCTATCTCTCTTTTTTATAATAAGAATGTTTCATAGATATCATTATGGTTACGCTGCAGGTTTCCACCATGTCAGGATGGATTAGACCAGCGGCCCAGGCGTTTCTCTAACACACATACATAACTCCATGGACTTACAAGCTCCCCTTTTATTTCACACCGACGACATCTGCAAACAAAAGAGCAAGGTATCAACTGGGTATATATTTACAAGTGTTGAAAGCGTTCCCCGTGACAGCACGGTTCTGCTAATCCCCAGCCTATATTTAGCAAGCATATAACTTTCATGGACAGTAACAATGGTTCCGGTTTATTAAGTGCAGAAAATAAAGTGTGCCATCAAGTTCGTGAGAGCTTTACTAAATAACTTTCTCATAACAATCAAACATTTTATTCGGAAGAAAACAAGGCATATTGAATATGCACGGAAGTAGCAAATGATGCTAATAGGTAGGTATGGTGGACACTTTGGCAATATTTGGTTTAAGGGAGTTGGAAACATGAGTAAAACACTCAGTGGAAGTGAAGGATAGCAATAGTAAGGGAGCGACAAACAAGAGAGCAATAGCTGTCATAATTATGGTTGCAACAAAACAAGACTAATCATGGCATGAAAGTGATTCAAGATCCTCAAGGCAAAATAATTCATCGAGGCTTAACTGATTATTACAGTCATATGCATGAGTGAGCATGTGCCAAGTCAATTCAAATGAAACACTCAGAGGAGGATACCACAGTGTCATACCAATTTATTAATAGAGCAAGGCAAGCAAACATTCATACGTCATGCTACAAACTATTAGCGAGCTGGAGCTAATCATAAGAAATCAAGAACTACTAAGCATCCAAAGATAACATACACCCTACATGAACGGACTAAGCATGCCCACAGTGATGAGTATATGTACAAAAATGAAAACAAATAGAGTTCGTTACCAGCCTCTTACCACGCCTCAAGTTGTCATTAATCCTCATTATTGCTCTTCACTTCTTTGGCTTGAATAATAATATGAAACCAATATTCCACTGAGGACTGCCGAACCCTGTAGGAAAGTCACAAAACCAAATAAGAACGACAAATATTTTTGTTGTTTTCGATTTTAAAACAAGAACCAAAGGAAAAAAAACAAGCAAAGCAAAATATTTTTGGGTTTTTCAAATAGTTCAAACAAAGCAAAAAGGGAAAAACAAACCAAGGCAAAAAGAAGAAGCAAACCAAAGAGAAACAACAGAAATATTTTTGGTCTTTTTGTGTTTTAGGAATCAAAAGCAAAGAAGAACGAAAACATGAATATACAAAGTACCGACACAACATGATATGAAGATGTTTGCGGTGTCGGCGTACCTCCCCCCAAGCTTAGGCTTTTGGCCTAAGTGGGTATCAATCCCAAGCCGGCCAGGATGATGTTTCACCGTAGTATGACGAGGAGGTCCCCTCGTCCTGGTGCAAACTCGAATACGTTCCCCCGTAGTGTGCGGAGTAATCGTAGGAGGGTGCATCCTCCTGGTGCTGCTCGTGAAAACCTAGCAAGCGAAGCTTCTCATCCACCTCCTCCTTGGAGCGCGACCACGGTCTCTTGTGAACACTAAACAAAGAAGGTTGTGGCAAAGGGATCTCCCTTTCATCCCCGTCAGTGAAGAGCATCCTATATACTAGACTGTCCAAATCAGAAGTAGAAGTGATAAAGTGATGAGTTTTCATAGCAACAAGGTCAAGCCTCTGTGGTGCCAGCATAGTATCATTGGGATCCACTAAAAGACCTAATGCATTGACTATACGCAAGGCAATGATGCCCCCATAGATAGGCCCCCTAGCAGCTAGGCGGCGAGCAATGAGTGAGCCAAGATTGTACCAAGTATCATTGTTAAGCGCAGCAGCAAGGAATGCTAAATGATAGTTGGAGATATTACGTGTGTTCTCCCTACCCAGTACACTAGTAGCAAGATAATATGCAAAGTATCTAAGCGCGGGAAGTTGGATATTTCTTATCTTTCCATGTTGCGCCACGCGGTCATCATCATTGGTCACCCCTCGGTAAAGCTCCAACAAATCAGCGGGTCGCCCTTGAATTTTATTCACTGTCCCTATCATGCGTACACCTACAATACTGCAAAATCTCTCCAAAGGCATGGTGAAGGGCAGATTATAGATTTTTAAAGAGACAGTCGACTGATAGGATGTGTTAGTAAATGTGAAGCTCTCAACAAAAGTTTTGGTGAGCATAGCGTATTGCACACTCTCATCTTGCATATATGAGGTCAAACCAAACCTCTCAATTTGTATCAAGAAATCATCAAGAATACCTGCAGCTTGTAAGAAAGTAAAACAAGGAAAACAGGATGGGTGAGCATCCCCATCATCCCTTTCACTATGAATACGAGTTGCAATGAGATCTTTGTTGTATGATGGCCTAGCCTGAGAGGCTGATCTTGAGGGCCTCGAGATCCTAGGTTCATCACTCTCAAAAATCTCTCCAAAAGTATAGTTGTTCATGCTTGGTATTCTGAAATTTAAACACCTATTAAACAAGTGATTGCAAAGTAAATATAATGAAGGATTCTACTCATAGGGACTTGTAAGAGGCCTAAACATGCATCAAAACTATATCTCTAAGCATTAAACAATCTTACAAGCTCTCATAACCAGTCACCTACAGCAGAAAAATACTCAATATATAATCCACTAAACACAAATCTACTTGGACAAGGGGAGGAGTCACATACCAGGGAACAAATGCTCCAAATTTCAGCAAGAAAGATAGGCTGAGCAAGGAGATCGAAAAAAATCGAGAGCAAGCACAACAAGAATGTGATTTTGAGCAATGAACTGGAGCTTACTCGGGAGAGAGAAGAAAGTGGCAGGTGAGGGAGTTAGTGGGGGGCCAGGGGTGGCCCACACCTGGGCATGGCCCCACCCAGGGCTGGGCGCGCCACCATGTGGTGTGCCTGCCTGGTGGGCCCCCCTGGTACCTCCCAGGTACTCCTCTGCCCCTTTTTTCACGTAAAAATTTAATATAAATTTTCTGGAATTTTTCGAGACACTTTATTTTTGGGCATTTTTCAGAAATAGAAGAATGATTTTTCTGACAGACAGATTTTTTTTTTGAAAACATGATGCAAGGACAAAACAAGGCTAGAACTACAAAAGTTCTAAGACACTCTAACATGCAAGTAGCTAACAACAAAAAGAAAGCTAAACGAAAGCAAAAACTAAAATACAAAGGATATAAATAAACGGAGATAATCATAATGAAAACATTGTTTTAATCAATGAAATCCTTTTGTTAACAAGGTTGATTAAGTCTTGCTACCAAAACAATTCCATATGAGACAAAACTTTGTATTCCACTAATGATTATGTTACCTCAACCTTGATAGCAATGGTCCCAATCATAATAGTTTCAAATTTTTCTCTTGGTATGGGACAATATATTTCTCCAACTTGAATGCCTTCAACATGTTCAATTGAATTCAAACCATAAGTCCTTTCAATCTTCTTGGGGAAATAGACAGTATGTTCCTTGTCATTAACATTGAAAGTCACCTTTCGTTGATTACAATTAATAACAACTCCTGCAGTATTAAGAAAAGGTCTCCCAAGAATAACAGACATATTATCATCTTCAGGCATTTCAAGCACAACAAAATCAGTTAATATCAAGCAATTGTGAGCCACCTGAACAGGTCATCCTCACATATACCCACAGGAATAGTGGTAGATTTATCAGCCATTTGCAAAGAGATATCAGTTGGTATTAATTTTTCAAGTTGAAGCCTCTTATAGAGAGAGAAAGGCATAACACTAACTCCAGCTCCCAAATCACACAAAGCAGTTCTAACATAACTGTTCTTAATAGAGCAAGGGATAGTTGGAATCCCTGGGTCTCCAAGTTTCTTAGGAACCTTACCATTGAAGGAATAATTAGCAAGCAAAGTAGAAATTTATTCATTAGGGATCTTCCTTTTATTCGAGACAATATCCTTCATATACTTTGAGTAAGGAGGCAATTTAATAGCATTAGTCAAAGGAATTTGCAGGAATAAAGGTTTCATCCACTCACAAAACTTATTATAGTGTTCATCTTCCTTTAACTTGTGTTTCTTATCAGGGAAAGGCATAGGTTTTTGGACCCAAGGCTCTCTTTCACTACCATGTTTCTTAGCAATAAAATTTTCTTTGGTGTATTTATTATTCTTAGTGTGGTTTTCAGGTTCTTCTTCAACTTTTTCTTCATTAGAAACTTCATTTTCTTCATTACCACTTCCAGTTTCAGCATCAGAGATAGATATACTATTAGGATCTATAGAAGGTTCAGAGGATTCTACAATAATTTTATGCTTCTTTTTCCTTTTCTTATGAGTAGAACCACTATTTTCAGCTTGTTGAGAATCCTGCTCAATTCTTTTGGGATGCCCCTCAGGATATAGAGGATCCTGGGTAGCAGCTCCACTTCTAGTTCTAATTTGATAAGCATGTTTTTCTTTAGCAGCATTAACTAGCAAGTCGTTTTGCACTTTAACGAGTTGATCTATTTGAGTTTGAACCGTTTGAAAGTGTTTAACAATCATTTTAACATCATTAGAGGTTCTTTCACAATATCTTTCAACTCAACAATAGCTCTAGTGTTTTCCATTAGATGATTTTGCACCCTTTTATTAAAGTTATCTTGCTTAACAATAAAGATATCAAATTCTTCTAAGCATTGATCAGGAGGTTTAAAGAAAGGGATATCACCTTCATCAAAGTGTTGGAGAGAGTGTACCTCAATAGTGGATGAGTAGGGAATAGGCTTACATAATTCTTCTATAGGAGGTAAATTCTTGACATCTGCAGCTTTAATACCCTTCTCCTTAAGACATTTCTTAGCTTCCTTCATCACTTCATCATTTAATTCAATAACTCCCCTCTTCTTTGATGTTCGAATAGGCGCCGGAATAGATGGTTCAGGTACAATTACTTCAGGTATAGCCGGTTTAGGAGGAGTCCAATCTTCATAATTGTTGCTTATTTTAGCCATTAATTCCTCAGCTTCCTTCGGAGTCCTATTCCTGAAAACACAATCAGCATAACTATCTATGTATGTCCTAGATTCTTCAGTTACTCCATTATAAAATATATCAAGAAGCTCATTCTTAGGTAATGGACTTCCAGCCTGTGCATGAATCAAAGCACAAAACCTTGCCCAAGATTCAAGGAATACCTCTTTTTCTCCCTGTTTAAAATCAAAAAGGTCCTGCAAAATAGCATGTCTAGCACTAGGAGGAAAATATTTCCGCAGGAAAGTAGTAATCAAGCACTCAGGGCTATCAATAGATCCAGGAGGTAAATTAGTAAACCAAGTTTTAGCTTCTCCTTTCAGTGAAAAGGGGAAAATCATGGCAACAAAGTAAGTACGCATCTTAATATCATCAGAAAACAAACCACTCATGGTAGAAAGTTCATTCATATGTGCTATCGCACTTTCATTCTTAGTCCCACAAAAGGTTCTTTCTCGACAATAGCTATGTAAGATAGATCGAGAGAGAAATCATAATCTTTATTTGTAATGTTTATGGGAGAAGCAGCAAACTTAGCAATAGGAGACAATTTGGGTCTAACAGTACGCCTCTCAAGGAGACTCTTAGCAGCGCTCCTATCATGGGTGTTTTTACATTCTTTAATAAATTCATCGGTCATCTCAACATAACCATCTTCAATATCATAACTTTCACTAGACTCAGGTGAACTAACAGGTGTGGTACTGTCTTCATTAGGAGTTTCGGTATTTCTAGCTATAGTTCTAGCAATCGTAGCATCTAGGAAAGGACCTAATGAACCACTCTTATCAAGCACGGTAGAAGAAGCATCATAAGCATCAGATGTTTCAGATTCAGCAGTAGTAGCAGTGTGTGTAGCATGTGTATGTGGTGGTGTAACGAGCTTACTTATAACAGATGGTGAATCAAGAGCAGCAGAGGTGTTCAGAACCGTACGTCTTCTTGTAGTGGATGGTAAAATAGGAAACTTGCCAACACGAGACTTACCCATGATGGATGGATAGCAGCGAACAATAGAGAATCCAAGTGATCTTGATAAATAAAGCTATGCTCCCCAGCAACGGCGCTAGAAAATAGTATTGATGACCCACAAGTATAGGGGGTGTATCGCAGTATTTTCGAGGGACGTGAAACCCAATTTATTGATTCGACACAAGGGGAGCCAAAGAATATTTATAAGCCTTAACAACTGAGCTGTCAATTCAACTACACCTGAAAACAATCTTGCTCACAGCAGTTTATCAGTAGCAATAGTTTTGTAGTAGGAATAGCAAAGTAACAGTAGTAGTAAAGCAAAGACAGCAGTAACAGTAGCAGTAAAGAGTGGGATTCGAGTGCGATAGGCATAGGGATGGATGGACGGGCGTTGCATGGACAAGACAATTCACATAGCAATCAGAACATAGGGCAATTGCAGATAAATAAGATAAAGCATCCAAGTACTAGATAATCCTAGGCATGTGTTCCATATATAGTCATACGTGCTCGCAATGAGAACTTGCACAACATCTTTTGTCCTGCCAGCCCGTTTGCAGCGGGGCCTCAAGGGAACTACTGGCAATTAAGGTGCTCCTTTTAATAGAGCACCGGAGCAAAGCATTAACACTCCATGAACACATGTGATCCTCACATCAAAGCCATTCCCTCCGGTTATCCCGATTTCTGTCACTTCGGGGTCATTGGTTCCGGATAACAACGTATGTATACAACTTGTAGATAAGACCATAAACAATACTATCATAATGAATCAATAACATGTTCAGATCTGAAATCATGGCACTCGGGCCCTAGTGACAAGCATTAAGCATAACAAGTCGCAACAAAGTCAAAAAGCACTAATAAAAGATACTAGGCACCATTCCCTAACAATCTGATGCCATTACATGAACGATCTCATGCAATCCCTACCATCCCCATAGCCTATAGCGGGGGATTACTCACTCATAGATGGGGGAAACATGGATGGTCGATGGAGAAGCGATGGTGATGATGATGGCGATGATCTCCACCAATTCCCCGTCCCGGCAGGTTGCCAGAACGGAGTTTCTGGTGCTGTTTCGTGGAATCGATGGTGGTGGCGGAGCAGAACTCCTTCTGGAAAAACGTCGAACCCCCTAGAGTTTTTAGGTCAGAAGGCTTCTTATAGGAGAAGAGGGAGACCGAGGGGGTGCATGGGGGGTCCACACCACCCCCTGGCATGGCCTGGCCTGGCCTGCACCACTAGGTGGTGTGGCCACCCCTGGCTCTTCTCCGTCTCGTCTTCTGGCTCCTGGAGTCTTCGGGTGAAATAGGATTTTTGGCATATTTTCCGGGATTTTTCCTGATAGTTGCTTTTCTGCACAAAAAGTAGACACCAAGGCAATTCTGCTGAAAACAGCGTTAGTCCGCGTTGGTTGCATCCAAATCACACAAGTTTAGAGGAGAAACAATAGCAAAAGTGTTCGGGAAAGTAGATACGTTTTGGACGTATCAGTGTTCTAGGGGAGGCTGGTGATCCGAAAGAGGTCTTGTTTCTCGTCGCCCGAGGCCTCTTTATATAGGGGTCCCTTCACGAAAGTTGTTCTGTTTGACCTAGCAGTGTTGATGGAAACTATACGACCGGAACTATACGACCGGAATTTTATTCCCGCCGTATAGTTGGTCATTAAAGCGTCTGTCTCAACTTCACGACTCCTGGTTTCTTCGGGTTGTTGGAAATCTCGTATCTTTGACTTTAATGTTGTGATTCCCATCATCAAACGTCATTATCTATGCAAGGAAATAGATAGACAGGATTGCATACCCCTTTGATAATTAGGCATTTGTGGTAGGGCTTAGAGATATATTTCATCAAAAATATGAATACTAACTAGTTTAAATGTCGATGTAGATGGCTATATTTCATAGCCATCAACCTCCCCAAGCTTAAATTTGATCATCCTCGCGCAAGAAAACCAAAATCAAAAAGGAACTCAACATTTAAACTGAAATAACGAGACGATGATCTTACTCATGATTGGTAGTCTCAAGTTTCCTCCACTTTCTAAATCTGAAAAACTTCAGCATAGATAGAGTAATGGCAATCATATCATACGGGTTTTTATGCATCCTTATAGCACGGCAAAATTATTGTTAGCATGGATGATTCAAATGAGTAAACCTTATTCCATGTCATGTAATCAACTCATAGGCATGCTTTTGAACAATAAAGTATAATCATGTAAAATTAAGAGTGTGAGAGGTTATCATGAAAAACATATACACTAGAGTATCTCAATTCTCCCACATCAATAAATCAAGACTCTTCAAGCACTACTTTTCTATTCATTGTCCTTCAAGAATTTCAGTTCTTAAGTAATTGAGAGCATGCCAAAGATTTTAGTTAGTTTATCGGGCTATGATGGACACTCGTGGCATCACAAAGGTTTTTGTTCCTTTTGTACAATGATTACTCATAACAACTAGAGGAGTGATTTCATCATGAACACAGCGACCCGGGAATGCCAAGAATCTTACCCATTATAGCATTGCTGCTACATATGTTTAATCAACTCATAGCCAAAATCTAGGAGTTTCCTCCATGAAGATCGTCCATAGGCTAGCGGAGTTGTTGGCACCCCATGAAGTTTGACACGCATAAAGCTATATCATTCTTATGATTCACAAGTCAAACTTTGGCATGCTCACAAAAACCGCCAAACATTATTTCAATTGAACAAATCCTTTTAAAGAGAGCTATCAAGTCAATCATTATTTTCTGTGGTGTTGAGTTTCTCTAGAAATAAGCCTTCAAGACTAAACACTACAACACCCAAGCCTTCAATTGTGAGATTTTTTCTTGTCACAATTGTTTAGCAAATTTTTAGGCAAGACTTGGTTAACTACAATAGCTGGAACAAAATCTACCCAACTAAATACCCTTGCAAACAAAATTTTACTACAATACAAAGACTCACTCCACCAATATAACATCTTATAATTTACTACTAACTAGCATGGGTTTCTCAAACTTCAAAAGTGGGGGATTCTTAAGTCATACCTATCATGATTGGTTCCACTTCTCTCTTCCCTTTTTATTTGCTTCTTGGAAACTCAAAATCGATCACTCTCCTGCAAATATGTGAAAGCCACAAGGAGAATACAAAAGAAGGAAGAGGGAAAATAAAGATAAATGGAAAAATCTTTTTGTTGTTTTTAAGAGAGGGAATTAAAGAATACAAAATTAGCGGCAAAGCTCGGCTAGAAAATCTCAAAAACAAATAAAAGTAACTAAAGATAAAGTGTTGGGGAAACCAACACAAGTGCTTATACACTCTAATTAAAAACATAACCTCGAAATAAATAAAAATAAATAAATGCCAAATAAAGATAATGAGGAAACCTCCCCAAGCTTAGGCTTTTACAAGCCCTTCAAATCATTGTGGTGTCGGGAAAAAGTTGTAAATCTAGTTTGAAAATTGAGTTGATAAATAACTAGTTGTTTCTCAAAGGTTCAAGGAGAGGTTTTGCATTCTCTCCATAGTTCCTCCAAGTTCTTGGAAGTCTTGGTATGTAGCGAACCGAGTTGGTGGCTACTCCTCTTCTTGGTCCTCATCCTCATCCGGAATGTCCTCCTCGGGTTGGTGTTGCTCAACATGCAAGTCATATAGCAAACGTCCGTCCTCGATAGAAAAAAGACCATTAGCCAAAGGAGCAGGGTAGAGACGCCTAGCTCTAGCAATATGCAAGTAATAAACACCACCTCTCCTAGTGAGCATTCCACAAGCTTTTAAAGTAGAGAAACCAACACGTCGCTCACCTAGCACTAGTTGCAAATCACCTAGGTCGATGCCTAGGGAAATGGCAAGCATGGTGATGACGCATCCACCTGTGGCTGGTCCTTGGCTTTGGCAGGATTGGTACTCTAGGTAGTGCACAAGAATTGCACCCAAGTTGAGTGAAAAGTTGATGTTGTTGAAAGCAGCCTTTGCAAGGACTAAGATGTCCTCCTCATTGAGTCTCGTGAACTCATTTTGTGCCTGCAAAGTGTTAGCAATAACATAGAACAAATAGTGAATTACAGTATGTTGAATATTCTTCCCCTTGCTTACTCTAGAAGTGAAACACATTCCATTATAATATTGTTCCGGGGAAGGGTCTAAGCCAGTAAATGATGCGCATAAGTCATTATCATTATTGTTTGGAAAATTAAAACATGCGCACCATTCATCTAGTGATAAAGAATAATTGGTGTTCATAAGTTAGAAAGAAATCATATCCTCTCCATTCCATGCTTTAACGGTGCTTTGCAAAGAACTTAGAAATTCAAGAGTTAACCGGCGATAAGTAGGCACATCATTGAATACAAAGTTTTGCAGGACAACCCTATTTCAAAGTAAATTGAAGTCATTAGAAATACCGAGTTGATCCAATATAATGGGGCAAGCCCACTTGGTTGCCTTCACTTCTCAATTCTTGATCCTATTGAAGCGATCACGTTGGAACTCATCCTTGAACTGTATCCCCATGTGTTCCTGAGCAGCAGCCCAAGAAGCGCTAGCAGTGGCACGAGCACGAGTTTGGCTCCTTATGTTCATCATCTAAAATAACAAGGAAAGATAAAAATAAAACTTTTTGATCCAACAATAATAAGCATAACATATTCCTCATCATAGCACACTAAAGAATCCCCTCAAAATAATAATCAAGGCAAGAGAATCATGGCAATTAGTTCATAGTAGGTCTCACCCTATATTGATAATGACAACAGATCGAAGATTAATTTGCAAAAAGTAATTGGAGGATCAAAGGAGAAACATATTGTAAATCACTTGTGTGCAAGGAAATCGAACAAAATTGAGTAGAGATGAAGATCTCTTGAGGTTTTCAGAGAGTTTGGAGGTAGAAGAGAGAAAAGGATTGATGTTTTGGGGTTGGAGGTATCTTCCCGTGGTGATTTTGTGGTCGGACACAACTATACAACCAAACTATATGGCTGGAAAAATTTGTTCCCGCCGCATAGTTGGTCTTCTGTAAAAAAAATAGGGTTTCCACCTGGCGGTGCAGCTATACGGCCATAACTATACGGCCAAGATTTTTCATCCCCGCCGTATAGTTGGTCGTCAAACTTTCTGTACCTAGAAAAGAAATTTTACGAAGGCATTGATATCTATATGACCGGAACTATACGACTGAAATTTTTATTCCCTTCATATAGTTGGTCATTAAACCTTAAGTACCTGGGAAATAAAAATTGTCAATGTCAAAGATATCTATACGGCCAAACTATACGGCCGGAATTTTTATTCCTGCTGTATAGTTGGTCGCTAAACCTTCTGTAGTCGTCAAAAAATTTCTGTGTCTTCGAGAATTATTTCTTATCCGAAAAATTAGCGAAACATCTTGTTTTTGACAGAAAAATGAGAGTAAATATTGTCGACCAACATCAGCATGTATAAAGCAGGAACTTTAGTACTATTGAACTTCTTCTCCTCAACTAGAGCTTTCTAGCACTCTTTATTAAACTTAAAACTTTAACTAAACTTAAAAACTTTACTCAATCCTTTATTTCACATGGGTTGCCTCCCATGCAATGCTCTTTTATGGTCAATAGCTTAACCTTGATGTTGCTCACTTAGGCCAGATGAGTGGAACACCCATTCCAAAATAGTTGGCCTTCAAAGTGATGGCCTCCTTTTCATCATGCTTGGCATTCTTCTTCCTGGGAAAATGAATAACAAAAGGATCCCGTGAAGGTAATTGAAGTTTCACATTCCCTTCATGTAGATTAATCAAAGCCTTAATAGTTCTTAAGAATGGACAACTTAATATAATAGGAGCAGTAGCATCTTCAGGCATGTCAACAATAACCAAATCAATAAGAGCAGGACAGCCTTTAATGTATACTAAAGTATTTTCTCTAATCCCTATAGCTTGTTTGCAGGTAGAATCTGCAAGATGTAGTTTTGACTCGGTGATTTCAAAAAAGCCAAGATTTAACTTATTTAAAACAATTTTCGGAATTGTTGAGACGCTTACACCTAGATCACAAAGTGCAGCTATCTCATTGGTCCCAATTTTAATCTTAATAGTAGGCTCAAATATATCATCAAGCTTTACAGGTAATTTTTCAGCAATTTTCTTATATTCTTCTTCAAGATCACGAACCTTTATTGCTACGTGATTAACGAAGTGTTCATACATAGCATCATCATTTCCTTCACTTAACAAAATCTTGATGTTGATCCTTTTTACAAGATCTTCAACGGTGTAACTTGGTGAAGGAGCATTACTATAATCAAGTTCTTCAGGATCCTCCCTTTGGATTCTCATCATCTTCAGGTCTTCAACAGGATTGGGCTCAGCTTTACTTGCAAATTTAGATATAATGAGAGTTTGACTCTCATTTATCTTACCTAGTTGTGCCTCAACAATCCTCATTCTTTCTTGGACGACCTGCAAATCATTCCTCAAACTTACATCTTGGTTAGATAATTTACCAAGCATAGCATCATGGTTCTCCGTTATTTTAACAAGGATATTATTTTGCTCATTTTGTGAGTCTATAAAGGACTTAAGTATTTCTTGGAGACTACCATTACTTGATCCCATATTATTATTAGAGTTACTTGCAGGACTAGAATAGTGTTTCTGAAAATTAGGATTATAATTCTTCTTCCAAGCAGGGTTATAATCATTACGAGCTATGAAGTCTATCTCTTCAATATTTATTTCTAGATAGCTCTTACCTAGTTTTCTTTACCTTTTACAGCTAATATAAGCTCATCCAGCTTAGCATTGAGTTCTTCATTTTCTTGTGGTGAGACGGAGTTCACCTTCTTCGTGTTTGATCTATCGACATGCCCCTGGGCATGGTTGTCTTGCATATTGTCTAGCAGCTGCTTTGCTTCGGTAATATGTTTACCCATAAATGTTCCTCTAGCTGCAGTATTAAGCATAGACTTAGACACAGGGTTAAGACCATTATAAAATAAATGGAGAATTAACCAATCTTCCATCCCATGATTGGGACAGTTTCTCATGCATTCTTTCATCCTCTCCCATGCAAGCACTAGTGGCTCACGCTCTTCCTGTCTAAAACCAGTAATATTAGATCTTAGTTGCATAGTCTTTGCAGGTGGGAAAAATTTAGTCATAAATAAAGAAGTACACTCCACCCATGATGCAGTAGTATTTCTAGGCAAAGATAGCAACCATTCTTTTGCTCTTCATCTAAGATAGAAAGGAAATAAACACAATTTGACCGCATCAGGGTCAACATCTTTTGTGCACATCATATCACATATTTCAGTGAAAGTATTCAAGTGCATACCTACGTCCTCAATAGCAGAGCCTCCAAATTGATTATGTTGAACCAAACATAAATAGTAGGGATTAATTTCATAATCATCAGCAGCAATTGCCGGCTGAGTAATAGGAGTACGCAAATAATCATTGGTGGGAGTTGCAAACTCGCCAAGCTTCTTATCAGCCATATTTCCTATGTTTTCAGGTTTTCTTAAACATAGACTTATGATATTAAAAACAAGAATTTAAAGACTAACTATTTTTTTGGTTTTTCAGATAAAGACTGAAAGCAAACTAACAAAATTAAAAAAACAAGAATTAAAACTAGCAAGGTTCCTACTAACCTCACCAGGGTAGCTATTGCTTCCCCGGCAACGGCGCCAGAAAAAGGGTTGGTACCTTCTGATGCAGCCCTTCCTACGGACGCCTCTACATCTACACCACCAAGTTCCCCAAGTGGACCAATGACTCGCGCTCAAGCCAAGCTCCTCCAAGCTAAGGTGAACTCGCTCCTATACTCATGTAACTTTGATACGCCCCTGGATGGCTTGCTACTTCATGCGCCGACACTATGCATCATCAGGTATGAAGACACAAGCCAGTGGAGCGAGACAGCAGCCAGCAGCTGCCAAGAGCAAGCAGTACTACCGGCCTCGAGGAGCGTCACTACCGTCCAAGCGGTACTATCGCCTCGAGCACCCGGTACTACCTCCCCGGACATAGAGCTTCCGCCAGCCGTCCCAGACCTGGCCGGTACCGGCGAGCGGTACCACCGCCTTCAATCGGTACTACCACACTCATCGAGAGGTACTACCGCCCATGTCTGAAGACCCCACCATAGCCTCTGCCCGCACCGGTATCGACAAGCGGCGCTACCGCGACTTACCGGTACTACCGGTCATCAGACCCGGTACTACCGGTCCGCCCAGGGCATGCGCGTCCCTAGCACGGCCATTTGGCCTTGTAATGCACCCCTTTGATATTTTAGTTGCCTAAATTACCCCTGAACGTGTAGTTGGTCTATATATAGTCCTCCAACTCTATTGTAAGCCTGAGGCATGATATTTGGAATTAGTGGAAACCCCTTGTGGATCTATCTAGTTCTTGCCTCATGGTCCTTTGACAAAGGAGCACCAAATATCCCAAACCTCGTTGGAGTTTGCATCGTGTCTCCGCGTTGTATAAGGCCTAGGCATCGGAGTCCCTTTGCCTAGACGTCAAGAACTCACCGAGTCTGCCTACTCACCGTGCCGGTTCGAGAGAGACTCCTCCGCCCGATGACGATCCTATGGATTGCGCCGGACCGGTCACCGCCGGCGTGAGTTATTGGTGTGTATCGTGGTTTTGCGTGTGTGTACTCATTGCGTTCTTCGTGCATGCGTTCGTCGTGTTCATATGCCTCTTGATACATTGCAAATGTATCTATAATTTTTGATGTTCCACGCTTGGTTTTATCCACTTTCTTGTGTTTTGTCCACACTTACTTTTCATATGATTTCTTGGACTAACCTATTAACAAGAGCCACTGTGCCAACTGCCTATTTTCTGCCGTTTTTGGTTCCAGGAAAGTCAGAAAATCAATATTCTTGGAATTGGACGGGACAAAAGCCAAAGTGCCTATTTTTCCGGAAGTCATCAGATGCCAGAACACGAGACGGAGAAGGGCTGGGGGCCGGCCACACCACCTGGCCACGCGGCCAGGCCTGCCCCGCGCCAGGGGGTGGTCTGGCTGACCCTAGCACCCCCTCGGCCTCTGCTTCCGCCTATAAGATGCCCTCGGGACGAAAACCCTAAGTAACCGATCAAAAATCCGCGAAAGAGTCTATAGCCGCCGTCATCTCCATCCCTAGATCGGGAGGCCTTCTTCATCACCATGCAAGCCTCTGGTGTGATGCGTGAGTAGTTCATCCTTGGACTAGGCATTCCATGTAGTAGCTAGATGGCTGGTTCTCCTCCTTTGTGCTTTCATGTCTAGATCTTGTGAGCTCCGTTCATGATCAAGATCATCTATTTGTAATTCTGCATGTTGTGTTTGCGGGATCCGATGGATATTGAGATACTATCTCAGACTGATTATTGATTCTATCATGTCTTCGTTATTTGTGATCTTGCATGCTTTCCATTGTTAGTAGCTATCTTGGCCAAGTAGATGCTAGCAACTCCAAGAGTTAGTATTTATGCTCAATAGTGGGTTCATGCCTCTGGTAATCTGGGGAAGTCACAGAAATCTCTAAGGTACTAGATGTGCTATTGCTACTAGGGAGAAAACAACAATCCTTTGTTCATAGAACAATCGTATTGTTTACTTTACACGCAATTCGTAAAGCAATAATCTGTTGCTTGTAACTTAATACTGGAAGGGGTTCGGATGATAACCTGAAGGTGGATTATTAGTCATAGATGCAGTTGGATGGCGTTCTATGTATAATGTTGTAATGCCCAATCAAGTTCCAAAGGAGTCAAGATGATTAGTATATGCATGTATTGCTTTCTCGATGTTTGTCAATTGCCCCGCTGTAATTTGTTCACCGAGCATGTTATCTATCTTAAGGAGAGCCACCTCTAGTGAACTATGGATCCCGGTCCTTTTCTTTTACATACAATCTACAAATTGTTTACTTCTTTGTGTTTACTTTCTGCAAACTATTACTTCCTTCCATTCGATATGTTTAATCCTTTGTTTTCAGCAAAACCGGTGAGATTGACAACCTCATCGCAAGTTGGGGACAAAGTTTTGTGGTTGTGTTCTGTAGGTCTCCACGTTGCTACTAGCACCGGTAGTGCGCCCTGCCAAGGCTCAGCTAGCAACACCTTTGGGGTGTTTCCTTGCTCCTACTGGATTGATAACCTTTGTTTCATAACTGAGGGAAACTTGTTGCTGTGCTCATCATACCTTCCTCTTGGGGTTCCCCAACGAGCTTGTTAATATACGAGCCATCACCTCTCCTTTCCCTGCACTCCACCCTCGATTTGAACGGGAATCGTGAAATATCGGACCACCCTCGAGGTTTGCCCTCAACATATTAGTATCAAGAGCTTCGTTGCTCATGAATTCCCCCACAAATTTTTCTTCTATCCACCATAATTTTGAAAATTCCCCAAAAAGAAGAGCCCCAATTTTGCCTTCGGATTGATCTCTTGATTTGGTGAGTTTTTTGTGGTTTTGGACCAAAGATATGTTGCTTGGGGTATCGATCTACCTTCCTGGTGTGTTCCTAGCCCCAATTTTTGTCAGATTTCTGCAGCTTTGAGGATTTTTGGGCCGATTGTGCAGTCAAGTTCGAGATCCACGTGCCAAGGAACCCGCAGAGCGGTACTACCGCAAGTCGAGCGGTACTACCGGAGAGTGGTACTAGCGGTCACCACTGGTACTACCGGTCACTGGTACTACCGGTCACCGGTACTACCGGCCAATTTCGGCGGTACTACTGCCCCTATGAGACCAGAAAATTTACCCCAATTTTGTTCACTAACTTTTAAGTATTAGTTTATTCGTGTTTCGCGTGCGTGTCTACTTCTTAACAACAAGCTTCCACATCTACTATACTCTTCGCGCTCCTCGACACCGCGACACCCGAACACCATCCAAACACCTGTAGCAAGTCGTCAACAATACCAAAGGTATAACTTGCTCCACCTTGTTAACCCTTCTTCCTTAGTGTGTATCTATCCTATGAGAGTGACTCATTTTGTGTTTCCCTAAGCATTGTGCACTTGCCCTTGGAGAAGTGAGAGTGTTGAAGCAAATACAAAAGTTAACATAGTAGTATAGAAAGGGAGAAAAAGAATAAAAAAAGAAAAAGAAAAATAGAAAGACACAAAGTCTCCCAATACAAAGAGAGTCTCAAAACTTGTAAGCAAAGAGAGAGATAGAGCGCGACCAAGGAAAGTGCACAAATTCATTGCTTATTTCTCTTTTGGTGAACGAGTTATGGTCTCTCCTTGAGTTGGCACGACACCGAGCATAGTCTTCGTTAGGACCTTTTGTGCTCATTTTATAGTCGCGCTAACAACATCCGTCTCCACATGTGTGTATCCTTGTGTTTTGTGGATCGTTTCCTTTTTGCTTTTGATCTTTTGTTCTCTACCACTTTTGACAAAAACCTTTTCTTTGGATCGTTTCGTTTGGTTTTCCACAACCCTAACCTTCCACCAAAAGCTTTTGAGAGCTAGTTCTTTGTTTAGTGTGAGGTTTCTTTGCAATTTCACTTTGCATGCTTATAGCTCTCGCTTGTGGTTTCTAGTTCGGTGCAATCCCCAAGGTGAGGTACATGGCTAACACCACCATATTCCAATTCCATATACAATCCTTGTGTGCGTTGCATGATGGATAGGCATGGTGAGTTGAGACAACCACCTTCACAAGAAGAAGAACATGGACCATACATGACGCACGGAAACCATTTTATCTACCGACAAGAGTTCCGTGATCATTGCCAAGCTATCGAGACACGTCAAGACAAACAGTTTCACGAGACGTGAGCCGAGTTCAAGAACATCGACAACCGCTTTGATGGCCTTGTGTCATGGTGGTGTCACGACAGATCCCATGTATAGTCTAAAGATGTGTCCAATGAGTGCTAGGGGAATCCAGGGAGAGAGAACGTGGTGATTCCATGCATAGAAGTTCTTGTATCTTCTCTATCAATGGTGTTTACAAATGCTCTTGAGGCTCTCAGTAAGAAGGAGACAATGTCTCTTACTCCCTACCAACTAGCCCTAGAGTTCTATCTTATACAGAGAGAATGATCGATCCCCTTCTATGGAGGCCCCGGTGCTCCTTATATAGGGGAGCCCGGGTTACAATTCTAGGGAACACGTGGCAGCATATTCTACAAATATGCTCCTCGCCTAAAGCAGATGCTTCTTTATTCTCTTTAACGGCTCTTCCGGGCTTTGTACGTAATCCACAGCATAATATTTGTCTTTTGGCGTCACCAGACACGGGCTACGTCATCCGGCTTTGCCCGCGTCACCTTGGTCGCCCCTGATCCGCTGGTCCTCTTCTTTACTTTGCTTCGCTCATGATACAGCTAATAAAGCCACCTTTTGACCAGTGGGGGATTCCTTCTCTTGGAAGCCATAAGATAGTCCAACTAGCATATAGATAATCTGGCTTATCAAGTTACCTGCAAAATAGATAGATAAACGTGGCCGGCATATAATTTATGCCGGCCGGACCATAGTTAAGGAGATGCTCCATGGGCCGGGTCACACTGTGGTTCGGCCTGCCTTGAGGTGACCCGGTCAGCACTTGCTTTGACCGCGCCATACCCCGGCTAACTCGGCCCTTATACCCCTGCGTTACCCTACCCGGGGGTATCCCCCCAACACCTTGAAAGGAAAATGCACGCAATGCATCACAACTTCGGCCATAAAAATGAAGCGCTCCAACGCGCCGTCGCCAAAACAAATGACAAGCTCCGTGTCCTTGTCGATGGAATGGCAAGACCATGTTCACGCGCATCAAGCTCTTCAAGTTCTTCGTGTCGTCATGCACCTATTCAACAAGATCTTCATCCAAGTGCTCCAAGACGCAACAACGCCCCCATGGTTGAAGATGGAACTTCTTCGAACTATGTACCTTCCCCACGGCACACCGTAACGTCAAGCTATGATGGTGATTTCTCTTCCAGGCCACAAGAAAGGCAAGAAGCACATCGTCATCACGCAAGGGCACTAGTGATCAAACAAGCATAGCCAGAAGAAGAACTGTGATTGCAACCGCAAGTCCACCACCATCGCCTGCGACACATACTTGACACAACAAGTGATGCCTCCAATTTGGAGAATCAAGCTCGTCATCAACGTGAAGCTCCCCAAGATCCACCTCCTCAACCTCACCGTGATGAACGTCCACACTGACACCATGGTCATCACGAGGCGCCCCCTCCACCATAGCAAAACATGGAGAGCCAAGTGGTACAAGTTGAGCGACGCCCAACACGTCAACAGGCTCAAGACCATGATCTTGGCCGTGAGGGTCGTGCGCCTAATCCACATCACCAACTGAGGAACGAGCCTCCTCTTCGTCATCAACCGCACCAAGAGCAAGAGCAAGCACCTCAACAAGGTCGCGACAATAAAGTTCCACGTCCCCAACCACAAGATCATCAACAAGGTCACCAAGTTCGTCGCAATGACCGCAATGATGAAGAAACTTTCGAAACGCTCAAGTTCACAATGCCCAAGTTTATCGGATCCAATGACCCCGAAGAATATCTCTCATGGGCACTCAAAGTCGACAAGATTTTCTGCATGCACAATTATAGCAACGAGAAGATGGTCGCCATGGCTTCGCTTGAGTTTGATGATTATGCCAACCTTTGTTGGGAACAAGTTCAACTTGCTCGTGACGCAAGACAAGAGCCGCCAATTACAACTTGGCATGACATGAAAGCTCACATGAGATCCCATTTTTTTCCCCACGCACTACACGCGCGACCTCTTCAACAACCTTCAATCGCTTCATCAAGGAACAAACACCATGGAAGAGATCCGCACCAACATTGAAGAGCGCACAGAGCAAACTATGGCATGTTTCCTTATTGGCTTGAATCACCCAATCAAGCGCATCATCGAGTTCCAAACATACAACAACATGGTTTATCTTGTGCACATCACAACAAAGGCCGAACGTCAAGTGCAAGAGGACATCAAGTACAATAATCCCAAGATGTATTTCACCTACAAGGAAGCTTCAACCGCTACGTCAACAACCTTCAATGGAATCTCCTCAAGTACCTCGAAGCCTTCCTTCAAGCCCACACTTCCTCAAGGAAAACTGCCCCAAGTGGCAAACAAGCAAAGAGTGATACACCTTTCAACGGTGAATGCTACAAGTGTGGAGGCAAAGGACACAAGTCGTCCGAGTGTGGAAACAAGAAAGTCTTGTTCATCCATGACAATGGCGATGAAGAGTACTTGAGTGAAGATGAATTTGATGCCCGAGTCAAGGAAGCAATGGCAAGGCAACGAGTGGAAGATGACCAAGAACTCCTCATGTGTGAACATGATGCAAGACCATCGCTTGTCATCACAAGTATCTTGACCACTCATGCACAAGAGCATGAAGACCAACACTCAAATATCTTCCAAACACGAGCCGGCATTAATGGCAAATCTATCAAAGTAATCATCAATGGAGGGAGTTTCCACAACCTTGCTAGCACCAAGTTGTGTGAGAAGCTCAACCTCACCCTCCATCCGCAGAAGCACCCCTACCACGTGCAATGGCTAAGTGACCAAGGGTCCATAAAGATCAAGCATACCATATCAGTCACCTTCGCCATTGGTCCTTACAAAGATACGGTCGAGTGTGATGTGGTCCTTACGACAGTTTGCAACATGCTCCTTGGTCGACCATGGAAATTTGACAAGGTTGCTCTACATGATGGTCGCACCAATGTGTACACCTTCAAATGGCTCAACAAAACATGTGTTTTGCAACCAATGACTCCTAGAAAAATAATTGTGGACAATGCAAAGGCTTTAGTGATGGCGCAAACCACAACACCTACTTGTGAGAAGAGATGTGAACGAGAGAACCATCTCATAGTGAGTGAGAGCCAGACGCTAAAATTGAGTGAAAAAACTAAGAGTGTTCTCCTTAACACCAAAAGTGAGAAAAGGGATGTGCGGAACAACCCATCCATCTTGCACTATGTCCTCATTTGTAAGGGACTAGCGCAAGGAACAAACGAATTAACCAATGTTCCTCCATCTTTGATGATTTTTTTGCAGGAAATCAAGGATGTGTTCCCCGAAGAACTTCCACATGGACTACCTCCTCTTCGCGGCATCGAACATTGCATTGACCTCATCCCCGGTGCACCACTTCCAAACCGCGCCGCTTAACGCATGAACCCACAGGAGACAAAGGAGATTAAACGTCAAATCAACCAACTCGTCTCCAAAGGTTTGATCCAAGTTAGCACGAGTCCAAGTGTCGTACCGTGATTCTTGTTCCAAAAATGGATGATACGTTACCGTTATGCATGGAATGCCATCCAATCAATGCTATCACCGTACGTTATCCACATCCCATACCACGTCTCGATGGCATGCTTGATGAGTTGTGTGGAGCCACTATTTTTTGAAAATTGATCTTCGTAGTGGTTACCATCAAATACGCATGGCTGAAGGTGATGAGTGGAAAACAGCCTTCAAGACCAAACTTGGTCTCTATGAATGGTTGGTTATGCCCTTTGGCTTATCTAATGCCCCATCCACCTTCATGCACCTCATGAATCATATTTTGTGTTCTCTCATTGGCAAGAGTGTCGTTGTCTATTTCGATGTTATATTTGTTTATAGCAAGTCACTTGAGGACCATATTAAACATGTCAAGGAAATTTTGCAAATCCTTTGACATGAAAAGCTATATGCCAATCTTCCAAAGTGCACTTTTGCTAAAGACAAGTTGATTTTTCTTGGGTTTGTCGTTTCTTAGAAGGGCATTGAAGTTGATGTGTCCAAAGTAAAGGACATACGAGGTTGGCCCATCCCAACAAATGTAATTGAACTCCGAAGTTTTCATGGGTTGGCCGATTTCTATCGTTCCTTTGTGAAAGACTTTTCAACCATTGCTTGTCCTCTCAACGAGTTGGCGAAAAAGAATGTCACCTTCGTGTGGGGCAAATCTCAACAAAAAGCTTTTGACGAACTTAAAAAGAGGCTCACCGAAGCACCTCTTCTTGCATTACCGGATTCCACTAAATCTTTTGAGATAGAGTGTGATGCTAGTGGTATTGGCTTTGGAGGATACCGTATGCAAAACGGACATCCTATATCCTACCATAGCGAGAAACTTGATGGTGCTCGCCTTAATTATCCGATTTATGACAAAGAGCTTTTTGCCTTAGTTCGTGTTCTTCAAGTTTGGCAACACTACCTATGGCCCAAAGAATTTATCATACATTCCGACCATGAGTCATTGAAATATCTCAAAGGCCAAGCTAACTTGAGCAAGAGACACTCTAAGTGGTTTGAATTTATGGATTCTTTCCCGTACATTGTCAAGTATAAGAAGGGCAAAGATAATGTAGTTGCGGACGCTTTGTCTCGCAAGCACACAAACCTTCTTACTCGACTTTAAGTCAATGTGTTGGTTCTTTAGAAAATAAAAACTTTGTATTCTTCTGACCCATTATTTGAACCAATTTTCGTAAAGTGCTCCATTGATAAAGGAGTTGATGATTTCTATTTGCATAAAGGCTTCCTTTTAAAACAACACAAGCTTTGCATTCCGAAGTCATCTCTTCAACTTTTTTTTCTCCAAGAATCTCATGGTGGAGGCCTCATGGGTCACTTTGGTCATGAAAAGACATTGGCCATGCTATCCACTCACTACTTTTGGCCCAAGATGAAGCGTGACATGGAGTGCTACGTTTAACAATGCACGACATGTGTTCAAGCTAAGTCGCAAGCTAACCCTTATGGTCTTTATATGCCATTGCCTATTCCTCATACACCTTGGTCTGACATTAGTATGGATTTTGTGTTAGGATTACCTAGGTCTAAGCATGGTCATGATTCCATAATTTTTGTCGTGGATCGCTTTTCCAAAATGGCACACTTCATACCGTGCCATAAGACCGACGATGCTTCACATGTTGCAAATCTATTTTTCAGGGGAATCGTCCGTCTTCACGGTGTGCCAAGAACAATCGTCTCCGACCGCGACGTCATATTCATGAGCTACTTATGGAAGACCCTCATCACCAAGCTCGGCGCCAAGCTACTTTTTTCATCCGCATCGCATCTCCAAACCGATGGCCAAACCGAAGTTGTCAACCAAAGCCTCGGGACTCTCCTTCGTGTGTTGATCAAGAAAAACCTCAAGAATTGGAAGGAATGTATTCCACACGACGGGTTCACCTACAACCGTGCCAAGCACTCAACAACCAAGATGGGTCCCTTCATGATCGTCTATGGTTTCAAGCCCCTCACCGCGCTCGACATCCTACCACTACCTCTGCATGAGCGCACCAATATGGATGTTGAGAACCACGCACAAGCTATGACGAAGCTTCATGAAGAAACTAGAGCTACTATCGAGCAACAATTTCTTTGCCAAGCTTCAAATTTAAACAAGGACAAGAAGGATATGATCTTTGAAGAAGGTGATCTTGTGTGGATACACTTGAGCAAGGACCGTTTCCCCAAAGAACATGATTCCAAGCTCAAACCAAGAGGAGATGGTCCCTTCAAGGTCCTCAAAAGAATCAACAGCAATGCCTACATCATCGACATACCGACCTCCAAGTACCTTGCAAGCAATACATTCAATGTCAATGACCTCTCCCCCTTCCATGGAGATGTTCCTGATGATACCCATGAAGAGTCGAGAATGACTCTTTCCTAAGGGGGAGATGATGCAGCCTGTCTTATGGACGCCTCTACATCTACACCACTAAGTTACCCAAGTGGACCGATGACTCGTGCTCGAGCCAAGCTCCTCCAAGCTAAGGTGAACTCGCTCCTATACTCATGTAACTTTGATACACCCCTGGATGGCTTGCTACTTCATGCCCCGACACTATGCATCATCAGGTATGAAGACACAAGCCAGTGGAGCGAGACAACAGCCAACAGCTGCCAGGAGCAAGTTCGTACTACCGGCCCCGAGGAGAGGCACTACCGTCCAAGTGGTACTACCGCCTGGAGCACCCGGTACTACCGCCCCGGACAGAGAGCTTCCGCCAGCCGTCCCAGACCTGCCCGGTACCTGCGAGCGGTACCACCGCCTTCAACCAGTACTACTGCACTCATCGAGCAGTACTACCGCCCGCGTCTGAAGACCCCGCCACAGCCTCTGCCCGTACCGATACCAGCAAGCGGCGCTACAGCGACTTACCGATACTACCGGTCATCAGACCCGGTACTACCGGACGACCTAGGGCCTGCGTGTCCCCAGCTCGGCCCTTTGGCCTAGTAATGCATCCCTTTGATATTTTAGGTTCCTAAATTACCCCTGAACGTGTAGTTGGTCTATATATAGTCCCCCACCTCTATTGTAAGCCTGAGGCATGATATTTGGAATTAATGGAAACCCCTTGTGGATCTATCTAGTTCTTGCCTCATGCTCCTTTGACAAAGGAGCACCAAATATCCAAAACCTCATTGGAGTTTGCATCATGCCTCCGCGTTGTACAAGGTCTAGGAATCGGAGTCCCTTTGCCTAGACGTCAAGATCTCATCGAGTCTCCCTACTTATCATGTCGGTTCGAGAGAGAGAGTCCTCCGCCTGATGCGATCCTAGGGATTGGACCGGACCGGTTGTGAGTTATTGGTGTGTATCGTGGTTTTGCGTGTGTGTTCTCATCGTGTTCTTCGTGCGTGTGTTTGTTGTGTTCATCTTCCTCTCCTTTCCTTGCACTCCACCCTCGATTTGAACGGGAATCGTGAAAGATCGGGCCACCCTCGAGGTTTGTCCTCAACACCTTCGATCCGGATTACGGATGTAGTATAGCTCTTTTTCCTTAGTAGACCTAGGTTTATCGAATCCTCGGGAATCAGAAAGCGTAGTGAAGCTACTTTAATGGACCTTTGGGAGTTTTAGAATTCTTTTTGTGTTTCACCGGACCAAGAGTTTGCTGTCTTTTGTTGTTGTCGATGATGGAGAGAGAGGGACTAGGGCGTTCGGTTTCACCTATAGCTATGCAAAACATATGATGGGAATAAAAGATAATAATAAAGTATGCATGTTGTTGTTAGAGCAAGATAAATTATATGTGGGCAGTGCATCCATAATTGCTATTACCTCCGCAACCGCTTATAGCAATAACCTACTAGTCTCATACATAGAAGAAATAGAACTAATGATATGCATAGTGACGTCACTGTTAATCCCAAGTAAATCCCCCACATATAGCTGTACTACCCCTTCTGTCACTGGGGTTCCCAACCTACGGATTAGTCATTACTCATACTCCCTATACCTGGCTTAATCCTCGAGGTCTTGGGTACCTGACAAGTCCTTAGATTGAGGCAAGGGAGGATACAATAATCATCATGTCAGACAAACTAATACATGATCACATCTATGATAAATAACATGGACAAAAGCTACATGGCTAGGCCGAAGCCCTTAGCCCAAGGAGAATTACTCACACATAGAGATGAGATCAACAATCATAAACATTGCAATGGAAATCATGAGACGATGAAATCTACTATTACAAGTGGTGGAATATGGCTATGGTGATGGTGAAGGGTTTGGAGATTAGATGTAAGTCTATTCCTCCGGCGGATCTTCGGTGTTGTGGATGGAGTTCTGGGGGCTCTTTATATATGGGTCCCTTCATGAAAGTTGTTCTGTTTGACCTAGCGGTGTTGATGGAAACTATACAACCGGAACTATACGGCCAAAATTTTATTCCCGCCGTATAGTTGGTCGTTAAAGCGTCTGTCTCCACTTCACGACTCCTGGTTTCTTCGGGTTGTTGAAAATCTCATATCTTTTACTTTAATGTTGTGATTCCCATCATCAAACGTCATTATCTGCGCAGGGAAAAATAGAAAGAAAGGATTGCATACCCCTTAGATCATTAGGCATTAGTGGCAGGGTTTAGAGAGATATTTCATAAAAAATATGAATAATATCCAGTTTAAATGTGGACGTAGATGGCTATATTTCACAGGCATCAGGACTCAGACACAAGATAACGATGATGATAATAAGAACAAAGAGAAGAAACTACCAGCAAACACAAGGAGACTATAAGATCGCCCATCCAACGGAATCCTCTTAACCCAGAGAATGGAGTGTTACACTATCGAGAAGCTTCCAATAATACAACGAAGGCTTCATCTGCAAGATAGTAACCCAGACCGCAGTAACGATGATGACTAGGTTCGATAGTCCTAAGATAGTATTCCCTTATATTGTGGGTAGTTAACTCCTTGGTCCCTATAGTAGGCCATGTTTGCTTCCCTAAGTGCATATTGTGTGGCTTGATGTGTTCTCTTTGCGTTTCTAGGTTAGGAAGAACATTGCAACCCATCACTCAGTGTTGCTTCACCTTGTATGTATGTTCTGGCTTGGTTGACCGCAGTCAAACGTGTTTTGGGGATCGATGCACCAAATAGTAACTTAGGAACCCCCTATTAGTTGTCACTGTCGAGACCCATACTGATAAGGGGTGACCTCAAGGGTGGCCCGATCTTCACTGATATCATGGTCAAATCGATGGGAAAGCGAGGGGAAAGGGAGAAGGTAGTGAAAACGTACGCACACCTTGCAAAGAGCACAATGAACAGATGCAAAACTCACATGATACAAGGCTGATTGCTCCTGCCGGTGGCCACCGGTCCGATAGAATCCTTGCACAGAAATATCGGTAAACATGCTCCCTCAATCCCATGCAGAGATGGAAGAACACCTTGGAGTGGGTCTTGACGTCTTGGCAAAGGGCACCGATGATAAGGCCTTGTACAATGAGGGAGGCGTGATGCAAACTCCAACGAGGTGGTGACGATAGTCGGTCCCCTTTGGTAAGGGGATAAGGCAAAACTAGAGATTCCACAAAGGGGGTGTCTTTAGTCTATCATCATTGCCTAGGGATACATGAGGGGGTGGGGGCTCTATATATAGGCCAGCCACTTAACAAGGGGTAGTTTGGGGAAGGTTGGAACATAATAAAGGGGTACATGGGTTGTGGCCTAGATCTAGTGCACACAGGAACTATGGTGACCAGTAGTACCGGTCCTCGGGTCCGGTAGGACCAGACACAAGCGGTATCGGTTTCGGATGGAGCGGTAGCTCTGGACTTCAGCTGTTGACGAGCTCCAGGTACGGTAGTACCGGGTGTGCAGCCGGTAGTACCGCTGATGGCACAGTAGTACCGGTGTCGGGTATTGGGGGGTCTAGAGGCGATGGCGCGGGCCTCAGTAGGGACCGGTAGTACCGCTGACGCTGAGCGGTAGTACCAGGGAGCGGTAGTACCGTTGATGGGAGCGGTAGTACCGCTCGCGTTAGTCTTCTTAGGTGTCTTGGGGACGAGCTTTGAGACATGGCGGTGTAGATGTAGTAGCGTCCGTGGGACGGGCTGCATCAGCTCCCCCCTTCGAAAAGAGTCATCCTCGACTCTATACGCTGATCATGAAGAGGTGGTCGAGAGACATTCTTGATCCTGGGTTCACCATGTAGTCATCCTCGAGAAGCTTGATGTGGCAACTCTTCAATGTTCCTTCACTTTCCATGTAGCCTGCAAAGCTCACAACAAAAGCAAAGCAACACTCAAAGAGTTGCCAATTCATGAAGATTATAGCATGAGTCCTCAAGTAGAAGGAATTCACCTTATGGTGTAGAGATAGCTCGATGGAGGGCATCCATAGGTAACTCTCTATGGTTCGTCTTGTCAACACATCGTACATAGAGGTTGACACATGTGCAATTGTACGTTTAGACAATAAAGACCAAGCAAGATATTTTTGTGTGTGATAGAGGAGCATGTCAATTGTGGCATGACCATTCTTATTCACAACACTATTCACACAGTGCAAGTATAGAAAATGGGATGCATATGCAAGGTCAATGTGCATGGCAATCATTTGAACATCATCCAAATGTGGGAACTCAAAAAACTCCAGATAACGTCTTAGTGTGGAACTCAAAGCAATTGACTAAAATATTGTCCAACATCTTTGATGCCAAGATAGGAGAATTCGGCAAAAACACATGGGGAAGAATATGCAAAACAACATCATTATGTGTGCAAACAAACAATTGGAAAGAACAATTGTTCAATATGTTGGATGTCATACACATATCATCCAAAGCAAAGATCATGGGAGTATGTGTATCACAAGTGGAAGCAAAAACCACATCTTTGAAAACAAACCATGGAGAAGATCAAATATTCCTTATGTTTGTTGCAACATCTATACAAGGTACTTCGAAACTCTCGTGACAATACATGCTCATAATGGCATTATGGTTGCACACAAAACATCGAAAAGAGAAATTGTTCAACATATTTGTTGCAACACACAAAGCATCAATATCCAATAGCAACAAAACATGATTGTCACAAGGTGAAAGAATACCATCAACATGCTTGCAAGCAAACCATAGTAAAGAGCAATTTTTCAACATGAAAGATGCAAAGCATGTAAAAGGTATCAGAGCTAGGTTCGATCTTGAACTCACTTTGGGGATGCTTTCTAGAGATCTTTTTGTCAACTCGTGCTCAACCGAGGTTGCCATGATCATGCGGGTACCTACACACATCAAACACAAAAGGAAGAATGTGTGTGCATGTTAAAGAAACACATCATACATCATGACGTATCTCTTCTTGTGCACATTGATGACCCACAAGTATAGGGGGTGTATCGCAGTATTTTCGATAAGTAAGAGTGTCGAACCCAACGAGGAGCAGAAGGTGCTGGCTAGTGGTATGGATCAGGAATTCTCTGCAAATACTTAGCAAACAGATTTTTAGGGGTTTTCGATAAAGCAAGTAAACAAAGTACGAGTAAACAAAAGACGGTAGGAATAAATGCAGCAAGTGTCCCAATCCTTTATGCAGCAAAAGTCAAGCCGGTTGTATTTCTATAGATGACCGAACGTTCTCGAGGACACATGGGAAGACTGTCAAGTGCTTTCGCTTCATATAGTCGATTAATCTTCTCTAGCTTGCTAAGTGGTGTGTGGGTGAACCTATGCTAATGTACCGCCCCATCCAAGACTAATACATACTTGTGATTAAACCCCTTGCAAACATCCATAAGTACAAGAAAGTATTTAAGGTAGAAACCTAACCACATCTTTAAACTCTAAGACCCTTACGTCCCTTGTGCAATGGTTTCCTAATGGCGATTCAGGTTTCTGTCACTCCAGCAACCCCTACGATTAGTAGCCAAATACACAATGCATTCCCCTAGGCCCATATAGGTGAAGTGACATGTAGTCGACGTTCACATGACACCACTAGAAGAAGTACACCACAACTTAAATAACAATCTATTGGATCTTTCTCAACACAACTCCACTACTAACAACAAGACTTCTCCCATGTCCTCAAGAACAAAACGAACTACTCACAAGACATCATATGGATCATGATCAGAGATGGAATAATGATGTATAACAATCTGAACATAAACAATAATTCAATGGTTCACTCAATAGCATCAACACCAAAGAGTAATCAACACCGGGAAAGTTTCCCCTATGAACTATGCAAGATTCAACCCAATTGTTACAGCAATATGGAGATGGTGATGAGGGTGCTGATGGTGATGATGGTAGTGATGATGATGATGATCCCGATGAAGTCCAGCTTGATGGTGGTGTTGATGGCGACGATCTCCCCTCTCCGGGAAGGAATTCCCCCGGCAGAAATCTGTCTGCCGGAGAGATCTTTCTCTCTCGGTGTTTTTTGCAGAGGCGGCGGAATCTTTCTGTGGTCGCTCCCCGAGTCTTAGGGTTTCGTGGGGATGATATACGCCAGAGGGGAGAGGCTGTAGTGGGCCAGGGCGGCCACACCACTCCCTGGCGTGGCCTAGGCCTGCCCACGCCATGGGGTGGTGTGGGCCCCCTATGGCCCACCTCCACTCCATATTCTAGCATCCTGAGTCTTCTAGATAAATAGGATTGTCCGTATATTTTCCCGGATTTTCTGATCTTCGCGAATTTTGCCTCCAAACAGCACCTTTTCCATCAGAATCCTGACTGCAACGGTCCATGCTCCAAAAGTCATCAACCATGCAAAAACAGGTGAAATAACATAAGTATCACCTCTCAATACAAAATATATCAATGAATAATAGTGAATTAAGACATAGAATAGTGATGCAAAATGGACGTATCAACTCCCCCCAATCTTAGACTTCGCTTGTCCCCAAGCAAAACTGATCTCAATAAACATGACCTCAGGTTTATGGAGTGAAGAGTCGATAAAAGAATACGGACAAGAAGCATCACATTCATCAAAAGCATAGATCATAATAGAAGACAACTCCCTATTATATAACTAAACTTGCAATGAGTAAAGGAAACACAATAAAGATACATAGAGTAAATCATAATTGGTAATGGCAAACTTAGCTCTTGGTCGAAGCATAGTTGATAATTTGCTGGAGTTCACAAATAGCTGGTTTTCAAAGAAAGCTTTCAAAGTAATAAACATCAAGATAAGAGCAATGTGCAAAACAAGGAACATAAGACATGATTTCATAAATCATCATATGAATGAATGAAACACATCAACTCAAAATACTTGCTGAGATAGAAGGGAGTAGGTTTACTGACTCAACTACAAGGTAAAAGAAAGGGCCCTTCAAAGAGGGAAGCAGGGATTGCAAGTCTCATAAAGAGCTCCCAAAAATTATGATACTTACTAGCTTTCAACTCTCATTGCCCCTATCATAGGCATCTTTAGGTGATTAAGTTTAAAGTGAGGTCCAATCTAAGTTATATGCTTGACAGACTATAAACTGAAAATCCCAAGTCCCTTGAGTACGAGGGCCGCTCCTCATGCTACTCAACTTTAGTTACCGGTAAGTTCTTGTCATCGTAAGTATGTGCGTATCATTGAGAACCGCCAACGGGGTACCCCTTGCCCGATGATACGGAAGAATCCCCATATCAAAATGACAAGGCAAGCAGACAATGAGTATCTCAGCAATCTTCTTATTAACCATGGGAATATGGTGCCTTTTTCTCTATTTCCTCTTTTCATAGTATCTCTTTTTTCTCTTTTCTTTTTCTCAATACCTATCTCTCTCTTTTTTTATAATAAGAATGCTTCATAGATATCATTATGGTTACGCTGCAGGTTTCCACCATGTCAGCATGGATTAGACCAATGGCCCAGTGCTTTCTAACACACATACATAACTCCATGGACTTACAAGCTCCCTTTTATTTCACAATCGATTTACATCCGCAAACAAAAGAGCAAGGTATCAACTGGGTATATATTTACAAGTGTTGAAAGTGTTCCCCGTGACAGCACGGTTCTTCTAATCCCTAGCCTATAATTTGCAAGCATATAACTTTCATGGAGAGTTCACAATGGTTCAGGTTTATTAAGTGCAAGAAAGTAAAGTGTGCCATCAAGTTCGTGGGATCTTTAATCACTAATTTTCGCATAACAAGTTTAATTTGGGAGGTAGACAAAACAGGAATTTACTTGGAATAGCAATAATGCTACTAGGTAGGTATGGTGGACACAAATGGCAAAGGTTTTGGTTTAAAGGAGGTGGATGCACGAGAAGCATACCCTCTCAGTACAGGTTTTTGGCTAGCAAGGCTGGGTAGCAAGTACAAGAGTTGAAGGAAACAAACAAACATACAAATGATAAAAACAAACATGCAATCTTCCTTCGAAGCACAAAAGATCTTAACTAGAGAATACTAAACTTATGAGCAAATCAAGAAAGAAATATGATGAAATTATTTTTCTCTCAAGTACTTCTATCTTTTTATTTTCAACTCTCAAAAAGGTGTTGCTACTGACCGAGCCAGGTTTGCCAAAACCAACTAAATTAACTCAATGATCCCAAAGTGATACCAATACTAACAACAAGATCAATCATATAACCACGAATTGAAAACTAAAATAAGCTACGCAAAAGAGTGAATGATAGAACTTCTCATTAATATTCCATAACGGAAACTCAAACCAAGGGATACAAATCTAACGAGAGAGGGGACACTTCCATAATGCAAACCATACTACATAATAAATCCTCTATTCATGATATGACTCTACTAATAAAGTAAAAAGATAGAAGATAGTGATATGATACCGCGGCACTCCACCAAGCTTGGAACAAACCAAGGGGATGCCAAACCTGATGACGAATTACTCCTTAGGTGGTGGTGGTATTATGCTCTTAGTTGTCGCGAGGAAATCTTCCAGCATCTTGTGAAGCTTATTATTCTCCCATTGAAGCATGTCCACCTTCCTCTTCAAGTCCCAGTACTTATCGCAGAACTCCTTAGTGACTCGTAGGGCTTCCATTGATGCAGGGCAAGAGACTAAAGGTACCAGCCTCTACTTGGGGTCTTGAAGATCCTCCTCCATGGGCTCCTTCCCTTTATCCTTGGCAGACACCATTGTGCTTCTAAGCCTTCAAAGAGTATGTCCTGGCAGAAATAGATCGAAACAAAAACATGACGAAAACACGATATACGGACCTCGGGGGATCCTGGGGTTATATATTATGAAGTTTCATATCAAAAGGAAGGTACTGGGAGAAAACCGGTCGGAGACGGAGTCCTGGGTGGCCTCGCCACTTGGCGGCACGACCAGGGGTGGGCCCGTGTCATGGGGTGGTGTGGGCCACCCCGGCTCCAGTTCAGTCCCCTTTTCCCTTAGAAACTTTCCTTATTGACTGAAAACTGCAAAAATATAGTTGGATTATACTTTCGCGGAACTTTTCTTACCAAAACTATTACCTATTTGAATACGGACTCTGGAGGTCTCTGAATTTGGTATCTAGTAGATTCTTCCGGGGTCATCTCTTGAATATCATCGATATCTTCATCTTCATACACTTATTACTTGAGTCATAAAACCCTTCTCTTCCTTATTACACCATTGTCTCCACTTTCTGGAAATTTCTTTCACACAAAACTTCACACAGTTCTTGTTAGCAACATTAGTATAAGTGAACTGGTAAAACATTTTGAGTCCAACTTCAACTTAAAACCATCAAAACAAAAGCTAATGTAGCAAATCCTTCCGAAAACCCAAAAAGAATTCAAAAAGTAGATCGAATAAAGAAGCAAATGCAAGAGTGGCTAAATCTGTCAAAACAGACCAGGAGGTAAAGATCAATTTTTTCGAAAATCTTCTGTTGCTGAAATCAAAAAGTGCAAAACTAACGAAAGTTAAATAACAACCTGGGCCAGAAGCACAAAAAATTACAGCTCAATCCGACATACAGAGATCTCTCACAAAATTTTATGGTGAAGCACAAAAATCTGTTTCGGGACAGCAACTTCCCCAAATCTTACTTCTCTCTCATTAGAGGTTGATCTTGACACAAAAACCAAACAAAATGGATAAGGAGCGGTTATTACCGCAGTAATAACTTCCAAGACTCAAAGAAACAAAAACAAACTGAAAGCAAAAACAAATTGGGTTGTCTCCCATAAAGCTCTTTCTTTATAGCCATTAAGATGGGCATGATAATTTTGAAGAAGCTCTCATAGGGATATGATTTGAAGTGAAAGAGAGCATTAAGAAGCAAAAACACACACATTTCAGTCTAACCCACTTCCTATGCAAGGGGATTTTGTAAACAAACAAATTGTTGAAACCATAGGAAACTTGCATAAGAAGGCAAAAGAAGTCCAGCATAAAAACTTTCAGCATAAAACGGGGAAACTTGATATTATTGATATGCATAAGAACACTTTTCCCTCTCTCATAGTAACTTTCAGCATCATGCATAAACTTAACAATATAGCTATCACAAGGACTATCATAGCAATGATCACTTATTCTAACAGAAAACACAGGAATACTAGCTCTCATAACACTACTATGTGAAACAATATTAGAGGTATCCTTACAAAGGATAGTGTGTCCCTCTTTTTCATACTTAGTGACAAAGTCTTTCACATTTGCTACTATAGGTTCATCAACCATTTGTTTATCAGGTTCAACAGCCTTATTCATACTTTCATTAACCATACTAGCTATCATAGGATGTTCCTTTACCTTAACTAGGAAAGGCATTTTCTCAATATAAGGTTCAGGTAAAACATGATTCGCAGTATAAACTTCAGTATTTCTTGCAGGAACACTCTTAGCAACATCTTTATAAGGTTCATGATACTTATTCCACTTCTTTTTAGGCACTTCAATGTAGGAAGCAAAATCCTTAAAATAAGAAGCAATAGCTTGAGAGTCTAGACCATAAGCATTTTTAATATTTTGAAAGTCATCAGTTCCGATAAAAGATTCAATGCATTCATAATCATAATTTATACCTGACTTTCTACCTTTGTCATTCTCCCAAGCTTCACCATTATCTTGAATACGGTCCAGAAGATCCCATTTAGCTTCTTCTTCCATGCGAGTGAATGATCCAGCACAAGAAGCATCCAATAAATCCTTATCATGTAGAGGGAGCCTTGCATAAAAGTTGTTGATAATAATATTGTTGGGGAGCTCATGAATGGGACATTTGAGCATTAGTAACTTCAATCTCCCCCAAGCTTGAGTTGTACTCTCTCCATCAAGAGGCCAAAAGTTGTATATGTGATTCCGATCTTTATGAATCTCACTAGGAGGATAAAACTTTGAATAAAAGGGAGGCACTATTTCCTCCCATTCCAGAGCTTGACCATTCTTCAGCAGCTTATACCATTCCTCGGCTCTTCCTTTCAGTGATAATGAGAATAACTTCTTCTTAACTTGATCTGTAGTGATACCTGCGAACTTGAACAACCCGCATAATTCGTGTATAAAGAGTAAATGGTCACCGGGATGGACAGCTCCATCCCCAACATAGTAGTTATCCATAACACGATCAATAATTCTCGTAGGTATTTTGAAAACATCTTTCTCAGCAGGTGGTGGCTTATCTACTACCTTTGCAGTGGTAGTAGCATTACCAAATAAGAAACTCAGCGAATTATCTATAACAAAAATAAAGCAACTAGCAGAAGTAAACAATACTCACAGTAGAAGTTTCCTTTACCAGTTCCACTCTCCAAGAGCGCTTCACTCCCCGGCAACGGCGCCAGAAAATAGTCTTGATGACCCACAAGTATAGGGGATGTATCGCAGTATTTTCGATAAGTAAGAATGTCGAACCCAACGAGGAGCATAAGGTGCTGGCTAGTGGTATGGATCAGGAATTCTCTGCAAATACTTAGCAAACGGATTTTTAGGGGTTTTCGATAAAGCAAGTAAACAAAGTACGAGTAAACAAAAGACAGTAGGAATAAATGCAGCAAGTGGCCAATCCTTTATGCAGCAAAGGACAAGCCGGTTGTATTTCTATAGATGACCAAACGTTCTCGAGGACACATGGGAAGACTGTCAAGTGCTTTCGCTTCATATAGTCGATTAATCTTCTCTAGCTTTCTAAGTGTTGTGTGGGTGAACCTGTACTAATGTACCGCCCCATCCAAGACTAATACATACTTGTGATTAAACCCCTTGCAAACATCCGTAAGTACAAGAAAGTATTTAAGGTAGAAACCTAACCACAACTTTAAACTCTAAGACCCTTACGTCCCTTGTGCAATGGTTTCCTAACGGCGGTTCAGGTTTCTATCACTTCGGCAACCCCTACGATTAGTAGCCAAATACACAATGCATTCCCCTAGGCCCATATAGGTGAAGTGTCATGTAGTCGACGTTCACATGACAACACTAGAAGAAGTACACCACAACTTAAATAACAATCTATTGAATCTTTCTCAACACAACTCCACTACTAACAACAAGACTTCTCCCATGTCCTGAAGAACAAAACGAACTACTCACAAGACATCATATGGATCATGATCAGAGATGGAATAATGATGTATAACAATCTGAACATAAACAATAATTCAATGGTTCACTCAATAGCATCAACTACAAAGACTAATCAACACGGGGAAAGTTTCCCCTATGAACTATGCAAGATTAAACCCAATTGTTACAGCAATATGGAGATGGTGAAGAGGGTGCTGATGGTGATGATGGTGGTGATGATGATGATGATGATCCCGATGAAGTCCAGCTTGATGGTGGTGTTGATGGCGACGATCTCCCATCTCCGGGAAGGAATTCCCCCGGCAGAAAGCTATCTGCCGGAGAGATCTTTCTCTCTCGGTGTTTTCCGCCCCACAGAGGCAGCAGAATCTTTCTGTGGTCGCTCCCCGAGTCTTAGGGTTTGGTGGGGATGATATACGCCAGAGGGGAGAGGCTGGAGTGGGCCAGGGCGGCCACACCACTCCCTGGCACGGCCTAGGCCTGCCCGCTCCATGGGGTGGTGTGGGCCCCCTGTGGCCCACCTCCACTCCATATTTTGGCATCCTGAGTCTTCTGGAAAAATAGAATTTTCCGTATATTTTCCCAGATTTTCTGATCTTCGCGAATTTTGCCTCCAAACAGCACCTTTTCCATTAGAATCCTGACTGCAGTGGTCCATGCTCCAAAAGTCATCAACCATGCAAAAACAGGTGAAATAACATAAGTATCACCTCTCAATACGAAATATATCAATGAATAATAGTGAATTAAGACATAGAATAGTGATGCAAAATGGACGTATCACACATCACCATGAGTGTCAATCAAGTATGAAATAGATGCATGGTGAACATGCAAGTGCGGAGCATGCTTATCATGGCATTCATCAAAATCTCCAAAATCTGAGAAAGCGATGGGGGCCATCTCAATAGAAAACATATGATAATTATTGTTTCAAGCAAAACAAGTGAAAGAGCAATTGTTCATCTTATTTCAAGCAACGGGAGAAATTTATAACATGTAGGACAAAGCATGGTCCTAGGTGTACCGTTTTTAACATCATTGCAAGAAAAACATTGGAAAGAGCAATTGTTCAACAAGGTGCAAGCAATGATGTCATCAATATAACATTTAGAGCATGTCATGTCTATGGCAACATCATCACAATAAAAAAACCACATGCTCCACATTATGCAAAGGCAAAGTATCACATGGAAATGTCAATGAGTCATATGTAATGTCAAAAATATCATCCATAGCATGACAATCATCACAAGTCATCATGTCCACTAGTGGGGTCATGGCATCATCAATACCCTTATTTTTACCTTGTTCATACCTCTCATATTAAGTGGGAGTTGTGGTATTATTGGCCTCCATGTGGGCGAATTCTTCATCCAATATGGGGATGGCATAATATTCATCCAACATGTACATCTTCTTGGCTGGAGGCATCATCATCTCCAAGCTTGGCACTTCTTGATCCATGGAACCTAGCATATCATGAGAAAACATGGTAGAGGTAGAGGGTAAGTCGTTAGAAATGAAAATGTCCTCACATGACCTATCAACTACCACTCTCAACTCGCTTAGTGTATCAGTCATACCCTCCAAATGGAAGCACTCAATCTCACGTATGGTGGAGTAACTCATCTCACTCTTTCTCTCACTCAAGTGGGTTAAGTGGATCTCATACTCACATTGGATTGGTACCACATCATCACTCAAGGATATAGGGATAGGCTCAGTGTGCTCAACTCCATGCGCCTCCTTTGGTGAAGGGAAAGTCCCATGCTCACCATTCTCGATCTTGTCATTGCCGTCTTGTAGGGTAGGCTCTTTACTTGGAGCTTGATCATCCTCTACCATAGCCTCCTTGGCTTGTGTAGACATCCTCTTAACGTACTCATCCAACTTGGCGAAGTAGAGGTCTTCGTCTTCCTCATCCATGAAGTTGCATGCGTCATCTAGGACATCAAGTTTGGGTGTTGAAGCTTGATGGCACGGAAGAAGGCTTCCTCTTGGTGCCATTTTGGTTGTTGATATGGCGTGGCCCGATCTTCTCAGCAAGAACTTGTCGATGATAATAATGGTGGATAGATAACTAGCCTGTAGCTATGAACTCTCCCACTCGAACCCTGATGCCAATACAACAGCTCTCGAACCCTTTGGGATATTCACAACACCATGCTCTTGCGCACGTAGACGTCGACCACGAACGGTAGTTTGCAATCTACTAATTCCTAGTGGAACAACAGATCACACTCAATTGCAATTGGTAAAATCGATCACAAGTAATTCCAGAGGTTCTATGAAAGAATCAACTCCAAAATAATTTAAACGTGGTCTTAACCCTAACTATGGGGCATCCCAGGGCTTATAAGGGCGGCTGGGGCAGCCAGAGACCGAAACTAAGACGCGTATGACTCAAACTGATACATGCCAACTCGGACCAGATTTCGTCGATGGGCGGATAGTCCGGTTGATATCGGCTGGATAGTCCGGTCGGCCCGGACACTCTAGGTGGAGTCAGCCGGACAGTCCAGTCTGGCTGAAATCTTCAAAGTTTCCAGGTGGTGTCTGTGTGGTGTCTGATTTGGTATACAGATTGTCCGCACCAATTCTTCTCTCAGGCAGGTCGGATAGTCCAGGTGGATTCGGTTGGACACTCCGGTCGTCACAGAGTTTCTCGCCTCTGTCTTGATGATCTTCTCCTTGCTCCGTGCACCTGCCTCCCACTCCTCCCTCGTGCATCCTTGGATGATCATCACGTCGGCTCCTCTCCTTCCCACTAGCCCTAGTCTGAAGGATACTAAATCTAGTCAAACAATAACACCATGATTTAGGTAGTATAAAGTTCTTATAAATGAAAGTATCTTGTCCAACTAGGAATGAAGTCACCTGATAGTCATCATTGATTTGACTCAATATTTCCTTCTAGTTCAAGCAGTTAGAATCATTGTAATCCCTGTATATATCCTCATCATCCTCCCTTTCTTCAAGAAAATCCATCCACGACTTTGGCTAAGCTGAAAGTGGAAGAAACAAAAAGAACAATGTGTACACAAAGTATATGTATATATAACATGTTGTATTATTGTTGTTCACATTAACATTATGTCTAATATACATCAAGCAACTTAAATTGCAGGTATAAGTGAAGTACAAAGAATCATGATCATGGTGAAAAACAACTAAATAGATAGTCTTGTTTTTCAATATTAAATTCAGTTTTCTCAAAGAAGATCTATGATCAAATTTGTGAACAATAACAAACCAATTCAATACGTGTGAAAACCAAATTGATTCATGCCATGCTTCAACTGCGCTAATCTGATTATTATGAACATGATCATGTTATCCAGTATGTAAGATGCAACTCAATTTGCAAATATCAAAGAAGTATAAAGTTGTAACATAACAAGGCAAAGACTTTTGGTACAAATACAATGAATATGCAAACTTGGGTTCTATTCTAGCAAGATTAGAACAATCCAACATAGGTAAAATTACTTGTGTTGGTTGCAATATATCAACTAGAGCAGAATGTATTTCCATAATATCTCAAACATGAACTACTATCCCATAGCAAACATTTTGTGACACATTGCATATATGGCTGAAAACAGCTTGTTTCAGTTCTGCGATTCTATAACAAGTAATGCATATGTGATTGACAAGAAAATTTTCATCCATGCTATATTCACCAATTAGATTGAAAGTGAAACAAGGAGAATACGTGCTAGAATTTAGACATGAAATTTCATAAATCTTATACATAGCACAACTCATGCTCATAGGTTCATTTAGCATAATGGAATACACAATATCAGCAGGTGGTATTCGAGCAAGTATTTCCTTATGTGTTATCAGTACCACATGGTCAAAATTTGAATTTGGTAAACTATCACATGGTGCTGAAACAATAGTGCAAGGTAAGTCACAAGGAGGCTTCAGTAAAGGAATAGACTCACAATATGTTGCCCTTGTTGGCTAAAGCTCAAAATCAGTACCAATGTCACCAATAATCTCCTCAGTTGTAGTAGGTACTAAAACATCCTCCACGGGTGACAATCCATAGTCAAGTGATACAGGTTGTAAAATAGACTGCTCCCTTTCTTCAAAAGCATCCTGGATATCACAAGAAACAACACTAGGAGTAGAGATGATTACATTAGTAGAAACCTCATTTGTCTCATCAACTCTCACTCTCGGTTCTTCTACGATAGGATCAACATGTGGTTTTATGTTGGTGGTTACACGTGCACATAGGTTTTGATGCCTAATCTCCTGAAATTGCTTAATATTTGAACGTGTTAACCACATGTGCTTACCATTCCAAAAGATAGTAGGATCAGAACGCTCACTACCAACCACAACCTGGAATTGATTACACCACTTTGTTCCCAACATGATATGACAGGAGTTAAACATTCTAGGAACAACAAAACAAGAAATCTGTCTGCTAGGGCCATAAATGGTGAGTGGAACAAATGTGATCTGAGTAACTGGTAGTGCATGACCAGAAGTTGCTAACATAAATGGGTTTTTTAATGCACTTATGTATAATCGTAGCTTTTCAACAACCTCAACACTAACCAAATTATTTAAGAACAAGTATCAATGGTAGTAGCATCTTGTCTACCACTAAGTTCTATGATAAAGTGGAACAAACCTGAAGTAGGCACCACTCCCGACTCCTCTTCCCAAAATGTGTCGCTGCAGTAGGATTGTAATGGAAAGGGATAATCATCTGCATCCTTTTTATGCATCAGAATAACACTACTAGATGACATGATTAGTAGGTTAGTGCAAAAATCAAAATTTGCTTAGTGGAACACTCACAACTCACTCACAACTGACAAGAAAGCAGATCTTACCATTCCAAAGTGAATAGACATGCTTTACCAAACAAAATCAAAGACTTATGCACTGATGTGATGAAGTGAATATCAAGGGTATAGAGAACGATCATAGGGCACACATGTTATTTATGGTGGAGCTCTAGGAATGGTATCCTAACTACACCGCAAACAAGTCCTAGTGATGATCGTATAAAACCCAAGAAACACACACGGTGGAGATAAACGTGGCAAAGCAACTTATGAAAAGGAATATTGCAATGCACAAGAGAGACGCTAATAAAAGCTCAAATTAAACAGGCACAAGATTGCTCAATCTACATGTGCTATGATCAACTAGGCCTCCAATAATGCACACTTTGATATCTCTTTTTGTCACCCTTGTAGCTCTTTTCTCCTTTTTTTATATTGATTCTCTTTTCTTTTCTCTTTTTTTTTGATTTTTCAACTAGAGTCAATGCAGACACGAGTGCAACGATTTATAACAAAACAGGGCTGGATAGTCAGGGAGATTCGCACCGGAGACTATGTTTAGGCCGGATAGTCTGGTGTGGATATGCCGAATAGTCCGGTTTTGGCCTATCCGGTGTGGATATGAGCAGCTTGTCGGAGCAAAGCAACTAGTCTCGTGGGTACGTTCCTAGGCACGGATGCTGTAGATAGGCTGTGTCTATGGTATGCAAACAAAGGTACGCTATGTGGACTCGGACAAACAATGAAAACTTGTGGAAAAAGGTGATGGTGGACACGACGGAAAATAAGATCAAACCCTAAACCTAGACACAAACGAAAACTAGACTTCTACGAGAAAAACCTGCAGATCAGATCTATGAGAAGACACGATCAGCAACTAAAACTCGAAAACGATGCCACTAGGCTATGGCAAATCTTTTTTTAAGGCTTTTTCTGTATAGGACGGAAAATAAACTATGCTATGGATGGATTTGTGGATGCTCACCGAGTAAACAAGGAAATCTGATAACAAGATGATATGGGGTGGACCGATGTTCTCATCAAGCACTTGTCGATGATGATAATGGTGGATAGATAACTAGCCTATAGCTATGAACTCTCCCGCGTGAACCCTGATGCCAATGCAACATCTCTCGAACCATGTGGCATATTCACAACACCACGCTCTAGCGCACGTAGCCATCAACCACGAATGGTAGTTTGCAATCTACTAATTCCTAGTGGAACAATAGATCACACAAAATTGCAGTTGGTAAAATTGATCACAAGTAATTCCAGAGGTTCTATGAAAGAATCAACTCCAAAATAATTTAAACATGGTCTTAACGCTAACTATGGGGCGTCCTAGGGCTTATAAGGGCGGTTTGGGCGGCCAGAAACCGAAACTAAGACGCGTACGACTCAAACTTATACATGCCGACTCAGACCATATTTGGTCGGCTGGCGGACAGTCCGGTTGATATCGGCCGGATAGTCCGGTTAGGCCGGACACTCCGGGTGGAGTCAGCCAGACAGTCCAATCTGGCTGGAATCTTCAAAGTTTCCGGGTGGTGTCCAATTTGGTGTACAGATTGTCCGCACCAATTCTTCTCTTAGGCAGGCCGGATAGTCCGAGTGGATTTGGCCGGACACTCCGGTCGTCCCAGAGTTTCTCACCTCCATCTTGATGATCTTCTCCTCGCTCCGTGCGCATGCCTCCCACTCCTCCCTCGCACATCCTTGGATTATCATAACGTCGGACTCCTTGCCTTCCTCCCTCACCTTCCCGCTAGTGCTAGTCCGAAGGATATTAAATCTAGTCAAACAATAACACTATGATTTAGGTAGTATAAAGTTCTTATAAAAGAAAGTATCTTTTCCAACTAGGAATGAAGTCACCTGATAGTCATCATTGATTTGACTCAGTATTTCCTTCCAGTTCAAGCAGTTAGAATCATTGTAATCCCTGTATATATCCTCATCAGTGGTGGCACTAGTAGTGGAAGGTGCCTTTTGATGGTGTTGACGGAGGTCATTGGAATGCCTTGCCAAAGGTTGATGTAGGTGGCGCACTTGGTCATCCACATGACACTCGCAATGATGATCCTTGTCCTTGGCACTCTTCTTGTCTTGTGATGCAATCTTGAGGTAGACTCATTAATTTTGACAAGGATGCTCATGTTCTTGGCGCAGTTGTCGTCCATGTCCTTCTTGAAGTTGTTGAGGGTGCTTTGGAACTTTTCCATTTGATGGTGGACCTTGGCACTCTTGAGGTGGAGACTCTGTCTTGGTCGACACGACTTGAGGATCTTGTTGTTATCGTTCTTGAAGTCATCCATGCTTGGGGATTTATTGTTGTTGTTGTACTCCATATCACCTAATCATGTGGAGCCATAGTCGGTGTAGTGCTCCATCATGTCATCCATGTTTGTGGAGGCATATGCACGGTGGCTCACCGTGGATTCTTCATAGAAATCATCCTCGGCTCTGGAGTCCCTAGACATGATTCACGAGACCAAGTGGTGTATATGGAAGTGGTAGGGGGTTAGGGATGCAACGTCAAACCTTACTTTACCTTGGAAGATAGTATCGTGCAAATGGCCACACTTGAGAGCAATCAAAACCAAGTAAAAGTGAAGTTCAAGCGGAACACCAAAACCAACTAACCACTAAAAACACACACACAGAAACCTTATGGTGGATGGGTATGGAAGGTGGCATGTCCAAGAACAATCCGAAATCAAGATATTGTAATGGCAAGTAAAGAACCACGATGATCACAAAGAAAAACAAATCAATCCACAAGATAGGAATTATGTACAAGGAAACACACATGATGGGATAAATGGGACTTGTGTGATGGAAACAAGTGAGCTAAGAACCAAATGATTACCTAGCGAAGACTATATGCTCGTGTCACAAAAGTGCAAGGTGAGATGCTAGTTCGATTGCAATAAATTGGTGGGCTACAAGATATGCACAATAAGTACCACCTATATGATGTTCATCGAGCTTGTGCTTCCTTTTTCTATGAGGCACTTGTTCTTTATTTTTCTTTTTCTTTTTATTTTTTTATTTTTTTATTTTTATTTTTCACTTGCCTCTTCCTTGTGCCAACAACTATACAAGATACTATATGAGATAGCGCGCTCACAACTTTTGCTCGGAATTCTACAAGTATCAAATGTGCATAGTCCAATCAATCATAGGAGTAACTAGTCTCAATATGTGTTTGTTGATCGCAAAGATAGTGTAGCTCACAAACGAAAGCAAGTGGGGAGAAGTCGCGGAATGTTTATACCTTTCGTCACCGATCGTCACCCTTTATTGCTGGATTCCACCTTGCTCATGGAATTTGGATGGAGTATATATCATGAAAAACTTGTATGGTGATGTATAGCTCTTTCTCCTCTTTGAAATGAGCTAAAGAACACCAAAATCCAAGTTCGAATGCAAAAGTTATGCTTAAAACGGTGAGAGGCTCAAATCTGGAATCTGCTGATTCATGTCTGGTACGGGTGGTAGTACCGCTTTTTGGGGCCCAGTAGTACCGGAAAAGTGCGGTAGTACCAGTTTTTGGGCCCGGTAGTACCGGTTATACCTGGACACGCAAATTTGATGGGATTTTACGATTTTGGGGCTATTTGGGCGGAAAATCTTCAATAAAAGTACCAAATCAAAGGGTTAAATCAAGGAATTAGGCCTTGGGAACGCAGGGGAAGGTAGATCGACAAGTTTAGCAAGTAATCCACAGATCAAAACCTACCAAAACGCACTTAAATCATAGATCGATCCAAAACATGAATTGGGGCTATTTTTGGTGGAATTTTTGAATTTATGGGGAAAAGACCAAATCGATGAGAAATCCGTGGAAAACAAAAGCTACTGACACCAGATGATAAGGGGTGACCTCAAGGGTGGCCCAATCATTGGAGGGTGTCGACATTACTGTATTCAACAACGGGTTTCCATCGCCCAGCTCTGAATTCGCTTACAGGTTTAACATTGCAGAACTTGAGCTCCTGAAGGTACATCTCCCACATAGACCTCGGCAGGGGTGGCATCATTGCGAGTACGACCTCTTAGCGGTGTTCGACAAGGAAATCACATTCATTAGATGTCCAGATGACAATGAATGGACAGTCTTGCGCGACGACTTCCTACGGCTGGAGAAGTATGTCGACACCGTCTTCAACTCCAGTTACTATTCCAACACACCACAATGCATTTACATGGTCATTGAACCTAGCGGCGATATGCGTGTTTGGGAGCCGTTCACCTGGGTTGAGTCATGGTTTCATATAGCATGTAAAAACCCATTCAAAATTCTGCAAGTAACACACAAGTACACACACAGCCCCGCGCATCATTCTAGCTCCGGTGATCGAAGATGTAGTAGCAGATGCTAATCTTGGATCACGACACTGGTTCCTGGCACCTCTCGGAGGCGACACGGAACAGGATGTCGAACTCATGTAGATTCATATTAGGGGAGCACTAAACAGCGTTAGAGATACAATAGAACATATGGGGAAACAACTTTCTTCATACCCCTTGCTGCAGTGTCACATTTTCTCGAGGTTCGCATGTCCATCCAAAGACCCAGTAGAACAAATCTGGAGCAGAGTCCACAATCTGAAGGAAAAATCTGTGTTTCTTGGGATCAACTACCTTTTCTTTGTCGGAGCGTCCGGAGCTATTGAACCTATAATTGCTCATGCAGCCCTGGCTCCTGAAGCTGCTGGTGGTGGTGGAGCTGGCGAAAAACTAGCTGCTGCTACTCCTGGTGAAGCTGACGAAATACTTGGTGATGCTGCTGCTGGTGAAGCTGACAAAATACTTGCTAATTCTATTGCTGGTGAAGCTGACGAAATACTTGCTCAGGCTGCCGTCGAAGTCCAGGAAGAACATGTTGGTGTTGTTGCTGAGGTGCCAACACTTCTAGTGTTGATAGCAGACTGTGTGTTTGCTGCACACTCATGCGCCTATTATGTTGACACTCCAGATTCGACCTGGAGCCGAATCCACGTCAGGGGGAGGGGGCCTACCATTGTCTCATCAGTGGGGTCATACAATTTGATAGAGAATGAGAGACGGACAAACGCAGCATTTTGGTTTGTTCTGACGATACCACCAGCTCCAGGGACCTAGTGCTCAACTGGCAGATCCGATGAGCCATTTATCTTTATCTTTATCTTTAGTTTCCTCCATAGTTCTACGAAGTAAATGCTTCTTTGGTCAAGACTCAGTTATACTCATTTGTGTAAGACTAAGCCTTCCTTATTTGTGTAAGACTAAGTTAGGCCTAACTACATAATATTTAGTGAAACCCAACTTTTCTTTCCTTGCCCATAACAGCAGAATTGCAGCATATAATAGACAAAGGTAATGTGCATACTAGACATTTTGCTTAGGATAACAACCACTTCAAGTTAATTGCAGTTTCAAAATTACTAACTAGGAAAGTAAGGTGCCATGATCATATAAAATGAATAGCTCATACAAACAGCTAGGAACACTGCCGATAGTGTTATTGTTATGAATGATACATGATGTACACATTTGAACACATCACTAGAATATGCCACCTATTTATGATTGATTACATGGATCTAGCTTCTCTACGTGTATTTACATTGAATTGCTCATGGATTTGTTCCCATATTTTTGGCAATGGCTGATGAACTCCACTCTCTTGGTAACATGCTTCGTCAACGAGCCCTTGTTAATGCAATGCAAAGTACAAACCATGGTCTTCATCGTCATTCCATTTAGGTTCTCTCTGTTTCTTCATCACGGAGCTACTAATTTCAAATGAAAATCTAGTAAACAACATATTTGTACATGTTCTTCTAGCACAATCATAAGAAGAAAAGCGAGGGTTAACCTCGTGGGTGGCCTGATCTTCATGGATCTCGTGGTAAAATCGAAGGGAAAGCGAGGGGAAAGGGAGAAGGTAGCGTAAGCAGACACACACCTAGCAAAGAACACGATGAATACATGCAAAACTCACATGATACAAGGCTGATTGCTCCCGCCGGTGGCGATCGGTCCGATAAAATCCTTGCAAGGAAAGATCGGTCAACATGATATAATTCCAGCACTTTCATAATCTTTCTATTGAGGGTTAACCTTGTGGGTGGCCCGATCTTCACGGATCTCATGGTAAAATCGATGGGAAAGTGAGGGGAAACGGATAAGGTAGCGGAAGAAGAGACACACCTAGCGAAGAACACGATGAACACACGCAAAACTCACATGATACAAGGCTGATTGCTCCCACCAGTGGCGACTGGTCCTATAGAATCCTTGCAAGGAAAGATCGGTCAACATGCTCCCTCGATCCCAAGTGGGGAGGAAAGAACACCTTGGAGAGGGTATTGACAACTACGCTCAGGCACTCACAAATGTAGGCCTTGTACAATGACGGAGGCGTGATGCAAACTCCAACGAGGTGGTGACAATAGTTTGGCCCCCTTGGTAAGGGGATGAGGCAAAACTAGAGATTCCACAACAGGGGTGTCTTTAGTCTATCATCTATGCCTAAGGAATACATGAGGGGGTAGGGGCTCTGTTTATAGGCTAGCCACTAGAATGGGGGTAGTTTAGGCAAAAACTATGGTTTGGTGTGGAATAGAGGGGTACATGGGCCAAAGGCCCAAACGTCCTTAACATTCCTGTCGTCATGGACACCGGAGACTCTGATGTCATGGGCCAGAGACTCTGGTGTGATCGGAGACTCCGCTCTTTCTCCGGTGTAGGCTTCGGAGTGGTGTATAGAGCGGTTCAGGCCAGGGTCTGGAGACGTGTCCGGAGAACGGCCGGAGATTCCTCTATTGTAGACCGGAGACTCTGATCTTGAGGGCCGGAGACTTCGGTGCTTCTGCTGCAGGTTCTTTCGTCTCCTCTTCCAAGCCTCCGTCTTATCGGGCCTGGTGCTCCGAGCTTCCTGCCTTGCCTCCGTACTTGTCGGTATGAACCTATCATGAGTATGGCATGGAGTATGAAGTAGTATACCATTCAAAAGGGTAGGAAGTGGGCTCACATAGAGGAACGGATTCACCTTTGGAGTCCATGACGACTTGGTGTAAGTTGGAGATCTTGATGGGGTAACGACCGTAGGTCGGGCTACATCAGCTCCCCCTTTCAAAAAGAGTCGTTCTCGACTCTTCATACTCATCACAAAGTAGAAGCGATCGAGAAACCTTCTTGATCCTGAGGTTCACCATATAGTCGTCCTCGGGAATATTGATTTAACAACACTTCAATGCTCCTTCACTTTTCATGAATCCTACAAAGCTCACAACAAAAACAAAGCAAGACTCAAAGAGTAGCCAAATCATGAAGATTATAGCATGAGTCCTCAAGTGGAGTGAAGTCACCTTTTGATGTACAGATAGCTCACTGAAGGGCAGCCATAGGTAACTAACTATGGTTCGTCTTGTCAACTTATGGTCCATGGATGTTGACGCATAAGTAATTGTATTTTCGCACAACAAAGACCAAGCAAAATATGTTTGTGTGTGATAGAGGAGCATGTCATTTGTAGGATGTCCATTCTTGTTCACGACACTATTAGCACAACTCAAGTATAGCAAATGGGATGCATATGCAAGGTCAAAGTGCATGGAAATTGTTTGAACATCTACCAAACATGGAAACTCAAAAACTCCATACAACGTCTTAATGTGGCACTCAAAGCATTTGACTAAAATATTGATCAACATCTTTGATGCAAGAATAGGAGAATTCAGCAAAAAACATGAGGAGGAATATCCAAAACAACACCATTATGTGTGCAAACCAACTATTGGAAAGAGAAATTGTTCAATATGTTGGATGCCACACACAAATCATCAAAAACCAATATCATGGGAATACGAGTATCGCAAGCGGAAGCAAAAGAATGCGTTTGGAAACAAACAAAATGAAAGAGCAAGTGGTCCTTATGTTTGTTGCAACAACTATACGAGGTACTTGGAAGCTCTCGTGGCAATACATTCTGAAAATGGCATTATGGTTGCACATAAAACATCAGAAAGATAAATTGTTCAATATTTTTGTTGCAACACATAAAGCATCAATATCGAATAGCAATGAAACATGATTGTCACAAGGTGAAATAATACCATCAACATGCTTGCAAGCTAACCATAGGAAATAGGAATTTGCAACATGAAAGATGTAAAGCATGCAAAAGGTATCAGAGTTGGGTTCGATCTTGAACTCACTTTGGGGATGCTCTCTAGAGCTCTTTTTGTCAACTCGTGCTCAACCGAGGTTGAAATTATAGTGCGGGTACCTATAGACATCAAACACAAAAGGAAGAACGTGTGTGCATGGTAGAGAAACACATCATCTATCATGATGTATCTCTTATTGTGGGCATCACCATTAATGTCAATCAAGTGTAACATAGGTGCATGGTGAGTATGCAAGTGGGGAACATGCTTATCATGGCAATCATCAAATCTCCAAAATTTGAGAAAGCTATGGGGGCCATCTCAATAGGCAACATGTGATAATTATTGTTGCAAGAAAATCAAGTTAAAGAGCAATTATTCAACAAAGTGCAAGCAACGGGAGAAATTGTAAAACATCCATGACGAAGCATGGTCCGAGGGGTACCATTTTTATCATCATTGCAAGCAAATCATTGGAAAGAAAAATTGTTCAACAAAGTGCAAGCAATGATATCATCGACGTAGCATGTAGAGAATATCATGTCTATGTCAATATCATGACAATAAAAGGATTCCACATGGTCATATTGATGCATAGCAAAATCAACACATGGGAATAATAGCGGAGCATATATCATGTCACAAGTATCATCCATAGCATGCAAATCATCATGTCTACTAGTGGGATCATGGCATCATCAACACCCGTATTTTTATCTTGTTCATACCTCTCATATGAAGTGGGTGTTGTGGTAGAATTGGCCTCCATGTGGGCGAATTCTTCAGCATGTATGGGGATGGCATCATCTTCATCCACCATGTACATATTCTTGGTCAGAGGCATCATCATCTCCAAGCTTGGAGTTTCTTGATCCATTGAAGCTAGCACAACATTAGAGAACACACTAGGGGTAGAGGGTAAGTCGTTAGACATCAAAGTGGTCTCACGTGACCAATCAACTACCATTCTCAACTCACTCGGTGTATCACTCATGCCCTTCAAGTGGAAGCACTCAATCTCATGTTTGGTGGAGTCACTCATCTGACTCTTTGTCTCACTCAAGTGGGCTAAGTGGCTCTCATAATCACATGGGATTGGTACCACATCATCACTCAAGCATATAGGAATAGGCTCGGTTTGCTCAACTCCATGCGCCTCCTTTGGTGAAGGGAAAATCCCATGCTCACCATTCTCGACCTTGTCTTCGCCAACTTGTAGGGTAGGCTCTTGTCTTGGAGCTTGCTCATCATTCATCGTGCCCACCTTGGCTTGTGTAGCGGTGCACTCCCAAAACGTATGACCTTGGTGTTGGCACTTGCCGCATATGATGGTTGGACATGCCCATGGGGAGGAGGAAATAATTTTGCAGCCCGAAAGTTGAGATGCCAAGGCAAAGCGATGCCCAAGTTGCTTATAATCGACCGCGTTGCCCACAGTTTGAGTGCCAAATACTCAGAGGGTCTTTTTCGGCACGAATTCAACTTAATGTTTGAATACAAAATTGAGGCTAACATCCGTCAAGTTGGCCCCTCTGTCAGTTTTCGCCGGTATTTTCTGCCATCATGGATGCCATGTAGGATTCCAGCATTGGCGCCTGCATCCATTACGCGTCTTGTTCTTCCCTGGAGCGGGGATCTATGGTCGCGCCATGGAGCGGAGCTGGGACACCATTTCGTTCGGTGGTGAGATCCTGGAGGTGGACCAACCTGCTCAGCCCCGTTTCCTCCCCATCTTGAATTGGAGCTCGCCCTCACCATGGCCGCACCCATGTCATGTCGCGGGGACGAGAATTCATTCCTGAGTGAGATCTGTCACCATGCCGACCATGCTCGGTCCTGTTGTCCTCCTCTAAAATCTGAGCTCGCTGTCGTGGTGGTCGCACCCGCACCAGCCATGGCGCCTTCCTCTCTGAACCCCAAGGCCACATCCACTCTATTCGGCACAACGCCAACAAGGTGAAATTCCATCTAGTTTTCTTCTTCTCATTGTGATAGAAGAACATGTACAAATATGTTGTTTACTAGATTTTCATTTGAAATTAGTAACTACGTGATGAACAAACAGAGAGAACCTAAATGGAATGACGATGAAGACCATGGTCTGTACTTTGGATTGCATTAACAAGCGCTCGTTGACGAAGCATGTTACCAAGAGAGTGGAGTTCATCAGCCATTGCCAAAAATATGGGAACAGATCCATGAGAAATTCAATGTAAATACATGCAGAGAAGCTAGATCCATGTCATCAATCATAAATAGGTGGCACATTCTAGTGATGCGTTCAAATGCGTACACCATGTATCATTCATAACAATAACACTATCGGCAGTGTTGCTAACTGTTTGTATGAGCTATTCATTTTATATGATCATGGCACCTTACTTTCCTGGTTAGTAATCTTGAAACTGCAATTAACTTGATGTGGTTGTTATCCTGAGCAAAATGTCTAGTATGTGATACGTCCATAACGTATCTATAATTGTTGATGGTTTTATCCTAATATTATGCTTTTGTCGCTTCTTTTTATATAAATTTATGATTTTTTTTGAATAACCTACTAATGGTTGCAAAAGTTCACAATGTTCTTGTTTTACACTTTGATATGTAGGAATTACCAAGAATACAAAGTGGAAACTTTGTTGGAGTCAAATTGGGATTTTCCAGAAATCTATCTTAGAACTCTTTTTGAAGATGGTCACGTTTGGGATCGAAGACGGCGTCAAACGGAAAACTCTTCAACTACAAAGTTGTTGGACATTTCACGCCAAACGTTTTGGACATAACATTTAGCTGATTTCGAGTCCGGATGGGCCCGCTAGGCCTGATTTACTACAGCCTAAGATGGGGTGACGGGAATGCGAGAAGCTATATAAAGGGAAGAAACCTAATTCGTGGGAGACACCTCCACCCACGAATTTGCAGCCACCAAAGCCATGTTTTTTCCTCCCCATGGATCCCATCTCCATGTGGGAGGGCTCCCAAGAAGCCATGAAGGAAGGAGGCTAAGGGGTGGTGCTCCCCCATGATACCGGCGGCAGGAAAGTAGTCCCCCCATCCACCGCCGGCGCTGCCGCCACCCTCTTCACCATCTTCACCGCCATCTCCATCACCTAATCCTCCTAGTATGCAATGGTTCATCCTCCTACACACCTCTGTACCGTCTTATGTAAACATGGTGTTTGATGCTATAAGTTATAATCCTATGATCTATGTCATGTTTGTGTAGTTTCTTTGTTTTTAGATTGAATGGTTGAACGTCTTTGGTTTATTAGAGTTGTATGTTGATATTGTACAGTCCTTTGGTGTCCATTATATTTGTGCGCGCATGGATTAAACATCATAGGGTTTGTAGTATGTGTAAGAGGAAGGGAAGTTACCGAGTGATGTAAACCTCGGAAGCGAACGAGCGTAACGTATGAGAGTAAGAGGACCATTAAACCTAAGGCTATGGTTGGGAAACCTTAATGCATTGTTAGTAGTTACGGATGTTTGCTAGCAAAACAATCATATAGTACATGTAATTGCACGTAGTGAAGCGCATCTATATTTAGCCTCTCCCATATAGAAAACTGCATCGAAGACAGTGAACCCAATTTATTAGCTAATTAAACTTGGACAAAGCCACCACAATTACCACCACTATTCCACACTCATGGTTCTGTTAGTTTAGTGTATTTTATTGGTACAACAACTAACTTTACTTTCTTGTTATTTATTATCATGCAAAGCTATCTCTAGTACCTGTATTGTTGCTCGAGTTTTATTTCCTAGATAATGCAAACGTTTAGTGTGTGTAGAGTTGTATTAGTGGTTGACAGAACTTGAGAGAACATCTATCCTACCTTTAGCTCCTCGTTGGGTTCGACACTCCTACTTATCGAAAAGGCTACACATAATCCCCTATACTTGTGGGATATTGATACGTCCATTTTGCATCACTATTCTATGTCTTAATTCACTATTATTCATTGATATATTTCTTATTGAGAGGTAATACTTATGTTATTTCATCTATGTTTGCATGGTTGATGACTTTTGCAGCATGGACCGCTGCAGTCAGGATTCTGATGGAAAAGGTGCTGTTTGGAGGCAAAATTCGCGAAGATCAGAAAATCCGGAAAAATATATGGAAAATCCTATTTTTCCAGAAGACTAAGGATGCCAGAAGATGGAGTGGATGTGGGCCACAGGGGGCCCACACCACCCCATGGCGCGGGCAGGCCTAGGCCACGCCTGGAGGTGGTGTGGCCATCCTGGCCCACTCCAGCCTCTCCCCTCTGGCGTATATCATCCTCCCGAAACCCTAAGACTCGAGGAGCGACCACAGAAAGATTCCGCCGCCTTTGCGGGGTGGAAAACACCGAGAGATAAAGATCTCTGCGGCAGACAGATTTCTGCCAGGGGAATTCCTTTCTGGAGAGGGGAGATCGTCGCCATCAACACCACCATCAAGCTGGACTTCATCGGGATCATCATCATCATCACCACCATCATCACCATCAACACCCTCATCACCATCTCCATATTGCTGTAACAATTGCGTTGAATCTTACATTAGTTCATAGGGGAAACTTTCCCGGTGTTGATTACTATTTGTAGTTGATGCTATTGAGTGAACCATTGAATTATTGTTTATGTTTAGATTGTTATACATCATTATTCCATCTCTAATCATGATCCATATGATGTATTGTGAGTAGTTCGTTTTGTTCTTGAGGACATGGGAGAAGTCTTGTTGTTAGTAGTGGAGTTGCGTTGAGAAAGATTCACTAGATTGTTATTTAAGTTGTGGTGTGCTCCTTCTAGTGGTGTCATGTGAACGTCGACTACATGACACTTCACCTATATGTGCCTAGGGGAATGCATTGTGTATTTGGCTACTAATCGTAGGGGTTGCCGGAGTGACAGAAACCTGAACCCCCGTTAGGAAACCATTGCACAAGGGACGTAAGGGTCTTAGAGTTTAAAGCTGTGGTTAGGTTTCTACCTTAAATACTTTCTTGTACTTACGGATGTTTGCAAGGGGTTTAATCACAAGTATGTATTAGTATTGGATGGGGCGGTACATTAGCACAGGTTCACCCACACAACACTTAGTAAGCTAGAGAAGATTAATCAGCTATATGAAGCGAAAGCACTTGACAGTCTTCCCATGTGTCCTCAAGAACGTTTGGTCATCTTAAGTAATACAACCGGCTTGTCCTTTGCTGCATAAAGGATTGGGTCACTTGCTGCATTTATTCCTACTGTCTTTTATTTACTCGTACTTTGTTTACTTGCTTTATCGAAAACCCCTAAAAATCTATTTGCTAAGTATTTGCAGAGAATTCCTGATCCATACCACTAGCCAGTACCTTCCGCTCCTCGTTGGGTTCGACACTCTTACTTAACGAAAATACTGCGATACACCCCCTATACTTGTGGGTCATCAAGACTATTTTCTGGCGCCGTTGCCGGGGAGTGAAGCGCTATTGGAGAGTGGAACTGGTAAAGGAAACTTCTACTATGAGTATTGTTTACTTCTGCTAGTTGCTTTATTTTCGTTATGGATAATTCGCTGAGTTTCTTATTTGGTAATGCTACTACCACTGCTAAGGTAGTAGATAAGCCACCACCTGCTGAGAATGATGATTTCAAAATACCTACAAGAATTATTGATCGTGTTATGGATAACTACTATGTTGGGGATGGAACTGTCTATCCCGGTGATCATTTACTCTTTATACACTAATTATGCGGGTTGTTCAAGTGTGCAGGTATTACTACAGATCAAGTTAAGAAGAAGTTATTCTCATTATCACTGAAAGGAAGAGCTGAGGAATGGTATAAGCTGCTGAAGAATGGTCAAGCTCTAGAATGGGAGGAAATAGTGCCTCTCTTTTATTCAAAGTTTTATCCTCCTAGTGAGATTCATAAAGATCGGAATCAAATATACAACTTTTGGCCTCTTGATGGAGAGAGTACAGCTCAAGCTTGGGGGAGTGTAGCACCCCGATAAAATCACTACTAGAAAATCGCTCGTTGTTTTGTTTGTGCATCACCATAACCGCATGCTCATGTTCATCATGCCGCATTGCATGGAACATATAATTAAATTATTGCATTTAAATTTTCCTCACTTGAATTTGGTTCTTCATATTTGTATCTGTCTCTCTATTTTACCCTCTCTCTCTATCCTACCTCTAGTTGGTGCCATGTGTGATGGAACCATAATGTCAATTTACACTATTGAGTCTTGCTATTTTCTATTTGCTAAAATGCCCAAATTGAGTTGGGGGCATCATCTCTTCAATCCATTCCTTCTATCTCTAACTTGTGATCTTAATCTTGCCATTCTACCTCTCTTTCTAAATTGATGTGATCATGTGTCCTTCCTCTATTCCATATCCCTCCTATTTTATCTACTCTCTCTTTGTGTTTGGTCTCCCTCTTATTCAATCTTGATGATATCTATTTCTTGTAACCATTTGGTCTTCTCTATCTCTATTGTCTATATCAACCAAATGGTGTCTTGTGACCTCCTTATCTATCCTTTGGTCCCACTTGATCATCTAGTTCCTTCCATATGTCTAAGCTTTTCCTAAAACCACATTCATGCGTACCCATGCCATCATACCATCATATCTTGCCACATGACATTTTTGCTAGCCATGCCACCACACTCCTTCTATCTAAACATGTTTTCTTTTAATAAAATAGTCGTACAGTTTCATATATATAAAGTCTTTAATATATATAAAGCCATCCTCCTTTTTCTAAATTTAAAATTAAAGAAAATAATATTTTCGGTGGTTATAAGACTACAAAAGAGTTTTTTTTTATTTTACTAATAATAAAAATAGACAAAACCCCGTCTAAAATTTTGGCCTAAAACTAGTCTCATATAGTCTACTTTGGACTATATAAATACTGCAATCTACCCATTCTTTCTCCACAAACCTTACCCCCAAATCAGTCCAAATCTAGATCTAAAATAAATCCTCTTCTTCGTCCACCCCTCTCCAAAAATTCCGCCGCCAGCAAGTTTGTTTTCTCCCTGGCCGTCGGTCCCTTTGTTCAGTTGGAGAGCAGCATATACGACGATCCATTGATTGGCTGCCACTTCTGCTTGGTTGCCGTGCAAATTAGGCAAGATCCAATCACCACACACCACCACGCCTTCATACTCCAAACTCCATCTGCTGCCTCCACATCTCGTCAAGCAGCAACAGCAGCTACGGCTCCACCGAGATTCGCTGCCATGCCTCGAGAAGAGCTGCTCCACTTCTCCCGTGCGTGCGCACGCGCCGGCATCCAGCTTATGCCCCTGTGCCTATGTAATTTTCTCTCGGGATACCGTGCGATGCCCAGGCCTACTCCTCTGGTTCCCTAGACGGAACAGCAGCCCAGCTCCACGCCACTACAGCATCTCGCTGACAGCCGGCTGGCCCTGCAGCTCCAACCGCCTCGGTTCTTTGCCCCTTCGAAGCAGCCAGGAGGCCCGCTTCATGTTGATGCCAGCCTTGCCTCGGGGCCTCCTCTCTTTTGTCCCAGTGCGTCTCCAGTGACAGCGCGCGGACGCGAACCCGCCTGTCGGCCGATCGTAGCCAGGCGTCCAAGCGCTCTGCTTCAGTTTCTTCGTTTCTGCCGCCAAACAGGTTAACTCTAGACAATCTCTAGGTAGTGTATCGGCTAGTTCCGGCCGTTAGTGAAGCCGTGCCTAATTTCTGTGTTTTTCTGGTCGCCTGTAACCTGTTTGATAAAACTTCCGCAGGAGATCAGACTGGTTTTCTTCTCACCGGTGTTTGTTTGGCTACTTCAACCCGGGAATATACAGACGATGTCCATGTGACTATTTTCCGGTGTCCATCACTTCGACTATAATCCGACGATCGTCTCTCCGTATCCGATCCAAATCGTGAGCCCACCCATATCCCTATTTTTGTAATATACCATATATCTTGTTGCATATAATTTGTTCATACTGCATACATATTGTGTGGTTTGGGGGTATTAGTCGATTTACCTAAATTAAATATGGAGTCCATATGTGGACTATTCTAGTCTTATATTGGCTCCATTTAAATTTGCGTAGCGAACCGATGCCATACTTTGCCTTGTTAATACAACAATTAAATTGCGGGGTAGCTAAATAACTTGAACCGTTTAATTAATTGTCAGGACCCCGGTTCCGCTTAATACTGTCTAATTGCACCGCATCTATGTCATGTCATGCATCATATCATAATTATGCCGAATCTTCTGCCGTAGTATTAAATAGTGCATCCGGTGTTTCTTTTAGTGATTTGCTTCTTCGCGAAGTAGGCCGTTGAGTGGATGCGAGTATCGACAAGTTCTTCGGATATGAACCTTCGGCAGTGTTTCCCAGGCGAGCATTCTCCCCCTTTCTACCTATTTTGCATTTATATTCTTTATTTCCTCCTGTTGATCTATTGTTATCCGTGTCACGGTGCTTTAGTTTACGTACACCAGTTATATCCCGTGCAGGCTCTATATTGCCTTGGACACCTCCTATTACCTGTGTTTGATAGATAGCTGGCCTTGCGAGTCGTAGTTGCTTGCTCAGGTGCGATCTCGTGTTGTTAAGTACCACAGTTATTGGAATGCTGGCAGATGTTTGCGGTGGAGTTGATCATGACCTTAAGTACAACTAATAAATTGCTGGAACAACTAATGAAAGAGGCACCGATGGGCAATATATGTTATTTGGTTTTTCTGCCCACTTGTGTCCCGTAGGCCCCGAGTACTTGATATCTGTTCCTTGATTTTTCGCACTATCCACATCCGGGAGGCCTTATGGACCCCCCCTGAGCCAGAGCTTGATTCATTTCTATTTCTTGGGGCCACAAACTAGTTTGGGGCTTTATTACTATCTTGTACTTATTCCATGCTTTATTGCTTTATTTACGATTGTGCGTGGAGCACCTGTACTGTTTAGGATCGTGACACATTTTCGTCAGACGACAAGCCCGTCCACACTTTCGGGTTCCCGATCGTTCTGTACCGCCCACACAAACCCTGGGTCCGTTTTGGAGCCAGCCAACTTCGTTGCGGGTAGCTTAGTGGGGTGGCCCCCTGAAATATTTATGAATCCTGTGATTGCTTTGTCGTGAAAGCCTCGTTGGATTTTAAGTTGGTTTTTCCGAGGTTGATCGAGTGTGTGTTGCTATTTGTGCACCCCTGCAGGGTAAAACTTTCTGAAAGCTGTGTCCGCGGCTATCGACGACTTGGAGCACAGTATCTCGATCATAGACAAGCATAACTAAAGTAGTGTTATAAATTTGACTTAATATGTGACTAGTAATTCAGCTTCACTACAATGGAATGGAAAATAAAAATGCCAACAACTGGTGGATCTGTGGTGATCTGTGTCACACTATACCTGCCTAGTAAGTATTGCAACTCCAATGGAATGTCATAAAAGTGCCAACAACTGCTGGGTTTTGGGATTCCTCGGGACAAATATATCTGACTAGTAAATATTCCAACTACAACGGAATGTTAACTAAAACTGCCCACTACTTATGCTATCAGGATGACTCATGCTATCTATATCTGATTATGAATTGCTGCAAATATAACGGAATGAGTAGAATTGCCAACCGTGTGAGTTCCTCGGTTTGACTTCCTCGTTTGGTCTCGAGGGGGAATACCAGGATTGGTATGATTGGTGTTAGTATAAGGTTGGTTCCGAATAGGTCTTTCTTATCTCTCTCTAATAGCCGACAGTTAATCGAGTCTCTATAGGTTGTTTAGTGCATCTTTACGCTTCGATCCACCATACCTATGTAGGCGAGCCGCCAATCTAGCCTCTAGCTGTCTTGGCCTCAGATCGACGCTCCTCTTTTTCCTTTGCCCTTTGTCGGCACCCCTTTTGTTTTAGCAGGTTTGCGATCGGCGTCGTTAGCGGTGGTTACCCTTCCACTTGGCACAGGTGGTTATGGACGCCATTGGTTATTCTTTAGGGCTCTTAGCCCCATTTGCATCTTGTCCGTACTCGGACGCTGTAACGTTTTCAAGGTGATTTGGATCTTTGTATTGTATATCGGTATTCTTGACTCATGGAGTCATGTTGTATATATATCTGTTCTGTGGGTCCCATCGAGGACTGTTGTGTAATGGTATTACTTCGTTTTCCACCCGCACGAAAGTGCCTGGTGGGCGTCCTTGAATCGTTTCTATGCGGGTTTGGCGGAAAGGGCTAAAACTTGCATAGGGCCGATTCGAGGGTGTTACAGGGAGATTGAAGTTACTAATGCTCAAATGTCCCATTCATGAGCTCCCCAACAATATTATTATCAATAACTTTTATGCAAGGCTCCCTCTATATGATAAAGATTTATTGGATGCTTCTTGCGCTGGATCATTCACTCGCATGGAAGAAGAAGCTAAATGGGACCTTCTAGACCGTATTCAAGACAATGCTAAAGCTTGGGAGAATGACAAAGGTAGAAAGTCAGGTATAAATTATGATTATGAATGCATTGAATCTTTTATAGGAACTGATGACTTTCAAAATATTAAAAATGCTTATGGTCTAGACTCACAAGCTATTGCTTCTTATTTTAAGGCTTTTGCTTCCTACATTGAAGTGCCTAAAAAGAAGTGGAATAAGTATCATGAACCTTATAAAGATGTTGCTAAAAGTGTTCCTGCAAGGAATACTGAAGTTTATACTGCTAATCATGTTTTACCTAAACCTTATATTGAGAAAATGCCTTTTCCAGTTAAGGTAAAGGAGCATTCTATGATAGCTAGTATGGTTAATGAAAGTATGAATAAAGCTGTTGAACCTGATAAACAAATGGTTGATGAACCTATAATAGCAAGTGTGAAAGACTTTGTTACTAAATATGAAAAAGAGGGACACACTATCCTTTGCAAGGATACCTCTAATATTATTTCACATAGTAGTGTTATGAGAGCTAGTATTCCTTTGTTTTCTGTTAGAATAAGTGATCATTGCTATGATAGTCCTTGTGATAGCTATATTGTTAAGTTTATGCATGATGCTGAAAGTTAGTATGAGAGAGGGAAAAGTGTTCTTATGTATCTCAATAATATCAAGTTTCCTCGTTTTATGCTGAAAGTTTTTATATTGCGCTTCTTTTGCCTTCTTATGCAAGTTGCCTTTGGTTTCAATAACTTGTTTGTTTACAAAATCCCCTTGCATAGGAAGTGGGTTAGACTGAAATATGTGTGTTTTTGCTTCTTAATGCTCTCTTTCACTTCAATTCATATCCCTATGAGAGCTTCTTCAAAATTATCATGCCCATCTTAATGGCTATAAAGAAAGAGCTTTATGGGAGACAACCCAATTTGTTTTTGCTTTTAGTTTGTTTTTGTTTCTTTGAGTCTTGGAAGTTATTACTTCGGTAATAACCGCTCCTTATCCGTTTTGTTTGGTTTTTGTGTCAAGATCAACCTCTAATGAGAGAGAAGTAAGATTTGGGGAAGTTGCTGTCCCAAAACAGATTTTTGTGCTTCACCGTAAAAATTCGTGAGAGATCTTTGTATGTCGGATTGATTTGTAATTGTTTGTGCTTCTGCACCAGGTTGTTATTTAACTTTCATTAGTTTTGCACTTTTTGATTTGAGCAACAGAAGATTTTCGAAGAATTGATCTTTACCTGCTGGTCTGTTTTGACAGATTTAGCCAGTCTTGCATATGCTTCTTTATTCGATTTCCTTTTTGAATTCTTTTTGGGTTTTCGGAAGGAGTTGCTATAGTAGCCTATGTTTTGATGGTTTTCAGTTGAAGTTGGACTCAAAAGGTTCTATCACTTCACTTATACTAATGTTGCTAATAAGAACTGTGTGAAGTTTTGTGTGAAAGAAATTTCCAGGAAGTGGAGATGATGGTGTAATAAGAAAGAGAAGGGTTTTATGACTCAAGTAATATGTGTATGAAGATGAAGATATTGATGCCTTTCAAGTTATAACTCCAGAGAAATTCATTGAGGACCAAATTCAGAGACCTGCAGAGTCAGTTTCCAACTAGGTAACAGTTCTGGTAAGAAAAGTTCCGCGAAAATACAATCCAACTATACTTTTGCAGTTTTTAGTCAATAAGGGAAGCTACGAAGCGAAAAAGATACGGAAACGGAGCTAGGGTGGCTCACACCACCCTGTGGCGCGGGCCCTCCCCTGGTCGCGCCACCAGGTGGTGAGTCCACCCCAGACTCCGCCTCCGACTCGTTTTCTCCCAGTACCTTCCTTTTGATATGAAACTTCGTAATATATAACCCCTCGGATCTTTCGAGGTTCGTATATTGTGTTTTCGTCGTGTTTTTTGTTTCGATCTGTTTCTGCCAGGACATACTGTTTGAAAGTTTAGAAGCACAATGGTGTCTGCCAAGGATAAAGGGAAGGAGCCTATGGAGGAAGACCCCCAAGACCCCGGGAAGGAGAAGGATACCAAGAGTGAAGGTGAAGAGGAGCAAGGCCAATGTCTGCACACTGGCACTACCATTGCAAGCATTGGAGTGGTGAAACCTGCCAGGGTCAGAAGGATCAGCGGATGCATCGGGGAAAGTTCCCCGTCACAGTTTGGCTCCAAGGTCACTTCCTCCACACACCAAGAATCCTTTCCATACCTTCATCCATAACCATGCAGGAAAAGAAGACTTCAAGGAGGAAGAACGGAAAAAGAATCACGGGAGCTAGGATCCACAAATTGAAATGATCACGAGCCATATTGAGCACAACTCGGAATTGATTCGTACTCTCACCTTCGAGATTGAGGACTTTGGGAAACTGATCAAGGAGCTCATCGAAAGGATACCACCACCACCGAAGGAGTAACTCGTCATCAGGTTTGGCATCCCCTTGGTTTATTCCAAGCTTGGGGGAGTGTCGCGGTATCACATCACTATCTTCTATCTTTTTACCTTATTAGTAGAGTCATATCATGAATAGAGGAGTTATTATGTAGTATGGTTTGCATTATGGAAGTGTCCCCTCTCTCGTTAGATATGTATCCCTTGGTGTGAGTTTCCGTTATGGAATATTAATGAGAAGTTCTATCATTCACTCTTTTGCATAGCTTATATTAGTTTTCAATTCGTGGTTATATGATTGATCTTGTTGTTAGTATTGGTATCACTTTGGGATCATCGAGTTAATTTAGTTGGTTTTGGCAAACCTGGCTTGGTCAGTAGCAACACCTTTTTTAGAGTTGAAAAAAAAAGATAGAAGTACTCTAACGAAAAATAATTTCATCATCTTTCTTTCTTGATTTGCCCATAAGTCTAGTATTCTCTAGTTAAGATCCTTTGTGCTTCCAAGGAAGATTGCATGTTTGTCTTTATCATTTGTATGCTTGGTTGTTTCCTTCAACTCTTGTACTTGTTACCCAGCCTTGCTAGCCAAAAACAGCATCGAGAGGGAATTCTTCTCGTGCATCCACCTCCTTAAAACCAAAACCTTTGCCATTTGTGTCCACCATACCTACCTAGTAGCATTATTGCTATTCCAAGTAAATTCTTGTTTTATCTACCTCCCAAATTAAACTTGTTATGTGAAAATTAGTGATTAAAGTTGTCACGAACTTGATGGCACACTTTACTTTCTTGCATTTAATAAACTTGAACCATTGTGCTCACCTATGTTGCGTATATGCTTGCGCTTTGTAAGTTGTGAATTAGCAGAACCATGTTGTCATGGGGAACGCTTTCAACATTGCACTGGTACTTTGTACCAAGTTGATATCATGTTCTTTTGTCTATGGATGTCGTCGATGTGAAATAAAACGGGAGCTTGTAAGTCCATGGAGTTATGCATATTTGTTAGAGAAACGCCTGGGCCGCTGGTCTAATCCATGCTGACATGGTGGAAACCTGCAGCGTAACCATAGCAAGTATCTATGAAGCATTCTTCTTATAAAAAAAGAGATAGAGATTGAGAAAAAGATAAAAGAAAAAAAGATATTATGAAAAGAGGAAAGAGAGAAAAAAGCACCATATTCCCATGGTAAATAAGAAGATTGCTGAGATACTTGTTGTCTGCTTGCCTTGTCATTTTGATATGGGGATTCTTCCATATCATTGGGCAAGGGGTACCCCGTTGGCGGTTCTCAATGATACACATATTCTTACGATGACAAGAACTTACCGGTGACTAAACTTGAGTATCATGAGGAGCGGCCCTCGATTCAAGGGACATGAGATTCTCAATTTACAACTTGTCAATGCATATCCTCATTTTTTATCACTTTAACCTTAATCACCTAAAGATGCCTATGATAGGGGCAATGAGAGCTGAAAGCTAGTAAGTATCATAATTTTTGGGATCTCTTTATGAGACTTGCAATCCCTGCTTCCCTCTGTGAAGGGCCTTTCTTTTACTTTGTAGTTGAGTCAGTAAACCTATTCCCTTCTACCTCAGCAAGTATTTTGAGTTGATGTGTTTCATTCATTCATACGATGATTTATCCAATCATGTTTCTTATGTTCCTTGTTTTGCACATTGCTCTTATCTTGAAGTTTACTACTTTGAAAGCTATCATTGAAAAACCAGTTATTTGTGAACTCCAGCAAATTATCAACTATTCTTCGACCAAGAGCTAAGTTTGCCATTACCAATTATGATTCACTTTATGTATCTTTATTGTGTTTCCTTTACTCACTGCAAGTTGAGTTATATAGTAGTGAGCTGTCTTCTATTATGATCTATGTATTTGATGAATGTGATGCTCCTTGTCCGTATTCTTTTATCGACTCTTCACTCCATAAACTTGAGGCCATGTTTATTGAGCTCAGTTTCGCTTGGGGTCAAGCGAAGTCTAAGCTTGGGGGGAGTTGATACGTCCATTTTGCATCACTATTCTATGTCTTAATTCACTATTATTCATTGATATATTTCATATTGAGAGGTGATACTTATGTTATTTCATCTATTTTTGCATGGTTGATGACTTTTGGAGCATGGACCGCTGCAGTCAGGATTCTAATGGAAAAGGTGCTGTTTGGAGGCAAAATTCGCGAAGATCAGAAAATCCGGGAAAATATATGGAAAATCCTATTTTTCGGAAGACTAAGGATGCCAGAAGATGGAGTGGAGGTGGGCCACAGGGGGCCCACACCACCCCATGGCGCGGGCAGGCCTAGGTCGCGCCTAGAGGTGGTGTGGCCACCCTGGCCCACTCCAGCATCTCCCCTCTGGCGTATATCATCCTCCAAACCCTAAGACTGGGAGCGACCACGAAAGATTCCCAGATCTACGAGGCGAAACACCGAGAGAGAAAGATCTCTGGTAGATGATTGCCGGGGAATTCCTTCCCGAAGAGGGGAGATCGTCGCCATGAACACCACCATCAAGCTGGACTTCATCGGGATCATCATCATCATCATCACCACCATCATCACCATCAGCACCCTCATCACCATCTCCATATTGCTGTAACAATTGCGTTGAATCTTGCATTAGTTCATAGGGGAAACTTTCCTGGTGTTGATTACTCTTTGTAGTTGATGCTATTGAGTGAACCATTGAATTATTGTTTATGTTCAGATTGTTATACATCATTATTCCATGTCTTGTGAGTAGTTTGTTTTGTTCTTGAGGACATGGGAGAAGTCTTGTTGTTAGTAGTGGAGTTGCGTTGAGAAAGATTCAATAGATTGTTATTTAAGTTGTGGTGTACTTCTTCTAGTGGTGTCATGTGAACGTCGACTACATGACACTTCACCTATATGGGCCTAGGGAATGCATTGTATTTGTCTACTAATCGTAGGGGTTGCGGAGATGTAAACCTGAACCCCCGTTAGGAAACCATTGCACAAGGGACGTAAGGGTCTTAGAGTTTAAAGCTGTGGTTAGGTTTCTATCTTAAATACTTTCTTGTACTTACGGATGTTTGCAAGGGGTTTAATCACAAGTATGTATTAGTCTTGGATGGGGCGGTACATTAGCACAGGTTCACCCACACAACACTTAGCAAGCTAGAGAAGATTAATCAGCTATATGAAGCGAAAGCACTTGACAGTCTTCCCATGTGTCCTCGAGAACGTTTGGTCATCTTAAGTAATACAACTGGCTTGTCCTTTGCAGCATAAAGGATTGGGCCACTTGCTGCATTTATTCCTACCGTCTTTTATTTACTCGTACTTTGTTTACTTGCTTTATCGAAAACCCCTAAAAATCCATTTGCTAAGTATTTGCAGAGAATTCCTGATCCAGACCACTAGCCAGCACCTTCTGCTCCTCGTTGGATTCGACACTCTTACTTATCAAAAATACTGCGATACACCCCCTATACTTGTGGGTCATCAGATATCAAGACCTTTTCTTGTGCCGTTGCCAGGGAGCAATAGCGTGTGGGTGAATATTCTTGTGTGCACTTATTTTGTTTATCTCTAAGTAGTTTTTACTTTCAGTTTTAAGTTGTTCTCTATCTTAGTATGAATAGGGAATGCGAATTAAAAAAATGTACTTGTTACCTAAAAACGTTTTCAAAAAGGAAAGTGTTTGGAAAAATGAGTAATGGTTAAGTGGGGGTCGACCTTGAACATTGTGTTCATGCCTATGAAACCAAAACAAATCTTCCCATGGAATCTTTTCAGTTAAAAACTTGTATAAATGCATGAAGCCTTGGAAAATAAAAATACTTGAATCTTGCTTCTATGCCTAGCTGAAAGGCGTTAAAGAAAAGCACTATTCGAAGATAACCCAAATTATTTTTATTTTCAGTAAGTTTTTCTTTTATTGATTCTTGGAAGTTATTTGTTCAGTAATAACCTCTCCTTATCCTTTTTGTGTGGTTTTTGTGCCAAGAATAACCTCTAATGAGAGAGAAGTAAGACTTGGGAAAGTCGCTGTCCCGAAACAGATTTTTGTGCTTCACTGTAAAAAATCGTGAAAACTCCCTGTACGTCTGATTGAGCTGTAATGTTTTGTGCTTATGCCCAGGTTATTATCCAACTTTTGTTAGTATAACACTTTTCGATTTTAGCAATCAGTTTTTACCTGCTGGTCTGTTTTGACAGATTTCTGCCGTTATTTGCATTTGCCTCTTAATATCTTTCTCTTTGAGGTCTCGCCAATCACTTGAGCTTTTAGAAGGAATTGCTACAGTATCTTGTGTTTTAATGGAAGTTTTACTTGTGTTGAAACTAAACCCAAAGACTTATTATCTTGAATACACTAATGTTGCTAATAAAGATTGTGTGAAGTTTTGTATGAAGGAAATTTTCAAGTGTAGGGAAGAACAATATGATGAGACGAAGTATGGACAAAAGCTCAAGCTTGGAGATGCCACCTATATCACCCCAAGAAATATTCAAGAAGTACAAGCGTCAAAGCTTGGGGATGCCTAAGGCAACCCCTTCTTCATCAATAAATATCTCAGGTTTTCTTCCAAACACTTTATTTTTATTGTTTCATGCACAATTGTGTTGTTCTTGGAGCGTCTTTGTTTTTGTTTTTAGTTTTCTTTAGTTTGGCTTGCTTAAATAAATTGGTTGTACCCCTGCATTCATACGTGGTTTCAAATAAGTTGATTGGTGATTGGAAAAGAGTAGGAAGCTTCAAGCTTATAAGTGGTACAAAAGGAGCTTGTTTAGCCTTGACTTTATCATGTCATGTTTGATATTGCTTTGACCTTATGCTTAGTGATTATTCATGTAGCATGACTTGTTCCAAACAATTAAGATTGCTTAATGTGCCTTGAAAGAATCATGCGTTGTTTTAGTATACAAAAGCATAATATTATGGTATTCTCCTTTGATGCTTTATTTAGGTTAACTTGGCACATGCTTACACCATGTTAAGACTATGAACCAGTCACCTTAGCCTCTATGATCATTTAGTTTTTGACTTATAATATCACTTTATGCTTTAATTAATAATGTTTTGTCGCTTTGCATGATTATGGCTATTATTGCTCTCTTAGTTGGTCGCTCCCAGTCTTTTGCTAGCCTCCACCTGTACCAAGTATGAGTTCCACTCATGCATCCAACTCCCAATGAAACCAAATTATTCCAAAGAGTCCACTATAAATTCCTATGCATAGTGTGGTACACCATTCCAAGTATATTCATGCTTTTATCTACCTTCCAAATTAAACTTGTTATGTGAAAATTAGTGATTAAAGCTCTCACAAACTTGATGGCACGCTTTACTTTCTTGCACTTAATAAACTTGAACCATTGTGTCCATCTATATTTCTTATATGTTTGTGCTTTATAACTTGTAAATTAGCATAATCATGTACCATGGGGAACGCTTTCAACATTGCACTTATTATTCAGTTGATATCATGTTCTTTTGTTTATGGATCCCGACAGTGTGAAATAAAAGGGGAGCTTGTAAGCTCATGGAGTTTGTATGTGTGTTAGAGAAACGCCTGGGCAGCGAGCCTAAGACATGCCTAATCATGGTAGAAACTTGCAGCATAACCATAGTGTGCATTCTGTGAAGCATCCTCAATAAAAACCTATGCAAATAGCAAATAAAAAGATCGCTGAGATGCTCATTGTCTGTTGTCTTGTCATTTTGATATGGGATAGCTCCTATGTCATGGGGCAAGGCGTACCCCGTTGGCGGTTCTCCATGATACACATGTACTTACAATGGCAAGAACTTACTTGTGACTAAAGTTGAGTAGCATGAGGTTCGGTACTCGTAAGCATGGGGCATGAGATTTTCAACTTATAACTTGTCAAGCATATCCTCATATTGTGTCACTTTAACCTTAATCACCTCAAGATGCTTATGATAGGGGCAATGAGAGCTGAAAGTTAATAAGTACCATAATTTTTGGAAGCTCTTTATGAGACTTGAATCCCTGCTTCCCTTTGTGAAGGGCCTTTCTTTTTTACTTTTATGTTGAGTCTCCATCTTCTACCTTTATACACCTATTAAGAGAGCATAGTGGCCATTCTTAGTTTAATGTGCATTGTTCCAAAACTTGTTGATTGATTCATAACTTTGATATTGCTTGTTCTTAAATTAATTGTATCTAGTCACCCTTATAAACTTTGAAGGTGTCCTATGCATTTATGTTTTGCTATACCATGAGAGACAAGATGAATACCACTCTTATTATGTTTTCTACATGTGAAACAAACAAACGTCTTTCAATGCACCGTTATTAATGATCTTTTGTTTGTACCTTTTCATGTTATAACATAGTTGCTATGTCTTATTGTTAGAACTCTATCTGTCATGCTTATGTTTAGAGTACTTTGATTCCAGCTGCAATGCTTTTACAATAATGACGATTAAGATTGTGTTGGCTGCATATCACCTCAAAAATTATATTATTTTTATCGTTTACCTACTCGAGGACAAGTAGGAACTAAGCTTGGAAATATTGATACCTCCATAACGTATCTATAATTTTTGATGGTTTTATGCTAATATTATGCTTTTGACGCTTCTTTTTATATAAAGTTTATGATTTATTTAGACTAACCTACTAATGGTTGCAAAAGTGCACAGTGTTCTTGTTTTACACTTTGACTAGAAAACGTATCCATGCGTTGCACCGGGAGAGAAAAATCTATGTCATTGTCGCCATCTCACCCAACTCAGTGAAAGACTTTGTCTCCCTCAGATAGAATGGTAGAAATCTCCCTCCCACCAACACCGACAATGTGGACCATTTGGCTCCTTTGACCTGTTGCGCTCCTCTAACTGTGACAATCGAACTTTTGTGTAGTTCTCCTATGGTGCATCTCCCTAATACAAATATATAGGAAGTGGAAGGGGGAGAAACAGTAATTGGAATTCAGTTGTGTTCACCTAATAAGTAGTAAGAAAATAATTTATACTTCCAACGGTTCTACGAAGAATATAAAGTTGTTGAAGATCATCAATATCATTTTTTTGTTAATTTACAATTTCAGCAAATCTATGGAACAAAATTGAAGACATAGTCAGAGATTATCTCATAAAGTGATAGTACCAGTTTACTAATGACGGATTCTCAAAAAAATTGAAATTAGAGGGTGTTTTTGCAAGAAGGACCCGCCACCGTTTTATTCTGCACAATCCGATCCCTGGACCGACTCTTCCTCACCCTGCAGAGTGCAGACACCCCAAGCACCTCCTTCACCGACGGGATCATCCTCGCCCCGACAAAGATATAAAGCGGATGGATGTCAGTTGTTGGAAGTACAGGTTATGGAAAATCATTGATCCATCTAGTAATCAAACCCTGGATCGTTCGAAGTACACAATGACTGTTGCGCCACTAAGAGCAACTATTCCACCCATGAGCCTACGTCGAGGTGCTAGCTCCTGGAATGGTTTTACCACCTCTGTGTTCGAACTTGGGCTCGCCTCCTACCCTAGCGTCGGCGCCTCCGCTCGCCTCTCACCTCTCTACCTCCCAAAGGCAACCACAGGCATCGCCTCTCCTTCCTGCAGGGCCTCTACCTCGACTCCTCTGTCGAGCATGTCATCTCATCTGCGCTCTCCACCTCCTGACAGCAACCCCAGGCACCGCCTCTCCTCCCTGCTGGGCCTCTACCACGAACCCTCCGTTGCGCCCGTCTGCGACCTTCCGCAGCTCTCGCCGACACCGCTCTACGACCCGCGCGTCCCAAGTCGACATCCCTTCACCGCCCCTACCCACGTTCCTATCGGGCGAGTGAGTCCTCCCCAAAAGAGAATTAAGAGTCCTCAACTGACCTGTTTTCTATACTGTGCAATAGTTAAAATGACACAACATGTAATGAATTTATAAGCAGATGGTTGTACCAGGTTTAGAGGAGCAATATTCTAGCTCACATTCTGAATATACAAATAATGAGTACATCTAGTATTTAAGTGCTAGATTAAGCAAGAGTAAGGAAGATCTATTTGAATTCAGGTTGGAATGCATAGTGAGAGTATTCTAGTAAACTCTCTCAAATATCAATGCTCAGTTGTATATTCCAACAAAACTAAGTGCATAGAAAAGGCTGCACTTGCATCAAGTTCTGTCATGGGCAGTGGGCTCCTTGAAAGGGAGTTCCAACAAGGTCTCTTGTGTTAGGGCTGTTCTATCACAATTAAGCCAACCATCGAACAAATAAAATAGAAAACCCTTTTTGAGGAACATCACATCCATCAAAGAATGTCAGCTTTGACGATTCCCACTTTGAAACCCAGTGTTTTAAGCGAGTGATGAAAGTGAAATCACGCATAGTTCTGGAGATATTAAAGCTGGGATACAATGTGCTATTGAGTGATGTTGATGTCTACTGGTTCGTAATCCAGTGCAGTTCCTGCATTCTCTTGGACTTGCTACATTTGTAGATCAGTCGGATGAATGGAATAAACATGTAGCCTTTACCTCCTAGATTACTTGCTAATGTTTCCTGCTGTGTTCTTATTTAACCATGATGTATTATTTTCTCTAACATTTAACAGCTTGTAGAACTGCGCCCAAACAATAGAACACCTACAAGGGCCGTTCTATTTGTTCTCATTGCTCACTGCTAACACGGCCAGTAGACCTGCCACAGAGACTAAACCCGGGTTTCTATTGCGCCCAGTTAGACAGGTGACTGGAACCCAGCACAAACCTCACAGTTGTGTTCCTTGACCGGGACATGTTCCCAAACAGAACATTAGGAGTACACTGGGACAGGCACGACGTGCGCTCAGCTTGCAGGGAGCTCGGGTGCTTCGTCATCCACAGTAACTGGGTAAACAGGAGGAAGAAGAAGCTCCAACGCAGATGATGTCTGGGCTGCCGGACTATGATCCTAGCTCCAGGATGTTCTTTCTGAGTTGGGGTATGCAGGTAACTTTAGAGTCATAGGGAAGTTTCATGTGTCTGATGGCATGGACAGCTAGCCTCTTGCCATACATAATGTCATGAAGGATTGCTTACTTTTTTTAACAAGATGGATGATATCTTTTTTATGTATAATGTCCTTTCACAAAGTTCAGACCTGAAGCATGGAACATCGTCTGTAATTGGAAGCCAAGAAGTATAGTCTGAACCAACTTCCACGAATTGAATAGCATGCTTAACTCAACTATCTGATACTCCTATGTTGATACATCCTGTATATTTTTAGGAGTTAAAAGAGAAAGGAAAAAAAGAAAGTAAAACTAATTTATCTTGGCGGTTCAATCGTTATGTCACTTCATATGTGGCTGTTAAGTTTCAGAAACATGGATTCACCTCACGAACGTTACAAAACGGAAAATCAGTGCAGCTCGTTAATGCCAAAAGGTTCTAAATTTTTTTTAGAACATTTAAAAAAAATGAATTTCCGCATTGTAGATTTGTAGTAGTGCTTTCTGGTTGCTGCATCTGGGCTCTGAATTTTCTGTCCCTCTGATAACTTGATAAAAAATACAACCATATTTCTTTTGATCTTTCTTTTGATCGAGCAATACAGCTATGGTAGTACAACGTTAATGACAAAAACTTTCTGTATTTTAAAAGACTTACAAGCACTAATAGTTGAACATTGGTGTTGTATAAACATATAGTGGTTTTTTGGTTACAGTGATACTATGTCGCTCTGATATTTATTTTTTCTCTGTTTCTGGACCGTGGTTGACTGACTTATGTATAACTACTCTGATAATTGAGCATAAACAATGACTAATTTAATTTCTCTTAAAAAAGAATCAACCAATTTAATTAGCATACAAAATTTTCAAAGTGCCACATATCCAAAGACCTACATACGCTGAATTATTCCGTCGCCTTACGATGTGACCAACACGAGCACCAAAGCCAGCACAAACACGGCAGGAGCCACCCGCGCCGAGCACCGAGATGGGGGCGTGGAATCCGCGGCCACAATCTCGACCATCGCGCACGACTCTGCGACCTCTACGCTAAAGTAGCAGGGGCTGCGACACATCCTTGTTGGTGAACACGGCGAGCCTCTGAAAATCGCATACCAATGCCACCTCCATACACGCCTCGTAGTAGACATTGGATGTGTAGGAGGCGTTCCCGGCTGCGTCCAGCGCGCTGCAGCTGCAGCCGTATCCGAGTGTCGTGCAGTCGACGTGCGAGCACGCGCAGCCGATGTTGTCCGGCGCCGCCGTGTTGGTGTCGTTCGGGTTCAACACACTCCACCACCACGGTAGGTACTGCACGTCCTGGCCGGCGCCGGCATGGCCAGACGCCCATTGCGCTGCATGTCCAGCAGGAACTTGGGACGCCCGTCGAATATATGGCCTAGTGTCGCTCGAATTTTTCCGGTGTATCACTCTTGGCGTTCTTGTCCATGAGCCCGAACAAGTACACCTGGATCGTGCGTACAGCCAGAGCAGCGTGCCCTGCCGTGCCGTGTTCACCGTGGTGTGCTTGTCGCCTTCCGTCGGCTAAAAAAAGAAAAAAGAGCAGCGTGCCCTGTCGTGCTGCTAACAGGTTGGGTAGCTCGGCGTAAAACCGCTACACGTATGGCACCGTGGTGTGCTTGTCGCCTTCCGCCGGCTAGTACACCTCGTCGATCACGGCTAGCAGGTCTCCGAGCACGATTGTATCAAGCGCCGAGACACGCGTGTCGAAGTTGGCGACGCACACGTTGGTGTACGTGATGCCACTGTCGATGATAGGCTTTGGCGGGGCACCGTGGAAGATGGTGTAGTCTATGGTGAAGTCATCATTGGATGTAGAGCATGAGGAACAGCTAATGTTAACACTGAGCAGCGCCCTACTTTGGTTGAGGAACTTAACCATATCGGTCATGGAACTTCCCCACGAGGGGACAAGGTTGCTCGCTGGCGAGTCATACAAGTCGGCATTCACAGGCACCATCTTCTTGATCGCCAACCCGTGCCTCGCGTCGTTGAGAGCGTGCTAGATGTTCTTTTGCGGAGGCACGGTGACGTTGTCATACGTGCCGTTGTACACCGTGAGGGATGGCTCGCTTCTAGCCGCCACACATTTGATTGATCTAGCCAACACAAGGAGAAAAAAGAAAATCAATAACAGGAACAAATGGAGACATCCATGTAACTACAAGACTGATGTCATGTATGGATGTACTTGATGTTTCCACCGGCGTTGAAGTCATCGTGGGCTGTCAGTGCCATATGACGACACGGAGACGACTGCTTGCGGCACTCGAGGTTGGACCGATGACGATGCCGAAAAAGGTAGCGGCAAGTCCCTGGGTATGATGCTAGGGGGTGGGCACATAACCCAAAAACTGATTTTGCGAACCAAATTGATCCGGACCGAACCCGATAAGACGGAAACCGATTTTCTCGGTAGTGTTCTCAGTTAGTAGATCTGAAAAACTGAAATTATTTCCGTGAGTTCGGTCTTGGCTCTCGGTCCCTCGAACTGACCGTAGCACCTTGACTATTACCACTTTCACGGATGCCCCAAGAAGTGACGGCCACCCCCTCCCAAATCTCCTACAATAATTGAATCAATTAATGCCATGCGGACCTCCAAAATCTAATTTGCGTCCTTCCAAATTCGTGTGATTTTCGCACACCCCAGCTCCACAAGTCTCGCATGTCGTCTGATCTGTCACCTTCCCAAAGTCCCCGCGAGCCCAGTGATCATTATACTCCGTCCTCCAGCCCCGCTAGAGGCATATCATCTCATCACCCTCGCTCCAATACGGCAATCTCTAGCCGTGTGCCGCGGCACAGTCTGGCTCAATGCAGAAGAACACTGGCTGCAACTTCAAAGAATTAGAAGCGGCCGGAAAATTATTCGCCGAACGCCGTCGCAAGGCTGGAACATAACTCCCTGATATGTACGATTCTAGTTTTTTCCTTGATAGATAACTACCTTGTCAGCTGTCAAACTGGCAGCAGTGTAGTTTTTCTAGCCCAGTCACAAAAAAAATCGGTAGAAAAATATTAAGGACCAGGTCCTCCTAAGCCCAGCTTAATATGGAAAAAAATACTACCATTAATTACCGTGATTTCTTTCCCGCAGATGTAAGGTGATTTCCATTTGCTTTACATGTTTATGGCTGATTGATTGATTGATTACCACGATTGTAGTAAGGAAAGTGTTTGCTCAGGTCCACATGATTGGGTGGTCTTGATTGTCCTGATGTTTAGTGAGAATGGTTTGATGGTCCAGATTTCTCCAATGTTTGATGTTTGAGGGCGACCTATGATCACCAACTTCCTTTTAATAGTAAAGATAGATAAAACCTTGTTGGAGTCAAATTGGGTTTTCCAGAAATCTATCTCGGAACTCTTTTTGAAGATGGTCACATTTCGGGTCGAAGACGGCATCAAACGGAAAACTCTTCAACTACAAAGTTGTTGCAAATTTCAAGACAAACATTCTGGACATAAAAGTTAGCTGATTCCGAGTTCGGACGGGCCCGCTAGGCCCGATTTACTGCAGCCCAAGATGGGGTGACGGGAATCCGATAAGCTATATAGAGGGAGAAAACCTAATTCGTGGGAGACACCTCAACCCACGAATTTGCACCCACCAAAGCCACGGTTTTTCCTCCCCTATGGATCCCATCTCCATGGGAGAGGGCTCCCATGAAGCCATTAAGGAAGGAGGCTAAGGGGCGGTGCTCCCCCATGATACCGGCGGCGGGGAAGTAGTCCCCCCCGCCGGCGCAGCCGCCACCCTCTTCACCATCTTCACCGCCATCTCCATCACCTAATCCTCATAGTATGCAGTGGTTCATCCTCCCACACACCTCTGTACCGTCCTATGTAAACATGGTGTTTGATGCTATAAGTTATAATCCTATGATCTATGTCATGTTTGTGTAGTTTCTTTGTTCTTAGATTGAATAGTTGAACGTCTTTGATTCATTAGAGTTGTATGTTGATATGGTATAGTCCTTTTCTTTCCATTATATTTGTGCGCGTATGGATTAAACATCATAACGTTTGTAGTATGTGTAAGAGGAAGGGGGCAGTTCTGTCGGAGTGACAGAAACCTAAGAATGCGAACCGAAACGTTGCACCTATGGGAGTAAGAGGACCATTAAACCTAAGGCTATGGTTGGGGAAACCTTAATGCATTGTTAGTAGTTACAGATGTTTACTAGCAACCAATCATATAGTGCATGTAATTCCAAGTAGTGAAGCACATGTATATTTAGCCTCTCCCACATAGAAAACTGCACCAAAGACAATGAACCCGATTTATTCGCTAATTAAACTTTAACAAAGCTACCACAATTGCCACCACTATTCCACACTCATGGTTCTATTAGTTTAGTGTATTTTATTGCTGCAGCAACTAACTTTACTTTCTTGTTATTTATTATCATGCAAAGCTATCTCTAGTACTCATATTGTTGCTCTAGTTTTATTTCCGAGATAATGCAAACGTTTAGTGTGCGTAGAGTTGTATCAGTGGTTGATAGAACTTGAGAGAACATTTATCCTACCTTTAGCTTCTCGTTGGGTTCGACACTCTTACTTATCGAAAAGGCTACACACGATCCTCTATACTTGTGGGATATCTGTATGCGCATTACCTTTGTCTGTTATATGCTGCAATTCTACTGTTATGGGCAAGGAAAGAAAAGCTGGGCTTCACTAAATATTACGCATTTAGGCCTAACTTAGTATTACACAAATAAGCAAAGCTTAGTCTTACACAAATAAGCATAACTAAGTCTTGACCAAAGATAAAGATAAAGATAAAGATAAATGGTTCATCGGATCTGCCAGTTGAGCACTAGGACCCTGGAATTGGTGGTATCATCGGAACAAACCAGAATGTTGCGTTTGGCCGTCTCTCATTCTCTGTCAAACTGTATGACCCCACTGATGAGCTAATGGTAGTCCCCCTCCTCCCAACGTGGATTCGGCTCCAGGTCAAATCTGGAGTGTCAACATAATAGGCGCGTGAGTGTGCAGCAAACACATAGTCTGCTATCAACACTGCAAGTGCTGGCACCTCAGCAACAACACTAGCATGTTCTTCCTGGACTCCGACGGCAGCGTGAGCAAGTATTTCGTCAGCTTTACTAGCAGCAGAATTAGCAAGTATTTTGTCAGCTTCACTAGCAGTAGCGTCACCAAGTATTTCGTTAGCTTCACCAGGAGCAGCAGCAGCTAGTTCTTCGCCAGCTCCACCACCACCACCAGCAGCATCAGGAGCCGGGGCTGCATGAGCAATCATAGGTTCAACAACTCCAAGCGCTCCAACAAAGAAAGGGTAGTTGATCCCAAGAAACACAGATTATCCCTTCAGATTGTCGACTCTGCTCCAGATTTGTTCTACTAGGTCTTTGGATGGACATGCGGACCTCGAGAAAACGTGACACCGCAGTGAGGGGTATGAAGAAAGTTGTGTCCCCATATGTTCTATTGTATCACCCATGCTATTTAGTGCTCCCCTAATATGAATCCATAGGAGTTCAACATCATGTTTTGTGTTGCCTCCGATAGGTGCCAGGAACCAGCGTCGTGATCCAAGATCAGCATATCCTACTGCATCTTTGATCACCGGAGCTAGAATGACACGTGGGCCCGCGTGTGTACCTGCGTGTTACTTGCAGAATTGTGAATGGGATTTTACATGCTATATGAAACCATGACTCACCCCAGGCGAATGGCTCCCAAACACGCATGCCGCCGCTAGGTTCAATGACCACGTATATGCGTTGTGGTGTGTTGGAATAGTAACTGGAGTTGAAGACGGTGTTGACATACTTCTCCCGCCTTAGGAAGTCGGCATGCAAGACTATCCATTCCTTGTTATCTGGGCATCTAATGAATGCGATTGCCTTGTCGAACACCGCTAAGAGGTCGTACTCCCAATGCTGCCACCCCTGCCGAGGTCTATGTGGGAGATGTACCTTCAAGACCTCAAGTTCTTCCATGTTGAACCTGTAAGCGAATTCAGAGCTGGGCGGCGGCAACCCGTTGCCTTGTCTAACACTACATTTTTGAGAGACCAAGTAGTCCTGCCTTGGGTTAAAAGGACTAGCCACTGAACGCCAATGAACGTCACCTGAAGAAGAGGAATCAATCCAGCAAGCAACATATTGATAAACAACAATGCCTCAAACCACAACTCGATAATCCTGGATGCACACAAGAACCTTCGCACCAAATTACTCGATATAATAGATAACGATATCGCCATCCCCGGAGGGATGATACACGGAGGAGCACAATATAGTTTTTAGACTAAACAACTGAACTCCCCTAAACCCTAGGCGGATGACTCCTTTATATAGGAGGCCTGCAACTAGTCGGTTGGATAGATCCGAACCAAACACACAAACAGACTCGAACCTAACCTGGACTCGGACTCAATAACATAGCAACAATATTTGACACAACCTTAGATTTATCATTACATATCGTAGGTCGTCCTGGCGTGCCAATCATCAATGGGATGCGCCCGCATCACCTAGCTTGGTGGAGTCCTGAAATTAGGCTTCACCTCCTCCTTCGTGCCCATATCATCATCCCCCCTTCAAGAAGCATTGTTCCCAACGCGTGCGGGTCAGGTCGGAAAGGTGGTGTGACATGAACAATAGCTTCGCACGTCTTCGCCAAGTCTTGCTTGACTTCAACTCCGCATCCTCCCTCTCGGCTTGCTTGACTTGAAACAGCCCTTGGCGCCTGCACCTCCTTGTGTCTCCATATGAGCTTGGACCTAGGCGCCACCATCTTCTTCTTCTTCTTCTTCTTCTCAGCTCTTGTTGGAACTCGTGTTTGCTGAACATGGACCTTCTTTGCACGACCTTGCATAAGATGAGTAATGCCTGGACCACACAACTGATGAACATGTCCATCCTTGCCTCTATGCATCTGCACAACTATCCCAACAAAACGCCTCACAGGTGTGCTAACAAAACTGCTCTTGTTACCCCGCTGCACCACATGCACTGGAACATCAGGAGCACAACTATCATCCATCTGAACACTTGTGTCAACACAAACAACCTTCTGAACACATGCTGCAACATCCTTCCTCTCAGCAATAAGAGGATGCACTTCAATTGGCTTGTCACTAACAAGTTCCACTGGCTTGTCATCTACAGGCATAGCTGAAGCACTAGCCCAAATTGTGGCTAAGCCTTGTGCACCTTGTCCTTATGTACCACTAGCTCCACATCAGACTTTATGTGATCATCCTGCATAGGCTTCAAAGTCTGCTGTTTGCCACCACGCACAAAAGAATATGTATTTGCTCTTCCAGCATGTGTAACGTTGCGATCATACTGCCATGGACGACCAAGTAACAGCCCACATACCTCCAATGGCAACACATCACACTCAATCTCATCAACATAATCATCAACTGTAAATGGCACACGCACCTTATGAGTTACCTTCACCATACCGCAACTATTTAACCACTGTAGATGCTTAGGTTTAGGAATACGCCATGTGGACAACCCTAGCGCTGCCACCATTGCCTTGCTAATGCCATTAGTACAGCTTCCTCCATCAACAATCAACTTGCATGCTTTGCCTTTGATCATACACTACGTCTGAAATAAATTCCAATGCTGGCCCTTGTCAACTGTCATGCAAGAATTGCCTTGTACTTTTTTGAGTTGCAAATTTATCCCACTCAATGGTACAACATCCTCCAGAACAATTATCTTGTCCCCCGCCTCAGATGGTGCCAAAAATTTAGCATGTAAACTGATGTAGCCCGTCCTACGGATGCTCCTACATCTACATCAACAAGTCTCCCAAGTGGACCCATGACTCGTGCCGGAGCCAAACCCCTACAAGCTAAGGTGAACTCTCTCCTCTCCTCGTGCCAATTTGATACATCCTTGGATGGTGTGCTACTTCATACAACTACTCTATGCACCATTGCTTATTCAATATGTTGAGCTCGTTGGGGAACCCCAAGAGGAAGGTATGATGAGTACAACAACAAGTTTTCCCTCAGTTATGAAACCAAGGTTATCGAACTAGTAGGATCAAGGAAACACCTCCAAGGTGTTGTTTACAACTTGGAATGCTGCACAACACAACCATAGAACTTTGTCCCCAACTTACAGTGAGGTTGTCAATCTCACCGGTTTTGCTGAAAACAAAGGATTAAACGTATTGTGTGGAAGATAGTAATTGCTTTGCAGAAAGTAAACAGGAAACAGTAAATAGTTGTAGATTGATGGTAAAAGAATGGATCGGGGTCCATAGTTCACTAGTGGCGATTCTCCTCAAAATAGAAGACATGTTGGGTGAACAAATTACAGCGGGGCAATTGACAAACATCGAGAAAGCATACATGCATATACTTATCATCTTGACTCATGTGATATTTGATTGGGCATTACAACATTATACATAGATAGTAATCCAACTGCATCTATGACTAATAATCCACCTTCGGGTTATCATCTGAACCCCCTCCAGTATTAAGTTGCAAGCAACAGATAATTGCATTAAGAAAAGTGTGTAAAGTAAACCATACGATTGTTCTATGAACAAATGATTGCTGTTTTCTCCCTAGTAGCAACAGCACATCTAGTACCTTAGAGATTTCTGTCACTTCCCCAGATTACTAGAGGCATGAACCCACTATCGAGTATAAATACTCCCTCTTGGAGTTGCTAGCATCTACTTGGCCAAGATAGCTACTAACAACGGAAAGCATGCAAGATCACAAATAACAAAGACATGATAGAATCAATAATCATTCTGAAATAGCATCTCAATATCCATCGGATCCCCGCAAACACAACATGTAGGATTACAAATAGATGATCTTGATCATGAACGGAGCTCACAAGATCTTAACATGATAGCACAAAGGAGAAGAACCAACCATCTAGCTACTACATGGACCCGTAGTCCAGGGATGAACTACTCACGCATCACACCGGAGGCAGGCATGGTGATGAAGAAGGCCTCTAGGGTGATCTGTCCCCTCCGACAGGGTGCCGAGAAGAGGCTTTAGATCCCTCCCGATCTAGGGATGGAGATGACGGTGGTTACAGACTCTTTCGTGGAATTTTGATCGGGTACTTAGGGTTTCATTATCGGAGGCTTCTTATAGGCGAAAGGGGAGACCGAGGGGGTGCCCGAGGCGGCTGCACTTCTGCAAGCCGGGCTGCCTGGTCACACTGTGGGAGTGGCCCTTGAGGCCCTTTCTCCGCCTCTTGTCTTGGCTCCGTGTTCCCTCGGTGAAATATTGACTTTGGCTTTGTCCCGGCCCAATTCGAGAATATTCATTTTCGCTTTCCGGAACCAAAACAATGTAAAATAGGCAATCAAGTACTGTGGCATCTTGTTAATAGGTTATCTCCAGAAAATGTGTAAAGATACTCCAAAGTGTGGACAAAACATAAGAAAGTAGATATAAAAAACAAGCATGGAACATCAAAAATTATAGATACGTTACCAACGTATCAACCATCAGGTACGAAGCTCCAACACAGCACCCAAGGATGAAAGACAAGGAGCAGGGCGTGAAGCGCAAGCCGCTGGAGCTGCTCAGACCGGAGTCTCCGGTCTACGCACACTGGAGTCTACGGTCCACCAAAGTCTTCGGCCTGAAGACCCTAGAGACTCCGGCCCGCCTCTGGTCTGACCCCCGAATCGAGCTCGAGGACAGCAAGATGGCCACTCTAGAGATGGACCGGAGACCGACCAGAATCTCCGGCCTAGACTGGAGTCTCTGGTCCACCACACCGGAGTCTCCGGACCAAGAGACGCCAGGCATGTAAAAGGCCTTTGGGCCTTCGGCCCATGTACCCCTTAGTCCGTCCAGAACTTATCTATTATTCCTAAAGTACCCCTGACTTTGTGGCTGGCCTATATATAGTCCCCCACCTCTATTGTAAACCCAAGGCATGATATTTGGAATTAGTGGAAACCCCTTGTGGATCTATCTAGTTCTTGCCTCATGCTCCTTTGATAAAGGAGCACCAAATATCCCAAACCTCGTTGGAGTTTGCACCGTGCCTCCGCATTGTACAAGGCCTAGGCATCAGAGTGCCTTTGCCTAGATGTCAAGATCTCACCGAGTCTCCCTACTCACTGTGCCGGTTTGAGAGAGAGTCCTCCGCTCGACAGTGCTCCTAGGGATTGCGCCGGACCGGTCACCGCCGGCGTGAGCTATTGGTGTGTATCGTGGTTTTTGTGTGAGTGTGTTCATCGTGTTCTTCGTGCATGAGTTCGTCATGTTCATCCACCCCTACTCCCCCCGCACTCCATCCTCGATTTGAAAGGGATTTGTGAAAGATCGGGCCACCATAGAGGTTTGCCCTCAACATATTGGTATCAAGAGCTTCGTTGCTCACAAATTCCCCCACAAAATTTTTCTTCTATCCACCAAAAATTTGAAAATCTCCAAAAAGAGCCCCAAATTTGCCTTTGGATCGATCTCTTGATCTAGGGTGTTATATGTGGTTTTGATCCGACCAAGTCTTGTCTAAGGTGTTGGTCCAGCTTTGTCCTGTGTTTTCCTATCGCAATTTGGTCATTTTTTCGCGGATTTGAGGACCCAAGGCATGGATTTCCGCTCAAGAAATTGAGCAGTTCGTGATCTGACTCTAGGACAGAGTTTTCGGCCTCCTGACTAGAGTCTCCGACCTACACCGGAGTTTCCGGCCTGTCCACACCAGAGTCTCCGGCCTGGACTGAAGTTTCCGGCCCGAGACCCCGGAGTTTCCGGCCCTGACGCCTAATTTTGACAGTTTTTCTTCTAATCTTGCATTGGCTAATTTCCTCTTGTTTGTTTTTGCCCATGTGTGTGTTGTCAACTAACAAAAAGCTTTCGCATCGGTAACTCCCGTGCTCATCGACATCATGGCCCAAGAACATCATCCCGCACCATCGACGGCAAGTTCATCATCACCAACGAAAGTATAACTTGCGTCACCTTGTTAACCCCTATCTTCTTTTGTATGTACCTATCCCACGAGAGTGGCTCATCTTGTGTTTGCTTGAGCATTGTGCACTTGTCCTTGGATAGTGAGAGTGTAAAAGCAATAGCAAGAGTGACTTGGTAACATCAAGGGAGAGCAAAAAAAATAAATAAAAAGATACAAAGCAAAACAAAAAGAAAAATAGTCTCCCATAGGAAAAGAGAGTCTCAAAGCTTGTAAACAAGAGAGAAAGAAGAGCGCCCAAGGCAAGTGCACAAATCCGTTGCTCATTTTTCTTCCTTGCAAACGAGCTATGGTCTCTCCTTGCATTGGCACGACAACAAGCATAGTCTTTGTTAGGACATTTTATTTGCTCATTTTCATAGTCGTGTCAATTCCAATAATCTCCACGTGTGTGTATATAGTCGTAGGTTCTCTTCACCCTTTTGAGTTGTTGACCTTCGCCTTTGACTTGAGTTTTGTTTGGATTTTACCCACTTTTGACTATCCTTTTTCTTTTGATTGGTTCTTTGGCATTCCACAACCCTAACCTACCACCAACAAGCTTTTGAGAGTTAGTTTTTTTTTCTTTAGTGTGAGTTTTCTTTGCAATTCCACTTTGCACGCTTATAACACCACCATATTCCACTCCCATACACAATACTTGTGTGTTTTGCATGATGGATATGCATGGTGAGTCGAGACACCCACCTCCCCAAGAACAAGAACATGGACCATACATGAAGCGCGCAAGTCACTTCATTGTCCGACAAGAGTTCTGTGATTGTTGCCAAGCCCTTGAGACGCGTCAAGATGAACAATTTGGCAAGACGCAAGCTGATGGGGATATGCCGGAGGGGGTATGCCCAGCAGGACGTTTCGAATGGGTCAAGGGTTCATGAAAAGGCCCAAAGACGGCGACTGGACTACGAAGGAAGGAAAGGCCCAACGACTGGCGACTGGAGGCCCCGAAGCGTAACAGAAGCCCAGTCGGATTAGGTCAAAACCTCCGGATCCTTATCTTGTTTGGTGATAACTTGTAAACCCTAGCGAGGTGCCTCATATATAAACCTCCCTAGGGTATCCTAGAGACTTACGTTCCGTCATACACCCCCTCAAGCGACTCGCTGCCTAGCCGCCGAGCTCGCCACCCCTGTAACTCGCTCTCCAATAATCTAATCTAGCAGGAGTAGGTCTTTACCCTCCGGGGGGCGAACCTGGGTAAACCCATGTACATCCGCCCCCATCTCGCACCGCGGATGGCCGCCAACTCTTCCTCACCAAACACTCAATCGCTGCCAGTGGCAGCGACTGCCATGGCCATTTCCATGACAGTGGCCCCCACCGTGGGGCATAGCGGGACTGGCCTGAGTTCTACGGCGAGACCCTACTCTCTGATCGATCGGCCGCTCGCCACCAGTCGCATGATCGCCATCGGCGGGATCTTACAGATCCTGCCTAGTAGCTACATCAACCTCTTCATCGGCTTCACTGGCGCGATCGACCCAGCTGCAACGGTGATCATCGGCGGATTGCCACCACACCGCGATCTGCTTTCGGAGGAGAAGGTCCGCTCCATCAGGAGCCTCGTCACCGAGTACGACTTGGCCGCCAGCGACGCGGTCGAGACTAACGCCGCCACCAACGACGACACCCTAAACAACGATGCCGACTCCACGACCCCTGCATCGGTCGACAGATCCATCACCGCCAAATCACGGGAGGACTCCATCACACGAGTCTCCAACCCCGAGGACTTCGAGGACCCCTCCATCCTGGGGATCTTCAACTCCGATTCCGGCTCGGAGTCCCCCGAGGATTTTCGCGCCAGATTCAATCACTTCAACACGATCTACATGGCGGGCAGCACGGCCGCCCCGCCAGATCCGTTCACCACGCCGATCCTGCCGACTGCGACGGCCACAAAGGTGGAGCAAGCCCGCCTGCGGCTCACGGAGGCGCAACGCAACGAACTTGCCGAGCGCGAGAAATACCGCCTCGAACGAGATTTACACGGAGCTGCCGCTTATCACCAGCGCCAAGATCAGACCTGCTCGAACTCCAACGTCCAGGGCCATGTCCTGAGCTTCAACGACGAAAGCGACCCAGCGCGTGCCGCCGAGCGTGAATACTGCGAGAACACGCCACCAGGCGGAAGCAACCCCACGAAACCACCACCTGGCGCACCGGCAACCGGGGCCCCTCCACCACCCATGGGCCGCACGCCCTCGCCGGACCAACCGCGGATCATCATTTCGCCTCAAGCCCTTGACGCCAACGGGCTACCATTATACTCCACCCCGATGGACAACGTCGTCGCGGCCGACGCCGCGATTGCCAACCTCGACGTCCAAGGCGACGACGCGCTACAGATCTAGTACGCCAAGGCCCTACTCTTCAGGGCCGTCGAGCAACAAGCCACGGGAGTCGACCCGTGGGGGCGGATGTACTCCCGCTCATCAGCAAGCAGGGCGGCATCAAGCGGCCACCCCACCGTGGCCAATGCATTAGTTTGCCCACCACCCCAGCCCCTGGTGAACCAACCACGGGCCGCTAATCCCGCGCTGTCAACCAACAAGCCGTGACCGGCGAACAACACGGTCGCTGCCAACAGGCAGCCCCTCGATGCCCGAACGAACATCATCAACAACCAGGCGTGGTGGTCGCGCTAGCCCAACGACCTGCGGCACACCCTCACCAACCGCGGCGACCCGGAACCAAGAGGCTCGCTCAGTCGAGTTGGGCCGCAATGCTTCGGACCAATGATTTACAGGGAAAAATACCCCGCCAACTTCAAGGCCCCCAAGGAGATCGAGAAGTACGACCCGACGTACGACCCCACTGTCTGGCTAGACACATACCTCATGGCAATGGGAATCGCAGGCCACACCAACCTGCTCGCTGCTCGCTACCTCCCCCTGATGATGGAAGGTGCGACCCGGCAGTGGATCAACACGCTCCCCGCCGACAGCATCGATTCCTGGGAAGAAATGCGGGACACCTTCGTCAGGCACTTCGAGGGCTCCTACACCCGCGACACCACCATAGAGGACCTGGAGCGATGCATCCAGGGACAACGCGAGTCGACTCGCCGCTGGATCCAGAGATGGCAATAGCTGCGGATAAATGCCTCCGGCATCCACCCAGACATGGCGATACACAGTCTCAAGAACGCGTGCCGCTACGAACCCCTGGTCGCCAAGATCATGAGGGTCTACCGGATGCTCGACAACATCCCCAACCTTCTCGAGATCGCCAAGCGCTATGCGGAGGAGGACCCCAACCAAGACTCCGATGACGAGTCCGGAGGAAGACGCCGCACTAGCATCCACGACAGCGGGCGCCTACGCGACATGCGCTACAGCAACACCCGCATCACCAGCAAGCGCCGCACGGACGGGCGAGTCGAATTCATCGCCAACGCCGACTACGGCCAGCGGGACCCCAAGAACTACCGCCGCGACGGAGGAAACTACCGCGACAGTGGGAACTACCTCGCCAGCAACGCGACGAGGCCGAAATTCGACCCTGCCGCCCTGCTCAATCAGCCCTGCATCTACCATAGCAGGGAGGGAAAACCCGCCACCCACACCACCGACGATTGCCACTCTCTCAAAGAGATTGAGAAGGCGAGACGAGCAAGGGAGGACCCAAAAAACAACCCACCTCGAGACAACGGGAACAGCGGTGGCTTCGGCACCGCCGTCGGCTCGCTACACACCTTCACCGGACTTGGCACCAAGCGTGAGAAGAAGGTGCTCGCCCGTGCGGTCGCCATCAATGCGGTGAAACATGTCGACATCCCTCGCTTCCTAAACTGGTCTGAGCAGAGCATCACCTGGAGTCGCCAGGACCATGCGCCAAGGATCGAATACCCAGGGCAAGTCGCCTTGGTAGTCAGGCCCAAGGTGGCCGACTACTGGCTGCCCAAGACACTAATGGATGGTGGGAGCTCCATCAACATCTTGTACCTCGACACGTTCAAAAGGCTCCAGCTCCCAGAAGCAGCCATTGAGCCAACACTGACGACCTTCCACGACATCGTCCCCGGTCGGAAGGCGTACCCGATCGGGAAAGTGACGCTGCCAATTACCTTCGGCACTCGAGCAAACTACCGCACGGAAAGAACCATGTTCGAGCTGGTGAACTTCCGCAGCCCCTACCACTGCGTCCTGGGCCGCCAGGCATTCGCAAAGTTCATGGCGACCCCACTATGCCTACAACATGATGAAGCTCCCCGGGCCAAGCGGCATCATCAGCGTCCACAGCGACCCCGACATGGCCGTGGAATGCGAGGACAAAGGCGCCGAGCTCGCCGACACCGTCATCACCGTGGAGACCGACCATGCGGAGGAGCTCGCGAAATATGCGGGCAACATCAACAAGGACGACCCCACCATCCTAAAGAAACCAACCGCCGCGAACTCCACGTTCGAGGCAACCACGCACACCCGCACCGTCAATCTCGTCCCAGGCGACTCCAGCCAGACGGTCACCATTGGGGCGCACATGAGCCCCGCATAGGAAATCACGCTCATCGGGTTCCTCTGTGAGAACCACGACATCTTCACATGGAAGCCATCTGACATGCGAGGTGTCCCGAGGAAACTTGCTGAGCATAAACTCAACGCCGACCCCAAAGTGCGACTAGTAAAGCAGTCGCTACGACCCTTCAATGAAGAGCACCGTCGAGCAATCGCCGAAGAAGTTTAGCGCCTGCCAATCAAGTACTCCAAGTGGCTGGCAAACCCGGTCCTGGTTCTAAAAAAGAACAACACATGGAGAATGTGCATCGACTACACCAACCTCAATAGTGCCTGCCCGAAGGAGGAGTTCGTCCTACCCCGCATCGATCAGATCATCGACTCGACCGTGGGATCAGAGTCACTGTGCTTTCTCGACGCTTACTCTGGTTATAACCAGATCAAGATGGCGGTCGAAGACGAGGAGAAGACGGCGTTCATTACGCCATTCGGCGCATTCTGCTACACGGCCATAGCGTTCGGCCTCAAGAACGCAGGCACCACATACCAGAGGTGCGTGCAGGAGTGTCTAGCGAGCCAAATTGGCCGCAACATTCATGTCTACATCGACGACATGGTGGTAAAATCCACCCGCCAGGACGACCTGCTCGCCGACCTAGCCGAAACCTTCGGAAACTTGCGGAGGTACAACATCAAGCTGAACCCCAGAAAATGCACCTTCGGCGTCCCCACCGGACAACTCTTGGGTTATGTAGTCTCCAAGCGAGGCATCAAAGCCAACCCCACCAAGATCGACACCATCGCGCGACTCGGGAAACCCGAGTGCCTGCGCGACATCCAGAAGTTGGCAGGGCGAGTCGCGGCCCTCAGTCGCTTCATCCCCTGACTAGGCGAGAAGGCAATGCCCCTCTATCGCCTGATGCGCAAGAACCCCATGTTCCAATGGGACGCGAAGGCCGACGACGCACTCAAAGCGCTCAAAGAAGTGCTACTCGCGGCACCACTACTCGCCACGCCATTCGACAAAGAGCCAATGCTCATTTACGTCGTGGCCTCTACTCGACTTGTTAGCGCCGTGATGGTCGTCGAACGACCAGAAGAGGGCAAGGAGCACCCCATACAGCGCCCCGTCGATTACATCAGTGAAGTCCTAACAGACTCACGACAACGCTACCCGTAATACCAAAAACTAGTGTACGCGGTATTCCGAGCACAACGGCGACTCCCACACTACTTCCAGGATCACCCAATCACGGTGGTCTCCTCCGCGCCCCTGCAGGACATCATACGCAATCGCGAGGCAACCGGGCGAGTCGCCAAGTGGGCCATCGAAATCGGTGTCCACAACATCAAATACGAGCCCTGCAAAGCGATCAAGTCACAAGCCCTAGCTGATTTCCTTGCAGACTGTGAAGAAGCACAATAGCCAGAGAAGCTCCCGTACCTCCACTACTGGTCGCTCCATTTTGACGGCTCCAAGAACACCGACGGCGCAGGGGCTAGGGTCATCCTGACCTCCCCCAAAGGAGACAAGCTCCGCTACGTGCTCCACCTCAACTTCAAACCCTGCACCAACAATATGGCAGAATATGAGGCCCTCCTTCACGGCATGAGAGCCGCTAAGGAGATGAACGTCAACCGCCTACGATGCTATGGCGACTCCGACCTAGTCGCCGGCCAAGTCGTCGGGACGTGCGATGCTGTCTCCCCAACAATGATCGCGTACCGCCAAGCTATCGACCAGTTGGGGGGGGACACTTTGACGGCTACTCCGTCGAATGGATCGACATGCGCAAAAACGAGGAGGCAGACGCCCTCTCCCGCATCGGATCGACCCAACAAGCGCCACCAGTAGGCGTCTTCCTCGACATCATCCACAAACCATCGGTCAGTCCACCAAAAGAGATCGACGTCGGGATCCCACTTCAACAAGAACCGGCCTTAGTCGCCATGGTTGTGGAACCTAGCGACTGGAAAGCACCATACATCGCCTTCTTGGAACACAAACTCCTACCGAGCAATGGGATAGAGGCACGAATGATCGTGCGCCGCTGCAAATCCTTCGTCATCATCAACGGAGAGCTCCACAAGCGCAGCGTGACCGACGTGTTCCAGCGCTGTGTACAGCCAGAAGAAGGCCGCAAGATCCTCCAGGACATTCACGCCGGCGACTGCGGCCATCATGCCGGCGCCAAGTAGCTAGTCGCCAAGGACATGCGGCACAGTTTCTACTGGCTCACCGCACACGCCGACGCCACCAACATCGTCCAACAATGCGTCGGGTGCCAGAAGTACGCCAACCAGACGCACCTCCCTGGCTCAACACTCAATACCATCCCTATCACGTGGCCATTCGCCGTATGGGGCATGGACATGGTAGGCCCATTCAAGAAGGCCTCGTTTGGCTTTACTCACCTCCTGGTCGCAGCCGACAAGTTCACCAAATGGGTCGAGGCCAAGCCGATAAAAAGTGCGACGGCAAGACGACCACCAAGTTCCTACGCGAACTCATCTACCGGTACGGCTACCCACACAACATTATAACAGACAACGGCACCAACTTTGCCAAGGGGGCCATGGTGGAATTCTGTGAAGAACATGGCATCCGACTCGACCTCGCATCAGTCGCTCACCCGGAGTCAAATGGCCAAGCAGAACACGCCAACCAAAGCGTCCTCCATGGGCTCAAGCCGCGACTCCAGGTTCCCCACGAGCGCACCCCAGGATTCTGGGTCGACGAGCTCCCCTCTGTGATATGGGGGATTCACACCTCCATTAACCGCTCAACCGGGTTCACGCCCTTCTTCATGGTGTATGGCGCCGAGGCCGTAATGCCAACCGACCTGAAGCATGACTCACCTCGAGTCACCAACTATGTCGAGGCGGCCAACGAGGTTTGCCCGCCAAGACAGCATCGATCAACACGACGAGGCACGCAACCTGGCTCGCTCCCGCACCATCATATACCAGCAAGGACTCCGCCGCTACCACAGCCGCCGAGTGCGAAATCGCACCTTCCAGGAAGGCGACATGGTCCTGCGACTGGCCCAAGACAAGAAGGGCATGCACAAACTCTCCCCCCATGGGAGGGGCCGTTCGCCACAAGCCGAGTCCTCGGTAATGATGCCTACTACCTCATTGACATACGGGGTGACGGCCAATTGGAGGTTGGGAGGCCATGGAATGTAAACCTCCTCAGAAAGTTCTATACTTAGAACCTCACATTGTACTCCATCGGAATATATAATGAAATTCATCCGGATCGCACAAATTGTGTCCACTCGCACTCGTACATACTAGCAATACGCTACTTACGGAAGTCAACCTCTGGTCGAGCGACCGGCACGGCTAAGTAGTGCGGCACAAGGGCACCAGAAAAATTCGGGCCTTGGGTCATCCACGAAAAACGCCAACCCGGAGCTGCCATTGGAGTCGCCTAGCCTGACTGGCCCACCGGGCCAAGACAACCGGTACACGCTTCTCAGAGCGACCTGTCCCTCCCACCCTCATGCAAAGCGACTCGAACGGTTAAGTACCACGCACGGGGACTCCGCAAAACGGGAGCCACCACGCGGCTCGGGAACACACCAAGTAAGAGAGCTGCCTAGGACTCGCCAAGCGACTGGCTCTCCGGGCCAGGGGAGGAGACGCGTTACAAACAACGAACTCACAACCTGGAACAGGAGCATGACCAATATGTTCGGGCACCATGCTTGGGGACTCGCTTATAAGTCAGTCCTACTCGCGCCCGGGGACTCGCCTCTCAGAAGACGCGAGGGATAAAAACAATGCATAAACAAAACAATACACAAAAGTGTAAAATCGAGTTATACCCCATTAAAGGGCGGACGCGCTCGGGGACTCGCTCAATCAAAACAATGCATAAACAAAACACACCACGCATTCCTAGTCGCAATACGATTCGATCGACTCCCCTTGGCACATATTGCAAAAATATATTACAGCATTCGCCACTTGGCATACATCACAACTTGGACAATTACATTGTTTACTCCACAGGCCCTGATGAAGAAGCAGCGCCACCCCCCTTGACGCGAACAAAAGGCTGCCACGAGTTCATCGGGTACGTCGTCAGCGACTTCGACAACGACGACCGAAAGGGCTGCTCTGACTTCATGTCACGATGCTCCGGCTCGGGGTCGCCAGGCGCCAACACCCTCTCCTGGTACGGCAGCAGATCCCCCATCGCCAAGACCCGATCGGCGTAAGGGGCGGCCTTCGCGGTCCACTTCAACACCTCTGACATCTCCACTGTGCCGGTCGCCGATGGATAGCCACTCATCACATTGTCAAGGTCGAAGTCGTCAGGGAAGTGGGCGAGACCCAAGCTCAACGCTATGGTGGCCCCGCGCCTGAACGCTGAGCGTGTCGTCCACTCAACAACGGCAGGCACCTCCTCCAGATAGCGCCACACCTCCGTAAGCCTCCCAGGAATAACTTCAGTGGGGGACATACCCTGAAGAGCTGCTTGGACGCACAACGCGAGGCGGTAGCCGCGTTCACCACGGCAGACACGCACTGCGAGGCATTGTAAGTTTACACCACCAGGTCGCTTTGGCCTACCACAGCTGCAAAGTCAGGCGTCAGTGAAACTATGGAACCCCCAAATCGGGGACTCGACAAACGGGTCAGGCGAAGACAGAGACTCACCAAGGAGTTTGCGGCAGTTCTCCTTGACGTGCTTCTCCAAGGCGGTTTGCTCATTGTGCAGCCCCACAATGATGGAATCCGTGGCTTTGCGTTCTTCCTCAGCCGCAGCGACGGCAGCCTTCGCTCGCTCCTCCGAAGAAATTGAGGCTGCTTTCGCCTCCTCCAAGTCCTTGACCAGGGAGGCTATTCATACATTCGCCGCGTCCAGCTCGGCGACTGGAACATACCACTCACGGGCCTTGGAGATCTCAGCCGGGAAACCATCTGCAAGAGAAGCCATCAACGTACTGTACACGACTAACTCACACCTGAAAGAGGAGAATAAAGACAAATAGATACTCACCAATAGTTCCCTGAAGACGCTGGTTCACCTCTTGTGCTCAGCGCAAGTCACGCCCCAAGCGCTCTCTCGCGGCCTGCCGATCCGTCGACTCCCTTTGCAATCCCTGCAAACAAACAACTCGCCTCAGCATTTGACAAAACAAAACCCAGTTCCCAGCCGCTGAAATTCAGCGACCAGGAATTCAGGGACTGGAGAAGGAGAAAAGAAACTAAATTCCTAGCCTCCGAAATTCAGCGACTAGGAATTCGGGGACTGGAGAGGAGCAAGAGGTTCAGTTCCCAGCCGCTAAAATTCAGCGACCAGGAACTCGGGGACTAGACATACCTGAATAGCAGCGCCGAGCATCCTGTGAAGTTCTCCGGCATTAGTCGACGGGATCGTGAAGGAAGTGCACCCACGACGGGACCCAATGTCCGCATCCACGATCTCTGGACTCATGCGAGATCGCGGTCCGCCACACTGAAACCCTCGCCATGAAACGCGGGAACGTCACCGACGCTCTGGTGGGGGCACTGGTTGTCGGGACCGGCGCTTCCGGCACGGACGTAGCCAAGACTGGTTCCGATCGCGTCGCCACCACCTCTTCGACGACTGGTGCAACGTCTGGCTCCGCGGCGCTGTCCTTGGCCGCAGCATCGTCGGCACCCCCTTCTGCTTCTTCGTGACTTCAGCGGCCGCCACATCTCTGGTGGCCTTTCTCTTCTTGGGGAGATCGCCCTCTCCCGTGGGGATGGCCGGTGGAATCTTAGCCACCGAAGGACGACCAATCTTCTTTGCCCCCGACCTACACGAGTCCCCACAATCAATATAACGACGATACAAAAGAGCAAGGTGAATCGGGACGAGGGAGCAGTACTAACTTAGCGACTGGGAGGACGCGAAGCCCGGTGCTGATGTGGGCGGTCTTGTCCAATTCAGGACCCAACTTGCGGGTGAGCCTCCTCTCGAAGATGTCTGAAGCCCATGAAACCGCGGGCTTCCTCGACGATGAATCTGCGGTCGCCGGGATCTCCGGCTCTGACGTGGCCGCCCTTGACGGCTGTGGCGACTTGGATGTCATTGCCTCAGCCGCTTCTTGGCTTGGAACCCCCGAGGCCGTCGGCATAATCGCCGCTAGGGGAACCTCTACCACTACCTCCGTGTCCTCGCCGTCCAACCCCTTCGTCAGGACTGCATCCTTTGGGGCCTTGTGCGAGACTTCGGGAGAATCTTCATCATCGGAATCATCATCCGACTCGAACACCACCGCCGACTTGAACGGCGACGTGGGCCTTTTCGCTGGTGACTTGGGCCTGCAAGGGCTTCGACGGCGAGCAAAGACGCCGGACGCAGTGCTCCGGCGACCTCATCGCCTCCGTCGTGCTCGTCCAGGATGCGGCTCGCCTCGACTTCACGTTGTTTCTGCATGCGGGTCTGGCGAGCCATAGGCGCTGGGGGAGGAACCTCTTCCTCCTCCCCGTCGCTGTCGGAAGGGTCCCCCTCGGAGTCTTCCTCCAGTTCCCGGGGAACCTCTTCATCGAGCGGAGGGAGCTAGCCCTCCAACACCTGAAAAATCTGAGAACCACTACGAGTAAAACACCAAACGAGGAGACTGAAAACTGAAACACGGACGTAGAGATTGGGAAGAGAATTTACTATGGGGGCTTCATTCTTCACAGGAGTGTACGGGGCGACCCCGACCGCCACACTGGTGAACTTCGCGTCAGTGATCTTCTTCAAGGCGGCCTTGTAGTCCTCGGCCTCCCATGAGTCCATGCTGGTTCAGGATGGGTCATGCTTCCCGCTGTATTCATACATCCAGTGCGGCCGAGACGACAGCGGAACCAGGCGCCGCCCGAGCCAGCAGTTGGAGAGGTTGATCGAAATCAACCCCTAGACCTTCATATTCTGGATCTGATCCATCATCTCCGCGACGGCCATCCGCTGGTCTTCGGGAAGCTTCTTCGGTGCCAACCGATAGGGCTCGCTCCTCTCGGCGACAAACTCCGGAAGAGCCACCTCGCTGGAGGGAGTGGCTTCCTTGATGTAGAACCAGCTCTTTTTCCACTCGCTGGCGGCCTTCTTGGGCAGGAGGAGCTTGACGAAATTGGCCTTCGGCTTTAGTTGAAATGTGACTCCATCTGCGGCCAGCATCGAGCCGCTGGACGCCTTGCACCCGATGCGGACGTGGAAGAGCTCCACCATAGCAGGAAATACGGCCTGCAGCCGAGGTAGCATTCATAGAAGGCGACAAAGATCGCCAGATGCTCGATGCTATGCGGACCAAGATACGATGGCTTGATCGCGCAATACGCGCAGAAGCGGCAGAAAAAGAGTGAGGTGGGGAATCCTAGACCCCTCTCAAGATGACTGGGGAAGCAGATGAACTCGCCGGGTCGCGGCTTCGGCTCGGTATCGGAGGAGGGGGAACTCGCCAGTTCCCCTTGCGGAGCACTCCGGCGTCCTCGAAAGACTTAAGCTAGGCCGTGGTACACTTGGATTTTCCCCATGAGCCTTTGGGAGGTGCCATCGGGTAGGATGTGGAATCGCACGATGCGGAGAGGACAAGTCGGAAGGATGCAGGCAGGGAGATTGGAGGCAGGAAGAACGAATGAGGAAGAATGAAGGATGCCAAGAAGGTATGCAGAGCTGAAACATCACTCCCCTTATATGGGAAACGCCACCCGCCAAAATCGGGATAGCCGTTACTCACGGTAATTACGCCGAAGTTACCGTTGGAAACTCCAACGGATAGTTTGACCAGATTTGACGGTCCAACTCCTTTATTTCACCCGCTACCCGCTAGTCTTTTCCATTCGCCAAGACGACGACTTGGCGGCAATAACACTCATTAAGACGGCGAATGGAAACATGGGGAAATCCTCCAAGGCTCTAATGGAGTCCATCGCCAACTCGACTGGATGCCCAAATTAGGCTTGCCTACTCCGAACGCCAAAAGGACGTCTGCGCCTGCATCAACGATGGCCTCGGGGACTACTGATGGGGATATGCCGGAGGGGGTATGCCCAGCAGGACGTTCCGAATGGGCCGAAGGGCCTGCGAGTGCGTCCGAAAGACGGCGTCTGGACTACGAAGGAAGGAAAGGCCGAGCGACTAGCGACTGGAGGGCCAGAAGCGTAACAGAAGCCCGGTCAGATTAGGTCAAAACCTCCAAATCCTTATCTTGTTCGGTGATAACTTGTAAACCCTAGCGAGGTGCCTCATATATAAACCTCCCTAGGGTATCCTAGAGACTTACGTTCCGTCATACACCCCCTCAAGCGACTCGCTGCCTAGCCGCCGAGCTCGCCACCCCTGTAACTCGCTCTCCAATAATCTAATCTAGCAGGAGTAGGTCTTTACCCTCTAGGGGGCCAAACCTGGGTAAACCCATGTGCATCCGCCCCCATCTCGCACCGCAGATGGCCGCCAACTCTTCCTCACGAAACACTCAATCGCTACAAGTGGCAGCGACTACCGTGGCCATTTCCACGACATAAGCCGAGTTCAAGAACATCGACAACCGCTTCGATGGCCTCGAATGACAAATGCACGCAATCCATCACAACTTTGGCCACAAAAATGAAGCGCTCCAATGCTCCATTGCCGAAACAAATGACAAGCTTCATGTCCTCGTCGATGGAATGGCAAGACCACATTCACGTGCTTCAAGCTCATCAAGTTCTTCGTGTCGTCATGCACCTATTCAACAAGACCTTCATCTGAGTTCTCCAAGAAGGAATGACGCCCCCGTGGTTGAAGATGGAAGTTCTTTAAACTATGTACCTTCCCCATGGCACATCGCAACGTCAAGCTATGATGGTGATTTCTCGTCGAGGACCCAAGCAAGGCAAGAAGCACACCGTCATCACAGAAGGGCACTAGTGATCCAAAAAGCACAACCACAAGAAGAATCACGAACGCAACCAGCAATCCACCACCATCTCCCGCGACACATACTTGACACAACAAGTGATGAGTCCAATTTGGAGAATCAAGCTCATCATCGACGTGAAGCTCTCCAAGATCCTCCTCCTCATCATCAACGTCATGAACGTCCGCACCGACAACATGGTCATCACGAGGCGCCTCCTCCACCAGACCAAAACATGGAGCATCAAGAGGTACAAGTTGAGCGACGCCCACCACGTCAAGAGGCTCAAGACCATGATCTTCGCTGTGAGGCCCGTGCGCCTAATCCACATCACCAATCGAGGAACGAGCCTCCTCTTTGTCATCAACCGCGTTATGAGGCTCCACATCCTCAACACCCTCATGAGGGCCAAGCGCATCAACATCGTCAACAACCGCGCCAAGAGCGAGAGAAAGCACCTCAACAAGGTGGCGACAACCAAGTTCCACCTCCCCAACCACAAGATCATCAACAAGGTCACCAAGCTCGTCGCAATGACCACAACGATGAAAAAACTTTCGGCAAACTCAAGTTCACAATGCCCAAGTTTACCGGATCCAATGACCCCGAAGAATACATCTCATGGGCACTCAAAGTCGACAAGATCTTCCGCATGCACAGTTATAGCAACGAGAAGATGGTCGCCATGGCTTCGCTTGAGTTTGATGATTACGCCAACCTTCGGTGGGAACAAGTTCAAGTTGCTCATGACGCAAGACAAGAGCCACCAATCATAACTTGGCATGACATGAAGGCTCACATGAGATCATGTTTCGTCCCTGTGCACTACACGCGTGACCCCTTCAACAACCTTCAATCGCTTCGTCAAGGGACAAAGACCATGGAAGAGTACTTCAAGGAAATGGAACTCAACTTGATCCGCGCCAACATTGATGAGCGCATGGAGCAAACTATGGCACGCTTCCTTATTGGGTTAAACCACCCAATCAAGCGCATCGTTGAGTTCCAAACATACAACAACATGGTTGAGCTTGTGCACATCGCAACAAAGGCCGAACATCAAGTGCAAGAGGACATCAAGTACAACAAGCCCAAGACGTATTTGACATACTAGCAAGCTTCAATCCCTACACCAACAACCTTCAATGGAAGCTCCTCAAGTACCTCCAAGCCTTCCTTCAAGCCCACACTCCCTCAAGGAAAACTGCCCCCAAGTGGCAAACAAGCAAAGAGTGATACACCTTTCAACGGTGAATGCTACAAGTGTGGAGGCAAAGGATACAAGTCGGCCGAGTGTGGAAACAAGAAAGTATTGTTCATCCACGACAACGGCGACGAAGAGTACTTGAGTCAAGATGAATTTGATGCCTGTGTCAAGGAAGCAATGACAAAGAAACGAGTGGAAGGTGACCAAGAACTCCTCATGTGTGAACATGACGCAAGTCCATCACTTGTCGTCACAAGGATCTTGACCACTCAAGCACAAGAGTATTAAGACCAACGCTCAAATATCTTCCAAACAAGAGCCGACATCAATGGAAAATCTATCAAAGTGATCATCAATGGAGGGAGTTGCCACAACCTTGCTGGCACCGAGTTGTGTGAGAAGCTAAATCCCACCCTCCATCCGCACAAGCACCCCTACCACGTGCAATGGCTAAGTGACCAAGGGTCCATGAAGATCAAGCATACCGTATCGGTCTCCTTCGCCATTGGTCCTTACAAAGACACGGTAGAGTGCAATTTGGTTCCTATGATAGTTTGCCACATGCTCCTTGGTCGACCATGGCAATTTGACTAGGCTGCTCTACATGATGGTCGCACCAATGTATACACCTTAAAATGGCTCAACGAAACATGTGTTTTGCAACCAATGACTCCTAGCCAAATAATTGCGGACAATGCAAAGGCTTTGCGACGGTGCAAAGCACAACACCTACTTGTGAGAAGAGCGGTGAACGAGAGAACCACCTCATAGTGAGTGAGAGCCACAAGCCAAACTTGAGTGAAAAAACAAAGAGTGTTCTCCTTGCCACCAAAAGTGAGATGAGGGATGTGCGGAACAACACATCCATCTTGCACTATGTCCTCATTTGCAAGGGACTAGTGCAAGGAACTAATGAATTAACCAATGTTCCTCCATATTTGATGATTGTTTTGCAGGAATTCAAGGACGTGTTCCACATGGACTACCTCCTCTCCGCGACATCGAACATCGCATTGACCTCATCCTCGGCGCACCACTTCCAAACCGTGCCGCTTACCGCATGAACCCAAAGGAGACAAAGGTGATTGAACGTCAAATCAACCAACTCGTCTCCAAAGGTTTGATCCAAGTTAGCACTAGTCCAAGTGTCGTACCCGTAATTCTTTTTCCAAAAATAGATGATATGTTACGGTTATGCATGGACTGCCGTCCAATCAATGCTATCACCGTGCGTTATATACATCCCATACCACGTCTCAATGACATGCTTGATGAGTTGTGTGGAGCCACTATTTTTCGAAAATTGATCTTCGTAGTGGTTACCATCAAATACGCATGGCTGAAGGTGATGAGTGGTAAACCGCCTTCAAGACCAAACTTGGTCTGTATGAATGGTTGGTTATGCCCTTTGGTTTATCTAATGCCCCATCCACCTTCATGCGCCTTATGAATCATATCTTGCATTCTCTCATTGGAAAAAGTGTTATTGTCTATTTTGATTGTATACTTGTTTATAGCAAGTCACTTGAGGACCATATTAAACATGTCAAGGAAGTTTTGCAAATCCTTCGACATAAAATGCTTTATGCTAATCTTCCCAAGTGCACTTTTGCTAAAGACAAGTTGATTTTTCTTGGATTTGTCGTTTCTTCGAAGGGCATTGAAGTTGAGGTGTCCAAGGTAAAGGACATACGATATTGGCCCATCCCAACAAATGTGAGTGAACTCCGAAGTTTTCATGGGTTGGCCAATTTATATCGTTGCTTTTTGAAAGACTTTTCAACCATTGCTTGTCCTCTCAATGAATTGACCAAAAAGAATATCACCTTCGTGTGGGGCAAGGGACAACAAAAAGCTATTGATGAACTTAAAAAGAGGCTCACCGAAGCACCTCTTCTTGCGCTACCGGATTTCACAAAAACTTTTGAGATAGAGTGTGATGCTAGTGGTATTGGCATTGGAGAAGTGATGGCTCTGTGTATGGTGCCCAGAAAAGTGCTGGTGCGATGATGATGTAGAGCTCGTTGGGAACCCCAAGAGGAAGGTATGATGAGCACAGCAGCAAGTTTCATTCAGTTATGAAACTAAGGTTTAATCGAACCAGTAGGAGCAAGGAAACACCCCAAAGGTGTTACTAGTTGAGCTTTGGCAGGGCGCACTACCGGTGCTAGTAGCAACGTGGAGACCTGCACAACACAACCACAGAACTTTGTCCCCAACTTGCGATGAGGTTGTCAATCTCACCGTGTTTTGCGGAAAACAAAGGATTAAACGTATCGAATGGAAAGAAGTAAAAGGTTGCAGAAAGTAAACATAAAGCAGTAAACTGTTTATAGATTGTATGTAAAAGACAAGGACCGGGATCCATAGTTCACTAGAGGTGGCTCTCCTTAAGATAGATAACATGTTGGATGAACAAATTACAACGGGGCAATTGACAAACATCGAGAAAGCAATACATGCATATACTAATCATCTTGACTCCTTTGGAACTTGATTGGGTATTACAACATTATACATATACCGTCATCCAACTGCATCTATGACTAATAATCCACCTTCAGGTTATCATCCGAACCCCCTCCAGTATTAAGTTGCAAGCAACAGATTATTTCTTTACGAACTGCGTGTAAAGTAAACAATACAATTGTTCGATGAACAAAGGATTGTTGTTTTCTCCCTAGTAGCAACAGCACATCTAGTACCTTAGAGATTTCTGTCACTTCCCCAGATTACCAGAGGCATGAACCCACTATCGAGCATAAATACTAACTCTTGGAGTTGCTAGCATCTACTTGGCAAAGATAGCTACTAACAACGGAAAGCATGCAAGATCACAAATAACAAAGACATGATAGAATCAATAATCATTCTGAAATAGCATCTCAATATCCATCGGATCCCCGCAAACACAACATGCAGAATTACAAAAAGATTATCTTGATCATGAACGGAGCTCACAAGATCTGAAAGCACAAAGGAGGAAAACCAGCCATCTAGCTACTACATGGATCCGTAGTACAAGGATGAACTACTCACGCATCACTCCGGAGGCTTGCATGGTGATGAAGAAGGCCTCCAGGGTGAATTCCCCTCTACAGCAGGGTGCCGGGAAGAGCTTTAGATCCCTCCCGATCTTGGGATGGAGATGACGGCCATGCACTCTTTCGTGGATTTTGATTGGGCACTTAGGGTTTTCGTCCCGAGGGCAATATATAGGCTAAGAAGAGGCCGAGGGGTGCCGGAGCGCCACACCACCGGGCGGGCCAGTCGACCATGCGCTGGTGTGGTGGCCCCCTGGCCCCTCTCTGTCTCGTATTCTGGCACTTGATGACATCTAGAAAAATAGGCACTTTGGCTTTTGTCCCGTCCAATTCCGAGAATATTCATTTTCTGACTTTCCTGGAACCAAAAACAGCAGAAAACAGCAGCTGGCACTGTGGCTCTTGTTAACAGGTTAGTCAAAGAAATCATATGAAAAGTACTCCAAGTTGGAACAAAACACAAGAAAGTGGATAAAACCAAGCATGGAACATCAAAAATTATAGATACATTTGCAATGTATCAACATCCCCAAGCTTAACTCCTGCTCATTTCTAGTAGGTAAGTGATAAAAATAAAGAATAATTTTTGAGGTGACATGCACCATCAAAGACTTGATCAAAGTATTTGTAAAACATTCAAAGCTGGGATCATAGTACTTCAATCATAACATGAAAGACAAAGTTCTAGCAATAGGACAAAGAAACTATGATACAACATGAAAAGGCACAAACAAAAGATTCATGAATAACAATGCTTTGCAAGACGTTTGTTTGTTTCACATAAGGAAAACATAGCATAATAGTATTCAGCTTGTCCCTCAACAGAGTAGCAAATATAAATGCATAGGACACCTTCAAAGTTCATAAGAGTGACTAGATACAATACTTTAAAACAAGCAATATCAAAGTATGCATCAATCAACTAGTCTTCGGACAATGCACATAGAACTAAGAATGGCCACTATGCTCTCAAACTAAGTGCATAAAGATAGAAGGTGGAGACTCAATATAATGGTGGAAGAAAGGCCTTTGTAAAAGGAAGTAGGGATTTAAGTCTCATAAAGAGCTTCCAAAAATTATGGTACTTGTAGCTTTCATCTCTCATTTCCCCTATCATAAGTATCTTGAAATGATTAAGGTTAAAGTGAACAAACTATGGTGTACATGCCTGGCGAAGTATAAGTCAGAAATCTCATGTCCCTTATATACGAGGGTCGCTCCTCATGCTACTCAAGTTTAGTCACTGGTAAGTTCTTGTCACTGTAAGTATATGTGTATCATAGAGAACCGCCAACGGGGTACCCCTTGCCCGATGATACGGAAGAATCCCCATATCAAAATGACAAGGCAAGGCATAACGAGCATCTCAAAGATTCTTCTTATTTACCATGGGAATATGGTGCTTTTTTCTCTTTTCTTTTCATAGTATCTCTTTTTTCTTTTCTTTTTTCTCAATATAGGACTCTTTTTTATAAGAAGAATGCTTCATAGACAACTCATTATGGTTACTTGTAGGTTTCCACCATGTCAAGATGGATTAGACAAGCCCAGCGCTTTCTCTAACACATATACATAATTCCATGGACTTACAAGCTCCCCTTTCATTTCACACCGATGACATCCATATACAAAAGAGCATGATATCAACTAGGTACAAGTACCAAGTGCAATGTTGAAAGCGTTCCCCATGAAAGCATGGTTCTGCTCATTCCCGACAAATAAGTGAAAGAATATACAACATAGAAGACACAATGGTTCAAGTTTATTAAGGGCAAGTAAAGTAAAGTGTGCCATCAAGTTTGTGAGAGCTTTAATAACTAGTTTTCTCATAACAAGTTTAATTTGGAAGGTAAACAAAAGCATGAATATACTTGGAATAGCATAAGCTAATAGGTAGGTATGGTGGACTCTTTGGAATAACTTGGTTTAGGGAGTTGGATGCATGAGTGGAACTCATACTTGGTTGTGGAGGCTAGCAAAAGACTGGGAGCGACAAACTAAGAGAGCAATAATGGCCATAATCATGCAGAGCGACAAAACATCATTGATCAAAGCATAAAGTGATACTACAAGTTGAAAACTAAAGGATCATAAAGGCTATGGTGACTTGAGATAGTCATAACATGGTGTGAGCATGTGCCAAATCAACCCAAATAAAGCATCAAAGGAGAATACCACTATATTATGCTTTAATATGCTAAAACAACGCATGATTCATCCAAGGCACATTAAGCAATCTCAAATGTTTATAACAAGTCATGCTATAGCAAAGAATACTAAGCATAAAGCCAAAACAATATCAAGCATGGCATGACAAAGCATAGGCCACAGTCAAAAACAAGCTCTTTTTACCACTTAAGCAATGAACTTTCCTACTCTTTTCCAAACCAAACCAAACTATTTGCAAACCAATGTATGAAAGAGGGGGTCCAACCAAATTTATTCAGAAAACTAAGCACACCAAAGCAAACAAAAAACCAAAACAAAAACGATAAAGAAGATGCTCCAAGAACAACACAACTATGCATGAAACAATAAAAATGAAGCGTTTGGAAGAAACCTGGGATTTTTATTGATGAAGAGGGGGATGCCTTGGGCATTCCCAACCTTTGACACTTGTACTTCTTGGATATTTCTTGGGGTGACACGCGTGGCATCCCCAAGCTTGAGCTTTAGTCCATCCTTCATCTCATTACTCATTCCTTCCATACACCTGAAATTTTTCCTTCATACAAAACTTCACACAATCTTTATTATCAACATTAGTGCACTCAAGATAAATAAGTCTTAAGGTTCAGTTCCAACACCAATAAAACTTCCATTAAAACACTAGATACTGTAGCATTTCCCTCAAAAAGCTCAATTCCCCAAAAGAACTTAAAAAGTAACCAACAAGAAGCAAATGCAGAAAATGGCAGAAATCTGTCAAAACAGACTAGCAGGTAAAGACGAATTTTTTTGAAGACCTAATGTTGCTCAAATCAAAAAGTGTTGAACTAAAGAAAGTTATATAACAACCTGGGGCAGAAGAAAAGAAATTCGCGCCTCAAAAAGACGTTCAGAGATTTTACACGAATTTTTACGGTGAAGCACATAAATCTGTTTCGGGACAGCAACTTTCCCAATCATTACTTCTCTCTCATTAGAGGTTACTCTTGGCACAAAAAGCAAATAAAAAGGATAAGGAGAGGTTATTACATAGGTAATAACTTCCAAGACTCATCTAAAACTTTTGGGTTATCTCCCAATAAGTACTTTTCTTTAACGCCTTTAAGTTAGGCATAAGAAGCAAAGAAAGAATCAAGTGTTCTCAAATGAAGAAGCATTAAGACCAAATTTTGTTTTCATAGGAGAAGCAAAAGAAATCTTTTCTCTCTTTTTAGGGAAGTGTTCTATACCTTTCTTGAGTGGGAGTTGATATTTAATGGTGCCTTCTTTCATATCAATGATGGCACCAACAGTTTTAAGAAAAGGTCTTCCCAAAGTAATAGGACAAGAAGCATTGTATTCAACATCCAAAACATAGAAATCAACGGGGACATAGGAATTGTTAACCATAATAATAACATCATTAAGACTCCCCATGAGTTTCTTTTTAGCTTTATCATCAAGTGGGACATTCAAATAACAATCTTCAAGTGGAGGAAAATCAAGCATATCATAAATCCTTCTAGGCATAACAGAAACACTACTATCAAGATCACATAAAGCTTTGAAATCAAAGTTATTCACTTTCATATTAATGATGGGTTCCCAACCATCTTCTTGTTTTATAGGAATAGAAGCTTTATGTTTCATCTTTTCTTCTTTAATCTTTATGAGAGCAATAGTAATGTGTTTTGTAAAGGCCATGTTCATAGCACTAGCATTAGGAATTTTAGCAAGCTTTTGTAGGAACTTAATAACTTCAGATATATTGCAACCATCAAGATCAAAATCAAATTTATCATCTAGAGTAGTAGAACTATTACTAGCCTCAACACTAGTGGTGGTAATAGTAGAAACACTAATGTTTCTAGCAATTTCATCTTCTCTTTCCCACTTAGCGTGTAATTCAGCTAATAGTCTAACATTTTCATCAATTCTTACTTGTATAGCATTAGTAGCTAGAAAGGGATTATCATTAATTTCACGTTTAGCAGCCATTTTATTCAAGGAAGATTGAGCTTCAGCCAAAGATGCTATATTTCTTTCAGCATTAGAGAGTTTTTCCTCAATAGTTTTATTGAAAGCAGTTTGCTTACTAATAAAGTCTTTAAGCATAACTTCAAGTTCAGAGGGAACACTCCTATTATTGTTGTAGGAATTTCCGTAAGCATTACCATTGTTGGGAGGATATGGATTATAATTGTTGTTACCAAAATTACTCCTATAAGCATTATTGCCAAAATTATTATTTCTTATGATGTTCACATCAACTTGCTCTTCTTGAGCAACCAAAGAGGCTAAGGGAACATTATTTGGATCAATATGGGCTTTCCTCAACAGAATTTACCTTCTTACCTTGTGGAGCTCTCTCAGTATGCCATTCAGAATAGTTAACCATCATATTATCCAGAAGTTTTGTTGCAACACCCAAAGTGATGGTCATAAAGGTACCTCCAGCAGAAGAATCCAATAGGTTCCTTGAAGAATAGTTCAATCCTGCATAAAAAGTTTGGATGATCATCCAAGCAAATACCCATGAGTGGGACAATTCTTTACCAAAGATTTCATTCTTTCCCAAGCTTGAGCAACATGTTCATTATCAGTTTGTTTAAACTTCATTATTTCACTTCTCATAGATATAATCTTAGAAGGAGGATAGTATTTTCCAATAAAAGCATCTTTGCATTTAGTCGAAGAATCAATACTATTCCTAGTTAAGGAATTCAACCATTCTTTAGCTTTTCCTCTCAAAGAGAAAGGAAACAATTTCAGCTTAATAATATCACCATCTATATCCCTATGCTTTTGCATCTCACAAAGTTCAACAAAGTTATTTAGATGGGAAGCAGCATCTTCATTACCAATACCAAAAAATTGTTCTCTCATAACAAGATTGAGCAAAGCAGGTTTTATCTCAAAGAAAGTATTTTCAGCCACAGGTGGAGCAATAGGTGTGCTCATAAAATGATTGTTGTTGGTGCTAGTGAAGTCACACAACTTAGTGTTTTCAAGAGTAGTCATTTTTTTGGGTTTTCAAATAAGAAAGCAAACTTGTAAAACTATTTTTTGTGTGTTTTCGATAAAGAAACAAGCAAACAAAGCAAAAGAAACTAAGCAAAACAAAAATAACAAAGTAAAGAGATTGGTTATGAGGGACTCCCCTTGTGAAGATGTCCTTGACTCCCCGGCAACGATGCTAGAAAAATGCTTGATGGCTCTGTGTATGGCGCCCAGAAAAGTGCTGGTGCGATGATGATGTAGAGCTCGTTGGGAACCCCAAGAGGAAGGTATGATGAGCACATCAGCAAGTTTCTCTCAGTTATGAAACCAAGGTTTAATCGAACAGTAGGAGCAAGGAAACACCCCAAAGGTATTACTAGTTGAGCTTTGGCAGGGCGCACTACCGGTGCTAGTAGCAACGTGGAGACCTACACAACACAACCATAGAACTTTGTCCCCAACTTGCGATGAGGTTGTCAATCTCACCGTGTTTTGCGGAAAATAAAGGATTAAACGTATCGAATGGAAAGAAGTAAAAGGTTGCAAAAAGTAAACACAAAGCAGTAAACAATTTATAGATTGTATGTAAAAGACAAGGACCGGGATCCATAGTTCACTAGAGGTGGCTCTCCTTAAGATAGATAACATGTTGGGTGAACAAATTACAGCGGGGCAATTGACAAACATCGAGAAAGAAATACATGCATATACTAATCATCTTGACTCCTTTGGAACTTGATTGGGCATTACAACATTATACATAGACCGCCATCCAACTGCATCTATGACTAATAATCCACCTTCAGGTTATCATCCGAACCCCCTCCAGTATTAAGTTGCAAGAAAAAGATTATTGCTTTACAAACTGCGTGTAAAGTAAACAATACGGTTGCTCTATGAACAAAGGATTGTTGTTTTCTCCCTAGTAGCAACAACACATCTAGTACCTTAGAGATTTCTGTCACTTCCCCAGATTACCAGAGGCATGAACCCACTATCAAGCATAAATACTAACTCTTGGAGTTGCTAGCATCTACTTGGCCAAGATAGCTACTAACAACGGAAAGCATGCAAGATCACAAATAACAAAGACATGATAGAATCAATAATCAATCTGAAATAGCATCTCAATATCCATCGGATCCCCACAAACACAACATGTAGAATTACAAAAAGATGATCTTGATCATGAACGGAGCTCACAAGATCTAGACATGAAAGCACAAAGGAGAAGAATCAGCCATCTAGCTACTACATGGATCCGTAGTCCAAGGATGAACTACTCACGCATCACACCGGAGGCTTGCATGGTGATGAAGAAGGCCTCCAGGGTGAATTCTCTCTGCAGGTGCCGGGAAGAGCTTCAGATCCCTTCCGATCTAGTGATGGAGATGACGGCGGCATGACTCTTTTCGTGGGATTTTGATCGCACTTAGGGTTTTCGTCCCGAGGGCAATATATAGGCGGAAGGAGAGGCCGAGGGTGCTGGAGCGCCACCACCCCCGGCGCTGGCCAGGCCTGGCTCGGCCAGGTGTGGTGTGGTGGCCCCCGCCCCTCTCCGCCTCGTATTCTCGCACTTGATGACATCTGAAAAATAGGCACTTTGGCTTTTGTCCGTCCAATTCGAGAATATCCATTTTCTCGACTTTCCGGAACCAAAAACAATGAAAACAGGTAGTGCAATCGTGGGCTCTTGTTAATAGGTTAGTCCAAGAAATCATATGAAAAATACTCCAAAGTTGGAACAAAACACAAGAAAGTGGATAAAACCAAGCATGGAACATCAAAAATTATAGATACATTTGCAATGTATCAAGGAGTCCTTATGAAAAACGGACATCCTATAACCTACCATAGCGAGAAACTTGATGGTGCCCGCCTTAATTATCCAATTTATGACAAATAGATTTTTGCCTTAGTTCGTGTTCTTCAAGTTTGGCAACACTACCTATGGCCCAAGGAATTTATCATACATTCCGACCATCAACGTTTGAAATATCTCAAAGGCCAAGCTAACTGGAGCAAGGGACACGCCAAGTGGGTTGAGTTTATGGAGTATTTTCCATACATTGTTAAGTATAAGAAGCGCAAAGATAATGTAGTTGCAGATGCTTTGTCTCGCAAGAACTCATGCCTTCTTACGAGACTTGAAATCAACGTGTTGGGTCTTGAGGAAATAAAATCTTTGTATACTTCCGACCCATTCTTTGAAACAATTTTCGCAAAGTGCTCCATTGAAAAAGGAGTTGATGATTTCTATTTGCATAAGGGTTTTATCTTTTAACAAAACTAGCTTTGCATTGCGAAGTCATCCCTCCAACTTTTGCTTCTCCAAGAATCTCATGGTGGAGGCCTCATGGGTCACTTTGGCCGTGACAAGACATTGGACATGCTCTCCACTCACTACTTTTGGCCCAAGATGAAGCGCGACATGGAGCGCTACGTTCAATGATCCTCGACATGTGTTCAAGCTAAGTCGCAAGCTAACCCTTATGGTCTTTATATACCATTGCCTATTCCTCATTCACCTTGGTCCGACATTAGCATGGATTTTGTGTTAGGATTTCCTAGATATAAGCATGGTCATGATTCTATATTTGTTGTCGTGGATTGCTTTTCCAAAATGGCACACTTCATACCATGCCATAAGACCGACAATGCTTCACATGTTGCAAATCTGTTTTTTAGGGAAATTGTCCGTCTTCACGGTGTGCCAAGAACAATCGTCTCCGACCGCGATGTCAAATTCATGTGGAAGACCCTCATGGCCAAGCTCGGCGTTAAGCTACTCTTTTCATCCGCATCGCATCTCCAAACCGATGGCCAAACCGAAGTTGTCAACCGAAGCCTCGGGACCCTCCTTCGTGTGTTGATCAAGAAAAACCTCAAAGATTGGGAGGAATGTATTCCACACGCCGAGTTTGCCTACAACTGTGCCAAGCACTCAACAACCAAGATGATTCCCTTCATGATGGTCTATGTTTTCGAGCCCCTCACCATGCTCGACATCCTACCACTACCTCTCCATGAACGCACCAACATGGATGCTGAGAAGTACACACAAGCTATGAAGAAGCTTCGTGAAGAAACTAGAGCTACTATCGAGCAACAAGTCCTTCGCCAATCTTCAAGGTTAAACAATGACAAGAAGGAGATGATCTTTGAAGAAGGTGATCTTATGTGGATACACCTAAGCAAAGACCGCTTCCCCAAGGAACGCGACTCCAAGCTAAAGCCAAGAGGAAATGGTCCCTTCAAGGTCCTCAAAAGAATCAACAACAACGCCAACATCATCGACATACCGAACTCTAAGTACCTTGCAAGCAATACATTCAATGTGAAGGACCTCTCACCCTACCATGGAGATGTTCCCGATGATACCCACGAAGAGTCGAGGACGACTCTTTCCGAAGGAGGGAGATGATACAGCCCATCCTACGGATGCTCCTACATCTACACCAACAAGTCCCCCAAGTGGACCCATGACTCGTGCCCGAGCCAAACTCCTACAAGCTAAGGTTAACTTGCTCCTCTCCTCGTGCCAATTTGATACATCCTTGGATGGTGTGCTACTTCATGCAACTACTCTATGCACCATCAGGTACGAAGCTCCAACACAGCACCCAAGGATGGTGGACAAGGAGGAGGGCGTGAAGCAGAAACCGCTGGAGGTGCTTAGACCGGAGTCTCCGGTCTGCGCACACCGGAGTCTCCGGTCCACCAAAGTCTTCAGCCTGAAGACCCCGAATACTCCGGCCCACCTCCAGTCTGACCCCTGAATCGAGCTCGAGGACAGCTAGATGGCCACCCTAGAGATGGACCGGAGACCGACCGGAATCTCCGGCCCAGACCGGAGTCTCTGGTCCACCACACCGGAGTCTCCGGACCGAGCGACGCCAGGCATGTAAAAGGACTTGGGCCTTTGGCCCATGTACCCCTTAGTCCGTCTAGAACTTATCAATTATCCCTAAAGTACCCATAACTTTGTGGATGGCCTATATATAGTCCCCCACCTCTATTGTAAACCCTAGGCATGATATTTGGAATTAGTGAAAACCCCTTGTGGATCTATCTAGTTCTTGCCTCATGCTCCATTAACAAAGGAGCACCAAATATCCCAAACCACGTTGGATTTTGCATCGTGCCTCTGCGTTGTACCAGGCCTAGGCATCGGAGTCCCTTTGCCTAGATGTCAAGATCTTACCGAGTCTCTCTACTCACCGTGCCGGTTCGAGAGAGAGTCCTCCGCCCGACGCTGATCCTAGGGATTACGCTGGACCGGTCACCGCCAGCGTGAGCTATTGGTGTGTATCGTGGTTTTTGCGTGAATGTGTTCATCGTGTTCTTTGTGCGTGAGTTCGTCATGTTCATCCACCCCTCCTCCCCCCGCACTCCATCCTCGATTTGAAAGGGATTCGTGAAAGATCTGGCCACCCTAGAGGTTTGCCCTCAACATAAACACTTCTTGTAATCCTCCCAACTAGCTTGTCTTGGGATGCCCTTCGCATGCTTTTCCGCACCCTACCAAATGCATATTCGTGCATCCACATGCATCGTTATAAGTGTGGAAACCATAGTGTCATCGGGATTGAGATTACTGATACATTGCAAATGTATCTATAATTTTTGATGTTCCATGCTTGGTTTTATCCACTTTCTTGTGTTTTGTCCACACTTTGGAGTACTTTTCATATGATTTCTTGGACTAACCTATTAACAAGAGCCACAGTGCCAGCTGCCTGTTTTTTGCTGTTTTTGGTTCCAGGAAAGTCAGAAAATGAATATTCTCAGAATTCGACGGGACAAAAGCCAAAGTGCCTATTTTTCCAGAAGTCATCACATGCAAGAATACGAGACGGATAAGGGCTAGTGGCCGGCCACACCACCTGGCCGCGCGGCCAGGCCTGGCCTGCGTCAGGGGGTGGTCTGGCCGACCCCAGCACCCCCTCGGCCTCTCCTTCCGCCTATAAGATGCCCTCGAGATGAAAACCCTAAGTACCCGATCAAAAATCCACGAAAGAGTCTGTAGCCGCCGTCATCTCCATCCGTAGCACGGGAGGGATCTGAAGCTCTTCTTGGCACCCTGCCGGAGAGGGGATTTCACCCTGGAGGCCTTCTTCATCACCATGCAAGCCTCCGGTGTGATGCGTGAGTAGTTCATCCTTGGACTATGGATCCATGTTGTAGCTAGATGGCTGGTTCTCCTCCTTTGTGCTTTCATGTTTAGATCTTGTGAGCTCCGTTCATGATCAAGATCATCTATTTGTAATTCTGCATGTTGTGTTTGCGGGGATCCGATGGATATTGAGATACTATTTCAGATTGATTATTGATTCTATCATGTCTTTGTTATTTGTGATCTTGCAAGCTTTCCGTTGTTAGTAGCTATCTTGGCCAAGTAGATGCTAGCAACTCCAAGAGTTAGTATTTGTGATCGATAGTGGGTTCATGCCTCCGTAACTGGGAAGTGATGTAAATCTCTAAGGTACTAGATGTACTGTTGCTACTAGGGAGAAAACAACAATCCTTTGTTCATAGAGCAATCGTATTGTTTACATTACACGCAATTCATAAAGCAATAATCTGTTGCTTGCAACTTTATACTGGAGGGGGTTCGGATGATAACCTGAAGGTGGATTATTAGTCATAGATGCAGTTGGATGGCGGTCTAGGTATAATGTTGTAATGCTCAATCAAGTCTCAAAGGAGTCAAGATGATTAGTATATGCATGTATTGGTTTCTCGATGTTTGTCGATTGCCCCGCTGTAATTTGTTCACCCAGCATGTTATCTATCTTAAGGAGAGCGACCTCTAGTGAACTATGGATCCCGGTCCTTTTCTTTTACATACAACCCATGACATCGCTTATCGCTTTGTGTTTACTTTCTGCAAACTATTACTTCCTTCCATTCGATACGTTTAATCCTTTGTTTTCAGCAAAACCGGTGAGATTGACAACCTCATCCCAAGTTGGGGACAAAGTTCTATGGTTGTTATGTGCAGGTCTCCATGTTGCTACTAGCACCGATAGTGCGCCCTGCCAAGGCTCAGCTAGCAACACCTTTGGGGTGTTTCCTTGCTCCTACTGGATTGATAACCTTGGTTTCATAATTGAGGGAAACTTGCTGCTGTGCTCATCATACCTTCCTCTTGGGGTTCCCCAACGAGCTTGTTAATACACGAGCCATCAAGCATTTTTCTGGCGCCATTGCCGGGGATTCAAGGTCATCTTCACAAGGGGAGTCCCTCATAACCAATCTCTTTACTTTGTTATTTTTGTTTTGCTTAGTTTCTTTTTGCCTAGTTTGCTTGTTTCTTTATCAAAACACACAAAAAAATTAGTTTTACTAGTTTGCTTTGTTATTCAAAAACACAAAAAAATTGAGTCTCCTTTAGTTGTCACCTCTTCCTTTGCTCACCATGTTGATCCCTAAATTCACCCTGAAAGACCTTTCAATTGGTAGTGGTTCTATAATTGGGAAAGATAATATTGAAGAATTCTTTAATCATGTTAGTAAACTTGAGGATACTGAGGATAGGTCCCTTGCAGAACTTGCTCTAAACTATGAGATTCCTGTAACTTCTTTAATTCACATGTTAGAAGCTAAGTTTGTTAACCTCAACCCCTTAATGCAAGTAATGTTTCTTAAACTTAAATAAATTGAGGACCCTGAAAAGCGGGATTTTATTCTAGAAACTTTGTTTAAAGAATTCTATGATGTTGCCAAGGAAGCTAGAAAAGTCTTTGAACGTTTCAATATGCTAGGATCATGTGTAGATGTTGTTGGTACATGAGAAAAGATGAACACAACTGAACCTAATGGGGAAGAAACTAAGATACCAATACCCTTTAAAGTGGTAGCAATACATGAAGCCATAGAAAAGAATCTTGATTGGATTGTTCTTGAAAACCCTTTTGATGAAAATAGTGAACCTAAGAGCATTGAGAGAGGATCCGCTAGAACTTATTTGGATGATATACCTTGTTTGTTGAAGAAATTTCTAGTATTGGTCTTAATGCTTCTTCATTTGAGAACACTTGATTCTTTTTCTTGCTTCTTATGCCTAACTTAAAGGCGTTAAAGAAAAGTACTTATTGGGAGATAACCCAAAAGTTTTGATGAGTCTTGGAAGTTATTACTTCGGTAATAACCTCTCCTTATCCTTTTTATTTGCTTTTTGTGCCAAGAGTAACCTCAAATGAGAGAGAAGTAATGATTGGGAAAGTTGCTGTCCCGAGACAGATTTCTATGCTTCACCGTAAACATTCGTGTAAAATATCTGGATGTCTTTTTGTGGCGTGAATTTTTGTGCTTCTGCCCCAGGTTGTTATCTAACATTCGTTAGTTCAACACTTTTTCATTTGAGCAACAGAAGGTCTTCGAAAAAATTCGTCTTTACCTGCTGGTCTGTTTTGACAGATTTCTGCCATTTTCTGCATTTGCTTCTTGTTGGTTCCTTTTTGAGTTCTTTTGGGGAATTGAGCTTTTTAGGGAAGTACTATAGTATCTAGTGTTCTAATGGAAGTTTATTTGGTGTTAGAACTGAACCTTAAGACTTATTTATCTTGAGTGCACTAATGTTGCTAATAAAGATTGTGTGAAGTTTTGTATGAAGGAAAAATTTCAGGTGTATGGAAGGAATGAGTAATGAGATGAAGGATGGACTAAAGCTCAAGCTTGGGGATACCACGTGTTTCACCTCAAGAAATATCCAAGAATTACAAGCGTCAAAGCTTGGGGATGCCCAAGGCATCCCCCCTCTTCATCAATAAAAATCCCAGGTTTCTTCCAAACGCTTCATTTTTATTGTTTCATGCACAGTTGTGTTGTTCTTGGAGCGTCTTCTTTTTCATTTTCGTTTTGGTTTTTCGTTTGGTTTGTTTGCTTATTTTTTGGAATAAATTGTTTGGACCCCCTCTTTCATACATTGGTTTTCAAATAGTTTGGAAAAGAGTAGGAAAGTTCATGCTTATGTGGTAAAAAGAGCTCGTTTTTTACTGTGGCCTATGCTTTGTCATGCCATGCTTGATATTGTTTTGGCTTTATGCTTAGTATTGTTTGCTGTAGTATGACTTGTTATAAACAATTGAGATTGCTTAATGTGCCTTGGATGAATCATGCGCTGTTTTAGCATATTAAAGCATAGTATAGTGGTATTCTCCTTTGATACTTTATTTGGGTTGACTTGGCGCATGCTCACACCATGTTATGACTATCTCAAGCCACCGTAGCCTTCATGATCCTTTAGTTTTCAACTTGTAGTATCACTTTATGCTTTGATGAATGATTTTTTGTCGCTCTGCATGATTGTGGCCATTATTGCTCTCATAGTTTGTCGCTCCCAGTCTTTTGCTAGCCTCCGTAACCAAGTATGAATTCCACTCATGCATCCAACTCCCTAAACCAAGTTATTCCAAAGAGTCCACCATACCTACCTACTAGCTTATGCTATTCCAAGTATATTCATGCTTTTGTTTACCTTCCGAATTAAACTTGTTATGGGAAAACTTGTGATTAAAGCTCTCACGAACTTGATGGCACACTTTACTTTTCTTGCCCTTAATAAACATGAACCATTGTGTAGTCTATGTTGTATATGCTTGCACTTATTTGTTGGGAATTAGCAGAACCATGCTTTCATGGGGAACGCTTTCAACATTGCACTTGGTACTTTTACCTAGTTGATATCATGCTCTTTTGTATATGGATGTCGTCGGTGTGAAATGAAATGGGAGCTTGTAAGTCCATGGAGTTATGTATATGTGTTAGAGAAACGCGTGGGCCGCTGGTCTAATCCATGCTGACATGGTGGAAACCTGTAGCGTAACCATCATTAGCTGTCTATGAAGCATTCTTCTTATAAAAAAAGAGTCCTATATTGTGAAAAAAAGAGAAAAAGAAAAAAAGAGATATTATGAAAAGAGGAAAGAGAGAAAAAAAAGCACCATATTCCCATGGTAAATAAGAAGATTGCTGAGATGCTCGTTGTCTGCTTGCCTTGTCATTTTGATATGGGGATTCTTCCGTATCATCGGGCAAGGGGTACCCTGTTGGCAGTTCTCTATGATACACATGTACTTACGATGACAAGATCTTACCGGTGACTAAACTTGAGTAGCATGAGGAGCGGCCCTCGTATACAAGGGACATGAGATTATGATAGGGGCAATGAGAGCTGAAAGCTATAAGTACCATAATTTTTGGAAGCTCTTTATGAGACTTGAATCCCTGCTTCCTTCTATGAAGGCCTTTCTTCCACCATTATATTGAGTCTCCACCTTCTATCTTTATGCACTTACTTTGAGAGCATAGTGGCCATTCTTAGTTCTATGTGCATTATCCCAAGACTAGTTGATTGATGCATATCTTGATATTGCTTGTTTTAAACTATTTGTATCTAGTCACTCTTATGAACTTTGAAGGTGTCCTATGCATTTATATTTGCTACTCTATGAGGGACAAGCTGAATGCTATTACGCTATGTTTTCTTTATGTGAAATAAACAAACGTCTTGCAAAGCATTGTTATTCATGAATCTTTTGTTTGTGCCTTTTCATGTTGCATCATAGTTTCTTTGTCTTATTGCTAGAACTTTGTCTTTCATGTTATGATTGAAGTACTATGATCCCAGCTTTGAATGTTTTACAAATACTTTGATCAAATCTTTTATGGTGCATGTCACCTCAAAAATTATTCTATCTTTTTATCATTTACCTACTCGAGGACGAGCAGGAGTTAAGCTTGGGGATGTTGATACATTGCAAATGCATCTATAATTTTTGATGTTCCATGCTTGGTTTTATCCACTTTCTTGTGTTTTGTCCACACTTTGGAGTACTTTTCATATGATTTCTTGGACTAACCTATTAACAAGAGCCATAGTGCCAGCTGCCTATTTTCTGCTGTTTTTGGTTCCAGGAAAGTTAGAAAATGAATATTCTCGGAATTGGACGGGATAAAAGCCAAAGTGCCTATTTTTCCGGAAGTCATCAGATGCCAGAATACGAGACGAAGAAGGGCCGGGGGCTGGCCACACCACCTAGCCGCGCGGCCATGCCTGGCCCGCGCCAGACGAAGAAGGGCCCCAGCACCCCCTCGGCCTCTCCTTCCGCCTATAAGATGCCCTCGGGATGAAAACCCTAAGTAGCGAATCAAAAATCCACGAAAGAGTCTGTAGCCGCCGTCATCTCCATCCCTAGACCGGGAGGGATCTGAAACTCTTCCTGACACCCTGCCGGAGAGGGGATTTCACCCTGGAGGCCTTCTTCATCACCATGCAAGCCTCCGGTGTGATGCGTGAGTAATTCATCCTTGGACTACAGATCCATGTAGTAGCTAGATGGCTGGTTCTCCTCCTTTGTGCGTTCATGTTTAGATCTTGTGAGCTCCGTTCAGGATCAAGATCATCTATTTGTAATTCTGCATGTTGTGTTTGCGGGGATCCGATGGATATTGAGATACTATATCAGATTGATTATTGATTCTATCATGTCTTTGTTATTTGTGATCTTGCATGCTTTCCGTTGTTAGTAGCAATCTTGGCCAAGTAGATTCTAGCAACTCCAAGACTTAGTATTTATGCTCGATAGTGGGTTCATGCCTCTGGTAATCTGGGGAAGTGACAGAAATCTCTAAGGTACTAGATGTGTTGTTCCTACTAGGGAGAAAACAACAATCCTTTGTTCATAGAACAATCGTATTGTTTACATTACACACAATTCATAAAGCAATAATCTGTTGCTTGCAACTTAATACTGGAGGGGGTTCGGATGATAACCTGAAGGTGGATTATTAGTCATAGATGCAGTTGGATGGCGGTCTATGTATAATGTTGTAATGCCCAATCAAGTCTCAAAGGAGTCAAGATGATTAGTATATGCATGTATTGCTTTCTCAATGTTTGTCAATTGCCCCGTTGTAATTTGTTCACCCAGCATGTTATCTATCTTAAGGAGAGCCACCTCTAGTGAACTATGGATCCCGATCCTTTTCTTTTACATACAACCTACAAACTATTTACTGCTTTGTGTTTACTTTCTGCAAACTATTACTTCCTTCCATTCGATACGTTTAATCCTTTGTTTTCAGCAAAACCCGTGAGATTGACAACCTGATCGCAAGTTGGGGACAAAGTTCTGTAGTTGTGTTGTGCAGGTCTCCACGTTGCTACTAGCACCGGTAGTGCGCCCTGCCAAGGCTCAGCTAGCAACACCTTTGGGGTGTTTCCTTGCTCCTACTGGATTGATAACCTTGGTTTCATAACTGAGGGAAACTTGCTGCTGTGCTCATCATACCTTCCTCTTGGGGTTCCCCAACGAGCTTGTTAATACACGAGCCATCAATTACAAAGGCCAAAACCATGCTCCATTGTGTGTTCCCATAACTTATACTATGTCCGTGTTGCAGTATGTAAGAGCTTCCACTTAAATTTACTAGGATCCCAGCACACACGATTTTTCAGGTCTAGATAATCATTGTAGATGTCACATGCTGGAAAATCACTAACATCACCCTCAAGATCCATCTCTTAATTTTAGCATCACTCTAACAAAAAATCGTGGCAGTAGCAACGATTCTTTTGTCTCCTGCTCACAACGACCGATACAACTGAGGCACGCGGGGCTTTCCTTGATCGCTAGCACCAGGGGATAGAGGCTGGTAGGCTCGATCTGTAGCGTACAGCAGCGGGCCTCCTTCTTTTTTTTCTTTGATCGGATCTGGGAAACAATCCCCGATCATGAGGTGGCCAGGCGAAGACTCCAGGTGGCGCGGGATTCCCTCGATCGCCAGATGGTCGCTCTGCCCAGGCACACAAGCACGTACGCGCTGGGGAGAACATCGCTCGCCAGGCTCGATCGTGAGCGCTCTAAGGGACATAGGCGGGTGTGATCGCCCCGGAGATCGTGAGGCGTCCGGTGGTTGGGCTTCATATCCCTTTTTTGAAGTGGCGGTTGCTGATCGGATCTGGTAACTAGCAATCGTGGGACTCAGCTCTGCCTCGATCCGATCAATCCCAAAAATACTACTCTGATCAATCCGATCAATCCCAAAGAAATCCCTGTTCGGATCCGATCTCAATCTCCTCCAAACAAACTGATCTGCAAACTGCTTGTAGAAAAATAGTCCACAAATGATCCAAAAACACACTGTGATCAACGAGAGCTCTGATACCACATGATACGGATCACACCAATGATCCTTGAGTTTTGTCCCGATCTTTTACAGCGAGTCAACCAGGTAGTAATCCTTCCAATAACGCCAATGGACGTCACCTGAAGAAGAGGAATCAATCCAGAAAGCAACATATTGATAAACAACATGCCTCAAACCATAGCTCGATAATCCCTGACGCACACAAGAACGTTCGTAGAAAATCACTCGATATAATAGATAACGGTATCGCCATCCCAGAGGGATGATACACGGTGGAGCACAATATAGTTTTTAGACTAAACAACTGAACTCCCCTAAACCCTAGGCGGCTGGCTCCTTTATATAGGAGGCCTGCAACTAGTCGGTTGGATAGATCCAGACCGAACACACAAACAGACTCGAACCTAACTTGGACTCGGACTCAATAACATAGCAACAATATTTGACACAACCTTAGACTTATCATTACATATCGTAGGTCGTCCTGGCGTGCCAATCATCAATGGGATGTTCCCGCATCACCTAGCTTCGTGGAGTCCTGAAATTAGGCTTCACCTCCTCCTTCGTGCCCATATCACGGCCTCGGCCTCAAGTACAGTCGCGATCAGTGCAGGATCACCGTGGTGCAACTCTCCATGAGGAGGCACGTCCTCGTATACCAGCCTTTTTGCGAGAAGGGGGCTTTTTGTTCCTGAACCGTCTGTTTGCAAAAGTTTTTGCTATATTATTTATGGGAATTCATTTTCATGCAGGTGGGGCGAAAGGATTAGGTCGCTATTTCATGACTTTGTCGTGAACCACAAGCTAACATTTACTAGTGTTAACATCAGGAATGACACTCACCAGCTTGAAATCCCGACTATCGGAATTAGCATCCCAATGGAGTACACAGTGGACATCCAGGATATTTACTGGATCCCAGGGACGAAGGGCAGCAGGACTAGGATGGCCGAGCTTGTCTCCGAACTCATCGACCTGTGGTACGCTGACATGAAGGACGAATTACAGAAATGTTGGTGGAGGCGTTTAGGGAATGATTTCTGGGAGGATAAGCCTCTTTCTGAACCTAACCTGAAGTATGATGTAATTGACGGGTATGTCAGCCACGAGCTGTAGCGCCAGATTGTACTATTTTATTCCAGGCATTGCACCATTGAACCACCACAAAGGCAAGTGGTTTGCCCTAGATGCGAGAGTCTAGAGGAATCTACATGCGGGGGCAAGCGACCGAAGACATCCTGGGATCGGTCGCCTTCTCCGCCAATCATTCCATCACGCTGGGATGTCCCGTTTGAGTGCATGATTGTTGTTTTTGTATGGGGCTTATTATGTTTATGAAAACATGTTATTTCACAAGTACTATATGTGATAGCTAAGTGTGAGCAATTCCGAACTACTGTGTATTACCTTTTCGAACTATAATCTAGGTTTTTTATGAACGTATCCTTCGCTATAACAGAAATTATGTCTGTACCACTATAGCCAAGCACAATGTGTCGAGTTTTCTAGCATCTTATATTATGAATGTGTCCTTAGATTGTGATGTTTGCGTACAACAACATCTGATCTTGTGGATCCCACCATAATCTCAAGTAGCTATATTCAGTAGTAAACCCAGGCGCTGCATGGCAGTTCTGGGTTCTGCCACATGCAAAGCGCACATACAAAATTTGTAAGTATGCATGTTGAGCATACAAAAAGGTAAATTTAATTCATACATGTTAACTACCTAATAGCACAGGGATCATACGAGCTCCCTTCTGACACACAGAATGCTTAGAAAATGTGTGGCAACTTCCACATTGCATGTTGCACCAGTGTGGCAAAAGTTGCATCACAGAATCCACTGGAGTATGTGTTGTCATGTGGATCCATGTGGTTTTGGGAAACAACAGATGCAACGAGACTAGTGGATCAATGTGGTTTATGAAAAGAACACATGAAATGACACTAGTGGATCAATCTGTCAAACCATAATCACATAGACCAAAAACACATAGGAAAGTAGCTTCGAGATTGCATGTTGCACTACTGTGGCAGAAGTTGCATCACAGAATCCACTGGAGTGTGTGTTGTCATGTGGATCAATGTGGTCAAGAAAAAGAAGACATGCAATGACACTAGTGGATCAGTGTGTCAAACCTTGGTCACAGAGACCAAAGACACATAGGAAAGAAGCTTCCACATTGCAGGTTGCACTACTGTGGATGAAGTTACATCACAGAATCCACTAGAGTGTGTGTTGTCATATGGATCCATGTGGTTTTGGGAAACAACACATGCAATGACACTAGTGGATCAATGTGGTTTATGAAAAGAACACATGAAATGTAACTCGTGGATCAATGTGTCAAACCATAGTCACAGAGACCAAAAACACATAGGAAAGCAACTTCCACATTGCATGTTGCACTAGTGTGGAAGAAGTTGCATCACAGAATCCACTGCAATGTGTGTTGTCATGTGGATCAATGTGGTTTAGGAAAGGAACACATGCAATGGCACTAGGAGATCAGTGTGGTTTAGGAAAAGAACACAGGCAATGACACTAGTGGATCAGTGTGTGAAACCATGGTCAAAGAGACCAAAAAACGGATAGGAAAGCAACTTCGACGTTGCATGTTACACTAGTGTAGCAGAAGTTGCATCATAGAATCCACTAGAGTGTGTGTCGTTATGTGGATCAATGTGGTTTATGAAAAGAACACATGTAATGACACTAGTGGATCAGTGTGTCAAACCATGGTGACAGAGACCAAAAACATATGGGAAAGCAGCTTCCACATTGCATGTTGCACAAGTGTGGCAGAAGTTGCATCATAGAATCGACTAGAGTGTGTGTTGTCATGTGGAACCATGTTGTTTTGGGAAAGAACACATGCAATGACACTAGTGGATCAGTGTGTCAAACCATGGTGACAAAGACCAAAAACACATAGGAAAGCAGCTTCCACATTGCATTTTGCACCAGTGTGGAAGAAGTTGCATCACAGAATCCACTGGACTATGTGTTGTCATGTGGATCAATGTGGTTTTGGGAAAGAACACATGCAATGACACAAGTTGATCAGTAAGTTGTCATGTGGATCAGTATGTGTTGTCATGTGGATTAGTGTGTGTTGTCATATGGATCAGTGTGTGTTATCATTTGTGTAAGACCTCAGACTCTACGCTCTAAGCTCAAGACTAGATGAACCAAAAGTGGACAGGACATACTACCGTCAGGCCGCGAAGCCACACACAGTAGGCCCACCTCGTGGAGCAGGGCACGGTACCGGCCAACCATCCCACCCACTTTTTAGAACACCGGGACAAGAGCAAGCGGCGTATTCGACAGGTAAAGCGATCAGAACATACACGAATGAGTATGTATGTTAGCGACATGCAATAGAAATCAAAGCCACACCATCTAAAAAAATAGAAACAGAAATATTCAACGCCATACGGCAAGATCCAAATATCCTAGATATATATATTAGCTTAAGATACATCCTCATACACCACGCAACAGAGTATCAAGCAGAAGCGGAAAACATGATCCGAGTATGAATAAGAAGCAAATCGACATAAGATGCCCTGAAAATAAGCACATCCCGCACACAGATCTCATGGATCTCCATCCCTAGAATCTCTACACTAGCCAGTCGTTGCCACCATCATCAGTCTCTTCGACCTAGTAGCCTTCCAGAGAGTATACATGTCCATATGAACCAAATTTTATTGTGTGAGACCCTAGGGATACTCAGCAAGTCTTAATGCATCTAAAGGGAACAACCTGGGGGTGACGCAATTGTAGCAAAAGACAATATCTACAAAGTTCTATAGAGGCATGCTACACATCCGTCCAACCAGATATGGACGGACGCTCGTTAATTAGTAATCACAGTTATAAGGGTAACATAAATATACATCGCTCGCCCTCCTTCTCGCTTACCGACGAGAAGGCAGAAGAATATCCCATCCATTGGCATTTTTATTAACCATTCCACGAGTGTTGCACTATTTACTAGTCATGCCTTAGTAAAATTAAAGGCGGTACTTTAGTTATGTTTGTCTATGATCGAGAAACTGTGCTCCAAGTCATCCATAACCATGGACACGACTTTCAGAAAGATTTACCCTGCAGGGGTGCACAAATAGCAACACACACATGATCAACCTCGGGAAGAACCAAATAAAACACAACGAGGCCTCACGAGAATGCATTCACATGATTCATAAATTATTTCAAGGGCCACCCCACAAAGCTACCCGCAACGAAGTTGGCCGGCTCCTTGACGGACCCAGGGTTTGTGTCGACGGCTGTAAACGACTGAGAACTCGAAAGTGTGACTGGGCTTGTCGATCCTAAACAATATAGGTGCTCCACGCACAATCGTAAATAAAGCAGTAAAGCATGGCATAAGTACTGGATAGTAATAAAGGCCCAAACTAGTTTGTGGCCCCAAGAAATAAAGTGTGAATCAAGCTCAAGAGAAGGGGGATCCATAGAGTCTCCTATCTGTGGATAGTGTGAATAGTCAAAGAACATGAATCAAGTACTCGCGGTCCTGCGGGACATAAGTGAGCGTGGAAGAACCAAATAACAGCTATTGCCCACCGATGCCTCTTTCTTTAGTTATCCCATTACTACCCAGTTTAAGTTGTTTAGGTACCTCATTAGCCAAAGACTCGCACAAACCCTACACATGTAGTTCTACGACTCGCATGGCTCAAACAACTCCTGTAGTAATAGCTCATGGGATTGAGGATACAAGCTTTAGTGGGGTTTAAAAGTAAAGGCTATGTTGTACTTGGGATTCATATTTAATGCAATCGCGACTCAATGATGCAAGAATAAGATAGAATCATATGTGCTATATGTATGCAAGCATGTGGAATTGCTTTCCTGGCAGTTCAGTTGCAGAATAAGAAGGATCCGGGTAATACTCTTGAAGCTCCTGGTATTCTCCTTGCCCAGGGTCTATCCGGATAAAAACCAAACACACAAGGGCTGAAATAAATACATTTCCCAATTATATAAATCATATGGAATAAGCAAAAAAGGTATGTCATGATGGAATGGTGCACAATTGCATGGTATAACATAGCATGGCACGGGTGCAGTGTGGAAACAAGAGATAAGCATTTTATTAATTTTTTAGGCATGTTTGACTCCCATAAACAAATATGATTATTTAATATTTATATGATGCATGCTTCGATTCATATCTTGGAATGCATAATCAGAACGGGCTCGTCGCGCTGATCGATCTAGACATATTATTTATCGAATTCAGAATTACAGAATTAGAGTTATGATTTTAATAAGAAAAAGGCATTTATTGGCATTTAAATAATTGCGAAATTTTAAATTTCTCAAAAATTATTTTGGATGGCATATTTTAATTCCCCACAATTTTCTAATTCAAAAACATATATCATATGTATTATTGTAATTTATGGATTTAAAACAATATTTAAATCAAATTACATTAAAAATGGGTCAAATGTCAAAGGTTTGACTAGTTAGGGTTGACTCTGGTCAAATTTAAATTCGTATATGAATTCATATTTGAATTTGAATCATATTTTCGTTTGAAATTTTTATCAAATTCGAATTATTTAAATAGATATGAATTTATTTGTATTTAATCAATTTTTGGGATTATTTTTATTTAGCAAAAGAATTGGGAATTTTTGGTACTTGGCCAATGACAATGATGGGTGGGGCTCGAGGTGCTGATTGGCCACTACGCGTGTGGGGTATGACAGGTGGACCTTCACGGGGACGCCAGTTGGATGTGATGAGGACATCCCTACAATTACACCTCCCCAATGACTACTGAAGATGATCAAACTGTTGCAAAGAAGGATCAGTCCAATGAGATTAGAATTGGACACATTACAAGAGCTCGTGCTAAGCTACTTGAACAATAGGTGAATTCACTCCTAAACGAATCTGGTACTTTAATTGATGAGAACTTTATACTACCTAAGTCTTTGCATTTATGCATGATCAGGTTCCTTGGAGAAACAAGCATGGCGCGAGGAGGAGAAGGGCTACAAGAGAAGCCCAGCATGATGATCGCCCAAGTATGCGCGAGGGAGGAGCGGGAGGAAGGTGCAAGAGAAGATCATCAAGAAGGAGGGCAAAAGCTCTGCATCGACCGAAGTGTCTGGTCGGATCCACCCAGACTGTCCGGCCTGCCCGAGAGAAGAATTGGTGTGGACAATCTATGTCCCAAATCAGACACTACCCGGACACCACCCGGAAACTCTGAAGTTTCCGGCCAGACCGAACTGTCCAGCACACTCCACCCGGAGTGACCGGCCCGACCGGCCTGTCCGGCCTGATTACACCGGAATGTCCGGCCGCCGACCGAATCTGGTCCGAGTCGGCTTGTATCAATTTGAGTCATTCGCGTTTAGTTTCGATTTCTGGTCGCCCCAGTCGCCCTTATAAGCCCTGGGACGACCCATAGTTAGGGTTGAGACCATGTTTAAACTATTTTGGAGTTGTTTCTTTCAAAGAACCTCTGGAATTACCCTGTGATCGAATTATACTACTGCAATTGAGTGTGATCTTTTGTTCCATTGGGAATTAGTAGATTGCAAACTACTATTCGTGGTCGGCGGCTACGTCCGCAAGAGCGTGGTGTTGTGAATATCCCACAGGGTTTGAGAGCTTTTGCATTGGCATCAGGGTTCGAGCAGGAGAGTTCATAGCTATAGGCTATTTATCTATCATCCACCATCATCATCGCCATCCACTTACTAAGAAGATCGGGCCACCCCATATCATTTTGGTATCAGATTTCCTCGTTTACTCGATGAGCATCAACAAATCCATCCATAGATTAGTTCATGTTTTTAGTCCTATACAGAAAAAGCCTTACAAAAAGATTTGCCATAGACTAGATTGCATCGTTTTCGAGTTTTAGTTGTTGACCGTGTCTTCTTGTAGATCCGATCTACAGGTTTTTCTCGTAGGAGTCTAGTTTTCGTTTGTGTCTAGGTCTAGGGTTTGATCTTGTTTTCCACCGTGTCCACCATCACCGTTTGCGCAAGTTTTTCATCATTTCTCCGAGTCCGCATAGCGTTCCTTTGTTTGCATACCATAGACACAACCTATCTACAACATCCGTGCCTAGGAACGTACCCACGAGACTAGTTGCTTTGCTCGGATAGGCTGCTCATTAGGGTTTTGAAGTGCCGAAATTTTCGACAGGCAAAACCGGAGTATCTGGCGTATATCAACCGGACTATCCGGCAAGACCGAAGTCTCTGGCGCACATCCACCGGACTATCCAGCCCCAAAAAAAGAGAAAGAGAAAAGAAAAGAGAATCAGTATAAAAAAGAGAAAAGAGCTACAAGCGTGAAAAAAAGAGATATCAAAGTGTGCATTGTTGAAGGCCTAGCTGATCATAGCACTTGTAGATTGAGCAATCTTGTGCCTATTTACTTTGAGATTTTACTAGCGTCTCTCTCGTACGTTGTAATATTTCTTTTCATAAGTTGCTTTGCCACGTTTATCTCCACCGTGTGTGTTTCTTGGGTTTTTATACGATCAACACTAGGACTTGTTTGCGGTGTAGTTAGGATACCATACTTAGAGATCCACCACAAATAACCTGTGTGCCCTGTGATCGTTCTCTATACCCTTGATATTCACTTCATCACATCAGTGCATCGGTTTTTGATTTTGTTTTGGTAAAGCATCTCTATTCACTTTGGAACGGTAAGATCCGTTTTCTTGTCAGTTGTGAGTGAGTTGTAAGTGTGCCACCAAACAGATTTTGATTTTTGCACTAACCTACTAATCATGTCTTTTAGTGATGATGATGTTGTGTCGCAGAAAAAGAAGGATGATGAACTTGTTACTTGGCGTGAATATGAGGCGTTCAAATCTCGCTTGAGATGCCATTGACAAGGCCGTGGACCAGAATGTCGGTGCAGTCACTAACATTCAAACATAAGTGACCGCACTCAATACCAATGTCACAACTTTGCAGCGTTCCATTGATGCCTTAACAGTAGCAATTCAGCAACGGCAGGAACATCCACATGATGATGTTTTTGATGATGATGATGAGGGTAGTACGGATGATGCTGCCCCACATCTTGGCAGGGGACGTGCCAATCCCCTTGCGCCTGCGCTTGCTGCTTCACCTCTTATGCTTGCAGTTTTTCTCCTCTTGGACATGCTCAACATGTTCCAAACCAAGCTAGTGATGATGGTTTGGGCAAGCCAAAATTTTCATTCCCAAGTTTGATGGCTCACTTGATCCTGAAGATTACCTCACATGGGAGTTCAAGATTGAGAAGCTCTGACGATTGTTTGACTATCCAAATGAAAATGATGTAGCAAGATCTCTGCTTCAGGTCCTCTAGCAATCACAGACAATGGACATCCACTTGAGAAACCACAACCCCTTACGCCTGATTCCAGACCCAATCCTCTTCCCAGTGCCCTTCTCCTCAAATAAACTATAATCCTAGTAAAGCTAACGGTCCGCCGCATGGCTACAAAGATATGTCAGAGAAGGAGTTGCACATGTAAACTGAAGAAATGAGGGATTCATACCAGAATAGTGGCCAAACTATCAGGGACCAAGTTCAACTGCCCAATTTCTAGAATGATCGAGACTGAGAAGGGGAAGCATGCGCCCGAAAGGGGTACCATTGCCCCATTGTGTCAACACTTGCTCCACAGACTTGTTACCTTTACGGCGCCAGCCTCGATCCAAAACCTTGGCAGGTTTAGGAAATTCATCAGTAGAAGAGGGAAGGTTAAGAGACACCTGCTGATCTGGACGCAAGACACGGCGCAGCTAGGACACATGGAAGACGGGATGAACAGTTGAGCCGGCCGGTAGTAGCACTCGATAGGCAACATAACCAATCCTCTGGAGGATAGTATAGGGGCCAAAATACTTGCTTGAAGGTGAACTTGTGGTTTTCCCGCTTGGCAATGGACGTCAGGATGTAAGGCTGCGGCTTAATACAATAGTAGTTGTCACAAAACTCCACGCGGGCCATTAAAGCTTCTCGAGATAACCACCATGGAACAGACATGTTACCCCTTTCTCTTGGCTTTTCCTGTTGTAATTCTTACGCTCATACTTAATTTCATAAATCCTATTCTAGATTGATACGAAAACCAACCCAATTACTTCTCTTGTGTTCAAGTTACGACTCGACTTCAGCTCAAGGCCACGGAGGGCGTGTGATAAAGAACAGAACCACCATGCCTTATCGAAAGAATGGAGCACCGCATTTCCCCTAAGTCTATAGAAGCTCCACTCGTGCCTGCCGGATAAAAGACTCATGGTAAACTGAAGACATGCCCAAAGCAGGGGGAGAGTCTGGAAGGAGGTTGGATTGAAGCCCATCCGATGTAGGCCAGCCTCAACAAAACAAGGAATCAGGTTTTTAAGAGAAATGTGGTTTTCTTGAGGAAGAGCGTCTTGTTCGGGGATGACAGGCTTTCTACGACAAGAAAGATGAGAGGAACCGTGGAGTTGGGAAAAGCGGCGCACTAGAATGGATAGCACAGGTCGGAGGTGAAGCTTATAGACCAGCCCCTTCTTTCTTTGAGCTGAGCGCTTGACTTCGGCAGTCGTCATTGCCTACCGGTAAACTCCCATACTTCCTTCATTGGTTGGATCCTGGTCAGAAAGTTCTAGCAAGGTTGTGTGCGCAAACAAGTCAGAATTAATAAGAAGGGGTGCGAGCAGTACACTACCCATTTGGGTATTGGCAAATCACAGTCATACTTCTTAGAGTGGGGTGGAGCACCAGCACCTTAAACTGCACCAGTATCTTAGTAAGATAGACACCGATTAAGAAACCGAGAAGTCTAGATTATGGAGACTCTCTAAAAAGACTCACCATACGAAATCCCCCTAGTAGGTGAATCATCCGGCCTACCGCAGATGGTTGAAATGATAACGGCTTTGGGACACCGAATAAACGTCTCAAACGGCTGAGATCACCGTATAAAAAAGATCATCGAGTCGACTGCTGGTTCAGCTCTAGTCACATAACATGACAGAGCAATGACATGGGATCACACATGTCAAAACGTAGAACCCAATTAGGGAACGAGCAGAGCAAAGCTCACTCAATCCTGATAGAAATTGTGAAATCGAGAGCAATTGAGACTCAAATCACTATGGAATCAAAAAGTAGACCATGAAAAAGAATCAATTCAAGAAATCAGAAATGACGAGTCGACGTTTACGCGTGTATGGATCATCACACCAGTATATAGAACTCTTTTCTTCAGTCAATATGGATTCCATTGAATATCGTGATGGTGGAAAGATAAAATCATCTGTCATAGTATTCTTCAAAAACCCGCCCCACCCGACCGTCATGCAGACATATTTGATTTACATGTGTTTCATGTTCCTTTTAGAAAAGTACGTTTATCCCAGGATTAATGGATGGATTGTTATAGTCCCAGTACTAGAGATGCTACGAGGTGATTCATTTAAGTCAGTCAAAAATTACGTCATCTTCACTGCTATTAGTAAATCCATCCCGCACTTTCAGTTGACGATCATAGGATCATTCCTATATCTGATATAGCACCGGACATCTTTCGGGATCTGTCTTGCCTTAAAGATCAATATAAGTCATATCCAATCTCCAAAAAGTCCCGATTGTTTCGATTTTTGGAATGGGATATTTACAGAATCCCCATGAATAGGATCAAACCTTATTCCATGCTATTTCCATAAGATTCTTCTTTCTTATTCTTAAGCAAGCCCTCGAGAGGGCTTAGTTGATCATGATTTCTGTTATCTCTTTCTTTTCCTTTTTGTTTGTTTCGAGAAAGATACCATCCGATTCTCCTTCTATTGATTCTTTTCCGATCGCGATGTACGGATCCATGTGTCTACATACCTAGACGAAAGAAAAAGGTTAGTCCTGCTCCTAGACTTCCAATTCCAAGTAGTAGTAACGGAAAGGAACAGGTTTAGGAGAACTTTTTTATGTCTTTCTTCACTGAAAGTCAGTCAATGCCCTGGCTTCAATGAATGAAGACCGACGTAATAAAAAAGGATCGACGCGGAAAGTTCCGATTGAAATAGTATCTAAACAAGGAAGAGCACTTGCCATTTGTTGGTTCTTAGAAGCATCCCAAAAGCGTCCGGGTCGAAATATGGCTTTCAAATTAAGTTCTGAATTAGTAGATGCTGCCAAAGGGAGTGGGGGTGCCATACGCAAAAAGGAAGCGACTCATAGGATGGTAGAGGCAAATAGAGCTCTTGCACATTTTTGTTAATCCATGAACATAATCTAGGTATGTAGACACATGGATCCGTACATCGCGATCAGAAAAGAATCAATAGAAGGAGAATCGGACGGTATCTTTCTCGAAACAAACAAAAAGGAAAAGAAAGAGAAAACAGAAATCATGATCAACTAAGCCCTCTTGAGGGCTTGCTTAAGAATAAGAAAGAAGAATCTTATGGAAATAGCATGGAATAAGGTTTGATCCTATTCATGGGGATTCCGTAAATATCCCATTCCAAAAATCGAAACAATCGGGACTTTTCGGACCTCTCACGAAGAAAGGAGTACCATTTGTGTGGATCTTGTAAGCTTCGGTATTCTCAAGCATTCATTGTTCATTGATAAAAGATTTGTGCTAGAGACAGATGCCTGTGGGCATTGGAGCAGTGATAAGGGGTAGAAGTATTCGTGTGTGGTGGGTTTCGATGGGAAAGTTGCACAATAGATCGTATCCCGTCCGTCCTTTGAGGATGACTGAAATGACAAGTTAGTCTTCTCAAAGAGACATAGATGCCAGTATCGAAGTAAAGTCAACATCCCCTGTGCCTGGTACACCATTAGAAGGAGCAAGAAAGTATGATCTCGTTGTCGCTTTCTCTTTGCTCTAAGAAAAAAATTGACCTTTGCCAGAACGTGTTTCTATGGCCTGGTAATCTAAAGGTAGAGATCCTACTCTTCCTTAAGCGCCAACATCCTCTTTCCCTAATGCATTAGATTCCACAGGTATGACTATTGCTTGCTTTCGACTAAGGAAAACCAGAAATCATTGCGTTATGGTTCATTTCATCAGTCAAATGAATGATCTATCGTCATGACCCATGAACTAAAAAAGCTATTCGATATCGTCCTTCTCTGCCAGGAACCAGATTTGAACTGGTGACACGAGGATTTTCAGTCCTCTGCTCTACCAACTGAGCTATCCTGACCTTTTCTTGTGCATCATCCTAGTAGAAGATTTGTATCTATGTCAATTAAAGGGATTAAAAAATAAATTAAATAAAGTATTTTAAATTCGAAATTTGAAAATGGGGGGGGGGGGGGGTAGTCCTATGCATTGTATATGGCTTACTTAATAATACTTAAAAATAGAGTGAATAACCAGGATCCCTTCCCGACACTGGAATAAAAAAGAAATCTATTCTAGGATAAGATCCATTGAGTTGTCTTTGCACTCGTTTGGGAAAGAGTAGAATGAGAAAGCTAATGAATCTTAAATTGATAAAAAGCAAAAAAGAGGATAAATACTATAGTTAGCGAATAAAAGAGGGTTTGGGGATAGAGGGACTTGAACCCTCACGACTTATAAAGTCGACGGATTTTCCTTTTACTAGAAATTTCATTGTTGTCAGTATTGACATGTAGAGTGGGACTCTCTCTTTGTCCTCGTCCGATTAATCCACTTTATTAGATGTATAAAGCCCTTCCTTCAAAGTTAGAAGAAGTTCCACTAAAAAGAATGTAAGATACTCTCAATAGGGCAAGCACCCAATACCTCGTAGAGTCCAAAGCTCCAGCTCAAAGAGTTCAGGAAGACCAACCATCCACACTTGATTAGCTACTGTGCACTTCACCAAAACATGGTCTATGTCCTCCACTACCCCTTCACAAACATAAAAAAACACTGAGACAATGGGAGCAAATTCCTTGAGACAAGAAGTTCGTTCTCTACACGGAAGTCTATTCCAATAAGCTTTCCACCAAAAAAAACGGAATGCAGGGAACCATACGCAAGAGAAATTCAGACCACCTTCCTCATTAAATGGCTGGCAGACCTCCCTGTATACTTCCTTCATCCTAATCGTCAGAGTGAACAGAAGACCCCCATGTCAAAGTATCGTAACGATGCTTCTAGGAATTGGTACAGCTGAAATTTCTCGCACCACCTCATCAGGGAGAAAAAAAGCTAATAAACTAAGATGCCAATCCCTATTAGGAATGAGATAGTGGGAGAGAGACAAACCTTCCAACAGATTTGACATGTTCATAGGAATAGGCCTTCTATTCAATGTAGTCCCACCGAGCCAAGGGTCTTATAACAATCGCACCGAATTACCATCTCCAATCTGCCACTAGAAGTTCTCTTTAATAGAATGACTGGCTTTACATATCTCCTTATTAATAGGAAATGAATGGGCAGCAAGAACCCATCCCAAGAACCCTAAAACCTGTATTTGCCCCGGAGAACATGGCTCCACAACGTATTTGGTAGCGTATCCACTTTTCCTTATCTGTTAACGAGACTATACCTTTCCTCTGCCTATGAGCTAGCTAAAGATCCATCGTTATCCTTTCCAGCAATGGAGGCGGTATCAATGGTCATGTCAGGTTTCAGATTCAAAGAGAGATGTCAAGCAAGCGCCCAATCTGAGTACTGAACTTGCCCGACCCGCCTCTTCCACTAGACCTCGTCTTTCAAAGAGCAGCAACCCTGCAAGCCTAATAGAACCTTGTTTCCTAGGCCAAGTCAGCCTATAAGTAATCCAGGCTGAAGACAATTTGTTTGTTAGTTTTTCAATCTTCTTCCAATCTTGCACTCGTGGAGTCTCGTGGTCAAACTGCAGCCACACCAGACAAAAGTGGAATGAATAAGGGGCAGGCAGATACCTGAAGCCATCTTGCAGTGCGTGACTCAACCGCTCATCGCACTCAGCTCACTGCTCAATGACCAAGCGGGAGCAAACAAGGATAGGCTACTACTTGAAAGATGCCTTAAGAAACTCCAATTTAGCCTCTCTCTTTCGAGGTGCTAATTCCAATTCCTCAGCTGGCAACTTCTTCTACCAAGCAAGGGAGGGAGTGCTTCCATTTGGATTTCGTAGTCGTAGAATGCCTTTATCTTTATCCATATCTGGATCATTAAGATGAAAGTAAGGACTTCCTTGATAAAGTATATCTTCGTTCCATTGGAATGATATTTTTTTATTTTCAGGTGCTCCCCCTTAACTACCGACCTCATTGGCCGACTACAGACTAGAACGTAGTATCTTGCCTTTGTTCGTTCTCTGCCTACCTATAGTTTCCTTCACTCCAGTCGCTTCTTCCTTTACCTTTATCTATCCAACCCGAGCTCTATCGGTCATGGCTGAACTCTTCTCCTCAGCCTCATCGTCAACAAAAGGTCTACATCCTTCAATCGGCACAAAAAAAATCAGGCTTAATAAGATGAGTGACCTCCCTCTTTTCTAGGACACGTATATTTGATCCAATCTTTTTTCGTAGCCACGGAATTGTACAGCTCCCTATCTCGTTGAAAGCCCCTTTGCTTACGGAAGAGAAGAGTTGGATGCCGGTACTTGGTAGGAAATCTCCCGGTTCCACTTTGCTTCTTATAAGCTTCGGTATAAATAGCTCACTTGCGGGAGGAACAACTTTCATTTCTCTCTTTTGGTGGATCCTTTCTCCTCACTTTTTGTGCTCCGGTCAAGATGTGACTCATCCTGTATATACGTAATTAGGAGACCTCTCACGAAGAAAGGAGTACCATTTGTGTGGATCTTGTAAGCTTCGGTATTCTCAAGCATTCATTGTTATGTAGCATATGAATGGTTCTATTTAAGAATAGGTATGCCATACATCCCGCGGGGATTGTAGTTCAATTGGTCAGAGCACCGCCCTGTCAAGGCGGAAGCTGCGGGTTCAAGCCCCATCAGTCCCGAACTAGGGTTTAATGAAATGAATGGATAAATTCATATTTCCTTTTTCCATGAAAAAAAGGGGAGGAAGCAAGATCAAATACCCATAGCCATAGGGCAGGGCACCCTTACTTTGCTTTTTTTCATCTCTCATTAAAGAGGGAGGGGAAGCATATAGGCATTTTTTTCACTACTCCCGATCGATAAAGAAAGACACACATATGATATAGAATACCGCTAATTTATCGGAATCCATACATAATATAGTATTCCCTTTTTATTTAAGATCTCTTTTCCCCATGTTAGTTCTACTGCTTATTTGGATGTCCATGTGACCCATATAAAGTTGGTCACACATTAATTAGTACAATAAAGAGGCATAGTGAAGCCGTCTGGCGAAGCTATGTAAACTATCGCTGACTAACGAGCCAGTCGATACGATAGGCGGGCGAAGTGAGCGAGACCAAGACGGGCCAGACGTTTGCAGCGTTAAAATTTGATGGATATGCTTTGCGTTGGTGGGATGCTATTGTGCAGAATAGAAGGGAGGACAATGAACTTCCTATTATGGATTGGCGCGAGATGAAGCGCATTATGAAGGATCATTTTCTACCCACCAACTACTTTTGATCCATTTTTTACAAGTTGACACAATTGAGGGAGGGCACCATGCCAGTTGATGAGTACTACATGGAGATGGAGATGCTTATGCAATGTGCTAGAGTTCGTTAATCCCTTGAGCTGACTATGCAGCGATTTCTCAACAATTTGAAGCTACCAATCAAGAGCATTGTTCGTCATCACAAGTATGAGACTATGAATGAACTGTTGCACCATGCTAGAGAGGCTGAATCACAGTTAGCAGAAGGAGCTAAGTCACGTGCGAGGTTTCTGTCTACCAGTCAGTTTGCGGCCAGGTCTACACCGCCACCACCCATGGTGCCACCTGCAGCGGCTGCTAGCCACCCTTGACCATCGGCCAAGCCTGCTCCCACGTCTTCTTTTGGTTCCAATCCTCGGAAGCCCGCTGCTCCTGCTGCTAGCTCGGGTTCCAATATATCAACTGTGCGTACGCGCGATGTGGAGTTCCATACTTGTGGAGGTAGAGGACACTACAAGAGACATTGTCCACACCGCAGGGTGATGTTTGTCAATGAACAATGAGAGTATGAGAGTGGAGATGATGTTGATTCTCATGGCGACGATGGGTATGACAGCGAGGACGGTATGGATGCATTCCCTGAGCATGCGCCTACTATAGTGGTCTCTCCACACATACTTAGTGTGCAGCCAATTGTTGATTCTCAGCACTGCAACTTGTTCCAAACCAAAGCACTCGTTAGACCTAACAAAGCTTGCAAGGTAATCATTGATGGAGGTAGCTGCAGAAATCTTGCAAGTAAGGAGTTATGTACCAAGCTGAATTTGACTTATTTGCCTCATCCCAAGCCATAGTACATACAATGGTTGAGTGACAATGGTAAGATGAAGGTAAACCATATGGTACGTGTGAATTTTGAGATAGGGACATACAAGGATTCTATTGACTTTGATGTGGTTACTATGACTATTTTCCATCTATTATTGGGTCGGCCTTGGCTTTATGATCGCCATGTGCAACACAATGGCCGTGCCAATACATATCAACTGGAGTTTAAGGGCAAGAAGATTAATTTGCAGCCAATGACACCATGCCAGATTGTGAATGAGTCTCGTCAGAAGATAGAAGTGAACTTGAAGGAAGCATCTATAGATAGGCGAGAGAGTGTTGTAGCTGTACATGATGAAATAAGCCCAAAAAGAGTGATATAACGAAAAGTGAGAGAGTGCCTAGTCTAGTGATATTAGCCACCAAGGAATATATGAGAGAGTTTCATGAGGATCCTACAACTATGCCACTTGTGCTCATGTATAAGGGCGAGGTATTGGTTTTTAACGACATGACCCCTATTTGTCTGGTTGTATGTACTATTTTGCAGGATTTTGGCAATGTGTTTCCAGAACATATACTAGCAGGATTGTCTCCATTCCGTGGCATTGATCATCAAATTGACTTGATCCCTAGTGCCACATTACCAAACCGTGCACCCTACAGGACCAACCCCAAAGAAACAAAGGAGATATACAGAAACAAGTATAGGTGTTGCTCGATAATGGGTACATTCGTGTGTCTCTTAGCCCTTATGTCGTTCCTGTTATTTTAGTGCCTAAGAAATATGGTACATAGCGCACGTGCGTAGATTGTAGAGCTATTAATAACATCACTATTCGATATCGTCATCCTATTCCACGCTTAGAAGATATGCTAGATGAGTTGGTGCTGCTATTTTCTCTAAGATTGATTTGCGTAGTGGTTATCGTCAAATTAGGATGAAAGAAGGGGATAAATGGAAAACTTATTTCAATACAAAATTTGGTTTGTATGAGTGGTTAGTTATGTTGTTTGGTCTTACTAATGCACCTAGTACATTCATGAGATTAATGAATCACGTTTTGAGAGAATTTATTGGTCGTTTTGTGGTTGTTTATTTTGATGATATATTTATCTATAGCCACAACAAAACTGAACATTGTAGTCATATCCGACAAGTTTTGCATGTATTGCATGATAATAAACTCTATGCTAATCTTGAGAAGTGCGCATTTGCAAAATACAAGGTCATATTTCTGGGATTTGTTGTATCGAAGCATGGGGTAGAAGTAGATCAATCTAAAATTGAATCAATTCAGAATTGGCCTATTCCCATGAATGTTAGTCAAGTGCATAGTTTCCATGGATTAGCTGGTTTCTATAGGCGCTTTGTGAAAGATTTTAGCACTATTGCTGCACCATTGAATGATTTGACTAAGAAAGGTGTGCCATTTATGTGGGGCACAACCCAAGATATTTACTTTGATACATTGATATGTTTGCTTACTTCTGCACCATTACTTGCATTACCTAATTTTCCGAACCAATTTGAAGTTGAATGTGATGCTAGTGGAATTGGTATTGGTGGCGTTTTGATGCAAGAGGGTCGCCCTATAGCATATTTTTCTGAGAAACTTACTGGTGCTAAACTAAACTATCCTATTTATGATAAAGAATTGTATGCACTTGTTAGAGTTCTTGAAGTTTAGCAACATTATTTGTGGCCAAAAGAATTTATGATACATTCTGATCATGAAGCATTGAAGTATTTGAAAGCTCAATTAAACTTGCATAGAAGATTAGCTAAATGGGTTGAGTTTATTGAATCTTTTCCTTACATCATTAAGCATAAGAAGGGAAAGGAGAATGTAGTTGTTGATGCTTTGTCTATGAAAAACATGCTATTAACCAATCTTGATGTTAAAATTCCTAGATTAGATAGTATTTGTGCACTTTATGCAACTGACCATGATTTTGCTGAACCATATCATTTGTGTGCTCTTAGAAACGCATGGGATAAGTATCATATACATCATGGATATTTGTTTAGAGCTAACAAACTATGTATTCTAGAATCGTCGTTGCGTTTGTTTTTAGTGCAGGAATCACATGTTGGTGGTTTGATGGGTCTCTTTGGGCGTGAGAAGAGATTGCTCATACTTGCTTATCATATTTATTGGCCCAAGATGAGGCGTGATGTGTACAGATTTGTGAGTCATTGCATTACATGCCACAAGTCGAAATCTTAGTTGAAGCCTCATGGTTTGTATACACCTCTCTCTACACCTACTACACCATGGGAAGACATTAGTATGGATTTGTGCTAGGTCTACCTAAAACTCAGAGATGTCATAATTCTATATTTGTGGTAGTGGATAGATTCTCTAAGATGGCTCATTTTATTGCCTGCCACAAAAGCAGCGATCCGTCACATGTTGCTAACCTATTTTTTAGGGACATCGTGAGATTACATGGAGTATCCAAGACGATTGTTTCTGACCATGATGTGAAGTTCATGAGCTACTTTTGGAAGACCTTATGATGGAAGCTGGGAACGAAGCTGCTATTGAGTACTACATGTCATCCCCAAACAGATGGTCAGACGGAGGTGGTGAATCGAACATTGTCGTAGTTGCCGAGGACTACGATAAAGAAGAATATGCGGGAGTGGGAAGAGTGTTTTCCACATGTTGAGTTTGCATACAACAGGGTTGTGCATTCGACTACTCAGCTTTGTCCTTTTGAGGTGGTGTATGGCTTCAAGCCATTGAGGCCACTTAATTTGTTGCCTTTGCCATTACATGAGAGAGTTGATATGGAGGCATCAAAACATGCTGAATATGTGAAGAAGATTCATGAGAATACTCGAGAGGCCATTGATAAGAAAAGCAAGAACATTGCTGCTGTAAGGAATCAAGCAAGGAAGGAAGTGTTGTTCAAGCCTGGTGACATGGTATGGGTGCATCTACGCAAGGATAGGTTTCCACTACTTCGAAAGTCAAAATTTAATCCACGTGGTGCTCGTCCTTGCAAGGTGTTAGCCAAGATTAATGATAATGCCTAATCGATTGATATACCTATTGAGGAGTTTGGTGGAGTTAGCAACAGCTTCAACGTTGCTGATTTATCACCATATGAGGGAGAAGACCTTGGAGCGTCGAGGTCAACACCTTTTGAAGGAGGGAGATGATGAGGACATCCCTACAATTACTGTTGGAGTTCCATGTATGAAAACAATAAATTTTACACTATGCCCCCGAACCCCTGAAGCTGCCAGGACCTACCTATTAGTAATACAATAACGGGAGGGGCTTTTCGCGAACTTACCCTCAAAGACCGAAAAGCGTTGTCAACACTCAGGAGAGCGTGGTTGATGTAGACGAGTTGAAGCCGACGTCAAGGTCGTGATGAAGTCCTTGCAACCCTCTGGCTCCAACGACTTGAGTGCCTCAAGTGCGACACCTCACAGGGAGTTAGACACGTCCGGTGCCTGACGATGGCTCCTGCTTCCCCGATTCAGCAGCTGTTGCGAAAGTAGAGCTCCCGGATCCGAATCCCGCAGCGCGACGGCGCTCCGCGGTGAAGGTGTCTCTCGCTCGCACAGTCCAGACTTGGGACCACGGTCACGAGAGAGAGAGGGGGAGAGAGAAATTATCAATTAGAGGTCCTCCCAAAAATGGGGAGACCTTTATTGATTATTGGTGTATTTATCTTGGCCAAATACCCCACTATAGATAGGGGGAGGAGGGGGTACACCCTCCATCAAAGTCCCGGGGTGGGACTAAAGGAGAGTAGGGGGTGGGGAGGCCGCTGGCCAGCCCCTAGTGGGCCTCGCACGGGGGGATAGGCCCAGACGGCCAGCCCCCTTGCCCCTTCTCCCTCTCTCCTTTCCCTAATGGGCCCTCTCCCTCCGGAATTGGCCCATTAAGCCTTTGACCATTAAAATTGATTTTCTCTTTATTTAAATAATTATGAATAAATGATTAAATCAACATTTAACATTCATTCACATATTATTCAACCTCCGTGGCCATGGAACACCTTCCACTTCCACTCCGGACATCCTCCGGACTTACCGAAACCCTTCCGGTTTTCTCTCTATTATTCTTCGACGATTCCACTGATCCTATAAACACTCTCTAAGAATCATCAAGCCCTTAAGCGTGATACCCCATGGTTCGGGAACACTCCAGACATGGTCGGGACACTCCCTCACCAATGATCGATAGAGGGACCTGGATGGCCATGTGACCCCTGTGCGTTCCATGAAGATCTTTCGTCGTTTGAACCAGGATACTCGTGTCTGATGCCCTTTGTCACTCGATACTTGCATTGCCCGAGATCTGATCAATGACATCACCATGTCGTGTTCAATCTTGTTACTGAACAATTCTACTTGACTCGTTCCGACAAGTGCTATCCCTGTGATCAAATCACACGCTGCACAACTATTGGATATAACTTCTCCGAGTGGGCCCTTGAGTATCTTCCCGTCACATGGACGGACAAATCCCGCTCTTGACATATATTGCCTCAACGGTTTCCTCCGAGTACCTGAACACACCTTTATAACCACTGTATTAGCAAATGGCGCTTGATGCTATCAAAGCACTCTCGGGAGACAGTGATTGACATAGCCTCACATTCTAAGGAATAGTCTATGAGGATCCATTTCTAATCATCGTAACTTGAACTTCATGACATGATCGAGTCACGATGTTTAGGTTGGGTATTGGTTCATCATCTCATTCTCAGAATGAGATGACCTCATTTCCAACTGGCATAAATGCCACATGATCAGGAAACTTGATCATCTGTTGACCAATGAACTAGTGACTAGAGTTTCACTAGGAACCCCTGGTTGTTTGTATATCACACGTGTATTGATGTTTCCACTCAATACAGTTATAGCATGATATAAAACTTAATCATAAACTATATGAAATATGATAATAGTCCTTACTACTATTTGTCTCTAGGGCATATTTCCAACAGTCTCCCACTTGCACTAGAGTACAAATACACTAGCTGCATTTGTTCTCAATCTTTGGCACCATATACCTGGTACCCTAAACATGCTTGCTCATGGAAGAGGTTGAGTCTTGGGTCTGTACTTTACAGTCCCAAATCCTTTACAACTTACTAATGTCACCTTGATTGACATTAATACTTTATCATCACATGACAACATCCGTGTGTATGCATCGTCGCTATGGCAGCAGAACAAGGCCTGATTCTAGAGCCTACAGTGACGTTAGATCAACCTCGAGGGCTTTCTCATGGGCACTGTGCCCTGGGACACATCATTCAACGTTAAAAGCGAGCTAGCCCCGCCATAACTTTATACAACACTTTAGATGGTACCCTTATCTATTATTATAAATGTATTCATCGAAACACTAGTGCCCTCAATGCAACTTTCGATGTTTTTGTTCACCTCGCTTCCTACTTGACTTTAATAGGTATATACGGGAGTTTCCAACATATTCCCTTATAACATAACCCTTTATGTTTTAAGATATGTCATCCTTTACGGATTTGGAAAATATATCTACAGTGCTCTACTAGACACTGCGGACAAACTCAGCTCAAACATTCTGTGATTCAAACTTAATCACTTTAAACATTCCTTATCTGGATCACATATTATGCTAAGTTATCATCATGGTTTACTAAGATAGAACCTATGTATTAACATAGTGGATGACGATCATCCTTTTCTTTCATTAAACCATTGATGTTCAACTTAATACTATTCCTAATTTGAGTTATCAAGGACCAGTTCCTTAATTAACTACTATTGTGGAACCCCTTTCAGAATCCTTTAACGAATACTACATAATATCATAATAAACTTATTATCAACTTCTACACCTTATAAATCATTATTTATAAGTATTTGCACTTTCATTCTTAACATACTTAAGAATTACTCCTATAAGCTCCCACTCAAAATATGTTCCCACATATTTGAATTTGAGATTTATATTGCTCGCACTTAAAAATATGTCAATCACATATTGTTTTAGGAAGACTTTCATAGCTCCCACTCAATTTTATGCAAATTGCATATCCACTCACTATTTTGAATAACTTCAAAATTCTTTGATCAAATATCAAACTTGGAGATTTACTATGAGATACTAGTACTTTACTAGTTTTAAATCCACTAGACATTTAGCACACATGAATCAAATTCATTTGAATTCATCCAATACTTGACAAAATGTGCTTTTGTCATTCACCCCCTTTTTCCACTATGGCTTTGCAGTCATCTGGGAAAATTCAAGTAACCCCTTTTGCTTGTGAGATTGAGCAATGAATTGCTTTCTAATCTCAAGGGAATTTTGCTTTTAGGATTTCTCATAATTCTAGTTTACCATTATTTCCTTTGTAGTTCGTAGGTTTGTCATATTCCAAAAATCATGAAAAATGATTCTCATATGTCTCCATACTAGATATGGATTATATTTTGAATCCTACTTCATGTAGTGAAAACACTAGTGGGGAAAAGATAATGATCAATATCATTAATTCTTTCCTTCTGTGAAGAGAATCGTTCAGGAACGTTGTCCGTTGCGCTTCTCAAGACTCTGATGTAGGGTATTGAATCCTCATCTTGTTTTACACTATTTCCCATCTGCTCCATAATCAAGAAACATCACTAAAAGTGAGCTTTCTCAAGAATGTACCAAAATCCAAGCAATACCAGTTTTGCTTCTCTTTTGGTTTCAGCTATGGATTTCATATTCAAAGTTTCCAATGAATACTCTACAAGGACTTATTTGCTATTGTTTTGGTTATATCGAATAAACCCAAAACTTTCACGAATTCAAATGGTTCACTATAAATTCTAATTGAGTGGTAACTATTTCTAACTAATGGTCTCTACATCTACACTACAATGATTTATTTGGTGCCTTCTATTCAACCCCTTTGATATCTAATATCACATTGTGATGCTTTGCCTTCTGACATTTCAGAACGCTTTGCATTTCACATTTACTTTTATGCCATTCTTATAAATTCGAATTTTATTACTAATGATCAAATCGTAGTAATTACATTCCCTTTTATATTTATACCCTTTGTTGATGAAACACTTTGATCAAATCAAATAGTTTCATATTCATGTTTCCTTTGGTAAACTACTTTACACATTTAAACAATCATTTAATGATAATTACCATTTTCGTTAAAACACAATAAATTGAATATCTATTAACTTTTAACAATTCTTTAAACACATTGTATTCAAGTAATACACGATGTTCAAGTTATTTTTCCGAACTTAGGCATGATTTATATGTGATAAGAAATCGAATGACTTTCACATATTATCACATAACTTTGAATTTAAACAATGGTTTTTCATTCATTAATGAACATATCATTAAGTTGGGTATTTTAAACAAGGCATTTTTAATGTTTTACAAATGTTCATGCATTATCAATTAGTTTCAAACAACAAGGATAATTTACACATAATCAAACAAGATATGAACACGAATAGAAATCATTCATAAAAGTAGAACAACTATTTGTAAAAAACTCACATGAATAACCGTCTCACGAAGTGTGAGACACACTAAAGAAGTTCACAATCTCTTGATTACAATAATCATCCTAAAAACGAACTAAATGATAAATGTCGAGGGAGAGTGTCGTCGGCCATCATCATCATGCTCGCCATCAACATGCAACGTCACCTCCTCTCCAGCAAGCACCTCTCATGCAGAAGGACCCGTTTTTAGCAAAACAGAACAAGTATCAGATATACTTAACAATGCAAATGTGTTTGCAAGATTATAACATTTATAAAACTGTATATCAAATATATACCTTTGTCGTTGACGACTCCAGCGACGTTGGGTTCATCTACCACATTCCTGAAATGTGATATAAACTCGAGGAAATCCAGTGTTTCCGTGTCGCCTCTCATAATGCAGATCCTGACCTGTGCTTGGAAGCTTGGTGGAAGTGACCGTAGCACAACTCCCATCGCAAATGAGCTTGAGAACCAGTTGTCCAGGTAGTATGCCAGACTCATGTATGCATCGTATATGCTCAATAAGTGCTCGTCTAGTGAGGAACCCTCCTCCATCTTTATGGAGAGGAAGTCCCCCATCAGCTCATACTCCCACATGCACACTTGTTCCATGAAATGCAATCTCAGATGTGCCATGACCACCCAGGGCTTGAGACTTCCCACCATTGGCCATAGCCCATCCTCCATTCTGAGGCGCATGGTCACTGATATAAACGTGGCCATCACATGACGACGATAACGTAGATCCCGCTGCTCCTGGGTCTCATGAGAATAGGGTGGCTCCAAATACATCTCGCAGGCCATGTAGTCAGCTACATTGTTCTCCCCAAGGAGATCAAACAGGCGTATGACCCATGCAGAAAAGTTGGACCCATCTAAATTGAGCTTTTCTCCTTTCAACCAATCGCCGATAGGAAAGGTAATCTCAGGAAGAACCATTTTCTACATTTATAATTGCAAAAGGAATTTAGACTAAGTTTATAATTAAATGAGTTAATAATAACTCCACTCAAAAACACCTATCCCAGTGAGGGTTCCTAGTGATAACACGACCCCTATCAGCCACATCTCCCCCGATTGATCATGGCCATCGATGTGGGTTCAAAGGTGGATGCTAAACGTCAGTCACATCATTCATGCGACTCGTGCTCGATCTTTCAACCATTCGTGTTCCGAGGCCACGCTTCTGTGGCGTGCTAGGCTCGCCAACTCAACCTTAGTGTATTCGCTTTGCAACATGGCTTATACCCACTGTATGCGAACATAGATATGTCTCACACCCAGGCCTATAACCATGGATCGCCTCATACCGAAGAACTTTCTTGGTGGTGCACACTAAGGGGGAACATAATCGTTGGTAATTTTAACAGGGATCATCTTATTAGGCTACTGTCGAGTATCTAATACTAGCACACAATAAGACATACAAACAAAAACATTGAATGTAAATGCTATGTGATATGTTCCTTCATGTCGTGATCTCCATCCGTCGTCACCGGGTTCCGGCGCCAGGGTTCCGGCGCCATAGACACCAGGGTACCGATGTCATTCCGACATGGTAGTTCATCACCTCCGTGACTATATACTACTAGGTAACAAAAGGTAATCACTTTACCTTTGCCACAACCATATCACAAAGCAACGCCCCTTGCAAAACAAAGTTAGACGCCTCTACTTTATCTTTGCATGGTTTATGTGGCTGAATGGGCTTTCGCACAAGAACCGTTCTTACCTACGAACTTTCAGCACAACGCTGATCAAGTAGTTGTCTATACTACACCCCTTTCGGGGCCCTCCGTTGCAAATGGTATACCAACTAATGCGAGAGAGACAGACACCCCCTTAGACACTTTATACGGTACAAGCCGTATGTCAAGCGTGGACCAGTCTCGCGAATGAACTCGTAAAGTCGGTTGTGAAGGAAATATGCCCTAAGAGGCAATAATAAAGTTGTTATTATGTATTCCTTGTATATGATAGATGTTTATTTTGCATGCTATAATTGTATTGATAGGAAACGTCAATACATGTGTGTTTAATAAACAAAAAGGGTTCCTAGTTATGCCTCTCTTATAGACTAGCTCGTTGATTAACAAGATGACCAAAGTTTCCTGATCATAGACATTGGATGTTGTTAATAACGAGGTCACAACATTTGTGAAATGATGTGATGAACATTTATCCGAAGTATAGCATTACGATCAAAGTCATTATGTTTATATTGCTATAACATCATACGAAGTAATCTTAGTCCTTAGACCATGAGATCATGTTAATTGCTAACACCGGAAGAGTATCTTGATAACATCAAACGTCACACCATAACAAGGTGACTATAAAGGTGGGTTCAGTGCTACGAAAGTGTTATGTTGATGCTCATGGATCAAGAGTGGAATTTGTTAATCCCGATGACGGATAGATATACTTTGGGCCCTCTCGGTGATATCACATTAAGGTAGCTTGCAAGCAAGTGATGTGATCACTGGAAAGTTATATCACGGGAATGAGAAAAGAGTGCATGTGGGTAACGAGATCAAACTAGGTATTTAGATACCGATGATCGAATCTCGGACATGTATTATATCATGAGACAAAGGGATTAAATTACTAGCATTAAAGGTTCTCACGATCACAGAAGTAATCGTTGAATGTGCAGGAGACAGTATGGATCTCCAGGTCCCGCTTCTGATTATTGATCTGAGAGGAGTCTCAATCATGTCTGCATTATTCGCGAACCATAGGGTGACACACTTAAGCGTTGCCGAACACCATTTAGGAGCACATTTGTTTCAGACAAAAGGTTTGTGAAGCACAGGAAATGTTTCGATAGAAACTTGAATTGTTTCGATTGAAACCGGAATTGTTTCAGGTGAAATTGCAGAAAGAGGTTCTGCATGTGATATTGAAATGTTGCAAGGGGTTTTATGTGAATGTTTGTTAATTAAAGTAATTAACAAAATTCTGAATAAAATAAATAAAAGAGTTTTATTAATTGAGAGTTGCATTAAATTTGGTGGAATTTTAATGCATGTGAGTGGAACTTTGGGTGGAGCTTGAATTGATGTGAGTGGAGCTTCCACCACATGAATGAGGAAGAGGAGGGGTATCCCTCCTTGGCTGTCGGCCATGGTAGGGAGGAGTCCCCCCTCTCTTATAAAAGGCTCCCCGCTCCTCCCTCACAAAGCACACCTCCTCGTGAAGGATCTCTCTCCCCCTCTAGATATTCCCTCATGGTCTTGGATTAGCGAGATACATGTTCCCGGTGGCCTTGCGTCTGGAAGGAGTTGCTGCTTCCGCGGATTCGCTGGAGCAAGGAGGTGGAGGTTGTCTGGTGGCTTGAACGTGTGTGCGAGGACGGATGCACTACTGATTTGCGGCGCTCGGACTTCCACACGATCTTGAGATCGGCAAGCGTACTACTACATCAACCACGAGTTCCTACTCGTTAACAAAACTCGTTGTCTTCGAGGGTAAGTTCTCCATGGATGTATGTCCACCCGTTGCTCTGTATCTAGTAGATAGATCTTGGCGTATAGTTCTCATTGTAGGAAATTTTTTGTTTTCTATGCTACGGACCCAACAGTGGTATCAGAGCCTGATCTATGCGTAGGTGCCTTGCATGGGTAGTACACATATGTTTATATGTGGGTGATGATGATCATGTTATTGCATCTTCTATGTATTTTTCATATTGGTGGCATAGTGGGATGAAGCGGCCCGGACCAACCTTACATGTCATCGTACATGAGACCGGTTCCACGACTGACATGCAACTAGTTTTGCATAAGTGGCTAGTGGGTGTCTGTCTCTCCTACTATAGTCAATATCTGATTTACAATGAGTTTCTAATAACTTGGTTATCCTCGTTGTGGTTCATGTTCGTAGGTAAGATCGGTTCTATCTCTCAAAGCCCTAAGCCACGTAAAACTTGCAATTGATAAATTAGAGGCGTCTAGTTTAGATCGTTGCTGAGCTAGTGTCTTGATATGGTATTGTTGTAAGTAGATGTATGATAGATACTCTTACAACACACTTAACGTGTAAGATCCATAGACCTTGGCCTTACACACAAAGGAATGATAGAGATCAGACCACGATGCAAATGATAGAGATGAAATGCATGGACCATATCATCTCACTTTACACATTAGATGTTTGCGTCTTATATTGCTAGTTTCACGCTTTTGGTAGCATTATAATATGATCCCTCATTTAGATATCAAGATAAAATGTATTCTTCCTTAAGTATGCACCGTTTGATGGATCGTGTTTCGAGGCATCACGTGATGATCGGGTGTTTTCGACTCTACGCTTTCATACGACGGGTGTAAGACAGTTTTACACACGCGAATACTAAGGTTCTTACTTGGCGAGCCTAGCATGTACAGACATGGCCTCGGAACACGGACTGAAATGTTAAGCGTGAGTCATATAGTTGATACGGTGCCCATATAGATGCTCGCCTTTGAAGCTACACCGACTCACGTGATGATCAGACTTGGTGTAGTGGATTTGGTTCATGTAGTCACCAAAAGGACACGAGGGATGTCGTTTTTGAGTGGGAGTTCATTAGTAATTTGGATTAGTTGAACTCAATCTATCATAAACTTAGTCTAAATATACTTTAGAAATCCTGTTGTAAATGGCACCACCTGCTTTTAATTTCAATGTGTTCATGGAGAAAGAGAAACTTGCTGCGAATGGTAGCAACTTCACCAACTGGGCTATGAATTTGAGGATTCTCCTCACTGCTGCACAAAAGCAATATGTGCTAGAGGCTGCTTAGGCCCCCCACCAGCTCCTGATGCCCCTGACGAGGAAAAGAACGTCTATATAACTCGTCAGGAGGACCACAACTTAGTTCATTGCGGCAAACTGTATGGGCTAGAGCCAGAACTTCAAAAGCGTTTCGAAAATGGTAATGCCTTTGATACCATGGGAGAATTGAAAATGATTTTTGATACCCATGCTGCCGTAGAGAGTTATAATACTTCTGAAAAGTTCTTTAGCTGCATGATGGAGGAGAACAACTCCGTTAGTGAGCATGTACTCAAAATGTCTGGGTACGCCGATAAGCTTGTGTCCTTGGGAATAACGATTCCCATTGACTTAGGCATACATCGTGTTCTCCAATCTCTGCCACCTAGCTACAAGAGCTTCGTGATGAACTGTAACATGGAGGTCATGAAGAAGTCTCTTCCCGAGACATTTCAATGCTTAAGACTGCAGAACTGGAGATTAGGAAAGAACATCAAGTGTTGATGATCAATAAGACCACCAGTATCAAGAAGGACAAGAAAGGAAAGCAGAAGGGAAAGAAGGGCGGCAAATCTGTTGCCGCACTTGAAAAAGAAACCCTGAGCTGGCCCTAAGTCTGATACCGAGTGTTACTATTGCAAGGGGACTGGCCATTGGAAGCGCAACAGCCCCAAGTATTTGGTGGACAAGAAGTCCAGCAAGGCAAACAAAGGTATATGTGATATACATGTTATTGACGTGTACTTGACTAGTACTCGCAGTAGCGCCTGGGCATTTGATACGGGATCGGTAGCTAATATATGTAACTCGGTTCAGGGGCTGCGGAACAAGCGACAGCTAGCAAGGGATGAGGTCATGATGCTGGTTGGCAATGGATCAAGAGTTGATGTGAACGCCGTCGAAATGCTGCCTCTCCATATGACATCGGGATTAGTTATAAATCTAAATAATTGTTATTTGGTGCCTGCACTGAGCATGAACATTGTATCCGGATCGTGTTTGATGCAAAGTGGTTATTCGTTTAAATATGAAAACAATGGTTGTTGGGGATTTACTTTCCTAGTATCCTCACAGTCCTCACTAACCAGGGTGGCCCACTTCGGGTTAGAGCCTTGCTTCACGGGCAACCCAGTCAGGGAGAAGAGGCGGAGTTCAATCCGGCTACGGGAAGGCCCAGAAGACTTACCAACTTAGGCCCATAGTGTTACTTGTAGTTCAACATGTACTCTGTAACCGACTCTTAGTCGTAGCCGGATAGATCTCTCCTATAAACCCTAGGCTGGATATCTATATAAGTCATCCTAGGGAGAGCCTTTAGGGCACCCTCAATAGTCTACAATCTCAACTCGCATAGGCAAACCCTTGTAACCCATATTCTGGCTCTGCTGTATTACTGGATTGCTAGCAGGAGTAGGATCCGTCCACAGCCGGCGGATTCGAACCTGGGTAAACTTGTGTGCTCACCGTCCCGGAACGTTGTACGTTCCATACCCCTCTCTTCCCCACGCCCCGAGGACCCCCTCATGGCGTACTTGTCTTCAATCCGACGACAGTTGGCACCCACCGTGGGGCAAATGAGCTTCGGATCTGCGTTCCGAGCGGAATCTGCAAGAATCGGAATCAGCGAGACTATCACCGCTGTGGCATCCCGCTAAAACCACTACTAGAAAATCGCTGTGTTTTGTGCATTGCATCATCATGACCGCATGCTCATGTCATCATGCCACATTGCATTTGAGCATCGTCATCATCATGCATGGTTTTTGTCTAAACTATTTTCTAAACGCCTAGTTTTGTTTTCTAAATATCCCTGCTTTTATTTCAAATTCAAACCCGGGTCTCCGGATTATTTTATTTCGTCTACCAACAGTTTTCAAATGCCCCGTTTTAAACAAATAAATTTTTTGTTTTATTTTTAGGGGGAAGCCGAACCGGGCCGATCCGACCCGGCCGGCCAGCCCCAAAACCTATTCTACCAAATACCCTACCCCTAATCCTACCCAGCCCCCTCCACATCACCCCGGCCTCTCACAGCCTGCCACCTCCCCGCTTCCTCCACCTCATCACTCCACACCCTCACACACCCAACCCCACAACGCCAGCGCCCCACGCGAGCGAACCACCCGCGCGACCCATCCCGCTTGGACCCACCTGCCAGCGAGCCGTGGTTTTCCTCACGCCCGTCTCGCTCGCTTCGCTACCTACCCCGTCTCACCCGCGTTCCTCTCCTCCCTCTCTCCAACCTTCTGCCGCCGCCGCTGCTCAACTCTCCCTGCCGCCCTCGCCTGTCCCCAGCTACAACCGCCACCGGCAGCTCGCCCTTCCTCGCCCTCAGCTTCGTTAAATCCGCCCGCCCTGGACGTCCCCGCCGACCAGCTCGCACACCACCCCTATCCGCCGTCTGCGTCGCCCCAGTCCACCCCGTCGAGCCTGCAGTCGCCATGCCTCCCCGTGCTCTCCTCGCATCCGCCGGCCTCCTCCTCGTCCGCGCCAGCCCTGCCGTGGCCGCCCTCATCCCCCGTCCTGCGGCGTCTCTGCTGCCAGCGAGCACCGCGCCGCTGCCGCGACCTCTCCTCCTCGCCGCCCGGTGCTCCACCCGAGCCGCCCCGGCCTCCCTCTCCCTGCAGACGCCGCTGGACTTCCGTCTCCCTGTCCACGACTCCCCTCGCCACCGCCTGCGACCGCCTGGGTCGCCGCCCTTAGGCCTTGTCTCGCCGACGTTCCACTCCCCGGCCACACCGTCAATCAGACCGGCCGCATCCTCCCTGCGCGAGCCTGCCCCGGCGCCCTTGCTTCCGTCCTCGACTCTCCCCTGGTCGCTCGAGCCACGCCGCACCGCTGCTCCCTCTTCTGCCCGACCGGCATGTCCCTGCTATCCCCCGCTGCCTCGGGTCGCGTGTACCGCGTGCCCGTCTCCTGGAGCCCTGCTCTGCTCGCATCACCGGTACTCGGGCTTCCTCTGAGCACACACGCAAGCAAGAGGGCACACCCTCTTTTTGGTCATGTCTTGTTCTGTATGTTGTGTCATGGAAGACCTGGTAGTGATGTTTGGCGTGCAGTGATGTGGGAGCTTTTCTCCCGTTGTACCTCATCTCCCGATGCCAAGTTCGGCCGGTGACCATGTACATATTGTCCCAATCCGCCAGGACCTTCGCCTCTGGCGGCGTGACCCTGTTTGTCGCCAAGTTCTACATCCATGGGTGTGGCGCTATAGCGGGATCGCTTCACACCGACACAACGCAACGCATCATCTTCGATATACAAGTTCTACGCCGACATTCGCATCACAAACCAAAGACGATGGTGTTGAAACCAAAGCTCTTTGTCGTGCCACCCAAGTTCTTCGTCGGCAACCAAGTCGGAACCTCAAGATCTTCGATAGAGAGCCAAAGATCCCCGGACAACAAACTACAAGACCTTCTTCATGGAGAACAAAGACCCCCGATCCATGGATCCGATGGCTGAGACCCTGAAGACCCTGTTCCCAGATCCGAACCCCGAAGACCGATCCCGGAGTTCGAAGACCGATCCCGTCGAAGACCGAACCCTGGCGCGCCAAGTTCTTCGACCCCGAAGACCGATCCATCAGAACGCCAAGACCTCCTTATGAATCCGAGTTCTTCATAACATGCGACAAGATCTACTCCGTTGTCCGAGAACGTTCCCGCCGAGACCGATCCCCGTCGAACCCTGTCAAACCCCGGACCCCCGGAACCCAAGATCTGCCGAACCCAGATGTGTGAATCCTTTTCCCGAGCCCCTATTTTATAAATGCTATATATAAAACTTGTTGCATATTAAATTGTTCATCTCGCATGCATATCATGTGGGTTGGGGGCATTATGCCGATTCACCTCATAATTAAATATGGAGTGTTTATGCGGGATATCTTTGTCTTATTCCAGACTCCATTTAAATTGGTGTAGCGAACCGATGCCATGTTTCACCCTGTTAATACAACATTTAAATTACGGGGGTTCTAAACAAGTTGAAACATATAATCATTTGTCAGGACCACGGTTCCGCTTAATATTGCCTAATTGCACCGCATCTTGCCATGCCATGCATCATATCATAATCATGTCGGATCTTCTGCCGTAGTATTAAATATTGCATCCGGTGTTTGTTCTAGTGTTTGCTTCTTCGTGGATTAGGCCGCTGAGTTGATGCGAGTATCGACAAGTTCTCCGGATATGATCTGTCGACAGTGTTTTCCCAAGCGAGCATCTCTCCCCCTTCTACCTATTTTGCATTTATAGTCTTTATTTTCTCCTGTTGATCTACTGCTATCTGTGTCGCGATGCTTTAGTGTTCCGTACCAGTTATATCCCGTGCAGCCTCTATATTGCCTTCTACACCTCCTATTACCTGTGTTTCGTAGATAGCTGGCCTTGCGAGTCGTATTTGCTTGCTCAAGTGCGATCTCGTTTGTCAAGTACCATAGTTGTTGGAATGCTGGCAGATGTTAATGGTGGAGATGCTTACTGGTGGAGATGATCATGACTTTAAATACAACTATTAAAATGCTAGCTATAACTAATGCAGAGGCATCGGTGGGCAATAGATGTTATTTGGTTCTTCCACGCTCACTTGTGTCCCGTAGGACCCCGAGTACTTGATACCTGTTCCTTGATTTTTCGCACTATCCACATCCGGGAGGCCTTATGGACCCCCCTGAGCCAGAGCTTGATTCATTTCTATTTCTTGGGGCCACAAACTAGTTTGGGGTTTTATTACTATCCTGTACTTATACCATGCTTTACTGCTTTATTTAAGATTGTGCGTGGAGCACCTGTATTGTTTTGGATCGCGCCACGTTTTCGCGGTATCGACAAGCCCAGTCACACTTTCGGGTTCCCAGTCATTTACAGCCATCGTCGCAAACCCTGGGTCCGTTCTAGAGCCGGCCAACTTCGTTGCGGGTAGCTTAGTGGGGTGGCCCCCTGAAATATTTATGAATCCTGGGATCGCTTTGTCGTGAAAGCCTCGTTGGGTTTTGAGTTGGTTTTTCCGAGGTTGATCGAGTGTGTGTTGCTATTTGTGCACCCCTGCAGGGTAAAACTTTCTGAAAGCCGTGTCCGTGGTTATGGACGACTTGGAGCACAGTATCTCGATCATAGACAAGCATAACTAAAGTAGTCATTTGACTTAATATGTGACTAGTAAGAAGGTGCAACTATAATGGAATGGATAATAAAAATGCCAAAAACTAGTGGATCTGTGGTGATCTGTGTCATACTATACCTGCCTAGTAAGTATTACAACTCCAAAGGAATGGGATAAAAGTGTCAACAACTGTTGGGTTTGGGATTCCTCAGGACAATTATATCTGACTAGTAAACGTTCCAACTACAACGGAATGTTAACTAAAACTGCCCACTACTTATGCTATCAGGATGACTCATGCTATCTACATCTGACTAGTAAGTGCTTCAACTATAATCGAATGAATAAACTGCCAACTGTGTGAGTTCCTTGGCCCGACTTCCTCGTTTGGTCTCGAGGGGGAAATACCAGGATGGGTTTGTTTGGTGTTAGCTTCAGGTTGGATCCGAATAGGTCTTTCTTATCCCTCTCTGATAACCGCCAGTTGTATCGAGTCTCTATAGGTTGTTTAGTGTCGCTACGCCGCTTCAGCCCACCATACCTATGTAGGCGAGAGCTGAATTCTAGCCTCTGTGTCTTGGCCTCGATCGACGCTCCTCTTTTTCCTTTGCCCTTTGTCGGCACCCCTTTTGTTTTTAGCAGGTTTGTGATCGACGTCGTTAGTAGGGTTACCCTTCCGGCTTGGCCTGGGCAGGGTTATGGACGCCATTGGTTATTCTTTAGGGCTCTTAGCCTAATTTGCTTCCTGTCCGTACTCGGACGTTGTATCAATTTCAAGGTGAATTGGATCTTTGTATTGTATATCTGTATTCTTGACTCATTGAGTTGTTGTTGTATATATATCTGTTCTGTGGGTCCCATCGAGGACTGTTGAGTAATGGTATTACTTCGTTTTCCACCCGCACGAAAGTGCCTGGTGGGCGTCCTTGAATCGTTTCTATGCGGGTTTGGCAGAAAGGGCTAAAACTTGCATAGGGCCGATTCGAGGGTGTTACAACCGTCGGTCACATCCTCTATGCCAGCGATGTCCCTCTCATCGTTCTCGACGATACCTGGATTCCGGCTAGGGAGGCTGTGACTGCCTACACCATCATGTCTTTTGGTGAGATCGATGTTTACATCGGTTTTGCTAAACCTGTCCCACCCACCCTAGCGGTGATGATAGAGGCAGAGGAAATTTCTGGGTCCCCTTTGTCCACGGAGGCGCCAGAGTTTCGGATCTCAGGAAACCCTAATCCCACCCAGCCCACACCAGTTGTGGAGATGGTGGAGAAATCCGAGCCTGAGGCAGACCTGGCGGTCCAAGTTGAATCTGGAGTGGATCTCCCTGGAGAAGACGAATCCCAGATCGACCCACCCGCTGAAGTAGAAATCCAGGAGGAGCATTGCAACGACACTGATTCCGGCTCTGATGAGGGCCGTGACAGATAGGCCTTTCCGGAGATACACGCTAAGACGCATGATGATGCAAAACTCTGGCGTAGATGAAATCCTCAAGACCATCAAACGTTTCGACGAGGCCGATCGCGAGAGCCACATGTACCTCAGGAAGCACGCGTCCAACTTCACCAGATATGTGGGATCCGGACCCGGCTCTGCCGATGCTGGAGACAACACCGACTCTATGCTGGAGGCGATTGGAACAAACACCAACGTACCCGCATCCTCGGATGAATCAATGACATCGGCAGATTTTCGAAAGTTCTCCGTGGAATATGAAGAGGAATATAACTCCAAAACTGCAGAGGAAGGAGCAGCCATGGATGCTGGCGACGATTGAAGCTTCCATTGCAGTGAAGGGAATATGCCCGAGAGGCATTAATAAAGTGGTTATTATCTTATTCCTTGTTTATGATAAATGCTTATTTTGCATGCTATAATTGTATTGATAGGAAATGTCAATACATGTGTGTTTAATAAACAAATAAAAGGTTCCTAGTTATGCCTCTCTTATTAACTATCTCGTTGATTAACAAGATGATCAAGGTTTCCTGATCATGGAAATTGGATGTTGTTAATAACAAGGTCACAACATTGGTGGAATGATGTGATGAACATTCATCCGAATTATAGCATTACGATCAGAGTCATTATGTTTATATTGCTATAACATCATACGAAGTAATCTTAGTCCTTAGACCATGAGATCATGTTAATTGCTAACACCGAAAGAGTATCTTGATAACATCAAATGTCACACCGTAACAGGGTGACTATAAATGTGAGTTCAGTGCTATGAAGGTGTTATGTTGAGGCTCATGGATCAAGAGTGGGATTTGTGCATCCCGATGACGGATAGATATACTCTGGGCCCTCTCGGTGATATCACATTGAAATAGCTTGCAAGCAAGTGATGTGATCACTAGAATGTTATATCACGGGAACGAGAAAAGAGTGCATGTCGGTAACAAGATCAAACTAGGTATTTGGATACCAATGATCGAATCTCGGACATGTAACATATCGCGACACAAAGGGATTTACTTATGACGTTAAAGGTTCACACGATCATAAGAGTCATCGTTGAATATGTGGGAGTCAGTACGGATCTCCAGGTCCCGCTGCTGATTATTGATCGGAGAGGGATCTCCATTATGTCTGCATTATTCGCTAACCGTAGGGTGACACACTTAAGGGATACCGACACTATTTAGGAGCAAATTTGTTTTCTCGACGCATATTCCGGTTATCATCAAAACCTCATTCATTACCCCTTCAGATCCTTCTGTTTTGTTACGATGCCCTTAGGGCTGAAGAACGCAGGAGCTACGTACCAGCGCATGATGCAGCGTTGCCTCCACGACCAACTCGGACGCAATGTACATGGATATGTGGATGATATTGCAGTGATGTCCAAAAATAAGGAAACAATGGGTATCCTCATAGTCCAACTTTGGATCTTGGAGACTTCCGGGGGCTGCTGTTGGGGATATACTTTCTGGGTATCCTCACAGTTCTCACTGACCAGGGTGGCGCACTTCGAGTTAGATCCTTGCTTCACAGGCGGCCCAGTAAGGGAGAAGAGGCGGAGTCCAATCCGGCTACGGGAAGGCCCATAAGACTTACCGACTTAGGCCCATAGTGTTACTTGTAGTTCAAGATGTACTCTGTAACCGACTCTCAGTCATAGCCGGATAGATCTCTTCTGTAAACCCTAGGCGGGATATCTATATAAGCCGTCCTAGGGAGAGCCTTTAGGACACCCTCAATAGTCTACAATCTCAACTCGCATAGGCGAACCCTTGTAACCCATATTCCAGCTCTTCCGTATTACTGGATTGCTAGCAGGAGTAGGATCCGTCCACAGCCGGCAGATTCGAACCTGGGTAAACTTGTGTGCTCACCGTCCCGGAACACCGTATGTTTCACACCCCTCTATTCCGCACGCCCCGAGGACCCCCTCATGGCGTACTTGTCATCAATCCGATGACAATGGTTGCTCGATTTATATGAATGATATCTTTTATGGTCATGCACCTATGTTGAATGGTTTATTTCTGTTGGATCATGTTAGTAGTATTACACATATTCATAATGTTGATGCTAAAAGGATTAAACTTGATAATGATATGTCTGCATGTATGTGGCACTGCTGTCTAGGTCATATTAGCGTTGAACGCATGAAGAAACTCCATTCTGGTGGGCTTTTGGAATCACTTGATTTTGAATCATTTGATACATGTGAGCCATGCCTTATGGGCAAGATGACTAGAACGCTGTTTTCTGTTTCAATGGAACGGGCGACAGATTTATTAGAAATCATACATACTGATGTGTGTGGACCAATGAGTGTGTCGGCGCGAGGTGGATATTGTTATTTTGTTACTTTCATAGATGATTTGAGTAGATACGGGTATATCTATTTAATGAAACATAAGTCTGAAACCTTTGAAAAGTTCAAGGAATTTCAGAATGAAGTGGAAAATCATCGTAACAGAAAGATCAAATTTCTGTGGTCCGATCATGGAGGAGAGTACCTTAGTTACGAGTTTAGCACACATATGAAAGACTGTGGAATAGTTTCACAACTCACGCCTGCCGGAACACCACAACTTAATGGTGTGTTAGAACGTCATAATCGTACTTTATTGGATATGGTTCGATCTATGATGTCTCTGACTGACTTGCCACCATCATTTTGGGGTTATGCACTGGAAACCACTGCATTCACTTTAAATAGGGCACCATCTAAATCTGTTGAAACGACACCGTATGAATTATGGTTTAGAAACAAACCTAAGCTGTCATTTCTTAAAGTTTGGGGATGCGATGTTTATGTGAAGAAACTTCAACCGGATAAACTCGAACCCAAAGCGGAAAAATGCGCCTTCATAGGATACCCTAAGGAAACGATTGGGTATACCTTCTATCACGGATCCGAGGGCAAGGTTTTTGTTGCCAAGAATGGATCCTTTCTTGAAAAGGAGTTTCTCATGAAAGGTGTGAATAGTTGGAAGGTACAACTCGAAGAGGTTATTGAACCTTCTCTTCATGAATTGGCGAGTGGCGCAGCACCGAAAGTTGTTTCAGAGTTGACTTCACCTAATGAAGAGAGAGCTAATGATAATGATCATGAAACTCCAAAAGATGATATTGCCGAACCTTGCAGGTCAAGCAGGACACGTGCAGCTCCTGAACTGTACAACAATCCTGTTATGAACTTCATGATTAATGAAATAGATGACCCTGCGACGTATGAAGAAGCAATGATGAGCCCTGATTCCTACAAATGGCTAGAAGCCATGAAATCTGAGATGGAATCCATTTACGAAAACTAGGTTTGGACCTTGGTGGACTTACCTCACGATCGAAAGGCCGTTGAGAATAAATGGATTTTCAAAAGAAAAACTGATGCTGATGGTAATGTGACCATCTATAAAGCTCGACTTGTCGCAATAGGGTTTCGACAAATTCAAGGAGTTGACTATGATGAGACATTCTCTCCCATAGCGATGCTAAAGCCGGTTAGGATTATGTTAGCAATTGCTACATATTTCGATTATGAAATATGGTAGATGGATGTCAAAACTGCATTCCTCAATGGTAATATTGAAGAAGAGTTGTATATGATACAACCTAAGGGTTTTGTCGATCCTAAGGATGCTGATAAGGTATGCAAGCTTCAGCGATCCATCTATGGACTGAAGCAACATCCCGGAGTTGGAATCTCCGCTTTGATGAGGTGATCAAAGAGTTTGGATTTTTCCAAACTTATGGAGAGGCTTGTATTTACAAGAAAGTGAGTGGGAGCAATGTGGCATTTCTAATATTATATGTGTATGCCATATTATTGATTGGAAATGATATAGACCTTTTAAACAGTGTTAAAAGTTATCTAAACAACAAATTTTCGATGAAGGTGCTTGGTGAAGCTTCATATATATTAGGCATTAAAATCTATAGAGATAGATCAAGATGCCTAATTGGGCTATCGCAGAGTACATACCTTGATAAGATATTAAAGAAGTTTAGTATGGACGGAAGTAATAAGGGGTTCTTACCTACGTTGCAAGGAAAGACATTGAGTAAGACTCAAAGTCCGGCTACATCGGAAGAAAGAGAGATAATGGATAAGATCCCCTATGCCTCAGCCATAGGCTCTATAATGTATGCCCTGCTATGTACAAGACCGGATGTGGCACATGCTATCAGTTTGAATAATAGGTACCAATCTGATCCAGGTTCGGAACACTGGATAGCGGTCAAGAATATCCTTAAGTACTTGAGAAGAACTAAGGATATGTTTCTTGTATACGAAGGTGAAGAAGAGCTAGTCGCTAAGTGTCATGTCGATGCTAGCTTTGACACCGATCCGGATGACTCTAAGTCTCAATCCGGATACGTATTTCTATTGAACGGAGCAGCAGTTAGTTGGAGGAGTTCCAAACAACCTGTGGTGGCTGGATCAACGACGGAGGCGGAATATGTTGCTGCTTCAGAAGTGGCGTAGGAAGCGGTTTGGATGAAGGATTTCATAACAGAACTAGGTGTGGTTCCTAGTGCATTGGACCCAATGGTGACCTATTGTGACAATAATGGAGCCATAGCAAACGCCAAGGAACCAAGGTCTCACAAGAATTCCAAGCATATTAAGCGCCGGTTTCACTCCATCCGCGAGCATGTCAAGGATGGAGACATAAAGATTTGTAAGGTGCACACAAACCTGAATGTAGCAGATCCGTTGACTAAAGTTATTCCTAGGGCAAAACATGATCAACACCAGAACTCCATGGGTGTTAGATTTATCACTATGTAAACTAGATTATTGTCTCTAGTGAAAGTGGGAGACTGAAGGAAATATGCCCTAAGAGGCAATAATAAAGTTGTTATTATGTATTCCTTGTATATGATAGATGTTTATTTTGCATGCTATAATAGTATTGATAGGAAACTTCAATACATGTGTGTTTAATAAACAAAAAGGGTTCCTAGTTATGCCTCTCTTATAGACTAGCTCGTTGATTAACAAGATGATCAAAGTTTCCTGATCATAGACATTGGATGTTGTTAATAACGAGGTCACAACATTTGTGAAATGATGTGATGAACATTCATCTGAAGTATAGCATTACGATCAAAGTCATTATATTTATATTGCTATAACATCATGCGAAGTAATCTTAGTCCTTAGACCATGAGATCATGTTAATTGCTAACACCGGAAGAGTATGTTGATAGCATCAAACGTCACACCGTAACAGGGTGACTATAAAGGTGGGTTCAGTGCTATGAAGGTGTTATGTTGAGGCTCATGGATCAAGAGTGGAATTTTTCAATCCCGATGACGGATAGATATACTCTGGGCCCTCTCGGTGATATCACATTAAGGTAGCTTGCAAGCAAGTGTTGTGATCACTAGAATGTTATATCACGGGAACGAGAAAAGAGTGCATGTCGGTAACGAGATCAAACTAGGTATTTAGATACCGATGATCGAATCTAGGACATGTATTATATGATGAGACAAAGGGATTAAATTACTAGCGTTAAAGGTTCTCACGATCACATAAGTCATCGTTGAATGTGCAGGAGTCAGTATGGATCTCCAGGTCCCGCTTCTGATTATTGATCTGAGAGGAGTCTCAATCATGTATGCATTATTCGCGAACCATAGGGTGACACACTTAAGGGTTGCCGGACCCCATTTAGGAGCACATATGTTTCAGACAAAAGGTTTGCAAAGCTCAAGAAATGTTTCGATAGAAACAAGAATTGTTTCGATAAAAACCGGAATTGTTTCGGGTGAAATTGCAGAAAGAGGTTCTGCAAGTGATATTGAAATGTTGCAAGGGGTTTTATGTGAATGTTTGTTAATTAAAGTAATTAAAAAAATTCTGAATAAAATAAATAAAAGAGTTTTATTAATTGAGAGTTGCATTAAATTTGGTGGAAATTTAATGCATGTGAGTGGAACTTTGGATGGAGCTTGAATTGATGTGAGTGGAGTTTCCACCACAAGAATGAGGAAGAGGAGGGGGCTCCCTCCTTGGCCGTCGGCCATGGTAGGAGAGGAGTCCCCCTCTCCTATAAAAGACCCCCTCTCCTCCCTCACAAAGCACACCTCCTCGTGAAGGATCTCTCTCCCCCTCTAGACATTCCCCCATGGTGTCGGATTAGCGAGATACATGTTCCCAGTGGCCTTGCGTCTGGAAGGAGTTGCTGCTTCCGCTGATTCGCTGGAGTGAGGAGGTGGAGGTTGTTCGGTGGATTGAACGTGTGTGCGAGGACGGATGCGCTGCTGATTTGCGACGCTTAGACTTCCACACGATCTTGAGATCGGCAAGCGTACGACTACATGGATGTATGTGCACCGGTTGCTCTATATCTAGTAGATAGATTTTGGCGTAAAGTTCTCATCGTAGGAATTTTTTGTTTTCTATGCTGCGGACCCAACAGGTTGGGGGCCGCTTCATCAAGCATTACTGCGGTATGCACAAGTACACGTGCGAGGGTAGCAACTAAAAGATCAACGCCCACACGCTACATCCCGTGTGTTCGACCTGTACTAGCATTACTACGTATAGATCTAGTTCTGATACCACTATTGGGGTCCCGCGTATGAAAACAATAAATTTTACACTACGCCCCCGAACCCCTGAAGCTGCCAGGACCTATCTATTAGTAATACAGTAACGGGAAGGGCTTTTCGCGAACTTACCCTCGAAGACCAAAAAGTGTTGTCAAAGCTCAGGAGAGCGTGGTTGAGGTAGATGAGCCGAAGCCGACCTCAAGGTCGTGATGAAGTCCTTGCGCTCCTCTGGCTCGAACGACTTGAGTGCCTCAAGTGCGACCCCTCGTGGGGAGTTACACATGTCCGGTGCCTTACGATGACTCCCGCTTCCCCGATCCAGCAGCAGTTGCGGAAGAAGAGCTCCCGGATCCGAATCCCGCAGCACGACGGCACTCCGCGGTGAAGATGTCTCTCGCTCGCGCAGTCCAGACTTGGGACCACGGTCATGAGAGAGAGAGGGGGAGAGAGAAAATATCAATTAGAGGTCCTCCCAAAAATGGGGAGACCTTTATTGATTATTGGTGTATTTATCTTGGCCCAATACCCCACTATATATAGGGGAGGAGGGGGTACACCCTCCCTCAAAGTCCCGGGTTGGGACTAAAGGAGAGAAGATGGTGGGGAGGCCGCCGGCCATCCCCTAGTGGGCCCCACTCGGGGGGCTAGGCCCATCCGGCCAGCCCCCTTGCCCCTTCTCCCTCTCTCCTTTCCCTACTGGGCCCTCTCCCTCCGGAATTGGCCCATTAAGCCTTTGACCATTAAAATTGATTTTCTCTTTATTTAAATAATTATGAATAAATGATTAAATCAACATTTAACATTCATTCACATATTATTTAACCTCCGTGGCCATGGAACACCTTCCACCTCCAATCCGGACATCCTCTGGACTTATTGAAACCCTTCCGGTTTTCTCTCTATTATTCTTCGGCGATTCCACCGATCCTATAAACACTTCCTAAGCATCATCAAGCCCTTAAGCGTGATACCCCACGGTTCAGGAACACTCCAGACATGGTCGGCACACTCCCGCACTAATGATCGACAGATGGACCTGGATGGCCATGTGACCCCTTTGTGTTCCACGAAGATCTTTTGTCGTTTGAACAGGGACAGTCGTGTCTTATTCCCTTCGTCACTCGATACTTGCATTGCCCGAGATCTGATGAATGACATCACCATGTCGTGTTCAATCTTGTTACTGAACAATGCTACTTGACTCGTTCCGACAAGTGATATCCTTGTGATCAAATCACACGTTGCGCAGCTATTGGATATATCTTCTCCGAGTGGGCCCTTGAGTATCTTCCCGTCACATGGATGGACAAATACCGCTCTTGACATATATTGCCTCAACGGTTTCCTCCGAGTACCTGAACACACCTTTATAACCACCGTATTACCAAATGGCGCTTGATGCTATCAAAGCACTCTCGGGAGACAGTGATTGATATAGCCTCATGGTCTAAGGAATAGTCTATGAGGATCCATTTCTAGTTATCGTAACTTGAACTTCGTGACATGATCGGGTCACGATGTTTAGGTTGGGTATTGTTTCATCATCTCATTCTCATAATGATATGACCTCATTTCCAACTGACATAAATGCCACATGATCAGGAAACTTGATCATCTGTTGACCAATGAACCAGTGACTAGAGTTTCACTGGGAACCCCTGTTTGTTTGTATATCACATATGTATTGATGTTTCCACTCAATACAGTTATAGCATGATATAAAACTTAATCATAAACTATATGAAATATGATAATAGTCCTTACTACTATTTGTCTCTAGGGCATATTTCCGACAATTACACCTACCCCAATGACTACTAAAGATGATCCAACTGTTGCAAAGAAGGATCTGTCCAATGAGATTAGAATTGGACCCATTATAACAGCTTGTGCTAAGCTACTTGAACAATAGGTGAATTCACTCCTAAACGAATCTGGTACTTTAATTGATGAGAACTTTATACTACCTAAGTCTATGCATTTATGCATGATCAGGTTCGTTGGAGAAACAAGCATGGCGCGAGGAGGAGAAGGGCTACAAAAGAAGCCCAGCATGATTATCGCCCAAGGGTGCGTTAGGGAGGAGCGGGAGGAAGGCGCAAGAGAAGATCATCAAGAAGGAGGACAAAAGATCTGCATGGACCGGAGTGTCCGGCCAGATCCACCTGGACTGTCCGACCTGCCAGAGAGAAGAATAGGTGCGGACAATCTGTGTCCCAAATCAGACACTACCTGGACACCACCTGGAAACTCTTAAGTTTCTAGCCAGACCGGACTGTCTGGCATACTCCACCCGGAGTGTCCGGCATGACCGGAATGTCTGGCCCGATTACACCAGAATGTCCGGTCGCCGATCGAATCTGGTCCAAGTGTATAAGTTTGAGTGTTACGCATTTAGTTTCGGTTTCTAGCCACCCCAGCCGCCCTTATAAGCCGTGGGACGACCCATAGTTAGGGTTGAGACCATGTTTAAACTATTTTGGAGTCATCTCTTTCAAACAACCTCTGGAATTACCCTATGATTGAATTATACTACTACAATTGAGTGTGATCTGTTGTTCCATTGGGAATTAGTAGATTGCAAACTACCGTTCGTGGTTGATGGCTACGTGCACAAGAGTGTGGTGTTGTGAATATCCCATAGGGTTCGAGAGCTATTGCATTGGCATCAGGGTTCGAGTGGGAGAGTTCATAGCTATAGGCTAGTTATCTATCATCCACCATCATCATCGCCATCCACTTACTGAGAAGATCGGGCCACCCCATATCAGGATGGAAAAGAAAACTGAGGGCCTAAGTGCAAAAGCATCCTAGCAGCTGAATCAAAATAGAGAAAAAGCGAACTAGCTCGGGGCCAAGATTGGAATACGATGGCGACCAAACAATGCAAGATTTTGCAATGCCTTAAAAAGCAAAGATGATGAGGGTACCTAGGGATACTACTTTGGTGTTCAGAGTTTCAACAAAGGCAGACTGTAGGACCCAGGAATCAACGATGAACGGAGGCGTAAACACTAATGTTTGTGCGCATGATATCCGACGGATACGAACTGCACTTCGTCAGGGGTTGGCAGAGTTAAATGACAATCTTCGATGGAGGATTCCTAGCTCATCCGAGCATGACATTGAGCATGGTTTTCTCTCGACTGTAGCTGGATACGCCAGGAAGAGCAGCAAGTGAGGAACGAAGGCTGAGATAGATGGAGGCGAGTGAGAACTTATAAGTTACAGAGGGCGGAACGAGGCGATGTGTGCTAACTGCAGGCGTCGCTGCGAATGACGATGTTCGGGGGCGACTAATACGTCGTAAACATATCTATAATTTTTGATGTTCCATGCTTATTTTATATCTACTTTCTTATGTTTTGTTCACACTTTGAGGTATTTTTATACATTTTCTGGAACTAACCTATTAACAAGATGCCACAGTGCCACTTGCCTGTTTTCTGCTGTTTTTGGTTTCAGAAAAGCTAGTAAGGGAATATTCTTGGAATTGGACAGGACAAAAGCAAACGTCAATATTTTGCCCGAAGCAACACAGAGTCCGGAGGGGAGACGAAGTAGCGCACCAAGGCGGCCACACCTGGTGGCGGCGTGACCTGGGGGCGTGTCACCAGGGGGTGTGGGCCCCCTGGCGCTCCACCGAACTCGCCCCTTTGCCTATAAAAGCCTCCCAGGACGAAAACCTTAAGTACTCGATCAAAAATTGTTTAGTTTCGGCAAGCAATTACTATCTTCCACACTATATGTTTAATCCTTTGTTTTCAGCAAAACCAGTGAGATTGACAACCTCACTGTAAGTTGGGGCAAAGTTTTGTGGTTGTGTTGTGCATTATTCCAAGTTGTTAGCAACACCTTGGAGTTGTTTCCTTGCTCCTACTGGTTCAATAACATTGGTTTCATAACTGAGGGAAACTTGCTGCTGTGCTCATCATACCTTCCTCTTGGGGTTCCCAACGAGCTCGAGATATCTTGAGCCATCAGCGACACACTAGAGTTGGTATTTGACGGAGGTGAGGTGCTGGAGGTGATACCCATCATGGGTAGCTCGAGGACAACTCGGATGTGGTCGGAGTCAAGAGGAGCGTCAAGGGCGGCGAGATCGTGGCAGTGTACTATAGATGTCGGATGGACGAGCAACGGCGCTAGGATACGTGGTACTCCCACAGAGAGGGGAAGCGAGAGGGGACCTCATCGAGGCTCGATGTGTTACTTGGCAGGGCCGTGGAGGTCGGAGTGGAAGCAGGAGAGGCCGCGGTGATCAGACACGGCGACGCGTCAGAGGGGATGGCGACGGTGTCCATCATGGGCACGCAGAAGTCAGAGGCATTCCTCGAGGTGCTTGATCTCCTCCTCCTTGCTCCACGTGCATCATAGCGGTGGTGGTCGACGAGCAGATACTCCCACACGTGCTGTGCTTCCGGTGTACGGCTTATCGGCACGGTTGGCGACCTGGACGGTGGGCATGCCACGGTCTCGATTTGGTTCTGACTTGGAGAGGGGGAAAGAGACTGGAAGGAAGGAGAGGGAGTGGTTGAGGAGATGCCTATTGCTAATGCTTTTGTTAGGGAGAAAAAGGTGGGGTGGGAGAGCACGCACACGGCATGAGGCGCTGGCGATGGGGTGGTGATCACGTGTTCACGAGGAAGAAAAACAGGAGATAGTTGTCCACTCTTGGGTTTGATCAGAGACAAGAAGGAGTCTAGCTTTGGATGGGCACATGAGCCTAGGAGGTAGGCTCGGTGATGGTTTGCTCACACCAAGATATAGTAGAGGGAGTGCCTCAGTAGGAATAAATGTAGATGATTAAGGTTCAATAAGAGAGAGAGGTTAGATATGGGGTGTGCATATACACTATCTTTTAGGGTTTTAGGTAGGCATTTAACTAGGGGTAGTTAGCTAGCTTAGGATAGAATAGAGCAAAAGATTGGATGATTTAGGTAGGAGATTTTGAACAAATTCAACTAAACACTAAAACACCAAAATGTATTGAGTAGAAAGGATGGTACAAGAAAGTTTTATTATTTCATCTGGCTAAAGGAGTGTTCTAGTATTGCATGTGGCATAAGAAAGAGGAATAAATGTCATGTGCTATAGTAAAGAAATAAATTGAAGATGACACATGCACATAGATAAAAGAGAGATAAGGGAAAGTTAGAATTTTAAGTTGAATAGATCCACATATTATTAAATGAGCATGAGTTCCATTACTCAATGCAAAATAATGAGCCCACTTGACAACATATGGTAGAATAAAGATGGATTCAAATGAGAGATGAAATTGACAAGTTAGTAGATGGATGAAATTAAAGAAATAGGGCCACAACACTTTTTGGGCATCTAATATTATGTTAAGAAGCAACTATATTAATAAGGCAAATGCACTATGAAGAGAAGAACCAAATGAAGAGGGGTTTTATATGATGCCCAAATCTAAGGTGGTATGGTGACATGATCATGATATAATTATGATGCAATAATAATATCTAGGAAGTAGTAATATGGGGTGGCCCGATCTTCTCAGCAAGCACTTGTCGATGATGATGGTGGATGATAGATAACTAGTGCGTAGCTATGAACTCTCCTGTTCGAACCCTGATGCCAACGCAATAGCTCTCGAACCTTGTAGGATATTCACAACACCACTCTTGCGCACATAGCCGTCGACCACGGACGGTACTTTGCAATCTACTAATTCCTAGTGGAACAACAGATCACACTCAATTGCAGTTGGTAGAAATCGATCACAAGTAATTCCAGAGGTTCTATGAAAGAAACAACTCCAAAATAATTTTAACATGGTCTAACCCTGACTTTGTGTGGCACCCCAACTATTTAAGGACTAAGGGGGAGGCGGAGAATACTAGGAAATAGTGGTTCGACTCAACCTAGACTAGGATACAACCGACCCAAAGTGGGGCGGCTCAAGGCATGCAGGCCTACTCTACCGTGGCAGCCTGTCGTGGCAGAGTTTGGCCCGGTTTTCGAGCCACAGCAGCCTGCCATGGTAGAAAACTGTGTGGTTTCTTTGCTGTGGCAGAGATCCCTCGACCAAGTCTTGATATTCGCGTGGGTGCTCCTTGCGCTTCCTCCCTCTCCTCCCTCGCGCATTCTTCATTGATCAACACGCCATGTTCCATTAGCTCCCCGCTCCGTGCTACGCCTTCTTCTCCCAAGTACCTGATCATACAATAATTCAAAGACTTAGGTAGTATAAAATTCTCATTAAGTAAAACATCATGTTCATTAAGAAACAAGTTCACCTGTTGTTCTAGTAGCTTAGCACGAGCTCTTGTAATTGGTCCAATCCTTATCTCATTGGATTGATCTTTCTTTGCAGTAGCTAGAAGATCATCATTAGTAATTGGGGTAGGTGTAACTGTAGGGATGTCCTCATCAAGTAGCAAATATATAGACTAGGAAAGTAGCATTACAATTGTTAGACAATTGGGATTCTACAACTCTCCCCCACTAAACAAGAATTTTGCCCCGAGATTCCTAGGAAAAAGAAAAAGACACCAAGAGAAGCGGGTGTTCAGAACAAAGGTGATCCTCACATTGCCAAGATGATTAACAATGGAATGGTGCGACCATTACACCTTGCAAAACTTGATAGACTTATTGCGAGTCCTGCATTTTGCTACTTGAAAAGAAAGGATTGAAGAGATTTGAGGATTATCGCGAACACGGAAGGTAGGATGAACATAACCCAGGTGCCCTTGAGGAACATGATACAAGAATAGAAAAACTTCTTGAAAGAATTATGAAATGGTGTATCAAGGAGAGGAAGGAAAGAAATATCATTTGGATTCAAGATGAAATGCTGCAGGTGAGGATGATTCTTGCTCTCGCCATACAAAATACGGACTTTGAATAAGTTATCAACCACTATGAAAATAGCATTATCTCTTTCCCTCGGATTTAAGAAATGAAGTTTGGAAAACAACACCGCCTTCAAACAACAAAATTCCTTAATATCAATGGAAAAGATTTGAGTTAGGAGTTCTCCGATTAGATTCTTCTTGCACTGGTAAGAACCAAAGGATCACGCAAAAGAGGTGTGCATATTCATCTTCAAGGGAAGGAGGTGACACTAGATTATGGTGGAATCCTGAGAAAGAAGTTAAATATTGAAGATCTGGAGTTTATTGTAGAGATGCTTATTCTTTCCTTAACCATAAGGTTAATGCAATAGATTTTGTGATTGATGGCATCAACCATAAATAGCTTTACCAAGAGACATGGATTGACAAATTGAAGTCAGAGATATCTTCCATCCATCTTGTTTGACGATGTCGAGCACCGATAGAAAGAAGACGATAGAGAAATTTTGCATTTGTTTCCACCAGATCATTGAAGATTTTGCTCCATATTGAAATAGACGAGACCACCAACAAGAGATTATTGATTGTGTTCTTTACATGGACCCTCCGTAAAACAAGGACAGAAGTAAAAGTCTCAAGAGATAAAGGCCACTTCTAACTTCCGTGGAATGAGTCAAATCGCATTAATCCACCAATTCAATGTACAAGAGCGAATGATAAGAGTAGTGGTATCGTCATGACTCCATCCCGTACTCAAAGCATTACTCCATACATAAATAGGAAAATCGTGCAACCCAACTGATATGGGGTGGCCCGATCTTCTTAGCAAGCACTTGTCGATGATGATGGTGGATGATAGGTAACTAGCCTGTAGCTATGAACTCTCCCGCTCGAAACCTGATGCCAATGCAACAGCTCTCGAACCCTGTTGGATATTCACAACAACACGCTCTTGCACACATATCCATCAACCACGAACGGTAGTTTGTAATCTACTAATTCCCAATGGAACAACATATCAACTCAATTGCAGTAGTATAATTCGATCACAGGGTAATTCTAGAGGTTCTTTGAAAGAAACGACTCCAAAATAGTTTAAACGTGGTCTAAACCCTAACTAGGGGTCGTCCCAGGGCGGCCATAATCCGAATCTAAACGCGTATGACTCAAACTGATACAAACCGACTCGGACCAGATTCAGTCGGTGGAAGCACTTACACCCTATTATTGCACTAAACACAACTATCCATATTTCTCAATATAGCTCACCAAACCATTACAGTAATCACTGAACACAACCGAAATTGCAACTAGCCTAAACAACGTCTAAACCCATATCACAACACTATCGTCGGAGTCCACCTTGATTGGTGACCTCATCATGCCCTTCCTAGCGACATCCACTCTTGCCCGTGGCTTTCCCTTGGCCAAGGAGGCAACAATGGCATTCTACATTGCTTTGTCCCCGTCGTCCTCCACATCGGAAACGACAATGATGAAGGGGACGGGGGTGGCATGGACCAAGCCCCGTCGCGCCTAGTGACTCCTGCTCGAGCTCGACGCTGCAGTAGTCCTTCTACAGATAGGAGGGGCTGAGCTCGGAGACGTAGCGTAGCCGTTCGGCTCAAGAAACCATGGCCATTTGACATTACAACGGTAGGATATTGGGGTGGATCTGTCGTGGAGAGCCTGACCACGAGCGGTGGAGCGGATGGATCTGCCAGCACGAGCCATGACAAGTTTCGAGGGAGTAAGAGTGTGGGTCAGGTGTGTCTAGCATTATCTGTTCGGCCAGCGATATGTACGCAAGCTAGGTGCCAAAAAATTCTCCCAATGTGCGCGAGAGGGCCTTTGAACCATGAAGGCGTGAGGTTTCGTTGACAAGTCCGCACGCCAGGTCCCCCACCTGCCAGCCGAATGTGGATGGTAGGATTCTACCCGAGTTAAGTGGAGATAAATCACGTTTTATGGTGCCCCTACTCTGACATCCAAAGGATCCTCGTTCCTCTGCCCTCGCTCCCCTCGCACATGGCTCGCATCTCATGCAGTTCGTCTCGGATGGAATCAGGGTCGGCTCAACGCCATCAGGCGGGTTCCCCATCAGGTACCGGAATACGCTCGACGATTACTACCCGAAATGTTGTGTTTGTGCGGTAAGAAGATGCCAAGCTTGATTTCATGGCCCGACGAAAATACTGTAGGAAAATTCAGCAACTACAGCATCAGAGCAGTAATTTCCTATGCTAGGTACAATGGTAACCCGGACCCGGGAAGCGTAATGTAATTCTTTTTTGTTTCCTTCGATCTACTTCATGGGAAGGGAGAGGAAATGACTGTGACAAGTTTGTGTGGATCGAAAATCCCCTCACTGGTTTTCACAAAAAGCTTGTTCATGATCTGCGTGATGTTGTGTGGGACAAGAAAGAGGAGATTCGTGCGTTGGACCAAGAGATCCGGGAGCTTCGCCAAATACAGGGAGGCAAGAGTAGGGAGGTGGTGAGATAGACGGGCTCAAGATTAGGCCAGATAGTGGAAACAATTTCTCATTATCTGTGCATTATCTGTTGCCTTTGTAGTTTATGTTGTCATGTCATTGTCCAACAGCTGAAATAAGTTGCTGCTTCGTGGAGTGTAGCAGCCAGCTTAGAACTTGTTTTTCAGCTTAGAACCTTATCATAAGTGTAATGACAAAAGCATGGATTTATTAAGCGCCTATAAATAATTTATGTCTGTGCCACTAACATCCATCGAATTTGGAAACCCCTCACCGCTCAAATATCGTGGTCCCAGTGGTGCGATTGTTCAGATAGTAGTGGCACGACCACAATTTCGGATTCAACTAGTGGCCTAGGCCATGTCCAAACCTCAAGTCATGATACATTTTACTCTAAGAACAGGAGGAAGATTGTTTTGCCCGACAAGTTCCACACACACAGCTTTAGAATTTAACCGAACTACATATATAGGTTCAAGTTCAACACATTATTAGGCTTCTACATTGCTAGCCTTGTTCTTCTTCCTGGGTGCGAACTTTCTTCCTCTTGCGTTCACGTCCTCTAGCTTCTTCATTTCATGCCTTCTTCCTCTTCCTGGGTGCCAATTTTCTTACCTTCACGTACTCTGCATCTCCGGGCCGAGGGAAGTTAGGCCAATTAGCACCAAAATCGTGTCCAGCATAATCACTCCACTCGTTTTGGTTTTCTTCCTGCAGAAAAATCACTAAGTCGGCGGTCTTATTTCTTACCTTGCGCTTCCTATAAAAAATAGTAGAGGGCTTACTGCCCTAATATCTACAGATTATAAACAAAAAAATTGAATGTACCATCGCATACCTAGGTCTGGGAGCATTAAGTGGACAACCCGCTGCTCGATGTCCTATAAGATGGCAGGTCTTGCATATGTTTTTTCCCTTCTTGCTAGCACAAAAAGCCGAACCCTTCTTCTCGAGAAAATTCTTAACCCTTTCACCTAAGGTCTTCCTCTGCCCCTTTTTATAACTGGCTGGCAAAGATCGAAACTCAGTTGGACTTGAGGCCACTGAGATGGGTCTGTACAGGGCTCGACGGATCTAGCGTACGCAGCTCTGAAGTTTTCTAGAGAGTAGTAGTCGGACAAATATTGACCCAAATGCGGTAGAGTTCTTTTCTTGACCAAGAAGGCCAAGGCTTGGTAGCAAGGTTTCCCGGTATGCTTCCACTCTAAGCAGGTGCATTCTCGCCGCTCGATGTTCACAACATTCCTGTGGCCAATATTGGACATATCGACCACCTCACAACTGCTACTGTTTGACGAGAGAAACCTAAGATGAGCAAGTCCTCGGCTTCTCTTGCATAGTTGATGTACAACAGGCGGTAACATATGTCCTCTAAGTCTCCTACTCATCTCTCTCCTTATATTTAACAGCTTCATGATATGAACATGACGTACTTTTATGTTGTCCATCAAGATATGAACATGACGTACTTTTATGTCCTTCACCCAGTTATTCAGGCATTCTGCAAGGTTGTTGTTTATGTAACCAACTTTGATATCAGTGTTGAATTGACTCCTTTTCCATAGATGTGAATGATGGATGGCTAAGTACTGTGGAAGTTTAGGGGCTTCCGCAAAAATCTTGCTCATGAAATAGTCGCTGCTCCGAGCTTTGTAAGCTCTAGCAGCAGGAAACATGTAACAAAACATGTTGTCTGCGTAGTGTGAGTACAAGTTGAGCATCAGATGGCATGGCATTCTCTACCTTCAGCTCGCGGGAACACCTCCTTCATTGCATTCGTCAGCCCTTTGCATGCATCCATGGATATAGCCAATGGATCCATGTGGCCTAATGATCTCCTGAGCTGCCTCATAAACCAGACCCAGTTTTCCTCTGTTTATCTTTCAAACAGCCCGAATGCCACTGGGAACATCCAGTTGTAACCATGAAGTGTTGTCGCAGATGCCAGCCAGCCTTTCCATTTGCCAGTTAGGACAGTGGTCTCTACACTCAGATATGGCCTACAATCGTCCTTAAATCCCTGGATGCAAGGTTTAAGCGCCATGAAAAATCTGTTGAAATAAATTTTCCCACCTTCTGATTCAGCGTCAATCTCCACAACACTCCCTGGACACCTTGCTTGTACCTCGGCCTTGAAGTTGTACAGCATCCTGAAGCTATTAGTCCAATCCCCATGCAAGACCATCAAAGCTTTCTCTTTACCTTTCCAAACCGTGTAATACGGTAGGACAATGTTGTATTTAGAATCGAGGCTAGACTAAATATTCTTCATGATCTCTTTAGGGTTATCCTTTAGTATGGACATATCTTGTATAGCCACCCACTCCGTATCAGCCATTGAGGATTTCAGCTTGCTCTCTGTCGGATGCATGTGGGGAGGGCCCATTTTATTCACATGCAACATAGATTCATTTACAAGATAAGCATAGTCGACTCATGTAACATCCCAAATTTTACAATTTCAGATGTTACTAGAAGCATGCATCATATTATATGCATCATGGCAGTACACAATTAAAATTGCATCAAATACTGTTCCCTAAACCCTATAGTCATATAAAGACAAAAAGGGGTTATACAAAACCTAACCTTCTAAATCTTTGCAAAAGTGTTATTTTATAATCCCATGGTAATATCCTTCTTATTACAAAATTTTACAGACCAATTTCATTAAATTTGGAGTTAATATGCAAAAGTTATTAAACAATTAGTAAAAAAGAATATAAAAAGGTTAAATACAAAAAAACTATCTAAGCGGGCCAGCTGAGCCAGCCCTATCATCACAGGCGTCCATGAAAGCGGCGACACTGGCTGCCGCTTAGCTGGCCGGGAACCTTGTCAAGAAGCACTCGCCGCCCAGCCACCGCCACCCCCGCCCACCTGTCACCCTCCGTCTCACTGAGTCCATGACACGACCGACAGCGCCGCCACGTCGGGAGTTATCACCCCGGCCAAGCCAAGCCGCCTACAAATACCCCTCGGCATGCCTCCCCAAAACCCTAAGCTAATTCCACTAAATCGCTACTAGGCTGCCGTCGTTGAGCTCGAGCCTGATCTCGTCGGAGTGTGTCGCCATCGAGCTCGACTTCCAGGGTTCGAGGCCCTTCTCCACCTTTTCTCCCCCTCTGACTTCCCCTTGCAGTACCAGGTTGCCTCATCCCTTTTTTGCCCTCTGCAGAGCCTCTGAGCGCCCGTGCTTCTTCGCCAGAGTTCCGCCGGAGCTGCAGGGAGCAGTTGCCGATAGCCGTGAACCGAGGAGGAGGAGGTCTACGCCGATCTCGGGAACGGAATCGCGAGGAGGAGGCGCACGCTATCCACCACTCAGTCGCACCGGGGAACCACCGGACTGCCGCCGAACGCCTCCACCCAAGCGCGCCGTCCTCGTCCTTCGTCGTCGTCGAGCCAGCGTCGCCGCCAGGTAAGAGCTCCTTTCCCGGCCGTTAGATCGTGAGTAGATGGCGTAGATGAGGCCCCTTAAAGCGAAGGGGTATTGACCTATCTCGTTGCGCCGCATGGCACGTCCCGCGTCAGCGCCGCGTGCCCCGCTGGCCCAACCCCGCGCGGCCACGTGTCGTCCGCGTAGCCATCCCGTATGTTTTCTTTTTAAAATAGTCAGATATTGTTTTAATCTCGTATAATTCGTAGTAAATCGATTACTTGGCCAAACATTGCGTATAATATACCATTGGATTCATAAAATTGAGTATAACATAGATTTGCAATAATATTACTAGGTTACCGTACTGTTTTTTGGTAGAATTTAAAGTTTAGTTTGGAGTATTTTAATTATAGGAAAATAATCGTAACTCCGTTTTAGTTGATTCTTGTTGCGTTGGCTTTGTATCTACGAGATCTACTGTTTAAAATTGGTATATCTGGCTTAGAGTGTTTAGATCTGTTTCGAGGTAGATTGGAAGTGTAGATCTATTTATGGGCATATCTAATTAAGTAATAATCCAAAACACTTAAAATCTGTGGGAAATCGATAATAAGGACATCCCCAACACAATACCACCCCTGAACAATATTCTTGGTCAATTTTGAACCCATCCTTGCATATTACCATGTTGCATACGTGCATAATTACTCTTGTGGCATTGTTTTGTGCAAGTCGTATTTGGATCTATGTTTGTGTTTTGTTAGATTGTTCGGAGTGCGCTGAGGAGTACTGTTGTGTAGAGTGCTGCTCAGATCAAGACAAGTTACACCACTTGTTCATGTTTAATGTGCTAGTTTTTGACTATGCATGTTTTACTCTTCAAATCTGGTAGTGTGCATGTGTAGGTTTCTAGTAGAATTTTCTAGTACTATTTTTGCAAGTGTGGTTTTGTAGTATGCCATGAGTAGCTCTATGCTTAGGATTTTCCATCCCAATAGGTTATCATGTTTTGCTAAGTTATGCTTGCTATGCTATATATTTATATATATCAAGTACCGTTGGGGGGTTCGAAAGACTCAAAAAAATTCGAAGTATAACAGCTGTCTCGAGCGAACCTTTTCTTCTCAAAACCCCCTTCAAATTAAAATCTAAGTTTTCTTCTGGGCGGATTGGTGGTCGGGACAATGAGTGGAAATTTGGTGAAGGACGGCCACCCAGGAATCAAAGAAGTCTGCCATGTTTAAGAATTCAGAAGCTTCCAGTGCAACCACAATACATCTGGGCTCTATCTTGGCTTAGTAATTAGTGGGAAACCTCACCGGGGTACCAACATTTGGAGGTTCTTAGCACGGTTGGATCCATCTGGTAGAGGGGATACTAAGGGAAAGCCTCGCCATGGTCTTGTCTATAAAAGGACTTGATCGTGGATTGTGGGGAAAGTGCACAATCTCTTGAAAGTATTGCAATCTGATCGATCAGCCAAGTTCACGGAAAAGAACACTTGAGCATCTGAAGGATGGAGGCTCTGAAGGATCTTCCTCTCTCTTTTCCAAACTTAAAGTTTTTATAAAACCCTAGGGCGTGAGTAATATCGCCAATGGGTGGGATTATGGGGACTTGGTGTGTAATATCCAAGTGCTAGGTTGATTGGACACTTGGTGAGTAATATCCTCGTGTTCCACTCGACCCTATACTACTTAAACAATGTTTACAAAGTAGGGTAAAACTCTCCCTCTCTTCTTCTTACTTAGAGAAAATTGGCTTAATGCAAAAGAACCCCAAAGCCTACTCCAAGACTTGCATGTAGTGTTAGTCTTATTCTTTACTTGGTGTAATTTGCCAATACATTCAAAGTATTGACCCAACTCGTTGGCTGCACGTCTTATGTGCAGAATCCGAAGACTGAAAGGTGCATAGGGATCGCGGGTTTTCACGCAACTAGCCTGAGGCATTGATGGACTCAAGTTTTATTAAGTTTCCACCGTTTTATTTGAGCTAGCTATAAGCTATGCAAGTTGTAATAAATATACTCTGGATTATTCGTGTAATAATGACTTTTGTTTTACATGATATTCATCGACAGTGAAGTGCTAGCTATTGATCCAGGGACTAGCATGTTAATCACAAGTACTTATGATCTTTAACGATCCAAGGTCACAACAACTTGTTGCCAAAAAGATCTTGCACAACAATTATAGTTATAGAGTGAAAAAAGAGAAAGTTTGAAAGGTTGCTGCATTCTTTGCCCCAATACCCTAATTGCCTTTGACGCAAGTAAGGCTCTAGCCGCAATCCTCCATGGACAATGTACCGTGACCCGTCCATTCCTCCACATTAAACTGCAAACAACCTGATACCTCTAGGTAGTGTTCTTCAGTTGATGAACATCGAACTCCCCCTTGATACAAAAATGCGGGAATGACATCCTGAACTCATGCATGCTCCTGAAGTCGGTGCCAACCAAAATTATACGATACTCGTAGTCATGTTTCATTTCTTCTACATAGACAACCAAATCATCGAATGGAATGCTAGCCTCATCGTTAAGTTTATAGTCTATTTCATCATCACCAGATTCTTGATCTTCTACAGTGCCCTCTTCTACATCTGATTCAAAATCTTGGCCATCGTCTCTAAGGCCTAATACTGCACACATCATATTGACTCCCAGGGGCGGGGATACACCATCATCTCCACCCAGATGGACCAGAACATTGGCCCAATCTACCTCACCGGCAGCTCTATTTTCTCCCAGACAGTCTGTTGGTTCAGCTGCAGCCATAGGGGGTACTCTTACATTTGCATGTATAACATGTTCTTCAGTAGATAGACAATAGTCAGAATCTATTTCATCTAGACTATACAGAACGTTCTTGCACTTCTTGTGTACATACTCCTTGCAGATGTAATCTTTCCTGATGGTATCAGTAGGGCTTCACATCTGCGTTCTATTCCCCATCGAACTAGGCTTTTTGCTGCTGCTCTTGGGTGTGATCTTCTTCCTACTTCCCCTCACGGGTGTTGGCTCCAGCATGCTAGCATTATTGCTTGACCTCTACGGCATGTTCTTCTTTGAATTAGCCCTTTGGCTGCTACTATTGGGTGTGTTCTCCTTCGTGCTGGCATGATTTCCAGACCTCAGCGGTGTGTTCCGCTCAAAATTAGCATTTTTTTCTACTACCACTAGGTGTGGTATCCTCCGTGCTGGCCATCTTAGCCTTTTTTGCTACCACTCCTAGGTGTGTTCACCACCGTGCTCGCCCTCTTAGCTTTTTGCTGCTTTTGTTTGGTGTGGCATTTTGACTAGATCTCAGGGGTGTAATCTGCGGTGTGGTACCTTTTTCTGGCAACTTTTGGGAGTGATCTTCTCTGGTGTGGTCTGCTTGGTGATGTTCTTCTTCGGTGTGCACTTTTTGGGCATGCTCATCTGGCTCCTCTTTATGATGCTCCTCTATAAGACTCTCCTCTGTTCGAAGATATCCTCAGTCACACAATCCTTAGTGATGCCACAGAGCAGGTCACACATGCCTTCTATAGTCCATCATCTCTATTGTTGAAATCCAATTCATCTCCAACCATTTGCACCATCAAGTGGATGTACACTTCACGTCTAAAATGTACCATTGTAAACAGTACGGTTAAATCACTGGTAACTTTCAGTTGTATAGCCTTTTTGGTCTTGTAACAATAATATACCAACTATGCTACCAGGGAGGACCCCCACTCCACCTTCACACGTAACGCTGCCATCAGGTCACATACATATACCACATGTGACACCCCCGGGATCAAGGTTAAACAAATCCAGACCTTAGCCTGACATAAGCTTAACCTAGAGCTCGAGGATATCAAGTGAGAAATCGGTAATACAACAATAACCCTGCAACACAAAAATTATTACAACAACCTCATGATTGAGCGAAGAACCAAACATTTTACAAGCAGAGGTCACTGACCACAAACATCAAACAACGGAAGGCAAATTATGCTATTAAGTATAACAAACTTAACAAATGGCCTAAGAGGCCTGAAGCATAGTGATGACGTCCCAGCCCATAGATTCCAGGCTGCCGGCCGGGAACCCCAAGCTACTCATCGGTGTCGATGTCGTACGGAACTTGTCTTCAGGGAAACACTTACTCTGCTACAGAAGTATCAACAAAGCAAGGGTGAGTATAGGGTGTACTCCGCAAGACTTATTGCTGGTGGGGTTATTTTGCATAAAGCCATTTTGTTTGTAAAACAAAAGGGAGAAGAAGCTCGTCTAATCAGAATATTTTAAAAGGGGATAAGAGAGCGACATCTCCGAAGAATTGATTATCATCTTGATATCCACCAAAGTAATCCTCATCTCACAACTAGGATCACCCCCTCGTACCCATGAGGAAGCATCCTTAAGCACACGTTGAACTATCAAATTTTACGATTAGGTTATAGTTCTCTATGATCTTCATGTCCGTTCCCAAGTCGTCCATAACCATGGACACGGCTTTTCGAAAAGATTAATACCCTGCAGGGGTGTACAACTTTACCCACACATACCAACCGACTCTTAATGCCACAATGATTAGCCCTCTTCCTTGGAAGGCCGGCAGAGGGTGGTTGGACACGACCTTTACCTTGCTTTCGCCGAGACCATGAGTCACGTCCTAAGGATGGTTCCGCCATAACGGGTCAAATCACGAAGCCGGTCCCTAGAGATGTGAGGCGAGGTTGGTTTACCAGGGGCTCCATCCACCCCAAGCAACCTCGGCCACGCTTACCTACCTGTATGAATGCACCTCCTTCACCACCTTCGAGAACAACCAGAATGCATATTTCGAATGGAACACCCGAACTATGTGACTCATGGAATTTACTAGGCAAGTTAGTTACACGTGAGGTTTTCCAGGCCCCGTGTGGCTGTACACTCGTCTTTGTTCAAGAGGCTAGAACTCGGGTCCTAGTAGTGGCGAGCATGGGACTGCAAAAATCACATCCCACCGTGGCCTCTCATACAAGCCTTAGCATGTTTAACCTTTACCATTGATCTTACCTCATCAGTATATAGCGTTCTCCTATCATACTAGATTCTCTGCATCTGATACATCATCTAGATGACCAGCACTGACAGCTAAGAAAGACACAAATAATAGCTCTACCAGTGCACACAAGCCAAACCTAGTTATGCTAGGAGCAGTGGATCAGGTAATATAAGCTCAAGGGAGTAATGCAACATATAGGATACTCTATCTATCGATAAAAGACCACAGTAGAATCATAAGCATTATGGCAATAATGAAATACTTTCAAAAGCATAGTATTCTTTTATGTGTGGGGCTATGCTTGCCTTGTTTGTTGATACCCAGATATAGATCCTCATAAGCCTTGTAGTTGACTTGATTATAGTTGGTCAAATATTGTTCGTTGATCTTCGATGGTGTTGATCTCGGCCTTTGATCTTGATCTCAATATCGTATTCTACCGGGAAGAAGCAAACACCGGAAAGAAAGGGAGAACAACAATCAACACATGGCATAGATGCAATGCTCAAGCAAATATGATGATATGACGAGTTATTTAGAACTTGAATTAAACCCTAGGGCATGCTTGACCAATTTAGAGAGGGTCCCAAGGGTACAAACCCTAGGACAGGGGAACCTCGGAACACCTATGAGGGGTTGATTTAGTTCTCTAGTTAAACTTGTCATTTAAGTTGCTTAACAATGCATGATTATAGTTTAAATAGATAGATCTCATTTTTCTGAACATTTTGATATATTTTTTGTATATTTCTGACTTATAAATAATTAGATATTGAATTTATAAGATTAAACCTTTTTTTGAAATTATTAAATTTTTTTATCAAATTATAACAAAATAGGGAGAACCTTTTTGTACCGAGGCTACTGCTAGCCACGGTGACTGACAAAGGGGCCCGAGGCCACCTCAGAATCCACGTGGGCTAGTGGGACCTAGCCCGGTTTGACCAGGTGCTGACCCACGCATGCCGACGTCATGGTGTCGTCGGCATGGCGTCATCAACAGAAGGAGCTGCTCGGGTGGGGGATCGATCGATCGACCGAGAGCGTGCGAGACATTGCAGAGGGGCTCATTCTAAGGAGTGAGTCGATGCCTATTGATTGGTGGTAGCGCTGCTAAAAAAGGGTTGCCGGAATAGGGCACGCGACGGCGGCCGGCAGTGACAGTAGCACACACATGTCGCGGGGACAAATTAGGAAGAAAAAGGAAGAGGGAAGGCACCACAAGGTTCATATGCTCACCAGGAAACTCCAGGGATGGTCGGATAAGGTGGGGGAGGTCAGAATCAATGTTGAAGGCGGCGACCGGAGCCCGGGAGGGAGATGGAAATTGAGCATATGGGGGCTTCTCCAGCTCGCGTGGCTTGACGACATGGACGAGGAAGACACGACAGTCACGGGTACGTGCTTGTACGGGGGAGGGGAGGCGCATAGTGGCGGGGCACCGGAGCTTCTGCAAGATAGGTTCCAGCCAGAGGGGGGAAGAGGAATTAGGGGATTAGGGTTCCATCTAGTAGTGGATTGGGTTCTTGTAGGCGCCGGGGACGTCGGTAGCGTGCATCTCTTCACGGCGGGAATCATGGCGAGGCAAGGATGGTACCACCGGCGACATGCAGCTGCTCTTGTCGGTGTGCTTCTGGCTAGAGGAGGAAGAAAAGAAGAACATGGCCAAAGATTTATTGGGCCAACTTGGGCCGAAGTGCTCCAGTGCGGGCTGATGTTGCGCGCGAGAGAGAGGCAGACAAAGAGAGGGAGATGGGCTGGCCTGGCTCTGTTTTATTTCCTGAAAACATTTTTCCTTTTCTATTTCCTGTTTTCTTTTTATACTTTCAAATTCATTTCTGATTTTTGGTTATTCCAAAAATACCAGAGAGTGTATAAAATATGTAAAATATTTTAGGGCCCCTGTATCCATTTGGGCTCCACTATTTTGGTGGTTTTCAAAATATTCCAAACCATTTTGAATTCATTTTCGAGAGGGCGAAAAATAGCTAGGGTTTTAGGGTTTTGCATTAATTTTCTTTGCATGCATTTTTATTTCTTAGCAAAATAATGATGCTCATGAATTCACAAACAACCCTAATTAATATTAGCTAAAACTGGGGTGTTACACCACATTAGGATCATATCTGCGAAATATTATATCAATGTCGTCGTAGAATTTTTCTGTGCCATCATCTAATTTTGAAGTGAACTTCACGACACTAATACGAACGCTTACTTTGCCATCATCAGATGCTACAGGATCGAACCTCCGAGAGGTTCGATAGGTGGAGCGGCACCATCAGACCCAGCCTCAACGCCACTATCGCCATCATCAGCTTCATCGGTAGCTGGAGCAACCTCAGTGGAAGTATCAGAAAGAGGAGCAAGGCGAGGGCCCTTAGCAGTAGGAGCTATAATACCTGGTGGACGGGCAAGGCCACGGCTAACGGCAGCCACAATAGGAGCAGCTGCGGGCACGCCACATCGATGACCAGGAGAAGTTCCCACAACGGCAGAGCTTCGAGTGCTAGCAGAGTCCGGACCATGAGCTAGCTCCAGAACAGTAGCCCGCTGATCTTGAGCATGGGTTCGAGGAGGAGGATCACCCAAGACAGTAGTCTTGGCAACAATAGGGGGGCTACCTCTGGAAGCCTTAGTTTGCTCAACAACAACATGGATTGTGTCAGCGGTAACCAGAGAAACTACACCTCGGGGACGACCAATACCAGCAGATTCTAGAGTAGGGGTTTGCACAACTTGAGCACGGGTTCGAGGAGGATCAGCACAGAAGGCAAGAGTCTTGGCAACAACAGTGGGGCATCCTCTGGAAGCCTTAGTTTGCTCAAAAGCGGCAGGGATTGGGTCAACAACAGCCAGAGCAACAACACCACGGGGAGGACCAGTACCAGCAGATTCTAGAGCAGGGGTTTGCACAACTTGAGCACGGTTTTGAGGAGGAGCAGCACACAAGGCAGCAGTCTTGGCAACAATAGCAGGGTAGCCTCTGGAATCCTTAGTTTTCTCAACAGTGGCATGGATTAGTTCAGTAGTCACCATAGCAACAACACCATGTGGACGACCAGTACTAGCAGATTCTAGAGCAGAGGTTTGCACAATGACAATACGGGGACTCCAACGAGGAGGTTTCTCGATAGAAGCATGGCACATACGACGAACCACATTTTGCTTAACAGCAGTAGGGGTTCGAGTTAGACCACCATTTCTAAGAATATCTAGGCGACTCCTAGTAGCAGCAGCTTCCACATCCAGTATTTTACAATTCAGCATAAACACACGAAGGCCATGAAACTTTTTCATCAACCTAGTTAGCTGATTGTCACACGTTATAGGAACCACGATGCCTCATTCATCCATGAAGCTGAACCATGCAGTCTGCTTCGGCCCCATTTCAACACATTTACGCACATCAGCAACCATACTAGGGATAGTGCATAACTGCGTAGGTGCTACTTCCATCTTCAGACAGTGAAGTTGATTCCACTTGCTCGTCCCATCTGCTAATTTAATTTGGTGGCTACATATGGTTACCGTAACCGTGTAAGGGTGGTCCGCAGAGATCGTACTTGACAGAAAAGTGGGGACAAAAGATAAGAATGGTTTGCCAGCATTGTGCTAGCAAACAATTCTAGGTTCGATCTATCTCTATAATGTCAATAGCTAGCTAGCAGCTATAGTTAGTGCAAATTCCAAAGAGAATAGAAGCCCACCCGCAATTAGCAAGAACTTCTTCTTTGGTAGTAGGAGCTGCCATCCTTCGTGCTGCTCAGCTCGTCTTCGGTGGAGGCAGGTTAGATCCTCGCAACGGCAGGCATGACATGTGACATTGGAGCTCGGAATCAGCGAGTGGGCGCAGCAACTTGGCACCGGAAGTCAAATGTCCGAAGGGATCGTTCTGGTTGGAGGGTGGATTTCGACGCCGCCGATGCTAGGGTTCATTCGAAAGGAGGGATTGGATTTGTGAATTTGCTCAACGCACCAAGCCCCTTAGTTCCTCGATTTTCCTAGGTAGTTGCCGTGTTGGCGCTCGCGTCACAGACAAATTACTGAAATGAGGGTCCCGACCGTCTACTTCACGGGGCAGTTTGACGGAATGTTTGGATTTGGTAGGGTGAGATGAGTTTGCCTCGAAATGTCCCCTCTCGGTAGTTGGCAGCCCAACTTTGCGAAACGCGGCAATTTCAGGCAACTTGGGCCCCGTGATGCACTCACCCAGGAACTTTGGGGCCGCAAACGAACAAGCCCCATGGGGAGTGACCATAGTCGTTGAAATTGTAGCATAGGGATGTGCCCTTTTGTACTTGAGGTTCCCTTGTGGTGGTGGCCCTAGAAGGAGATACCACATGTTGAGGAGTGTGGTTGTAGCTTGATCTTGATCTTGGGGCCATTGCGGTGGTGGAATAAGTCGCCATTGAGGTTGTGGCACAAGTCGTCGAAGGTGCCTCATGATGATGTTGTCGACGGAGGTCATTCGCGTGCCTTGCCAAAGGTTGACGTAGGTGGCGCACTTGGTCATCCATATGACGATCGCAACGATGATCCGTGTCCATGGCACTCTTCTTGGGCTCGTGGTGCCATCTTGAGCTTAAATCGTCAAATTTGGCAAGGTTTTCGTCCATGTCCTTCTTGAACTTGACGAGGTCGCCTTTCAACTTCTCCAATAGTTTTTGGACCTTGGCACTCTCGAGGTGGTGAAGATGCCTTGGACGACGTATTGTATCCGCTTCATGTTGGCGATGATCTCTAGAGGATGTTTGTCGATGAAGATTCTTGCTTCATAGATTTAATATCTATCGGACCAGCGCCAGCGGGAGGAGAGGGAGGAAGGCGACCGAGAGATGGAAGGAGACCAAGAAGGAATGTTCAGTTCGGACAGACAGAAGCTCTGAAATTAAAATAGACATGGTTTCCATATACCAACTCTGAATTAAGAAAATAAGTACTTGTTGGAAATATAATTCCGATATCTTTCCAACGGATACTCGCATATCTCCTGATTCGTTACGAGCTGTGCGGGGCAACCGAAACAATTCGACGAACGTTTTCTACCAATTTACAAATAAAGTCCTTTTAAGTTAGGAAAGTTAGAGATATGTTTGGTTTTGACCCCAACTCTACGTTGGACATCCAGCAACCTTTATATAGCCCTGTAATTCATGGTTTTCAGGGTTAGACCACGTTAAAACTATTTTGGAGTTGTTTTTTACGAGAACCTCTGGAATTACCCTATGATCGAATTATCTACTACAAGTGAGTGTGATCTATTGTTCCATTGGGAATTAGTAGATTGCAAACTACCGTTCGTGGTCAACGGCTACGTGCGCAAGAGCGTGATGTTGTGAATATCCCACAGGGTTCAAGAGCTGTTGCATTGGCATCAGGATTCCCTTGTGGTGGTGGCCCTAGAAGGATATACCACATGTTGGGAGTGTGGTTGTAGCTTGATCTTGATCTTGGGGCCATTGTGGTGGTGGCACAAGTCTTCAAAGGTGCCTTATGATGATGTTGTCGACGGAGGTTATTGGCGTGCCTTGCCAAAGGTTGACGTAGGTGGCGTGGTCATCCATATGACGGTCGCAATGATGATCCTTGTCCATGGCACTCTTCTTGGGCTCGTGGTGCCATCTTGAGCTTGACTCGTCAAATTTGGCGAGGTTTTCGTCCATTTCCTTCTTGAACATGACGAGGTCACCTTTCAACTTCTCCAATAGATTTCGGACCTTGGTGCTCTCGAGGTGGTGAAGATGCCTTGGACGATGTATTGTATCCGCTTGATGTTGGCGAAGATCTCTAGAGGATGTTTTTCGATTAAGATTCTTGCTTCATAGATTTAATATCCATCGGACCAGCGCCAGCGGGAGGAGAGGCAGGAGGGCGACCGAGAGATGGAAGGCGACCAAGAAAGAAGGTTCAGTTTGGATAGATAGAAGCTCTGAAATTGAAACGGACGTGGTTTTCACATACCAACTCTGAATTAAGAAAATAAGTACTTGTTGGAAAGATAATTCCGAGATCTTTCGAACGGGTACTCGCACGTCTCCTGGTGCGTTACGAGCTATGCGGTGCAACCAAAACAAGTCGATGAATGTTTTCTACCAGTTTACAAATAGAGTCCTTTTATGTTCGGAAACTTAGTGATATGTTTGGTTTTGACCCCAAATCTATGTTGGACGTCCAACAACCTTTATATAGGCATGTAATTCATGGTTTTTAGGGTTATACCACGTCAAAACTATTTTGTAGTTGTTTCTTACGAGGACCTCTGGAATTACCCTATGATCGAATTATCTACTGCAATTGAGTGTGATTTGTTGTTCCATTGGGAATTAGTAGATTGCAAACTACCGTTCGTGGTCGACGGCTACATGCGCTAGAGCGTGGTATTGTGAATATCCCACAGGGTTCAAGAGCTATTGCATTGGCATCAGGATTCGAGCGGGAGAGTTCATAGCTATATGCTAGTTATCTATCATCCATCATCATCATTGACAAGTGCTTGCTTAGAAGATCGGGCCACCACATATCATCTTGGTATTAGATTTCGTCGTTTACTCGGTGAGCATCCACAAATCCATCCATAGATTAGATCTTATTTCGTCCTATAGAGAAAAAGCCTCACAACAAGATTTGCCATAGACTAGATTACATTGCTATCAAGTACTAGTTGTTGGTCATGTTCCTCTATTAGATTAGATCTAGACATGTTCTTCGTAGATTAGTTTTTCTTTCTAGTTGTTTTCAAGTTGAATCCACCATTATTGCTGTAGGTGATAGGTTATGAGAGCTTGTAAGATTGTTCAATGCTTAGAGATATTGTTTTGATGCATGTTTAGGCCTCTTACAAGTCCCCATGATTAGTTCCCTTCATTATGTATTCACTTTGCGATCACTTGTATAATGGATGTTTAAATTTCAGAATAGAAGATGAATGAACACCAACTCAACCAACATGAACTCATGGTGCCTGAGGTTATGAAGGTTCACCAAGAGGAGGAAGTTTTTCCTTCCATCTATCCATGCCTCGAATTCATGAGGGCTGCAGGGATTTCTTAGGACTTCCATACTTTAATTGCTAATGCAGGATTGGAGCATTTTTTGGGAGATGAACCTTACCAATTTGTGAAACTAACTATGTCTGTGATGCAGGACTTTCGATTTAGTTTCTCTTTGCCTAACCCCATGGTTCACTACAAAATTTACAATATAGATGTCAACCTTCCTCTTGATGACTTTTGTGCAGCTATTAAGGTACCTTAGTGGGGATCGTGTGGAAGGATTAAAGAGCGACCTGCACCACTCATGGACTTTTATGCGAAGATTTGCCAAGGGAGCAACTTCTCAAATGAGAGTGGGAAAATTCATAACATTCATCTCCCGTATATTCGCTACTTTGCTTACTTTATTGCCAAGTGTGTTCTCGCTAGGAAAACTGCTAATAAGTTATCCTCATATGATCTAGCATTCATCTCATTTGCTTTAAAATGAGATAGGACTTATAACTTGGGTACCTTGATAGCTTTCCATCTTGCTGCCAACCGCGGGAATGGTGGAATTTGTGGAGGCCTCATCGCCTCTCGTTTATTAGCTTTGCATGGTGTAGCGCCTCATCATCTAGACCTACAGTTTCCCATAGAGAGGCTTGACCTTAATTCCATGATACATCATAATTTTATTTCTTCTTGGGCTAATTTGAGTGACTTGTCTTATGAAATAACCTTTCTCAAGGCTGGTTGGAGAAGGAGTAAGTCCGAGCGAGTTGTTCTTTTGTCTGCACCAATTTTGTTTAACCTTGATACCAGGGTAGGATGGTCACTCTCCGAGGAAGAACTCGATGCATACTTGGGGGAGCTCTCCCAACAGGAGCAGGATACTAGAAGGGAGGTTACAGATGATTCGGTCCAGCCCTCGAATGAGGGGGAGTCTTCATATTAGCAGCCTACCTATGATTGGGGAGCTTCTTCTTCTTCCCAAGGGCCTAACCACGATCATTGTTACAATGACCCGCCTGCTTGGAACCCTTACCCGCGTTGGGGTTGATACCCACTTAGGCCAAAAGCCTAAGCTTGGGGGGAGGTACACCGACATCACACTCATCTACATATCATGTTTAGTCGGTACTTTGTATATCCATGCTTCATTCTCTATTTAGTTTTCGTTCTTTCTTTACTTTTGCTTTGTAAAACACACAAAGACCAAAAATATTTTTTTTGTTTCTCTTTGTTTGCTTCTTTTTCTTTTTGCCTTGGGTTGCTTCTTCCTTTTGGCTTTGTCTTAATTATTTGAAAAACCCAAAAAGATTTTGCTTTGCTTGTTCTACCTTTTGGTTGTTGCTTTTAAAAATCGAAAACAGCAAAAATATTTGTTATTCTTCTTTGGTTTTGTGAAGTTTGTTGCAGGGTTTATCAGTCCTCAGTGGAATTTGGTTTCATGGTATTATTCAAGCCACACAAGTGAAGGGCAATAATGAGAATTAATGACAACTTGATGTGTGGTAAGAGGATGGTAACGAACTCTATTTGTTTTCATTTTTGTACATATACTCATCATTGTGGGCAAGCTTAGTCTGTTCGTGTAGGGTGTATGTTATTTATGGATGCTTAGTAGTTCTTGCTGAAGGAAATATGCCCTGAGAGGCAATAATAAAGTTGTTATTATGTATTCCTTGTATATGATAGATGTTTATTTTGCATGCTATAATTGTATTGATAGGAAACATCAATACATGTGTGTTTAATAAACAAAAAGGGTTCCTAGTTATGCCTCTCTTATAGACTAGCTTGTTGATTAACAAGATGATCAAGGTTTCCTGATCATGGACATTGGATGTTGTTAATAACAAGGTCACACCATTTGTGAAATGATGTGATGAACATTCATCCGAAGTATAGCATTACGATCAAGTCATTATGTTTATATTGCTATAACATCATACAAAGTAGTCTTAGTCCTTAGCCCATGAGATCATGTTAATTGCTAACACCGGAAGAGTATCTTGATAACATCAAACGTCACACCGTAACAGGGTGACTATAAAGGTGGGTTCAGTGCTATGAAGGTGTTATGTTGAGGCTCATGGATCAAGAGTGGAATTTGTCAATCCCGATGACGGATATATATACTCTGGGCCCTCTCGGTGATATCACATTAAGATAGCTTGCAAGCAAGTGATGTGACCACTAGAATGTTATATCACGGGAACAAGAAAAGAGTGCATGTCGGTAACGAGATCAAACTAGGTATTTGGAAACCGATGATCGAATCTCGGACATGTATTATATCATGAGACAAAGGGAATAAATTGCTGACGTTAAAGGTTCTCACGATCACAGAAGTCATCGTTGAATATGCAGGAGTCAGTATGGATCTCCAGGTCCGGCTTCTGATTATTGATCTGAGAGGAGTCTCAATCATGTCTGCATTATTCGCAAACCGTAGGGTGACACACCTAAGGGTTGCCGAACACCATTTAGGAACACATATGTTCCAGACAAAAGGTTTGCAAAGCGCAGGAAATGTTTCGATAGAAACAGGAATTGTTTCGACAGAAACCAGAATTGTTTCGGGTGAAATTGCAGAAAGTAGTTCTGCATGTGATATTGAAATGTTGCAAGGGTTTTATGTGAATGTTTGTTAATTAAAGTAATTAACAAAATTCTGAATAAAATAAATGAAAGAGTTTTATTAATTGAGAGTTGCATTTAATTTGGTGGAAATTAAATACATGTGAGTGGGATTTTGGGTGGAGGCCATGTTTATGTGAGTGGAGGTTCACCACATGAATGAAGGAGGGGAGGAGTCCCCCCCCCTCATGCGCCGGATATGGGAGGGTAGGGGTCTCCCTCCCTCCTATATAAAGCCCCCCTCTCCCCTCTCACAAACCACACCTCCTCGTGAAGGATCTCTCTCCCCCTCTAGATATTTCCCCATGGTCTCGGATTAGCGAGATACATGTTCCTGGTGGCCTTGCGTCTGGAAGGAGTTGCTGCTTCCGCTGATTCGCTGGAGCGAGGAGGTGGAGGTTGTCCGGTGCCTTGAACGTGTGTGCGAGTACGGATGCGCTGCTGATTTGCGGCGCTCGGACTTCCACACGATCTTGAGATCGGCAAGCGTACGACTACATCAACCATGAGTTCCTACTCGTTGTCTTCGAGGGTAAGTTCTCCATGGATGTATGTCCACCCGTTGATCTGTATCTAGTAGATAGATCTTGGCGTATAGTTCTCATCGTAGGAATTTTTTTGTTTTCTATGCTGCAGACCCAACAGTGGTATCAGAGCCTGATCTATGCGTAGATGCTTTGCACGGGTAGTACACATATGTTTATATTCGTAGGTAAGACCGGTTCTATCTCCAAAAGCCCTAAGCCACGTAAAACTTGCAATTGATAAATTAGAGGCGTCTAGTTTAGATTGTTGCTAGGCTAGTATTTTGATATGGTATTGTTGTAAGTAGATGTATGATAGATACTCTTACAACTCACTTAACGTGTAAGTTCCATAGACCTTGGCCTTACACACAAAGGAATGATAGAGATCATACCACGATGCAAATGATAGAGATCAAATGCATGGACCATATCACCTCACTTCACACATTAGATGTTAGCATCTTATATTGCTAGTTTGGCGCTTTTGGTAGCATTATAAGATGATCCCTCATTTAGATATCAAGATAAAATGTGTTCTTCCTTAAGTATGCACCGTTTTGTGGATCGTGTCTTGAGGCATCACGTGATGATCGGGTGTTCTCAACTCTACGCTTTCATACAACGGGTGTAAGACAGTTTTACATACGCGAATACTAAGGTTCTTACTTGACGAGCCTAGCATGTACAGACATGGCCTCGGAACACGGACCGAAAGGTTAAGCATGAGTCATATAGTAGATATGATGCCCATATAGATGCTCGCCTTTGAAGCTACACCGACTCACGTGATGATCGGACTTGGTGTAGTGGATTTGGTTCATGTAATCACCAAAAGGACACGAGGGATGTCGTTTTTGAGTGGTAGTTCATTAGTAATTTGGATTAGTTGAACTCAATCTATCATAAACTTAGTCTAAATAAACTTTACAAATTCTGTTGTAGATGGCACCACCTGCTTTTAATTTCAATGTGTTCATGGAGAAAGAAAAACTTGCTGCGAATGGTAGCAACTTCACCAACTGGGCTATGAATTTGAGGATTCTCCTCCTTCGCACAAAAGCAATATGTGCTAGAGGCGCCGCTAGGCCCCCCACCAGCTCCTGATGCCCCTGACGAGGAAAAGAATGTCTATATAACTCGTCAGGAGGACCACAACTTAGTTCATTGCGGCATACTGTATGAGCTAGAGCCAGAACTTCGAAAACGTTTCGAAAATGGCAATGCTTTTGATACCATGGGAGAATTGAAAATGATTTTCTATACCCATGCTACCGTAGAGAGTTACAATGCTTCTGAAAAGTTCTTTAGCTGCATGATGGAAGAAAACAGCTCCGTTAGTGAGCATGTACTCAAAATGTCTGGGTACGCCGATAAGCTTGTGTCCTTGGGAATAACGATTCCCATTGACTTATTCATCCATCGTGTTCTCCAATCTCTGCCACCTAGCTACAAGAGCTTCATGATGAACTATAATATGCAGGGCATGAAGAAGTCTCTTCCCGAGCTTCTGTCAATGCTTAAGACTGCAGAAGTGGAGATTAGGAAAGAACATCAAGTGTTGATGATCAATAAGACCACCGGTTTCAAGAAGGACAAGAAAGGCAAGCAGAAGGGAAAGAAGGGCGGCAAATCTGTTGCCCCTCCTAAAAAGAAACCCCGAGCTAGACCTAAGTCTGACACCGAGTGCTACTATTGCAAGGGGACTGGCCATTGGAAGTGCAATTGCCCCAAGTATTTGGAGGACAAGAAGCCCGGCAAGGAAAACAAAGGTATATGTGATATACATGTTATTGATGTGTACTTGACTAGTACTCGTAGTACCACCTGGGTATTTGATACGGGATCGGTTTCTAATATATGTAACTCGGTTCAGGGGCTGCAGAATGTTTACAGCTAGCAAGGGATGAGGTCACGATACAGGTCGGCAATGGATCAAGAGTTGATGTGATCGCCGTCGGAACGTTGCCTCTCCATATGCTGTCGGGATTAGTTATAAACCTAAATAATTGTTATTTGGTTCCTGCACTAAGCATGAACATTGTATCCGGATCGTGTTTGATGCAAAGTGGTTCTTCGTTTAAGTCTGAAAATAATGGTTATTCGATTTATATGAATAATATCTTTTATGGTCATGCACCTGTGTTGAATGGTTTATTTATGTTGGATCTCGATAGTAGTATTACGCATATTCATAATGTTGATGCTAAAAGGATTAAACTTGATAATGATATATCTGCATATAGTGGCACTGCCGTCTAGGTCATATTGGTGTTAAACGCATGAAGAAACTCCATTCTGATGGACTTTTGGAATCACTTGATTTTGAATCATTTGATACATGTGAGCCATGCCTTATGGGCAAGATGACTAGAACGCCGTTTTCCGGTTCAATGGAACGGGCGACAGATTTATTGGAAATCATACATACTGATGTGTGTGGACCAATGAGTGTGTCGGCGCGAGTTGGATATCATTATTTTGTTACTTTCACAAATGATTTGAGTAGATACGGGTATATCTATTTGATGAAACATAAGTCTGAAACCTTTGAAAAGTTCAAAGAATTTCAGAATGAAGTGGAAAATCTTCATAACAGAAAGATCAAATTTCTGCGGTCCAACCGTGGTGGAGAGTATCTTAGTTACGAGTTTAGCACACATATGAAAGACTGTGGAATAGTTTCACAACTCATGCCTGCCGGAACACCACAACGTAATGGTGTGTCAGAACGTCGTAATCGAACTTTATTGGATATGGTTCGATCTATGATGTCTCTGACTGACTTGCCACTGTCATTTTGGGATTATGCACTAGAAACCGCTTCATTCACTTTAAATAGGGCACCATCTAAATCCGTTGAAAAGACACCGTATGAATTATGGTTTGGAAACAAACCTAAGCTGTCATTTCTTAAAGTTTGGGGATGCGATGTTTATGTGAAGAAACTTCAACCGGATAAACTCGAACCCAAAGCGGAAAAATGCGTCTTCATAGGACACCCCAAGGAAACAATTGGGTATACCTTCTATCACAGATCCGAGGGAAAGGTTTTTGTTGCCAAGAATGGATCCTTTCTTGAGAAGGAGTTTCTCGCGAAAGGTGTGAGTAGTCAGAAGGTAGAACTCGAAGAGGTTATTGAACCTTCTCTTCATGAAATGGCGAGTAGCGCAGCACCGAAAGTTGTTTCGGAGTTGACTTCACCTAATGAAGAGAGAGATAATGATATTGATCATGAAACTCCGAAAGAGGACACTACCGAACCTCGCAGATCAAGCAGGACACGTGCAGCTCCTGAACTGTACGGCAATCCTTTTATGAATTTCATGATTGATGAAATAGATGACCCTGCGACATATGAAGAAGCGATGATGAGCCCTGATTCCAACAAATGGCTAGAAGCCATGAAATCCGAGATGGAATCCATGAACGAAAACCAGGTTTGGACCTTGGTGGACTTACCTCACGATCGAAAGGCCGTTGAGAATAAATGGATTTTCAAAAGAAAAACTGATGTTGATGGTAATGTAACCATCTATAAGGCTCGACTTGTCGCAAAGGGGTTTCGACAAATTCAAGGAGTTGACTACGATGAGACATTCTCTCCCGTAGCGATGCTTAAGTCGGTTAGGATTATGTTAGCAATTGTTGCATATTTCGATTATGAAATATGGCAGATGGATGTCAAAACTGCGTTCCTCAATGGTAATATTGAAGAAGAGTTGTATATGATACAACCTAAGGGTTTTGTCGATCCTAAGGATGCTGATAAGGTGTGCAAACTTCAGCGATCCATCTATGGACTGAAGCAAGCATCCCGGAGTTGGAATCTCCGCTTTGATGAGGTGATCAAAGAGTTTGGATTTGTCCAAACTTATGGAGAGGCTTGTATTTACAAGAAAGTGAGTGGGAGCAATGTGGCATTTCTGATATTATATGTGGATGACATATTATTGATTGGAAATGATATAGATCTTTTAAACAGTGTTAAAAGTTATCTAAACAACAATTTTTCAATGAAAGACCTTGGTGAAGCATCATATATATTAGGCATTAAAATCTATAGAGATAGATCAAGATGCCTAATTGGGCTAACGCAGAGTACATACCTTGATAAGATATTAAAGAAGTCTAATATGGACGGAAGTAAGAAGGGGTTCTTACCTATGTTGCAAGGCAAGACATTGAGTAAGACTCAAAGTCCGGCTACGGCGGAAGAAAGAGAGATAATGGATAAGATCCCCTATGCCTCAGCCATAGGCTCTATAATGTATGCCATGCTATGTACAAGACCGGATGTGGCACATGCTATTAGTTTGAATAGTAGGTACCAATCTGATCCAGGTTCGGAACACTGGATAGCGGTCAAGAATATCCTTAAGTACTTGAGAAGAACTAAGGATATGTTTCTTGTATACGGAGGTGAAGAAGAGCTAGTCGCTAAGTGTTATGTCGATGCTAGCTTTGACACTGATCCGGATGACTCTAAGTCTCAATCCGGATACGTATTTCTCTTGAACGGAGCAGCAGTTAGTTGGAGGAGTTCCAAACAACCTGTGGTGGCTGGATCAACAACGGAGGCGGAATATGTTGCTGCTTCAGAAGCAGCACAGGAAGCAGTTTGGATGAAAGAGTTCATTACGGAACTGGGTGTGGTTCCCAGTGCGTTGGACCCAATGGTGATCTATTGTGACAATAATGGAGCCATAGCCAACGCCAAGGAACCAAGGTCTCACAAGAATTCCAAGCATATTAAGCGCCAGGTTCACTCCATCCGCGAGCATGTCAGGGATAGAGATATAAAGATTTGTAAAGTGCACACGGACCTGAATGTAGCAGATCCGTTGACTAAAGTACTCCCTAGGGCAAAACATGATCAACACCAGAACTCCATGGGTGTTAGATTTATCACTATATAAACTAGATTATTGTCTCTAGTGCAAGTGGGAGACTGAAGGAAATATGCCCTAAGAGGCAATAATAAAGTTGTTATTATGTATTCCTTGTATATGATAGATGTTTATTTTGCATGCTATAATTGTATTGATAGGAAACATCAATACATGTGTGTTTAATAAACAAAAAGGGTTCCTAGTTATGCCTCTCTTATAGACTAGCTTGTTGATTAACAAGATGATCAAGGTTTCCTGATCATGGACATTGGATGTTGTTAATAACAAGGTCACAACATTTGTCAAATGATGTGATGAACATTCATCCGAAGTATAGCATTACGATCAAGTCATTATGTTTATATTTCTATAACATCATACAAAGTAGTCTTAGTCCTTAGACCATGAGATCATGTTAATTGATAACACCGGAAGAGTATCTTGATAACATCAAACGTCACACCGTAACAGGGTGACTATAAAGGTGGGTTCAGTGCTATGAAGGTGTTATGTTGAGGCTCATGGATCAAGAGTGGAATTTGTCAATCCCGATGTCAGATAGATATACTCAGGCCCTCTCGGTGATATCACATTAAGATAGCTTGCAAGCAAGTGATGTGATCACTAGAATGTTATATCACGAACGAGAAAAGAGTGCATGTCGATGCTGAGATCAAACTAGGTATTTGGAAACCGATGATCGAATCTCGGACATGTATTATATCATGAGACAAAGGGATTAAATTGCTGACGTTAAAGGTTCTCACGATCACAGAAGTCATCGTTGAATATGCAGGAGTCAGTATGGATCTCTAGGTCCCGCTTCTGATTATTGATCTGAGAGGAGTCTCAATCATGTCTGCATTATTCGCGAACCGTAGGGTGACACACTTAAGGGTTTACGGACACCATTTAGGAGCACATATGTTCCAGACAAAAGGTTTGCAAAGCACAGGAAATGTTTCGATAGAAACAGGAATTGTTTCGGTAGAAACCGGAATTGTTTCGGGTGAAATTGCAGAAAGTAGTTCTGCATGTGATATTGAAATGTTGCAAGGGGTTTTATGTGAATGTTTGTTAATTAAAGTAATTAAAAAAATTCTGAATAAAATAAATAAAAGAGTTTTATTAATTGAGAGTTGCATTTAATTTGGTGGAAATTAAATACATGTGAGTGGGATTTTGGGTGGAGGCCATGTTTATGTGAGTGGAGGTTCACCACATGAATGAAGGAGGGGAGGAGTCCCCCCCCCCTCATGCGCCGGATATGGGATGGGAGGGGTATCCCTCCCTCCTATATAAAGCCCCCCTCTCCCCTCTCAGAAACCACACCTCCTCGTGAAGGATCTCTCTCCCCCTCTAGATATTTCCCCATGGTCTCGGATTAGCGAGATACATGTTCCCGGTGGCCTTGCATATGGAAGGAGTTGCTTCTTCCGCTGTTTCACTGGAGCGAGGAGGTGGAGGTTGTCCGGTGGCTTGAACGTGTGTGCGAGTATGGATGCGCTGCTGATTTGCGGCGCTCGGACTTCCACACGATCTTGAGATCGACAAGCGTACGACTACATCAACCACGAGTTCCTACCCGTTAACAAAACTCGTTGTCTTCGAGGGTAATTCTCCATGGATGTATGTCCACCCGTTGCTCTGTATCTAGTAGATAGATCTTGGTGTATAGTTCTCATCGTAGGAAATTTTTTGTTTTCTATGCTGCGGACCCAACACTTGCTTTCTTATGATTAGCTCCATCTTGCTAATAGTTTGTAGCATGTCGTATGAATGTTTGCTTGCATTGCGCTATTCATAACTTGGTATGAAACTGCGGTATCTCCCTCTAAATGTTTCACTTGAATTGACTTGCACATGCTCACGCATGCATATGACTGAAACAATAATCAGTTAAGCCTCGATGAATTATTTTTCCTCAGGGGTCTTGAATCACTTTCATGCCATGATTAAGTCCTGTTTTGTTGTAAGCATGATTATGATAGCTATTGCTCTCTTGTTTTTTGATCCCTTACTATTTCTAGCCTTCAGTTGCACTGAGTATGAGTTCTACTCGTGTTTCCAATTCCCCAAAACCAATATTGCCAAAAGTGTCCACCATACCTACCTATTAGCATCATTTGCTAGTCCGTGCATATTCAGTATGCCTTGTTTTCTTCCGAATAAAATGTTTGCTTGTTATGAGGAAGTTAGTTAGTAAAGATCTCACGAACTTGATGACACACTTTACTTTCTTGCACTTAATAAACTTGAACCATTGTGTCCATCTTTGTTGTCTATATGCTTGCGCTTTATAAGTTGAAGTTAGGAAAACCATGTATCATGGGGAACGCTTTCAACATTGCACTGGTACATTGTACATCGTTGATATCATGATTCTTTTGCTTATGGATCCCAGCAGTGTGAAATAAAAGGGGAACTTGTAAGATCATGGAGTTTGTATGTGTGTTAGAGAAACGCCTGGGCCACTACCCTAAGCCATGCCTAATCATGGTGGAAACTTGCAGCATAACCATAATGAGCATTCTATGAAGCATCCTCAATAAAAACCTATGCAAATAGAAAATAAAAAAATCACGGAGATACTCATTGTCTGCTTGCCTTGTCATTTTGATTATGGGATAATGATGTATAACAATCTGAACATAAACAATAATTCAATGGTTCACTCAATAGCATCAACTACAAAGAATAATCCACACCGGGAACGTTTCCCCTATGAACTACTGCAAGATTCAACGCAATTGTTATAGCAATATGGAGATGGTGATGAGGGTGCTGATGGTGATGATGGTGGTGATGATGATGATCCCGATGAAGTCCAGCTTGATGGTGGTGTTGATGGCGACGATCTCCCCTCTCCGGGAAGGAATTCCCCCAGCAGAAATCTGTCTGTCGGAGAGATCTTTCTCTCTCAGTGTTTTCCGCCCCACAGAGGCGGCAGAATATTTTTGTGGTCCCTCCCCGAGTCTTAGGGTTTCGGGAGGATGATATACGCCAGAGGGGAGAGGCTGGAGTGGGCCAGGGTGGCCACACCACCTCCAGGCGTGGCCTAGGCCTGCCCCCGCCATGGGGTGGTGTGGGCCCCCTGTGACCCACCTCTACTCCATCTTCTCGCATCCTTAGTCTTCTAGAAAAATAGGATTTTCCATATATTTTCCCGGATTTTCTGATCTTCGCGAATTTTGCCTCCAAACAGCACCTTTTCCATCAGAATCATCGATCGCAATGGTCCATTCTCCAAAAGTCATCAACCATGCAAAAATAGATGAAATAACATAAGTATCACCTCTCAATATGAAATATATCAATGAATAATAGTGAATTAAGACATAGAATAGTGATGCAAAATGGACGTATCAACTCCCCCCAAGCTTAGACTTCCCTTGTCCCCAAGCGAAACTGAGCTCAATAAACATGGCCTCAAGTTTATGGAGTGAAGAGTCGATAAAAGAACACGTTCAAGAAGCATCACATTCATCAAAAACATAGATCATAATAGAAGACAACTCACTATTATATAACTCAACTTGGAGTGAGTAAAGGAAACACAATAAAGATACATAAAGTGAATCATAATTGGTAATGGCAAACTTAGCTCTTGGTCGAAGAATAGTTGATAATTTGCTGGAGTTCACACATAACTGGTTTTTCAATGATAGCTTTCAAAGTAGTACTTCAAGATAAGAGCAATTTGCAAAAAAAGGAACATAAGAAACATGATTGGATAAATCATCATATGAATGAATGAAACACATCAACTCAAAATACTTGCTGAGGTAGAAGGGAATAGGTTTACTGACTCAACTACAAAGTAAAAGAAAGGCCCTTCGCAGAGGGAAGCAGGGATTGAAAGTCTCATAAAGAGCTCCCAAAAATTATGATACTTACTAGATTTTAGCTTTCATTGCCCCTATCATAGGCATCTTTAGGTGATTAAGGTTAAAGTGATCAAAAATGAGGATATGCATTGACAAATTGTAAATTGAGAATCTCATGTCCCTTGAATACGAGGGCCGCTCCTCATGCTACTCAAGTTTAGTCACCGGTAAGTTCTTGTCATCGTAAGCATATGTGTATCATTGAGAACCGCCAACGGGGTACCCCTTGCCCGATGATACGGAAGAATCCCCATATCAAAATGAAAAGGCAAGCAGACAACAAGTATCTCAGGAATCTTCTTATACCATGAGAATATGGTGCTTTTTTCTCTCTTTCCTCTTTTCATAATATCTTTTTTTCTTTTCTCTTTTTCTCAATCTCTATCTCTTTTTTTATAATAAGAATGCTTCATAGATACTCGTTATGGTTACGCTGCAGGTTTCCACCATGTCAACATGGATTAGACCAGCGGCCCAGGCGTTTATCTAACACATATGCATAACTCCATGGACTTACAAGCTCCCCTTTCATTTCACACCGACGACATCCATAGACAAAAGAACATGATATCAACTTGGTACAAAGTACCAGTGCAATGTTGAAAGCGTTCTCCATGACAGCATGGTTCTGCTAATTCACAACTTATAAAGCGCAAGCATATACGCAACATAGGTGAGCACAATGGTTCAAGTTTATTAAATGCAAGAAAGTAAAGTGTGCCATCAAGTTCGTGAGAGCTTTAATCACTAATTTTCACATAACAAGTTTAATTTGGGAGGTAGATAAAATAGGAATTTACTTGGAATAGCAATAATGCTACTAGGTAGTATGGTGGACACAAATGGCAAAGGTTTTGGTTTAAGGGATTGGATGCACGAGAAGAATTCCCTCTCGGTACAGGTTTTTGGCTAGCAAGGCTGGGTAGCAAGTACAAGAGTTGAAGGAAACAACCAAGCATACAAATGATAAAGACAAACATGCAATCTTCCTTGGAAGCACAAAAGATCTTAACTAGAGAATACTAGACTTATGGGCAAATCAAGAAAGAAAGATGATGAAATTATTTTTCTTTAGAGTACTTCTATCTTTTTCTTTTCAACTCTCAAAAACGTGTTGCTACTGACCGAGCCAGGTTTCCCAAAACCAACTAAATTAACTCAATGATCCCAAAGTGATAACAATACTAACAACAAGATCAATCATATAACCACGAATTGAAAACTAATATAAGCTATGCAAAAGAGTGAATGATAGAACTTCTCATTAATATTCCATAATGGAAACTCACACCAAGGGATACATATCGAACGAGAGAGGGGACACTTCCATAATGCCAACCATGCTACATAATAACTCCTCTATTCATGATATGACTCTACTAATAAGGTAAAAAGATAGAAGATAGTGATGTGATACCGCGGCACTCCCCCAAGCTTGGAATAAACCAAGGGGATGCCAAAAATGATGACGAATTACTCCTTAGGTGGTGGTGGTATCCTCTTGATGATCTCCTTGATCAGTTTCCCCAAGTACTCAATCTCGAAGGTGAGATTACGAATCAGCTATGAGTTTTGCTCAATGCGGCTCATGATCATGTCGTGTTGAGAAGTCCAGCTCTTGCTATTCTTTCCCCACTCTTCCTCCTTGAAGTCTTCTTTTCCTGCATGGCTAGAACGAGGCAAATCCCTGGAGGGTAATTTCCCCTTGGGCATATTCTGGTATTGATGTTCATGGATAAGGGTATGGAAAGGATTCTTGGTGCATGGAGGAAGTGACCAGGGATCTGAATGGTGATGAGGAGGCTTCCCTCCAATGGCTGGATTTTCCACCACTCCAATGCTTGCAATGGTAGTGCCGGTGTGCGGGTGTTGGCCTTGCTCCTCTTCACCTTCACTCTTGATCTCCTTCTCCTTCCCAGGGTCTTGGGGGCCTTCCTCCATAGGCTCCTTTCCTTTATCCTTGGCAGACACCATTGTGCTTCTAAGCTCTCAAAGAGTATGTCCTGAAAGAAACAAATCAAAATAAAAACATGACGAAAACACAATATACGAACCTCGGAAGATCTAGGGGGTTATATATTACGAAGTTTCATATCAAAAAGGAAGGTACTGGGAGAAAACGAGTCGGGGGCGGAGTCCGGGGTGGAATCACCACCTGGTGGCGTGACCAGGGGAGGGCCCGCGCCACAGGGTGGTGTGAGCCACCCTGGCTCTGTTTCCGTCTCTTTTTCGCTTCGTAGCTTCCCATATTGACTAAAAACTGCAAAAGTATAGGTGGATTGTATTTTCACTAAACTTTTCTTACCAGAACAGTTACCTAGTTGGAAACGTACTCTGCAGGTCTCTGAATTTGGTCCTCAATGAATTTCTTCGGAGTCATAACTTGAAAGGCATCAATATCTTCATCTTCATACAATTATTACTTGAGTCATAAAACCCTTCTCTTTCTTATTACACCATTATCTCGACTTCCTGGAAATTTCTTTCACACAGTTCTTATTAGCAACATTAGTATAAGTGAAGTGATAGAACCTTTTGAGTCCAACTTCAACTGAAAACCATCAAAACATAGGCTACTGTAGCAACTCCTTCCGAAAACCCAAAACGAATTCAAGAAGGAAATCGAATAAAGAAGCAGATGCAAGAGTGGCTAAATCTGTCAAAACAGACCAGCGGGTAAAGATCAATTTTTTAGAAAATCTTCTGTTGCTCAAATAAAAAAGTGCAAAACTAAAAAAAGTTAAATAACAACCTGGGGCAGAAGCACAAAAAATTACATCTCAATCCGATATACAGAGATCTCTCACGATTTTTTACGGTGAAGCACAAAAATCTGTTTCGGGACAGCAACTTCCCCAAATCATACTTCTCTCTCATTAGAGGTTGATCTTGACACAAAAACCAAACAAAACGGATAAGGAGCGGTTATTACCGAAGTAATAACTTCCAAGACTCAAATAAACAAAAACAAACTAAAAGCAAAAACAAATTGGGTTGTCTCCCATAAAGCTCTTTCTCTATAGCCATTAAGATGGGCATGATAATTTTGAAGAAGCTCTCATAGGGATATGAATTGAAGTGAAAGAGAGCATTAAGAAGCAAAAACACACACATTTAAGTCTAACCCACTTCCTATGCAAGGGGATTTTGTAAACAAACAAGTTATTGAAACCAAAGGCAACTTGCATAAGGCAAAAGAAGCGCAATATAAAAACTTTCAGCATAAAACGAGGAAACTTGATATTATTGAGATACATAAGAACACTTTTCCCTCTCTCATAGTAACTTTCAGTATCATGCATAAACTTAACAATATAGCTATCACAAGGACTATCATAGCAATGATTACTTATTCTAACAGATAACACGGGAATACTAGCTCTCATAACACTACTTTGTGAAACAATATTAGAGGTATCCTTACAACGGATAGTGTGTCCCTCTTCCTCATACTTAGTGACAAAGTCTTTCACATTTGCTATTATAGGTTCATCAATCATTTGTTTATCAGGTTCAACAGCTTTATTCATACTTTCATTAACCATACTAGCTATCATAGAATGCTCCTTTACCTTAAATGGAAAAGGCATTTTCTCAATATAAGGTTTAGGTAAAATATGATTAGCAGTATAAACTTCAGTATTCCTTGCAGGAACACTTTTAGCAACATCTTTATAAGGTTCATGATACTTATTCCACTTCTTTTTAGGCACTTCAATGTAGGAAGCAAAAACCTTAAAATAAGAAGCAATAGCTTGTGAGTCTAGACCATAAGCATTTTTAATATTTTGAAAGTCATCAGTTCCCATAAAAGGTTCAATGCATTCATAATCATAATTTATACCTGACTTTCTACCTTTGTCATCCTCCCAAGCTTCAGCATTGTCTTGAATACAGTCTAGAAGGTCCCATTTAGCTTCTTCTTCCATGCGAGTGAATGATCCAGTGCAAGAAGCATCCAATAAATCTTTATCATGTAGAGGGAGCCTTGCATAAAAGTTATTGATAATAATATTGTTGGGGATCTCATGAATAGGATATTTCAGCATTAGTAACTTCAATCTCCCCCAAGCTTGAGATGCACTCTCTCCATCAAGAGGCCAAAAGTTGTATATTTGATTCCGATCTTTATGAATCTCCCTAGGAGGATAAAACTTTGAATAAAATAGAGGCACTATTTCCTCCCATTCCAGAGCTTGACCATTCTTCAGCAGCTTATACCATTCCTTAGCTCTTCCTTTCAGTGATAATGAGAATAATTTCTTCTTAACTTTATCTGTAGTAATACCTGCATACTTGAACAACCCTCATAATTCGTGTATAAAGAGTAGATGATCACCGAGATGGACAGTTCCATCCCCAACATAGTAGTTATCCATAACACGATCAATAATTCTTGTAGGTATTTTGAAAACATCATTCTCAGCAGGTGGTGGCTTATCTACTACCTTAGCAGTGTAGTAGCATTACCAAATAAGAAACTCAGCAATTATCCATAATGAAAATAAAGCAACTAGCAGAAGTAAACAATAGTCATAGTAGAAGTTTCCTTTACCAGTTCCACTCTCCAATAGCGCTTCACTCCCCGGCAACGGCGCCAGAAAATAGTCTTGATGACCCACAAGTATAGGGGGTGTATCGCAGTATTTTCGATAAGTAAGAGTGTCGAACCCAACGAGGAGCAGAAGGTGCTGGCTAGTGGTATGGATCAGGAATTCTCTGCAAATACTTAGCGAACGGATTTTTAGGGGTTTTCGATAAAGCAAGTATACAAAGTACGAGTAAATAAAAGACAGTAGGAATAAATGCAGCTAGTGGCCCAGTCCTTTATGCAGCAAAGGACAAGCCGGTTGTATTACTTAAGATGACCAAGCGTTCTCGAGGACACATGGAAAGACTGTCAAGTGCTTTCGCTTCATATAGCTGATTAATTTTCTCTAGCTTGCTAAGTGTTGTGTGGGTGAACCAGTGCTAATGTACCTCCCCATCCAAGACTAATACATACTTGTGATTAAACCCCTTGAAAACATCCGTAAGTACAAGAAAGTAGTTAAGGTAGAAACCTAACCACAGCTTTAAACTCTAAGACCCTTATGTCCCTTGTGCAATGTTTTCCTAACGGGGGTTGAGGTTTCTGTCACTCCGGCAACCCCTACGATTAGTAGCCAAATACACAATATATTCCCCTAGGCCCATATAGGTGAAGTGTCATGTAGTCGACGTTCACATGACACCACTAGAACAAGTACACCACAACTTAAATAACAATCTATTGAATCTTTCTCAACGCAACTCCACTACTAACAACAAGACTTCTCCCATGTCCTCAAGAACAAAACGAACTACTCACAAGACATCATATGGATTATGATCAGAGATGGAATAATGATGTATAACAATCTGAACATAAACAATAATTCAATGGTTCACTCAATAGCATCAACTACAAAGAGTAATCAACACCGGGAAAGTTTCTCCTATGAACTAATGCAAGATTCAACGCAATTGTTACAGCAATATGGAGATGGTGATGAGGGTGCTGCTGGTGATGATGGTGGTGATGATGATGATGATCCCGATGAAGTCCAGCTTGATGGTGGTGTTGATGGCGATGATCTCCCCTCTCCGAGAAGGAATTCCCCCGGCAGAAATCTGTCTACCGGAGAGATCTTTCTCTCTCGGTGTTTTTCGCCCCGCAGAGGCGGCAGAATCTTTTTGTGGTCCCTCCCCGAGTCTTTTGTGGTCCCTCCCCAGAGGATGACATACGCTAGAGGGGAGAGGCTGGAGTGGGCCAGGTTGGCCACACCACCTCCAGGCACGGCCTAGGCCTGCCCGCGCCATGGGGTGGTGTGGGCCCCCTGTGGCCCACCTCCACTCCATCTTCTGGCATCCTTAGTCTTCTGGAAAAATAGGATTTTCCATATATTTTCCCGGATTTTCTGATCTTCGCGAATTTTGCCTCCAAACAGAACCTTTTCCATCAGAATCCTGACTGCAGTGGTCCATACTCCAAAAGTCATCAACCATGCAAAAATAGATGAAATAACATAAGTATCACCTCTCAATACGAAATATATCAATGAATAATAGTGAATTAAGACATAGAATAGTGATGCAAAATGGACGTATCAGTTGCACTGATAAAAATTGTTCTGGTAAAGGCGTAGAACATCCCTTCACTTTCTCATTTCTCATCAACACCATATCTATAGTTAAAACATACGCTTGGAACAATGCCTGTTCCCAAGGGTAAAACCCAAAACAGTTCATTTCCTCAAAAACCTGGGGTTTTCAACGAGGTAGGCTACTAATCACCATACTCTCAGTCTAAAGGGATAGAATGGTAGGTACATTAGGGTGGTGTCACGAGGGACACAAATACATAACTTGGAGGAGCCAAGTTATAAGCGTAGTATTTGTAAAACAAGACATGCATGTAGATAATGCAATTTATAAAGAGGATACAAAACAGGTAATAAAGGAGTAGGAAAAGTACAGAATTCGGGAAATGGTGGCTTGCCTGTGATCAGCAATAAGTCCCTGGACTTCTTTAGATAACCAAGAATACCCAATAAATAATAATAAGAAGTCCCTTCCTTCTGCTCGTCAAACACTCACACTATCACCGTCATTGAGTATACATGCAAGCAGACAATACCACAATCAATACAAGGCATACATGCATAAAAACATACCGCAAACAAACATACTGAATCCGACTTAACTTAGTTAGTTTTGGAGGAGTTGGGTACTAGGAGTGGAATTTACTAAATTGCCATGGATGTGTTTTTCCATTGGGAATATAGATGCCATGGATAGGCTAAAGATGGGGCCAATGTGTGCTAGGGGAATCCAGGGAGGGAGAACATGGTGATTCCACGCACGGAAGTTCTTGTATTCTCTCTATCAATGGTGTTTACAAGTGTTCTTGAGGACCTTAGCAAGAAGGAGACAATGTCTCTTACCCCTCACTAACTAGCCCTCGAGTTCTACCTTAGACAGAGAGTGATTCCTCTAACTGCCATCCCCTCTCTATGGAGGCCCTGGTGCTCCTTATATAGGGAGCCCGGGTTACAATTCTAGGGCACAGGTGGCAGCATATTCTACGAATATACTCCTTTCCTAAAGTACATGCTTCTTTATTCTTCTTTAACGGCTCGTCCGGGATTTGGACGTAAACCGCAGCATCATCTTCTTCTTTTGGCGTCACAGGCTACGTCATCCAGCTTTGCCTGCATCAAGTTGGTTACTGCTGACCTGCTGGTCCTCTCCTTTACTTTACTTTGCACATGCTTCAGCTAGTAAAGCCACCTTTTGACCAGCGGGAAATTCCTTCTCTTTGAAGCCAAGGTAATCCGGCTAGCATATAGCTAATCCGGCCTACCCAATTACCTGCAAAACAGATAGGCACGGCCGGCATAGATCCTATGCCGGCTAGACCATTGTCAAGGAAACGCCCCATGGGCCAGGCTACACCGTGATTCGGCCTACTTTGAGGTGACCCGGTCAGCATTTTTCTTTGACAACACCGTACGTTGCCCTACCCGGGGGTATCCCCCCAACATTAGTCCCCAAAGATAGTGCAGTCTTATCAACTTTTCAGTTGTTAAGGCCACAGCAGGTTCCCATATCCGAATCTCTTATTCGTAGGGCCGAGTTATCTCGTAGCCCGGAGTTTCTTTTCCTGCGATCTTTTCGCTCTTTCCGGGTTACTCCTCATTGGCTAGGTATTTTGCCTGCTTATCCGGGTTTCTTTTCCTTCTCTCATATGCTTCTCCATATCCTATGTGTAGGGTAATCATCATTTGCCTCATTTTAAGGGCCATGCGCATTTACCGCGCTGGTTACTGTCGCTGCATCAGGCATAACTGATGTAAATGTCCCATCACTATAGCGCCTCATTAACTGTAACACCATGTCCCGTCATGGGATCATTTGCTCCTGTGGACCCTCTTGTGGCCATGCTCTGATTGGTTTCTTGGGACGCACACACGCTCGCTGCGCGCTGCACGCCCCCCGCAAAGGATCCCACGACGTGCGTGGAACGGTTAAGTAGAGGGTGCGGTGCACTCCCAGGGAAAGTTCCCCCATTCGCGTCATGCCCCCTTCTCTCTCTCTTCTTCACGGCGACTCCGCCGCTGCCGGTTTTCTTCTCCTTGAGCGCCACTGCCACCGTGCTCCGATGATATTTCATGCCAGCCCCACCATTTCCAGTGCCACTCGCCACCATGGGGCCTTGCCCTTCCCGTTTCCCCTCTTCTGGCTACCATTACTCAGATTATCCCCTCGAAATCTTCAATCTCGCCATGACTGAAGCAGAAGCTACAATGGTGGCGCAGCAGGAGGAAGGGACGGAGAGCCGCGAGCGTGGATGCTGGGATGGCTCCATCGCCTGCGAGGAGGACCTTGCTTGGCTCTACGCCTCCTGTCGCATCCTCGCCGGCGTCGCCTGCCGCCTCCCCTCCGGAGATATTACTCCCACCCCCAAATCTGGGGAGTACGTAGTTTTCTTGTCGCATTTCCAACATGGCTTCGGCCTTCCTACCTCTGATTTTTACTTCGATTTTATCTCCACCTATAATTTGCAACCGCATCATCTTCCCGCAAATGATATCACCTCTCTGTCCTCCTTTGCCTCCGGCATTGAAGGATACATCAGCCTCTGGCCAACCAAAGAACTGTGGATCAAGTTCTTTGGTCTACGGAGGAATGTGGTTCCGGATAAGGAGCGTGCCCTGGAGGACAAGCATTTGACTCAGTGTGGCACCGCCTCCATCTGTCCCCGGAAGCAATCTGTCTTCCCCCGGGTCACGGGGCTCGAATCTTGCAAGGGCTTAGCCCGGACATTCTTGTATGTCCGGAACACCACCAAGGAGGATCAAATCCGGCTGCTCCCCTTCAGACTCGGTCCTCCAGATATTTCGCAATGGGAAAGCATCCCCAAGCGAACTACAGCCCTAGCAAATCAAGTGGCTCGCCGGATCATGGAGCTGCTTAAGGAGCATCTCCGGGGGAGGATATCATGATCACTTTCCTCCGCAGCCGGTATCCCCCCATCCAGAAGCGAGCCCACAATATCTGCTACCTTAGTGGTCCTCTTGACCCTCACCAGACCTCCTCCTTCGAGCTGGATAACTCGGCGGTTTACCGCCGGGTTAAGGCCGTCTTCAACATGGAGAAGGAGTTCTCTGAGGCCTAGGAGTGGGGACTTGAGCCCTTCACTCGCGCCAACCCTCCTCCAAGGGTAAGTTAACCTTCTTTTGCTATCCGGATTTTCTTTGTATATTGATTTCCCTTTGTAACTTGGTTATTATCCTTTCAGAGATTTCTCCAGCAAACGCTGGATGATGGCGAGGTTCTGGCCAGGAAGTGGTTGGAGGACCGCCCTAAGGGAGACGAGGTGGAGACTGACCCGGAGGCCTTCTCGCCTGCCCCGGACGTTGTCAAGTGTAGTGCTGGTAAGGCCTCTTCTCTAAGCGATTGGCCAGACGATGATGATTCGGACATTGAGGTCCTGGAGGTACTTGATCCGGTTCTTATTTCTTATTTGCATCTGGCTTATGTTCAAATGTTCAACTAACCCGGATACTCAGGTCCATGAGGTTCCCCCGCTTGTGACCGGTGGTCCGGCCCCAGCACCTTCCCAAAAGCGTGCGACTACCCCGACCGCAGCTTCGGAGGCGCCGTCGCCCAAGAAGAGGCAAAAGAAGTTCGGGGTTAAACCCTCGGCCAAGCATGCCGCCAAGAGAACAGTCCGGAAGGCACCCAAGCCTCGGGCTCCTCCTACCGTCGACGAGTAAGTCCTTGTAGCATTTCTATCTCGAATTCTTCCATTGCTTGCCTTAGTCTCTGGTTGGTGCTTTCTTTTTTATTTGCTGTCCTTCCTTTTTTCAGAGCTCCTGTGGATGTCTCCTAGAGCGGTTCCGGCATAGCCTCCCCACTCCGGAGCGATCCCTCTCCCCCCCCCCGCAATGATGACCAACGTCCGCTTAGCCCTATTCATGAGGGTTCTGCGGCCGCGCCTAACCAGAGCCCACCTCGTCAAGAGGAGGGCAACGTCGACGTGGGGGGAGCGGGCCGGATTTGGATACAGCAATGTCGGATCTACCCAGCTCCTCGGCCTTTGTGCCCAACATTGAGGTGCCAGCTTCATCGGTGCCGCCCCTAGTATCGCTAGTACCAGCAACAGCACCAACAACACCAGCAGCAGCAGCAACAGCACCAGCAGCAACAACACCAGCACCAGCAGCAGCAACAGCAGCACCAGCACCAACAGCACCAGCAGCAGCAAGAACAACCGCAGCAAGGGCCTCCAAGCCTCCTAAGGGGAAAGCTCCTTCGGCCCCCACCGGGTCCTCCCCTTCAATCAGTGATTTCTTTCCACATGCTCCTCAACCCTCATCCGGCAAAGCTATGAGGACTTCCGGGTCAACTTCGTCCGGGCGAACTTCTGGATCAGAGGGCAGCAAGCAGCTGGTTTTGCACACTAGCCCCGCTGTGGCTCAATCCGCCAGGCGCGAGGCCCATGTGAAGGGCCTAGTGACGAGCCATTCTACGAGTGGCGAGAGTTACAGTCCACATCTCCTTGAGTATGTGAAGAACTAGAACAATGTCGACATCGTCGACCCTTAGGGCGATCTCCCAGAAAGGTTCTGCCATGCTGAGTTCATCGCGCAAATGAACTCCAGCACTCAGGCTATCTCCCTGGCTAGCCAGATGATGGAGGTAATCCATTTTCTCTGCTGTTGATGTTTCTTTTATAACTTAGCATTTGTAGGTATATCCTAGTCCCCGAGCCTCCGAGGGAATAACTTGTTATTCGGTCGGATGCTCCCTAGTTTTTGTTCATGTTGTCACTAATTTGCACTAAATTTTGGGCCGGGTCTAGTTCCCTTGGCCTGGATCATGTAGTTCTCAAATATCCACACACCTAGAGCTGGGGTAAGTTCTACTTGGCCCGGATCTTGTAAACTTCGAATATCCACACACCTAGAGCCGGGTTAAGTTCCACTTGGCCCGGATCTTGTAGACTTCGAATATCCACACACCTAGAGCCGGGTTAAGTTCCACTTGGCCCGGATCTTATAGACTTCGAATATCCACACACCTAGAGTCGGGTTAAGTTCCACTTGGCCTGGATCTTGTAGACTTCGAATATCCACACACCTAGAGCCGGGTTAAGTTCCACTTGGCCCAGATCTTGTAGACTTCGAATATCCACACCCCTAGAGCCGGGTTAAGTTCCACTTGGCCTGGATCTTGTAGACTTCGAATATCCACACACCTAGAGGCGGGTTAAGTTCCACTTGGCCTAGATCTTGTAGACTTCGAATATCCACACACCTAGAGCCGGGTTAAGTTCCACTTGGCCCGCATCCTATAGACTTCAAATATCCACACACCTAGAGCCGGGTTAAGTTCCACTTGGCCCAGATCTTGTAGACTTCGAATAATTTATAATGTGTTTGAACCTTTGTCTCTTTCTTGTTTCACATTACCACTAACCACCGATCCACTGAGTTCCAGTGCCTGCTGGACTCCTACAAAGACATACGCGGGCGTCATGGTAAACTCCTGGAGGAGTACCAGAAAAGGGGTTAGTTTCCATTTCTCTCCCTTCCTTGCTCATTCAAACTCCTTAAAGCTTATATGAATGTTTTGTCCGGATTACGCAGCCGAGGTTGAGGCTGAGAATATCATCATGAGGAAGAATCTTGCTGAGATCAGAGGTAACTTTATCCCCTTTACATGATCATTGTACCCTCTATGCTTTATCCAGTGGACATTCATATTTTGGGTCCTCTAGATCATGTTGCAGTTGCTCTTGAGGACAATGTTCCTATGCCTGAACTGATGACCCACTGCTTGGAAGAATCAGGAAAGTATGAAGCTGAACTGAAGAAGAAGGACGCTGAGATAGCTCGGCTCCAGCAGCAGGACTTGGAGATTACTCGGCTGAATGCCGAAATCCAGAGGCTCAAGAGCTCTCATCAGTCGGCGTTGGAGAAGTCTGATCAGGAGTTTGCCGAAGAGAAGGAGCGTCTAGTTACGCAAATCTCTAAGGACAAGGCCCTACTGGAGGGAGCCGACATCAAACTTGCGTCGGCGATCACTGAGTGCGAAAAACTCCAGGTCCATAACACCAACACTCATTCCGAGATTCATCGACTTCTCTTCCAGATTGTGCGTAAGTTCTCCGCTCTTGCTTGATTTGTTACAATTTGTATTTGGTCCATCCGCTAATTGTTGCTCCTCTTATCCTTAGGAAAATTTCTAGAGAGCGATTCGTTCGCCGCCTCCGCCGTACACGAATCCCGTGAGCAACGTGGAGTTCCCGTTGGCCCTGATGCTGAGCCAATTCCTTATGCCACAGAGGATCTCCTAGCGAGTCTCACTACTCGTCTTGATATAGTGAGGAATTTTGGCTCGGACATAATCCCAGCAGCGACACGGATGTTTGGCTGCCTCTGGACCGGTGAGACCATTCCCAAGAGAACCTCAAACTTCATAGCCAAACTCATGGAATGCGAGACACAACTGGACCTGTGGCGCGAATCTGCAGCACGGGCTGGAGCTGACATTGCTTTGAAGTTTACGCTTTCATGGTATGAAGGGATTGACTTGGCACTGCTCAAGAATATGCGCACCGGGTCTAAGTGGTGCGAGGATCCAGAGTGGATCGGGCGCCGCCAGGCCTGTGTGAACAATCACATTCAGTACTCCCTCTACCATGCCTAGAATGAGGGGCCGAGCTTCCTTGACGCTGCGGATGATGAAATTGTCTCTGGAGCTGAAGAAGGAAATGAGAGCAAGGACTCCGAGTTAGGCGACGAAGCTGAAGACCTGGAGGACAACGAAGTTAACCCGGACGACGAGGCCGAAGCTAGCACTCCTCCCGCACACTCCGGAGTACCTCCCCAACAGATGATTCTCCTGCTGCTTCTGCCCCTTGAGAAACACTCATCATATTTATCAGATCCCTGGAATGCCGGGTGCAGATGTACTTGAATACCTTGGTTTGTTTGTGCTACAATTTTATGTTTCGAACTAAGTTTTTGTTGTCGGATTATGGTGGGCGAAGTCCCCGAGTTTCATTTTCCTGTTCCTCCAACTTTTGACTCGGCTCGCGTCTACCTTGATTCGATTTTTTGACTTACGAGTCCGAGGTTCAAAAAATTGTCTTAATAGTACTTGAAACCTTGATATTAGCTCAAAATGATTCGGTGCTTTAGTGAAGAAAATAAACTAAGGGTTAGCCAAAAAACCAACGTCGGCCCGCTTAAGTTCTTCTTCCTTAGTTGTTTTTCATGTGGTTTGCCATTCCAAACTTGTTCTCTTGCTTGCCATGAAGCCACTTCTTGTTGGACAGCAGCAAAGTCAAAGAGTTAGGTTTTTGGTGCTAACACATTACTAATCCAACTAAGACGTAAGCGACTTAACCCAGCCGACATAAAGAATATGAAAACAAGACAAATGCTATAGCAGTCCCCGAGTCTCTACTCGGGGTGGCAAAGTTTTTATTGATAAGCTCATTGCCGACATACATACCGACAGTCGAGTAGTTCGGATACATTCACCTCTCAGGTGTAGAAAGGACGCAGCAGTGCTACGTTCCATGGTCTTTTGGATTCCTCTCCGGACCTGTCCGCCTTGTTCTTTTGCTAGGGTTGTGCATCAATAAGATAGTAGGAGTCATTGCACAAAGCTTTTGCTCACAATGAAGGGCCCTTCCCATGGGGGGGATAACTTATGCATGCCAGCGGTGCGCTGTATTAGCCTTAGCACGAAATCACCTTCCCGAAAAACACGGGGGTTTACTTTCCGGCTATGATAGCGTCAGAGATTTTACTGGTATATGGCGGATCTGGACAAGGCCAGTTCTCTCGCTTCTTCCAGTAGATCAACATCATTTTGCCGGGCTTCGCGCACTTCTGTGTATTGGGTGACCCTAGGAGAATCATGCTCTATGTCGGCTAGTAATACAGCTTCTGCCACATATACCAGAAAGAACGGCGTATAGCCTGTTGATCGATTCGGAGTTGTTCTTAAACTCCATAACACCGCTGGTAGTTCTTCTATCCAGCACCCCGCTCATCTTTGCAGCAGCTCTATGAGTCGGGGTTTTATCCCGGACAATACTAGTCCGTTGGATCTTTCCACTTGCCCGTTCGACGCGGGGTGGGCGACTGGGGCGACATCTAACCGGATCTTCTTTTCCTGGCAGAACCTCGCAAATGCTCCTTCGGCATAATTTGTCCCGTTATCAGTTATGATGCTATGAGGGTAGCCGTACCTTAAGATTATATCCTTGAGGAATCTTACTGCTGTTGCCCCATCACAATTCCGAATTGGTTTCACTTCAATCCATTTGGTGAACTTGTCAACCATGACCAGCATGTGGGTCATCCCTCCTTTGGCCGGCTTAAATGGCCCTACCATATCTAGGCACCATACAGCAAATGGCCATGTAATTGGGATAGTTTTCAGCTCCAACATTGGTAGGTGAGTTTTCGTGGCATATCTTTGTCAACCATTACATTTTCTCACCAAGTCCTCTGCTTGCTCCAAAGCACTAGGCCAATAAAATCCATGCCGAAAAGCCTTTGCTACTAAGGCCCTTGAGGAGACATGGTGGCCACATTCCCCTTGGTGAATATCTTGGAGTATGTCGACTCCTTCCTCCGGATCAACACACCGTTGTATTACTGCTGTCACACTCCTTTTGTATAATTCGGCGTTGATAATTGTATAAGCCTTTGCCCTTCTCTGAATTTGCCTTGAACCTATTTCGTCATCCGGCAAGATTCCCTCCTTCAGGAAATCAAAAATTGGCTTGGCCCAAGACGGTATAGGTCGGACGGGAAATGGTTCCTCATCCACCTTCATCGCATCCACCGACATAACTCCTGCTGGATCAAGCTACGGAGTCCCCAGGTTTGCTGAAGCAGTCCCCGGATTTGCTGAGGTGCCTCCCCATTCTATTTCCATAGGAGCAGCTCCTGATCCGGTGAGCGCCGGGATATAAATTGAATATGATTTGGGTGAGGATGTGATAGACGGTTTTCTCAAGTGTTCCAAAGCCACATTTGGCGGAATGGGTTGCCGTGATGAACCCATCTTGGACAGTGTATCTGCTGCCTCGTTTTTGCTCCGAGGTACGTGATGGAACTCACACCCTTCGAAAAATCCGCTTATCTTCTGGACATGGAACCTATACAAGGCCATATTAGCATCCAGGGCATCCCAATTTCCAGATACTTGCTGTACCACCAAATCCGAATCTCCAAAGCACTGTATCTGGCGTATCCCCACTTCCTTTGCCACTTTGAGACCATGTACCAACGCTTCATATTCCGCCACATTATTTGAGGCACTAAAATGGATCTGTAGGACATACTTTAGTTGATCCTTCTTAGGCGAGGTAAGCACTACCCCGGCGCCTAATCCATCTTTCAGTTTTGATCCGTCGAACTGTATCTGCCAATAATTGGAGTCCTGTAGGGGTGGCTCGTATAGCATTTCAGCCAGTCCACAAAGAAATCCGCCACCGCTTGTGATTTGATCGCGTCTCTTCTATCGAACTATGGCGCGTATGGAGCTCTATGGTTCCTGCCAAAGCTTCCCGCGTTGTCGCTGACATAGTCCAGCGCTCCAAAGCGCTGAACCAAGCCTGAGACTATATGCTCGCCGGTGCTCGAGAAGTTTCCCGTCTGGATTTTCACCCCTGCTAGCACAGCTATCCCCACGGTGTCCACCAACTGTCGTGGTGGTGGCACGGCAGATGCCATGGATAGGCTAAAGATGGGGCCAATGTGTGCTAGGGGAATCTAGGGAGGGAGAACGTGGTGATTCCACACACGGAAGTTCTTGTATTCTCTCTATCAATGGTGTTTACAAGTGTTCTTGAGGCCCTTAGCAAGAAGGAGACAATGTCTCTTACCCCTCACTAACTAGCCCTCGAGTTCTACCTTAGACAGAGAGTGATTCCTCTAAAATGTCGTCCCCTTTCTATGGAGGCACTGGTGCTCCTTATATAGGGAGCCCGGGTTACAATTCTAGGGCACAGGTGGCAGCATATTCTACGAATATGCTCCTTTCCTAAAGCAGATGCTTCTTTATTCTTTTTTAACGGCTCGTCCGGGCTTTGGACGTAACCCGCAGCATCATCCTCTTCTTTTGGTGTCACAGGCTAGGTCATTCGGCTTTGCCTGCGTCACCTTGGTCACTGCTGACCCGCTAGTCCTCTCCTTTACTTTACTTTGTACATGCTTCAGCTAGTAAAGCCACCTTTTGACCAGCGGGGAATTCCTTCTCTCTGAAGCCAAGGTAATTCGTCTAGCATATAGCTAATCCGACCTACCTAGTTACCTGCAAAACAGATAGGCACGGCCGGCATAGATCATATGCCGGCCGGACTATTGTCAAGGTAATGTCCCATGGGCCGAGCCACACCGTGATTCGGCCTGCCTTGAGGTGACGCGGTAAGCATTTTGCTTTGACACCGCACTTCGGCCAACTCGCCTTATACCCCAGTTCCCTACCAGGTATCCCCTAATAAGACGTTCCCGTCTAGATGGTAACCCAACCAGCACCTCTTATCAGCCCCACGGTGGGAGCCAAATGTCGTGGTGATGTCACGTCATATGCCTGGTATAGGCTAAAGTTGGGGCCGATGAACGATGGAGGAATCTGGGGAGGGATGATGAAGTGAAGACCTCATACGGAAAAACTCAGAGAGAGACACGATATACCCAGGTTCGAGGCTCTCCTAGTGAGATGATACCTCTACTCCTGCATCTAATCTCATATATCTTTCCATGCTTGTGGCTACAATGGTGCTCCTTGAGTTGTACTCTTATGCCTCTCATGGAGAGAGGAGAGGAAGAAGAAACCATGCTCCTAGTGAGCAGAGGGAGAGGAGCCCTCTAGGGGGCCTCTCATGTAACGTTACCCCTGGTGCTCCTTATAAAGGGGAGCCCAGGGGAGAAGGTATGTCATCCTAAGTACTACTATGAGCTGTCTTGTGGGGGCTTGCCCATTCATCTTGTACTTTATTGAGTCACCAGTCTTATCCCTTCGGCATATTCCTTAGCATCTTTAGGAGATGCTTTGCATATTCCCTAGCATCTCCCAAGATGACCAGCATATTCCTTAGCATCTTGGACCAAAGGGACCAGTCTGAGCCAGGGGCGTCCCAAGACTGGCACCTGACGTAGGCTTCACTTGACTTGGATGTACGTTGATGTAGAGGTTGATGGTGGGTCCAGATATGAGCAAAGTGACATCCAGGACAAAGTAATTCGGCCCGGGGAAGTGAAATTCGGCCATCGGTGGTAATAATTTGGCATGGGGGTAAAATGGGGCCCACCTGGGTGAAAAACAGTGCCCCAGCCGGATTAAATTGTAATTCGGCCCAGGTGGGTGAGCTAGAACTGGCCTAGCCGGGGCTTCTGCTAACCTGGCCCGTTGGGGGAAGCTCTGGAGTGTGAGGGTTTGCCAGGGTGGGCTACGGCGTCGGCCCACCCAGGTTGCCCTGGCTACTTTGGGCGGTGCGGTGGAGGTCCCGCGGTGGGCCATGCTGGCTCCTGGCCGGCCCACCCGGGCGACGATGAGGAACGACACGGGGGAGCTGGCGACGTTGGCGGGATGGCGTGGCGTTGAGGTTGAGGCTGACCCAATGCGGGAGCCGGAGCGGTGAAGTCGGGAGATTTGGCGGGAAACTGTCCTGGCGGGAGCGAGGTGTAGGAAGAGTCCCGCGGTGGGCCGAATTCCCTTGTGTCGGCCCACCCGGGGGAGGATGCTACCGTGGTGACGGTGGCAGGCCAGTCTTAGCGAATTGGCTCGTCTGGGTCAAGCAGTAATTCGGCCCTCACAGGGCAGGATTCAACTGAGACTATCCTATACAGGTCGGGTTACATATAACTCAGCCCATATCAGTCTTATTGTTTTTCTTTATCTCTTTTCTTCCTTAATCGTATTAAGTGTCTTCTCTCTTCATATATACCTCATAGAAATTATGCCATACATTATAGATGTCTCATTATTCCTCAACTCTGGGGTATGTGGGGTCACATCCCCAACATTAGTCCCCGAGGCTATGTGGGATTCGTAGAATCGCGCATAGGCTTCATATAAAATATCCCTAGAGTTGTTTACCGAGACACAGTCCTTTTCATATATGCCCGACTTCTGGCCTTCTTCCGGTCTGGTCCTAACCCCCTTTGGGTAAGTTATTCGGCTTCTGGCCTGATTCAGCTCTAGCCTTAACCCATTCGGGTAACTCTTTTGGCTTCTGGCCTGATTTGGCTCTGGCCTTAACCCATTTGGGTAACTCTTTTGGCTCCTAGCCGAATTTGGCTCTGGCCGTAACCCATTCGGGTAACTCTTTTGGCTTCTGGCCAAATTTGGCTCTGGCCTTAAGCCATTTGGGTAACTCTTTTGGCTTCTGGCCGAGTTTGGCTCTGTCCTTAACCCATTTGGGTAACACTTTTGGCTTTTGGCCGAATCTGGCTCTGGCCGTAACCCATTCGGGCTATACTTGTTGAGTTATATGACTCAACATTGACATGAGTCTCTATTTTGACTCACTCTACTTAGAATCCGAGTTACTGCTGTTGAGATACGATTTGGCCTTATGATTGGTTGGTAAACCGCCATAGACTTGGAGCCAAGTTACTGATCTGAGATATGATTTGGAGTTATGGTATGATATCATGATATCGTGGCATACTTCCATAGATATGGATCCGAGATATAGACCCAAGATTTGATATGATGAACTATTGATATGCTGGCACATGCCATCCAAGATATGGAACAAACTGATTTGGGGTATAAGATAACCTGGTAAGCTGAGTTAAAATCCGAGTTACCATGTAACCTGGCCAGCTGAACTAAAATCCGAGTTATCCTGTAACTAGGAAATTGAAGCAAATCCGAATTACCCTATAGTTAGGCAAACTGAAGTAAAATCCGAGTTACCATGTAACTAGGAATCTGAAGCAAATCCGAATTACCCATGTAACCAAGCAAACTGAGGTAAAAACCGTGTTACCTTATAACTAGAAATCCTATAATTAGGAAAACCGAGGTAAAATCCGAGTTACCATGTAACTAGTCAAGGCAAAGGAAACACCAATCCGAATTACGGATGACCTGGGAAGCTGAAAACACCAATCTGAGTTAAAACTGAGTTACCAAGTAATCCGGCTGACTGAGTCAAATCCGAGTTACACGGTAACTAGGCAAGCTAGAGTACACTTCTAGATACTAGGTAACTAGGTGAGATGAGTTTAATCCGAGTTATAATGAGTCTCAACGACTTGGTGAGTTACTTTATCATCCAAGGTAGCCTAAGGACACAAAGCAATAGATACATACGAGATCATGGCATATTTTAAGTCTTTTCTGAGTCATTGTCCTCTGCACGGAGACACCGAGTCCCCGAGATACTTTTTCTACCCTTAGGTAACTCAAATGGCATGCATGCTAGTCCCCGGGTTGAGTTATCTCATAACTAGGGTGAATAGCTAGGTGATTGAGGGTGATAGTCCCCAAGTGAGATTCATGGGTATCTCACGTGCATGTTGGTTGAGTTACTCATTACTCACTGCATCTTTGGTGAGGAGGTTGAGTTATCTAGTTGAGTCACACCCAATGGGTCAGCTAACACTTACAGTATTGTTGGTGAAGTGGTTGAGGAAGAGGATGCAGATACCTTTGATCGATGGTGAAGCAAAGCTTGATGAAGACGTTCCCGTCCGGATGGTAACCCAACCAGTGCCTGTTATCAGCCCCACGGTCGGCGCCAAATGTCGTGGTGGTGTCACGGCATATGCCTGGTATAGGCTAAAGTTGGGGCCGATGGACGATGGAGGAATCCGGGGAGGGATGATGAAGTGAAGACCTCATACGGAAGAACTCAGAGAGAGACATGATATACCCAAGTTCGAGGGTCTCCTAGTGAGATGACACCTCTACTCCTGCATCTAATCTCATATATCTTGCGATGCTTGTGGCTACAATGGTGCTCCTTGAGCTGTACTCTTATGCCTCTCATGGAGAGAGTAGAGGAAGAAGAAAACATGCTCCTAGTGAGCAGAAGGAGAGGAGCCCTCTAGGGGGCGTCTCATGTAATGTTACCCCTGGTGCTCCTCATAAAGGGGAGCCCAGGGGACAAGGTATGTCATCCTAAGTACTCCTATGAGCTGTCTTGTGGGGGCTTGCCCAGTCATCTTGTCCTTTATTGAGTCACCGGTCTTATCCCTTCGGCATATTCCTTAGTATCTTTAGGAGATGCTTGGCATATTCCCTAGCATCTCCCAAGATGCCCAGCATATTCCTTAGCATCTTGGACCAAAGGGACCAGTCTGAGCCAGGGGCGTCCCAAGACTGGCACCTGACGTAGGCTTGACTTGACTTGGATGTACGTCGATGTAGAGGTTGATGGTGGGTCCAGATATGAGCAAAGTGACATCCGAGATGAAGTAATTCGGCATGGGGTAAAATGAGTCCCACCTGGGTGATAAACAGTGCCCCAGCCAGATTAAATTGTAATTTGGCCCAGGTCGGTGAGCTGGAACTGGCCCAGTCGGGGCTTCTGCTGCCCCGGCCCGTTGGGGGAAGCTCCGGAGTGTGAGGGTTTCCCGGGGTGGGTTGCGGCATCGGCCCACCTGGGTTGCCCTGGCTGCTTTGGGCGGTGCGGTGGAGGTCCCGCGGTGGGCCATGCTGGCTCCTGGCCGGCCCACCCGGGCGATGATGAGGAACGACGCGGGGGAGCTGGCATTGTTGGCGGGATGGCATGGCGTTGAGGTTGAGGATGACCCGGCGCGGGAGCGGGAGCAGTGGCGTCGGGAGATTCAGCGGGAAACTGTCCTAGCAGGAGCGAGGCGTAGGAAGAGGCCCGCGGTGGGTCGAATTCCCCTTTGTCGGCCCACCTGGGGGAGGATGCTGGCGTGGTGACGGCGGCAGGCCAGTCTGGGTCAAGCAGTAATTCGGCCCTCACAGGGCAGGATTCACCTGAGCCTATCCTATACAGGCCGGGTTACATATAACTCGGCCCATATCATTCTTGTTCTTTTTCTTTATCTCTTTTCTTCCTTAATCGTATTAAGTGTCTTCTCTCTTCATATTACCTCATAGAAATTATCCCATACATTATAGAGGTCTCATTATTCCTCAACTCTGAGGTCTGTAGGATACCAATGTGCAACCATGATATCCTCAGATAGGTCTTGATAACACAAAACCAACACAAGTGGTTTCACTAGATTATCAATTTTCTAGATTTAGTTATGCTTTTTATAATGGCATAAACTCTAGTTTGAGGAAATAATTCACCAGAATTTATCTGGAGGCCCAAAAATTATTTCCTTGGGTGGTTTGGTAGTGTTTGATGTACTGAACCACATAGAGTTGGAATCTTGACAAAAGAATTACCAGAATGCCCTTAATAAATCATCAAAGGTAGTTCTGTATGGTTTTTCTCTTTTTCACCAGATTAAATATACAGCAGCTCTTGAATTGATTCCAAGGGCATGTGGTAGGCAAATAGAATATCTTTATGTAGGAATTGGATTCACTCTTTTTGGAGTTGTCAATATCCTGGAGTGATTTATTTAGTGCAAAAGGGGTTCACAGACAAGTTTAATTCACAAACTGCTGATTTTGATAGATGTTGATAATAGAGTGTACTGGGAGGTAGAATCAGGTCAATACGACAATTGGTTTGACCTAGAGAATTTACCCAAGGCAGATAAAGGTTGGTTTTGTTATTTTTGCTAAAGACACACTACTTTTCACCTTGCCATATGGCCTATGCTAGGTGATAGGTATATCAAATACCTTCTAGTAGAGTTATGGTTCTTTCCAAATGGAGATGTAAAACTCTCTGAGAAATTTATTTAGTGCAGTGGGCAACTTTTAGTGGATTAATTGCCCATAACTGATAAAAATTATGCTGGGCACAAGACCAGTTCTGCATATTGCAAAAAACATGAAGGAACCCTTAGAAATTTGGATCTGGACAAAATATTGTGATTTCCATTTTTATTTGGATTTAAACCTAGTAGGACGTTTTCTGGAATTAATAGATAGGCTAAAAAGAAAAAGAGGAAATGTAGCAAGGGCTGATTCGGCATCATGTTACCACCAAAGATCGGCCGCCCACCCGGCTTCTCTCAGCACGGGAGGAGGCGGTTTCGAACCTGACGGGCAGGGCCCGTTTGCCTATGTGGGCGGGAGGGCGAGCAAATATGGAGGGACGGGGGCCGTCCGTTTAAAGGGCGATGGGCGACCCTGGCTCGTCCTCTTCGTCTTGACATCGGCGGCGGGGGCTAACCCTAGCACAGGGAGAAATGCAGCGGGGAGGCTCACTGGGGGCTCGAGGGAGGTCGGGGAGGCGGAAGGGCGGCGCGATGGACGACGGCGAGCACGGGGATGGTAGACAAGGCGGGGATGGTCTCCGGGAAGTAGCCCACGCGACGGAGGCCGAGGGTGACCTCGTCGGAGCTCAGCGGCAACGACGGAGGAGACGTTCCTGGGCAAGAAAAAGGGTACTGTTAGATGGAGCAGGAGGAGATGGTCACAGTGAGGTGACATGCAGGAGGAGAGGAGCAGAGATGAGAGCTCCTAGCTCTATTTCCTGAGGAGGCCGAGAGCTCCCCTTCTTCTTTTTCCGAGCGGTATAGAGCAGGGGAGGAAGAGGGGGTATTGGGGGAGGTAAGTGGGAGGGGGAGGGAGCAATGCGAGGCAGGGGAGTGCCAGGGTGGCCTGCTGGCTTATAAACCGAGGAGGAGGGCTAGATGGTAGAAATGTCCACTTTGGACACGGGGGAGGGGTGGAGCTGGCCAGGGATTGGCCTAGAGGATGGTGGGGAGGGGTAGGAAGGGGATTGGTTCGGGCAGAGAGGGTTGTGACAACTGTGGTAATTAATTGGGGTAAATCCTTGCAAGATTTGTTTGTCTCTCTCTCTACTAGTACAAGGGTAAAATGGGCAAGGGCAGGGGTGGAGCTACAGTGGTGTCGACCTGGGGTGTGTCCTGGTGCTGAGGAGATGCATTGAGCAAGTTTTGATGAGAGTTGGAAGTGGTTTGAGTAGTGAATTTGCTTACTTGGCCATTTTGATCAAATTGGCAGCTATGAAGAAGGTCCAAAAACTTGCATTGGACAAGATGAGGAAATGGTACTGGTAGATAGATGAGGTCTAGGTAGACTCCTAGAATTTATTTGGGATTTTTATAAGGTGTTTAGTCCTCATAAATCCATTTATTCAAAAAGGGCAGAAGTGGTTTTTAGAAGATCATTTTATATATTTACACTGTACAGGGTTGGTTTTTGGGGTGAGAGGGTCCCAAATGTGAATACACACTTAGGGGAATTTTCCCAAGATTTATTATGGCTTAAAAGTATTTAAGACAATTATTATTCCAATTCAGCCATTTAAGGAAATGGGCAAAAAGAAATAATAAAGTTTCTCAGAAATATTTAGTTTTGAGATGGGAAGATAGGGTATGATAAATGGAACTCACATGAGCAAAAGTTGGGGAAGTGGTTTGACAAAAACCAAACTTTCCATTGGGAAAGGGGTTTTGAGATTTTGTCTAATAAAGGAATTAAATAGATTTTGAGCCATAATAATTATGGGTAATCTTTGAGAAATCTTGGTGATCAGGGTAGATGATGTAGACAAGGTGTAGCAAGCATTTGCAACCTTGGGATTGGAGAATCCAAGTTGATTCTGGTAGAATACCCTAGAATCGGGATCTAGGGTGTTGTTAATTTCATACCATCAAAACATGGTTGTATCTTGGAGTTCAGAGTTCACCTTGATGCAAGGGATAGATTATCAGTTAGACCTGGTCATATATATGATCATGGCAGAAGGGGGTTGGATTAATTGCATTTGAGGTGATCTAGAAATGATGGCAAACTTTGTTGAAAATAAGGCTGCTATACCAGATGAGTCATGATGCCTTATAAACCATGTGGGTTTAATAAGCTCAAAGATCCACTTGGAACAAGTGAAGTAGATTTTGATAGACCTATATGAGTAGAACACAACCATGCAAAGATTTGGTCCATAGAAGGTGGGATGACGGTGTGATCTTCTATCAAAGTAGGCATGATGACTAGATTTGCAGGAAATGTTATTTTCTTGCCTGCAAAACCACCAAGAACAAGTAGGTTGGAGGTTTATATAACCAAGGTAAAAAGTGGTCTTTGGTAGTACCTAGTATGGTTAACAAGATGGTTCACTATGCATTTCCAAAAATGCACATGCTTTGAGAATGGGAGGCATTCAAAAAGGTGATGTTGGAACAGTTTCCAGACTTCGTCAAATTTGGCAGTTTTGAGGGTTTTGACTAGAGTATGAGATGGAATGTTTTTGGAGGGGTTGCAAGGTACCAAAGCATCATCAAGTGGATGATGTTTAAATGTAGATTGAGTAGAAGGGATCCATGATTGATATTGGTCTTCATGGACTTGGAAACTTCTAGAATGGAAATCTTTAGAATTGATCTAGTTAAGGGTTTTAGATGATCTCCTAGTAGCTAGGGATCATATCCAGATTGGTATTCTTGCTTAGGGGGTGATTATTTGGAAACATCTTTATCCTAAGTGATGATCTCCTAGAGTAGCTCATACTACTTCCTAAGCAAACAAGTCTAACAGCAGATCAAGGCAACTCATCTTATAAACTAAGGACAACCACTATTGAGGTTACCATCAAGCTTAGCTTAAGGTAAGTTTGGGGCATTTTGAAGGGGTTGGGGATTGAATAAGGTGAGAGTCCTTGGTATCTCTACCAAGAGTAAATTCAAATGCTTTGAAAAGAGGTTCTGGGAAAACTAGAGATAAGATTAGTTAACGATTCTGTCTTGAAAACATAAGAAGGTTATATTATATATCTCTCCATAGTTTTGTCAATAGAGGCTACTAAAATAGTTTTGGTTATATAAGCATCTTGGCTTAGGTTTTGGAATGCCAGGACATTTAAGAATATGTCAAAGGAGCCAGGATAGTTTTGTTAAATATCTTTTGTCAACTGATGTTGAGGTAATGAGTATATCAGCTATTCATATGCATAAGAATAATCAAACAACAAGCAAACGCTTCAGCAATAAACAAGAAAAAGTTTTTGTTCCCCCTGACTTTTGCATTCTAGACAACTAATCAGGGTTGCTGAAATTGGGATGTTACAACTCTGGTGGTGGTTTAAGAATGGAACACACATTCAATGACTCTAGTGGTGGTTTAGGAAAAGAAGACACATGCAATGACTCTGTTGGTGGTTTAGGAAAAGAACACACATGCAATGACTCTAGTGGTGGTTTAGGAAAAGAACACACATTTAATGACTTTGGTGGTGGTTTAGAAAAGGAACACACATGCAATGACTCTGGTGGTGATTTAGGAAAGGACCACACATACAATGACTCTTGTGGTGGTTGAGGAAAAGAAACACATGCAATGGCTCTGGTGGTGGTTTAAGAAAGGAACACACATGCAATGACACTGGTGGATTCATGTGGTTTAGGAAAAGAAGACACATGCAATGACTGTGGTGGTCGTTTACTAAAGGAAGACACATGCAATGATTCTAGTGGTGGTTTTGGAAAGGAACACACATGCAATGACTCTAGGGTGGTTTAGGAAAGGAAGACACATGCAATGACTCTGGTGGTGGTTTAGGAAAGGAACACACATGCAATGACTCTGGTGGTGGTTTAAAAAGGAACACACATGCAATGACACTGGTGGATCCATGTGGTGTAGGAAAAGAATACAAATGCAATGACTCTAGTGGTGGTTTGGAAAGGAACACACATGCAATGACTCTAGTGGTGGTTTAGGAACGAAAGACACATGCAATGACTCTGGTGGTGGTTTAGGAAAAGAAACACATGCAATGACTCTAGTGGTGGTTTAAGAAAGGAACACGCATGCAATGACACTGGTGGATCCATGTGGTTTAGGAAAAGAACACACATGCAATTACTCTGGTGGTGTTTTAGGAAAGGAACACACGTGCAATGACTCTGGTGGTAGTTTTGGAAAGGAACACACATGCAATGACTCTAGCAGTGGTTTGGGAAAGGAAGACACATGCAATGACTCTGGTGGTTTAGGAAAGGAAGACACATGCAATGACTCTGGTGGTGGTTTAGGAAAGGAACACACATGCAATGACTGTGGTGGATCCATGTGGTTTAGGAAAATAACACACATGCAATGACTCTAGTGGTGGTTTAAGAATGGAACACACATTCAATGACCTTGGTGGTGGTTGAGGAAAAGAAGACACTTGCAATAACTCTGTTGGTGGTTTATGAAAAGAACACACATGCAATGACTTTAGTGGTGGTTTAGGAAAAGAACACACATTTAATGACTCTGGTGGTGGTTTAGGAAAGGAACACACATGGAATGACTCTGGTGGTGGTTTAGGAAAGGAAGACACATGCAATGACACTGGTGGATCCATGTGTTTTACAAAAAGGAGACACATGCAATGACTGTGGTGGTGGTTTAGGAAAGGACCACACATACAATTATTTTTGTGGTGGTTTAGAAAAAGAAAAACATGCAATGGCTCTGGTGGAGGTTTAAGAAAGGAACACACATGCAATGACACTGGTGGATCCATGTGGTTTAGGAAAAGAAGACACATGCAATGACTGTGGTGGTTGTTTAGTAAATAAAGACACATGCAATGACTCTAGTGGTGGTTTTGGAAAGGAACACACATGCAATGACTCTGGTTGTGGTTTAGGAAAGGAAGACACATGCAATGACTCTGGTGGTGGTTTAGGAAAGGAACACACATGCAATGACTCTGGTGGTGGTTTAAGAAAGGAACACACATGCAATGACACTAGTGGATCCATATGGTTTAGGAAAAGAAGACAAATGCAATGACTCTGGTGGTGGTTTGGAAAGGAACACACATGCAATGACTCTAGTGGTGGTTTAGGAAAGGAATACATATTCAATGACTCTAGTGGTGGTTTAGGAAAATAAGACACATGCAATGACTCTGGTGGTGGTTTAGGAAAAGAAACACATGCAATGACTCTAGTGGTGGTTTAAGAAAGGAACACACATGCAACCACACTGGTGGATCCATGTGGTTTAGGAAAAGAACACACATGCAATGACTTTGGTGGTGTTTTAGGAAAGGAACGCACGTACAATGACTCTGGTGGTAGTTTTGGAAAGGAACCCACATGCAATGACTCTAGCGGTGGTTTAGTAAAGTAAGACACGTGCAATGACTCTGGTGGTTTAGGAAAGGAAGACACATGCAATGACTCTGGTGGTGGTTTAGGAAAGGAACACACATGCAATGAGTGTGGTGGATCCGTGTGGTTTAGGAACATAACATACATGCAATGACTCTGGTGGTGGTTTAAGAAGGGAACACACATTCAATGACTCTAGTGGTGGTTTAGGAAAAGAACACACATGCAATGACTCTGCTGGTGGTTTAGGAACAGAACACACATTCAATGACTCTAGTGGTGGTTTTGGAAAAGAACACACATTTAATGACTCTGGTGGTGGTTTAGGAAAGGAACACACATGCAATGACTCTAGTGGTGGTTTAGGAAAGGAACACACATGCAATGACACTGGTGGATCCATGTGGTTTACGAAAAGGAGAAACATGCAATGACTCTGGTGGTGGTTTAGGAAAGGAACACACATACAATGACTCCGGTGATGGTTTAAGAAAGGAACACACATGCAGTGACACTGGTGGATCCATGTGGTTTAGGAAAAGAAGAAACATGCAATGACTTTGGTGGTGGTTTAGGAAAGTAACACACATGTAATGACTCTGGTGGATCCATGTGGTTTAGGAAAAGAAGACACATGCAATGACTCTGGTGGTGGTTTAGGAAAGGACCACACATACAACGACTCTTGTGGTGGTTTAGGAAAAGAAACACTTGCAATGGCTCTGGTGGTGGTTTAAGAAAGGAACACACATGTAATGACACTGATGGATCCATGTGGTTTAGAAAAAGAAGACACATGTAATAATTGTGGTGGTCATTTAGTAAAGGAAGACACATGCAATGACTCTAGTGGTGGTTTTGGAAAGGAACACACATGCAATTACTCTGGTGGTGGTTTAGGAAAGGAAGACACATGCAATGACTCTGGTGGTGGTTTAGGAAAGTAACACACATGCAATGACTCTGGTGGTGGTTTACGAAAGGAACACACATGCAATGACAATTGTGGATCCATGTGGTTTAGGAAAAGAAGACAAATGCAATGACTCTGGTGGTGGTTTGGAAAGGAACACACATGCAATGACTCTAGTGGTGGTTTAGTAAAGGAAGACACATGCAATGACTCTAGTGGTTGTTTTGGAAAGGAACACACATGCAATGACTCTGGTGGTGGTTTAGGAAAAGAAGACACATGCAATGACTCTGGTGGTGATTTAGGAAAGGAACACACATGGAATGACTCTAGTGGTGGTTTAGGAAAGGAACACACATGCAATGACACTGGTGGATCCATGTGGTTTACGAAAAGGAGAAACATGCAATGACTCTGGTGGTGGTTTAGGAAAGGAACACACATACAATGACTGTGGTGGTTGTTTAGTAAATAAAGACACATGCAATGACTCTAGTGGTGGTTTTGGAAAGGAACACACATGCAATGACTCTGGTGGTGGTTTAGGAAAGGAAGACACATGCAATGACTCTGGTGGTGGTTTAGGAAAGGAACACACATGCAATGACTCTGGTGGTGGTTTAAGAAAGGAACACACATGCAATGATACTAGTGGATCCATATGGTTTAAGAAAAGAAGACAAATGCAATGACTCTGGTGGTGGTTTGGAAAGGAACACACATGCAATGACTCTAGTGGTGGTTTAGGAAAGGAAGACATATTCAATGACTCTAGTGGTGGTTTAGGAAAATAAGACACATGCAATGACTCTGGTGGTGGTTTAGGAAAAGAAACACATGCAATGACTCTAGTGGTGGTTTAAGAAAGGAACACACATGCAACCACACTGGTGGATCCATGTGGTTTAGGAAAAGAACACACATGCAATGACTCTGGTGGTGTTTTAGGAAAGGAACGCACGTACAATGACTCTGGTGGTAGTTTTGTAAAGGAACCCACATGCAATGACTCTAGCGGTGTTTTAGGAAAGGAAGACACGTGCAATGACTCTGGTGGTTTAGGAAAGGAAGACACATGCAATGACTCTGGTGGTGGTTTTGGAAAGGAACATACATGCAATGAGTGTGGTGGATCCGTGTGGTTTAGGAACATAACATACATGCAATGACTCTGGTGGTGGTTTAAGAATGGAACACACATTCAATGACTCTAGTGGTGGTTTAGGAAAAGAACACACATGCAATGACTCTGCTGGTGGTTTAGGAACAGAACACACATTCAATGACTCTAGTGGTGGTTTTGGAAAAGAACACACATTTAATGACTCTGGTGGTGGTTTAGGAAAGGAACACACATGCAATGACTCTAGTGGTGGTTTAGGAAAGGAACACACATGCAATGACACTGGTGGATCCATGTGGTTTACGAAAAGGAGAAACATGCAATGACTCTTGTGGTGGTTTAGGAAAGGAACACACATACAATGACTCCGGTGCTGGTTTAAGAAAGGAACACACATGCAGTGACACTGGTGGATCCATGTGGTTTAGGAAAAGAAGAAACATGCAATGACTTTGGTGGTGGTTTAGGAAAGTAACACACATGCAATGACTCTGGTGGATCCATGTGGTTTAGGAAAAGAAGACACATGCAATGACTCTGGTGGTGGTTTAGGAAAGGACCACACATACAATGACTCTTGTGGTGGTTTAGGAAAAGAAACACTTGCAATGGCTCTGGTGGTGGTTTAAGAAAGGAACACACATGTAATGACACTGATGAATCCATGTGGTTTAGGAAAAGAAGACACATGCAATAACTGTGGTGGTCATTTAGTAAAGGAAGACACATGCAATGACTCTAGTGGTGGTTTTGGAAAGGAACACACATGCAATTACTCTGGTGGTGGTTTAGGAAAGGAAGACACATGCAATGACTCTGGTGGTGGTTTAGGAAAGTAACACACATGCAATGACTCTGGTGGTGGTTTAAGAAAGGAACACACATGCAATGACACTGGTGGATCCATGTGGTTTAGGAAAAGAAGACAAATGCAATGATTCTGGTGGTGGTTTGGAAAGGAACACACATGCAATGACTCTAGTGGTGGTTTAGTAAAGGAAGACACATGCAATGACTCTAGTGGTGGTTTTGGAAAGGAACACACATGCAATGACTCTGGTGGTGGTTTAGGAAAAGAAGACACATGCAATGACTCTGGTGGTGGTTTAGGAAAGGAACACACATGGAATGACTCTTGTGGTGGTTTAGGAAAGGAACACACATGCAATGACACTGGTGGATCCATGTGGTTTACGAAGAGGAGAAACATGAGATGACTCTGGTGGTGGTTTAGGAAAGGAACACACATACAATGACTCCGGTGCTGGTTTAAGAAAGGAACACACATGAAGTGACACTGGTGGATCCATGTGGTTTAGGAAAAGAAGAAACATGCAATGACTTTAGTGGTGGTTTAGGAAACTAACACACATGCAATGACTCTGGTGGATCCATGTGGTTTAGGAAAAGAAGACACATGCAATGACTCTGGTGGTGGTTTAAGAAAGGACCACACATACAATGACTCTTGTGGTGGTTTAGGAAAAGAAACACTTGCAATGGCTCTGGTTGTGGTTTAAGAAAGGAACACACATGTAATGACACTGATGGATCCATGTGGTTTAGGAAAAGAAGACACATGCCATAACCGTGGTGGTCATTTAGTAAAGGAAGACACATGCAATGACTCTAGTGGTGGTTTTGGAAAGGAACACACATGCAATGACTCTGGTGGTGGTTTAGGAAAGGAAGACACATGCAATGACTCTGGTGGTGGTTTAGGAAAGTAACACACATGCAATGACTCTGGTGGTGGTTTATGAAATGAACACACATGCAATGACACTGGTGGATCCATGTGGTTTAGGAAAAGAAGACAAATGCAATGACTCTGGTGGTGGTTTGGAAAGGAACACACATGCAATGACTCTAGTGGTGGTTTAGTAAAGGAAGACACATGCAATGACACTGGTGGATCCATGTGGTTTAGGAAAAGAAGACAAATGCAATGACTCTGGTGGTGGTTTGGAAAGGAACACACATGCAATGACTCTAGTGGTGGTTTAGTAAAGGAAGACACATGCAATGACTCTAGTGGTGGTTTAGGAAAAGAAGACACATGCAATGACTCTGGTGGTGGTTTAGGAAAGGAACACACATGGAATGACTCTGGTGGTGGATTAGGAAAAGAAACACATGCAATGACTATGGTGGTTTTATAAAGGAACACACATGCAATGACATTGGTGGATCCATGTGGTTTAGGAAAAGAACACACATGCAATGACTATGGTGGTGTTTTCGGAAAGGAACACACATGCAATGACTCTGGTGGTAGTTTTGGAAAGGAACACACATGCAATGACTCTAGCGGTGGTTTAGGAAAGGAAGACACATGCAATGACTCTGGTGGTTTAGGAAAAGAAGACACATGCAATGACTCTGGTGGTGGTTTAGGAAAGGAACACAAATACAATGACTTTGGTGCTAGTTTAAGAAAGGAACACACATGCAGTGACACTGGTGGATCCCTGTGGTTTAGGAAAAGAAGACACATGCAATGACTCTGTTGGTGGTTTAGGAAAGTAACACACATGCAGTGACTCTAGTGGTGGTTTACGAAAGGAACACACATGCAATGACTCTGGTGGTGGTTTAGGAAAGGAAGACACATGCAATGACTCTTGTGGATCCATGTGGTTTAAGAAAAGAAAACACATGTAATGACTCTGGTGGTGGTTTAGGAAAAGAAGACACATGCAATGACTATGGTGGTGGTTTAGGAAAGGACCACACATACAATGACCCTTGTGGTGGTTTAGGAAAATAAACACATGCAATGGCTCTGGTGGTGGTTTAAGAAAGGACCACACATGCAATGACCCTGGTGGATCCATGTGGTTTAGGAAAAGAAGACACATGCAATGACTCTGTTGGTGGTTTAGGAAAGTAACACACATGCAGTGACTCTAGTGGTGGTTTACGAAAGGAACACACATGCAATGACTCTGGTGGTGGTTTAGGAAAGGAAGACACATGCAATGACTCTTGTGGATCCATGTGGTTTAAGAAAAGAAAACACATGTAATGACTCTGGTGGTGGTTTAGGAAAAGAAGACACATGCAATGACTATGGTGGTGGTTTAGGAAAGGACCACACATACAATGACTCTTGTGGTGGTTTAGGAAAATAAACACATGCAATGGCTCTGGTGGTGGTTTAAGAAAGGACCACACATGCAATGACCCTGGTGGATCCATGTGGTTTAGGAAAAGAAGACACATGCAATGACCGTGGTGGTCATTTAGTAAAGGAAGACACATGCTATGACTCTAGCGGTGGTTTTGGAAAGGAACACACATGCAATGACTCTGGTGGTGGTTTAGGAAAGGAAGACACATGCACTGACATTTGTGGATCCATGTGGTTTAGGTAAAGAAGACACATGCAATGACTCTGGTGGTGGTTTAGGGAAGGAACACATGCAATGACTCTGGTGGTGGTTTAGGAAAGGAACACACATGCAATGACCCTGGTGGTGGTTTTGGAAAGGAACACACATGCAATGACTCTAGCGGTGGTTTAGGAAAGGAAGACACATGCAATGACTCTGGTGGTTTAGGAAAAGAAGACACATGCAATGACTTTGGTGGTGGTTTAGGAAAGGAACACACATGCAATGACTATAGTGGATCCATGTGGTTTTAGGAAAAGAACACACATGCAATGACTCTAGTGGTGGTTTAAGGAAAAGAACACACATGCAATGACTCTAGTGGTGGTTTAAGAATGGAACACACATTCAATGACTCAGGTGGTGGTTTAGGAAAAGAAGACACATGCAATGACTTTGGTGGTGGTTTAGGAAAAGAACACACGTGCAATGACTCTAGTGGTATTTTAGGAAAAGAACACACATTTAATGACTCTGGTGGTGGTTTAGGAAAGGAACAAACATGCAATGACTCTGGTTGTGGTTTAGGGAGGAAGACACATGCAATGACACTGGTGGATCCATGTAGTTTAGGAAAAGGAGACACATGTAATGACTCCGGTGGTGGTTTAGGAAAGGAACGCAAATACAATGTCTCTAGTGCTGGTTTAAGAAAGGAACACACATGCAGTGACACTGGTGGATCCATGTGGTTTAGGAAAAGAAGACACATGCAATGACTCTGGTGGTCTTTTAGTAAAGGAACACACATGCAATGACTCTAGTGGTGGTTTTGGAAAGCAACACACATGCAATGACTCTGGTGGTGGTTTAGGAAAGGAAGACACATGCAATGACTCTTGTGGATCCATGTGGTTTAGGAAAAGAAGACACATGTAATGACTCTGGTGGATCCATGTGGTTTAGGAAAATAACGCACATGCAATGACTCTGGTGGTGCTCTAGGAAATGACCACACATACAATGACTCTTGTGGTGGTTTAGGAAAAAAACACATGCAATGGCTCTGGTGGTGGTTTAAGAAAGGAACACACATGGAATGACCCTGGTGGATCCATGTGGTTTAGGTAAAGAAGACACATGCAATGACTGTGGTGGTCGTTTATTAAAGGAAGACACATGCAACGACTCTAGTGGTGGTTTTGGAAAGCAACACACATGCAATGACTCTGGTGGTGGTTTAGGAAAGGAAGACACATGCAATGACTCTGGTGGTGGTTTCGGAAAGGAACACAAATACAATGACTCTGGTGCTAGTTTAAGAAAGGAACACACATGCAGTGACACTGGTGGATCCATGTGGTTTAGGAAAAGAAGACACATGCTATGACTATGGTGGTCACTTAATAAAGGAACAGACATACAATGACTCTAGTGGTGGTTTTGGAAAGGAACACACATGCAATGACTCTGGTGGTGGTTTAGGAAAGAAAGACACATGCAATGACTCTTGTGGATCCATGTGGTTTAGGAAAAGAAGACACGTGTAATGACTCTGGTGGTGGTTTAGGAAAAGAAGACACATGCAATGACTATGGTGGTGGTTTAGGAAAGGACCACACATACAATGACCCTTGTGGTGGTTTAGGAAAAGAAACACATGCAATGGCTCTGGTGGTGGTTTAAAAAAGGAACACACATGCAATGACCCTGGTGGATCCACGTGGTTTAGGAAAAGAAGACACATGCAATGACTGTGGTGGTCATTTAGTAAAGGAAGACACATGCAACGACTCTAGTGGTGGTTTTGGAAAGGAACACACATGCATTGACTCTGGTGGTGGTTTAGGAAAGGAAGACACATGCAATGACTCTGGTGGTGGTTTAGGAAAGGAACACACATGCAATGACTCTGGTGGTGGTTTAGGAAAGGAACACACATGCAATGACACCGGTGGATCCATGTGGTTTAGGAAAAGAAGACAAATGCAATGACGTTGGTGGTTGTTTGGAAAGGAACACACATGCAATGACTCTAGTGATGGTTTAGGAAAGGAAGACACATGCAATGACTCTGGTGGTGGTTTAGGAAAAGAAGACACATGCAATGACTCTGGTGGTGGTTTTGGAAAAGAAACACATGTAGTGACTCTGGTGGTGGTTTTAGAACGGAACACACATGCAATGACAATGGTCGATCCATGTGGTTTAGGAGAAGAACACACATGCAATGACTCTGGTGGTGTTTTAGGAAAGGAACACACGTGCAATGACTCTGGTGGTCGTTTTGGAAAGGAACACACATGCAATGACTCTAGCGGTGGTTTAGGAAAGGAAGACACATGCAATGACTCTGGTGGTTTAGGAAAAGAAGACACATGCAATGACTCTGGTGGTGGTTTAGGAAAGGAACACACATGCAATTACTGTGGTGGATCCATGTGGTTTAGGGAAAGAACACACATGGAATGGCTGTGGTGGTGGTTTAAGAATGGAACACACATTCAATGACTCAGGTGGTGGTTTAGGAAAAGAAGACAGATGCAATGACTCTGGTGGTGGTTTAGGAAAAGAACACACATGCAATGACTCTGATGGTGGTTTAGGAAAGGAACACACATATGGTGGTTGTTTAGGAAAAGAAACACATGCAATGACTCTGGTGGTGGTTTAAGAAAGGAACACACATGCAATTACACTGGTGGATCGATGTTGTTTAGGAAAAGAAGACACATGCAATGACTGTGGTGGTGTTTTAGGAAAGGAACACACATGCAATGACTCTGGTGGTGGTTTAGGAAAGGAACACACATGCAATGACTCTAGCGGTGGTTTAGGAAAGGAAGACACATGCAATAACTCTGGTGGTTTAGGAAAAGAAGACACATGCAATGACTCTGGTGGTGGTTTAGGAAAGGAACACACATGCAATGACTATGGTGTATCCATGTGGTTTTAGGAAAAGAACACACATGCAATGACTCTAGTGGTGGTTTAAGGAAAAGAACACATATGCAATGACTCTAGTGGTGGTTTAAGAATGGAACACACATGCAATGGCTCTGGTGGTGGTTTAGGAAAAGAACACACATGCAATTACTCTAGTGGTGGTTTAGGAAAAGAACACACATTTAATGACCCTGGTGGTGGTTTAGGAAAGGAACACACATGCAATGACTCTGGTGGTGGTTTAGGAAAGGAAGACACATGCAATGACACTGGTGGATCCATGTAGTTTAGGAAAAGGAGACACATGTAATGACTCTAGTGGTGGTTTAGGAAAGGAACACAAATACAATGACTCTGGTGCTGCTTTAAGAAAGGTACACACATGAAGTGACACTGGTGGATCCATGTTGTTTAGGAAAATAAGACAGACGCAATGACTCTGGTGATGTTTTAGGAAAGGAAGACACACGTAATGACATTGGTGGTGGTTCATGAAGGAACACACATGCAATGACTCTGGTGGTGGTTTAGGAAAGGAAGACACATGCAATGACTCTTGTGGATCCATGTGGTTTAGGAAAAGAAGACACATGTAATGACTCTGGTGGATCCATATGGTTTAGGAAAAGAAGACACATGCAATGACTCTGGTGGTGCTTTAGGAAAGGACCACACATACAATGAATCATGTGGTGGTTTAGGAAAAAACACATGCAATGGCTCTGGTGGTGGTTTAAGAAAGGAACACACATGCAATGACCCTAGTGGATCCATGTGGTTTAGGAAAAGAAGACACATGCAATGACTGTGGTGGTCGTTTAGTAAAGGAAGACACATGCAACGACTCTAGTGGTGGTTTTGGAAAGGAACACACATGCAATGACTCTGGTGGTGGTTTAGGAAAGGAAGACACATGCAATGACTCTAGTGGTGGTTTAGGAAAGGAACACACATGCAATGACTCTGGTGGTGGTTTAAGAAAGGAACACACATGCAATGACACCGGTGGATCCATGTGGTTTAGGAAAAGAATACAAATGCAATGACTTTGTTGGTTGTTTGGAAAGGAACACACATGCAATGACTCTAGTGGTGGTTTAGGAAAGGAAGACACATGCAATGACTATAGTGGTGGTTTAGGAAAAGAAGACACATGCAATGACTCTGGTGGTGGTTTAGGAAAAGAAACACATGCAATGACTCTAGTGGTGGTTTAAGAAAGGAACATACATGCAATGACACTGGTGGATCCATGTGGTTTGGGAGAAGAACACATATGCAATGACTCTGGTGGTGTTTTAGGAAAGTAACACACGTGCAATGACTCTGGTGGTAGTTTTGGAAAGGAACACACATGCAATGACTCTAGCGGTGGTTTAGGAAAGGAAGACACATGCCATGACTCTGGTGGTGGTTAAGGAAAGGAACACACATGCAATGACTGTGGTGGATCCATGTGGTTTAGGAAAAGAACACACATGCAATGGATGTGGTGGTCGTTTAAGAATGGAACACACATTCAATGACTCAGGTGGTGGTTTAGGAAAAGAAGACACATGCAATGACTCTGGTGGTTTAGGAAAAGAACACACATGCAATGACTCTGGTTGTGGTTTAGGAAAGGAACACACATGGAATGACTCTCATGGTGGTTTAGGAAAAGAAACACATGCAATGACTCTGGTGGTGGTTTTAGAAAGGAACAGACATGCAATGACACTGGTGGATCCATGTGGTTTTGGAAAAGAACACACATGCAATGACTATGGTGGTGTTTTAGGAAAGGAACACACATGCAATGAATCTGGTGGTAGTTTTGGAAAGGAACACACATGCAATGACTCTAGCGGTGGTTTAGGAAAGGAAGACACATCCAATAACTCTGGTGGTTTAGGAAAAGAAGACACATGCAATGACTCTGGTGGTGGTTTGGGAAAGGAACACACATGCAATGACTATGGTGGATCCATGTGGTTTTAGGAAAAGAACACACATGCAATGACTCTAGTGGTGGTTTAAGGAAAAGAACACAGATGCAATGACTCTAGTGGTGGTTTAAGAATGGAACACACATGCAATGGCTCTGGTGGTGGTTTAGGAAAAGAACACACATGCAATTACTCTAGTGTGGTTTAGGAAAAGAACACAAATTTAATGACCCTGGTGGTGGTTTAGGAAAGGAACACACATGCAATGACTCTGGTAGTGGTTTAGGAAAGGAAGACACATGCAATGACACTGGTGGATCCATGTAGTTTAGGAAAAGGAGACACATGTAATGACTCTGGTGGTGGTTTAGGAAAGGAACACAAATACAATGACTCGGTTGGTTTAAGAAAGGTACACACATGCAGTGACACTTGTGGATGCATGTTGTTTAGGAAAAGAAGACACACGCAATGACTCTGGTGATGTTTTAGGAAAGGAAGACACATGTAATGACTCTGGTGGTGGTTCATGAAGGAACACACATGCAATGACTCTGGTGGTGGTTTAGGAAAGGAAGACACATGCAATGACTCTTGTGGATCCATGTGGTTTAGGAAAATAAGACACATGTAATGACTCTGGTGGATCCATATGGTTTAGGAAAAGAAGACACATGCAATGACTCTGGTGGTGCTTTAGGAAAGGACCACACATACAACGAATCATGTGGTGGTTTAGGAAAAAACACATGCAATGGCTCTGGTGGTGGTTTAAGAAAGGAACACACATGCAATGACCCTAGTGGATCCATGTGGTTTAGGAAAAGAAGACACATGCAATGACTGTGGTGGTCGTTTAGTAAAGGAAGACACATTTAACGACTCTAGTGGTGGTTTTGGAAAGGAACACACGTGAAATGACTCTGGTGGTGGTTTAGGAAAGGAAGACACATGCAATGACTCTGGTGGTGGTTTAGGAAAGGAACACACATGCAATGACTCTGGTGGTGGTTTAAGAAAGGAACACACATGCAATGACACTGGTGGATCCATGTGGTTTACGAAAAGAAGACAAATGCAATGACTTTGGTGGTTGTTTGGAAAGGAACACACATGCAATGACTCTAGTGGTGGTTTAGGAAAGGAAGACACATGCAATGACTCTAGTGGTGGTTTAGGAAAAGAAGACACATGCAATGACTCTGGTGGTGGTTTAGGAAAAGAAATACATGCAATGACTCTAGTGGTGGTTTAAGAAAGGAACATACATGTAATGACACTGGTCGATCCATGTGGTTTGGGAGAAGAACACATATGCAATGACTCTGGTGGTGTTTTAGGAAAGGAACACACGTGTAATGACTCTGGTGGTAGTTTTGGAAAGGAACACACATGCAATGACTCTAGCGGTGGTTTAGGAAAGGAAGACACATGCAATGACTCTGGTGGTTTAGGAAAAGAAGACACATGCAATGACTCTGGTGGTGGTTTAGGAAAGGAACACACATGCAATGACTGTGGTGGATCCATGTGGTTTAGGAAAAGAACACACATGCAATGGCTGTCGTGGTGGTTTAAGAATGGAACACACATTCAATGACTCAGGTGGTGGTTTAGGAAAAGAAGACACATGCAATGACTTTGGTGGTGGTTTAGGAAAAGAAGACACATGCAATGACCCTAGTGGTGGTTTAGGAAAAGAACACACATTTAATGACTCTGGTGGTTGTTTAGGAAAGGAACACACATGCAATGACACTGGTGGTGGTTTAGGAAAGGAAGACACATGCAATGACACTGGTGGACCATGTGGTTTAGGAGAAGGAGACACATGCAATGACTCTGGTGCTGGTTTAGTCAAGGAACACACATACAATGACTCTGGTGCTAGTTTAAGAAAGGAACACACCTGCAGTGACACTGGTGGATCCATGTGGTTTCGGAAAAGAAGACACATGCAATGACTCTGGTGGTCGTTTAGTAAAGGAACACACATGCAATGACTCTAGTGGTGGTTTAGGAAAGGAAGACACATGCAATGACTCTGGTGGATCCTTGTGGTTTAGAAAAATAAGACTCATGTAATGACTCTGGTGGTGGTTTAAGAAAGGAACACACATGCAATGACACTGGTGGATCCATGTGGATTAGGAAAAGAACACAAATGCAATGACTCAAGTGGTGGTTTGGAAAGGAACACACATGCAATGACTCTAGTGGTGGTTTAGGAAAGGAAGACACATGCAATGACTCTGGTGGTGGTTTAGGAAAAGAAGACACATGCAGTGACTCTGGTGGTGGTTTAGGAAAGGAACATACATGCAATGACTCTGGTGGTGGTTTAGTAAAAGAAACACATGCAATGACTCTGGTGGTGGTTTAAGAAAGGAAGAAACATGCAATGACTCTGGTGGTGGTTTAAGAAAGGAACACACATGCAATGACACTGGTGGATCCATGTGGTTTAGGAAAAGAAGACACATGCAATGACTGTGGTGGTTTTTTAGGAAAGGAACACACATGCAATGAATCTGGTGGTAGTTTTGGAAAGGAACACACATGCAATGACTCTAGCGGTGGTTTAGGAAAGGAAGACACATCCAATAACTCTGGTGGTTTAGGAAAAGAAGACACATGCAATGACTCTGGTGGTGGTTTGGGAAAGGAACACACATGCAATGATTATGGTGGATCCATGTGGTTTTAGGAAAAGAACACACATGCAATGACTCTAGTGGTGGTTTAAGGAAAAGAACTCAGATGCAATGACTCTAGTGGTGGTTTAAGAATGGAACACACATGCAATGGCTCTGGTGGTGGTTTAGGAAAAGAACACACATGCAATTACTCTAGTGTGGTTTAGGAAAAGAACACACATTTAATGACCATGGTGGTGGTTTAGGAAAGGAACACACATGCAATGACTCTGGTGGTGGTTTAGGAAAGGAAGACACATGCAATGACACTGGTGGATCCATGTAGTTTAGGAAAAGGAGACACATGTAATGACTCTGGTGGTGGTTTAGGAAAGGAACACAAATACAATGACTCCGGTGCTGGTTTAAGAAAGGTACACACATGCAGTGACACTGGTGGATGCATGTTGTTTAGGAAAAGAAGACACACGCAATGACTCTGGTGATGTTTTAGGAAAGGAAGACACATGTAATGACTCTGGTGGTGGTTCATGAAGGAACACACATGCAATGACTCTGGTGGTGGTTTAGGAAAGGAAGACACATGCAATGACTCTTGTGGATCCATGTGGTTTAGGAAAATAAGACACATGTAATGACTCTGGTGGATCCATATGGTTTAGGAAAAGAAGACACATGCAATGACTCTGGTGGTGCTTTAGGAAAGGACCACACATACAATGAATCATGTGGTAGTTTAGGAAAAAACACATGCAATGGCTCTGGTGGTGGTTTAAGAAAGGAACACACATGCAATGACCCTAGTGGATCCATGTGGTTTAGGAAAAGAAGACACATGCAATGACTGTGGTGGTCGTTTAGTAAAGGAAGACACATGCAACGACTCTAGTGGTGGTTTTGGAAAGGAACACACGTGAAATGACTCTGGTGGTGGTTTAGGAAAGGAAGACACATGCAATGACTCTGGTGGTGGTTTAGGAAAGGAACACACATGCAATGACTCTGGTGGTGGTTTAAGAAAGGAACACACATGCAATGACACTGGTCGATCCATGTGGTTTAGGAAAATAAGACAAATACAATGACTTTGGTGGTTGTTTGGAAAGGAACACACATGCAATGACTCTAGTGGTGGTTTAGGAAAGGAAGACACATGCAATGACTCTAGTGGTGGTTTAGGAAAAGAAGACACATGCAATGACTCTGGTGGTGGTTTAGGAAAAGAAACACATGCAATGACTCTAGTGATGGTTTAAGAAAGGAACATACATGTAATGACACTGGTCGATCCATGTGGTTTGGGAGAAGAACACATATGCAATGACTCTGGTGGTGTTTTAGGAAAGGAACACACGTGTAATGACTCTGGTGGTAATTTTGGAAAGGAACACACATGCAATGACTCTAGCGGTGGTTTAGGAAAGGAAGACACATGCAATGACTCTGGTGGTTTAGGAAAAGAAGACACATGCAATGACTCTGGTGGTGGTTTAGGAAAGGAACACACATGCAATGACTGTGGTGGATCCATGTGGTTTAGGAAAAGAACACACATGCAATGGTCGCCGTGGTGGTTTAAGAATGGAACACACATTCAATGACTCAGGTGGTGGTTTAGGAAAAGAAGACACATGCAATGACTTTGGTGGTGGTTTAGGAAAAGAAGACACATGCAATGACCCTAGTGGTGGTTTAGGAAAAGAACACACATTTAATGACTCTGGTGGTTATTTAGGAAAGGAACACACATGCAATGACACTGGTGGTGGTTTAGGAAAGGAAGACACATGCAATGACACTGGTGGATCCATGTGGTTTAGGAGAAGGAGACACATGCAATGACTCTGGTGCTGGTTTAGTCAAGGAACACACATACAATGACTCTGGTGCTAGTTTAAGAAAGGAACACACCTGCAGTGACACTGGTGGATCCATGTGGTTTCGGAAAAGAAGACACATGCAATGACTCTGGTGGTCGTTTAGTAAAGGAACACACATGCAATGACTCTAGTGGTGGTTTAGGAAAGGAAGACACATGCAATGACTCTGGTGGATCCTTGTGGTTTAGTAAAATTAGACTCATGTAATGACTCTGGTGGTGGTTTAAGAAAGGAACACACATGCAATGACACTGGTGGATCCATGTGGATTAGGAAAAGAACACAAATGCAATGACTCTAGTGGTGGTTTGGAAAGGAACACACATGCAATGACTCTAGTGGTGGTTTAGGAAAGGAAGACACATGCAATGACTATGGTGGTGGTTTAGGAAAAGAAGACACATGAAGTGACTCTGTTGGTGGTTTAGGAAAGGAACACACATGCAATGACTCTGGTGGTGGTTTAGTAAAAGAAACACATGCAATGACTCTGGTGGTGGTTTAAGAAAGGAACAAACATGCAATGACTCTGGTGGTGGTTTAAGAAAGGAACACACATGCAATGACACTGGTGGATCCATGTGGTTTAGGAAAAGAAGACACATGCAATGACTCTGGTGGTGGTTTAGGAAAAGAAGACACATGCAATGACTCTAGTGGTGGTTTAGGAAAGGAACACACATGCAATGACTCTTGTGGTGGTTTAAGAAAGGAACAAACATGCAATGACTCTGGTGGTGGTTTGAGAAAAGAACACACATGCAATGACACTGGTGGATCCATGTGGTTTAGGAAAAGAAGACACATGCAATGAGTCTAGTGGTGGTTTAGGAAAAGAAGACACATGCAATGACTCTTGTGGTGGTTTAGGAAAGGAACACACATGCAATGACTCTTGTGGTGCTTTAAGAAAGGAATACACATGCAATGACACTGGTGGATCCATGTGGTTTCGGAAAAGAAGACACATGCAATGACTCTGGTGGTCGTTTAGTAAAGGAACACACATGCAATGACTCTACTGGTGGTTTAGGAAAGGAAGACACATGCAATGACTCTGGTGGATCCTTGTGGTTTAGAAAAATAAGACTCATGTAATGACTCTGGTGGTGGTTTAAGAAAGGAACACACATGCAATGACACTAGTGGATCCATGTGGATTAGGAAAAGAACACAAATGCAATGACTCTAGTGGTGGTTTGGAAAGGAACACACATGCAATGACTCTAGTGGTGGTTTAGGAAAGGAAGACACATGCAATGACTCTGTGGTGGTTTAGGAAAACAAGACACATGCAGTGACTCTGGTGGTGGTTTAGGAAAGGAACACACATGCAATGACTCTGGTGGTGGTTTGGTAAAAGAAACACATGCAATGACTCTGGTGGTGGTTTAAGAAAGGAAGAAACATGCAATGACTCTGGTGGTGGTTTAAGAAAGGAACACACATGCAATGACACTGGTGGATCCATGTGGTTTAGGAAAAGAAGACACATGCAATTACTGTGGTGGTGTTTTAGGAAAGGAACACACATGCAATGAATTTGGTGGTAGTTTTGGAAAGGAACACACATGCAATGACTCTAGCGGTGGTTTAGGAAAGGAAGACACATCCAATAACTCTGGTGGTTTAGGAAAAGAAGGCACATGCAATGACTCTGGTGGTGGTTTGGGAAAGGAACACACATGCAATGATTATGGTGGATCCATGTGGTTTTAGGAAAAGAACACACATGCAATGACTCTAGTGGTGGTTTAAGGAAAAGAACTCAGATGCAATGACTCTAGTGGTGGTTTAAGAATGGAACACACATGCAATGGCTCTGGTGGTGGTTTAGGAAAAGAACACACATGCAATTACTCTAGTGTGGTTTAGGAAAATAACACACATTTAATGACCATGGTGGTGGTTTAGGAAAGGAACACACATGCAATGACTCTGGTGGTGGTTTAGGAAAGGAAGACACATGCAATGACACTGGTGGATCCATGTAGTTTAGGAAAAGGAGACACATGTAATGACTCTGGTGGTGGTTTAGGAAAGGAACACAAATACAATGACTCCGGTGCTGGTTTAAGAAAGGTACACACATGCAGTGACACTAGTGGATGCATGTTGTTTAGGAAAAGAAGACACACGCAATGACTCTGGTGATGTTTTAGGAAAGGAAGACACATGTAATGACTCTGGTGGTGGTTCATGAAGGAACACACATGCAATGACTCTGGTGGTGGTTTAGGAAAGGAAGACACATGCAATGACTCTTGTGGATCCATGTGGTTTAGGAAAATAAGACACATGTAATGACTCTGGTGGATCCATATGGTTTAGGAAAAGAAGACACATGCAATGACTCTGGTGGTGCTTTAGGAAAGGACCACACATACAATGAATCATGTGGTGGTTTAGGAAAAAACACATGCAATGGCTTTGGTGCTGGTTTAAGAAAGGAACACACATGCAATGACCCTAGTGGATCCATGTGGTTTAGGAAAAGAAGACACATGCAATGACTGTGGTGGTCGTTTAGTAAAGGAAGACACATGCAACGACTCTAGTGGTGGTTTTGGAAAGGAACACACGTGAAATGACTATGGTGGTGGTTTAGGAAAGGAAGACAAATACAATGACTCCGGTGCTGGTTTAAGAAAGGTACACACATGCAGTGACACTAGTGGATGCATGTTGTTTAGGAAAAGAAGACACACGCAATGACTCTGGTGATGTTTTAGGAAAGGAAGACACATGTAATGACTCTGGTGGTGGTTCATGAAGGAACACACATGCAATGACTCTGGTGGTGGTTTAGGAAAGGAAGACACATGCAATGACTCTTGTGGATCCATGTGGTTTAGGAAAATAAGACACATGTAATGACTCTGGTGGATCCATGTGGTTTAGGAAAATAACGCACATGCAATGACTCTGGTGGTGCTCTAGGAAAGGACCACACATACAATGAATCATGTGGTAGTTTAGGAAAAAACACATGCAATGGCTCTGGTGGTGGTTTAAGAAAGGAACACACATGCAATGACCCTAGTGGATCCATGTGGTTTAGGAAAAGAAGACACATGCAATGACTGTGGTGGTCGTTTAGTAAAGGAAGACACATTCAACGACTCTAGTGGTGGTTTTGGAAAGGAACACACGTGAAATGACTCTGGTGGTGGTTTAGGAAAGGAAGACACATGCAATGACTCTGGTGGTGGTTTAGGAAAGGAACACACATGCAATGACTCTGGTGGTGGTTTAAGAAAGGAACACACATGCAATGTCACTGGTGGATCCATGTGGTTTAGGAAAATAACACACATTTAATGACCATGGTGGTGGTTTAGGAAAGGAACACACATGCAATGACTCTGGTGGTGGTTTAGGAAAGGAAGACACATGCAATGACACTGGTGGATCCATGTAGTTTAGGAAAAGGAGACACATGTAATGACTCTGGTGGTGGTTTAGGAAAGGAACACAAATACAATGACTCCGGTGCTGGTTTAAGAAAGGTACACACATGCAGTGACACTGGTGGATGCATGTTGTTTAGGAAAAGAAGACACACGCAATGACTCTGGTGATGTTTTAGGAAAGGAAGACACATGTAATGACTCTGGTGGTGGTTCATGAAGGAACACACATGCAATGACTCTGGTGGTGGTTTAGGAAAGGAAGACACATGCAATGACTCTTGTGGATCCATGTGGTTTAGGAAAATAAGACACATGTAATGACTCTGGTGGATCCATATGGTTTAGGAAAAGAAGACACATGCAATGACTCTGGTGGTGCTTTAGGAAAGGACCACACATACAATGAATCATGTGGTGGTTTAGGAAAAAACACATGCAATGAATCTGGTGATGGTTTAGTCATGGAACACACATACAATGACTCTGGTGCTAGTTTAAGAAAGGAACACACCTGCAGTGACACTGGTGGATCCATGTGGTTTCGGAAAAGAAGACACATGCAATGACTCTGGTGGTCGTTTAGTAAAGGAACACACATGCAATGACTCTAGTGGTGGTTTAGGAAAGGAAGACACATGCAATGACTCTGGTGGATCCTTGTGGTTTAGTAAAATAAGACTCAAGTAATGACTCTGGTGGTGGTTTAAGAAAGGAACACACATGCAATGACACTGGTGGATCCATGTGGATTAGGAAAAGAACACAAATGCAATGACTCTAGTGGTGGTTTGGAAAGGAACACACATGCAATGACTCTAGTGGTGGTTTAGGAAAGGAAGACACATGCAATGACTCTGGTGGTGGTTTAGGAAAAGAACACACATGAAGTGACTCTGGTGGTGGTTTAGGAAAGGAACACACATGCAATGACTCTGGTGGTGGTTTAGTAAAAGAAACACATGCAATGACTCTGGTGGTGGTTTAAGAAAGGAACAAACATGCAATGACTCTGGTGGTGGTTTAAGAAAGGAACACACATGCAATGAAACTGGTGGATCCATGTGGTTTAGGAAAAGAAGACACATGCAATGACTCTGGTGGTGGTTTAGGAAAAGAAGACACATGCAATGACTCTGGTGGTGGTTTAGGAAAGGAACACACATGCAATGACTCTTGTGGTGGTTTAAGAAAGGAACAAACATGCAATGACTCTGGTGGTGGTTTAAGAAAGGAACACACATGCAATGACACTGGTGGATCCATGTGGTTTAGGAAAAGAAGACACATGCAATGACTCTAGTGGTGGTTTAGGAAAAGAAGACACATGCAATGACTCTTCTGGTGGTTTAGGAAAGGAACACAAATGCAATGACTCTTGTGGTGCTTTAAGAAAGGAATACACATGCAATGACACTGGTGGATCCATGTGGTTTCGGAAAAGAAGACACATGCAATGACTCTGGTGGTCGTTTAGTAAAGGAACACACATGCAATGACTCTAGTGGTGGTTTAGGAAAGGAAGACACATGCAATGACTCTGGTGGATCCTTGTGGTTTAGAAAAATAAGACTCATGTAATGACTCTGGTGGTGGTTTAAGAAAGGAACACACATGCAATGACACTGGTGGATCCATGTGGATTAGGAAATGAACACAAATGCAATGACTCTAGTGGTGGTTTGGAAAGGAACACACATGCAATGACTCTAGTGGTGGTTTAGGAAAGGAAGACACATGCAATGACTCTGGTGGTGGTTTAGGAAAAGAAGACACATGCAGTGACTCTGGTGGTGGTTTAGATAAGGAACACACATGGAATGACTCTGGTGGTGGTTTAGTAAAAGAAACACATGCAATGACTCTGGTGGTGGTTTAAGAAAGGAAGAAACATGCAATGACTCTGGTGGTGGTTTAAGAAAGGAACACACATGAAATGACACTGGTGGATCCATGTGGTTTAGGAAAAGAAGACACATGCAATGACTGTGGTGGTGTTTTAGGAAAGGAACACACATGCAATGAATTTGGTGGTAGTTTTGGAAAGGAACACACATGCAATGACTCTAGCGGTGGTTTAGGAAAGGAAGACACATCCAATAACTCTGGTGGTTTAGGAAAAGAAGACACATGCAATGACTCTGGTGGTGGTTTGGGAAAGGAACACACATGCAATGATTATGGTGGATCCATGTGGTTTTAGGAAAAGAACACACATGCAATGACTCTAGTGGTGGTTTAAGGAAAAGAACTCAGATGCAATGACTCTAGTGGTGGTTTAAGAATGGAACACACATGCAATGGCTCTGGTGGTGGTTTAGGAAAAGAACACACATGCAATTACTCTAGTGTGGTTTAGGAAAAGAACACACATTTAATGAACATGGTGGTGGTTTAGGAAAGGAACACACATGCAATGACTCTGGTGGTGGTTTAGGAAAGGAAGACACATGCAATGACACTGGTGGATCCATGTAGTTTAGGAAAAGGAGACACATGTAATGACTCTGGTGGTGGTTTAGGAAAGGAACACAAATACAATGACTCCGGTGCTGGTTTAAGAAAGGTACACACATGCAGTGACACTGGTGGATGCATGTTGTTTAGGAAAAGAAGACACACGCAATGACTCTGGTGATGTTTTAGGAAAGGAAGACACATGTAATGACTCTGGTGGTGGTTCATGAAGGAACACACATGCAATGACTCTGGTGGTGGTTTAGGAAAGGAAGACACATGCAATGACTCTTGTGGATCCATGTGGTTTAGGAAAATAAGACACATGTAATGACTCTGGTGGATCCATATGGTTTAGGAAAAGAAGACACATGCAATGACTCTGGTAGTGCTTTAGGAAAGGACCACACATACAATGAATCATGTGGTGGTTTAGGAAAAAACACATGCAATAGCTCTGGTGCTGGTTTAAGAAAGGAACACACATGCAATGACCCTAGTGGATCCATGTGGTTTAGGAAAAGAAGACACATGCAATGACTGTGGTGGTCGTTTAGTAAAGGAAGACACATGCAACGACTCTAGTGGTGGTTTTGGAAAGGAACACACGTGAAATGACTCTGGTGGGGGTTTAGGAAAGGAAGACAAATACAATGACTCCGGTGCTGGTTTAAGAAAGGTACACACATGCAGTGACACTAGTGGATGCATGTTGTTTAGGAAAAGAAGACACACGCAATGACTCTGGTGATGTTTTAGGAAAGGAAGACACATGTAATGACTCTGGTGGTGGTTCATGAAGGAACACACATGCAATGACTCTGGTGGTGGTTTAGGAAAGGAAGACACATGCAATGACTCTTGTGGATCCAAGTGGTTTAGGAAAATAAGACACATGTAATGACTCTGGTGGATCCATGTGGTTTAGGAAAATAACGCACATGCAATGACTCTGGTGGTGCTCTAGGAAAGGACCACACATACAATGAATCATGTGGTAGTTTAGGAAAAAACACATGCAATGGCTCTGGTGGTGGTTTAAGAAAGGAACACACATGCAATGACCCTAGTGGATCCATGTGGTTTAGGAAAAGAAGACACATGCAATGACTGTGGTGGTCGTTTAGTAAAGGAAGACACATGCAACGACTCTAGTGGTGGTTTTGGAAAGGAACACACGTGAAATGACTCTGGTGGTGGTTTAGGAAAGGAAGACACATGCAATGACTCTGGTGGTGGTTTATGAAAGGAACACACATGCAATGACTCTGGTGGTGGTTTAAGAAAGGAACACACATGCAATGACACTGGTGGATCCATGTGGTTTAGGAAAAGAAGACAAATACAATGACTTTGGTGGTTGTTTGGAAAGGAACACACATGCAATGACTCTAGTGGTGGTTTAGGAAAGGAAGACACATGCAATGACTCTAGTGGTGGTTTAGGAAACGAAGACACATGCAATGACTCTGGTGGTGGTTTAGGAAAATAAACACATGCAATGACTCTAGTGGTGGTTTAAGAAAGGAACATACATGTAATGACACTGGTCGATCCATGTGGTTTGGGAGAAGAACAGATATGCAATGACTCTGGTGGTGTTTTAGGAAAGGAACACACGTGTAATGACTCTGGTGGTAGTTTTGGAAAGGAACACACATGCAATGACTCTAGCGGTGGTTTAGGAAAGGAAGACACATGCAATGACTCTGGTGGTTTAGGAAAAGAAGACACATGCAATGACTCTGGTGGTGGTTTAGGAAAGGAACACACATGCAATGACTGTGGTGGATCCATGTGGTTTAGGTAAAGAACACACATGCAATGGCTGTCGTGGTGGTTTAAGAATGGAACACACATTCAATGACTCAGGTGGTGGTTTAGGAAAAGAAGACACATGCAATGACTTTGGTGGTGGTTTAGGAAAAGAAGACACATGCAATGACCCTAGTGGTGGTTTAGGAAAAGAACACACATTTAATGACTCTGGTGGTTATTTAGGAAAGGAACACACATGCAATGACACTGGTGGTGGTTTAGGAAAGGAAGACACATGCAATGACACTGGTGGATCCATGTGGTTTAGGAGAAGGAGACACATGCAATGACTCTGGTGCTGGTTTAGTCAAGGAACACACATACAATGACTCTGGTGCTAGTTTAAGAAAGGAACACACCTGCAGTGACACTGGTGGATCCATGTGGTTTCGGAAAAGAAGACACATGCAATGACTCTGGTGGTGGTTTAGGAAAGGAACACACATGCAATGACTCTGGTGGCGGTTTAGTAAAAGAAACACATGCAATGACTCTGGTGGTGGTTTAAGAAAGGAACAAACATGCAATGACTCATGTGGTGGTTTAAGAAAGGAACACACATGCAATGACACTGGTGGATCCACGTGGTTTAGGAAAATAAGACACATGCAATGACTCTGGTGGTGGTTTAGGCAAAGAAGACGCATGCAATGACTCTGGTGGTGGTTTAGGAAAGGAACACACATGCAATGACTCTTGTGGTGGTTTAAGAAAGGAATACACATGCAATGACTCTGGTGGATCCATGTGGTTTCAAAAAATAAGACACATGCAATGACTCGGGTGGTGGTTTAGGAAAGGAACACACATGAAATGACTCTGGTGGTAGTTTAAGAAAGGAACACACATGCAATGACACTGGTGGATCCATGTGGTTTAGGAAAGAAGACACATGTGATGACTCTGGTGGTCGATTAGGAAAGGAAGACACATGCAATGACTCTAGTGGTGGTTTTGGAAAGGAACACACATGCAATGACTCTGGTGGTGGTTTAGGAAAGGAAGACACATGCAATAACTCTGGTGGTGGTTTAAGAAAGGAACACATATGCAATGACACTGGTGGATCAATGTGGTTTAGGAAAAGAACACACATGCAATGACTCTAGTGGTGGTTTAGGAAAGGAAGACACATGCAATGACTCTGGTGGATCCTTGTGGTTTAGTAAAATAAGACTCATGTAATGACTCTGGTGGTGGTTTAAGAAAGGAACACACATGCAATGACACTGGTGGATCCATGTGGATTAGGAAAAGAACACAAATGCAATGACTCTAGTGGTGGTTTGGAAAGGAACACACATGCAATGACTCTAGTGGTGGTTTAGGAAAGGAAGACACATGCAATGACTCTGGTGGTGGTTTAGGAAAAGAAGACACATGAAGTGACTCTGGTGGTGGTTTAGGAAAGGAACACACATGCAATGACTCTGGTGGTGGTTTAGTAAAAGAAACACATGCAATGACTCTGGTGGTGGTTTAAGAAAGGAACAAACATGCAATGACTCTGGTGGTGGTTTAAGAAAGGAACACACATGCAATGACACTGGTGGATCCATGTGGTTTAGGAAAAGAAGACACATGCAATGACTCTGGTGGTGGTTTAGGAAAAGAAGACACATGCAATGACTCTGGTGGTGGTTTAGGAAATGAACACACATGCAATGACTCTTGTGGTGCTTTAAGAAAGGAATACACATGCAATGACTCTGGTGGATCCATGTGGTTTCACAAAAGAAGACACATGCAATGACTCGGGTGGTGGTTTAGGAAAGGAACAGACATGAAATGACTCTGGTGGTAGTTTAAGAAAGGAACACACATGCAATGACACTGGTGGATCCATGTGGTTTAGGAAACAAGACACATGTAATGACTCTGGTGGTCGTTTAGGAAAGGAAGACACATGCAATGACTCTAGTGGTGGTTTTGGAAAGGAACACACATGCAATGACTCTGGTAGTGGTTTTGGAAAGGAAGACACATGCAATAACTCTGGTGGATCCATGTGGTTTAGGAAAAGAAGACACATCAATGACTCTGGTGGTGGTTTAGGAAAGCAACAGAAATGCAATGACTCTGGTGGTTTAAGAAAGGAACACACATGCAATGACACTGGTGGATCCATGTGGTTTAGGAAAACAACACACATGCAATGACTCTGGTGGTGGTTTAGGAAAGGAAGACACATGTAATGACTCTGGTGGTGCTTTAGGAAAAGAAGACACATGCAATGATCTTGTGGTGGTTTAGGAAAGGAACACACATGCAATGACTCTGGTGGTGGTTTAGGAAAAGAAACACATGCAATGACTCTGGTGGTGGTTTATGAAAGGAACACATATGCAATGACACTGGTGGATCAATGTGGTTTAGGAAAAGAACACACATGCAATGACACTGGTGGTTTTTTAGGAAAGGAACACACATGAAATGACTCTGGTGCTAGTTTTGGAAAGGAACACACATGCAATTACTCTAGCGGTGGTTTAGGAAAGGAAGCCACATGCAATGACTCTGGTGGTTTAGGAAAAGAAGACACATGCAATGACTCTGGTGGTGGTTTAGGAAAGGAACACACATGGAATGACTGTGGTGGATCCACGTGGTATAGGAAAAGAACACACATGCAATGACTCTGGTGGTGGTTTAAGAATGGAACACACATTCAATGACTCAGGTGGTGGTTTAGGAAAAGAAGACACATGCAATGACTCTAGTGGTGGTTTAGGAATAGAACACACATGCAATGACTAGTGGTGGGTTAGGAAAAGAACACACATTTAATGACTCTGGTGGTGGTTTAGGAAAGAAACACACATGTAATGACACTGGTGGTGGTTTAGGAAAGGAAGACACATGAAGTGACACTGGTGGATCCATGTGGTCTAGGAAAAGAGGACACATGCAATGACCCTAGTGGTCATTTAGTAAATGAACACACATGCAATTACTCTAGTGGTGGTTTTGGAAAGGAACAAACATGCAATGACTTTGGTGCTGGTTTAGGAAAGGAAGACACATGCAATGAATCTGGTGGATCCATGTGGTTTGGGAAAAGAAGACACATGTAATGACTCTGGTGGTGGTTTAGGAAAGGAACACACATGCAATGACTTTGGTGGTGGTTTAAGAAAGGAACACACATGCAATGACACTAGTGGATCCATGTAGTTTAGGAAAATAAGACAAATGCAATGACTCTGGTGGTGGTTTGGAAAGGAAAACACATGCAATGACTCTAGTGGTGGTTTAGGAAAAGAAACACATGCAATGACTCTAGTGGTGGTTTAAGAAAGGAACATACATGCAATGACACTGGTCGATCCATGTGGTTTGGGAGAAGAACACATATGCAATGACTCTGGTGGTGTTTTAGGAAAGGAACACACGTGTAATGACTCTGGTGGTAGTTTTGGAAAGGAACACACATGCAATGACTCTAGCGGTGGTTTAGGAAAGGAAGACACGTGCAATGACTCTGGTGGTTTAGGAAAAGAAGACACATGCAATGACTCTAGTGGTGGTTTAGGAAAGGAACACACATGCAATGACTGTGGTGGATCCATGTGGTTTAGGAAAAGAACACACATGCAATGGCTGTGGTGGTGGTTTAATATTGGAACACAGATTCAATGACTCAGGTGGTGGTTTAGGAAAAGAAGACAAATGCAATGACTTTGGTGGTGGTTTAGGAAAAGAAGACACATGCAATGACCCTAGTGGTGGTTTAGGAAAAGAACACACATTTAATGACTCTGGTGGTTGTTTAGGAAAGGAACACACATGCAATGACACTGGTGGTGGTTTAGGAAAGGAAGACACATGCAATGACCCTGGTGGATCCATGTGGTTTAGGATAAGGAGACACATGCAATGACTCTGGTGGTGGTTTAGGAAAGGAACACACATACAATGACTCTGGTGCTAGTTTAAAAGGAACACACATGAAGTGACACTGGTGGATCCATGTGGTTTCGGAAAAGAAGACACATGCAATGACTCTGGTGGTCGTTTAGTAAAGGAACACACATGCAATGACTCTAGTGGTGTTCTAGGAAAGGAAGACACATGCAATGACTCTGGTGGATCCTCGTGGTTTAGTAAAAGAAGACACATGTAATGACTCTGGTGGTGGTTTAAGAAAGGAACACACATGCAATGACACTGGTGGATCCATGTGGATTAGAAAAAGAACACAAATGCAACGACTCTAGTGGTGGTTTGGAAAGGAACACACATGCAATGACTCTAGTGGTGGTTTAGGAAAGGAAGACACATGCAATGACTCTGGTGGTGGTTTAGGAAAAGAAGACACATGCAATGACTCTGGTGGTGGTTTAGGAAAGGAACACACATGCAATGACTCTGGTGGCGGTTTAGTAAAAGAAACACATGCAATGACTCTGGTGGTGGTTTAAGAAAGGAACAAACATGCAATGACTCATGTGGTGGTTTAAGAAAGGAACACACATGCAATGACACTGGTGGATCCACGTGGTTTAGGAAAATAAGACACATGCAATGACTCTGGTGGTGGTTTAGGCAAAGAAGACGCATGCAATGACTCTGGTGGTGGTTTAGGAAAGGAACACACATGCAATGACTCTTGTGGTGGTTTAAGAAAGGAATACACATGCAATGACTCTGGTGGATCCATGTGGTTTCAAAAAAGAAGACACATGCAATGACTCGGGTGGTGGTTTAGGAAAGGAACACACATGAAATGACTCTGGTGGTAGTTTAAGAAAGGAACACACATGCAATGACACTGGTGGATCCATGTGGTTTAGGAAAGAAGACACATGTGATGACTCTGGTGGTCGATTAGGAAAGGAAGACACATGCAATGACTCTAGTGGTGGTTTTGGAAAGGAACACACATGCAATGACTCTGGTGGTGGTTTAGGAAAGGAAGACACATGCAATAACTCTGGTGGTGGTTTAAGAAAGGAACACATATGCAATGACACTGGTGGATCAATGTGGTTTAGGAAAAGAACACACATGCAATGACTCTGTTGGTTTTTTAGGAAAGGAACACACATGAAATGACTCTGGTGCTAGTTTTGGAAAGGAACACACATGCAATTACTCTAGCGGTGGTTTAGCAAAGGAAGACACATGCAATGACTCTGGTGGTTTAGGAAAAGAAGACACATGCAATGACTCTGGTGGTGGTTTAGGAAAGGAACACACATGCAATGACTGTGGTGGATCCACGTGGTTTAGGAAAAGAACACACATGCAATGACTCTGGTGGTGGTTTAAGAATGGAACACACATTCATTGACTCAGGTGGTGGTTTAGGAAAAGAAGACACATGCAATGACTCTAGTGGTGGTTTAGGAATAGAACACACATGCAATGACTCTAGTGGTGGGTTAGGAAAAGAACACACATTTAATGACTCTTGTGGTGGTTTAGGAAAGAAACACACATGTAATGACACTGGTGGTGGTTTAGGAAAGGAACACACATGCAGTGACATTGGTGGATCCATGTGGTCTAGGAAAAGAGGACACATGCAATGACCCTGGTGGTCATTTAGTAAATGAACACACATGCAATTACTCTAGTGGTGGTTTTGGAAAGGAACACACATGCAATGACTCTGGTGCTGGTTTAGGAAAGGAAGACACATGCAATGACTCTGGTGGATCATGTGGTTTGGGAAAACAAGACACATGTAATGACTCTGGTGGTGGTTTAGGAAAAGAACACACATGCAATGACTTTGGTGGTGGTTTAAGAAAGGAACACACATGCAATGACACTGGTGGATCCATGTAGTTTAGGAAAAAAATACAAATGCAATGACTCAGGTGGTGGTTTGGAAAGGAACACACATGCAATGACTCTAGTGGTGGTTTAGGAAAGGAAGACACATGCAATGACTCTGGAGGTGTTTTAGGAAAAGAAGACACATGCAATGACTCTGGTGGTGGTTTAGGAAAGGAACACACATGCAATGACTCTGGTGGTGGTTTAGTAAAAGAAACACATGCAATGGCTCTGGTGGTGGTTTAAGAAAGGAACAAACATGCAATGACTCTAGTGGTGGTTTAAGAAAGTAACACACATGCAATGACACTGGTGGATCCATGTGGTTTAGGAAAAGTAGACACATGCAACGACTCTGGTGGTGGTTTAGGAAAGCAACACACATACAATGACTCTGGTGCTGGTTTAAGAAAGGAACACACATGCAGTGACACTGGTGGATCCATGTGGTTTAGGAAAAGAAGACACATGCAATGACTGTGGTGGTCGTTTACGTACGGAAGACACATGCAATGACTCTCGTGGTGGTTTCGGAAAGGAACACACATACAATGACTCTGGTGGTGGTTTAGGAAAGGAAGACACATGCAATGACTCTGGTAGTGGTTTAGGAAAGGAACACACATGCAATGACTCTGGTGGTGGTTTAAGAAAGGAACACACATGCAATGACATTGGTGGATCCATGTGGTTTAGGAAAAGAAGACAAATGCAATGACTCTGGTGGTGGTTTGGAAAGGAACACACATGCAATGACTCTAGTGGTGGTTTAGGAAAGGAAGACACATGCAATGACTCTAGTGGTGGTTTAGGAAAAGAAGACACATGCAATGACTCTGGTGCTAGTTTAGGAAAGGAACACACATGCAATGACTCTGGTGGTAGTTTTGGAAAGGAACACACATGCAATGACTCTAGCGGTGGTTTAGGAAAGGAAGACACATGCAATTACTGTAGTGGTTTAGGAAAAGAAGACACATGCAATGACTGTGGTGGTGGTTTAGGTAAGGAACACACATGCAATAACTGTGGTGGATCCATGTGGTTTATGTGGGCCCCCGGATTAATCATCCGGGAAATCCCTGTTATGTATATATCCACGTTCCCATGATCAGTGCACCGTGGAACATAACCGACAATTATCATTACGACATCCGAGATATACCGAATTACAAGACTTACATAAATGTCGTTATGGCTATACCATCTTCAGCAGCGGAACATCATCAGGCGCAGAGGCCAATCATGCCTCCAACTATAGGCAACTGACTGGGAGGACGTCCTAGCTCACATAGCCGTCAATTTCATCCTCTTCTTGATATCTGAACAAGTTAATAGCCAGGGAAAATACCAGTGAGTACTTTGAATGTACTGGCAGACCACCTTAAGATAACAGTAATAACAAGAGGATATGCATTATGGCTGTGGTAGTAGGAGGGCTCCAAGAGAGGTTCTTTTCTCTATTGGTTTCTCTTGCAGATATAGCATCTACATATCTTTGTTGAAAACTTTTGTAAAACATTTTGGAAACTATTTTGAACATTAGGACTGGGTCACCCATTGTTCCTTTCTCCCGTTCGTCCCACGACCAAACTCCTTTCATTCCTTTCTGACCATCCCATGGTCAAAACCTTTCTCCTTTACAACCATCCCATGGTCAAAACATTTTCCAAAGCCATTTCTTTTCTGAAATCCTTTTTGAAATCAAAACCAGCACCGCTCTACAGAAGTTTGTCCAACCCGTCCATGACTGCGGACATGGCTATTCAAATAGATTTACACGCAGAGGTTGTACACTTTACCCACACCATCCGGATACACTACCCGGATCTACACCGATCGTGGGTCGAGTAACCGATCTAGACTCTCCGGATGCCCACTCCAGTATAAGTGCCTACCCTGTGAGTGTTACTCCCATGAAAATCGGGATGTCGGGTACCGAGGACCAACCGTAGTGCATTTTACAATTTACACAGTGGGCGCTTTCAATGAGGGGCTCATATTAACGCTTGGCTGTCCGCAGACAGTTTGTTCCTTCTCCAGGTCGATGTCCCACATGGACCTTTAAGGGAGAAGGCCCAGCCTCCGGGGATCGTGATCCCCTGTAGTAGTTGCGAGGCAGCTTATACCAGAGTAGACAAACATCAAATCTAGCCCTGTCCCATTCCAGAGTAATGTGGTTGCACGGATTAAGTTGCTATAGTTAAACTTCAAAGAACCGGGTGCGTTTTTGTAAACCTTTTTTCCTCTGGTTTTCGTCCAACATTTTGTTAAACCAAACCTTTTTTCTTTCTCAACATCTCTTGGGAGGTCCCACCTCACCAAGGTTTTATCATAAATCATTTGGTAAAACTTTTCTGGGGTCTTCCTATCCTATAGCTTTGCTTCGGCCAAATCGGGGTCTCCAAAGGGGTATGGTGTATTACACCATCTACCATACTAGGGACAAGTAGGTATCATCGAGAGGGTTGTACTTAGTAGTACCCATGAATAATGGTTTGGAGGAGCCAAACAATTACCAGATATACAACATCCTATAGTGAAACAATGCAATTTTCATAAAACAACAAGTAAAACATGCATAAGTAAAACAGTAGGATGAGGCTTATGAGCAAAAAGGTGGCTTGCCTGATGATCAGCAATATGGCAATATGTCCCTGGACTTCTTCTTTAGATAAACAAGAATACCAATACCAATAATAATAAGATCTATTCTTCTCGGCGTCAATACAAGCACAACTATCGTCGTCATCGAGTATACATGCAAACAAGCAAGACCACAATCAAAGCAAGGCATACAAGCATCATTACAATACAGAAAACAAACATACCACACGTTACTCAAATCAGTATGTTTTAATAGATTGAGTGGGTTGTAATTGGAATTACTTTAATTGCACTTGTGGTCTTTGTTTTAGGGTGTAATTGTCCAAATACCACCGCTTAAGGGGATTTAGAACTAGGCTTGGGTCTGTGTGATATAAATATGTAAGAATGACACCATCGGGTATGTATCGACAAAATAAGGCCAACAAAAGTGGTTTCACTATTTTATCACTTTTCTTTAATTTCTTATGAATATTCTAGTGATAAAAGCTCTAGTTTTAGGAAATAATTCACCAGAAGAGGTCGGGAGCTCCAAAAATTATTTCCTTGGATGGTTCAGTAGGGTTTTATGTACTGATCCAGAGAGAGTTGCAATCTTGTCAAAATATTTACCAGAATGCCCTCAGGAAATTCCCAAAGGCAGTTCTAGAGGGGTTTTGTCTTTTTCACCAGATTTAATCTACAGAATATTTTGATAGGAAACCAATGGAACATGGTAGTTATTTTGAATACCTTTCTGTAGGAATTGTATTCACTCTTTTTGGAGTTGTCAAACTCGTTTAGTGATTTTTCTATTGACATAACACTACACAGAGATACTTAATTAACCAAAACTGAACAGAGCCTCTAGAAAATTAGATCTTCTGGATTTTGGTAGACCTTAGTGTACCACATGACAGATAGTTGGAATTAGGTCAATATATTTCATAAATTGGCCTAGAGAATTTTCTAAAGACAGAATATAACTAATATTGTCATTTTTATATCTTTAGACCTGTAGCTCCACTTAGCTGGAGACAAGGGCTATTAGATAGTTATAACAATTAAATTTCATGGGAACTTTGTTTCATCCCATTTGGTTATGTAAATCTTACAAAGGAAATTATTTGGTGTAAACGACACATTTTGGTAGATAAATTCTCAGAAAAATGTGGGTTTACTGGTTTGCATGAGTTTTGGTTCTGCATATTGTACAAAACATGTGGTTACATGTCTATATTTTTATCTAGGCTAAAAAAGGTAGTTTTCATTTTTTTTGGTAATTAAACCAAACTTGCATATTTATCAGATTTAAAAACCTAGACTAAAAGAAAAAGGAGCAACTGGGTGTATGGGCTAGATCTGAGCGACCGTGGGCCGCACAACACCGGATCCGTCCCACAGGGGCGAGACGAGCACGGGAGGGGGATTCGAATCCCTGGCAAGGGGGCCCGCTGGTCAGTGAAATGAGGGACGCGAAGGGGTATCCGACGACCTCGGCTGTTCGATCAAGAGAGATCGATGGTGTCCGCTCTTCTTCTTCCCCTGGCCATGGAACAGAATGATGTGTAACTACCTCGGTGAATTACGCTCTTAGTTACATGCCTGGATGAGCGAAAATGGTTAAAATAGTACGGTGGGGCCAAGGGCCACTCATAGGTAGACCTTTCGGTCGTCCTAACCATTTTCAGAACATCGGGACAAGAACGTAAAATATGAATCGGCAGGCGAAGGGATCAACTACATACACAAATGAGTATGTATGCAAGCCACATACAACAGTCCTCAGAGCCATTCCATCTAAAAGAAATAGAAATATTGCAATGCCATACGGCAAGATCCAAATGTCCTAGATAGAGATAATATTTTAGGATAGCTCCTCATACATCAAACATCAGAGTATCAGGCGGAAGCGGAAACAAGATCCGAGTACGGATAAGGAGCAAATCGGCATAATATGCCATATAAATGAACACATCCCGCCCACAGATCTCACGGATCCCCGTTCCCGGAATCTATACACCGAGTGATCGTTGCCAACATCATCCGTCTCCTCCACCCAGTATCCATCTTGCGAATACACCTGTTCATCGGAATCAAACAATTTATCGTGTGAGACCCTAGGGGTACTCAGCAAGTCTTTATGCCTCTAAAGGGGACATATACCTAGGGTGACGCAATTGCAGCAAAAGATAATAACTAACAAGTCTATAGATACTCACTAACCACCCGCCTAACCAATGATAGACGGATGTCCGTGAATTAAGAAACAACAGTTATAACAATATAATTAACAGATCCATCCCCCTTTCACTTACTAACGAGGAAGCGGACGAACAACCCCCATCCGTTGGTAGTTTTATGAACCATTCCATGACTATTGCACTATTTACTACTCAAGTACTTAGTCAAATTAAAAGCGGTGCTTTAGTTATACTTGTTTATGATCGAGAAAGTGTGCTCCAAGTCATCCATAACCGCGGACACGGCTTTCAGAATGTTTTACCCTGCAGGGGTGCACAAATAGCAACACACACTCGATGAACCTCGGAAAAACCAAATCAAAACCCAACGAGGCATTCACGACAAAGCGATCACAGGATTCAGAAATGTTTCAAGGGCCACCCCACTAAGCTACCCGTGAAGTTGGCGGCTCGAAACGGACCAGGTTTGTATGGACAGTAAACGATCGGGAACGAAAATGTGACTGGGCTTATCGATAAAGCGAAAACGTGTCACGGTCCTAAACAGTACAGGTGCTCCACGCACAATCTTAAATAAAGCAGTAAAGCATGGCATAAGTACAGAATAGTAATAAAGCCCCAAACTACTTTGTGGCCCCATGAAATAAGAATGAATCAACCTCTAGCTCAGGGGGGTCCATAAGGCCTCCCAGATGTGGATAGTGCGAATAGTCAAGGAACAGGAATCAAGTACTGTGGTCCTCGGACACAAGTGAGCATGAAGAACCAAATAACAGATATTGCTCAGCGATGCCACTTTCATTAGTTATCCCATTACTACTCAGGTTAAGTTGTTTAGGTACCTCATTATCCATCAGACTCTCACATACCCTACACATGCTGTTCTACGACCCGCATGGCTCAAACAACTCCTGTAGTAATGGCTCATGGGATGGAGGAACAAGCTTCGGTGGGGTTTAAAAGTAAAGGCTATGCAGTACTTGGTATTCAATTTGATGCAATCGCGACTCAATGATGCAATAATAAGATAGAGGCAATAGGTACTATATGTATGCAAGCATGTGGTAGTGCTTGCCTGGCAGCTCAGTTGAAGCGAGAGTCGGATCTGGATAGTGCTCGTGGGATTCCTGATATATCCCCTGCTCAACGTCTATTCGAAGAAGAACCAAACAAACAAGGGCCAACATAAATAGAGTGCACAAGCATATGAATTAAAATGCGACAAGCAAACAATCATGCCATGATGAATGATGCACAATTTGCATGGCAATAATGTAGCATGGCATGGGTGAGGTGTGGGGTACAAGATTAAAGCATTTTATTAAGTTTTTAGCCCGGTTTGCTCTCATATAAGTTGTTGTATACTTTATATTTATATGATGCATGCTGCAATTCAGAACATGGAATGCATAGATAGAATGGGCTCGTCGTGCTGATCGATTTAGACATATTATTTGTTAAATTTGGAGTTATAAAACTAAAGTTATTAAATAATTAAGAAGAGGGCATGTTATTGTAATTTTAATTAGCTCGAAAAATTAAAGTGCTCAAACATTATTTTGAATAGCATATTTGAATTCCTCACATTTTTCTGATTCCAAAACATATATCATTTGTATTATATGGATTTATAACATTAAAGTTATTTAAAAACAGATTTGAATTTGAATTTGAACATTTACTGAAATCATTTTTATTTTAACAGAAATCGCCAGGACTTTTTACACCCGGAATATTCCAGCCCAAGCCACTGACGGATGGGGCCGGCGCAAACTGGGCCCAGTGGTCAACGTTGCACAGTCACGGCTTTTCTCACTCTGGGTCTAGATAGCCATCGCGAATGACAGGTGGGCCAGCGGGCTATGGCCCATGTGCCAATGGCGGAACTTGCAGAGACTAACAGGTGGGGGGGAGGGGTGAGCTGGAGCACGGGTTGAGACTGCGAAAGCCAGGGTGCTTTTTGCAAAAAGCTCACAGAGGCTGGCTGGTGGGGCTCGGTTGGACCGCGGGTTTAGGAAACCAAAAGGCTGGGGGGAAATTTGCAAATCGCGCGCGGCTACTATTCTTCTTCTACGCGTTTCTGACGAAACTGATGGCACGCACGGCGACAGCGGGCGCGTGGTGCGGTGGGGATTCGATCTGGGGACCTGGGGCTCATGCTCGGCGGCGGTAACCAGTGCGGCTGAGCGAGGGATGGTGACAGGGAAGCGGGCGGGCACTAGATAGGTTGCTGCGCGACGCGGCGACGTGTAGACGGGCGCGACCATGGCGTACTGGGAGTGCTCGGAGAAACGTCTACCGCGGCTAGGGTTTTACGGCGGGCGGAGGTTGTCTGGGCGGCAGAGGGACTCACCGCGGAGAGGTTGGCAGCGGCGGATCGGCTTGGGTCGCAGCAGGGCGACGACGAGGCTGGCGGCCGGCGACCTAGGGTTTCGTCGGGGCATCGACGTACTGCGGCAGTGGTGGCCTTCTCCTCCTCGCTGGCGCGTACCGGGTGAAGCAGGGGAACCTCCTCGGACTCCTCGACCACCTCCACATCAACCACGACCGCTGGAACAAGGGAGCGGTGGTGGTACTGGCGGTCGCCGGCGAGAGGGAAGATGCGTCGGTGGAGAGGAAGGAGGGGAGAGGCAGGGACCTGGGGTGGATCTGGCGATGCCAGGGCGCGTGAGGCGAGGGAGTAGATAGGGAAGGGGGATGGGGGTGACCTGCGGGAGTGGGGTAGAGATAAAGGTGTCCCCAGCCACATTTTCCTCCTCCTCCTCGCGTGCACGAGCTAGGGCTCGGCTTGGCCAGGCAGGGGCATGACAGGTGGGCCAGCAGAGGGGGAGGGACAGGCTCGGCTGGTGGGGGCCTCTGACAGAGAGAGAGCAAGGTAGAGAAAGATAAGAAGAGGGTCGGGTGGAGCTCGGATAGGAGGGTAGATGGCTAGGGTTGGGGCTAGCTTCGGCATGGTTGGGGGGAGAGGGGCTGGTGGGACCTGCTGGCAGGGAGAGGGAGAGGGCCAGCCTCGACATGGTGAGAGAAGGGAGGTGAGGGAAAGGTCCCACATGTCCATACATGGATGCATGCACATGTGAGAGAAAAAGAGGAAGAAGGATTGATGCACATGGCAAAGATACAAGATCAAGGTGGAAAGGGGTTTAGAGAAAAAGAGAGCTCAAGAAGATGGTCCACTTAAAAAAACAAATAATAACCAAAAGAGAAACACATGGTGGTGATGGTTGCATGGCCCATGCAAAATAATTGATTGCCATGTTTCATTCTTGTGAAAACAATAATATTATAACATGGCATGATTCCATGCATTACCAAAAGGTGGAATAAAGGCCAAGCAAAAGAAACTAGAATTGGATCCATCCCAACCCACATGAGCTAGAGTAATTGCCAAAATATAATAAAAGCCCATGGTAATTAGGGTGGTGGAATTATAAGGTGGTGACAAAGAAAGATGGTGGAGTGGAATAAAAGATATGCCCCCAACTCAATTTGGGCACCAAGCATTTATAAAGAATCAAATACAATTTAACAAGAGCCAAATACCAATAGTAATGCATATGAGAGAAGAACCAAAAGAAAGGGTTTTATATGATGCTCAAATGCAAGGTGGCATGATGACATGAGCATGATATAATTATGATGCAACAATTATATGTATGAAGTAGCCATTATATTACTAGACCATGTAGCATTACACATGTTAGACAGATGGGATGCTACATGATGGAACCCTAGGGGCAGCGTGGCGAGCGCAGGGGGCTTACCAGGGGCCTTTCTGTTGGCGGAGGATGGAACAGGGAGACGCCATACTTCGCGCCAAGTTCAACGAGGGGCGGTAGTGGGGTTTTCTTCATCGGGAAGACGCTCTTGCACGAGTCACGGTGGCGGCAACGTCGGTCTCGACGGGGAGGCCTCTAGGGTTCACTGCAGGTCGGAGATAAGGATGGGGTTAGCTTCAGAGGATCAAGGGGAGTCCTGGGAGGTGGCATGCAAGGAGAGAGGATCTCGAGAGGGAGAGCTAGGCTCGGATCTAGAACAATGGCCAAAACACCTTCCTCTCCTTCTCTCGGGCAGTACAGAGCAGGGGAGGAGTAGTGGCGTCTAGGAAGGTGAGTGGGGAGAAAATGAGGGGCAGGGGAGGCACGGGGTGGCCTCTAGCCTTGTATACCAAGAGGGAGAGATCCATGGGGGAATTGTCCCTTTTGGGCATGGGGGATGGGTAGTGCTGGCGTGTGATTGGCCTAGAGGGGCGGTGGAGAGGGTGAGAGTGGGATCTAGTCGTGATGGAGCTCAGAGAGGGAGGGAGTGGCAGCTGCTGCAATTTATTGGCCCCACTTGCTTGTCTCTCTCTCTCCCTTTCTCACTTCGAAGCAAAAGAGGACAAGGGCGAGGTGGTGCTACAGTACATGATACAGGGGGTGATCGACCAGAGGAAAGAGTGGTGCTGTGGAGGCTTGTTGGGCAAGATTAGAAGAGGTTTGATTGGGTTTTTGATTCAAAAAGGCTAAGTATCCAATTCTGCCATAAGGGATGATCAAGTGGTATGTCTTGATTTTTGATCTTGACCAATTGAGGTAAAGATGCTGGTAGATGGGTAGGGTTAATATGCATCTCTAGGATTTATTTAGGATTTTTCAGAAGATTAGAAGTCCACTTAAATCCATTTATTCAGAAACTGCAGAAGTGGATTCCTGGAGTTCATTTGATATTTTTACATTGGACAAGGTGGGTTTTTGAGTTGAGATGGTCCCAAATGTGAATACACACTTAGGGGAATTTTCCCATGATTTATTATGGCTTAAAAGTATTTAAAACAACTATTATTCCAATTCAGCCATTTAAGAAAATGGGCAAAAAGAAATAATAAAGCTCTTCAAAAATATTTATTTTTGAAGTGGGATGATAGGGTATGATATATACGACTTAATTGTGCTTAAATTTTGGGAAGTGTTTTGGCAAAAACCAAACTTTCCTTCATGGAAGGAGTTGTGGAGGTTTTGCCTCTTAAGTGAATTAAATAGTTTTTGAGCCATAATAATTATGGATAATATTTTATAAATCTTGATGATCAAGGTATATGATGTAGACAATGTGTATCAAGCATTTGCAATCTTGGGATTTCAGAATCAAACGTGATTTTGGTGAAAACCTAGAGATTAAGGATTTCGGGTAAGATTGTTTTCATGCCACCAAAACCTTGTTGGATCTTGGAGCTCAAAGCTCCACTTGGGGCATGGGATATATGGATGGATATAACAAGTTATGTAGATCACCATGGTACAAAAGTTTGGTCTTGATTATGCTTGCGATATCCAAGGATTGTTTCCAAACTTTGAATAAAATAAGCCTGCCAAAGCAGATTATTAAATGGCCTTCAAAACCTTGTGGTTTTAAGAAGCATAAAGATCCACTTGGAACAATTGAAGTAGATATTTATAGACCTATATGAGTAGAAAACAAACATGCAAAGAGTTGGTCCATAGAAGGTTGGATGATGGTGTGAGCTTCTGTTAAATTTGGCATGTTGACTAGATTTGGAGGAAAAGTTATTTTCTTGCCTGCAAAACCATCTAGAACAAGTGGGTTGGAGGATGATTTAACCAAGGGCAATACTGGGCCTTGGTATTCCTTAGGATGTTTAACAAGATGGTTCAAATTCATTTTTAAAAATTCACAAGGGTTGAGAAAGGGAGGCATTCAAAAAGGTGATATTGGAAATAGTTTTCCAGACTTGGCCAAATTTGGCAGATTTAGGGTTTTTGACTAGAGCATGAGAGGGGATGTTTTTGATGGGTTGCAAGGTAGCAAGGCATCACCAAGTGGATGATGTGGAAGGGTAGATTGAGTAGAAGGGATCCATGCTTGATATTGTTCTTCATTGACTTGGAAGCTTCTAGAAGGGATCACTTCAGAAGAGGTCTGGTTAGGGGTTTTAGATGATCCCTAGTAGCTAGAGATCAGATCCAGCTTTGTATTCTTGCTTAGGGTTTGGTTATTTTTAAAGTATATTAATCCTAGTGGATGAGCTCCTAGAGTAGCTCATGCTGCTTCTAAGCAATCAAGTCAAACAGCAGATCGAGGCAACTCATCTTACAAACAAATCAACTACTACTAGCGTTACCATCAAGCTTAGCTTGAGGTAAGGGTGGGCAATTTTGAAAGGTTGGATTTGAATAATATGAGAGTCCTTGGTATCTCTACCAAGAGTAGAATTCAAAAGCTTTAAAAAGAGGTTTTGGGAAACCTAGAGATAAGAATAATTGAGGTTCTGTCTATAAAACATAAGGAGATTATAATAGGTTGCTCTCCATAGTTTAGGGAAATAGAAGCTACTAAAAAGGGTGGAGGTTGTAAAGGTATCTTGGCTCAGGTTTTGAAATGCTAGAACATTTGAGAATATGGAAATTAAGCCAAGACAGTTTTGGGAAGTAGCTTTTGTCAATTGGTGTTGAGGTAAGGAGTATATTTTCTAATACACAATCGTAAGCATAAACATATTCAAACAACAGGCAAATACTTGACCATTAAACAAGAAAAAGTTTTTGTTCCCTCTGATTTTTGCATTCTGGACAACTAATCAGGGTTGCTGAAATTGGGATGTGACAGACCTTTCCCCCCTAAAAGAATCTTGTCCCGAGATTCCGGAGAGTAGGATTAGGGGATTTTGAGTTGGAGTTAGTGCCATGTGTTTCTCGCATACTAACTTGTTAGCTTTGTATTTGAAGAGGGTCACTACAATGGTGAAGTTGAGCTTCAATCATCTTGGGTGCACGAGTGTTGAGAGGTCTTTAATCAGGATTGTGAGGAGTGATCTTTCTTCTGTAAGGATTTACGATGTTTCTCCTATGGGCTCATCGGATCCTAGTTCACGACTTTGGGTCTATCTCCTGGATTTCTTCTGGCAGAGGTTGTGGGAAAGACGCAGTCTCCCCCCTTAGGATTAAACTAGGGTGGCTTGGAGTTAACGCAGTCCTTCCTTCTTAGAGTCGTCAGATCTGGTACTTTTTCTGGAGTATCTTTTAGTAGACAGTCTTCTGGAAATGAGTGGAAAGACGTAGTCTTTCCACCTTATAGCTTTACATGAGGTCACCGAGGTTGGGGTAGATCCTTCGTCTTGGAGCAGAGGTGTGACACTTGAGTTGGGGTCCTTGGGTGACACCTTATTGCGACTACCTTGCTGCAATGGTTACCTCACGAAGCTTTAAGTAGTTAGGTCAGAGAAAGTTAGCGGTTCACGGCACGTCTTGATAGTCTTCAGTCGAGGTAGGGAAGCTAAATTCGGAGAGTTGTCTTCCCTTGAATTCTTTGTGTTGCTTTTGGTGGATGGTGGAGTAAACTCGGTGTCTTCATGCGTCCTTCTCTCCAGGGAACTGAAGTATTCTGGCCTTCTGGTGAGGAACTTCCCATTGGTTGGGCAGAGCGATTTATTACTAGTTAGTCTCTCGGGGTTGAGGGAAGTTCTAATATACCAAGGGTTAGCGGAGTCAGGTTTTCACTTCTTGTCTTGGTTGACTTATCGGGTGGTTTCTTGTGGATATTAAAGATCCTTCGGTGATTGACTTCCGGCTTCAACGGGATTCTTGCTGTAGTAAACCGAGGAACAAGGGAGTGTGGTGCTATTGATGAGTCTTGCGAGGTGAGTTGGATGAGGTATGTCATCCTGCTGAGGTGAAGTCTTCGAGTTGTTCTGACTTGACGATGTCGAACTCCTGATTCTAGCGATGCTTTTCCTTTCCTATACTTGCGAGGTTAGTCTAGGTTATCGCTCCTCGAGTTACATTTTTAAGGAGGTCAAAGCAAACCAAAGCATACAAACAAGGCAAACAGAGCGAGGGGATCGCAATGTCCTCGGCAGACAACACACATCAAGCAACACAGGATGCACTTAGGCAAGCAAACACGGTCAACGCTAGGGACAAAGGAGTTAACTACTCGCGTGGTAGGGGAATCCTATTCTTAGGACTATTGATCCTAGATATCGTCTTTCTTCAATTCGGAGTCACTATCTTGCAGATGAAGCCTTCGTCGTATCTTGGGCACTTCTTTATAGTGCACCACCCGATGTCTTCTGATTGTGAGGATTCTGCTGGTAGAGCGATATTATAGTCTCCTTGTGTTTGCTGGTAGTTGCTTGTCTTCATGTTGTTCTCATTGTCTTCACCGGGTCTAGATCCTAGTTATTTAAAATCCGTAGGTTTTGAAGTTTGGACGAGAGTTAGAGGAAACCATTTTCGAAAGCATTTACTTAGAGTAAGAGAAGAAGTAAAACTTTTTCAAACTCATTGGGAAACTAGTTTTCGAAAGCCGGGGTTTTCAAAATAAGGTTCCTGTCTAACGACCATGCTAACTCAGGTTCTCCTATAGTCAGGATGGCTCTGATACCAAGTCTGTGGGTTATGACCGACAAGTATAGGGGGTGTATCGCAGTATTTTCGAGGGAAGTGAAACCCAATTTATTGATTCGACACAAGGGGAGCCAAAGAATATTTATAAGCCTTAACAACTGAGTTGTCAATTTAGCTGCACCTGGAAACAATCTTGCTCACAGCAGTTTATTAGTAGCAACATTTTTGTAGTAGCAATAATAAAGTAACAGCAGTAGTAAAGTAAAGACAACAATAACTATATCAGTAAACAATTGGATTTGGGTGCGGTAGGCATAGGGATGGATGGACGGGCGTTGCATGGACAAGACAATTCACATGGCAATCAGAACATAGGGCAATTGCAGATAAATAAGATAAAGCATCCAAGTACTAGATAATCCTAGGCAGGTGTTCCATATATAGTCATACGTGCTCGCAATGAGAACTTGCACAACATCTTTTGTCCTGCCAGCCCGTTTGCAGCGGGGCCTCAAGGGAACTACTGGCAATTAAGGTGCTCCTTTTAATAGAGCACCAGAGCAAAGCATTAACACTCCGTGAACACATGTGATCCTCACATCAAAGCCATTCCCTCCGGGTATCCCGATTTCTGTCACTTCGGGGCCATTGGTTCTGGACAACAACGTGTGTATACAACGTGCAGGTAAGACCATAAACAATACTATCATAATGAATCAATAACAAGTTTAGATCTAAATCATGGCACTCGGGCCCTAGTGACAAGCATTAAGCATAACAAGTTGCAACAAAGTCAAAAATCACTAATAGTAGATACTAGCCACCATGCCCTAACAATCTGATGCCATTACATGAATGATCTCATCCAATCACTACCGTCCCCATAGCCTACAACGGGGGATTACTCACTCATAGATGGGGGAAACATGGATGGTCGATGGAGAAGAAATGGTGATGATGATGGCGATGAGCTCCTCCAATTCCCCGTCTCGGCAGGGTGCCAGACGGAGTTTCTGGTGCTATTTTGTGGAATCTGGTGGTGGCGGCGGAGCGGAACTCCTTCTGGAAAAACGTCGAACCCCCCTGAGTTTTTAGGTCAGAAGGCTTCTTATAGGCGAACAGGGAGACCGAGGGGTGTGCAGGGCGGCGGACCACCCCTAGCGTGACTGAGCTAGCATGCCATGTGGTGTGGCTGGGCCCAGCCCTCCGTCTCGTATTCAGCTCCGGAGTCTTACGGTGAAATAGGATTTTTGGCATATTTTCCAGTATTTTTCCTGATAGTTGATTTTCTGCACAAAAAGTAGACACCAAGGCAATTCTGCTGAAAACAGCATCAGTCCGTGTTAGTTGTATCCAAATCACACAAGTTTAGAGGATAAACAATAGCAAAAGTGTTCGGGAAAGTAGATACATTTTGGACGTATCAACTCCCCCAAGCTTAGCTTATTGCTTGTCCTCAAGCAATTCAGTTGAAAACTAAGTGCGATAAAAGAACTTTCACGAACACATTTGCTTCACATGATGTATATATTCTCAGCATGTGATCAACTACTTAGACAATTCATAATAAAGAGTATGCAACTAAGTTTACTTAATAGGCATTGCAAGCTATGAAGAGATTCCAACTCAAAAATAATAAGTAGCATGAGACATACACATAAGCAACATTACAATGCTCATAATAAGGTATGAAAGAGTGGTATCTAGCTTGCCTTTGATTATGAATGCCAAGGCACCTTTGAAGTTCAAGTGAAGACTAGAAGTAAAGATATCAAAGATACAAGCATCAAAGTCATAACACAAATAATCAAGTTTTGAGACAAGCACATTACACTAAGAATGACAACTATGCTCTCAAGAAGGTGCTCATAGAATATGTGGAGACTCAACAAGGAAAACGAAAAAGGATTTGAAAAGTTTGAAAGGCTTCCAAATGCTGAAAGTATGGTACTTGTTACCTTTGAGCTCTCATTGCCCTATCATAAGCATCTTTAAATGGTTAAGTTTAAAGTGACACAACTAAGAGGACATGCTTGACAAGTTATAAGCTAAAGTCTCATGCCCCTTACTTACGAGTATCGGACCTCATGCTACTCAACTTCAGTCACAAGTAAGCTCTTGTCATTGTAAATACATATGTATCATAGAGAACCGCCAACGGGGTACCCCTTGCACATGACACAGGATCTATCCCATAATCAAAATGACAAGGCAAGCAGACAATGAGCATCTCAGCGATCTTTTTATTTACTATGTGCGTAGATTTTTATTCAGGATGCTTCATAGAATGCTCATTACGGTTACGCTACAAGTTTCCACCATGATTGGGCATGGCTTAGGCTAGCGGCCTAGGCGTTTCTCTAACACACATACAAACTCCATGATCTTACAAGTTCCACTTTTATTTTACACCGCCGGGATCCATAGGCAAAAGAACATGATATCAACGAGGTACTAAGTACCAGTGCAATGTTGAAAGTGTTCCCCATGATACATGGTTCTGCTAACTTCAACTTATAAAGTGCAAGCATATACGCAACAAATAAGGACGCAATGGTTCAGGTTTATTAAATGCATGAAAATAAAGTGTGCCATCAAGTTCGTGAGAGCTTTACTAACTAACTTTCTCATAACAAGCAAACATTTTATTCGAAAGAAAACAAGGCATATTGAATATGCACGGAGATAGAAAATGATGCTAATAGGTAGGTATGGTGGACACTTTGGCAAAATTTGGTTTTAGGGAGTTGGAAACATGAGTAAAATACTCAGTGAAAGTGAAGGCTAGCAATAGTAAGGGAGCGAAAAACGAGAGAGCAATAGCTGTCATAATCATGCTTGCAACAAAACAGGACTAATCATGGCATGAAAGTGATTCAAGACCCTCAAGGCAAAATAATTCATCGAGGCTTAACTGATTATTTCAGTCATATGCATGCGTGAGCATGTGCCAAGTCAATTCAAATAAAACATTCAGAGGAGGATACCACAGTGTCATACCAAGTTATGAATAAAGTAACGCAAGCAAACATTCATAAGACATGCTACAAACTATTAGCAGGCTGGAACTAATCATATGAAAGCAAGAACTACTAAGCATCCATAAATAACATACACCCTACACGAACAGACTAAGCATGCCACAATGATGAGTATATGTACAAAAATGAAAACAAGTAGAGTTCGTTACCAGCCTCTTAGCACACCTCAAGTTGTCATTAATCCTCATTATTGCCCTCCACTTGTGTGGCTTGAATAATAACATGAAACCAATATCCACTAAGGACTGTTGAACCCTGCAACAAACTCACAAAGCTAAAGAAGAACAACAAATATTTTTGGTGTTTTCGATTTTAAAAGAAGAACCAAAAAGGGAAGAACAAGCAAAGCAAAATCTTTTTGGGTTTTCTGAATAGTTCAAACAAAGCAAAAAGGGGAAAACAAACCAAGGCAAAGAGAAAAAGAGAAACAAACCAAAGAGAAATAATAGAAATATTTTTGGTCTTTTTGTGTTTTAGAAAGCAAAAGCAAAGAAAGAACAAAAACTAAAAAGAGAACGAAACATGAATACACAAAGTACCGACGAAACATGATAAGGAGATGAGTGTGATGTCGGCGTACCCCCCCCCCCCCCAAGCTTAGGCTTTTGGCCTAAGTGGGTTCCAAGCAGGCGGGTCATGATAAGAATGATCATAGTTGGGCCCTTGGGAGGAAGAAGAAGCTCCCCAATCATAGATAGGCTGCTGATATGAAGACTCCCCCTCATTCGAGGGATGGACCAAATCATCCGTGACCTCCCTTCTAGTATCCTGCTCCTGTTGGGAGAGCTCTCCCAAGTACGTATCAAACTCCTCCTCCGTGAGAGACCATCCTACCTTGTTATCAAGGTTAAACAAACAGGTGTAGGCAAAAGAACAACACGCTCAGACTTGCTCCTTCTCCAACCATCTTTGAGAAAAGTTATTTCATAAGACAACTCATTCAAACTAGCCCATGAAGAAACAAATTTATGCTGTATCATGGAATTAAGATCAAGCCTTACTATGGGAAACTATATGTCTAGATGATGAGGCACAAAACCATGCAATGCTAGTAAACGAGAAGCAACGAGGCCCCCACAAATTCCACCTTTCTCGCGGTTAGCAGCAAGACGGAAAGCTATCAAGGACCCAAGTTGTAAGACCTATCTCGTTTAAGAGCAGTAGAGATGAATGCTAGATCATATGAAGATAACTTATTGGCAGTTATCCTATCAAGAACACATTTGGCAATAAAGTAGGCAAAGTAGCAAATGGAGGGGAGATGAATATTACAGATTTTCCCACTCTCCTTCGAGAAGCTGCTCCCTTGGCAAATTTCTGCGTATAAATCCATGAGTGGCGCAGGTCGCTCTTTAATCCTTCCATGTGATCCCCACTGAGGTACCTTAATAGCTGCACAGAAGTCATCGAGAGAAAGGTCGACAGCAATATTGTAAATTTTGTAGTGGACCATGGGGTTACGCAAAGAGTAACTAAATTGAAAGTCCTGCACCACAGACATGGTTAGCTTCACAAATTGACAAGGTTCATCTTCTAAAAAGTGCTCTAATCCTGCATTAGAAACCAAAGTGTGGAAATCCTGGAGAATTCCTACAGCTCTCATGAACTCAGAGCATGGATAAATGGAAGGAAAAACTTCCTCCTGCCGGTGAACCTTCATAACCTCAGGCACCCATAGTTCACGTTGGTTTAGTTGATGCTCATTCATCTTCTATATTCTGAAATTTAAACACCTATTAAACAAGTGATTGCAAAGTTAATATAATGGAGGGAACTACTCATAGGGACTTGTAAGAGGCCTAAACATGCATCAAAACTATATCTCTAAGCATCAAACAAGCTTACAAGCTCTCATAACCTGTCACCTACAGCAGCAAAATACTCAAGATGTAATCCACTAAACACAAATCTACTTGGACAAGCGGAGGAGTCACATACCGGAGAACAAATGCTCCAAATCTCAGCAACAAAGATGGTCTGAGCAAGGAGATCGAAAAATTGAGGGCAAGCACAGCAAGAACGCGATTTTGAGCAATGAACTGGAGTTTGCTCGGGAGAGAGAAGAAAGTGGCAAGTGAGAGAGTGAGTGGAGGGCCAGGGGTGGCCCACAAAAAGGCATGGCGCCACCTAGGGCAGGTCGCGCCACCAGGTGGTGAGCCTGCCTGGTGGGCCCCCCTGGGTCACTCCAGGTACTCCTCTGCCCCTTTTTTCACGTAAAAATTTAAATATGAATTTTCTGGAATTTTTCGAGACACTTTATTTTTGGGCATTTTTTAGGTATAGATGAATGATGTTTCTGCAAAAAAATGATTTTGAAAAGATACAATGCAAAACAAAACAAAAGCTATAGAAGTTCTAAGACACTCTAAAATGTAAGCAACTAGCACAAGAAAGGTATACTAAACGAAAGCAAAAACTAAAACGGATAGAATTGAAGTAAGCGGAGATAATCATGGTGAAAACATTGTTTTGTTCAACGAAATCCTTTTGTTAACAAGGTTGATCAGGTCTTGTTACCAAAACAATTTCATATGAGACAAAAATTTGTATTCCACTAATGATTATGTTACCTCAGCTTTGATAGCAATGGTCCCAATCATAATAGTTTCAAATTTTCTCTTGGTATGGGACAATATATCTCTCCAACTTGAATGACCTCAACATGTTCAATTGAATTCAAACCATAAGTCCTTTCAATCTTCTTAGGGAAATAGACAGTATGTTCCTTGTCATTAAAATTAAAGGTCACCTTTCCTTGATTACAATTAATAATAGCTCTTGCAGTATTAAGAAAATGTCTCCCAAGAATAGTAGACATATTATCATCTTCAGGCATTTCAAGCACAACAAAATCAGTTCATATCAAGCAATTATGAGCCACTTGAACAGTTACATCCTCACATATACCAACAGGAACAGTGGTAGATTTATGAGCCATTTGCAAAGAAATATCAGTTGGTATTAATTGTTCAAGTTGAAGTATCTTATAGAGAGAGAAAGGCATAACACTAACTCCAGCTCCCAAATCACACAAAGCAGTTCTAACATAACTATTTTTAATAGAGCAAGGGATAGTTGGAATACCTAGGTATCCAAGTTTCTTAGGAACCTTACCATTAAAGGAATAATTAGCAAGCAAAGTAGAAATTTCTTCATTAGGGATCTTCCTTTTATTCGAAACAATATCCTTCAGATACTTTGAATAAGGAGGCAATTTAATAGCATCAGTCAAAGGAATTTGCAGGAATAAAGGTTTCATCCACTCACAAAACTTGTTATAGTGTTCATCTTCCTTTGACCTGTGTTTCTTATCAGGGAAAGGCATAGGTTTTTGGATCGAAGGCTCTCTTTCACTACCATGTTTCTTAGCAATAAAATCTTCTTTAGTGTATTTAGTACCCTTAGTGTGGTTTTCAGGTTCTTCTTCAAATTTTTCTTCATTTGGAGCTTCATTTTCTTCATTACCACTTTCAGTTTCAGCATCAGAGACAGATATACTATTACGATCTATAGCAGGTTCAGAGGGTTCTACAATAGTTTTATGTTTCTTTTTCCTTTCTTATGAGTAGAGCCACTATTTTCAGCTTGTTGAGAATCCTGCTCAATTCTTTTGGGATGTCCCTCGGGATATAGAGGATCCTGGGTAGTAGCACCACTTCTAGTTCTAATTTCATAAGCATGTTTTTCTTTAGCAGCGTTAACTAGCAAGTCTTTTTGCACTTTAATGAGTTGATCTATTTGGGTTTGAACCATTTGAAAGTGTTTAACAATCATTTTAACATCATTAGAGGTTCTTTCCACAATATCTTTTAACTCAACAATGGCTCTAGTGTTTTCCATTAGATGATTTTGCACCCTTTTATTAAAATTATCTTGCTTAACAATAAAGATATCAAATTCTTCTAAGCATTGATCAGGAGGTTTAGAGTAAGGGATATCACCTTCGTCGAAGTGTTGGAGAGAGTGTACCTCAATAGTGGATGAGTAGGGAATAGGCTTACATAATTCTTCAATAGGAGGTAAATTCTTGACATCTGCATCTTTAATTCCCTTCTCCTTAAGACATTCCTTAGCTTCCTTCATCACTTCATCATTTAATTCAATAACTCACCTCTTCCTTGATGTTGGAATAGGCACCGGTATAGTAGGTTCAGGTATAATTACTTCAGGTATAGCTGGTTCCAGAGGATTCAAATCTTCATAATTCTTGCTTATTTTAGCCATTAATTCCTCATCTTCCTTGGGAGTCCTATTCCTGAAAACACAATCAGCACAACGGTCTAGGTATGTCCTAGATTCTTCAGTTAGTCCATTATAAAATATATCAAGAAGCTCATTCTTAGGTAATGGACTTCCAGACTGTGCATGAATCAAAGCACAAAACCTTGCCCACGATTCAGGAAATATCTCTTTATCTCCCTGTTTAAAATCAAAAAGTTCCTGCAAAATAGCATGTCTAGCACTAGGAGGAAAATATTTTTGCAGGAAAGTACTAATCAAGCAATCTTAATATCATTAGAAAATAAGCCACTCATGGTAGAAAGTTCATTCATATGTGCTACCACAATTTCATTCTTAGTCCCACAAAAGGGTTCTTTCTCAACAATAGCTATGTAAGATAGATGAAGAGAGAAATCATAATCTTTATCTTTAATGTTTATGGGAGAAGCAGCAAACTTAGCAATAGGAGACAATTTGGGTCTAATAGTATGCCTCTCAAGGAGACTCTTAGCAGCGCTCCTATCATGGGTATTTTTACATTCTTTAATAAATTCATCGGCCATCTCAACATAACCATCTTCAATATCATAACTCTCACTAGACTCAGGTGAACTAACAGGTGTAGTAGTGTCTTCATTAGGAGTTTCAGTATTTCTAGCTATAGTTATAGCAATCGTAGCATCTAGGAAAGGACCTACTGAACCACTCTTATCAAGAACAATAGAAGAAGCATCATAAGTATCAGAAGTTTCAGATTCAGCAGTAGTAGAAGTGTGTGTAGCATGTGTGTGTGGTGGTGTAACGAGCTTACTCATAACAGATGGTGAATCAAGAGAAACAGAGGTGTTCAGAACCGTACCTCTTCTTGTAGTGGATGGTAAAATAGGAACCTTTCCATCACGAGACTTACCCATGATGGATGGATAGTAGCGAACAATAGAGAATCCAAGTGAACTTGATAAATAAAGCTATGCTCCCCGGCAACGGCGCCAGAAAATAGTCTTGATGATCCACAAGTATAGGGGGTGTATCGCAGTATTTTCGAGGGAAGTGAAACCCAATTTATTGATTCGACACAAGGGGAGACAAAGAATATTTATAAGCCATAACAACTGAGTTGTCAATTCAGCTACACCTGGAAACAATCTTGCTCATAGCAGTTTATCAGTAGCAACAGTTTTGTAGTAGCAATAGTAAAGTAACAGCAGTAGTAACCATAGCCGTAAACAGTAGGATTCTAGTGCGGTAGGCATAGGGATGGATGGACGGGCGTTGCATGGATAAGACAATTCACATGGCAATCAGAACATAGGGCAATTGCAGATAAATAAGATAAAGCATTCAAGTACCAGATAATCCTAGGCATGTGTTCCATATATAGTCATACGTGCTCGCAATGAGAACTTGCACAACATCTTTTGTCCTGCCAGCCTGTTTGCAGCAGGGCCTCAAGGGAACTACTGGCAATTAAGGTGCTCCTTTTAATAGAGCACAGATCAAAGCATTAACACTACATGAACACATGTGATCCTCACATCAAAGCCATTCCCTCCGGTTTTCCTGATTCCTAACACTTCGGGGCCATTGGTTCCGGACAACAACGTGTATATACAACTTGTAGGTAAGACCATAAACAATACTATCATAATGAATCAATAACAAGTTCAAATCTGAAATCATGGCACTCGGGCTCTAGTGACAAGCATTAAGCATAACAAGTTGCAACAAAGTCAAAAAGGAATAATAGTAGATACTAGCCACCATGCCCTAACAATCTGATGCCATTACATGAATGATCTCATCCAATCCCTACCATCCCCATAGCCTACAACGGGGGATTACTCACTCATAGATGGGGGGAACATGGATGGTCGATGGAGAAAAAATGGTGATGATGATGGCGATGAGCTCATCCAATTCCCCGTCTCGGCAGGGTGCCAGAACGGAGTTTCTGGTGCTGTTTTGTGGAATCTGGTGGTGGCGGCGGAGCGGAACTCCTTCTGGAAAAACGTCGACCCCCCCTGAGTTTTTAGGTCAGAAGGCTTCTTAAAGGCGAAGAGGGAGACCGAGGGGGTGCCTGGGGCAGCCAGACCACCCCCTAGCGCGGCCTGGGCTAGCCCGCGCGGCCAGGTGGTGTGGCCTGGGCCCAGCCCCCCTCCGTCTCGTATTCTGGCTCCGGGAGTCTTCTAGTGAAATAGGATTTTTGGCATATTTTCCAGGATTTTTCCTGATAGTTGATTTTCTGCACAAAAAGTAGACACCAAGGCAATTCTTCTGAAAACAACGTCAGTCCGTGTTAGTTGTATCCAAATCACACAAGTTTAGAGGAGAAACAATAGCAAAACTGTTCGGGATAGTAGATACATTTTGGACGTATCAGTGGGACCCCCAGATTAATCATCCGAGAAATCCATGTTATGTATATATCCACGTTCCCATGATCAGTGAGCCGTGGAACATAACCGGCAAGTATCATTACAACATCTGAGATATGCCGAATTACAAGACTTACATAAATGCCATTATGGCTATACCATCTTTAGCAGCGGAACATCATCATGCGCAGAGCCCAATCATGCCTCAATCTACAGGCAACTGACTGGGAGGATGTCCTAACTCGCATAGCCGTCAACTTCATCCTCTTCTTGATATCTGACCAAGTTAATAGCCATGGAAAATGCCAGGAGTACTTTGAATGTACTCGCAAACCACCTTAAGATAACAGTAATAAGAAGAGGATATGCATTATGGCTGTGGTAGTAGGAGGGCTCCAAGAGAGGTTCTTTTCTCTATTAGTTTCTCTTGCAGATATAGCATCTACATATCTTTGTTGAAAACTTTTGTAAAACATTTTGGAAACCATTTTGAACATTAGGACTGGGTCACCCATTGTTCCTTTCTCCCGGTCGTCCCACGACCCAACTCCTTTCATTCCTTTCTGACCATCCCATGGTCAAAACCTTTCTCCTTTACGACCATCCCATGGTCAAAACATTTTCCAAAGCCATTTCTTTTCCGAAATCCTTATTAAAATCAAAACCAGCACTGCTCTACAGAATTTTGTCCAACCCGTCCATGACTGCGGACATGGCTATTTGAATAGATTTACACTCTGTAGAGGTTGTACACTTTACCCACACCATCTGGATACACTACCCTGGTCTACACTGATCGTGCGTCGAGTAACCGATCAAGACTCTCCAGATGCCCACTCTAGTATAAGTGCCTACCCTATGAGTGTTACTCCCCTCAAAACCGGGACGCCGGGTACCGAAGACCAACCGGAGCGCATTTTAGACTTTACACAGTGGGCGCTTTCAATGAGGGGCTCATAGTAACGCCTGGCTGTCCGCAGACAGTTTGTTCCTTCTCTAGGTCGATGTCCCACATGGAACTTTAAGGGAGAAGGCCCATCCTCCAGGGATCGCGATCCCCTGTAGTAGTTGCGAGGCAGCTTATACCAGAATTGACAAACATCAAATCCAGCCCTGTCCCATTCCAGAGTAATGTGGTTGCACGGGTTAAGTTGTTATAGCTAAAATGCAAAGAACCGGGTGCGTTTTTGTAAACCTTTTTCCTCCGGTTTTCCTCCAGCATTTTGTAAACCAAACCTATTTTCTTTCTCAACTTCTCTTGGGATGTCCCACCTCACCAAGGTTTTATCATAAAACATTTGGTAAAACTTTTCCGGGATCTTCCCATCCTATAGCTTTCCTTCGGCCAAATCGGGATCTCCAAAGGGGTATGGTGTATTACACCATCTATCATACTAGGGACAAGTAGGTATCATCGAGAGGGTTGTACTTAGTAGTACCCATGAATAACGGTTTGGAGGAGCCAAACCACTACCAGATATACAACATCCTATAGTGAAACAATGCAATTTTCATAAAACAGCAAGTAAAACATGCATAAGTAAAATAGTAGGTCGAGGCTTATGAGCAAGAAGGTGGCTTGCCTGATGATCAGCAATCTGGAAATATGTCCCTGGACTTCTTCTTTAGGTAACCAAGAATAACAATACCAATAATAATAAGATCTCTTCTTCTCGGTGTCAATACAAGCGCAACTATCGTCGTCATCGAGTATACATGCAAACATGCAAGACCACAATCAAAACAAGGTGTACAAGCGTCATTACAATACAGAAAACAAACATACCACACATTACTCAAATCAGTAGGTTTTGATAGATTGAGTGGGTTGTAATTGGAATTACTTTAATTGCCATTGTGGTCTTTGTTTTAGGGTGTAATTGTCCAAATACGACCGGTTAAGGGGATTTAGAACTAGGCTTGGGTCTGTGTGATATAAATATTCAAGTATGATACCATCAGGTAGGTATTAACAAAATAAGGCCAACAAAAGTGGTTTCACTATTTTATCACTTTTCTTTAATTTCTTATGAATATTCTAGTGATAAAAGCTCTAGTTTTAGGAAATAATTCACCAGAAATGTTCTGGAGATCAAAAAATTATTTCCTTGAACGGTTAAGTAGGGTTTTATTTACTGATCCAGAGAGAGTTGGAATCATCTCAAAATATTTACCAGAATGCCCTCAGAAAATTCCCAAAGGCAGTTCTGGAGGATTTTTGTCTTTTTCACCAGATTTAATCTACAGCAGATTTTGATAGGAAACCAATGCCACATGGTAGGCATTTTGAATACATTTATGTAGGAATTGGATTCACTCTTTTTGGAGTTGTCAAACTCGTTTAGTGATTTTTCTATTGACATAACACTACACAGAGATAATTAATTCACCAAAACAGAACAGAACCTCTAGAAAATTAGATCTTCTGGATTTTGGAAGACCTTAGTGTCCCACATCACAAAGAGTTTGAATTAGGTCAATATATTTCATAAATTGTCCTAGAGAATTTTCTAAAGATAGAATATTATTAATATTTTCATTTTTATATCTTTAGACCTATAGCTCCACTTAGCTGGAGACAAGGGATATTAGATAGGTATAACAATTAACTTTCAGGGGAACTTTGTTTCATCCCAATTGGTTATGTAAATCTTACAGAGGAAATTATTTGGTGTAAACGACACATTTTAGTAGATAAATTCTTAGAAAATGTGGGTTTACTGATTTGCATAAGTTTTGGTTCTGCATGTTGTAAAAAACATGTGGTTACATGTCTATATTTTTATCTGGGCTAAACAAGGCAGTTTTCTTTTTATTTGGTAATTAAAACAAACCTGCATATTTATCAGATTTAAAAAACTAGACTAAAAGAAAAAGGAGCAACTAGGCGTATGGGCCAGATCTGAGCGGTCGTGGGCCGCACAGCACCGAATCCGGCCCACAGGGGTGAGACGCGCGCGGGAGGGGGATTCGAATCCTTGGCAAGAGGGCACGCTGGTTAGTGAAATGAGGGACAAGAAGGGGTATCCGACGACCTTGGCCGTTAGATCAAGAGAGATCGATGGTGTCTGCTCTTCTTCTTCCCCTGGCAATGGAACAGAAGGAGGGAACCCTAGGGGCGGTGGGGCGAGCACAGGGGGCTTACCAGGGGCCTTTCCAGTGGTGGAGGATGGAACAGGGAGACGCGGTACTTCGTGGTGAGTTTAACGAGGGACGGCAGTGGGGTCTTCTTCCTCGGGAAGACGCTCGCGCACGAGTCACGGTGGCGCCAACATCGGTCTTGACGGGGAGGCCTCCAGGGTTCACTGTAGGTCGGAGATAAGGATGGGGTTAGCTTCAGAGGATCAAGGGGAGTCTAGGAGGTGGCATGCAAGGAGAGAGGATCTCGAGAGGGAGAGCTAGGCTCGAATCTAGAACAATGGCCAAAACACCTTACTCTCCTTCTCTCGGGCAGTACAGAGCAGGGGAGGAGGAGTGGCGTCTGGGGAAGGTGAGTGGGGAGAAAATGAGGGGCAGGGGAGGCACGGGGTGGCCTCTGGCCTTGTATACCGAGAAGGAGAGATCCATGGGGGAGTTGTCCCTTTTGGCCATGGGGGAGGGGTAGTTGTGGGGCCCCCGCATTAATCCTCTGAGAATCCCTGTTATGCATACAACCACGATCCCATGATCAGTTAGTCGTGTCACATAACTGACAAGTATCAATACAACATCCGAGACATACTGAATTTACAATACTTACATAAATGTCGTTATGGCTACATCAATAATAATCACCAGAATTTCATCAAGCGTAGAGCCCGATCCCTGCCTTCACCTACAGTCAACTAACTGGGAGAACGTCCTAGCTCGCATAGTCACCAACATCATCTTCTTCTTGATGTCTGACCAAGTTAATAGCCAGGGACAATGCCAGTGAGTACTTTGAATATACTCGCAAACCACCTTAAGAGGAATAATGATAGCAGGAAGATATGCAATATGGCTGTGGTAGTAGGAGGGCTCCAAGAGAGGTTCTTTTCTCAATTAGTTTCTCTTGTAGATATAGCATCTACATATCTTTGTTGAAAACCTTTGCAAAGCATTTTGGAAACCTTTTTGAAAAGTTTTGGAAAACATCAGGACTGGGTTACCCATTTGTTCCACCTTTACGGTCATCCCATGAACAAACTCCTTCCATTCCTTTCTGACCATCCCATGGTCAAAATCTTTCTCCTTTTCGACCATCCCATGGTCAAAATATTTTCAAAGCCTTTGCTTTTCCGAAATCCTTGTTGAAAACAAAACCAGCACCACTCTACAGAAGTTTGGCCAACCCGTCCATGACCACGGACACGGCTATTAGAATAGATTTACACTCTATAGAGGTTGTACACTTTACCCACACCATCCGGGTACACTACCCTGATCTTCACGGATCGTGGGTCGAGTAATTGATCAAGACTCTCTGGATGCCCACTCCAATATAAGTGCCTACCCTATGAGTGTTATTCCCCTCAACACTGGGATGTCGGGTACCGAGGACTAACCGGAGCGCATATTGCACGTCCCACGTGCGCGCTTTCAATGAGGGGCTCATAGTAACTCGCGGAGGTCTGTAGACCCTTCGTTCCTTCTCCTAGTCGATGTCTCACATGGACCGTTGTCCAGAGAAGGCCCACCCTCCAGGGAGTTTCAACCCATGTAGTAGTTGCGAGGCAGCTTATACCAGAATAGACAAACATCAAATCCAGCCCTGTCCCATTCCAGAGTAATGTGGTTGCACAGGGTTAAGTTGTTATAGCTAAACTGCAAAGAACTGGGTGCAATTTCGTAAACCTTTTTCCTCCTCCTTTCCTTCAGCATTTTGTAAAGCAAAACCTTTTTTCTTTCTCAGCATCTCTTGGGAGGTCCCACCTCACCAAGGTTTTATCATAAAACCTTTGGTAAAACTTTTTCCGGGGTCTTCCCATCCTCTAGTTTTTTCTTCGGCTAAAACAGGGACTCCAGATAGGGTATGGTGTATTACACCATCTATTCTACTAGGGACAAGTAGGTGTCATAAAGGGGGTTTTACTGTCACATCCCAAAATTTTCCAAATTTTGGAATGTGAAAAACTTTAAACAAAATGAAGAACCAAGTTCTTTGAAATTCAGAAGGAACAAAAACTTTTGGAACATTTAATATAATGCCTCCAAAACCCAAGCCAAATAAAATGATTTTGTTTGTGAATTGGTGTGCATGTTTTAAAATCCCAAATCATGAAGCATGCATGAGGATCTTGACTTGGTTGCATTTTAAAAACCTAAGAGAAGTGAAAAATATCTCAAACCCTAAAACTCTAATTATTTGTTAACACTAAGAACAACACAATACTTTGGATATACTCCATATGTATATTAAACAAAAGAACTCCTATGAGGGCTAAAAAGATAAAGGACAAAATAATAAAACAATAGAAATTGGTTTCATCCAATTTGGAGCCATGGATAAAAAGATATGAATGATTTTGAGAATATATTTAATAAAGGCAATATTAGCTATTAAAACCAAAGTGAATAAATTTGGTTAGAAAAATTTGAGTTAGAAAGTAAATGTGTTCTATAATGCCCTAAAAACCTAATTTGAGTTTTACAAATTTTTAGAAATTTGTTTGATTCAAATTGTTTCATTTAATCAAAAGTTATTTAAGAAAACAGAAAAAGAAAAAGAAAAAAAACAATGGAGAAAAAAATAAAACAGCAACCCCAGCCCTTCGGCCTTTCGGCCCAAAACCAGCCCAACCGGCTCTCTCCTCTCCCCCTGCTTTCCTTACCGCGCCGCTGCCCACCCCCTCTCACTTACAGACCGACCCCACACCACGTCACCCCTCCACCTCATCGTCTTCCTCGGCAAAGACAGAGCTCTCCCCTCCTCTGCCCTTTCCAAGTCGGCTCGAATTCGAGCGTTTCTGTGAATTAAACTCCACTCCGACGACGCCCTCTTAACCGCCACCCCCTCCTCATCATTTCCCCTTAGACGCCACCCCCAGAGAGCCCCCAGGCTCTCCAATTACGAGCTCAGACCGCCGCTCACCAACGGTATCCTGGCTATAATTCCGGTGAACCCCGGCCGTTAGGCGCCCTCCCCTCTGCCCTATCATCTTCGCCATGTCCTAACGCACTTAATAACCAAGCCATGTACCTTCTCGTGCTCCAGGTCGACGACACGGACCAAGTCCGGCGAGCTCCCTCTGCCGCCACCGTTCGACGGTTTTTCCGGTAAAGGTAGGGTTCCCGCCGCTCCTTTTTGGCCACTACTAGACCGTGCTGGACCAGGCGCACTTCACTAACCCTTTTGCTTTTCCGCTCGAGTACCAGATAGATGCCACTGTCTCGAGGCCGTGACCTCCGCCGTCGACGCCACACCGGCGAGGAATACCGAGCGCAGCAGAGCTCCCCTCACTTCCCCGCGACCACCAACCAGACCGCCGAGACCTCTGCAGGCCCTCGGTAAGATCACCTTTCCCCCTACGTCTCTAGAACCATCGGAACACCACGAGGCCGACGTGCCGCTGCCGCGCGCCGTCGTTAGCACCGACAGTCCCCGGCGAGGTGTTTTGTAGCCGTTCGATCATATCCTAGCGGTTAAGATTAGATCACTTAAACGAAAGGGTACGGCTGATCTGATCCGTCCAACGTCACTTAAATCCAACGGCTGCAGAGGTCGATCCGGCCGAACCGGTACCAGCCAATAGGATAGCGCCACGTCGCCAGACTATTATCTGTTTAAATGGAAATTAAACAGATTTAGTATTAAACTTAGAAATTCAATAACTTCTGTTCCACAAATCAGAAAAATGCAAATTTGGTGTCTATGGATTCAGAAAAATGAGAGCTTCACTGCTGGGGCCTTATTTCACCCTTTAGCTTATGTAAAATAGAAGTTTTAGGCAGAACCTTTTTAGGAGTATTTTACCCATAAAAATTATTTTGTAAATTATTTTTGGATGAATCTTTTTGCTATGGATTGCAAATTGAACCCTCTATCTAGTAAGACCAAAATATAGATTTGGTTGTCTATGCCTAATAGCATGGAAATTATTTAATGAGTTTGTCCTTTCCAAATGCTAGAAAATACTGCTAATTATTACAATTGCACAAATGGTTGTATTTGTAATCTTGCAATTGTAAATTGTTCAGAAAGCACTTAGTATTGTTCAAAACCTTGTTATAACAATTTATGCAATAAAATTTCCATCTTGCATGCTTGCATATTTTGCATGATTTTTGTATTGCCATTAGTGTTGACTTTGTGCATGTTTTGTCTTGTTTGTTTTGTTTGATAGATTGTGTGGATTGTCAAGTGTGTTACTGCAAAGAGTGCACCAACACCACCAACTACTAAGGCAAGTGGCACTATCATCCATGTCCTACTATTTTTCATTACACTTAGTGGATTTTTGTAGTATGCATGATAGGACTACTATGATACTATGCTATGCTATGTCCTATTTAGGATATCCTTTATATATTCCTTAGTGGAAATACTGTAGTTGTAGTATGCTTAGCCCTGTTATAGATTCGGGGTGGAATACACCATATTGTGATTATATGAAGTGTTGGAAAAAAATGTTTTATATAATAAAACAAGGACTCAATGAATCACCTGGGTGGAGTGTGGATACTCAGTTGAGAATAAGGTGGCAACAAAAGGAACCATGTCTATGGCTATCTCTTTCGTGTGTGCACTAGAAGAATACCACCCAGGAACTTAGAGATTGAACATGTTTCTCGTACAGTGGCTTTCGTGTACAGCCACACGCCAAATGGGCTCTGGCCTAGTCAATTACATAGTGGAAGACCCATGCATTGGTACCTCTTCAGGTTAACTGGAATTATGCATTGGAGGTTTATCCTTGCATTGGTGCCTGGTAGATGTGCTGGCATTATGTATTGGGAGGACTTCTATGGAAAGACTTTGTCACATTCTCGATCTGCCGGTACTCCATCTTGGTGAGTACTAATCTAGCGGCCACTAGTGGCGTCAAGACGAGATTGTGTCTTGTGGGTAAAGTGTACAACTTCTGCAGAAGCTTAAATTCTAAGTACTTAGCCGAGTCCCCGGTTATGGAATAGTACAAAAAGGGTAATAGTTCGGAGGAGCCAAACCACTACCATATATACATCAACATATAGTAAAACAATGCAGTTTTAATAAACCGTAGATAAAACATGCATAAGTAAAACAGTAGGACAAGGCTTATGAGCAAGAAGGTGGCTTGCCTGGGATCAGCAATATGGCATAATTGTCCCTGGACTTCTTCTTAGAAAACCATAATAACCAATAAAAAGCATCTTCTTCTGCTCTCCGATATAATCGCAACTATCGTCGTCTAGAAAGCACATGCAAACAAACAAGGGCACAATCAACATAAGGCATACAATCACCAATACCACTCAGCAAACAAGCAATTGAATAAACTCCAATTAAGGTTCAGTAGTTTTAGAGAGGATTGTATTTAGGTGGTTGAGATGGCCTTGGAGAAGGGGATGAAAATCCCTTAGGATTTATAGTCTAGAAACTACCTAAGAGATGGATTTTGGAACAAGACCATATTCTGTATGATACCATTGTGTAAAAATTATACCAGCAGATAGGTAGTGATAATATGAAACCAACAAAAGTGGTTTCACTATTTTATCACTTACCAAAGATTTATAGTGATTATTATAGTGAATAAGACTCTAGTTTTAGGAAATAATTCACTAGAAAATTTCTGGAGCTCTACAAATTATTTCCTTGAGTGGGTAGGTAAGTCTTGATGTACTTGTTCACTGAGAGTTGGAATTATGCCAAACTAATTACCAGAATGCCCTTAGGAAATTCCCAAATGCAGTTCTGTAGACAAATTGTCTTTTTGACTAGATTAAATCTACAGAAGCTTTTGATTTGATTCCAAGGAAACATTGTAGGCATTTTGAATACCTTTCTGTAGGAGTTGGAATCAACCCTTTTGGATTTGCAAAGCTAATGTGAGGATTTTTCTAGTGAAATAACTAAGCCCTGAATAGTTTAATTCATGTTAAACCCACAGAGGCTTAGAAAATTATTGACTCTTGGGGTTTGATAGGTAATGGTATGCAGGTGTACTAGGAGTTGGAATTAAGTCAATACCCATTTGGGTTTGACCTAGGGAATTTCCTAAAGTCAGAAATGCCCTGATTTTGTTATTTTTACTACAGTAAATATAATTCTCCACTTGGCATGAGTCCAAGTCCATGAGATAGGTACAGGTAATATCTACCAGGGGCAGTTGGTTTTCTCCAATTGAAGTTGTAAATCTCACCGAAAGAAATTATTAGTGAAAAAGGTACATCTAGGAGTTTGATTTATCATTTTTAATCTAGGAAACCATTGGATGAGCTAGGGGTACTGCATGTTTAAGAAAACATTCATAAACACTAGGAATTTTGGATCTGGGCATTTGGTGGGTGTTTTCATTTTCAAAATGATTTAAACCAAAAGCCACAATTTTTGGATATGAGAAAATTTATTAAAGGACAGGGGTTGGGCTGGGATCTGGAGGCAGCTGGGCCGGCCGGAGGGGTTTCAGCCCAGTAGGGGGGAGGCAGCAAACGGGGCTGGGTTTGAACCCCTAGCAAAGGGGCCGCGCGTCAGCGGGCGTCGGCGGTCGAAATGGTATGGGGAGATCCCCACCATTCGTTTAAGACGGGATCGACGCGGGGGAGTCGGCGTCCTCCCCAATCACCGCGGTAGCGAGGGGAAACCCTAGGGGCGACTGGGCGACATATGGGAGCTCACCAGAGACGTCGGGAGGCGGCGGAGATGGGCCATGGTGGTGCGGCGCGTCACCCCGAGCTCAACGATGGGCAGCAGGGGCGGGTTCGATGCCGGGACCTCTCTCGCCCATGTGCGCCTGGCGGAGCTCGCTTTGGTGCTCACCGGAGCAGGCTCGGGGATGCATGCATGTCCACGGAGAGGAGAAAGAGAGGATCAAGAGGGGTCTTGAGGCCACGAGGGAGCCCTTGGTGGTGCGGAGAGGGTTCGGAGATAGCGGACTCGGGGGTGAAGCTCCGCTCGGGTGTGTCGTCGGTGGTGGCTCTCTGAGGTTCCTGTAGTGAAAGGGAAGCACCGGGAGGTGGGTCAGATGCAGGGGAATAGAACTGAGCAAGGAAGAGGGCTCATAGGAGGTAGGGGTCGAGCATAATCTTCACCTCTCTAATGAGGCCGAGAGGAGCTCTCTCCCTTCTCCACGGTGAGGGAGAGTATAGGAGATGGATCTGGAGCTCTCTGGGGAGGTCAGTGGAGTGAGAGGGGGAGAAATGAGGCAGCAGGAGTGGGGTGGAGGGCCTCTAGGCCATTTAAAGGCAATGGGGAGGTTAATGGTGGACATGGCCTATGGAGGAGCTATGGCAGGTCCATGGCCTTGCCATTGGGCATCAGGGGTGGTGGAGAGGCACAGGGGTCGTGCAGGGGACAGAGAGAGGGAGGGGTGCTGCTGTGGCAAGAGTTTTTGGCAATAGGTGGTTGTCCCACTTCAGTCTCTACCTCCAAACACTAGAGGACAAGGGGAAGATGGTGCTACAGTGGTCTTGCCATAGGGCTGCTCGACCAGGAGGAGAGAAGTGTGCTGTGCAGGCTTGGTGGAGAAGATTTGATAAGGTTTGATGGAGTATTAGTGCAAGGTTTTTCTCATAACCCAAATTTGGAAAAGTTGATGACTATGAAGAAATTCTTTGAATTAATCTTGGCAAGATGAGTGAATGGTACTGGTAGATGGTTTAGGTCAGGGAACATCTAAAGGATTTATTTGGGATTTTTCAGATGATTTTTAGTGCATTTTTTATCCATTAATCAAATAGAGTAGAAATGGTTTATGGAAGCTCTTTTGATATTTTTACATTGGACAAGGTTGGTTTTTGGTGTGAGATGGTCCTAGATACCATATTACACCTTGGGTAATTTTCTTGGGATTTATTGAGGTGGGAAAGGATTTTTAAAGGATTATTTCTTATTTCTGCCATCTAAGAAAAAGGGCAAAAAGAAATAATAAAGAATCTCTAAAATATTTATTCTTGAGATGGGAAGGAAGGGTATGATATATATGGATATTAATTGAGCCAAAAGTTGGGGAAGTGTTTTGGCAAAAAACAAACTTTCCTTTATGGAAGAAGTTTTGGAGATTTTGACTATTAAAGAGATTAATTAGATTTGGAGCCATAATAATTATGGATAATATTTGATAAATTTTGATGATCAAGGTAGATGATGTAGACAAGGTGTGTCAAGCATTTTCAACCTTGGGATTGGAAATCCAATTTGATTTTGGTGAAAACTAGAGATTTAAGGATCTTGGGTAAGATTGTTTTCATGCCACCAAAACCTTATTGGATCTTGGAGGTCAGGGGTCCCCTTGGGGCATGGGATATATGGATGGATAGACCAAGTGATCTAGATTGCAATGGTGTAGGGGTTTGAGCTTGATCCTACTTGAGCTCACCAAGACAAGCTTTCAAACTTTGAATAAGATAAGCCTGCCAAAGCAGATTATCAACTAACCTTCAAAACCTTGTGGGTTTAAACATCTCAAGGATCCAATTGGAACAAGTGAAGTAGGTAATGATAGACCTAGATGAGTAGAACACAACCATGCAAAGATTTGGTCCGAAGAAGGTTGGATGGTGGTGTGAGCTTCTATCAAAGTAGGCATGATGACTAGATTTGCAGGAATAGTTATTTTCTTTCCTGCAAAACCATCAAGAACAAGTGGGTTGGAGGATGATCTAACCAAGGGCAAGAGTAGACCTTGGTAGTTCTTAGGATGGTTAACAAGATGGTTTAAATTCATTTCCAATAATGTACCAGGGTTGAGAAAAGGAGGCATTCAAAAAGGTGATGTTGGAAATAGTTTTCGAGATAGCCAAATTTGGCAGACTTAGGGTTTTTGACTAGAATGTGGGTGGTGATGATTTTGATGGGTTGCAAGGTACCAAAGCATCATCAAGTGGATGATGTTGAAGTGTAGATTGAGTAGAAAGGATCAATGCTTGATATTGGTCTTCATTGTCTTGGAAACTTCTAGAGGGGATATCTTCAGAATTGATCTGGTTAAGGGTTTTAGATGATCAACTAGTATCTAGAGATTAGATCCTTCTTGGTATTCTTGCTTAGGGTGTGGTGATTTGGAAACATATTGATCCTAGTGATGAGATCCTAGAGTATCTCATACTATCTCCTAAGCAAACAAATCAAGCAGCAGATCAAGGCAATTCATCAGGCAACAGATCAATGCAACTCATCTTACAAACAAATCAACTACTACTATGGTTACCATCAAGATTAGATTGAGGTAAGGATGGGTATGTTGAAAAGGTTGTGGTTTGGAATAAGATGAGGGTCTCTTGGTATCTCTACCAAGGGTAGAATTCAAATGCTTCATAAAAGGGTTTTGTTAAATCTAGAGATAAGAAGTAGTAGAAGGTTCTGTCTTGAAAACATAAGGAGATTATGTTATATGACTCTCCATAGTTTGATCAATAGAAGCTACTAAAATAGTTTTGGTTACATAAGCATCTTGGCTCATGTTTTGAAATGCCAGAACATTTGAGAATATGTAAAATGAGCCGGGATAGTTTTGGTAAATAGCTTTTGTCAACTGATGGTGAGGTAAGGAGTATCATATGGTATACACTCACATGCACAATCATAAACAAACAACAAGCACACACTGCACCAAAATACAAGAAAAAGTTTTTGTTCCCCCTGATTTTTGCATTCTAGACAAGTAATCAGGGTTGCTAAAATTGGGACGTTACAGTAGTGTTGGCGTGTGATTGGCCTAGAGGGGCGGTGGAGAGGGGTGAGAGTGGGATCTAGTCATGATGGAGCTCAGAGAGGGAGGGAGTGGCAGCTGCTGCAATTTATTGGCTCCACTTGCTTGTCTCTCTCTCTCTTTCTCACTTTCAAGCATAAGAGGACAAGGGGGAGGTGGTGCTGCAGTACATGATATAGGGGATGGTCGACCAGAGGAAAGAGTGGTGCTGTGGAGGCTTGTTGGGGAAGATTAGAAGAGGTTTGTTTGGGTTTTTGATTCAAAAAGGCTAAATATCCAATTCTGCCATAAGGGGTGATCAAGTGGTATGCCTTGATTTTTGATCTTGACAAATTGAGGTAAGGATGCTGGTAGATGGGTAGGGTTAATATGCATCTCTAGGATTTATTTGGGATTTTTCAGAAGATTAGAAGTCCACTTAAATCCATTTATTCAGAAACTGCAGAAGTGAATTCCTGGAGTTCATTTGATATTTTTACATTGGCCAAGGTGGGTTTTTCAGTTGAGATGGTCCCAAATGTGAATACACACTTAGGGGAATTTTCCCAAGATTTATTGTGGCTTAAAAGTATTTAAAAGAATTATTATTCCAATTCAGCCATTTAAGAAAATGGGCAAAAAGAAATAATAAAGCTCTTCAAAAATATTTATTTTTGTAGTGGGATGATAGGGTATGATATATAGGACTCAATTGTGCTTAAAGTCAGGGAAGTGTTTTGGCAAAAACCAAACTTTCCTTCATGGAAGGAGTTGTGGAGGTTTTGGCAAAAACCAAACTTTCCTTCATGGAAGGAGTTGTGGAGGTTTTGCCCCTTAAATGAATTAAATAGTTTTTGAGCCATAGTAATTATGGATAATATTTTATAAATCTTGATGATCAAGGTATATGATGTAGACAATGTGTGGCAAGCATTTGCAACGTTGGGATTTGAGAATCAAAGGTGATTTTGGTGAAAACCTAGAGATTAAGGATCTAGGGTAAGATTGTTTTCATACCACCAAAACCTTGTTGGATCTTGGGTCTCAAAGCACCCCTTGGGGCATGGGATATATGTATGGATATAACAACTTATGTATATCACTATGGTACATAATTTTGGGCTTGATTATGCTTGAGATATCCAAGGATTTTTTGCAAACTTTGAATATAAGCCTACCAAAGCAGATTATCAAATGGCCTTCAAAACCTTTTGGGTTTAAGAAGCACAAAGATCCACTTGGAACAAGTTAAGTAGATATTGATAGACCTATATGATTAGAACACAACCATGCAAAGAGTTGGTCCATAGAAGGTTGGATGATGATGTGAGCTTCTGTTAAAGTAGGCATGTTGACTATATTTGCAGGAAAAGTTATTTTCTTGCCTGCAAAACCATCTAGAATAAGTGGGTTGGAGGATGATTTAACCAGGGGAAAGAGTGGGCCATGGTAGTCCTTAGGATGGTTAACAAGATGGTTCAAATGCATTTTTAAAAATGCAAAAGGGTTGAGAATGGGAGGCATTCAAAAAGATGATGTTGGAAATAGTTTTCCAGACTTAGCCAAATTTGGCAGATTTAGGATTTTTGACTAGAGCATGAGAGGGGATGTTTTTAATGGGTTGCAAGGTAGCAAGGCATCATCAAGTAGATTATGTGGAAGGGTAGATTGAGTAGAAGTTATACATGCTTGATATTGTTCTTCATTGACTTGGATGCTTCTAGAAGGGATCACTTTAGAAGAGGTATGGTTAGGGGTTTTAGATGATCCCTAATAGCTAGAGATCAGATTCAGCTTTGTATTCTTGCTTAGAGTTTGGTGATTTTTAAAGTATCTTGATCCTAGTGGATGATCTCCTAGAGTAGCTCATACTGCTTCTAAGCAATCAAGTCAAACAGCAGATCGAGGCAACTCATCTTACAAACAAATCAACTACTACTAGGGTTACCATCAAGCTTATCTTGAGGTAAGGGTGGGACATTTTGAAAGGTTGGATTTGAATAAGGTGAGAGTCCTTGGTATCTCTACCAAGAGTAGAATTCAAAAGCTGTGAAAAGAGGTGTTGGGAAACTGATAGTTGAGGTTCTATCTATAAAAGGTTACTCTCCATTGTTTAGTGAAATAGAAGCTACTAAAAAGGGTGGAGGTTGTAAAGGTATCTTGGTTCAGGTTTTGAAATGCCAGAACATTTGAGAATATGGAAATTAAGCCAAGACAATTTTGGGAAGTAGCTTTTGTCAACTGGTGTTGAGGTAAGGAGTATATTTTCTAATACATAATCATAAGAATAAACATATTCAAACAACAGGCAAACACTTCACCATTAAACAAGAAAAAGTTTTTGTTCCCCCTGATTTTTGCATTCTGGACAACTAATCAGGGTTGTTGAAATTGGGATGTGATAGTTTAGGAAAAGAACACACATGCAATGACTCAAGTGGTGGTTTCAGAATGGAACACACAATCAATGACTCAGGTGGTGGTTTAGGAAAAGAAGACACATGCAATGACTCTGGTGGTGGTTTAGGAAATGAACACACATGCAAAGACTCTAGTGGTGGTTTAGGAAAAGAACACACATTTAATGACTCTAGTGGTGGTTTAGGAAAGGAACAAACATGCAATGACTCTGGTGGTGGTTTAGGGAAGGAAGAAACATGCAATGACACTGGTGGATCCATGTGGTTTAGGAAAAGGAGACACATGCAATGACTCTAGTGGTGGTTTAGGAAAGGAACACACATACAATGACTCTAGTGGTGGTTTCGGAAAGGAACACACAAGCAATGACTCTGGTGGTGGTTTAGGAAAGGAGGACACATGCAATGACTCTGGTGGATCCATGTGGTTTAGGAAAAGAAGACACATGTAATGACTCTGGTGGTGGTTTAGGAAAGGAACACGCATGCAATGACTCTGGTGGTGGTTTAAGAAAGGAACACACATGCAATGACACTTGTGGATCCATGTGGTTTAGGAAAAGAAGACAAATGAAATGACTCTGGTGGTGGTTTGGAAAGGAACACACATGCAATGAATCTAGTGGTGGTTTAGGAAAGAAGACACATGTAATGACTCTGGTGGTCATTTAGGAAAGGAATACACATGCAATGACTCTAGTGGTAGTTTTGGAAAGGAGCACACATGCAATGACTTTGGTGGTGGTTTTGGAAAGGAAGACACATGCAATAACTCTGGTGGATCCATGTGGTTTAGGAAAAGAAGACACATGAAATGACTCTGGTGGTGGTTTAGGAAAGCAACACACATTCAATGAATCTGGTGGTGGTTTAAGAAAGGAACACACATGCAATGACACTGGTGGATCCATGTGGTTTAGGAAAATAACACACATGCAATGACTCTGGTGGTGTTCTAGGAAATTAACACACATGCAATGACTCTGGTGGTAGTTTTGGAAAGGAACACACATGCAATGACTCTATCGGTGGTTTCGGAAAGTAAGACACATGCAATGACTCTAGTGGTTTAGGGAAAGAAGACACATACAATGACTCTGGTGGTGGTTTAGGAAAGGAACACACATGCAATGACTATGGTGTATCCATGTGGTTTAGAAAAATAACACACATGCAATGACTCTGGTGGTGGTTTAAGAATGGAACACACATTCAATGACTCTGGTGGTGGTTTAGGAAAAGAAGACACATGTAATGACTATGGTGGGGGTTTAGGAAAAGAAGACACATGCAATGACTCTGGTGGTGGTTTAGGAAAGGAACACACATGCAATGACTCTGGTGGTGGTTTAGGAAAAGAATACACATGCAATGACTCTAGTGGTGGTTTAGGAAAGGAAGACACATGCAATGACTCTGGTGGTGGTTTAGGAAAATAAGACACATGGAATGACTCTAGTGGTGGTTTAGAATAAGAAGACATATGCAATGACTCTGCTGGTGGTTTAGGAAAGGAACACACATGCAATGACTCTAGTGGTGGTTTAGGAAAAGAAACACATGCAATGACTCTGGTGGTGGTTTAAGAAAGGAACACACATGTAATGACTCTAGTGGTGGTTTAAGAAAGGAACACACATGCAATAACACTGGTGGATCCATGTGGTTTAGGAAAACAAGACACATGCAATGACTCTAGTGGTTGTTTAGGAAAAGAAGACACATGCAATGACTCTGGTGGTGGTTTAGGAAAGGAACACACATGCAATGACTCTGGTGGTGGTTTAAAAAAGGAAAACACATGCAATGACTCTGGTGGTGTTTTAGGAAAAGAACACACATACAATGACTCTAGTGGTGGTTTAAGAAAGGAACACACATGCAATAACACTGGTGGATCCATGTGGTTTAGGAAAACAAGACACATGCAATGACTCTAGTGGTTGTTTAGGAAAAGAAGACACATGCAATGACTCTGGTGGTGGTTTAGGAAAGGAAACACATGCAATGACTGGTGGTGGTTTAAAAAAGGAAAACACATGCAATGACTCTGGTGCTGTTTTAGGAAAAGAACACACATACAATGACTCTAGTGGTGGTTTAAGAAAGGAACACACATGCAATAACACTGGTGGATCCATGTGGTTTAGGAAAACAAGACACATTCAATGACTCTAGTGGTTGTTTAGGAAAAGAAGACACATGCAATGACTCTGGTGGTGGTTTAGGAAAGGAACACACATGCAATGACTCTGATGGTGGTTTAAAAAAGGAACACACATGCAATGACTCTGGTGGTGTTTTAGGAAAAGAACACACATGCAATGACTCTAGTGGTGGTTTAGGAAAAGAACACACGTTTAATTACTCTGTTGGTGGTTTAGGAAAGGAACACACATGCAATGACTCTGGTGGTGGTTTAGGAAAGGAAGACACATGCAATGACACTGGTGGATCCATGTGGTTTAGGAAAAGGAGACACATGCAATGACTCTGATGGTGGTTTAGGAAAGGACCATACATACAATGACTCTTGTGGTGGTTTAGGAAAAGAAACACATGCGATGGCTCTGGTGGTTTAAGAAAGGAACACACATGCAATGACACCGGTGGATCCATGTGGTGTAGGAAAAGAAGACACATGCAATGACTGTTGTGGTTTTTAGTAAAGGAAGACATATGCAATGACTGTAGTGGTGGTTTTGGAGAGGAACACACATGCAATGACTCTGGTGGTGGTTTAGGTAAGGAAGACACATGCAATGACTCTGGTGGATCCATGTGGTTTAGGAAAAGAAGACACATGTAATGACTCTGGTGGTGGTTTAGGAATGGAACACACATGCAATGACTCTGGTGGTGCTTTAAGAAAGGAACACACATGCAATGACACTGGTGGATCCGTGTGGTTTAGGAAAAGATAACAAATGCAATGACTCTAGTGGTGGTTTCGAAAGGAACACACATGCAATGACTTTAGTGGCGGTTTAGCAGAGGAAGACACATGCAATGACTCTGGTGGTGGTTTAGGAAAAGAAGACACATGCAATGACACTGCTGGTGGTTTAGGAAAGGAACACACATGCAATGACTCTAGTTGTGGTTTAGGAAAAGAAACACATGCAATGACTCTCGTGGTGGTTTAAGAAAGGAACACACATGCAATGACTCTACTGGTGGTTTAAGAAAGGAACACACATGCAATGACACTGGTGGATCCATGTGGTTTAGGAAAAGAAGACACATACAATGACTTTGGTGGTGGTTTATGAAAGGAACATACATGCAATGACTCGGGTGGTGGTTTAGGAAAAGAAGACACATGCAATGACTCTGATGGTGGTTTAGGAAAGGACCACACATACAATGACTCTTGTGGCAGTTTAGGAAAAGAAACACATGCGATGGCTCTGGTGGTTTAAGAAAGGAACACAGATGCAATGACACTGGTGGATCCATCTGGTTTAGGAAAAGAAGACAAATGCAATGACTGTGGTGGTGTTTAGTAAAGGAAGACATATGCAATGAATCTAGTGGTGGTTTTGGAAAGGAACACACATGCATTGACTCTGGTGGTGGTTTAGGAAAGGAAGACACATGCAATGACTGTGGTGGATCCATGTGATTTAGGAAAAGAATACACATGCAATGACTCTGGTGGTGGATCCATGTGGTTTAGGAACAGAAGACACATGTAATGACTCTGGTGGTGATTTAGGAATGGAACACACATGTAATGACTCTGGTGGTGGTTTAAGAAAGGAACACACATGCAATGACACTGGTGGATCCGTGTGGTTTAGGAAAAGAAAACAAATGCAATGACTCTAGTGGTGGTTTCGAAAGGAACACACATGCAATGACACTGCTGGTGGTTTAGGAAAGGAACACACATGCAATGACTCTAGTGGTGGTTTAGGAAAAGAAACACATGCAATGACTCTCGTGGTGGTTTAGGAAAGGAACACACATACGATGACTCCGGTGGTGGTTTAAGAAAGGAACACACATGCAATGACTTTGGTGGATCCATCTGGTGTAGAAAAACAAGACACATGCAATGACTCGGGTGGTGGTTTTGGAAAGGAACACACATGCAATGACACTGGTGGATCCATGTGGTTTAGGAAAGAAGACACATGCAATGACTCCGGTGGTCGTTTAGGAAAGGAAGACACATGCAATGACTCTAGTGGTGGTTTTGGAAAGGAACACACATGCAATGACTCTGGTGGTGGTTTAGGAAAGGAAGACACATGCAATAACTCTGGTCGATCCATGTGGTTTACGAAAAGAAGACACATGCAATGACTCTGGTGGTGGTTTCGGAAAGGAACACACATGCAATGACTCTAGTGGTGGTTTAAGAAAGGAACAAAAATGCAAGGACCCTGGTGGATCCATGTGGTTTAGGACAAGAAGACACGTGCAATGACTCTGGTGGTGTTTTACGAAAGGAACACACATGCAATGACTCTGGTGGTAGTTTTGGAAAGGAACACACATGCAATGACTCTAGCGGTGGTTTAGGAAAGGAAGACACATGCAATGACTCTGGTGGTTTAGGAAAAGAAGACACATGCAATTACTCTGATGGTGGTTTAGGAAAGGAACACACATGCAATAACTATGGTGGATCCATGTGTTTTAGGAGAAGAACACACATCCAATGACTCTGGTGGTGGTTTAAGAATGGAACACACATTCAATGACTTTGGTGGTGGTTTAGGAAAAGCAGACACATGCAATGACTCAGGTGGTGGTTTAGGAAAAGAACACACATGCAATGACTCTAGTGGTGGTTTAGGAAAAGAACACACGTTCAATGACTCTGGTGGTGGTTTAGGAAAGTAACAAACATGGAATGACTCTAGTGGTGGTTTAGGAATGGAAGAAACATGCACATGGTTTAGGAAAAGAAGACACATGCAATGACTCTATTGGTGGTTTAGGAAAGTAACACACATGCAGTGACTCTGGTGGTGGTTTAAGAAAGGAACACACATGAAGTGACACTGGTGGATCCATGTGTTTCAGGAAAAGAAGAAACATGCAATGACTTTGGTGGTGGTTTAGGAAATGAACACACATGCAATGACTCTGGTGGATCCATGTGGTTTAGGAAAAGAAGACACATGCAATGACTCTAGTGGTGGTTTAGGAAAGGACAAGACATACAATGACTCTTTTGGTGGTTTAGGAAAAGAAACACATGCAATGACTCTGGTGGTGGTTGAGGAAAGGAACACACATGCAATGACTCTAGTGGTGGTTTAAGAAAGGAACACACATGCAATGACACTGGTGGATCCATGTGGTTTAGGAAAATAAGACACATGCAATGACTCTGGTGGTGGTTTACGAAAGGAACACACATGTAGTGACTCTGGTGGTAGTTTTGGAAAGGAACACACAGGCAATGACTCTAGCGATGGTTTAGGAAAGGAAGACACATGCAATGACTCTGGTAGTTTAGGAAAATAAGACACATGCAATGACTCTAGTGGTGGTTTAGGAAAGGAACACACATGCAATGACTGTGGTGGATCCATGTGGTTTAGGAAAATAACACACATGCAATGACTCTTGTGGTGGTTTAAGAATGGAACACACATTCAATGACTCTGGTGGTGGTTTAGGAAAAGAATACACATGCAATGACTCTGGTGGTGGTTTAGGAAAAGAACACACATGAAATGACTTTAGTGGTGGTTTAGGAAAAGGACATACAGTTAATGACTCTAGTGGTGGTTTAGAAAAGGAACACACATGCAATGACTCTGGTGGTGGTATAGGAAAGGAAGACACATGCAATGACACTGGTGGATCCATGTGGTTTAGGAAAACAACACACATGCAATGACTCTGGTGGTGGTTTAGGAAAGGAACACGCATGAAATGACTCTGGTGGTGGTTTAAGAAAGGAACACACATGTAGTGACATTGGTGGATCCATGTGGTTTAGGAAAAGAAGAAACATGCAATGACTTTGGGGGTGGTTTACGAAAGGAACACACATGCAATGACTCTGGATCCATGTGGTTTAGGAAAAGAAGAAACATGCAATGACTCTGGTGGTGGTTTAGGAAAAGCAACACATGCAATGACTCTGGTGGTGGTTTAAAAAAGGAACACACATGCAATGACACTGGTGGATCCGTGTGGTTTAGGAAAAGAAAACAAATGCAATGACTCTAGTGGTCATTTAGTTAAAAGGAAGACACATGCAATGACTCTAGTGGTGGTTTTGAAAAGTAACACACATGCAATGACTCTGGTGGTGGTTTAGGAAAGGAATACACATGCAATGACTCTGGTGGATCCATCTGGTTTAGGAAAAGAAGACACAGGTAATGACTCCGGTGGTGGTTCAGGAAAGGAAGACACATGCAATGACTCTAGTGGTGGTTTAAGAAAGGAACACAGATCCAATGACACTGGTGGATCCGTGTGGTTTAGGAAAAGAAGACAAATGCAATGACTCTGGTGGTGGTTTGGAAAGGAACACACATGCAATGACTCTAGCGGTGGTTTAGGAAAGGAAGACACATGCAATCACTCTAGTGGTGGTTTAGGAAAAGAAGACACATGCAATGACTCTGGTGGTGGTTTAGGAAAGGAACACACATGAAATGACTCTGGTGGTGGTTTAAGCAAGGAACACACATGCAATGACACTGGTGGATCCATGTGCTTTAGGAAAGAAGACACATGCAATGACTCTGGTGGTCTAGTAGGAAAGGAAGACACATGCAATGACTCTAGTGGTGGTTTTGGAAAGGAACACACATGCAATGACTCTGGTGGTGGTTTAGGAAAGGAAGACACATGCAATGACTCTAGGTGTGGTTTAGGAAAAGAAGACACATGCAATGACTCTGGTGGTGGTTTAAGAAAGGAACACACATGCAATGAAACTGGTGGATCCATGTCGTTTAGGAAAAAAGACACATGTAATGACTCTAGTGGTGGTTTAGGAAAGGAACACACATGCAATGACTCTGGTGGTAGTTTTGGAAAGCAACACACATGCAATGACTCTAGCGGTGGTTTAGGAAAGGAAGACACATGCAATGACTCTAGTGGTAGTTTAAGAAAGGAACAAACATGCAAGGACCCTGGTGGATCCATGTGGTTTAGAAAAAGAAGACACATGCAATGACTCTGGTGGTGGTTTAGGAAAGGAACACACTTGAAATGACTCTGGTGGTTTAAGCAAGGAACACACATGCAATGACACTGGTGGATCCATGTGGTTTAGGAAAGAAGACACATGCAATGACTCTGGTGGTCTATTAGGAAAGGAAGACACATGCAATGACTCTAGTGGTGGTTTTGGAAAGGAACACACATGCAATGACTCTGTTGGTGGTTTAGGAAAGGAAGACACATGCAATGACTCTGGTGGATCCATGTGGTTTAGGGAAAGAGGACACATGCAATGACTCTGGGTGTGGTTTAGGAAAGGAACACACATGCAATGACTCTGGTGGTGGTTGAAGAAAGGAACACACATGCAATGACACTGGTGGATCCATGTAGTTTAGGAAAAGAAGACACATGCAATGACTCTGGTGGTGGTTTAGGAAAGGAACACACATGCAATGCCTCTGGTGGTAGTTTTGGAAAGCAACACACATGCAATGACTCTAGCGGTGGTTCAGGAAAGGAAGACACATGCAATGACTCTGGTGGTTTAGGAAAATAAGACACATGCAATGACTCTAGTGGTGGTTTAGGAAAGGAACACACATGCAATGATTGTGGTCGATCCATGTGGTTTAGGAAAAGAACACACATGTAATGACTTTGGTGGTTGTTTAAGAATGGAACACACATCAAATGACTCTAGTGGTGGTTTAGGAAAAGAAAACACATGCAAAGACTCTGGTGGCGGTTTAGGAAAAGAACACACATGCAATGACTCTAGTGGTGGTTTAGGAAAAGAACATACATTTAATGACTCTAGTGGTGGTTTAGGAAAGGAACACATGTGCAATGACTCTGGAGGTGGTTTAGGAAAGGAAGACACATGCAATGACACTGGTGGATCCATGTGGTTTAGGAAAAGAAGACACATGCAATGACTCTGGTGGTGGTTTAGGAAATGAACACACATGCAATAACTATGGTGGATCCATGTTTTTTAGGAAAAGAACACACATCCAATGACTCTGGTGGTGGTTTAAGAATGGAACACACATTCAATGACTTTGGTGGTGGTTTAGGAAAAGCAGACACATGCAATGACTCAGGTGGTGGTTTAGGAAAAGAACACACATGCAATGACTCTAGTGGTGGTTTAGGAAAAGAACACACGTTCAATGACTCTGGTGGTGGTTTAGGAAAGGAACAAACATGGAATGAGTCTGGTGGTGGTTTAGGAATGGAAGACACATGCACATGGTTTAGGAAAAGAAGACACATGCAATGACTCTAGTGGTGGTTTAGGAAAGTAACACACATGCAGTGACTCTGGTGGTGGTTTAAGAAAGGAACACACATGAAGTGACACTGGTGGATCCATGTGTTTTAGGAAAAGAAGAAACATGCAATGACTTTGGTGGTGGTTTAGGAAATAAACACACATGCAATGACTCTGGTGGATCCATGTGGTTTAGGAAAAGAAGACACATGCAATGACTCTAGTGGTGGTTTAGGAAAGGACAAGACATACAATGACTCTTTTGGTGGTTTAGGAAAAGAAACACATGCAATGACTCTGGTGGTGGTTGAGGAAAGGAACACACATGCAATGACTCTAGTGGTGGTTTAAGAAAGGAACACACATGCAATGACACTGGTGGATCCATGTGGTTTAGGAAAATATGACACATGCAATGACTCTGGTGGTGGTTTAGGAAAGGAACACACATGCAGTGACACTGGTGGTAATTTTGGAAAGAAACACACAGGCAATGACTCTAGTGGTGGTTTAGGAAAGGAAGACACATGCAATGACTCTGGTAGTTTAGGAAAATAAGACACATGCAATGACTCTGGTGGTGGTTTAGGAAAGGAACACACATGCAATGACTCTGGTGGATCCATGTGGTTTAGGAAAATAACACACATGCAATGATTCTGGTGGTGGTTTAAGAATGGAACACACATTCAATGACTCTGGTGGTGGTTTAGGAAAAGAATACACATGCAATGACTCTGGTGGTGGTTTAGGAAAAGAACACACATGCAATGACTTTAGTGGTGGTTTATGAAAAGGACATACAGTTAATGACTCTAGTGGTGGTTTAGAAAAGGAACACACATGCAATGACTCTGGTGGTGGTATAGGAAAGGAAGACACATGCAATGACACTAGTGGATCCATGTGGTTTAGGAAAACAACACACATGCAATAACTCTGGTGGTGGTTTAGGAAAGGAACACGCATGAAATGACTCTGGTGGTGGTTTAAGAAAGGAACACACATGTAGTGACATTGGTGGATCCATGTGGTTTAGGAAAAGAAGAAACATGCAATGACTTTGGGGGTGGTTTACGAAAGGAACACACATGCAATGACTCTGGTGGATCCATGTGGTTTAGGAAAAGAAGACACATGCAATGACTCTGGTGGTGGTTTAGGAAAAGAAACACATGCAATCACTCTGGGGGTGGTTTAGGAAAGGAACACACATGCAATGACACTGGTGGATCCATGTGGTTTAGGAAAAGAAAACACATGCAATGACTCTAGTGGTCATTTAGTTAAAAGGAAGACACATGCAATGACTCTAGTGGTGGTTTTGAAAAGTAACACACATGCAATGACTCTGGTGGTGGTTTAGGAAAGGAAGACACATGCAATGACTCTGGTGGATCCATCTGGTTTAGGAAAAGAAGACACAGGTAATGACTCCGGTGGTGGTTCAGGAAAGGAAGACACATGCAATGACTCTAGTGGTGGTTTAAGAAAGGAACACACATCCAATGACACTGGTGGATCCGTGTGGTTTAGGAAAAGAAGACAAATGCAATGACTCTGGTGGTGGTTTGGAAAGGAACACACATGCAATGACTCTAGTGGTGGTTTAGGAAAGGAAGACACATGCAATCACTCTGGTGGTGGTTTAGGAAAAGAAGACACATGCAATGACTCTGGTGGTGGTTTAGGAAAGGAACACACATGAAATGACTCTGGTGGTGGTTTAAGCAAGGAACACACATGCAATGACTCTATTGGTGGTTTAGGAAAGTAACACACATGCAGTGACTCTGGTGGTGGTTTAAGAAAGGAACACACATGAAGTGACACTGGTGGATCCATGTGTTTCAGGAAAAGAAGAAACATGCAATGACTTTGGTGGTGGTTTAGGAAATGAACACACATGCAATGACTCTGGTGGATCCATGTGGTTTAGGAAAAGAAGACACATGCAATGACTCTAGTGGTGGTTTAGGAAAGGACAAGACATACAATGACTCCTTTGGTGGTTTAGGAAAAGAAACACATGCAATGACTCTGGTGGTGGTTGAGGAAAGGAACACACATGCAATGACTCTAGTGGTGGTTTAAGAAAGGAACACACATGCAATGACACTGGTGGATCCATGTGGTTTAGGAAAATAAGACACATGCAATGACTCTGGTGGTGGTTTACGAAAGGAACACACATGTAGTGACTCTGGTGGTAGTTTTGGAAAGGAACACACAGGCAATGACTCTAGCGATGGTTTAGGAAAGGAAGACACATGCAATGACTCTGGTAGTTTAGGAAAATAAGACACATGCAATGACTCTAGTGGTGGTTTAGGAAAGGAACACACATGCAATGACTGTGGTGGATCCATGTGGTTTAGGAAAATAACACACATGCAATGACTCTTGTGGTGGTTTAAGAATGGAACACACATTCAATGACTCTGGTGGTGGTTTAGGAAAAGAATACACATGCAATGACTCTGGTGGTGGTTTAGGAAAAGAACACACATGAAATGACTTTAGTGGTGGTTTAGGAAAAGGACATACAGTTAATGACTCTAGTGGTGGTTTAGAAAAGGAACACACATGCAATGACTCTGGTGGTGGTATAGGAAAGGAAGACACATGCAATGACACTGGTGGATCCATGTGGTTTAGGAAAACAACACACATGCAATGACTCTGGTGGTGGTTTAGGAAAGGAACACGCATGAAATGACTCTGGTGGTGGTTTAAGAAAGGAACACACATGTAGTGACATTGGTGGATCCATGTGGTTTAGGAAAAGAAGAAACATGCAATGACTTTGGGGGTGGTTTACGAAAGGAACACACATGCAATGACTCTGGTGGATCCATGTGGTTTAGGAAAAGAAGAAACATGCAATGACTCTGGTGGTGGTTTAGGAAAAGCAACACATGCAATGACTCTGGTGGTGGTTTAAAAAAGGAACACACATGCAATGACACTGGTGGATCCGTGTGGTTTAGGAAAAGAAAACAAATGCAATGACTCTAGTGGTCATTTAGTTAAAAGGAAGACACATGCAATGACTCTAGTGGTGGTTTTGAAAAGTAACACACATGCAATGACTCTGGTGGTGGTTTAGGAAAGGAATACACATGCAATGACTCTGGTGGATCCATCTGGTTTAGGAAAAGAAGACACAGGTAATGACTCCGGTGGTGGTTCAGGAAAGGAAGACACATGCAATGACTCTAGTGGTGGTTTAAGAAAGGAACACAGATCCAATGACACTGGTGGATCCGTGTGGTTTAGGAAAAGAAGACAAATGCAATGACTCTGGTGGTGGTTTGGAAAGGAACACACATGCAATGACTCTAGCGGTGGTTTAGGAAAGGAAGACACATGCAATCACTCTAGTGGTGGTTTAGGAAAAGAAGACACATGCAATGACTCTGGTGGTGGTTTAGGAAAGGAACACACATGAAATGACTCTGGTGGTGGTTTAAGCAAGGAACACACATGCAATGACACTGGTGGATCCATGTGCTTTAGGAAAGAAGACACATGCAATGACTCTGGTGGTCTAGTAGGAAAGGAAGACACATGCAATGACTCTAGTGGTGGTTTTGGAAAGGAACACACATGCAATGACTCTGGTGGTGGTTTAGGAAAGGAAGACACATGCAATGACTCTAGGTGTGGTTTAGGAAAAGAAGACACATGCAATGACTCTGGTGGTGGTTTAAGAAAGGAACACACATGCAATGAAACTGGTGGATCCATGTCGTTTAGGAAAAAAGACACATGTAATGACTCTAGTGGTGGTTTAGGAAAGGAACACACATGCAATGACTCTGGTGGTAGTTTTGGAAAGCAACACACATGCAATGACTCTAGCGGTGGTTTAGGAAAGGAAGACACATGCAATGACTCTAGTGGTAGTTTAAGAAAGGAACAAACATGCAAGGACCCTGGTGGATCCATGTGGTTTAGAAAAAGAAGACACATGCAATGACTCTGGTGGTGGTTTAGGAAAGGAACACACTTGAAATGACTCTGGTGGTTTAAGCAAGGAACACACATGCAATGACACTGGTGGATCCATGTGGTTTAGGAAAGAAGACACATGCAATGACTCTGGTGGTCTATTAGGAAAGGAAGACACATGCAATGACTCTAGTGGTGGTTTTGGAAAGGAACACACATGCAATGACTCTGTTGGTGGTTTAGGAAAGGAAGACACATGCAATGACTCTGGTGGATCCATGTGGTTTAGGGAAAGAGGACACATGCAATGACTCTGGGTGGTTTAGGAAAGGAACACACATGCAATGACTCTGGTGGTTGAAGAAAGGAACACACATGCAATGACACTGGTGGATCCATGTAGTTTAGGAAAAGAAGACACATGCAATGACTCTGGTGGTGGTTTAGGAAAGGAACACACATGCAATGCCTCTAGTGGTAGTTTTGGAAAGCAACACACATGCAATGACTCTAGCGGTGGTTCAGGAAAGGAAGACACATGCAATGACTCTGGTGGTTTAGGAAAATAAGACACATGCAATGACTCTAGTGGTGGTTTAGGAAAGGAACACACATGCAATGATTGTGGTCGATCCATGTGGTTTAGGAAAAGAACACACATGTAATGACTTTGGTGGTTGTTTAAGAATGGAACACATCAATTGTCTCTAGTGGTGGTTTAGGAAATGAAAACACATGCAAAGACTCTTGTGGCGGTTTAGGTAAAGAAGACACATGCAATGACTCTAGTGGTGGTTTAGGAAAAGAACATACATTTAATGACTCTAGTGGTGGTTTAGGAAAGGAACACATGTGCAATGACTCTGGAGGTGGTTTAGGAAAGGAAGACACATGCAATGACACTGGTGGATCCATGTGGTTTAGGAAAAGAAGACACATGCAATGACTCGTGGTGGTTTAGGAAATGAACACACATGCAATAACTATGGTGGATCCATGTTTTTTAGGAAAAGAACACACATCCAATGACTCTGGTGGTGGTTTAAGAATGGAACACACATTCAATGACTTTGGTGGTGGTTTAGGAAAAGCAGACACATGCAATGACTCAGGTGGTGGTTTAGGAAAAGAACACACATGCAATGACTCTAGTGGTGGTTTAGGAAAAGAACACACGTTCAATGACTCTGGTGGTTTAGGAAAGGAACAAACATGGAATGAGTCTGGTGGTGGTTTAGGAAAGGAACACACATGCACATGGTTTAGGAAAAGACACATGCAATGACTCTAGTGGTGGTTTAGGAAAGTAACACACATGCAGTGACTCTGGTGGTGGTTTAAGAAAGGAACACACATGAAGTGACACTGGTGGATCCATGTGTTTTAGGAAAAGAAGAAACATGCAATGACTTTGGTGGTGGTTTAGGAAATAAACACACATGCAATGACTCTGGTGGATCCATGTGGTTTAGGAAAAGAAGACACATGCAATGACTCTAGTGGTGGTTTAGGAAAGGACAAGACATACAATGACTCTTTTGGTGGTTTAGGAAAAGAAACACATGCAATGACTCTGGTGGTGGTTGAGGAAAGGAACACACATGCAATGACTCTAGTGGTGGTTTAAGAAAGGAACACATGCAATGACACTGGTGGATCCATGTGGTTTAGGAAAATATGACACATGCAATGACTCTGGTGGTGGTTTAGGAAAGGAACACACATGCAGTGACACTGGTGGTAATTTTGGAAAGAAACACACAGGCAATGACTCTAGTGGTGGTTTAGGAAAGGAAGACACATGCAATGACTCTGGTAGTTTAGGAAAATAAGACACATGCAATGACTCTGGTGGTGGTTTAGGAAAGGAACACATGCAATGACTGGTGGATCCATGTGGTTTAGGAAAATAACACATGCAATGATTCGTGGTGGTTTAAGAATGGAACACATTCAATGACTTTGGTGGTGGTTTAGGAAAAGAATACACATGCAATGACTCTGGTGGTGGTTTAGGAAAAGAACACACATGCAATGACTTTAGTGGTGGTTTATGAAAAGGACATACAGTTAATGACTCTAGTGGTGGTTTAGAAAAGGAACACACATGCAATGACTCTGGTGGTGGTATAGGAAAGGAAGACACATGCAATGACACTAGTGGATCCATGTGGTTTAGGAAAACAACACACATGCAATAACTCTGGTGGTGGTTTAGGAAAGGAACACGCATGAAATGACTCTGGTGGTGGTTTAAGAAAGGAACACACATGTAGTGACATTGGTGGATCCATGTGGTTTAGGAAAAGAAGAAACATGCAATGACTTTGGGGGTGGTTTACGAAAGGAACACACATGCAATGACTCTGGTGGATCCATGTGGTTTAGGAAAAGAAGACACATGCAATGACTCTGGTGGTGGTTTAGGAAAAGAAACACATGCAATCACTCTGGGGGTGGTTTAGGAAAGGAACACACATGCAATGACACTGGTGGATCCATGTGGTTTAGGAAAAGAAAACACATGCAATGACTCTAGTGGTCATTTAGTTAAAAGGAAGACACATGCAATGACTCTAGTGGTGGTTTTGAAAAGTAACACACATGCAATGACTCTGGTGGTGGTTTAGGAAAGGAAGACACATGCAATGACTCTGGTGGATCCATCTGGTTTAGGAAAAGAAGACACAGGTAATGACTCCGGTGGTGGTTCAGGAAAGGAAGACACATGCAATGACTCTAGTGGTGGTTTAAGAAAGGAACACACATCCAATGACACTGGTGGATCCGTGTGGTTTAGGAAAAGAAGACAAATGCAATGACTCTGGTGGTGGTTTGGAAAGGAACACACATGCAATGACTCTAGTGGTGGTTTAGGAAAGGAAGACACATGCAATCACTCTGGTGGTGGTTTAGGAAAAGAAGACACATGCAATGACTCTGGTGGTGGTTTAGGAAAGGAACACACATGAAATGACTCTGGCGGTGGTTTAAGCAAGGAACACACATGCAATGACACTGGTGGATCCATGTGCTTTAGGAAAGAAGACACATGCAATGACTCTGGTGGTCTAGTAGGAAAGGAAGACACATGCAATGACTCTGGTGGTCTATTATTAAAGGAACACACATGCAATGACTCTGGTGGTGGTTTAGGAAAGGAAGACACATGCAATGACTCTGGGTGTGGTTTAGGAAAAGAAGACACATGCAATGACTCTGGTGGTGGTTTAAGAAAGGAACACACATGCAATGAAACTGGTGGATCCATGTCGTTTAGGAAAAAAGACACATGTAATGACTCTAGTGGTGGTTTAGGAAAGGAACACACATGCAATGACTCTGGTGGTAGTTTTGGAAAGCAACACACATGCAATGACTCTAGCGGTGGTTTAGGAAAGGAAGACACATGCAATGGCTCTAGTGGTAGTTTAAGAAAGGAACAAACATGCAAGGACCCTGGTGGATCCATGTGGTTTAGAAAAAGAAGACACATGCAATGACTCTGGTGGTGGTTTAGGGAAGGAACACACTTGAAATGACTCTGGTGGTTTAAGCAAGGAACACACATGCAATGACACTGGTGGATCCATGTGGTTTAGGAAAGAAGACACATGCAATGACTCTGGTGGTCTATTATTAAAGGAAGACACATGCAATGACTCTAGTGGTGGTTTTGGAAAGGAACACACATGCAATGACTGTGGTGGTGGTTTAGGAAAGGAAGACACATGTAATGACTTTGGTGGATCCATATGGTTTAGGGAAAGAGGACACATGCAATGACTCTGGGTGTGGTTTAGGAAAGGAACACAAATGCAATGACTCTGGTGGTGGTTGAAGAAAGGAACACACATGCAATGACACTGGTGGATCCATGTAGTTTAGGAAAAGAAGACACATGCAATGACTCTGGTGGTGGTTTAGGAAAGGAACACACATGCAATGCCTCTAGTGGTAGTTTTGGAAAGCAACACACATGCAATGACTCTAGCGGTGGTTTAGGAAAGGAAGACACATGCAATGACTCTGGTGGTTTAGGAAAATAAGACACATGCAATGACTCTAGTGGTGGTTTAGGAAAGGAACACACATGCAATGATTGTGGTGGATCCATGTGGTTTAGGAAAAGAACACACATGTAATGACTTTGGTGGTTGTTTAAGAATGGAACACACATCAAATGACTCTAGTGGTGGTTTAGGAAAAGAAAACACATGCAAAGACTCTGGTGGCGGTTTAGGAAAAGAACACACATGCAATGACTCTAGTGGTGGTTTAGGAAAAGAACATACATTTAATGACTCTAGTGGTGGTTTAGGAAAGGAACACATGTGCAATGACTCTGGAGGTGGTTTAGGAAAGGAAGACACATGCAATGACACTGGTGGATCCATGTGGTTTAGGAAAAGAAGACACATGCAATGACTCTGGTGGTGGTTTAGGAAATGAACACACATGCAATAACTATGGTGGATCCATGTTTTTTAGGAAAAGAACACACATCCAATGACTCTGGTGGTGGTTTAAGAATGGAACACACATTCAATGACTTTGGTGGTGGTTTAGGAAAAGCAGACACATGCAATGACTCAGGTGGTGGTTTAGGAAAAGAACACACATGCAATGACTCTAGTGGTGGTTTAGGAAAATAACACACGTTCAATGACTCTGGTGGTGGTTTAGGAAAGGAACAAACATGGAATGAGTCTGGTGGTGGTTTAGGAATGGAAGACACATGCACATGGTTTAGGAAAAGAAGACACATGCAATGACTCTAGTGGTGGTTTCGGAAAGTAACACACATGCAGTGACTCTGGTGGTGGTTTAAGAAAGGAACACACATGAAGTGACACTGGTGGATCCATGTGTTTTAGGAAAAGAAGAAACATGCAATGACTTTGGTGGTGGTTTAGGAAATGAACACACATGCAATGACTCTGGTGGATCCATGTGGTTTAGGAAAAGAAGACACATGCAATGACTCTAGTGGTGGTTTAGGAAAGGACAAGACATACAATGACTCTTTTGGTGGTTTAGGAAAAGAAACACATGCAATGACTCTGGTGGTGGTTGAGGAAAGGAACACACATGCAATGACTCTAGTGGTGGTTTAAGAAAGGAACACACATGCAATGACACTGGTGGATCCATATGGTTTAGGAAAATAAGACACATGCAATGACTCTGGTGGTGGTTTAGGAAAGGAACACACATGCAGTGACTCTGGTGGTAGTTTTGGAAAGGAACACACAGGCAATGACTCTAGCGGTGGTTTAGGAAAGGAAGACACATGCAATGACTCTGGTAGTTTAGGAAAATAAGACACATGCAATGACTCTAGTGGTGGTTTAGGAAAGGAACACACATGCAATGACTGTGGTGGATCCATGTGGTTTAGGAAAAGAACACACATGCAATGACTCTGGTGGTGGTTTAAGAATGGAACACACATTCAATGACTCTGGTGGTGGTTTAGGAAAAGAATACACATGCAATGATTCTGGTGGTGGTTTAGGAAAAGAACACACATGCAATGACTTTAGTGGTGGTTTAGGAAAAGGACATACAGTTAATGACTCTAGTGGTGGTTTACGAAAAGAACACACATGCAATGACTTTGGTGGTGGTATAGGAAAGGAAGACACATGCAATGACACTGGTGGATCCATGTGGTTTAGGAAAAGAACACACATGCAATGACTCTGGTGGTTTAGGAAAGGAACACACATGAAATGACTCTGGTGGTGGTTTAAGAAAGGAACACACATGTAGTGACATTGGTGGATCCATGTGGTTTAGGAAAAGAAGAAACATGCATTGACTTTGGGGGTGGTTTACGAAAGGAACACACATGCAATGACTCTGGTGGATCCATGTGGTTTAGGAAAATAAGACACATGCAATGACTCTGGTGGTGTTTTAGGAAAAGAAACACATGCAATGACTCTGGTGGTGGTTTAAAAAAGGAACACACATGCAATGACACTGGTGGATCCATGTGGTTTAGGAAAAGAAGACACATGCAATGACTCTAGTGGTATTTTAGTAAAAAGGAAGACACATGCAATGACTCTAGTGGTGGTTTTGGAAAGTAACACACATGCAATGACTCTGGTGGTGGTTTAGGAAAGGAAGACACATGCAATGACTTTGGTGGATCCATCTGGTTTAGGATAAGAAGACACAGGTAATGACTCCGGTGGTGGTTCAAGAAAGGAACACACATGCAATGACTCTAGTGGTGGTTTAAGAAAGGAACACATATCCAATGACACTGGTGGATCTGTGTGGTTTAGGAAAAGAAGACAAATGCAATGACTCTGGTGGTGGTTTGGAAAGGAACACACATGCAATGACTCTAGTGGTGGTTTAGGAAAGGAAGACACATGCAATCACTCTGGTGGTGGTTTAGGAAAGGAACACACATAAAATGACTCTGGTGGTGGTTTAAGCAAGGAACACACATGCAATGACACTAGTGGATCCATGTGGTTTAGGAAAGAAGACACATGCAATGACTCTAGTGGTCTAGTAGGAAAGGAATACACATGCAATGACTCTAGTGGTGGTTTTGGAAAGGAACACACATGCAATGACTCTGGTGGTGGTTTAGGAAAGGAAGACACATGCAATGACTCTGGTGGATACATGTGGTTTAGGGAAAGAAGACACATGCAATGACTCTTGGTGTGGTTTAGGAAAGGAACACACATGCAATGACTCTGGTGGTGGTTTAAGACAGGAACACACATGCAATGAAACTGGTGGATCCATGTCGTTTAGGAAAAAAGACACATCCAATGACTCTGGTGGTGGTTTAGGAAAGGAACACACATGCAATGACTCTGGTGGTAGTTTTGGAAAGAAACACACATGCAATGACTCTAGCGGTGGTTTAGGAAAGGAAGACACATAAAATGACTCTGGTGGTTTAGGAAAATAAGACACATGCAATGACTCTAGTGGTGTTTTAAGAAAGGAACAAACATGCAAGGACCCTGGTGGATCCATGTGGTTTAGGAAAAGAAGACACATGCAATGACTCTGGTGGTGGTTTAGGAAAGGAACACACATGAAATGACTCTGGTGGTGGTTTAAGCAAGGAACACACATGCAATGACACTGGTGGATCCATGTGGTTTAGGAAAGAAGACACATGCAATGACTCTGGTGGTCTATTAGGAAAGGAAGACACATGCAATGACTCTAGTGGTGGTTTTGGAAAGGAACACACATGCAATGACTCTGGTGGTGGTTTAGGAAAGGAAGACACATGCAATGACTCTAGTGGATCCATGTGGTTTAGGGAAAGAAGACACATGCAATGACTCTGGGTGTGGTTTAGGAAAGGAACACACATTCAATGACTCTGTTAGTGGTTGAAGAAAGGAACACAGATGCTATGACACTGGTGGATCCATGTAGTTTAGGAAAAGAAGACACATGCAATGACTCTGGTGGTGGTTTAGGAAAGGAACACACATGCAATGCCTCTGGTGGTAGTTTTGGAAAGCAACACACATGCAATGACTCTAGCGGTGGTTTAGGAAAGGAAGACACATGCAATGACTCTGGTGGTTTAGGAAAATAAGACACATGCAATAACTCTAGTGGTGGTTTAGGAAAGGAACACACATGCAATGACTGTGGTGGATCCATGTGGTTTAGGAAAAGAACACACATGCAATGACTTTGGTGGTGGTTTAAGAATGGAACACACATCAAATGACTCTAGTGGTGGTTTAGGAAAAGAAAACACATGCAAAGACTCTGGTGGTGGTTTAGGAAAAGAACACACATGCAATGACTCTAGTGGTGGTTTAGGAAAAGAACATACATTTAATGACTCTAGTGGTGGTTTAGGAAAGGAACACACGTGCAATGACTCTGGAGGTGGTTTAGGAAAGGAAGACACATGCAATGACAATGGTGGATCCATGTGGTTTAGGAAAAGAAGACACATGCAATGACTCTGGTGGTGGTTTAGGAAATGAACACACATGCAATGACTCTGGTGGTGGTTTGAGAAAGGAACACGCATGTAGTGACATTGGTGGATCCATGTGGTTTAGTAAAAGAATAAACATGCAATGACTTTGGGGTGGTTTAGGAAAGGAACACACATGCAATGACTCTGGTGGATCCATGTGGTTTAGGAAAAGAATACACATGCAATGACTCTGGTGGTGGTTTAGAAAAGGACCACACATACAATGACTCTTGTGGTCGTCTATGAAAAGAAACACATTCAATGACACTGGTAGATTCATGTGGTTTAGGAAATGAAGACACATCCAATGACTCTGGTGGTCTTTTAGTAAAGGAAGACACATGCAATGACTCTAGTGGTGGTTTTGGAAAGGAACACACATGCAATGACTCTGGTGGTGTTTAGGAATGGAAGACGCATGCAATGACTCTGGTGGATCCATGTGGTTTAGGGAAAGAAGACACATGTAATGAATCTGGTGGCGGTACAGGAAAGGAATTCACATGCAATGCCTCTAGTGGTGGTTTAAGAAAGGAACACACATCCAATGACACTGGTGGATCCGTGTGGTTTAGAAAAAGAAGACAAATGTAATGACCCTGGTGGTGCTTTGGAAAGGAACACACATGCAATGACTCTAGTGGTGGTTTTGGAAAGGAAGACACATGCAATGACTCTGTGGTGGTTTAGGAAAAGAATACACATGCAATAACTCTGGTGGTGGTTTAGGAAAGGAACACACATGCAATGACTCTGGTGGTTTAGGAAAAGAAACACATGCAATGACTCTGGTGGTGGTTTAAGAAAGGAACACACATGCAATGACTCTGGTGGTGGTTTAAGAATGGAACACACATGCAATGACACTGGTGGTGGTTTAGGAAAGGAACACACATGCAATGACTCTAGTGGCGGTTTATGAAAGGAACACACATGCAATGACTGTAGTGGCGGTTTAAGAAAGGAACACACATGCAATGACTCTGGTGGATCCATGTGGTTTAGGGAAAGAAGGCACATGCAATGACTCAGGTGGTGGTTTAGGAAAGGAACACACATGAAATGACTCTGGTTGTGGTTTAAGAAAGGAACACATATGCAATGACACTGGTGGATCCATGTGGTTTAGGAAACAAGACACATGCAATGACTCTGGTGGTCGTTTAGGAAAATAAGACACATGCAATGACTCTATTGGTGGTTTTGGAAAGGAACACACATGCAATGACTCTAGTGGTGGTTTAGGACAGGAAGACACATGCAATGACAATGGTGGATCCATGTAGTTTAGGAAAAGAAGACACATGCAATGACTCTGATGGTGGTTTAGGAAAGGAACACACATGTAATGACTCTGGTGGTGGTTTAAGAAAGAAACACACATGCAATGACACTGGTGGATCCCGGTGGTTTAGGAAATGAAGACACATCCAATGACTCTAGTCGTGCTTTAGGAAAGAAACACACATGTAATGACTCTGGTGGTAGTTTTGGAAAGGAAGACACATGCAATGACTCTAGCGGTGGTTTTGTAAAGGAAGACACATGCAATGACTCTGGTGGTTTAGGAAAAGAAGACACATGCAATGACTCTATTGGTGGTTTAGAAAATGAACACACATGCAATGACTGTGGTGGATCCATGTGGTTTAGGAAAACAGCACACATGAAATAAATCCGGTGGTGGTTTAAGAATGGAACACACATTCAATGACTTTGGTGGTGGTTTAGGAAAAGAAGACACATGCAATGACTCTGGTAGTGGTTTAGGAAAAGAACACACATGCAATGACTCAAGTGGTGGTTTAGGAAAATAACACACATTCAATGACTCTGGTGGTGGTTAAGGAAAGGAACATACATGCAATGACTCTGGTGGTGGTTTAGAAAGGAACACACATGCAATGACACTGGTGGGTGCTTGCGGTTTAGGAAAAGAAGACAAATGCAATGACACTGGTGGTTGTTTAGGAAAGGAACACACATGCAATGACTCTAGTGGTGCTTTAAGAAAGGAACTCACATGCAATGACTCTGGTGGATCCATGTGGTTTAGGAAAAAAAGAAACATCCAATGACTTTGGTGGTGGTTTAGGAAAGGAACACACATGAAATGACTCTGGTGGTGATTCATGAAAGGAACACACATGCAATGACTCTGGTGGTGGTTTAAGAAAAGAACATACATGCAATGACACTGGTGGATCCCTGTGGTTTAGGAAAAGAAGACACATGCATTGACTCTGGTCGTGGTTTAGGAAAGGAACACATGCAATGACTCTAAGTGGTTTTGGAAAGGAAGACACATGCAATGACTCTGGTGGTTTAGCAAAAGAAGACACATGAATGACTCTGGTGGTGCTTTAGAAAATGAACACACATGCAATGACTGTGGTGGATCCATGTGGTTTAAGAAAACAACAGACATGCAATAACTCGGGTGGTGGTTTAAGAATGGAACACACATTTAATGACTTTGGTGGTGGTTTAGGAAAAGAAGACACATGCAATGAGTCTGGTGGTGGTTTAGGAAAAGAACACACATGCAATGACTCAAGTGGTGGTTTAGGAAAAGAACACACATTCAATGACTCTAGTGGTGGTTTATGAAACGAACACACATGCAATGACTCTGGTGGTGGTTTAGGAAAGGAACACACATGCAATTACACTGGTGGATCCATGTGGTTTAGTAAAATAAGACAAATGCAATGACTCTAGTGGTGGTTTAGGAAAGGAACACACATGCAATGACTCTAGTGGTAGTTTAAGAAAGGAACACACATGCATTGACACTGGTGGATCCATGTGGTTTGGGAAAAGAAGAAACATCCAATGACTTTGGTGGTGGTTTAGGAAAGGAACACACATGCAATGACTCTGGTGGATCCATGTGGTTTAGTAAAGGAAGACACATGCAATGACTCTGGTGGTGGTTTTGGAAAGGAACACACATGCAATGACTCTGGTTGTGTTTAGGAAAGGAAGAAGCATGCAATGACTCTGGTGGATCCATGTGGTTTAGGAAAGGAAGACACATGTAATGACTCTGGTGGCGGTACAGGAAAGGAATTCACATGCAATGACTCTAGTGGTGGTTTAAGAAAGGAACACACATCCAATGACACTGGTGGATCCATGAGGTTTAGAAAAAGAAGACAAATGCAATGACTCTGGTGGTGCTTTGGAAAGGAACACACATGCAATGACTCTAGTGGTGGTTTTGGAAAGGAAGACACATGCAATGACTCTGTGGTGGTTTAGGAAACGAAGACAGATGCAATGACTCTGGTGGTGGTTTAGGAAAGGAACACACATGCAATGACTCTAGTGGTGGTTTAGGAAAAGAAACACATGCAATGACTCTGGTGGTGGTTTAAGAAAGGAACACACATGCAATGACTCTGGTCGTGGTTTAAGAAAGGAACACACATGGAATGACACTAGTGGATCCATGTGGTTTAGGAAAAGAAGACAAATGCAATGACTCTTGTGGTGGTTTAGGAAAAGAAGAGACATGCAATGACTCTAGTGGTGGTTTAGGAAAGGAACACACATGCAATGACTGTAGTGGTGGTTTAAGAAAGGAACACACATGCAATGACTCTGGTGGATCCATGTGGTTTAGGAAAAGAAGGCACATGCAATGACTCAGGTGGTGGTTTAGGAAAGGAACACACATGAAATGACTCTGGTTGTGGTTTAAGAAAGGAACACATATGCAATGACACTGGTGGATCCATGTGGTTTAGGAAACAAGACACATGCAATGACTTTGGTGGTCGTTTAGGAAAATAAGACACATGCAATGACTCTAGTGGTGGTTTTGGAAAGGAACACACATGCAATGACTCTGGTGGTGGTTTAGGAAAGGAAGACACATGCAATGACAATGGTGGATCCATGTAGTAGGAAAAGAAGACACATGCAATGACTCTGGTGGTGGTTTACGAAAGGAACACACATGTAATGACTCTGGTGGTGGTTTAAGAAAGAAACACACACGCAATGACACTAGTGGATCCCGGTGGTTTAGGAAATGAAGACACATGCAATGACTCTGGTCCTGGTTTAGGAAAGGAACACACATGTAATGACTCTGGTGGTAGTTTTGGAAAGGAAGAAACATTCAATGACTCTAGCGGTGGTTTTGGAAAGGAAGACACATGTAATGACTCTGGTGGTTTAGGAAAAGAAGACACATGCAATGACTCTGTTGGTGGTTTAGAAAATGAACACACATGCAATGACTGTGGTGGATCCATGTGGTTTAGGAAAACAACACACATGCAATAAATCCGGTGGTGGTTTAAGAATGGAACACACATTCAATGACTTTGGTGGTGGTTTAGGAAAAGAAGACACATGCAATGATTCTGGTAGTGGTTTAGGAAAAGAACACACATGCAATGACTCAAGTGGTGGTTTAGGAAAATAACACACATTCAATGACTCTGGTGGTGGTTAAGGAAAGGAACATACATGCAATGACTCTGGTGGTGGTTTAGAAAGGAACACACATGCAATGACACTGGTGGGTGCTTGCGGTTTAGGAAAAGAAGACAAATGCAATGACACTGGTGGTTGTTTAGGAAAGGAACACACATGCAATGACTCTAGTGGTGGTTTAAGAAAGGAACACATGCAATGACTCTGGTGGATCCATGTGGTTTAGGAAAAAAAGAAACATCCAATGACTTTGGTGGTGGTTTAGGAAAGGAACACACATGAAATGACTCTGGTGGTGATTCATGAAAGGAACACACATGCAATGACTCTGGTGGTGGTTTAAGAAAAGAACATACATGCAATGACACTGGTGGATCCCTGTGGTTTAGGAAAAGAAGACACATGCATTGACTCTGGTCGTGGTTTAGGAAAGGAACACACATGCAATGACTCTAGCGGTGGTTTTGGAAAGGAAGACACATGCAATGACTCTGGTGGTTTAGCAAAAGAAGACACATGAATGACTCTCGTGGTGCTTTAGAAAATGAACACACATGCAATGACTGTGGTGGATCCATGTGGTTTAAGAAAACAACAGACATGCAATAACTCGGGTGGTGGTTTAAGAATGGAACACACATTTAATGACTTTGGTGGTGGTTTAGGAAAAGAAGACACATGCAATGAGTCTGGTGGTGGTTTAGGAAAAGAACACACATGCAATGACTCAAGTGGTGGTTTAGGAAAAGAACACACATTCAATGACTCTAGTGGTGGTTTAGGAAACGAACACACATGCAATGACTCTGGTGGTGGTTTAGGAAAGGAACACACATGCAATGACACTGGTGGATCCATGTGGTTTAGGAAAAGAAGACAAATGCAATGGCTCTAGTGGTGGTTTAGGAAAGGAACACACATGCAATGACTCTAGTGGTAGTTTAAGAAAGGAACACACATGCATTGACACTGGTGGATCCATGTGGTTTGGGAAAAGAAGAAACATCCAATGACTTTGGTGGTGGTTTAGGAAAGTAACACACATGCAATGACTCTGGTGGATCCATGTGGTTTAGTAAAGGAAGACACATGCAATGACTCTGGTGGTGGTTTTGGAAAGGAACACACATGCAATGACTCTGGTTGTGTTTAGGAAAGGAAGAAGCATGCAATGACTCTGGTGGATCCATGTGGTTTAGGAAAAGAAGACACATGTAATGACTCTGGTGGCGGTACAGGAAAGGAATTCACATGCAATGACTCTAGTGGTGGTTTAAGAAAGGAACACACATCCAATGACACTGGTGGATCCATGAGGTTTAGAAAAAGAAGACAAATGCAATGACTCTGGTGGTGCTTTGGAAAGGAACACACATGCAATGACTCTAGTGGTGGTTTTGGAAAGGAAGACACATGCAATGACTCTGTGGTGGTTTAGGAAACGAAGACAGATGCAATGACTCTGGTGGTGGTTTAGGAAAGGAACACACATGCAATGACTCTAGTGGTGGTTTAGGAAAAGAAACACATGCAATGACTCTGGTGGTGGTTTAAGAAAGGAACACACATGCAATGACTCTGGTGGTTTAAGAAAGGAACACACATGGAATGACACTAGTGGATCCATGTGGTTTAGGAAAAGAAGACAAATGCAATGACTCTTGTGGTGGTTTAGGAAAAGAAGAGACATGCAATGACTCTAGTGGTGGTTTAGGAAAGGAACACACATGCAATGACTGTAGTGGTGGTTTAAGAAAGGAACACACATGCAATGACTCTGGTGGATCCATGTGGTTTAGGAAAAGAAGGCACATGCAATGACTCAGGTGGTGGTTTAGGAAAGGAACACACATGAAATGACTCTGGTTGTGGTTTAAGAAAGGAACACATATGCAATGACACTGGTGGATCCATGTGGTTTAGGAAACAAGACACATGCAATGACTTTGGTGGTCGTTTAGGAAAATAAGACACATGCAATGACTCTAGTGGTGGTTTTGGAAAGGAACACACATGCAATGACTCTGGTGGTGGTTTAGGAAAGGAAGACACATGCAATGACAATGGTGGATCCATGTAGTAGGAAAAGAAGACAGATGCAATGACTCTGGTGGTGGTTTAGGAAAGGAACACACATGTAATGACTCTGGTGGTGGTTTAAGAAAGAAACACACACGCAATGACACTAGTGGATCCCGGTGGTTTAGGAAATGAAGACACATGCAATGACTCTGGTCCTGGTTTAGGAAAGGAACACACATGTAATGACTCTGGTGGTAGTTTTGGAAAGGAAGAAACATTCAATGACTCTAGCGGTGGTTTTGGAAAGGAAGACACATGCAATGACTCTGGTGGTTTAGGAAAAGAAGACACATGCAATGACTCTGTTGGTGGTTTAGAAAATGAACACACATGCAATGACTGTGGTGGATCCATGTGGTTTAGGAAAACAACACACATGCAATAAATCCGGTGGTGGTTTAAGAATGGAACACACATTCAATGACTTTGGTGGTGGTTTAGGAAAAGAAGACACATGCAATGATTCTGGTAGTGGTTTAGGAAAAGAACACACATGCAATGACTCAAGTGGTGGTTTAGGAAAATAACACACATTCAATGACTCTGGTGGTGGTTAAGGAAAGGAACATACATGCAATGACTCTGGTGGTGGTTTAGAAAGGAACACACATGCAATGACACTGGTGGGTGCTTGCGGTTTAGGAAAAGAAGACAAATGCAATGACACTGGTGGTTGTTTAGGAAAGGAACACACATGCAATGACTCTAGTGGTGGTTTAAGAAAGGAACACACATGCAATGACTCTGGTGGATCCATGTGGTTTAGGAAAAAAAGAAACATCCAATGACTTTGGTGGTGGTTTAGGAAAGGAACACACATGAAATGACTCTGGTGGTGATTCATGAAAGGAACACACATGCAATGACTCTGGTGGTGGTTTAAGAAAAGAACATACATGCAATGACACTGGTGGATCCCTGTGGTTTAGGAAAAGAAGACACATGCATTGACTCTGGTCGTGGTTTAGGAAAGGAACACACATGCAATGACTCTAGCGGTGGTTTTGGAAAGGAAGACACATGCAATGACTCTGGTGGTTTAGCAAAAGAAGACACATGAATGACTCTCGTGGTGCTTTAGAAAATGAACACACATGCAATGACTGTGGTGGATCCATGTGGTTTAAGAAAACAACAGACATGTAATAACTCGGGTGGTGGTTTAAGAATGGAACACACATTTAATGACTTTGGTGGTGGTTTAGGAAAAGAAGACACATGCAATGAGTCTGGTGGTGGTTTAGGAAAAGAACACACATGCAATGACTCAAGTGGTCGTTTAGGAAAAGAACACACATTCAATGACTCTAGTGGTGGTTTAGGAAACGAACACACATGCAATGACTCTGGTGGTGGTTTAGGAAAGGAACACACATGCAATGACACTGGTGGATCCATGTGGTTTAGGAAAAGAAGACAAATGCAATGGCTCTAGTGGTGGTTTAGGAAAGGAAAACACATGCAATGACTCTACTGGTAGTTTAAGAAAGAAACACACATGCATTGACACTGGTGGATCCATGTGGTTTAGGAAAAGAAGAAACATCCAATGACTTTGGTGGTGGTTTAGGAAAGGAACACACATGCAATGACTCTGGTGGATCCATGTGGTTTAGTAAAGGAAGACACATGCAATGACTCTAGTAGTGGTTTTGGAAAGGAACACACATGCAATGACTCTGGTGGTGTTTAGGAAAGGAAGACGCATGCAATGACTCTGGTGGATCCATGTGGTTTAGGGAAAGTAGACACATGTAATGAATCTGGTGGCGGTACAGGAAAGGAATTCACATGCAATGACTCTAGTGGTGGTTTAAGAAAGGAACACACATCCAATGACACTGGTGGATCCGTGTGGTTTAGAAAAAGAAGACAAATGTAATGACCCTGGTGGTTCTTTGGAAAGGAACACACATGCAATGACTCTAGTGGTGGTTTTGGAAAGGAAGACACATGCAATGACTCTGTGGTGGTTTAGGAAAAGAAGACACATGCAATAACTCTGGTGGTGGTTTAGGAAAGGAACACACACGCAATGATTCTGGTGGTTTAGGAAAAGAAACACATGCAATGACTCTGGTGGTGGTTTAAGAAAGGAACACACATGCAATGACTCTGGTGGTGGTTTAAGAATGGAACACACATGCAATGACACTGGTGGATCTATGTGGTTTAGGAAAAGAAGACAAATGCAATGACTCTTGTGGTGGTTTAGGAAAAGAAGAGACATGCAATGACTCTAGTGGTGGTTTAGGAAAGGAACACACATGCAATAACTATAGTGGTGGTTTAAGAAAGGAACACACATGCAATGACTCTGGTGGATCCATGTGGTTTAGGAAAAGAAGGCACATGCAATGACTCAGGTGGTGGTTTAGGAAAGGAACACAACTGAAATGACTCTGGTTGTGGTTTAAGAAAGGAACACATATGCAATGACATTGGTGGATCCATGTGGTTTAGGAAACAAGACACATGCAATGACTTTGGTGGTCGTTTAGGAAAATAAGACACATGCAATGACTCTAGTGGTGGTTTTGGAAAGGAACACACATGCAATGACTCTGGTGGTGGTTTAGGAAAGGAAGACACATGCAATGACAATGGTGGATCCATGTAGTAGGAAAAGAAGACACATGCAATGACTCTGGTGGTGGTTTAGGAAAGGAACACACATGTAATGACTCTGGTGGTGGTTTAAGAAAGAAACACACATGCAATGACACTGGTGGATCCCGGTGGTTTAGGAAATGAAGACACATGCAATGACTCTGGTCCTGGTTTAGGAAAGGAACACACATGTAATGACTCTGTTGGTAGTTTTGGAAAGGAAGACACATGCAATGACTCTAGCGGTGGTTTTGGAAAGGAAGACACATGCAATGACTCTGGTGGTTTAGGAAAAGAAGACACATGCAATGACTCTGTTGTTGGTTTAGGAAATGAACACACATGCAATGACTCTGGTGGATCCATGTGGTTCAGGAAAACAACACACATGCAATAAATCTGGTGGTGGTTTAAGAATGGAACACACATTCAATGACTTTGGGGGTGGTTTAGGAAAAGAAGACACATGCAATGACTCTGGTGGTGGTTTAGGAAAAGAACACACATGCAATGACTCAAGTGGTGGTTTAGGAAAATAACACACATTCAATGACTCTGGTGGTGGTTAAGGAAAGGAACATACATGTAATGACTCTGGTGGTGGTTTAGAAAGGAACACACATGCAATGACATTGGTGGGTGCATGCAGTTTAGGAAAAGAAGACAAATGCAATGACACTGGTGGTTGCTTAGGAAAGGAACACACATGCAATGACTCTAGTGGTAGTTTAAGAAAGGAACACACATGCAATGACTCTGGTGAATCCATGTGGTTTAGGAAAAAAAGAAACATCCAATGACTTTGGTGGTGGTTTAGGAAAGGAACACACATGAAATGACTCTGGTGGTGATTCATGAAAGGAACACACATGCAATGACTCTGGTGGTGGTTTAGGAAAGGAAGACACATGGAATGAATCTGGTGGATCCATGTGGTTTAGGAAAAGAAGACACATGCAATGACTCTGGTGGTGGTTTAGGAAAGGAACACATATGCAATGACACTGGTGGATCCATGTGGTTTAGGAAAAAAGACACATGTAATGACTCTGGTGGTCGTTTAGGAAAAGAAGACACATGAAATGACTCTAGTGGTGGTTTTTAAGATGAACACACATGTAATGACTCTGGTGGTGGTTTAGGAAAGGAAGAAACATGCAATGACAATGGTGGATCCATGTAGTTTAGGAAAAGAAGACACATGCAATGACTCTGGTGGTGGTTTAGGAAAGGAACACACATGCAATGACTCTGGTGGTGGTTTTGGAAAGGAAGACACATGCAATGACTCTAGCGGTGGTTTTGGAAAGGAAGGCACATGCAATGACTCTGGTGGTTTAGCAAAAGAAGACACATGCAATGACTCTGGTGGTGGTTGAGAAAATTAACACACATGCAATGACTGTGGTGGATCCATGTGGTTTAAGAAAACAACAGACATGCAATAACTCAGGTGGTGGTTTAAGAATGGAACACACATTTAATTACTTTGGTGGTGGTTTAGGAAAAGAAGACACATGCAATGACTCTGGTGGTGGTTTAGGAAAATAACACACATGCAATGACTCAAGTGGTGGTTTAGGAAAAGAACACACATGCAATGACTCTGGTGGTGGTTTAGGAAATGAACACACATGCAATGACTCTGGTGGTGGTTTAGGAAAGGAACACTCATGCAATGACACTGGTGGATCCATGTGGTTTAGGAAAAGAAGACAAATGCAATGACTCTAGTGGTGGTTTAGGAAAGGAACACACATGCAATGACTCTAGTGGTAGTTTAAGAAAGGAACACACATGCATTGACACTGGTGGATCCAGGTGGTTTGGGAAAAGAAGAAACATCCAATGACTTTGGTGGTCGTTTAGAAAAGGAACACACATGCAATGACTCTTTTGGATCCATGTGGTTTAGGAAAGGAAGACACATGCAATGAATCTGGTAGTGGTTTAGGAAAGGAAGACACATGCAATGACTCTGGTGTATCCATGTGGTTTAGGAAAAGAAGACACATGCAATGACTCTTGTGGTGGTTTATGAAAGGAACACACATGAATTACTCTAGTGGTGGTTTTAGAAAGGAACACACATGCAATGACACTGGTGGATCCCTGTGGTTTAGCAAGAGAAGACACATGCAATGACTCTGGTGGTGGTTTAGGAAAGGAACACACATGCAATGACTCCGTTGGTAGTTTTGGAAAGTAACACACATGCAATGACTCTAGCGGTGGTTTTGGAAAGGAAGACACATGCAATGACTCGGGTGGTTTAGGAAAAGAAGACACATGCAATGACTCTGGTGGTTTAGGAAAGGAACACAGATGCAATGACTGTGGTGGATCCATGTGGTTTAGGAAAAGAACACACATGCAATGACTCTGGTGGTTTAAGAGTGGAACAGACATTCAATGACTTTGGTGGTGGTTTAGGAAAATAAGACACATGCAATGACTCTGGTGGTGGTTTAGGAAAAGAAGAAACATGCAATGACTCTAGTGGTGGTTTTTAAGAGGAACACACATGCAATGACTCTAGTGGTGGTTTAGGAAAGGAAGACACATTCAATGACAATGGTGGATCCATGTAGTTTAGGAAAAGAAGACACATGCAATGACTCTGGTGGTAGTTTAGGAAAGGAACACACATGCAATGACTCTGGTGGTGGTTTAAGAAAAGAACACACATGCAATGACACTGGTGGATCCCTGTGGTTTAGGAAAAGAAGACACATGCATTGACTCTGGTCGTGGTTTAGGAAAGGAACACACATGCATTGACTCTGGTGGTTGTTTTGGAAAGGAAGACACATGCAATGACTCTAGGGGTGGTTTTGGAAAGGAAGACACATGCAGTGACTCTGGTAGTTTAGCAAAATAAGACACATGCAATGACTCTGGTGGTGGTTGAGAAAATGAACACACATGCAATGACTGTGGTGGATCCATGTGGTTTAAGAAAACAACAGACATGCAATAACTCGGGTGGTGGTTTAAGAATGGAACACACATTTAATGACTTTGGTGGTGGTTTAGGAAAATAATACACATGCAATGACTCTGGTGGTGGTTTAGGAAAAGAACACACATGCAATGACTCACGTGGTGGTTTAGGAAAAGAACACACATTCAATGACTCTGGTGTTGGTTTAGGAAACGAACACACATGCAATGACTCTGGTGGTGGTTTAGGAAAGGAACACACATGCAATGACAGTGGTGGATCCATGTGGTTTAGGAAAAGAAGACAAATGCAATGACTCTAGTGGTGGTTTAGGAAAGGAACAGGCATGCAATGACTCTAGTGGTAGTTTAAGAACGGAACACACATGCATTAACACTGGTGGATCCATGTGGTTTAGGAAAAGAAGAAACATCCAATGACTTTGGTGGTGGTTTAGGAAAGGAACACACATGCAATGACTCTGGTGGATCCATGTGGTTTAGGAAAGGAAGACACATGCAATGAATCTGGTAGTGGTTTAGGAAAGGAAGACACATGCAATGACTCTGGTGTATCCATGTGGTTTAGGAAAACAAGACACATGCAATGACTCTTGTGGTGGTTTATGAAAGGAACACACATGAATTACTCTAGTGGTGGTTTAAGAAAGGAACCCACATGCAATGACACTGGTGGATCCCTATGGTTTAGCAAGAGAAGACACATGCAATGACTCTAGTGGTGGTTTAGGAAAGGAACACACATGCAATGACTCTGGTGGTAGTTTTGGAAAGTAACACACATGCAATGACTCTAGCGGTGGTTTTGGAAAGGAAGACACATGCAATGACTCTGGTGGTTTAGGAAAAGAAGACACATGCAATGACTCTGGTGGTTTAGGAAAGGAACACAGATGCAATGACTGTGGTGGATCCATGTGGTTTACGAAAAGAACACACATGCAATGACTCTGGTGGTTTAAGAATTGAACAGACATTCAATGACTTTGGTGGTGGTTTAGGAAAATAAGACACAGGCAATGACTCTGGTGGTGGTTTAGGAAAAGAAGAAACATGCAATGACTCTAGTGGTGGTTTAGTAAAAGAACACACATTCAATGACTCTGCTGGTGGTTTCGAAAAGGAACACAAATGCGATGACTCTAGTGGTGGTTTAGGAAAGGAAGACACATACAATGACACTAGTGGATCCACGTGGTTTAGGAAAAGAAGACACATGCAATGACTCTGGTGGTGGTTTAGGAAAGGAACACACATGCAATGACTATGGTGGTGGTTTAAGAAAGGAACACACATATAGTGACGCTGGTGGATCCATGTGGTTTAGGAAAAGAAGAAACATGCAATGACTTTGGTGGTAGTTTAGGAAAGGAACACACATGCAATGACTCTGGTGGATCCATGTGGGTTAGGAAAAGAAGACACATACAATGACTCTGGTGGTTGTTGAGGAAAGGAACACACCTGCAATGACTCTGGTGGTGGTTTAAGAAAGGAACACACATGCAATGACACTGGTGGATCCATGTGGTTTAGGAAAATAAGACATGCAATGAATGGTGGTGGTTTAGGAAAGGAACACACATGCAATGACTCTGGTGGTGGTTTAAGAAAGGAACCTACATGCAATGACACTGGTGGATCCATCTGGTTTAGGAAAAGAAGACACATGCAATGACTCTGGTGTTGGTTTAGGAAAGAAACAAACATGCAATGACTGTAGTGGTGTTTTAAGAAACGAACACACGTGTAATGACTCTGGTGGATCCATGTGGTTTAGGAAAAGAAGGCACATGCAATGACTAAGGCGGTGGGTTAGGAGAAGAAGACACATGCAATGACTCTAGTGGTAGTTTAAGAAAGGAACACAGATGCAGTGACACTGGTAGATCCATGTGGTTTAGGAAAAGAAGAAACATGCAATGACTTTGGTGGTGGTTTAGGAAAGGAACAAACATGCAATGACTTTAGTGGATCCACGTGGTTGAGGAAAAGAGGACACATGCAATGAATCTGGTAGTGGTTTAGGAAAGGAAGACACATGCAATGACTCTGGTGGATCCATGTGGTTTAGAAAAAGAAGACACATACAATGACTATTGTGGTGGTTTATGAAAGGAACACACATGTAATGACTCTGGTGGTGGTTTAAGAAAGGAACACACATGCAATGACACTGGTGGATCCCTGTGGTTTAGGAAAAGAAGACACAAGCAATGACTATGGTCGTGGTTTAGGAAAGGAACACACATGCAATGACTCTGGTGGTAGTTTTGGAAAGGAACACACATGGAATGACTCTAGCGGTGGTTTTGGAAAGGAAGACACATGCAATGACTATGGTGGTTTAGGAAAAGAAGACACATGCAATGACTCTGGTGGTGGTTTAGGAAAGGAACACACATGCAATGACTATGGTGGTGGTTTAAGAAAGGAACACTCATGCAGTGACACTGGTGGATCCATGTGGTTTAGGAAAAGAAGACACATGCAATTACTCTGGTGGTGGTTTAGGAAAGGAACACACATGCAATTCAATCTGTTGGTGGTTTAACAAAGTAACACACATGCAATGACACTGGTGGATCCATGTGGTTTAGGAAAAGAAGACACATGCAATGACTTTGGTGGTGGTTTAGGAAAGGAACACACATGCAATGACTCTGATGGTAGTTTTGGAAAGGAACACACATTCAATGACTCTAATGATGGTTTAGGAAAGGAAGACACATGCAATGACTCTGGTGGTTTAGGAAAAGAAGACCCACAAGCAATGACTCTGGTGGTGGTTTAGGAAAGGAACACACATGTAATGACCGTGGTGGATCCATGTGGTTTAGGAAAACAACACACATGCAATAACTCTAGTGGTGATTTAAGAATGGAACACACATTCAATGACTTTGGTGGTGGTTTAGGAAAACAAGACACATGCAATGACTCTGGTGGTGGTTTAGAAAAAAAACACATGCACTAACTCTAGTGGTTGTTTAGGAAAAGAACACACATTCAATAACTCTGGTGGTGGTTACACATGCAATAACCTTGGTGGTGGTTTAGGAAAGGAAGACACATGCAATGACACTGGTGGATCCATGTGGTTTAGGAAAATAAGACACATGCAATGACTCTGGTGTTCGTTTAGGAAAGGAACACACATGCAATGACTCTGGTGGTGGTTTAAGAAAGTCACACACATGCAGTAACACTGGTGGATCCATGTGGTTTAGGAAAAGAAGAAACATGCAATGACTCTAGTGTTGGTTTAGGAAAGGAACACACATGCAATGACTCTAGTGGATCCATGTGGTTTAGGAAAAGAAGACACATGCAATGACTCTGGTAGTGGTTTAGGAAAGGAAGACACATGCAATGCCTTTGGTGGATCACTGTGGTTTAGGAAAAGAAGACACAAGCAATGACTCTTGTGGTGGTTTAGGAAAGTAACACACATGCAATGACTCTGGTGGTGGTTTAAGAAAGGAACACACATGCAATTACACTGGTGGATCCCTGTGGTTTAGGAAAAGAAGACACATGCAATGACTCTAGTCGTGGTTTAGGAAAGGAACACACATGCAATGACTCTGGTGGTAGTTTTGGAAAGGAACACACATGCAATGACTCTAGCGGTGGTTTAGGAAAGGAAGGCACATGCAATGACTCTAGTGGTGGTTTAGGAAAGGACCACACATGCAATGACTGTGGTGGATCCATGTGATTTAGGAAAAGAAGACACATGCAATTACTCTGGTGGTGGTTTAGGAAAGGAACACACATGCAATTCAATCTGTTGGTGGTTTAACAAAGTAACACACATGCAATGACACTGGTGGATCCATGTGGTTTAGGAAAAGAAGACACATGCAATGACTTTGGTGGTGGTTTAGGAAAGGAACACACATGCAATGACTCTGGTGGTAGTTTTGGAAAGGAACACACATTCAATGACTCTAATGATGGTTTAGGAAAGGTAGACACATGCAATGACTCTGGTGGTTTAGGAAAAGAAGACCCACAAGCAATGACTCTGGTGGTGGTTTAGGAAAGGAACACACATGTAATGACCGTGGTGGATCCATGTGGTTTAGGAAAACAACACACATGCAATAACTCTAGTGGTGATTTAAGAATGGAACACACATTCAATGACTTTGGTGGTGGTTTAGGAAAAGAAGACACATGCAATGACTCTGGTGGTGGTTTAGAAAAAAAACACATGCACTAACTCTAGTGGTGGTTTAGGAAAAGAACACACATTCAATAACTCTGGTGGTGGTTACACATGCAATAACCTTGGTGGTGGTTTAGGAAAGGAAGACACATGCAATGACACTGGTGGATCCATGTGGTTTAGGAAAATAAGACACATGCAATGACTCTGGTGTTCGTTTAGGAAAGGAACACACATGCAATGACTCTGGTGGTGGTTTAAGAAAGTCACACACATGCAGTAACACTGGTGGATCCATGTGGTTTAGGAAAAGAAGAAACATGCAATGACTCTAGTGTTGGTTTAGGAAAGGAACACACATGCAATGACTCTAGTGGATCCATGTGGTTTAGGAAAACTAGACACATGCAATGACTCTGGTAGTGGTTTAGGAAAGGAAGACACATGCAATGACTTTGGTGGATCACTGTGGTTTAGGAAAAGAAGACACAAGCAATGACTCTTGTGGTGGTTTAGGAAAGTAACACACATGCAATGACTCTGGTGGTGGTTTAAGAAAGGAACACACATGCAATGACACTGGTGAATCCCTGTGGTTTAGGAAAAGAAGACACATGCAATGACTCTAGTCTTGGTTTAGGAAAGGAACACACATGCAATGACTCTGGTGGTAGTTTTGGAAAGGAACACACATGCAATGACTCTAGCGGTGGTTTAGGAAAGGAAGGCACATGCAATGACTCTAGTGGTGGTTTAGGAAAGGACCACACATGCAATGACTGTGGTGGATCCATGTGATTTAGGAAAAGAATACACATGCAATGACTCTGGTGGTGGTTTAAGAATGGAACACACATTCAATGACTTTGGTGGTGGTTTAGGAAAATAAGGCACATGCAATGACTCTGGTGGTGGTTTAGGAAAAGAACAAACATGCAATGACTCTAGTGGTGGGTTAGGAAAGGAACACACATGCAACGACTCTAGTGGTGGTTTAGGAAAGGAAGACACATGCAATGACACTGGTGGATCCACGTGGTTTAGGAAAAGAAGACACATGCAATGACTCTGGTGGTGGTTTAGTAAAGGAACACACATGCAATGACTCTGGTGATGGTTTAAGAAAGGAACATTCATGCAATGACACTGGTGGATCCATGTGGTTTAGGAATAGAAGACACATGCAATGACTCTGGTGGTGGTTTAGGAAAGGAACACACATGCAATGACTCTGGTGGTGGTTTTGGAAAGGAAGACACATCCAATGACTCTGGTGGTGGTTCAGGAAAAGAAGACACATGCAATGACTCTTGTGGTGGTTTAATAAAAGAAGGCACATGCAATGACTCTGGTGGTGGTTTAGGACAGGAACACACATGCAATGACTCTGGTGGTGGTTTAAGAAAGGAACAAACATATAATGACACTGGTGGATCCATGTGGTTTAGGAAACAAGACACATCCAATGACTCTGGTGGCCGTTTAGGAAAAGAATACACATGCAATGACTATAGTGGTGGTTTTGGAAAGCAACACACATGCAATGACTCTGGTGGTTGTTTAGGAAGGTAAGAAACATGCAATGACAATGGTGGATCCATGTGGTTTAGGAAAAGAGGACACATGCAATCACTCTGGTGGTGGTTTAGGAAAGGAATACACATGGAATGACTCTGGTGGTGGTTTAGGAAAATAAGACACATGCAATGACTCTGGTGATGGTTTAGGAAAGGAACACACATGCAATGACTCTGGTGGATCCATGTGGTTTAGGAAAAGAAGACACATGCAATGACTCTGGTGGTGGTTTAGGAAAGGAACACACATGCAATGACTCGAGTGGTGGTTTAGGAAAGGAACACACATGAAATGACTCTGGTGGTGGTTTAAGAAAGGAACACACATGCAATGACACTGGTGGATCCATGTGGTTTAGGAAACAAGAGACATGCAATAACTCTGGTGGTCATTTCGGAAAAGAAGACACATGCAATGACTCTAGTGGTGGTTTTGGAAAGAAACACACATGCAATGACTCTGGTGGTGGTTTAGGAAAGAAAGACACATGCAATGAAAATGGTGGATCCATGTAGTTTAGGAAAAGAAGACACATGCAATGACTCTAGTGGTGGTTTAGGAAAGGAACACACATGCAATGACTCTTGTGGATCCATGGGGTTTAGGAAAAGAAGACACATCCAATGACTCTGGTGGTGGTTTAGGAAAGGAACACACATGCAATGACTCGGGTGGTGGTTTAGGAAAGGAACACACATGAAATGACTCTCGTGGTGGTTTAAGAAAGGAACACACATGCAATGACTCTGGTGGTAGTTTTGGAAACGAACACACATGCAATGACTCTAGCGGTTGTTTAGGAAAGGAAGACACATGCAATGACTCTGGTGGTTTAGGAAGAGAAGACACATGCAATGACTCTGGTGGTGGTTTAGGAAAGGAACACACATGCAATGACTATGGTGGATCCATGTGGTTTAGGAAAACAACACACATGCAATAACTCTGGTGATGGTTTAAGAATGGAACACACATTCAATGACTTTGGTGGTGGTTTAGGAAAAGAATACACATGCAATGACTCTAGTGGTGGTTTAGGAAAAGAACACACATGCTGTGACTCTAGTGGTGGTTTAGGAAAAGAACACACATTCAATGACTCCGGTGGTGGTTTAGGAAAGGAACACACATCCAATGACTCTGGTGGTGGTTTAGGAAAGCAAGACACATGCAATGACACTGGTGGATCCATGTGGTTTAGGAAAAGAAGACACATGCAATGACTCTGGTGTTGGTTTAGGAAAAGAACACACATGCAATGAATCTAGTGGAGGTTTAAGAAATGAACAGACATGCAGTAACACTGGTGGATCCATGTGGTTTAGGAAAAGAAGAAACATGCAATGACTTTGGTGATGGTTTAGGCAAGGAACACACATGCAATGACTCTGGTGGATCCATGTGGTTTAGGAAAAGAAGACACATGCAATGACTCTGGTAGTGGTTTAGGAAAGGAAGACACATGCAATGACTCTCGTGGATCCATGTGGTTTAGGAAAAGAAGACACATGCAATGACTCTTGTGGTGGTTTAGGAAAGGAACACACATGCAATGACTCTGGTGGTGGTTTAAGAAAGGAACACACATGCATTGACACTGGTGGATCCCTGTGGTTTAGGTAAAGAAGACACATGCAATGACTCTGGTGGTGGTTTAGGAAAGGACCACACATGCAATGACTGTGGTGGATCCATGTGGCTTAGGAAAAGAACACACATGCAATGACTCTGATGGTGGTTTAATAATGGAACACACATTCAATGACTTTGGTGGTGGTTTAGGAAAATAAGACACATGCAATGACTCTGGTGGTGGTTTAGGAAAAGAACAAACATGCAATGACTCTAGTGGTGCTTTAGGAAAATAACACACATTCAATAACTCTGGTGGGGTGTGTTAGGAAAGGAACACACATGCAATGACTCTAGTGGTGGTTTAGGAAAGGAAGACACATGCAATGACTCTGGATCCACGTGGTTTAGGAAAAGAAGACATATGCAATGACTCTGGTGGTGGTTTAGGAAAGGAACACACATGCAATGACTCTGGTGATGGTTTAAGAAAGGAACCTACATGCAATGACACTGGTGGATCCATGTGGTTTAGGAAAAGAAGACACATGCAATGACTCTGGTGTTGGTTTAGGAAAAGAACACACATGCAATGAATCTAGTGGAGGTTTAAGAAATGAACAGACATGCAGTAACACTGGTGGATCCATGTGGTTTAGGAAAAGAAGAAACATGCAATGACTTTGGTGATGGTTTAGGCAAGGAACACACATGCAATGACTCTGGTGGATCCATGTGGTTTAGGAAAAGAAGACACATGCAATGACTCTGGTAGTGGTTTAGGAAAGGAAGACACATGCAATGACTCTCGTGGATCCATGTGGTTTAGGAAAAGAAGACACATGCAATGACTCTTGTGGTGGTTTAGGAAAGGAACACACATGCAATGACTCTGGTGGTGGTTTAAGAAAGGAACACACATGCATTGACACTGGTGGATCCCTGTGGTTTAGGTAAAGAAGACACATGCAATGACTCTGGTGGTGGTTTAGGAAAGGACCACACATGCAATGACTGTGGTGGATCCATGTGGCTTAGGAAAAGAACACACATGCAATGACTCTGATGGTGGTTTAATAATGGAACACACATTCAATGACTTTGGTGGTGGTTTAGGAAAATAAGACACATGCAATGACTCTGGTGGTGGTTTAGGAAAAGAACAAACATGCAATGACTCTAGTGGTGCTTTAGGAAAATAACACACATTCAATAACTCTGGTGGGGTGTGTTAGGAAAGGAACACACATGCAATGACTCTAGTGGTGGTTTAGGAAAGGAAGACACATGCAATGACTCTGGATCCACGTGGTTTAGGAAAAGAAGACATATGCAATGACTCTGGTGGTGGTTTAGGAAAGGAACACACATGCAATGACTCTGGTGATGGTTTAAGAAAGGAACCTACATGCAATGACACTGGTGGATCCATGTGGTTTTGGAAAAGAAGACACATGCAATGACTCTGGTGGTGGTTTCGAAAAGGAACACACATGCAATGACTCTGGTGGTGGTTTAGGAAAGGAAGACACATGCAATAACTCTGGTGGTGATTCAGGAAAAGAAGACACATGCAATGACTCTTATGGTGGTTTAACAAAAGAAGACACATGCAATGAATCTGGTGGTGGTTTAGGAAAGGAACACACATGCAATGACTCTGGTGGTGGTTTAAGAAAGGAACACACATACAATGACACTGGTGGATCCATGTGGTTTAGGAAACAAGACACATCCAATGACTCTGGTGGCCGTTTAGGAAAAGAAGACACATGCAATGACTCTAGTGGTGGTTTTGGAAAGGCACACACATGCAATGACTATGGTGGTTGTTTAGGAAGGTAAGACACATGCAATGACAATGGTGGATCCATGTGGATTAGGAAAATAAGACACATGCAATCACTCTGGTGCTAGTTTAGGAAAGGAATACTCATGCAATGACTCGGGTGGTGGTTTAGGAAAGGAAGACACATGCAATGACTCTGGTGGTGGTTTAGGAAAATAAGACACATGCAATGACTCATGTGCTGGTTTAGGAAAGGAACACACACGCAATGACTCTGGTGGTGGTTTAAGAAAGGAACACACATGCAATGACTCTTGTGTATCCATGGGGTTTAGGAAAAGAAGACACATCCAATGACTCTGGTGGTGGTTTAGGAAAGGAACACACATGCAATGACTCGGGTGGTGGTTTAGGAAAGGAACACACATGAAATGACTCTGGTGGTGGTTTAAGAAAGGAACACACATGCAATGACACTGGTGGATCCATGTGGTATAGGAAACAAGAGACATGCAATGACTGTGGTGGTCGTTTTGGAAAAGAAGACACATCAATGACTCTAGTGGTGGTTTTGGAAAGGAACACACATGCAATGACTCTGGTGGTGGTTTAGGAAAGAAAGACACATGCAATGAAAATGGTGGATCCATGTAGTTTAGGAAAAGAAGACACATGCAATGACTCTAGTGGTGGTTTAGGAAAGGAACACACATGCAATGACTCTGGTGGTGGTTTAAGAAAAGAACACACATGCAGTGACACTAGTGGATCCCTGTGGTTTAGGAAAAGAAGACACATGCAATGACTCTAGTCGTGGTTTAGGAAAGGAACACACATGCAATGACTCTGGCGGTAGTTTTGGAAATGAACACACATGCAATGACTCTAGCGGTGGTTTAGGAAAGGAAGACACATGCAATGACTCTTGTGGTTTAGGAAAAGAAGACACATGGAATGACTCTGGTGGTGGTTTAGGAAAGGAACAGACATGCAATGACTATGGTGGATCCATGTGGTTTAGGAAAACAACACACATGCAATAACTCTTGTGGTGGTTTAAGAATGGAACACACATTCAATGACTTTGGTGGTGGTTTAGGAAAAGAAGACACATTCAATGACTCTAGTGGTGGTTTAGGAAAAGAACACACATGCAGTGACTCTAGTGGTGGTTTAGGAAAAGAACACACATTCAATGACTCTGCTGGTGGTTTAGGAAAGGAACACACATGCAATGACTCTGGTGGTGGTTTAGGAAAGGAAGACACATGCAATAACACTGGTGGATCCATGTGGTTTAGGAAAATAAGACACATGCAATGACTCTGGTGTTGGTTTAGGAAAGGAACACACATGCAATGACTATGGTGGAGGTTTAAGAAAGGAACACACATGAAGTAACACTGGTGGATCCATGTGGTTTAGGAAAATATGAAACATGCAATGACTTTGGTGGTGGTTTAGGAAAGGAACACACATGCAATGACTCTGGTGGATCCATGTGGTTTAGGAAAAGAAGACACATGCAATGACTCTGGTAGTGGTTTAGGAAAGGAAGACACATACAATGACTCTGGTGGATCCATGTGGTTTAGGAAAAGAAGACACATGCAATGACTCTTGTGGTGGTTTAGGAAAGGAACACACATGCAATGACTCTGGTGGTGGTTTAAGAAAGGAACACACATGCAATGACACTGGTGGATCCCTGTGGTTTAGGCAAAGAAGACACATGCAATGACTCTGGTCGTGGTTTAGGAAAGGAACACACATGCAATGACTCTGGTGGTAGTTTTGGAAAGGAACACACATGCAATGTGTGGGTCCCCCGGATTAATCCTCCGAGAATCCCTGTTATGCATACAACCATGATCCCAAGATCAGTTAGTCGTGGCACATAACCGACAAGTATCATTACAACATCTGAGACATATCAAATTTACAAGACTTACATAAGTGCCGTTATGGCTACATCCATAATCGTCAGCGGAACTTCATCACGCGTAGAGCCCAATCCATGCCTTAACCTACAGGCAACTGACTGGGAGAACGTCCTAGCTCGCAAAGTCGCCAATATCATCTTCCTCTTGATATCTGACCAAGTAAATAGCCAAGGACAATGCCGGTGAGTACTTTGAATGTACTCTCAAACCACCTTAAGATGACAATAATAACAATAGGATACGCATTATGGCTGTGGTAGTAGGAGGGCTCCAAGAGAGGTTCTTTCATCAATGAGTCTCTCTTGTAGATATAGCATCTACATATCTTTGTTGAAAACTTTTGTAAACCATTTTGGAAACCTTTTTGAAAAGTTTTGGAAAACATTAGTACTAGGTCACCCATTTGTTCCCGTCTTCAGGTCGCCCCACGACCAAACTCCTTTCTCCTCCTTCTGACCATCCCATGGTCAAAACCTTTATCCTTTATGACCATCCCATGGTCAAAACATTTTCAAAGCCTTTGCCTTTGGGAAATCCTTTTTGAAAACAAAACCACCACCGCTCTTCAGAAGTTTGTCCAACCCGTCCTTAACCGCGGACACGGCTATTCGAATAGATTTACACTCTACAGAGGTTGTACACTTTACCCACACCATCCGGGTACACTACCCTGATCTTCACCGATCGTGGGTCAAGTAACCGATCAAGACTCTCTGGAAGCCCACTCCAATATAAGTGCCTACCTATGAGTGTTAATCCCCTCAAAACCGGGACGACGGGTACCAAGGACCAACCGAAGTGTGTTTTCCACTTCTCGAGTGTGCGCTTTCAATGAGGGGCTCATAGTAACACGTGGAGGCCAGCAGACCCTTCATTCCTTCTCCAGGTCGATGCCCCACATGGATCTTTATTGGAGAAGGCCCACCCTCCAGGGATCCCCGATCCCCTGTAGTAGTTACGAGGCAGCTCATACCAGAATAAACAAACATCAAATCCAGCCTTGTCCCATTCTAGAGTAATGTGGTTGCACAGGGTTAAGTTGTTATAGCTAAACTGCAAAGAACTAGGTGCGTTTTTGTAAACCTTTTTTCTCTAGCTTTTCTTTAGCATTTTTTAAAACAAAAACCTTTTTCTTTCTCAACATCTCTTGGGAGGTCCCACCTCACCAAGGTTTTTATCATAAAACATTTGGTAAAACTTTTCCTGGGGTTTTCCAATCCTCTAGCTTTGCTTTGGCTAAAACAGGGTTTCCAAAGGGGTATGGTGTAATACACCATCTATTCTACTAGGGACAAGTAGGTATCACCAAGGGGGTTGTACTTAATAGTACAAGATTGTAATAGTTTGGATGAGCCAAACCACTACCATATATACATCATCATATAGTAAACAATGCAGTTTTAATAAACAGTAGATAAAACATGCATAAGTAAAATAGTAGGGCAAGGCTTATGAGCAAGAAGGTGGCTTGCCTGATGATCAGCAATATGGCAATATGTCCCTGGACTTCTTCTTAAAATACCCAATAATACCAATAATACCCACTTCGTCTGATCTCCGATAATATCGCATCTATCATCGTCAAATAGCACATGCAAACAAACAAGGGCACAATCAAAAAAAAGCATACAGTCACCAATACCATTTAGCAAATAAGCAATTGAATAAACTCTAATTAAGGTTCAGTAGTTTTTGAGAGGATTGGATTTAGGAGGTTGAGATGGCCTTGGAGAAGGGTTTATTATCGAGGAACTACCTAAGAGGGGGTTTTGGACCAAGAACATATTATGTATGATACCATTGTATAAAAATGATACCTACAGGTAGATGTTGATAAAATGAAACCAACAAAAGTGGTTTCACTGTTTTATCACTTTTCTTTGATTTCCTATGAATATCCTAGTGATAAAAGCTCTAGTTTTAGGAAATAATTCACCAGGAGAGTTTTGTACTGCCAAAAATTATTTCCTTGTATGGTTAAGTGGGGCTTGATGTACTTGTTCAGTGAGAGTTGAAATCAAGTCAAAATAATTACCAGAATGCCCTCAAGAAATTCCCAAAGGCAGTTCTATGGGTTTTTTGTCTTTTTCACCAAATTAAATCTACAGAAGCTCTTGAGTTGATTACAAGGGCACATGGTAGGCATTTAGAATACCTATCTGTAAAAATTGGAATCAATCTTTTTGTAGTGGTAGAACTACTGAGGTGATTTTATTAGTGGAAAAAACTAAGCCCAAAATAGATTAATTCATGATAAATCCACAGGGGCTTGGGAAATTATGGGCTCCTAGGTTTTGATAGGTATTTATAGGGAGATTTACTAGGAGTTGGAATTGAGTCAGTACCCATTTTGGTTTGACCTAGGGAATTTCCTAAAGTCAGAAATGCCATGTTTTTGTTATTTTTACTACAGTAAAGATAATGCTCCACTTGGCATGAGTCCAAGTCCATGAGATAGGTACAGGTAATACATACTAGGGGCAGTTGGTTTTACTCCAATTGGAGTTGTAAATCTCACAGAAAGAAATTATTAGTGAAAAGGTACATCTAGGAGTTTGATTTATCATTTTTAATCTAGGTAACATTTCGATGAGCTAGGGGTACTGCATGTTTAGGAAAACATTCAGGAACCCTAGGAATTTTAGATCTGGGAGGTTGGAGTTGGTTGGCATTTTTGAAATGATTTAATCTAAAGAGTAAAAATTCTGGATTTTAAAGGACTACTAAAAAGGAAAGGAAAAGGGGCAGTGCCCGGCCGGAAATCCAGTCGAGCTGGGCCGCCCGAAGCAAAATACGGCACACCCGGGGAGGACCAAGGGTGGGAGAAGGGTTTGAATCCCGCTGGGCAGGGCCCGCTGGTCAGCGAGCCGGCGAGGTCAAAAGGTATGGAGCGACAGGAGCCACTCGATTAGATCGAGATCGACGGCTCCCGACCGTCTTCCACCCCGTGGTCGGTTCGCCGGGCAGGAACCGTAGCTGGCAGCAGGATGGGAGCGGGGCGCTCACCTAAGAGGCGGAGGGGTGCCAGGGAGGCCCTAGGGCAACGCAGTCAACCACGGCGAACCGGGAGAGGGGCGGCAGCAGGGGGTTCCACGGCTGGAACTGGCTCATGCAACGAGGACCGAGGCGAGCTCGTCGGTGATGGTCCGGGCCAGCAGCATGGGTGGTCCTGGACAGAAAAAGAGGCCGGGTTAGATGGAGGTGGGGGATGGGATCTCAGCATGATGACATGCAGCAAGGAAGGAGCAGGGAGGAGGGAGCTTAGCTTGATTAGATGGAGGATCCCGAGGCTCTTTTCTCTCTCTCTCTCTCTATCTCTCTCTCTCTCGGGCAGCACAGGGCAGTGGATAGGAGAGGGGCTCGAGGAAGGTGAGTGGGACTGGGAAGGGGACAAATGAGGGAGCAGGAGGGAGTGGGGTGGCCTCTGGCCATTTATATCGAGAGGGAGTAGTCCATGGGGGACTAGGTCCATTTGAGGGGAAAATAGGGAGGTGTGAAACCAGGGGGAAGATGTTGTGGGCGTGGAGAGTGGTTTCTGGTGTGTGCTGAGGGCAGAGGAGAGGTGGGATGGCTGTTGGAAGCTAATTTGCCTCACATGCTTGTCTTTATCTCTCTCTCCTTCTCACTTCCAAGGACATGGGACAAGGGAGAGGGTTGCTACAGTAGCTTAGCTACAGTGCACATGACCAGAAGGGTGTGAGTTGTGTTGGGTAAGCTTGCTTGACCAGGTTGGTAACATTTTGTGGGTTTTTGATTTGTGGATTTGTCTCCTTGGCAAATTTGACCAATTAGAGGGCTATGAAGAAAGTCTAAAAATCTGCATTGGACAAGATGGGGAGATGGTACTGGTGGGTAGATGAGGTGAAGACACACCTCCAGGAATTATTTGGGATTTTTCAGAGGATTTTAATTCCGCTTTAAAACATTTATTCAAAAAGTACAGAAGTAGATTCTAGAATATCATTTGATAATTTTACATTGTACAAGTGGAGTTTTTGATGTGATATGGTCCCAAATAGGAATACACACTTAGGGGAATTTTCCCAAGATTTATTGGGGCTTAAAAGTATTTAAAACATTTATTATTCCAATTCAGCCATTTAAGAAAATGGGCAGAAAGAAATAATAAATCTCTTCAAAAATATTTATTTTTGAAGTGGCAAGGTAGGGTATGAAATATAGGACTCAAAATTCTTAGAGTTGGGTAAGTGTTTTGGCAAAAACCAAACTTTCCTTTGGGAAAGGAGTTTTGGAGATTTTGACTATTAAAGGGATTTGAATAGTTTTGGTCCATAATAATTAGGGATAATTATTGATAAATCTTGATGATCAAGGTAGATGATTTAGACAAGGTGTAGCAAGCATTTGTAACCTTTGGATTGGAGAATCCAAGTTGATTTTGGTGGAATACCCTAGAGTAGGGATTTAGGGTGGTGTTAATTTCATACCATCAAAACATGGTTGTATCTTGGAGTTTAGATCTCCCCTTGGGGAATGGGATAGATGGATAGTTATACCAAGTTTTATAGATGATAATGGCATAAGGAGTTTGGATTGGTTATAATTGAGGTGGTCTAGAAGTGATAGCCAACTTTGTTGAAAATAAGGCTGCCATTCCAGATGAGTCATGATGCCTTATAAACCATGTGGGTTTAAGAAGCACAAGGATCCACTTGGAACAATTTAAGTAGGTATTGATAGACCTATATGAGTAGAACACAACCATGCAAATATTTGGTCCATAGAAGGTTGGATGAGGGTGTGAGCTTCTGTCAAAGTAGGCATGTTGACTAGATTTGCAGGAATAGTTATTTTCTGGCCTGCAAAACCATCAAGAACAAGTAGGTTAGTGGATGATCTAACCAAGGGAAAGAGTGGGCCTTGGTAGTCCTTAGGATGTTTAACAAGATGGTTAAGATGCATTTTCAAAAAGGCACAAGGGTTGAGAAAGGGAGGCATTCAAAAAGGTGATGTTGGAAATAGTTTTCTAGACTTGGCCAAATTTGGCAAATTTAGGGTTTTTGACTAGGGCACGAGAGGGGATGTTTGTGATGGGTTGCAAGGTACCCAAGCATCATCAAGTGGATGATGTTGAATTGTATAGGTATTAGAAAGGATCCATGCTTGATATTGGTCTTCATTGACTTGGAAGCTTCTAGAACGGATCACTTCAGAATTGATCTAGTTAAGGGTTTTAGATGATCACCTAGTGGCTAGAGAGCAGATCCATCTTGTATTCTTTCTTAGGATTTGGTGATCTTGAAGTACCTTATTCCTAGTGATGAGCTCCTAGAGTAGCTCATACTACTTCTAAGCAATCAAGTCAAGTAGCAGATCAACGCAACTCATCTTACAAACAAATCAACTACTACTAGGGTTACCATCAAGCTTAGCTTGAGGTAAGGATGGTTCTTTTGAATAGGTTGAAGTTTGGAATAAGATGAGGGTCTCTTGGTATCTCTACCAAGGGTAGAATTCAAATACTTCATAAAAAGGTTTTGTTAAATCTAGAGATAAGAATAGTAGAAGGTTCTGTCTTGAAAACATAAGGAGATTATGTTATATAGCTCTCCATAGTTTGATCAACAGAAGCTAATAAAATAGTTGGTTTACAAAGGCTTCTTGGCTCAGGTTTTGAAATACCAGAACATTTGAGAATATGGAAAATAGGCCAAGACTATTTTGGGAAGTAACTTTTGTCAACTGGTGTTAAGGTAAGGAGTATATCATCTAATACAAATTCATATGCATAATCATATCCAAACAACAAGCAGACACTTCAGCATTAAACAAGAAAAAGTTTTTGTTCCCCCTGATTTTTGCATTCTGGACAACTAATCAGGGTTGCTGAAATTGGGATGTTACATAATGACTGTGGTTGTGGTTTAAGAATGGAACACACATTCAATTACTTTGGTGGTGGTTTAGGAAAATAAGACACATGCAATGACTCTAGTGGTGGTTTAGGAAAAGAACAAACATGCATTGACTCTAGTGCTGGTTTAGGAAAATAACACACATTCAATGACTCTGGTGGTGGTTTAGGAAAGGAACACACATGCAATGACTCTAGTGGTGGTTTAGGAAAGGAATACACATGCAATGACACTGGTGGATCCATGTGGTTTAGGAAAAGAAGACAAATGCAATGACTCTGGTGGTGGTTTAATAAACGAACACACATGCAATGATTCTAGTGGTGGTTTAAGAAAGGAACCTACATGTAATGACACTGGTGGATCCATGTGGTTTAGGAAAGAAGACACATGCAATGACTCTGGTGGTGGCTTAGGAAAGGAACAGACATGCAATCACTCTGGTGGTGGTTTAGGAAAGGAAGACACATGCAATGACTCGGGTGGCGGATCAGAAAAAGAAGACACATGCAATGACTCTTGTGGTGGTTTAAGAAAAGAAGACAGATGCAATGACTCTGGTGGTGGTTTAGGAAAGGAACACACATGCAATGACTCTAGTGGTGGTTTAAGAAAGGAAAACACATACAATGACACTGGTGGATCCATGTGGTTTTGGAAACAAGACACATGCAATGACTCTGGTGGTCGTTTAGTAAAACAAGACACATGAATGACTCTAGTGGTGGTTTTGGAAAGGAACATACATGCAATGACTCTGGTGGTGGTTTAGGAAAGGAAGACACATGCAATGACAATGGTGCATCCATGTGGTTTAGGAAAAGAAGTCACATGCAATGACTCTGGTGGTTGTTTAGGAAAAGGAAGACATATGCAATGACTCTGGTGGTGGTTTAGGAAAGGAACACACATGCAACGACTCTGGTGGTGGTTTAAGAAAGGAACACACATGCAGTAACACTGGTGGATCCATGTGGTTTAGAAAAAGAAGAAACATACAATGACTTTGGTGGTGGTTTAGGACAGGAACACACATGCAATGACTCTGGTGGATCCATGTGGTTTAGGAAAAGAAGACACATGCAATGACTCTGGTAGTGGTTTAGGAAAGGAACACACATGCAATGACTCTGGTGGATCCATGTGGTTTAGGAAAATAAGACACATGCAATGACTCTTGTGGTGGTTTAGGAAAGGAACACACATGCAATGACTCTAGTGGTGGTTTAGGAAAGGAACACACATGCAATGACACTGGTGAATCCCTATGGTTTAGGAAAAGAAGACACATGCAATGACTCTGGTCGTGGTTTAGGAAAGCAATACACATGCAATGACTCTGGTGGTCGTTTTGGAAAGGAACACACATGCAGTGACTCTAGCGGTGGTTTAGGAAAGGAAGACACATGCAATGACTCTGGTGGTTTAGGAAAAGAAGACACATGCAATGACAATGGTGCATCCATGTGGTTTAGGAAAAGAAGTCACATGCAATGACTCTGGTGGTGGTTTAGGAAAAGGAACACATATGCAATGACTCTGGTGGTGGTTTAGGAAAGGAACAAACATGCAACGACTCTGGTGGTGGTTTAAGAAAGGAACACACATGCAGTAACACTGGTGGATCCATGTGGTTTAGAAAAAGAAGAAACATGCAATGACTTTGGTGGTGGTTTAGGAAAGGAACACACATGCAATGACTCTGGTGGATCCATGTGGTTTAGGAAAAGAAGACACATGCAATGACTCTGGTAGTGGTTTAGGAAAGGAAGACACATGCAATGACTCTGGTGGATCCATGTGGTTTAGGAAAAGAAGACACATGCAATGACTCTAGTGGTGGTTTAAGAAAGGAACACACATGCAATGACACTGGTGAATCCCTATGGTTTAGGAAAATAAGACACATGCAATGACTCTGGTCGTGGTTTAGGAAAGCAATACACATGCAATGACTCTGGTGGTCATTTTGGAAAGGAACACACATGCAGTGACTCTAGCGGTGGTTTAGGAAAGGAAGACACATGCAATGACTCTGGTGGTTTAGGAAAAGAAGACACATGCAATGACTCTGGTGGTGGTTTAGCAAAGGAACACACATGCAATGACTCTGGTGATGGTTTAAGAAAGGAACCTACATGCAATGACACTAGTGGATCCATGTGGTTTAGGAAAATAAGACACATGCAATGACTCTAGTGGTGGTTTAGGAAAGGAACACACATGCAATGACTCTGGTGGTGGTTTAGGAAAGGAAGACACATGCAATGACTCTAGTGGTGGTTCAGGAAAAGAAGACACACGCAGTGACTCTTGTGGTGGTTTAAGAAAAGAAGACACATGCAATGACTCTAGTGGTGGTTTAGGAAAGGAACACACATGCAATGACTCGGGTGGTGGATTAGGAAAGGAACACACATGAAATGACTCTGGTGGTGGTTTAAGAAAGGAACACACATACAATGATACTGGTGGATCCATGTGGTTTAGGAAACAAGAGACATCCAATGACTCTAGTGGCCGTTTAGGAAAAGAAGACACATGCAATGACTCTAGTGGTGGTTTTGGAAAGGAACACACATGCAATGACTCTGCTGGTGGTTTAGGAAAGGAAGACACATGCAATGACAATGGTGGATCCATGTGGTTTAGGAAAAGAAGACACATGCAATCACTCTGGTGGTGGTTTAGGAAAGGAACACACATGCAATTACTCTGGTGGTGGTTTAGGAAAGGAAGAGACATGCAACGAATCTGGTGGTGGTTTAGGAAAATAAGACACATGGAATGACTCTGGTGGTAGTTTAGGAAAATAAGACATATGCAATGACTCTGGTGGTGGTTTAGGAAAGGAACACACATGCAATAACTCTGGTGGTGGTTTAAAAAATGAACAGACATGAAATGACTCTGGTGGATCCATGTGGTTTACGAAAAGAAGGCACGTGCAATAACTCGGGTGGTGGTTTAGGAAATGAACACACATGAAATGACTCTGGTGGTGGTTTAAAAAAGGAACACACATGCAATGACACTGGTGGACACATGTGGTTTAGGAAACAAGACACATGCAATGACTCTGGTGGTCGTTTAGGAAAAGAAGACACATGCAATGACTCTAGTGGTGGTTTTGAAAAGGAACACACATGCAATCACTCTGGTGGTGGTTTAGGAAAGAAAGACACATGCAATGACAATGGTGGATCTATGTAGTTTAGGAAAAGAAGACACATGCAATGACTCTGGTGGTGGTTTAGGAAAGAAACACACATGCAATGACTCTGGTGGTGGTTTAAGAAAAGAACACACATGCAATGACACTGGTGGATCCCTGTGGTTTAGCAAAAGAAGACACATGCAATGACTCTGGTCGTGGTTTAGGAAAGGAACACACATGCAATGAATCTGGTGGTTGTTTTGGAAACGAATACACATGCAATGACTCTAGCGGTGGTTTAGGAAAGGAAGACACATGCAATGACTCTGGTGGTTTAGGAAAATAAGACGCATGCAATGACTCTTGTGGTGGTTTAGGAAAGGAACACACATGCAATGATTGTGGTGGATCCATGTGGTTTAGGAAAACAACACACATGCAATAACTCTAGTGGTGGTTTAAGAATGGAACACACATTGAATAACTTTGGTTATGGTTTAGGAAAAGAAGACACATGCAATGACTCTAGTGGAGGTTTAGGAAAAGAACACACATGCAGTGACTCTAGTGGTGGTTTAGGAAAAGAATACACATTCAATGACTCTGGTGGTGGTTTAGGAAAGGAACACACATGCAATGACTCTGGTGGTGGTTTAGGAAAGGAAGACACATGCAATGACACTGGTGGATCCACGTGGTTTAGGAAAAGAAGACACAGGCAATGACTCTGGTGGTGGTTTAGGAAAGGAACACACATGCAATGACTCTGGTGGTGGTTTAAGAAAGGAACCTACATGCAATGACGTTGGTGGATCCATGTGGTTTAGGAAAAGAAGACACATGCAATGACTCTGGTGTTGGTTTAGGAAAGGAAGACACATGCAATGACTCTGGTGGCGGTTCAGGAAAAGAAGACACATGCAATGACTCTTGTGGTGGTTTAAGAAAAGAAGATACATGCAATGACTCTGGTGGTGGTTTAGGAAAGGAACACACATGCAATGACTCTGGTGGTGGTTTAAGAAAGGAACCTACATGCAATTACGTTGGTGGATCCATGTGGTTTAGGAAAATAAGACACATGCAATGACTCTGGTGGTTGTTTAGGAAAGGAAGACACATGCAATGACTCTGGTGGCGGTTCAGGAAAAGAAGACACATGCAATGACTCTTGTGGTGGTTTAAGAAAAGAATATACATGTAATGACTCTGGTGGTGGTTTAGGAAAGGAACACACATGCAATGACTCTGGTGGTGGTTTAAGAAAGGAACACACATGCAATAATTCCGGTGGATCCATGTGGTTTAGGAAAAGAAGGCACATGCAATGACTCGGGTGGTGGTTTAGGAAAGGAACACACATACAACGACACTGGTGGATCCATGTGGTTTAGTAAACAAGACAAATGCAATGACTCCGGTGGTCGTTTAGGAAAAGAAGACACATGCAATGACTCTAGTGCTGGTTTTGGAAAGGAACACACATGCAATGACTCTGGTGGTAGTTTAGGAAAGGAAGACACATGCAATGACAATGGTGGATCCATGTGGTTTAGGAAAAGAAGATACATGCAATCACTCTAGTGGTGGTTTAGGAAAGGAACACATATGCAATGACTCTGGTGGTGGTCTAGGAAAGGAACACACATGCAATGACTCTGGTGGTGGTTTAGGAAAAGAAGACACATGTAATGACTCTGGTGGTGGTTTAGGAAAGGAAGACACATGCAATGACTCTGGTGGTGGTTTAAGAAAGGAACACACATGCGTGGTTTAGTAAAAGAAGGCACATGCAATGACTCAGGTGGTGGTTTAGGAAGGGAACACACATGAAATGACTCTAGTGGTGGATTAAGAAAGGAACACACATGCAATGACACTGGTGGATCCATGTGGTTTAGGAAACAAGACACATGTAATGACTCTAGTGGTCATTTAGGAAAAGAAGACACATGCAATGACTCTCGTGGTGGTTTAGGAAAAGAACACACATGCAGTGACTCTAGTGGTGGATTAGGAAAAGAACACACATTTAATGACTCTGGTGGTGGTTTAGGAAAGGAACACACATGCAATGAATCTGGTGGTGGTTTAGGAAAGGAAGACACATGCAATGACTCTGGTGGATCCACGTGGTTTAGGAAAGGAAGACACAGGCAATGACTCTGGTGGTGGTTTAGGAAAGGAACACACATGCAATGACTCTGGTGGTGGTTTAAGAAAGGAACCTACATGCAATGACATTGGTGAATCCATGTGGTTTAGGAAAAGAAGACACATGCAATGACTCTGGTGGTGGTTTAGGAAAGGAAGACACATGCAATGACTCTGGTGGCGGTTCAGGAAAAGAAGACACATGCAATGACTCTTGTGGTGGTTTAAGAAAAGAAGATACATGCAATGACTCTGGTGGTGGTTTAGGAAAGGAACACACATGCAATGACACTGGTGGTGGTTTAAGAAAGTAACACACATGCAATAATTCCGGTGGATCCATGTGGTTTAGGAAAAGAAGGCACATGCAATGACTCGGGTGGTGGTTTAGGAAAGGAACACACATACAATGACACTGGTGGATCCATGTGGTTTAGGAAACAAGACAAATGCAATGACTCCGGTGGTCGTTTAGGAAAAGAAGACACATGCAATGACTCTAGTGGTGGTTTTGGAAAGGAACACACATGCAATGACTCTGGTGGTGGTTTAGGAAAGGAAGACACATGCAATGACAATGGTGGATCCATGTGGTTTAGGAAAACAAGACACATGCAATCACTCTGGTGGTGGTTTAGGAAAGGAATACATATGCAATGACTCTGGTGGTGGTCTAGGAAAGGAACACACATGTAATGACTCTGGTGGTGGTTTAGGAAAAGAAGACACATGTAATGACTCTGGTGGTGGTTTAGGAAAGGAAGACACATGCAATGACTCTGGTGGTGGTTTAAGAAAGGAACACACATGCGTGGTTTAGTAAAAGAAGGCACATGCAATGACTCAGGTGGTGGTTTAGGAAGGGAACACACATGAAATGACTCTAGTGGTGGATTAAGAAAGGAACACACATGCAATGACACTGGTGGATCCATGTGGTTTAGGAAACAAGACACATGTAATGACTCTAGTGGTCATTTAGGAAAAGAAGACACATGCAATGACTCTCGTGGTGGTTTAGGAAAAGAACACACATGCAGTGACTCTAGTGGTGGATTAGGAAAAGAACACACATTTAATGACTCTGGTGGTGGTTTAGGAAAGGAACACACATGCAATGAATCTGGTGGTGGTTTAGGAAAGGAAGACACATGCAATGACTCTGGTGGATCCACGTGGTTTAGGAAAGGAAGACACAGGCAATGACTCTGGTGGTGGTTTAGGAAAGGAACACACATGCAATGACTCTGGTGGTGGTTTAAGAAAGGAACCTACATGCAATGACATTGGTGAATCCATGTGGTTTAGGAAAAGAAGACACATGCAATGACTCTGGTGGTGGTTTAGGAAAGGAAGACACATGCAATGACTCTGGTGGCGGTTCAGGAAAAGAAGACACATGCAATGACTCTTGTGGTGGTTTAAGAAAAGAAGATACATGCAATGACTCTGGTGGTGGTTTAGGAAAGGAACACACATGCAATGACTCTGGTGGTGGTTTAAGAAAGTAACACACATGCAATAATTCCGGTGGATCCATGTGGTTTAGGAAAAGAAGGCACATGCAATGACTCGGGTGGTGGTTTAGGAAAGGAACACACATACAATGACACTGGTGGATCCATGTGGTTTAGGAAACAAGACAAATGCAATGACTCCGGTGGTCGTTTAGGAAAAGAAGACACATGCAATGACTCTAGTGGTGGTTTTGGAAAGGGACACACATGCAATGACTCTGGTGGTGGTTTAGGAAAGGAAGACACATGCAATGACAATGGTGGATCCATGTGGTTTAGGAAAAGAAGACACATGCAATCACTCTAGTGGTGGTTTAGGAAAGGAACACATATGCAATGACTCTGGTGGTGGTCTAGGAAAGGAACACACATGCAATGACTCTGGTGGTGGTTTAGGAAAAGAAGACACATGTAATGACTCTGGTGGTGGTTTAGGAAAGGAAGACACATGCAATGACTCTAGTGGTGGTTTAAGAAAGGAACACACATGCGTGGTTTAGTAAAAGAAGGCACATCCAATGACTCAGGTGGTGGTTTAGGAAGGGAACACACATGAAATGACTCTAGTGGTGGATTAAGAAAGGAACACACCTGCAATGACACTGGTGGATCCATGTGGTTTAGGAAACAAGACACATGCAATGACTCTGGTGGTCATTTAGGAAAAGAAGACACATGCAATGACTCTCGTGGTGGTTTTGGAAAGGAACACACATGCAATGACTCTGGTGGTGGTTTAGGAAAGAAAGACACATGCAATGACAATGATGGATCCATGTAGTTTAGGAAAAGAAGACATATGCAATCACTCTGGTGGTGGTTTAGGAAAGGAACACACATGCAATGACTCTGGTGGTGGTTCAAGAAAAGAACACACATGAGAAGACACTGGTGGATCCCTGTGGTTTAGGAAAAGAAGACACATGCAATGACTTTGGTCGTGGTTTAGGAAAGGAACACACATGCAATGACTCTGGTGGTAGTTTTGGAAACGAACACACATGCAATGACTCTAGCGGTGGTTTAGGAAAGGAAGACACATGCAATGACTCTGGTGGTTTAGGAAAAGAAGACACATGCAATGACTCTGGTGGTGGTTTTGGAAAGGAACACACATGCAATGATTGTGGTGGATCCATGTGGTTTAGGAAAACAACACACATGCAATAACTCTGGTGGTGGTTTAGGAAAGGAAGACACATGCAATGACAATGGTGGATCCATGTGGTTTAGGAAAAGAAGACACATGCAATCACTCTGGTGGTGGTTTAGGAAAGGAATACATATGCAATGACACTGGTGGTGGTCTAGGAAAGGAACACACATGCAATGACTCTGGTGGTGGTTTAGGAAAAGAAGACACATGTAATGACTCTGGTGGTGGTTGAGGAAAGGAAGACACATGCAATGACTCTGGTGGTGGTTTAAGAAAGGAACACACATGCGTGGTTTAGTAAAAGAAGGCACATGCAATGACTCAGGTGGTGGTTTAGAAAGGGAACACACATGAAATGACTCTAGTGGTGGATTAAGAAAGGAACACACATGCAATGACACTGGTGGATCCATGTGGTTTAGTAAACAAGACACATGTAATGACTCTAGTGGTCATTTAGGAAAAGAAGACACATGCAATGACTCTCGTGGTGGTTTAGGAAAATAACACACATGCAGTGACTCTAGTGGTGGATTAGGAAAAGAACAAACATTTAATGACTCTGGTGGTGGTTTAGGAAAGGAACACACATGCAATGACTCTGGTGGTGGTTTAGGAAAGGAAGACACATGCAATGACTCTGGTGGATCCACGTGGTTTAGGAAAGGAAGACACAGGCAATGACTCTGGTGGTGGTTTAGGAAAGGAACACACATGCAATGACTCTGGTGGTGGTTTAAGAAAGGAACCTACATGCAATGACATTGGTGGATCCATGTGGTTTAGGAAAAGAAGACACATGCAATGACTCTGGTGGTGGTTTAGGAAAGGAAGACACATGCAATGACTCTGGTGGCGGTTCAGGAAAAGAAGACACATGCAATGACTCTTGTGGTGGTTTAAGAAAAGAAGATACATGCAATGACTCTGGTGGTGGTTTAGGAAAGGAACACACATGCAATGACTCTGGTGGTGGTTTAAGAAAGTAACACACATGCAATTATTCCGGTGGATCCATGTGGTTTAGGAAAAGAAGGCACATGCAATGACTCGGGTGGTGGTTTAGGAAAGGAACACACATACAATGACACTGGTGGATCCATGTGGTTTAGGAAACAAGACAAATGCAATGACTCCGGTGGTCGTTTAGGAAAAGAAGACACATGCAATGACTCTAGTGGTGGTTTTGGAAAGGGACACACATGCAATGACTCTGGTGGTGGTTTAGGAAAGGAAGACACATGCAATGACAATGGTGGATCCATGTGGTTTAGGAAAAGAAGACACATGCAATCACTCTAGTGGTGGTTTAGGAAAGGAACACATATGCAATGACTCTGGTGGTGGTCTAGGAAAGGAACACACATGCAATGACTCTAGTGGTGGTTTAGGAAAAGAAGACACATGTAATGACTCTGGTGGTGGTTTAGGAAAGGAAGACACATGCAATGACTCTGGTGGTGGTTTAATAAAGGAACACACATGCGTGGTTTAGTAAAAGAAGGCACATCCAATGACTCAGGTGGTGGTTTAGGAAGGGAACACACATGAAATGACTCTAGTGGTGGATTAAGAAAGGAACACACATGCAATGACACTGGTGGATCCATGTGGTTTAGGAAACAAGACACATGCAATGACTCTGGTGGTCATTTAGGAAAAGAAGACACATGCAATGACTCTCGTGGTGGTTTTGGAAAGGAACACACATGCAATGACTCTGGTGGTGGTTTAGGAAAGAAAGACACATGCAATGACAATGGTGGATCCATGTAGTTTAGGAAAAGAAGACATATGCAATCACTCTGGTGGTGGTTTAGGAAAGGAACACACATGCAATGACTCTGGTGGTGGTTCAAGAAAAGAACACACATGAGATGACACTGGTGGATCCCTGTGGTTTAGGAAAAGAAGACACATGCAATGACTTTGGTCGTGGTTTAGGAAAGGAACACACATGCAATGACTCTGGTGGTAGTTTTGGAAACGAACACACATGCAATGACTCTAGCGGTGGTTTAGGAAAGGAAGACACATGCAATGACTCTGGTGGTTTAGGAAAAGAAGACACATGCAATGACTCTGGTGGTGGTTTTGGAAAGGAACACACATGCAATGATTGTGGTGGATCCATGTGGTTTAGGAAAACAACACACATGCAATAACTCTGGTGGTGGTTTAAGAATGGAACACACATTCAATGACTTTGGTGGTAGTTTCAGAAAAGAAGACACGTGAAATGACTCTATTGGTGGTTTAGGAAAAGAACACACATGAAGTGACTCTAGTGGTGGTTTAGGAAAAGAACACACATTCAATGACTCTGGTGGTGGTTTAGAAAAGGAACACACATGCAATGACTCTAGTGGTGGTTTAGGAAAGGAAGACACATGCAATGAAACTGGTGGATCCATGTGGTTTAGGAAAAGAAGACACATGCAATGACTCTGGTGTTGTTTTAGGACAGGAACACACATGCAATGACTCTGGTGGTGGTTTAAGAAAGGAACACACATGCAGTAACACTGGTGGATCCATGTGGTTTAGCAAAATAAGAAACATGCAATGACTTTGGTGGTGGTTTAGAAAAGGAACACACATGCAATGACTCTGGTGGATTGATACATTGCAAATGTATCTATAATTTTTGATGTTCCATGCTTAGTTGTATCCACTTTCTTGTGTTTTGTTCCAACTCTGGAGTACTTTTATTATGATTTCTTGGACTAACCTATTAACAAGAGCCACAGTGCAATTTGCTTTACATTGTTTTTGGTTCAGAAAAGTCGAAAATGAATATTCTCGAATTGGACGGACAAAAGCCAAAGTGCCTATTTTCCAGAAGGAATCAAATGCCAGAATACGAGACGGAGAAGGGCTGTGGTCAGCCACACCACTGGCTGTGGCCAGGCTGGCAGCAGGTGGTCTAGCCACCCAGCACCCCTCATCCTCTCCGCCTATAAGTTGCCTCGGAAAACCTAGGTACCCAATCAAAATCCACGAAAGAGTGCAGAACCGTCATCTCCATCCCTAGATCGAGGGGATCTAAGCTTTCCCGCACCACTGGGAGAGAATTCACCACAGGCCTTCTTCATCACCATGCAAGCCTTGATTGTGATGCGTGAGTAGTTCATCCTAGGACTACGGATCCATGTAGTAGCTAGATGGCTGGTTTCTCCTCCTTTGTGCTTTCATGTTTAGATCTTGTGAGCTCCGTTCATGATCAAGATCATCAATTTGTAATCCATACATGTTGTGTTTATGGATCCGATGGATATTGAGATGCTATTTCAGATTGATTATTGATTCTATCATGTCTTTGTTATTTGAGATCTTGCATGCTTTCCGTTGTTAGTAGCTATCTTGGCCAAGTAGATGCTAGCAACTCCAAGAGTTAGTATTTATGCTCGATAGTGGGTTCATGCCTCAGTAATCTGGGAAGTGACAGAAATCTCTAAGGTACTAGATGTGCTATTGCTACTAGGGACAAAACAACAATCCTTTGTTCATAGAGCAATCAGATTGTTTACCTTACATGATTAAAGAAGCAATATCTGCTTGCAACTTATCTTGGAGGGGGTTCGGATGATAACCTGAAGGTGGATTATTAGTCATAGATGCAGTTGGATGGCGGTCTATGTATTATGTTGTATTACCCAATCAAGTCTCAAAGGAGTCAAGATGATTAGTATATGCATGTATTGCTTTCTCGGTGTTTGTCAATTGCCCCGCTGTAATTTGTTCACCCAGCATGTTATCTATCTTAAGGAGAGCCACCTCTAGTGAACTATGGATCCTGGTCCTTTTTCTTTACATACAATCTATAAACTGTTTCTGCTTTGTGTTTACTTTCTGCAAACTTTCACTTCATTCCATTCGATACGTTTAATCCTTTGTTTTCCGCAAAACACGGTGAGATTGACAACCTCATCGCAAGTTGGGGACAAAGTTCTGTGGTTGTGTTGTGCAGGTCTCCATGTTGCTACTAGCACCGGTAGTGCGCCCTGCCAAAGCTCAGCTAGTAACACCTTTGAGGTGTTTCCTTGCTCCTACTAGTTCGATTAAACCTTGGTTTCATAACTGAGGGAAACTTGCTGCTGTGCTCATCATACCTTCCTCTTGGGGTTCCCAACGAGCTCTACATCAACACCGCCATCAAGCATTTTTCTGGGCGTCGTGCATTGAGCCATCATAGATCCATGTGGTTTAGGAAAAGAAGACATATGCAATGACTCTGGTAGTGGTTTAGGAAAGGAAGACACATGCAATCACTCTGGTGGATCCATGTGGTTTAGGAAAAGAAGACACATGCAATGACTCTTATGGTGGTCTAGGAAAGGAACAGACATGCAATGACACTGGTGGATCCCTATGGTTTAGGTAAAGAAGACACATGCAATGAATCCGGTCGTGGTTTAGTAAAGGAACACACATGCAATGACTCTGGTGGTAGTTCTGGAAAGGAACACACATGCAATGACTCTAGCGGTGGTTTAGGAAAATAAGACACATGCAATGACTCTGGTGGTGGTTTAGGAAAGGAACACACATGCAATGACTGTGGTGGATCCATGTGCTTTAGGAAAAGAACACACATGAAATGACTCTGGTGGTGGTTTAAGAATGGAACACACCCTCAATGACTTTGGTGGTGGTTTAGGAAAATAAGACACGTGCAATGACTCTGGTAGTGGTTTAGGAAAGGAACAAACATGCATTGACTCTAGTGGTGGTTTAGGAAAATAACACACATTCAATGACTCTGGTGGTGGTTTAGGAAAGGAACACACATGTAATGACTCTAGTGGTGGTTTAGGAAAGGAAGACACATGCAATGACACTGGTGGATCCACGTGGTTTAGGAAAAGAAGACACAAACAATGACTCTAGTGGTGGTTTAGGAAAGAAAACACATGCAATGTCTCTGGTGGTGGTTTAAGAAAGGAACCTACATGCAATGACACTGGTGGATCCATGTGGTTTAGGAAAAGAAGGCACATGCAATCACTCTGGTGGTGGTTTAGGAAAGGAAGACACATGCAATGACTCTGGTGGCGGTTTAGGAAAAGAAGACACATGCAATGACTCTTGTGGTGGTTTAAGAAAAGAACACACATGCAATGACTCTGGTGGTGGTTTAAGAAAGGAACACACATGCAATAATTCTGGTGGATCCATGTGATTTAGGAAAAGAAGGCACATGCAATGACTCGGGTGGTGGTTTAGGAAAGGAACACACATGAAATGACTCTGGTGGTGGTTTAAGAAAGGAACACACATACAATGACACTGGTGGATCCATGTGGTTTAGGAAACAAGACACATGCAATGACTCTGGTGGTCGTTTAGGAAATGAAGACACATGCAATGACTCTGGTGGATCCATGTGGTGTAGGAAAAGAAGACACATGCAATGACTCTTGTGGTGGTCTAGGAAAGGAACACACATGCAATGACTCTACTGGTGGTTTAAGAAAGGAACAGACATGCAATGACACTGGTGGATCCCTGTGGTTTAGGTAAACAATAAACATGCAATGACTCTGGTCGTGGTTTAGGAAAGGAAGACACATGCAATGACTCTGGTGTTGGTTTTGGAAAGGAACACACATGCAATGACTCTAGCGGTGGTTTAGGAAAGGAAGACACATGTAATGACTCTGGTGGTTTAGGAAAAGAAGACACATGCAATGACTCTGGTGGTGGTATAGGAAAGGAACACACATGCAATGACTGTGGTGGATCCATGTGGTTTAGGAAAAGAACACACATGCAATGAATCTGGTGGTGGTTTAAGAATGGAACACACATTCAATGACTTTGGTGGTGGTTTAGGAAAATAAGACACATGCAATGACTCTAGTGGTGGTTTAGGAAAAGAACAAACATGCATTGACTCTAGTGGTGGTTTAGGAAAATAACACACATTCAATGACTCTGGTGGTGATTTAGGAAAGGAACACACATGCAATGACTCTAGTGGTGGTTTAGGAAAGGAAGACACATGCAATGACACTGGTGGATCCACGTGGTTTAGGAAAAGAAGACACAAACAATGACTCTGGTGGTGGTTTAGGAAAGAAAACACATGCAATGTCTCTGGTGGTGGTTTAAGAAAGGAACCTACATGCAATGACACTGGTGGATCCATGTGGTTTAGGAAACAAGACACATCCAATGAATCTGGTGGCCATTTAGGAAAAGAAGACACATGCAATGACTCTAATGGTGGTTTTGGAAAGGAACACACAGGTAATGACTCTGGTGGTGGTTTAGGAAAGGAAGACAAATGCAATCACAATGGTGGATCCATTTGGTTTAGGAAAAGAAGACACATGCAATCACTCTGGTGGTGGTTTACGAAAGGAACACACATGCAATGACTCTGGTGGTGGTTTAGGAAAGGAAGACACATGCAATGACTCTGGTGGTGGTTTAGGAAAAGAAGACACATTAGGAAAGGAAGACACATGCAATGACTCTGGTGGTGGTTTAAGAAAGGAACACACATGCGTGGTATAGGAAAAGAAGGCACATGCAATGACTCAGATGGTGGTTTAGGAAAGGAACACACATGAAATGACTCAGGTGGTGGTTTAAGAAAGGAACACACATGCAATAACACTGGTAGATCCACGTGGTTTAGGAAACAAGACACATGCAATGACTCTAGTGGTCGTTTAGGAAAAGAAGACACATGCAATGACTCTAGTGGTGGTTTTGGAAAGGAACACACATGCAATGACTCTGGTGGTGGTTTAGGAAAGAAAGACACATGCAATGACAATGGTGGATCCATGTAGTTTAGGAAAAGAAGACACATGCAATGACTCTGGTGGTGGGTTAGGAAAGGAACACACATGCAATGACTGTGGTGGTGGTTTAAGAAAAGAACACACACGAGATGACACTGGTGGATCCCTGTGGTTTAGGAAAAGAAGACACATGCAATGACTTTGGTCGTGGTTTAGGAAAGGAACACACATGCAATGACTCTAGTGGTAGTTTTGGAAACGAACCCACATGCAATGACTCTAGTGGTGGTTTAGGAAAGGAAGACACATGCAATGACTCTGGTGGCGGTTCAGGAAAAGAAGACACATGCAATGACTCTGGTGGTGGTTTAGGAAAGGAACACACATGCAATGACTCTGGTGGTGGTTTAAGAAAGGAACACACATGCAATAATTCTGGTGGATCCATGTGGTTTAGGAAAAGAAGGCACATGCAATGACTCGGGTGGTGGTTTAGGAAAAGAACACACATTAAATGACTCTGGTGGTGGTTTAAGAAAGGAACACAAATACAATTACACTGGTGGATCCATGTGGTTTAGGAAACAAGACACATGCAATGACTCTGGTGTTGATTAAGGAAAGTAACACACATGCAATGACTCTGGTGGTGGTTTAAGAAAGACACATGTAGTAACACTGGTGGATCCATGTGGTTTAGCAAAATAAGAAACATGCAATGACTTTGGTGGTGGTTTAGAAAAGGAACACACATGCAATGACTCTGGTGGATCCATGTGGTTTAGGAAAAGAAGACACATGCAATGACTCTGGTAGTGGTTTAGGAAAGGAAGACACATGCAATGACTCTGGTGGTGGCTTAGGAAAGGAACAAACATGCATTGACTCTAGTGGTGGTTTAGGAAAATAACACACATACAAGGACTCTACTGGTGGTTTAGGAAAGGAACACACATGCAATGACTCTAGTGGTGGTTTAGGAAAGTAAGACACATGCAATGACTCTGGTGGTGGTTTAAGAAAGGAACACACATGCGTGGTATAAAAAAAGAAGGCACATGCAATTACTCAGGTGGTGGTTTAGGAAAGGAACACACATGAAATGACTCAGGTGGTGGTTTAAGAAAGGAACACACATGCAATGACACTAGTGGTAGTTTTGGAAATGAACACACATGCAATGACTCTAGTGGTAGTTTTGGAAATGAACACACATGCAATGACTCTAGCGGTGGTTTAGGAAAGGAAGACACATGCAATGACTCTGGTGGTTTAGGAAAAGAAGACACATGCAATAACTCTAGTGGTGGTTTAGGAAAGGAACACACATGCAATGAGTGTGGTGGATCCAGGGTTTAGGAAAACAACACACATGCAATAACTGTGGTGGTGGTTTAAGAATGGAACACACATGGAATGACTCTACTGGTGGTTTAAGAAAGGAACCTACATGCAATGACACTGGTGGATCCATGTGGTTTAGGAAAAGAAGACACGTAAAACGAGTCTGGTGGCGGTTTAGGAAAGAAGACACATGCAATGACTCTAGTGGTGGTTTAGGAAAAGAACACACATGTAGTGACTCTAGTGGTGGTTTACGAAAAGAACACACATTCAATGACTCTGTTGGTGGTTTAGAAAAGGAACACACATGCAATGACTCTAGTGGTGGTTTAGGAAAGGAAGACACATGCAATGACACTGGTGGATCCATGTGGTTTAGGAAAATAAGACACATGCAATGACTCTGGTGTTGATTAAGGAAAGTAACACACATGTAATGACTCTGGTGGTGGTTTAAGAAAGACACATGTAGTAACACTGGTGGATCCATGTGGTTTAGCAAAATAAGAAACATGCAATGACTTTGGTGGTGGTTTAGAAAAGGACCACACATGCAATGACTCTGGTGGATCCATGTGGTTTAGGAAAAGAAGACACATGCAATGACTCTGGTAGTGGTTTAGGAAAGGAAGACACATGAAATGACTCTGGTGGTGGCTTAGGAAAGGAACAAACATGCATTGACTCTAGTGGTGGTTGAGGAAAATAACACACATACAAGGACTCTACTGGTGGTTTAGGAAAGGAACACACATGCAATGACTCTAGTGGTGGTTTAGGAAAGGAAGACACATGCAACGACACTGGTGGATCCATGTGGTTTAGGAAAAGAAGACACATGCAATGACTCTGGTGGTGGTTTAGGAAAGGAACACACATGCAATGACTCTGGTGGTGGTTTAAGAAAGGATCCTACATGCAATGACACTGGTGGTTCCATGTGGTTTAGTAAAAGAAGACACATGCAATCACTTTGGTGGTGGTTTAGGAAAGGAAGACACATAAAATGACTCTGGTGGCGGTTCAGGAAAATAAGACACATGCAATGACTCATGTGGTGGTTTAAGAAAAGAAGACATATGCAATGACTCTGGTGGTGGTTTAGGAAAGGAACACACATGCAATGACTCTGGTGGTGGTTTAAGAAAGGAACACACATGCAATAAGTCTGGTGGATCCATGTGGTTTACGAAAAGAAGGGACATGCCATGACTCGGGTGGTGGTTTAGGAAAGGAACACACATGAAATGACTCTGGTCATGGTTTAAGAATGGAACACATATAAAATGACACTGGTGGATCCATGTGGTTTAGGAAACAAGACACATGCAATGACTCTGGTGGTCGTTTAGGAAAAGACGACATATGTAATGACTCTGGTGGATCCATGTGGTTTAGGAAAAGAAGACACATGCAATGACTCTGGTAGTGGTTTAGGAAAGGAAGACACATGCAATGACTCTGGTGGTGGTTTAGGAAAGGAACAAACATGCATTGACTCTAGTGGTGGTTTAGGAAAATAACACACATTCAATGACTCTTGTGGTGGTTTAGGAAAGGAACACACATGCAATGACTCAAGTGGTGGCTTAGGAAAGGAACAAACATGCATTGACTCTAGTGGTGGTTTAGGAAAATAACACACATACAAGGACTCTACTGGTGGTTTAGGAAAGGAACACACATGCAATGACTCTAGTGGTGGTTTAGGAAAGGAAGACACATGCAATGACTCTGGTGGTGGTTTAAGAAAGGAACACACATGCGTGGTATAGGAAAAGAAGGCACATGCAATGACTGGTGGTGGTTTAGGAAAGGAACACACATGAAATGACTCTGGTGTTGGTTTAAGAAAGGAACACACATGCAATGACACTGGTGGATCCACGTGGTTTAGGAAACAAGACACATGCAATGACTCTGGTGGTCCTTTAGGAAAAGAAGACACATGCAATGACTCTAGTGGTGGTTTTGGAAAGGAACACACATGCAATGACTCTGGTGGTGGTTTAGGAAAGAGAGACACATGCAATGACAATGGTGGATCCATGTAGTTTAGGAAAAGAAGACACATGCAATGACTCTGGTGGTGGTTTAGGAAAGGAACACACATGCAATGACTGTGGTGGTGGTTTAAGAAAAGAACACACACGAGATGACATTGGTGGATCCCTGTGGTTTAGGAAAAGAAGACACATGCAATGACTTTGGTCGTGGTTTAGGAAAGGAACACACATGCAATGACTCTAGTGGTAGTTTTGGAAACGAACCCACAGGCAATGACTCTAGCGGTGGTTTAGGAAAGGAAGACACATGCAATGACTCTGGTGGTTTAGGAAAAGAAGACACATGCAATAACTCTAGTGGTGGTTTAGGAAAGGAACACACATGCAATGAGTGTGGTGGATCCATGTGGTTTAGGGAAAACAACACACATGCAATAACTATGGTGGTAGTTTAAGAATGGAACACACATTCAATGACTCTGGTGGTGGTTTACGAAAGGAACCTACATGCAATGACACTGGTGGATCCATGTGGTTTAGGAAAAGAAGACACATGCAATCACTCTGGTGTGGTTTAGGAAAGGAAGACACATAAAACGACTCTGGTGGCGGTTTAGGAAAATAAGACACATGCAATGACTCTAGTGGTGGTTTAGGAAAAGAACACACATGCAGTGACTCTAGTGGTGGTTTACGAAAAGAACACACATTCAATGACTCTGTTGGTGGTTTAGAAAAGCAACACACATGCAATGACTCTGGTGGTGGTTTAGGAAAGGAAGACACATGCAATGACACTGGTGGATCCATGTGGTTTAGGAAAATAAGACACATGCAATGACTCTGGTGTTGATTAAGGAAAGTAACACACATGCAATGACTCTGGTGGTGGTTTAAGAAAGACACATGCAGTAACACTGGTGGATCCATGTGGTTTAGCAAAATAAGAAACATGCAATGACTTTGGTGGTGGTTTAGAAAAGGAACACACATGCAATGACTCTGGTGGATCCATGTGGTTTAGGAAAAGAAGACACATGCAATGACTCTGGTAGTAGTGGTTTAGGAACTGAAGACACATGCAATGACTCTGGTGGTGGCTTAGGAAAGGAACAAACATGCATTGACTCTAGTGGTGGTTTAGGAAAATAACACACATACAAGGACTCTACTGGTGGTTTAGGAAAGGAACACACATGCAATGACTCTAGTGGTGGTTTAGGAAAGGAAGACACATGCAGACCTTGGTGGATCCATGTGGTTTAGGAAAATAAGACACAGGCAATGACTCTGGTGGTGGTTTAGGAAAGGAACACACATGCAATGACTCTGGTGGTGGTTTAAGAAAGGATCCTACATGCAATGACACTGGTGGTTCCATGTGGTTTAGGAAAAGAAGACACATGCAATGACTCTGGTAGTGGTTTAGGAAAGGAAGACACATGCAATGACTCTGGTGGTGGCTTAGGAAAGGAACAATCATGCATTGACTCTAATGGTGGTTGAGGAAAATAACACACATAACAGGACTCTACTGGTGGTTTAGGAAAGGAACACACATGCAATGACTCTAGTGGTGGTTTAGGAAAGGAAGACACATGCAACGACACTGGTGGATCCATGTGGTTTAGGAAAAGAAAACACAGGCAATGACTCTGGTGGTGGTTTAGGAAAGGAACACACATGCAATGACTCTGGTGGTGGTTTAAGAAAGGATCCTACATGCAATGACACTGGTGGTTCCATGTGGTTTAGTAAAAGAAGACACATGCAATCACTTTGGTGGTGGTTTAGGAAAGGAAGACACATAAAATGACTCTGGTGGCAGTTCAGGAAAATAAGACACATGCAATGACTCATGTGGTGGTTTAAGAAAAGAAGACATATGCAATGACTCTGGTAGTGGTTTAGGAAAGGAACACACATGCAATGACTCTGGTGGTGGTTTAAGAAAGAAACACACATGCAATAAGTCTGGTGGATCCATGTGGTTTAGGAAAAGAAGGGACATGCCATGACTCGGGTGGTGGTTTAGGAAAGGAACACACATGAAATGACTCTGGTCATGGTTTAAGAATGGAACACATATAAAATGACACAGGTGGATCCATGTGGTTTAGGAAACAAGACACATGCAATGACTCTGGTGGTCGTTTAGGAAAAGACGACATATGTAATGACTCTGGTGGATCCATGTGGTTTAGGAAAAGAAGACACATGCAATGACTCTGGTAGTGGTTTAGGAAAGGAAGACACATGCAATAACTCTGGTGGTGGTTTAGGAAAGGAACAAACATGCATTGACTCTAGTGGTGGTTTAGGAAAATAACACACATTCAATGACTCTTGTGGTGGTTTAGGAAAGGAACACACATGCAATGACTCAAGTGGTGGCTTAGGAAAGGAACAAACATGCATTGACTCTAGTGGTGGTTTAGGAAAATAACACACATACAAGGACTGTACTGGTGGTTTAGGAAAGGAACACACATGCAATGACTCTAGTGGTGGTTTAGGAAAGGAAGACACATGCAATGACTCTGGTGGTGGTTTAAGAAAGGAACACACATGCGTGGTATAGGAAAAGAAGGCACATGCAATGACTCAGGTGGTGGTTTAGGAAAGGAACACACATGAAATGACTCAGGTGGTGGTTTAAGAAAGGAACACACATGCAATGACACTGGTGGATCCACGTGGTTTAGGAAACAAGACACATGCAATGACTCTGGTGGTCCTTTAGGAAAAGAAGACACATGCAATGACTCTAGTGGTGGTTTTGGAAAGGAACACACATGCAATGACTCTGGTGGTGGTTTAGGAAAGAAAGACACATGCAATGACAATGGTGGATCCATGTAGTTTAGGAAAAGAAGACACATGCAATGACTCTGGTGGTGGTTTAGGAAAGGAACACACATGCAATGACTGTGGTGGTGGTTTAAGAAAAGAACACACACGAGATGACACTGGTGGATCCCTGTGGTTTAGGAAAAGAAGACACATGCAATGACTTTGGTCGTGGTTTAGGAAAGGAACACACATGCAATGACTCTAGTGGTAGTTTTGGAAACGAACCCACAGGCAATGACTCTAGCGGTGGTTTAGGAAAGGAAGACACATGCAATGACTCTGGTGGTTTAGGAAAAGAAGACACATGCAATAACTCTAGTGGTGGTTTAGGAAAGGAACACACATGCAATGAGTGTGGTGGATCCATGTGGTTTAGGAAAACAACACACATGCAATAACTATGGTGGTAGTTTAAGAATGGAACACACATTCAATGACTCTGGTGGTGGTTCTGAAAGGAACCTACATGAAATGACATTGTTGGATCCATGTGTTTTAGTAAAATAACACACTTGCAATCACTCTGGTGTGGTTTAGGAAAGGAAGACACATAAAACGACTCTTGTGGCGGTTTAGGAAAAGAAGACACATGCAATGACTCTAGTGGTGGTTTAGGAAAAGAACACACATGCAGTGACTCTAGTGGTGGTTTACGAAAAGAACACACATTCAATGACTCTGTTGGTGGTTTAGAAAAGGAACACACATGCAATGACTCTGGTGGTGGTTTAGGAAAGGAAGACACATGCAATGACACTGGTGGATCCATGTGGTTTAGGAAAATAAGACACATGCAATGACTCTGGTGTTGATTAAGGAAAGTAACACACATGCAATGACTCTGGTGGTGGTTTAAGAAAGACACATGCAGTAACACTGGTGGATCCATGTGGTTTAGCAAAATAAGAAACATGCAATGACTTTGGTGGTGGTTTAGAAAAGGAACACACATGCAATGACTCTGGTGGATCCATGTGGTTTAGGAAAAGAAGACACATGCAATGACTCTGGTAGTGGTTTAGGAACGGAAGACACATGCAATGACTCTGGTGGTGGCTTAGGAAAGGAACAAACATGCATTGACTCTAGTGGTGGTTTAGGAAAATAACACACATACAAGGACTCTACTGGTGGTTTAGGAAAGGAACACACATGCAATGACTCTAGTGGTGGTTTAGGAAAGGAAGACACATGCAACACCTTTGGTGGATCCATGTGGTTTAGGAAAAGAAGACACATGCAATGACTCTGGTGGTGGTTTAGGAAAGGAACACACATGCAATGACTCTGGTGGTGGTTTAAGAAAGGATCCTACATGCAATGACACTGGTGGTTCCATGTGGTTTAGGAAAAGAAGACACATGCAATGACTCTGGTAGTGGTTTAGGAAAGGAAGACACATGCAATGACTCTGGTGGTGGCTTAGGAAAGGAACAAACATGCATTGACTCTAGCGGTGGTTGAGGAAAATAACACACATACAAGGACTCTACTGGTGGTTTAGGAAAGGAACACACATGCAATGACTCTAGTGGTGGTTTAGGAAAGGAAGACACATGCAACGACACTGGTGGATCCATGTGGTTTAGGAAAAGAAGACACAGGCAATGACTCTGGTGGTGGTTTAGGAAAGGAACACACATGCAATGACTCTGGTGGTGGTTTAAGAAAAGATCCTACATGCAATGACACTGGTGGTTCCATGTGGTTTAGTAAAAGAAGACACATGCAATCACTTTGGTGGTGGTTTAGGAAAGGAAGACACATAAAATGACTCTGGTGGCGGTTCAGGAAAATAAGACACATGCAATGACTCATGTGGTGGTTTAAGAAAAGAAGACATATGCAATGACTCTGGTGGTGGTTTAGGAAAGGAACACACATGCAATGACTCTGGTGGTGGTTTAAGAAAGGAACACACATGCAATAAGTCTGGTGGATCCATGTGGTTTAGGAAAAGAAGGGACATGCCATGACTCGGGTGGTGGTTTAGGAAAGGAACACACATGAAATGACTCTGGTGGTGGTTTAAGAATGGAACACATATAAAATGACACTGGTGGATCCATGTGGTTTAGGAAACAAGACACATGCAATGACTCTGGTGGTCGTTTAGGAAAAGACGACATATGTAATGACTCTGGTGGATCCATGTGGTTTAGGAAAAGAAGACACATGCAATGACTCTGGTAGTGGTTTAGGAAAGGAAGACACATGCAATGACTCTGGTGGTGGTTTAGGAAAGGAACAAACATGCATTGACTCTAGTGGTGGTTTAGGAAAATAACACACATTCAATGACTCTTGTGGTGGTTTAGGAAAGGAACACACATGCAATGACTCAAGTGGTGGATTAGGAAAGGAACAAACATGCATTGACTCTAGTGGTGGTTTAGGAAAATAACACACATACAAGGACTCTACTGGTGGTTTAGGAAAGGAACACACATGCAATGACTCTAGTGGTGGTTTAGGAAAGGAAGACACATGCAATGACTCTGGTGGTGGTTTAAGAAAGGAACACACATGCGTGGTATAGGAAAAGAAGGCACATGCAATGACTCAGGTGGTGGTTTAGGAAAGGAACACACATGAAATGACTCAGGTGGTGGTTTAAGAACGGAACACACATGCAATGACACTGGTGGATCCACGTGGTTTAGGAAACAAGACACATGCAATGACTCTGGTGGTCCTTTAGGAAAAGAAGACACATGCAATGACTCTAGTGGTGGTTTTGGAAAGGAACACACATGCAATGACTCTGGTTGTGGTTTAGGAAAGAAAGACACATGCAATGACAATGGTGGATCCATGTAGTTTAGAAAAAGAAGACACATGCAATGACTCTGGTGGTGGTTTAGGAAAGGAACACACATGCAATGACTGTGGTGGTGGTTTAAGAAAAGAACACACACGAGATGGCACTGGTGGATCCCTGTGGTTTAGGAAAAGAAGACACATGCAATGACTTTGGTCGTGGTTTAGGAAAGGAACACACATGCAATGACTCTAGTGGTAGTTTTGGAAACGAACCCACAGGCAATGACTCTAGCGGTGGTTTAGGGAAGGAAGACACATGCAATGACTCTGGTGGTTTAGGAAAAGAAGACACATGCAATAACTATGGTGGTGGTTTAGGAAAGGAACACACATGCAATGAGTGTGGTAGATCCATGTGGTTTAGGAAAACAACACACATGCAATAACTATGGTGGTAGTTTAAGAATGGAACACACATTCAATGACTCTGGTGGTGGTTTACGAAAGGAACCTACATGCAATGACACTGGTGGATCCATGTGGTTTAGGAAAAGAAGACACATGCAATCACTCTGGTGTGGTTTAGGAAAGGAAGACACATAAAACGACTCTGGTGGCGGTTTAGGAAAAGAAGACACATGCAATGACTCTAGTGGTCGTTTAGGAAAAGAACACACATGCAGTGACTCTAGTGGTGGTTTACGAAAAGAACACACATTCAATGACTCTGTTGGTGGTTTAGAAAAGGAACACACATGCAATGACTCTGGTGGTGGTTTAGGAAAGGAAGACACATGCAATGACACTGGTGGATCCATGTGGTTTAGGAAAATAAGACACATGCAATGACTCTGGTGGTGGTTTAAGGAAAGTAACACACATGCAATGACTCTGGTGGTGGTTTAAGAAAGACACATGCAGTAACACTGGTGGATCCATGTGGTTTAGCAAAATAAGAAACATGCAATGACCTTGGTGGTGGTTTAGAAAAGGAACACACATGCAATGACTCTGGTGGATCCATGTGGTTTAGGAAAAGAAGACACATGCAATGACTCTGGTAGTGGTTTAGGAACGGAAGACACATGCAATGACTCTGGTGGTGGCTTAGGAAAGGAACAAACATGCATTGACTCTAGTGGTGGTTTAGGAAAATAACACACATACAAGGACTCTACTGGTGGTTTAGGAAAGGAACACACATGCAATGACTCTAGTGGTGGTTTAGGAAAGGAAGACACATGCAACGACACTGGTGGATCCATGTGGTTTAGGAAAAGAAGACACAGGCAATGACTCTGGTGGTGGTTTAGGAAAGGAACACACATGCAATGACTCTGGTGGTGGTTTAAGAAAGGATCCTACATGCAATGACACTGGTGGTTCCATGTGGTTTAGGAAAAGAAGACACATGCAATGACTCTGGTAGTGGTTTAGGAAAGGAAGACACATGCAATGACTCTGGTGGTGGCTTAGGAAAGGAACAAACATGCATTGACTCTAGCGGTGGTTGAGGAAAATAACACACATACAAGGACTCTACTGGTGGTTTAGGAAAGGAACACACATGCAATGACTCTAGTGGTGGTTTAGGAAAGGAAGACACATGCAACGACACTGGTGGATCCATGTGGTTTAGGAAAAGAAGACACAGGCAATGACTCTGGTGGTGGTTTAGGAAAGGAACACACATGCAATGACTCTGGTGGTGGTTTAAGAAAAGATCCTACATGCAATGACACTGGTGGTTCCATGTGGTTTAGTAAAAGAAGACACATGCAATCACTTTGGTGGTGGTTTAGGAAAGGAAGACACATAAAATGACTCTGGTGGCGGTTTAGAAAATAAGACACATGCAATGACTCATGTGGTGGTTTAAGAAAAGAAGACATGCAATGACTCTGGTGGTGGTTTAGGAAAGGAACACACATGCAATGACTCTGGTGGTGGTTTAAGAAAGGAACACACATGCAATAAGTCTGGTGGATCCATGTGGTTTAGGAAAAGAAGGGACATGCCATGACTCGGGTGGTGGTTTAGGAAAGGAACACACATGAAATGACTCTGGTGGTGGTTTAAGAATGGAACACATATAAAATGACACTGGTGGATCCATGTGGTTTAGGAAACAAGACACATGCAATGACTCTGGTGGTCGTTTAGGAAAAACACATATGTAATGACTCTGGTGGATCCATGTGGTTTAGGAAAAGAAGACACATGCAATGACTCTGGTAGTGGTTTAGGAAAGGAAGACACATGCAATGACTCTGGTGGTGGTTTAGGAAAGGAACAAACATGCATTGACTCTAGTGGTGGTTTAGGAAAATAACACACATACAAGGACTCTACTGGTGGTTTAGGAAAGGAACACACATGCAATGACTCTAGTGGTGGTTTAGGAATGGAAGACACATGCAATGACTCTGGTGGTGGTTTAAGAAAGGAACACACATGCGTCGTATAGGAAAAGAAGGCACATGCAATGACTCAGGTGGTGGTTTAGGAAAGGAACACACATGAAATGACTCAGGTGGTGGTTTAAGAAAGGAACACACATGCAATGACACTGGTGGATCCACGTGGTTTAGGAAACAAGACACATGCAATGACTCTGGTGGTCGTTTAGGAAAAGAAGACACATGCAATGACTCTAGTGGTGGTTTTGGAAAGGAACACACATGCAATGACTCTGGTGGTGGTTTACGAAAGAAAGACACATGCAATGACAATGGTGGATCCATGTAGTTTAGGAAAAGAAGACACATGCAATGACTCTGGTGGTGGTTTAGGAAAGGAACACACATGCAATGACTGTGGTGGTGGTTTAAGAAAAGAACACACACAAGATGACACTGGTGGATCCCTGTGGTTTAGGAAAAGAAGACACATGCAATGACTTTTGTCGTGGTTCAGGAAAGGAACACACATGCTATGACTCTAGTGGTAGTTTTGGAAACGAACCCACATGCAATGACTCTAGCGGTGGTATAGGAAAGGAAGACACATGCAATGACTCTGGTGGTTTAGGAAAGGAGACACATGCAATAACTCTGGTGGTGGTTTAGGAAAGGAACACATGCAATGAGTGTGGTGGATCCATGTGGTTTAGGAAAACAACACATGCAATAACTGTGGTGGTGGTTTAAGAATGGAACACACATTCAATGACTCTGGTGGTGGTTTAAGAAAGGAACCTACATGCAATGACACTTGGTGGATCCATGTGGTTTAGGAAAGAAGACACATGCAATCACTCTGGTGTGGTTTAGGAAAGTAAGACACATTCAATGACTCTTGTGGTGGTTTAGGAAAAGAAGACACATGCAATGACTCTAGTGGTGGTTTCGGAAAGAACACACATGCAGTGACTCTAGTGGTGGTTCTGAAAAGAACACACATTCAATGACTCTGTTGGTGGTTTAGAAAAGGAACACATGCAATGACTCTGTGGTGGTTTAGGAAAGGAAGACACATGCAATGACACTGGTGGATCCATGTGGTTTAGGAAAATAAGACACATGCAATGACTCTGGTGTTGATTAAGGAAAGTAACACACATGCAATGACTCTGGTGGTGGTTTAAGAAAGACACATGCAGTAAGACTGGTGGATCCATGTGGTTTAGCAAAATAAGAAACATGCAATGACTTTGGTGGTGGTTTAGAAAGGAACACACATGCAATGACTCTGGTGGATCCATGTGGTTTAGGAAAAGAAGACACATGCAATGACTGGTAGTGTGGTTTAGGAGCGGAAGACACATGCAATGACTACAGTGGTGGCTTAGGAAAGGAACAAACATGCATTGACTCTAATGGTGGTTGAGGAAAATAACACACATACAAGGACTCTACTGGTGGTTTAGGAAAGGAACACATGCAATGACTCTAGTGGTGGTTTAGGAAAGGAAGACACATGCAACGACACTGGTGGATCCATGTGGTTTAGGAAAAGAAGACACAGGCAATGACTCTGGTGGTGGTTTAGGAAAGGAACACACATGCAATGACTCTGGTGGTGGTTTAAGAAAAGAAGACACATACAATGACTCTAGCGGTGGTTTAGGAAAGGAACACACATGCAATGACTCTGGTGGTGGTTTAAGAAAGGAACACACATGCAATAAGTCTGGTGGATCCATTTGGTTTAGGAAAAGAAGGCACATGCCATGACTCGGGTGGTGGTTTAGGAAAGGAACACACATGAAATGACACTGGTGGTGGTTTAAGAATGGAACACAAATACAATGACACTGGTGGATCCATGTGGTTTAGGAAACAAGACACATGCAATTACTCTGGTGGTCGTTTAGGAAAAGACGACATATGCAATGACTCTGGTGGATCCATGTGGTTTAGGAAAAGAAGACACATGCAATGAATCTGGTAGTGGTTTAGGAAAGAAACAAACATGCATTGACTCAAGTGGTGGTTTAGGAAAATAACACACATTTAATGACTCTTGTGGTGGTTTAGGAAAAGAAGACACATGCAATGATCCTGGTGGTGGTTTAGGAAAAGGAACATACATGCAATGACACTGGTGGATCCACGTGGTTTAGGAAAAGAAGACACATGCAATGACTCTGGTGGTGGTTTAGGAAAGGAACACACATGCAATGACTCTGGTGGTGGTTTAAGAAAAGATCCTACATGCAATGACACTGGTGGTTCCATGTGGTTTAGTAAAAGAAGACACATGCAATCACTTTGGTGGTGGTTTAGGAAAGGAAGACACATAAATGACTCTGTGGTGGTTTAGGAAATAAGACACATGCAATAACTCTTGTGGTGGTTTAGGAAAAGAAGACACATGCAATGACTCTGGTGGTGGTTTAGGAAAGGAACATACATGCAATGACTCTGGTGGTGGTTTAGGAAAGGCACACACATCCATGACTCTAGTAGATCCATGTGGTTTAGGAAAAGAAGACACATGCAACGATTCTGGTGCTGGTTTAGGAAAGGAACACACATGCAATGACTCTGGTGGTGGTTTAGGAAAGGAACACACATGCAATGACATGGTGGATCCATGTGGTTTAGGAAAAGAAGACACATGCAATGACTCTTGTTGTGGTTTACGAAAGGAACACATGCAATGACTCAAGTGGTGGATTAGGAAAGGAACAAACATGCATTGACTCTAGTGGTGGTTTAGGAAAATAACACATACAAGGACTCTCTGGTGGTTTAGGAAAGGAACACACATGCAATATCTCTAGTGGTGGTTTAGGAAAAGAAGACACATGCAATGACTCTGGTGGTGGTTTAGGAAAGGAACACACATGCGTGGTATAGGAAAAGAAGGCACATGCAATGACTCTGTGGTGGTTTAGGAAAGGAAACACACATGAAATGACTCTGTGGTGGTTTAAGAAAGGAACACACATGCAATGACACTGGTGGATCCACGTGGTTTAGGAAACAAGACACATGCAATGACTCTGGTGGTCGTTTAGGAAAAGAAGACACATGCAATGACTCTAGTGGTGGTTTTGGAAAGGAACACACATGCAATGACTCTGGTGGTGGTTTACGAAAGAAAGACACATGCAATGACAATGGTGGATCCATGTAGTTTAGGAAAAGAAGACACATGCAATGACTCTGGTGGTGGTTTAGGAAAGGAACACACATGCAATGACTGTGGTGGTGGTTTAAGAAAAGAACACACACAAGATGACACTGGTGGATCCCTGTGGTTTAGGAAAAGAAGACACATGCAATGACTTTTGTCGTGGTTCAGGAAAGGAACACACATGCAATGACTCTAGTGGTAGTTTTGGAAACGAACCCACATGCAATGACTCTAGCGGTGGTATAGGAAAGGAAGACACATGCAATGACTCTGGTGGTTTAGGAAAGGAGACACATGCAATAACTCTGGTGGTGGTTTAGGAAAGGAACACACATGCAATGAGTGTGGTGGATCCATGTGGTTTAGTAAAACAACACACATGCAATAACTGTGGTGGTGGTTTAAGAATGGAACACACATTCAATGACTCTGGTGGTGGTTTAAGAAAGGAACCTACATGCAATGACACTGGTGGATCCATGTGGTTTAGGAAAAGAAGACACATGCAATCACTCTGGTGTGGTTTAGGAAAGTAAGACACATTCAACGACTCTTGTGGTGGTTTAGGAAAAGAAGACACATGCAATGACTCTAGTGGTGGTTTAGGAAAAGAACACACATGCAGTGACTCTAGTGGTGGTTTACGAAAAGAACACACATTCAATGACTCTGTTGGTGGTTTAGAAAAGGAACACACATGCAATGACTCTGGTGGTGGTTTAGGAAAGGAAGACACATGCAATGACACTGGTGGATCCATGTGGTTTAGGAAAATAAGACACATGCAATGACTCTGGTGTTGATTAAGGAAAGTAACACACATGCAATGACTCTGGTGGTGGTTTAAGAAAGACACATGCAGTAAGACTGGTGGATCCATGTGGTTTAGCAAAATAAGAAACATGCAATGACTTTGGTGGTGGTTTAGAAAAGGAACACACATGCAATGACTCTGGTGGATCCATGTGGTTTAGGAAAAGAAGACACATGCAATGACTCTGGTAGTGGTTTAGGAACGGAAGACACATGCAATGACTCTGGTGGTGGCTTAGGAAAGGAACAAACATGCATTGACTCTAATGGTGGTTGAGGAAAATAACACACATACAAGGACTCTACTGGTGGTTTAGGAAAGGAACACACATGCAATGACTCTAGTGGTGGTTTAGGAAAGGAAGACACATGCAACGACACTGGTGGATCCATGTGGTTTAGGAAAAGAAGACACAGGCAATGACTCTGGTGGTGGTTTAGGAAAGGAACACACATGCAATGACTCTGGTGGTTTAAGAAAAGAAGACACATACAATGACTCTAGCGGTGGTTTAGGAAAGGAACACACATGCAATGACTCTGGTGGTGGTTTAAGAAAGGAACACACATGCAATAAGTCTGGTGGATCCATTTGGTTTAGGAAAAGAAGGCACATGCCATGACTCGGGTGGTGGTTTAGGAAAGGAACACACATGAAATGACACTGGTGGTGGTTTAAGAATGGAACACAAATACAATGACACTGGTGGATCCATGTGGTTTAGGAAACAAGACACATGCAATTACTCTGGTGGTCGTTTAGGAAAAGACGACATATGCAATGACTCTGGTGGATCCATGTGGTTTAGGAAAAGAAGACACATGCAATGAATCTGGTAGTGGTTTAGGAAAGAAACAAACATGCATTGACTCAAGTGGTGGTTTAGGAAAATAACACACATTTAATGACTCTTGTGGTGGTTTAGGAAAGGAACACACATGCAATGACTGTAGTGGTGGTTTAGGAAAGGAAGACACATGCAACGACACTGGTGGATCCACGTGGTTTAGGAAAAGAAGACACAGGCAATGACTCTGGTGGTGGTTTAGGAAAGGAACACACATGCAATGACTCTGGTGGTGGTTTAAGAAAAGATCCTACATGCAATGACACTGGTGGTTCCATGTGGTTTAGTAAAAGAAGACACATGCAATCACTTTGGTGGTGGTTTAGGAAAGGAAGACACATAAAATGACTCTGGTGGCGGTTCAGGAAAATAAGACACATGCAATGACTCATGTGGTGGTTTAAGAAAAGAAGACATATGCAATGACTCTGGTGGTGGTTTAGGAAAGGAACACACATGCAATGACTCTGGTGGTGGTTTAAGAAAGGAACACACATGCAATAAGTCTGGTGGATCCATGTGGTTTAGGAAAAGAAGGGACATGCCATGACTCGGGTGGTGGTTTAGGAAAGGAACACACATGAAATGACTCTGGTGGTGGTTTAAGAATGGAACACATATAAAATGACACTGGTGGATCCATGTGGTTTAGGAAACAAGACACATGCAATGACTCTGGTGGTCGTTTAGGAAAAGACGACATATGTAATGACTCTGGTGGATCCATGTGGTTTAGGAAAAGAAGACACATGCAATGACTCTGGTAGTGGTTTAGGAAAGGAAGACACATGCAATGACTCTGGTGGTGGTTTAGGAAAGGAACAAACATGCATTGACTCTAGTGGTGGTTTAGGAAAATAACACACATTCAATGACTCTTGTGGTGGTTTAGGAAAGGAACACACATGCAATGACTCAAGTGGTGGATTAGGAAAGGAACAAACATGCATTGACTCTAGTGGTGGTTTAGGAAAATAACACACATACAAGGACTCTACTGGTGGTTTAGGAAAGGAACACACATGCAATGACTCTAGTGGTGGTTTAGGAAAGGAAGACACATGCAATGACTCTGGTGGTGGTTTAAGAAAGGAACACACATGCGTGGTATAGGAAAAGAAGGCACATGCAATGACTCAGGTGGTGGTTTAGGAAAGGAACACACATGAAATGACTCAGGTGGTGGTTTAAGAAAGGAACACACATGCAATGACACTGGTGGATCCACGTGGTTTAGGAAACAAGACACATGCAATGACTCTGGTGGTCGTTTAGGAAAAGAAGACACATGCAATGACTCTAGTGGTGGTTTTGGAAAGGAACACACATGCAATGACTCTGGTGGTGGTTTACGAAAGAAAGACACATGCAATGACAATGGTGGATCCATGTAGTTTAGGAAAAGAAGACACATGCAATGACTCTGGTGGTGGTTTAGGAAAGGAACACACATGCAATGACTGTGGTGGTGGTTTAAGAAAAGAACACACACAAGATGACACTGGTGGATCCCTGTGGTTTAGGAAAAGAAGACACATGCAATGACTTTTGTCGTGGTTCAGGAAAGGAACACACATGCAATGACTCTAGTGGTAGTTTTGGAAACGAACCCACATGCAATGACTCTAGCGGTGGTATAGGAAAGGAAGACACATGCAATGACTCTGGTGGTTTAGGAAAGGAGACACATGCAATAACTCTGGTGGTGGTTTAGGAAAGGAACACACATGCAATGAGTGTGGTGGATCCATGTGGTTTAGGAAAACAACACACATGCAATAACTGTGGTGGTGGTTTAAGAATGGAACACACATTCAATGACTCTGGTGGTGGTTTAAGAAAGGAACCTACATGCAATGACACTGGTGGATCCATGTGGTTTAGGAAAAGAAGACACATGCAATCACTCTGGTGTGGTTTAGGAAAGTAAGACACATTCAACGACTCTTGTGGTGGTTTAGGAAAAGAAGACACATGCAATGACTCTAGTGGTGGTTTAGGAAAAGAACACACATGCAGTGACTCTAGTGGTGGTTTACGAAAAGAACACACATTCAATGACTCTGTTGGTGGTTTAGAAAAGGAACACACATGCAATGACTCTGGTGGTGGTTTAGGAAAGGAAGACACATGCAATGACACTGGTGGATCCATGTGGTTTAGGAAAATAAGACACATGCAATGACTCTGGTGTTGATTAAGGAAAGTAACACACATGCAATGACTCTGGTGGTGGTTTAAGAAAGACACATGCAGTAAGACTGGTGGATCCATGTGGTTTAGCAAAATAAGAAACATGCAATGACTTTGGTGGTGGTTTAGAAAAGTAACACACATGCAATGACTCTGGTGGATCCATGTGGTTTAGGAAAAGAAGACACATGCAATGACTCTGGTAGTGGTTTAGGAACGGAAGACACATGCAATGACTCTGGTGGTGGCTTAGGAAAGGAACAAACATGCATTGACTCTAATGGTGGTTGAGGAAAATAACACACATACAAGGACTCTACTGGTGGTTTAGGAAAGGAACACACATGCAATGACTCTAGTGGTGGTTTAGGAAAGGAAGACACATGCAACGACACTGGTGGATCCATGTGGTTTAGGAAAAGAAGACACAGGCAATGACTCTGGTGGTGGTTTAGGAAAGGAACACACATGCAATGACTCTGGTGGTGGTTTAAGAAAAGAAGACACATACAATGACTCTAGCGGTGGTTTAGGAAAGGAACACACATGCAATGACTCTGGTGGTGGTTTAAGAAAGGAACACACATGCAATAAGTCTGGTGGATCCATTTGGTTTAGGAAAAGAAGGCACATGCCATGACTCGGGTGGTGGTTTAGGAAAGGAACACACATGAAATGACACTGGTGGTGGTTTAAGAATGGAACACAAATACAATGACACTGGTGGATCCATGTGGTTTAGGAAACAAGACACATGCAATTACTCTGGTGGTCGTTTAGGAAAAGACGACATATGCAATGACTCTGGTGGATCCATGTGGTTTAGGAAAAGAAGACACATGCAATGAATCTGGTAGTGGTTTAGGAAAGAAACAAACATGCATTGACTCAAGTGGTGGTTTAGGAAAATAACACACATTTAATGACTCTTGTGGTGGTTTAGGAAAGGAACACACATGCAATGACTGTAGTGGTGGTTTAGGAAAGGAAGACACATGCAACGACACTGGTGGATCCACGTGGTTTAGGAAAAGAAGACACAGGCAATGACTCTGGTGGTGGTTTAGGAAAGGAACACACATGCAATGACTCTGGTGGTGGTTTAAGAAAAGATCCTACATGCAATGACACTGGTGGTTCCATGTGGTTTAGTAAAAGAAGACACATGCAATCACTTTGGTGGTGGTTTAGGAAAGGAAGACACATAAAATGACTCTGGTGGCGGTTCAGGAAAATAAGACACATGCAATGACTCATGTGGTGGTTTAAGAAAAGAAGACATATGCAATGACTGGTGGTGGTTTAGGAAAGGAACACACATGCAATGACTCTGGTGGTGGTTTAAGAAAGGAACACACATGCAATAAGTCTGGTGGATCCATGTGGTTTAGGAAAAGAAGGGACATGCCATGACTCGGGTGGTGGTTTAGGAAAGGAACACACATGAAATGACTCTGGTGGTGGTTTAAGAATGGAACACATATAAAATGACACTGGTGGATCCATGTGGTTTAGGAAACAAGACACATGCAATGACTCTGGTGGTCGTTTAGGAAAAGACGACATATGTAATGACTCTGGTGGATCCATGTGGTTTAGGAAAAGAAGACACATGCAATGACTCTGGTAGTGGTTTAGGAAAGGAAGACACATGCAATGACTCGGGTGGTGGTGAAGGAAAGGAACAATCATGCATTGACTCTAGTGGTGGTTTAGGAAAATAACACATTCAATGACTCTTGTGGTGGTTTAGGAAAGGAACACACATGCAATGACTCAAGTGGTGGATTAGGAAAGGAACAAACATGCATTGACTCTAGTGGTGGTTTAGGAAAATAACACACATACAAGGACTCTACTGGTGGTTTAGGAAAGGAACACACATGCAATGACTCTAGTGGTGGTTTAGGAAAGGAAGACACATGCAATGACTCTGGTGGTGGTTTAAGAAAGGAACACACATGCGTGGTATAGGAAAAGAAGGCACATGCAATGACTCAGGTGGTGGTTTAGGAAAGGAACACACATGAAATGACTCAGGTGGTGGTTTAAAAACGGAACACACATGCAATGACACTGGTGGATCCACGTGGTTTAGGAAACAAGACACATGCAATGACTCTGGTGGTCCTTTAGGAAAAGAAGACACATGCAATGACTCTAGTGGTGGTTTTGGAAAGGAACACACATGCAATGACTCTGGTTGTGGTTTAGGAAAGAAAGACACATGCAATGACAATGGTGGATCCATGTAGTTTAGAAAAAGAAGACACATGCAATGACTCTGGTGGTGGTTTAGGAAAGGAACACACATGCAATGACTGTGGTGGTGGTTTAAGAAAAGAACACACACGAGATGGCACTGGTGGATCCCTGTGGTTTAGGAAAAGAAGACACATGCAATGACTTTGGTCGTGGTTTAGGAAAGGAACACACATGCAATGACTCTAGTGGTAGTTTTGGAAACGAACCCACAGGCAATGACTCTAGCGGTGGTTTAGGGAAGGAAGACACATGCAATGACTCTGGTGGTTTAGGAAAAGAAGACACATGCAATAACTCTGGTGGTGGTTTAGGAAAGGAACACACATGCAATGAGTGTGGTAGATCCATGTGGTTTAGGAAAACAACACACATGCAATAACTATGGTGGTAGTTTAAGAATGGAACACACATTCAATGACTCTGGTGGTGGTTTACGAAAGGAACCTACATGCAATGACACTGGTGGATCCATGTGGTTTAGGAAAAGAAGACACATGCAATCACTCTGGTGTGGTTTAGGAAAGGAAGACACATAAAACGACTCTGGTGGCGGTTTAGGAAAAGAAGACACATGCAATGACTCTAGTGGTGGTTTAGGAAAAGAACACACATGCAGTGACTCTAGTGGTGGTTTACGAAAAGAACACACATTCAATGACTCTGGTGGTGGTTTAGGAAAGGAAGACACATGCAATGACACTGGTGGATCCATGTGGTTTAGGAAAATAAGACACATGCAATGACTCTGGTGGTGGTTTAAGAAAGACACATGCAGTAACACTGGTGGATCCATGTGGTTTAGCAAAATAAGAAACATGCAATGACTTTGGTGGTGGTTTAGAAAAGGAACACACATGCAATGACTCTGGTGGATCCATGTGGTTTAGGAAAAGAAAACACATGCAATGACTCTGGTAGTGGTTTAGGAACGGAAGACACATGCAATGACTCTGGTGGTGGCTTAGGAAAGGAACAAACATGCATTGACTCTAGTGGTGGTTTAGGAAAATAACACACATACAAGGACTCTACTGGTGGTTTAGGAAAGGAACACACATGCAATGACTCTAGTGGTGGTTTAGGAAAGGAAGACACATGCAAAGACACTGGTGGATCCATGTGGTTTAGGAAAAGAAGACACAGGCAATGACTCTGGTGGTGGTTTAGGAAAGGAACACACATGCAATGACTCTGGTGGTGGTTTAAGAAAGGATCCTACATGCAATGACACTGGTGGTTCCATGTGGTTTAGGAAAAGAAGACACATGCAATCACTCTGGTGGTGGTTTAGGAAAGGAAGACACATAAAATGACTCTGGTGGCGGTTCAGGAAAATAAGACACATGCAATGACTCTTGTGGTGGTTTAAGAAAAGAAGACACATGCAATGACTCTGGTGGTGGTTTAGGAAAGGAACACACATGCAATGACTCTGGTGGTGGTTTAAGAAAGGAACACACATGGAATAAGTCTGGTGGATCCATGTGGTTTAGGAAAAGAAGGCACATGCCATGACTCGGGTGGTGGTTTAGGAAAGGAACACACATGAAATGACTCTGGTGGTGGTTTAAGAATTGAACACAAATACAATGACACTGGTGGATCCATGTGGTTTAGGAAACAAGACACATGCAATGACTCTGGTGGTCGTTTAGGAAACGACGACATATGCAATGACTCTGTTGGATCCATGTGGTTTAGGAAAAGAAGACACATGCAATGACTCTGGTAGTGGTTTAGGAAAGGAAGACACATGCAATGACTCTGGTGGTGGTTTAGGAAAGGAACAAACATGCATTGACTCTAGTGGTGGTTTAGGAAAATAACACACATTCAATGACACTTGTGGTGGTTTAGGAAAGGAACACACATGCAATGACTCTAGTGGTGGTTTAGGAAAGGAAGACACATGCAATGACACTGGTGGATCCATGTGGTTTAGGAAAAGAACACACATGCAGTGACTCTGGTGGTTGTTTAGGAAAAGAACACACATTCAATGACTCTGGTGGTGGTTTAGAAAAGGAACACACATGCAATGACTCTAGTGGTGGTTTAGGAAAGGAACACACATGCAATGACTCTAGTGGTGGTTTAGGAAAGGAAGACACATGCAATGACTCTGGTGGTGGTTTAGGAAAGGAACACACATGTAAAGACTGTGGTGGATCCATGTGGTTTAGGAAAAGAACACACATGAAATGACTCTGGTGGTGGTTTAAGAATGGAACACACATTCAATGACTTTGGTGGTGGTTTAGGAAAATAAGACACTTGCAATGACTCTGGTAGTGGTTTAGGAAAGGAACAAACATGCATTGACTCTAGTGGTGGTTTAGGAAAATAACACACATTCAATGACTCTGGTGGTGGTTTAGGAAAGGAACACACATGAAATGACTCTGGTGGTGGTTTAAGAAAGGAACCTACATGCAATGACACTGGTGGATCCATGTGGTTTAGGAAACAAGACACATCCAATGAATCTGGTGGCCGTTTAGGAAAAGAAGACACATGCAATGGCTCTAGTGGTGGTTTTGGAAAGGAACACACATCTAATGACTCTGGTGGTGGTTTAGGAAAGGAAGACAAATGCAATCACAATGGTGGATCCATTTGGTTTAGGAAAAGAAGACACATGCAATCACTCTGGTGGTGGTTTAGGAAAGGAACACACATGTAATGACTCTGGTGGTGGTTTAGGAAAGGAAGACACATGCAATGACTCTGGTGGTGGTTTAGGAAAAGAAGACACATTAGGAAAGGAAGACACATGCAATGACTTTGGTGGTGGTTTAAGAAAGGAACACACATGTGTGGTATAGGAAAAGAAGGCACATGCAATGACTCAAGTGCTGGTTTAGGAAAGGAACACACATGAAATGACTCAGGTGGTGGTTTAAGAAAGGAACACACATGCAATGACACTGGTGGATCCACTTGGTTTAGGAAACAAGACACATGCAATGACTCTGGTGGTCGTTTAGGAAAAGAAGACACATGCAATGACTCTAGTGGTGGTTTTGGAAAGGAACACACATGCAATGACTCTGGTGGTGGTTTAAGAAAGGAAGACAAATACAATGACACTGGTGGATCCATGTGGTTTAGGAAACAAGACACATGCAATGACTCTGGTGTTGATTAAGGAAAGTAACACACATGCAATGACTCTGGTGGTGGTTTAAGAAAGACACATGCAGTAACACTGGTGGATCCATGTGGTTTAGCAAAATAAGAAACATGCAATGACTTTGGTGGTGGTTTAAAAAAGGAACACACATGCAATGACTCTGGTGGATCCATGTGGTTTAGGAAAAGAAGACACATGCAATGACTCTGGTAGTGGTTTAGGAAAGGAAGACACATGCCATGACTCTGGTGGTGGCTTAGGAAAGGAACAAACATGCATTGACTCTAGTGGTGGTTTAGGAAAATAACACACATACAAGGACTCTACTGGTGGTTTAGGAAAGGAACACACATGCAATGACTCTAGTGGTGGTTTAGGAATGGAAGACACATGCAATGACTCTGGTGGTGGTTTAAGAAAGGAACACACATGCGTCGTATAGGAAAAGAAGGCACATGCAATGACTCAGGTGGTGGTTTAGGAAAGGAACACACATGAAATGACTCAGGTGGTGGTTTAAGAAAGGAACACACATGCAATGACACTGGTGGATCCACGTGGTTTAGGAAACAAGACACATGCAATGACTCTGGTGGTCGTTTAGGAAAAGAAGACACATGCAATGACTCTAGTGGTGGTTTTGGAAAGGAACACACATGCAATGACTCTGGTGGTGGTTTACGAAAGAAAGACACATGCAATGACAATGGTGGATCCATGTAGTTTAGGAAAAGAAGACACATGCAATGACTCTGGTGGTGGTTTAGGAAAGGAACACACATGCAATGACTGTGGTGGTGGTTTAAGAAAAGAACACACACAAGATGACACTGGTGGATCCCTGTGGTTTAGGAAAAGAAGACACATGCAATGACTTTTGTCGTGGTTCAGGAAAGGAACACACATGCAATGACTCTAGTGGTAGTTTTGGAAACGAACCCACATGCAATGACTCTAGCGGTGGTATAGGAAAGGAAGACACATGCAATGACTCTGGTGGTTTAGGAAAGGAGACACATGCAATAACTCTGGTGGTGGTTTAGGAAAGGAACACACATGCAATGAGTGTGGTGGATCCATGTGGTTTAGGAAAACAACACACATGCAATAACTGTGGTGGTGGTTTAAGAATGGAACACACATTCAATGACTCTGGTGGTGGTTTAGGAAAGGAACACACATGCAATGACACTGGTGGATCCATGTGGTTTAGGAAAAGAAGACATGCAATCACTCTGGTGTGGTTTAGGAAAGTAAGACACATTCAACGACTCTTGTGGTGGTTTAGGAAAAGAAGACACATGCAATGACTCTAGTGGTGGTTTAGGAAAAGAACACACATGCAGTGACTCTAGTGGTGGTTTCTGAAAAGAACACACATTCAATAACTCTGTTGGTGGTTTAGTAAAGGAACACACATGCAATGACTCTGGTGGTGGTTTAGGAAAGGAAGACACATGCAATGACACTGGTGGATCCATGTGGTTTAGGAAAATAACACACATGCAATGACTCGTGTTGATTAAGGAAAGTAACACACATGCAATGACTCTGGTGGTGGTTTAAGAAAGACACATGCAGTAAGACTGGTGGATCCATGTGGTTTAGCAAAATAAGAAACATGCAATGACTTTGGTGGTGGTTTAGAAAAGGAACACACATGCAATGACTCTGGTGGATCCATGTGGTTTAGGAAAAGAAGACACATGCAATGACTCTGGTAGTGGTTTAGGAACGGAAGACACATGCAATGACTCTGGTGGTGGCTTAGGAAAGGAACAAACATGCATTGACTCTAATGGTGGTTGAGGAAAATAACACACATACAAGGACTCTACTGGTGGTTTAGGAAAGGAACACACATGCAATGACTCTAGTGGTGGTTTATAAAAGGAACACACATGCAATGACTCTGGTGGATCCATGTGGTTTAGGAAAAGAAGACACAGGCAATGACTCTGGTGGTGGTTTAGGAAAGGAACACACATGCAATGACTCTGGTGGTGGTTTAAGAAAAGAAGACACATACAATGACTCTAGCGGTGGTTTAGGAAAGGAACACACATGCAATGACTCTGGTGGTGGTTTAAGAAAGGAACACACATGCAATAAGTCTGGTGGATCCATTTGGTTTAGGAAAAGAAGGCACATGCCATGACTCGGGTGGTGGTTTAGGAAAGGAACACACATGAAATGACACTGGTGGTGGTTTAAGAATGGAACACAAATACAATGACACTGGTGGATCCATGTGGTTTAGGAAACAAGACACATGCAATTACTCTGGTGGTCGTTTAGGAAAAGACGACATATGCAATGACTCTGGTGGATCCATGTGGTTTAGGAAAAGAAGACACATGCAATGAATCTGGTAGTGGTTTAGTAAAGAAACAAACATGCATTGACTCAAGTGGTGGTTTAGGAAAATAACACACATTTAATGACTCTTGTGGTGGTTTAGGAAAGGAACACACATGCAATGACTGTAGTGGTGGTTTAGGAAAGGAAGACACATGCAATGACACTCGTGGATCCACGTGGTTTAGGAAAAGAACACACAGGCAATGACTCTGGTGTTGGTTTAGGAAAGGAACACACATGCAATGACTCTGGTGGGGGTTTAAGAAAGGAACCTACATGCAATGACACTAGTGGATCCATGTGGTTTAGGAAAAGAAGACACATGCAATCACTCCGGTGGTGGTTTAGGAAAGGAAGACACATAAAATGACTCTGGTGGCGGTTCAGGAAAAGAAGACACATGCAATGACTCTGATGGTGGTTTAGGAAAGGAACACACATGCAATGACTCTGGTGGTGGTTTAAGAAAGGAACACACATGCAATAATTCTGGTGGATCCATGTGGTTTAGGAAAAGAAGGCACATGCAATGACTCGGGTGGTGGTTTAGGAAAGGAACACACATTAAATGGCTCTATTGGTGGTTTAAGAAAGGAACACAAATACAATTACACTGGTGGATCCATGTGGTTTAGGAAATAAGACACATGCAATGACTCTGGTGTTGATTAAGGAAAGTAACAGACATGCAATGACTCTGGTGGTGGTTTAAGAAAGACACATGCAGTAACACTGGTGGATCCATGTGGTCTAGCAAAATAAGAAACATGCAATGACTTTGGTGGTGGTTTAGAAAAGGAACACACATGCAATGACTCTGGTGGATCCATGTGGTTTAGGAAAAGAAGACACATGCAATGACTCTAGTAGTGGTTTAGGAAAGGAAGACACATGCAATGACTCTGGTGGTGGCTTAGGAAAGGAACAAACATGCATTGACTCTAGTGGTGGTTTAGGAAAATAACACACATACAAGGACTCTACTGGTGGTTTAGGAAAGGAACACACATGCAATGACTCTAGTGGTGGTTTAGGAAAGGAAGACACATGCAACGACACTGGTGGATCCATGTGGTTTAGGAAAAGAAGACACAGGCAATGACTCTGGTGGTGGTTTAGGAAAGGAACACACATGCAATGACTCTGGTGGTGGTTTAAGAAAGGATCCTACATTCAATGACACTGGTGGTTCCATGTGGTTTAGGAAAAGAAGACACATGCAATCACTCTGGTGGTGGTTTAGGAAAGGAAGACACATAAAATGACTCTGGTGGCGGTTCAGGAAAAGAAGACACATGCAATGACTCTTGTGGTGGTTTAAGAAAACAAGACACATGCAATGACTCTGGTGGTGGTTTAAGAAAGGACCACACATGCAATAAGTCTGGTGGATCCATGTGGTTTCGGAAAAGAAGGCACATGCCATGACTCGGGTGGTGGTTTAGGAAAGGAACACACATGAAATGACTCTGGTGGTGGTTTAAGAATGGAACACAAATACAATGACACTGGTGGACCATGTGGTTTAGGAAACAAGACACATGGAATGAGTCTGGTGGTCGTTTAGGAAAAGACGACATATGCAATGACTCTGGTGGATCCATGTGGTTTAGGAAAAGAAGACACATGCAATGACTCTGTTAGTGGTTTAAGAAAGAAAGACACATGCAATGACTCAGGTGGTGGTTTAGGAAAGGAACAAACATGCATTGACTCTAGTGGTGGTTTAGGAAAATAACACACATTCAATGACTCTTGTGGTGGTTTAGGAAAGGAACACACATGCAATGACTCTAGTGGTGGTTTAGGAAAGGAAGACACATGCAATGACTGGTGGATCCACGTGGTTTAGGAAAAGAAGACACAGGCAATGACTCTGGTGTTGGTTTAGGAAAGGAACACACATGCAATGACTTTGGTGGTGGTTTAAGAAAGTAACCTACATGCAATGACACTAGTGGATCCATGTGGTTTAGGAAAAGAAGACACATGCAATCACTCTGGTGGTGGTTCAGGAAAAGAAGACACATGCAATGACTCTGGTGGTGGTTTAGGAAAGGAACACACATGCAATGACTCTGGTGGTGGTTTAAGAAAGGAACACACATGCAATAATCCTGGTGGATCCATGTGGTTTAGGAAAAGAAGGCACATGCAATGACTCGGGTGGTGGTTTAGGAAAGGAACACACATTAAATGACTCTGGTGGTGGTTTAAGAAAGGAACACAAATACAATGACACTTGTGGATCCATGTGGTTTAGGAAACAAGACACATGCAATGACTCTGGTGGTCGTTTAGGAAAAGAAGACACATGCAATGACTCTGGTGGATCCATGTGGTTTAGCAAAAGAACACACATGTAGTGACTCTAGTGGTTGTTTAGGAAAAGAACACACATTCAATGACTCTAGTGGTGGTTTAGAAAAGGAACACACATGCAATGATTCTGGTGATGGTTTAGGAAATGAAGACACATGCAATGACACTGGTGGATCCATGTGGTTTAGGAAAAGAAGACACATGCAATGACTCTGGTGTTGGTTTAGGAAAAGAAGACACATGCAATGACTCTGGTGTTGGTTAAAGAAAGTAACACACATGCAATGTCTCTGGTGGTGGTTTAAGAAAGACACATGGAGTAACATTGGTGGATCCATGTGGTTTAGCAAAATAAGAAATATGCAATGACTTTGGTGGTGGTTTAGAAAAGGAACACACATGCAATGACTCTGGTGGATCCATGTGGTTTAGGAAAAGAAGACACATGTAATGACTCTGGTAGTGGTTTAGACAAGGAAGACACATGCAATGACTCTGGTGGTGGTTTAGGAAAGGAACAAACATGCATTGACTCTAGTGGTGGTTTAGGAAAATAACACACATTCAATGACTCTTGTGGTGGTTTAGGAAAGTAACACACATGCAATGACTCTAGTGGTGGTTTAGCAAAGGAAGACACATGCAATGACACTGGTGGATCCATGTGGTTTAGGAAAAGAAGACACATGCAATGACTCTGGTGTTGGTTTAGGAAAGGAAGACACATGCAATGACTCTGGTGGTGGTTTATGAAATAAACCTACATGCAATGACACTGGTGGATCCATGTGGTTTAGGAAAAGAAGACACATGTAATCACCCTGGTGGTGGTTTAGGAAAGGAAGACACATGCAATGACTCTTGTGGTGGTTTAAGAAAAGAAGACACATGCAATGACTCTGGTGGTGGTTTCGGAAAGGAACACACATGCAATGACTCTTGTGGTGGTTTAAGAAAGGAACACACATGCAATAATTCTGGTGGATCCATGTGGTTTAGGAAAAGAAGGCACATGCAATGACTCGGGTGGTGGTTTAGGAAAGGAACACACATGAAATGACTCTGGTGGTGGTTTAAGAAAGGAACACACATACAATGACACTGGTGGATCCATGTGGTTTAGGAAACAAGACACATGCAATGACTCTGGTGGCCGTTTAGGAAAATAAGACACATGCAATGACTCTGGTGGATCCATGTGGTTTAGGAAAAGAAGACACATGCAATGACTCTTGTGGTGGTCTAGGAAAGGAACACACATGCAATGACTCTGGTGGTTTAAGAAAGGAACACACATGCAATGACACTGGTGGACCCCTGTGGTTTAGGTAAAGAATACACATGCAATGACTCTAGTCGTGGTTTAGGAAAGGAAGACACATGCAATGACTCTGGTGGTAGTTTTGGAAAGGAACACACATGCAATGACTCTAGCGGTGGTTTAGGAAAGGAAGACACATGTAATGACTCTGGTGGTTTAGGAAAAGAAGACACATGCAATGACTCTGGTGGTGGTTTAGGAAAGGAACGCACATGCAATGACTATGGTGGTTCCATGTGGTTTAGGAAATGAACACACATGCAATGACTCTGGTGGTGGTTTAAGAATGGAACACACATTCAATGACTTTGGTGGTGGTTTAGGAAAATAAGACACATGCAATGACTTTGGTGGTGGTTTAGGAAAAGAAGACATATGCAATGAATCTAGTGGTGGTTTTGGAAAGGAACACACATGCAATGATTTTGGTGGTGGTTTAGGAAAGAAAGACACATGCAATGACAATGGTGGTTTAGGAAAGGAAGACACATGCAATGACTCCATGTGGTGGTTTAGGAAAAGACACATGAAATGACTCTGGTGGTGGTTTAGGAAAGGAAGACACATGCAATGACTCTAGTGGTTGTTTAGGAAAACAACACATGCAATGACTCTGGTGGTGGTTTAGGAAAAGAAGACACATGCAATGACTCTGGTGGTGGTTTAGGAAAGGAACACAAATGCAATGACTCTAGTGGTGGTTAAGGAAAAGAACACACATTCAATGACTTTGGTGGTGGTTTAGGAAAGGAACACACATGCAATGACTCTGGTGGTGGTTTAGGGAAGGAACACACATGCAATGGCTCTGGTGGTGGTTTAGGAAAGGAAGACACATGCAATGACTCTAGTGGTGGTTTAGGCAAAGAAGACACATGCAATGACTCTGGTGGTGGTTTAGGAAAGGAACAGACATGCAATGACTGTGGTGGATCCATGTGGGTTAGGAAAACAACACACATGCAATGACTCTGGTGGTGGTTTAAGAATGGAACACACATTCAATGACTTTGGTGGTCGTATAGGAAAAGAAGACACATGCAATGACTCTGGTGGTGGTTTAGGAAAAGAACACACATGCAGTGACTCTGGCCATGTGGTTTAGGAAAAGAAGACACATGCAATGACTCTGGTGGTGGTTTAGGAAAAGAAGACACATGCAATGACTCGTGGTGGTTTAGAAAAGAACACATGCAATGACTGTGGATGGTGGTAGTTTCGGAAAGGAACACACATGCAATGACTCTAGTGGTGGTTTAGGAATTGAACACACATTCAATGACTCTGGTGGTTTAGGAAAGGAAATGTATGCAATGACTCTGGTGGTGGTTTAGGAAATGAACACACATGCAATGACTCTGGTGGTGGTTTAGGAAAGGAACACACATGCAATGACTCTGGTGGATCCATGTGGTTTAGGAAAAGAAGACACATGCAATGACTCTGGTGGTGGTTTAGGAAAAGAAGACACAAGCAATAACTCTGGTGGTGGTTTAGGAAAGGAACACACATGCAATGACTATGGTGGTGGTTTAGGAAAAGAACACACATACAATGACTAGTGGATCCATGTGGTTTAGGAAAGAAGACACATACAATGACTCTGGTGGTGGTTTAGGAAAGGAACACACATGCAATGACTCTGGTGGTGGTTTAGGAAAGGAACACACATGCAATGACTCTGGTGGTGGTTTAGGAAAGGAGACACATGCAATGACTCTGGTGGTGGTTTAGGAAAGGAACACACATGCAATGACTTGTGGTGGTTTAGGAAAGGAACACACATGCAATGACTCTGGTGGTGGTTTAGGAAAGAACACACATGCAATGACTCTGTGGTGGTTTAGGAAAAGAAGACACAAGCAATGACTATGTTTGTGGTTTAGGAAAAGAACACACATGCAATGACTCTGGTGGTGGTTTAGGAAAGGAACACACATGCAATGACTCTGGTGGTGGTTTAGGAAAAGAAACACATGCAATGACTCGTGGTGGTTTAGGAAAGGAAGACACATGCAATGACTGGTGGTGGTTTCGTAAAAGACACACATGCAATGACTCTGGTGGTGGTTTAGGAAAGGAACACACATGCAATGACTCTGGTGGATCCATGTGGTTTAGGAAAGGAACACATGCAATGACTCTAGTGGTGGTTTAGGAAAGGAACACACATGCAATGACTTTGGTGCTGGTTTATGAAAAGAACACATGCAATGACTCTGGTGGTGGTTTAGGAAAGGAACACACATGCAATGACTGGTGGTGGTTTAGGAAAGGAACACACATGCAATGACTCTGGTGGTGGTTTAGGAAAAGAACACACATGGAATGACTCTAGTGGTGGTTTAGAAAGGAACACACATGCAATGACTCTGGTGGGCATGTGGTTTAGGAAAAGAACACACATGCAATGACTCGTGGTGGTTTAGGAAAGGAACAAACATGCAATGACTCTGGTGGTGGTTTAGGAAACGAACACACATGCAATGACACTGTGGATCCATGGTTTAGGAAAGGAACACACATGCAATGACTGTGGTGGTTTAGGAAAGGAACACACATGCAATGACTGTGGTGGTTTAGGAAAGGAACACACATGCAATGACTGTGGTGGTTTAGGAAAAGAAGACACATGCAATGACTGTGGTGGTTTAGGAAAAAGAACACACATGCAATGACTCTGGTGGTGGTTTAGGAAAGGAACACATGCAATGACTGGTGGTGGTTTAGGAAGAAGACACATGCAATGACTCGTGGTGGTTTAGGAAAGGAACACACATGCAATGACTCTAGTGGTGGTTTAGGAAAGGAACACACATGCAATGACTCTGTGTGGTTTAGGAAAAGAACACACATGCAATGACTCTGGTGGTGGTTTAGGAAAAGGAACACACATGCAATGACTGGTGGTGGTTTAGGAAAGGAACACATGCAATGACTCTGGTGGATCCATGTGGTTTAGGAAAAGAAGACACATGCAATGACTCTGGTGGTGGTTTAGGAAAGGAACACATGCAATGACTCTGGTGGTGGTTTAGGAAAGGAACACACATGCAATGACTGGTGGATCCATGGTTTAGGAAAAAGACACATGCAATGACTCTGGTGGTGGTTTAGGAAAAGGAACACACATGCAATGACTCTGTGGTGGTTTAGGAAAGGAACACACATGCAATGACTCTGGTGGTGGTTTAGAAAGGAAGACTCATGCAATGACTCTGTGGTGGTTTAGGAAAAGAACACACATGCAATGACTCTGGTGGTGGTTTAGGAAAGGAACACACATGCAATGACTTTGTGGATCCATGGTTTAGGAAAGAACACACATGCAATGACTCTGTGGTGGTTTAGGAAAGGAACACACATGCAATGACTCTGTGGTGGTTTAGGAAAAGAACACACATGCAATGACTCGTGGTGGTTTAGGAAAGGAACACACATGCAATGACTTTGGTGGTGGTTTAGGAAAGGAACACACATGCAATGACTTGGTGGATCCATGGTTTAGGAAAGGAAACACACATGCAATGACTCTGTGGTGGTTTAGGAAAGGAACACACATGCAATGACTCTGGTGGTGGTTTAGGAAAGGAACACATGCAATGACTCTGGTGGTGGTTTAGGAAAAGACACATGCAATGACTGGTGGTGGTTTAGGAAAGGAAACACATGCAATGACTCTGGTGGTGGTTTAGGAAAGTAACACACATGCAATGACTATGGTGGATCAATGTTGTTTTTGAAAACAAGACACCTGCAATGACTCTAGTGGTGGTTTAGGAAAGGAACACATGCAATGACTCTGGTGGTGGTTTAGGAAAGGAACACACATGCAATGACTGGTGGATCCATGGTTTTTAGGAAAGAAGACACATGCAATGACTCTGGTGGTGGTTTAGGAAAGGAACACACATGTAATGACTCTACTGTTGGTTTAGGAAAGGAAGACAGATGCAATGACTTTGGTGGTGGTTTAGGAAAAGAAGACACATGCAATGACTCTGGTGGTGGCTTAGTAAAGAAACACACATGCAATGACTCTGGTGGTGGTTTAGGAAAGGAACAAACATGCAATGACTCTCGTGGTGGTTTAGGAAAGGTAGACACATGCAATGACTAGTGGATCCATGGTGGTTTAGGAAAGAAGACACATGCAATGACTCTGGTGGTGGTTTAGGAAAGGAACACACACATGCAATGACTCGTGGTGGTTTAGGAAAGGAACACACATGCAATGACTCTGGTGGTTTAGGAAAAGAAGACACATGCAATGACTCGTGGTGGTTTAGGAAAGGAACACATGCAATGACTGGTGGTGGTTTAGGAAAGGAACACACATGCAATGACTCTGTGGTGGTTTAGGAAAGGAAGACACATGCAATGACTCTGGTGGTGGTTTAGGAAAAGAACACACATGCAATGACTCGTGGTGGTTTAGGAAAGGAACACACATGCAATGACTCTGTGGTGGTTTAGGAAAGGAACACACATGCAATGACTCGTGGTGGTTTAGGAAGGAACACACATGCAATGACTTAGTGGTGGTTTAGGAAAGGAACACACATGCAATGACTGGTGGTGGTTTAGGAAAACACACATGCAATGACTCTGTGGTGGTTTAGCAAAGGAACACACATGCAATGACTCTGTGGTGGTTTAGGAAAGGAACACACATGCAATGACTTGGTGGTGGTTTAGGAAAGGAAGACACATGCAATGACTCGTGGTGGTTTAGCAAAAGAACACACATGCAATGACTCTGGTGGTGGTTTAGGAAAGGAACACACATGCAATGACTCTCGTGGTGGTTTAGGAAAGGAACACACATGCAATGACTCTGGTGGATCCATGTGGGTTAGGAAAAAGACACATGCAATGACTCTGGTGGTGGTTTAGGAAAGGAACACACATGCAATGACTCGTGGTGGTTTAGGAAAGGAACACATGCAATGACTTGGTGGTGGTTTAGGAAAGGAAGACACATGCAATGACTCTGGTGGTGGTTTAGGAAAGGAACACACATGAAATGACTCGTGGTGGTTTAGGAAAAGAACACATGCAATGACTCTGTGGTGGTTTAGGAAAGAACACATGCAATGACTTTGGTGGTTTAGGAAAAGAAGACACATGCAATGACTCTGGTGGTGGTTTAGGAAAGGAAACACACATGCAATGACTGTGGTGGTTTAGGAAAAGAACACACATGCAATGACTCTGTGGTGGTTTAGGAAAGGAACACACATGCAATGACTCGTGGATCCATGTGGTTTAGGAAAAGAACACATGCAATGACTCAGTGGTGGTTTAGGAAAGGAAGACACATGCAATGACTGGTGGTGGTTTAGGAAAGGAAGACACATGCAATGACTCTGGTGGTGGTTTAGGAAAGGAACACATGCAATGACTCTAGTGGATCCATGGTTTAGGAAAGGAACACACATGCAATGACTCTGGTGGTGGTTTAGGAAAGGAAGACACATGCAATGACTCTAGTGGTGGTTTAGGAAGAGAACACACATGCAATGACTGGTGGTGTTTTAGGAAAGGAAGACACATGCAATGACTAGTGGATCCATGTGGTTTAGGAAAGAACACACATGCAATGACTCTGGTGGTTTAGGAAAGGAACACACATGCAATGACTCTAGTGGTGGTTTAGGAAAGAACACACATGCAATGACTCTGTGGTGGTTTAGGAAAGGAAGACACATGCAATGACTCTGGTGGATCCATGTGGTTTAGGAAAAGAACACATGCAATGACTCTGGTGGTGGTTTAGGAAAGGAACACACATGCAAAGACTCTATTGGTGGTTCAGGAAAAGAACACACATGCAATGACTCTGGTGGTGGTTTAGGAAAAGGAAGACACATGCAATGACTCTTGTGGTGGTTTAGGAAAGGAACACACATGCAATGACTCTGGTGGTGGTTTAGGAAAGGAACACACATGCAATGACTTGGTGGATCTGGTTTAGGAAAGGAACACACATGCAATTACTCTTGTGGTGGTTTAGGAAAGGAACACACATGCAATGACTCTAGTGGTGGTTTAGGAAAGGAACACACATGCAATGACACTACTGGATCCATGTGGTTTAGGAAAGGAAGACACATGCAATGACTGGTGGTGGTTTAGGAAAGGAACACACATGCAATGACTAGTGGTGGTTTAGGAAAAGAACACACATGCAATGACTGGTGGATCCATGTGGTTTAGGAAAAAGAAGACACATGCAATGACTCTGGTGGTGGTTTAGGAAAGAAACACACATGCAATGACACTAGTGGTGGTTTAGGAAAGGAACATGCAATGACTCTGGATCCATGTGGTTTAGGAAAGAACACACATGCAATGACTTGGTGGTTTAGGAAAAGAAGACACATGCAATGACTGTGGTGGTTTACGAAAAGGAACACACATGCAATGACTCTGGTGGTGGTTTAAGAAAGGAACACATGCAATGACTCTGTGGATCCATGTGGTTTAGGAAAAGAAGACACATGCAATGACTCGGTGGTGGTTTAGGAAAGGAACACACATGCAATGACTGTGGTGGTTTAGGAAAGGAACACACATGCAATGACTAGTGGATCCATGGTTTAGGAAAAGAAGACACATGTAATGACTTTGTTGGTGGTTTAGGAAAGGAACACACATGCAATGACTCTGGTGGTGGTTTAGGAAAGGAACACACATGCAATGACTCTGGTGGATCCATGTGGTTTAGGAAAAGAAGACACATGCAATGACTCTGGTGGTGGTTTAGGAAAGGAACACACATGCAATGACTCTGGTGGTGGTTTAGGAAGGGAACACACATGCGATGACTCTGGTGGTGGTTTAGGAAAGGAACAAACATGCAATGAGGCGGGTGGTGGTTTAGGAAAGGAACACACATGCAATGACTAGTGGTGGTTTAGGAAAGGAACACACATGCAATGACTACAGTGGTGGTTTAGAAAGGAACACACATGCAATGACTGTGGATCCATGTGGTTTAGGAAAGAAGACACATGCAATGACTCTAGTGGTGGTTTAGGAAAAGGAACACACATGCAATGACTCTAGTTGTGGTTTAGAAATGGAACACACATGCAATGACTCTGGTGGATCCATGTGGTTTAGGAAAACAAGACACATGCAATGACTCTAGTGGTGGTTTAGGAAAGGAACACACATGCAATGACTCTGGTGGTGGTTTAGGAAAGGAACACACATGCAATGACTGTGGTGGTTTAGGAAAGAAGACACATGCAATGACTCTGGTGGTGGTTTAGGAAAGGAAGACACATGCAATGACTCTGTGGTGGTTTAGGAAAGGAACACACATGCAATGACTCTAGTGGTGGTTTAGGAAAGAACACATGCAATGACTCGGTGGTGGTTTAGGAAAGGAAGACACATGCAATGACTCTGTGGTGGTTTAGGAAAGGAACACACATGCAATGACTCTGGTGGATCCATGGTTTAGGAAAAGAAGACACATGCAATGACTCGTGGTGGTTTAGGAAAGGAACACACATGCAATGACTGTGGTGGTTTAGGAAAGGAACACATGCAATGACTCGTGGTGGTTTAGGAAAGGAAGACACATGCAATGACTCTGTGGTGGTTTAGGAAAAGGAAGACACATGCAATGACTCTAGTGGTGGTTTAGGAAAGGAACACACATGCAATGACTGTGGATCCATGTGGTTTAGGAAAAGAACACATGCAATGACTCTGGTGGTGGTTTAGGAAAAGAAACACATGCAATGACTCTAGTGGTGGTTTAGGAAAGGAACACACATGCAATGACTGGTGGTGGTTTAGGAAAGGAAGACACATGCAATGACTCTAGTGGTGGTTTAGGAAAGGAACACACATGCAATGACTCTGGTGGTGGTTTAGGAAAGGAACACACATGCAATGACTCTAGTGGTGGTTTATCAAAGGAACACCCATGCCATGACTCTGGTGGTTTAGGAAAAGAAGACACATGCAATGACTCGTGGTGGTTTAGAAAGGAACATACATGCAATGACTCTGGTGGTGTTTAGGAAAAGAAGACACATGCAATGACTCTAGTGGTGGTTTAGCAAAGGAACACACATGCAATGACTCTGGTGGTGGTTTAGGAAAGGAAGACACACTCAATGACTCTGGTGGTGGTTTTGGAAAGGAACACACATGCAATAACTCTGGTGGATCCATGTGGTTTAGGAAAATAAGACACATGCAATGACTCTGGTGGTGGTTTAGGAAAGGAACACACATGCAATGACACAGGAGGTTTAAGAAAGGACCACACATGCAATGACACTGGTGGATCCCTATGGTTTAGCAAAAAAACACACATGCAATGACTTGGTGGTGGTTTAGGAAAGGAACACACATGCAATGACTCTGGTGGTGGTTTTGGAAATGATGACAGATGCAAGGACTCTTGTGGTGGTTTAGGAAAGGAAGACACTTGCAATGACTCTAGTGGTGGTTTATGGAAGGAACACACATGCAATGACTCTACGGGTGGTTTAGGAAAGGAAACACATGCAATGACTCGGTGGTGGTTTAGGAAAGGAACACACATGCAATGACTCTAGTGGACATGTGGTTTAGGAAAGAAGACACATGCAATGACTGGTGGTGGTTTAGGAAAGGAACACACATTCAATGACTCTGCTGGTGGTTTAAGAAAGGAACACACATGCAATGACACTGCTGGATCCATGTGGATTAGGAAAAGAAGACACGTGCAATGACTCTGGTGGTGGTTTATGTAAGGAACACACATGCAATGACTCTAGTTGTGGTTTATGAAAGGAAGACACATGCAATGACTCTGGTGGTGGTTTAGGAAAAGAACACACATGCAATGACTCTGCTGGTGGTTTAGGAAAGGAAGACACATGCAATGACGCTAGTGGTGGTTTAGGAAAAGAACACATGCAATGACTCTGGTGGTGGTTTAGGAAAGAACACACATGCAATGACTTTGGTGGATCCACATGGTTTTGGAAAGGAACACACATGCAATGACTCTGGTGGTGGTTTAGGAAAGGAACACACATGCAATGACTCTGGTGGTGGTTTAAAAAAGGAACACACATGCAATGGCACTGGTGGATCCATGTGGTTTAGGAAACAAGACACATGCAATGACTCTGGTTGTCGTTTAGGAAAAGAAGACACATGCAATGACTCTAGTGGTGGTTTTGGAAAGGAACACACATGCAATGACTCTTGTCGTGGTTTAGGAAACAAGACACATGCAATGACTCTGGTTGTCGTTTAGGAAAACAAGACACATGCAATGACTCTAGTGGTGGTTTAGGCAAAGAAGACACATGCAATGACTCTGGTGGTGGTTTAGGAAAGGAACAGACATGCAATGACTGTGGTGGTTTAGGAAAAACACACATGCAATGACTCGTGGTGGTTTAGGAAAGAACACACATGCAATGACTGGTGGTGGTTTAGGAAAGGAAGACACATGCAATGACTCTGGTGGCGGTTTAGGAAAGGAACACACATGCAATGACTCTAGTGGTGGTTTAGGAAAAGAAGACACATGCAATGACTGTGGTGGTGGTTTAGGAAAGGAACACACATGCAATGACTCTGGTGGTGGTTTAGGAAAGGATCAGACATGTAGTGACTCTGGTGGTTTAGAAAGAACACATGCAATGACTCTAGTGGTGGTTTAGGAAAGGAACACACATGCAATGACTCTGTGGTGGTTTAGGAAAGGAAACACATGCAATGACTCTGGTGGTGGTTTAGGAAAGGAACACACATGCAATGACTCTGGATCCATGTGGTTTAGGAAAAGAACACATGCAATGACTGTGGTGGTTTAGGAAAGGAAGACACATGCAATGACTCTAGTGGTGGTTTAGGAAAGGAACACACATGCAATGACTCTGTGGTGGTTTAGGAAAGGAACACATGCAATGACTCGGTGGTGGTTTAGGAAAAGAAGACACATGCAATGACTTAGTGGTGGTTTAGGAAAGGAAACACACATGTAATGACTCTAGTGGTCGTTTAGGAAAGAACACACATGCAATGACTTTAGTGGAGGTTTAGGAAAAGAATATACATGCAATGACTCTAGTGGTGGTTTAGGAAAGGAAGACACATGCAATGACTCTAGTGGTGGTTTAGGAAAAGAACACATGCAATGACTGGTGGTGGTTTAGGAAAGGAACACACATGCAATGACTCTGGTGGTGGTTTAGGAAAATAACACAGATGCAATGACTGGTGGTGGTTTAGGAAATGAACACACATGCAATGACTCTGGTGGTGGTTTAGGAAAGGAAGACACATGCAATGACCTGTGGATCCATTTGGTTTAGGAAAAGAATACACATGCAATGACTCGTGGTGGTTTAGGAAAGGAACACACATGCAATGACTCTGGTGGTTTAGAAAAGGAACACACATGCAATGACACTGGATCCATGTGGTTTAGGAAAAGAAGACACATGAAATGACTCTGGTGGTGGTTTAGGAAAGGAACACACATGCAATGACTCACCTGGTGGTTTAAGAAAAGAACACACATGCAATGACTCTAGTGGTGGTTTAGGAAAAGAAACACATGCAATGACTCTGGTGGTGGTTTAGGAAAGGAACACACATGCAATGACTCTGGTGGTGGTTTAAGAAAGGAACACACATGCAATGACACTAGTGGATCCATGTGGTTTTGGAAAATAAGACACATGCAATGAATGGTGGTGGTTTAGGAAAGGAACACACATGCAATGACTCTGGTGTGGTTTAGGAAAGGAACACATGCAATGACACGTGGATCCATGGTTTAGGAAAAGAAGACACATGCAATGACTCGTGGTGGTTTAGGAAAGGAAGACACATGCAATGACTCTGGTGGTGGTTTAGGAAAGGAACACACATGCAATGACTCTCGTGGTGGTTTAAAAGAAGACACATGCAATGACTTTGGTGGTTTAGGAAAAGAAGACACATGCAATGACTCTGGTGGTTTAGGAAAGGAACACACATGCAATGACTAGTGGTGGTTTAGGAAAAGAACACACATGCAATGACTGTGGATCCATGTGGTTTAGGAAAAGAAGACACATGCAATGACTCTAGTGGTGGTTTAGGAAAGGAAGACACATGCAATGACTCTGGTGGTGGTTTAGGAAAGGAACACACATGCAATGACTCTGGTGGTGGTTTAGGAAAAGAACACACATGCAATGACTCGTGGTGGTTTAGGAAAGGAAGACACATGCAATGACTCTGGTGGATCCATGGTTTAGGAAAAGAAGACACATGCAATGACTCGTGGTGGTTTAGGAAAGGAACACACATGCAATGACTCTGGTGGTGGTTTAGGAAAAGACACATGCAATGACTCTGGTGGTTTAGGAAAAGAAGACACATGCAATGACTGGTGTGTGGTTTAGGAAAGAACACATGCAATGACTCTGTGGTGGTTTAGGAAAGGAACACACATGCAATGACTGTGGTGGTTTAGGAAAAGAACACACATGCAATGACTGGTGGATTCATGTGGTTTAGGAAAGAAGACACATGCAATGACTCTGTGGTGGTTTAGGCAAGGAACACACATGCAATGACTCTGGTGGTGGTTTAAGAAAGGAACCACACATGCAATGACACTGGTGGTCCATGTGGTTTAGGAAACAAGACACATGCAATGACTCTGGTGGTTTAGGAAAACAACACACATGCAATGACTCTGTGGTGGTTTAGGAAAAGAAGACACATGCAATGACTGTGGTGGTGGTTTAGGAAAGGAACACGCATGCAATGACTCTGTTGGTGGTTTAGGAAAATAAGACACATGCAATGACTCTGGTGGTGGTTTAGGATAATAAGACACATGCAATGACACTGGTGGTTTAGGAATAGAACACACGTGCAATGACTCTCGTGGTGGTTTAGGAAAGGAAGGAACATGCAATGACTTTGGTGGATCCATGTGGTTTAGGAAAAGAAGACACATGTAATGACTCTGGTGGGGGTTTAGGAAAGGAAGACACATGCAATGACTTTGGTGGTGGTTTAGGAAAAGATAACACATGCAATGACACTGTGGATCCATGTGGTTTAGGAAAAGAAGACCCATGCAATGACTCTGGTGGTGGTTTAGGAAAGGAAGACACATGCAATGACTTTGGTGGTTTAGGAAAAGATACACATGCAATGACTCTAGTGGTGGTTTAGGAAAGGAAGACACATGCAATGACTCTGGTGGTTTAGGAAAAGAACACATGCAATGACTCTGGTGGTGGTTTAGGAAAGGAACACACATGCAATGACTCTAGTGGTGGTTTAGGAAAGGAACACATGCAATGACTCTGGATCCATGTGGTTTAGGAAAAGAAGACACATGCAATGACTGGTGGTGGTTTAGGAAAGGAACACACATGCAATGACTCGTGGTGGTTTAAGAAAGGAACACACATGCAATGACTCTGGTGGATCCATGTGGTTTAGGAAACAAGACACATGCAATGACTCGTGGTGGTTTAGGAAAGGAACACACATGCAATGACTCTGGGTGGTTTAGGAAAGGAAGACACATGTAATGACTCGTGGATCCATGGTTTAGGAAAAGAAGACACATGCAATGACTCTGTGGTGGTTTAGGAAAGGAACACATGCAATGACTATGGTGGATCCATGTGGTTTAGGAAAAGAACACACATGCAATGACTCGTGGTGGTTTAGGAAAGGAACACACATGCAATTTCTTGGGTGGTGTTTAGGAAAAGAAGACACATGCAATGACTCTCGTGGTGGTTTAGCAAAGGAACACACATGCAATGACTCTGTGGTGGTTTTGAAAGGAACACACATGCAATGATTTTGGTGGTTTAGGAAAGAAGACACACATGCAATGACAATGGTGGATCCATGGTTTAGGAAAAGAAGACACATGCAATGACTCTGGTGGTTTAGGAAAGGAAACACATGCAATGACTTTGGTGGTGGTTTAGGGAAAGAAGACACATGCAATGACTCTGGTGGTGGTTTAGGGAAGGAACACACATGCAATGACTCTGCTGGTGGTTTAGGAAAGGAATACACATGCAATGACAATGGTGGTGGTTTAGGAAAGGAACACACATGCAATGACTCTGCTGGTGGTTTACGAAAGGAACACACATGCAATGCCTCTGGTGGTAGTTTAGGAAAATAAACACATGCAATGACTCTGGTGGTGGTTTAGGAAAAGAACACACATGCAATGACTCTGTGGTGGTTTAGGAAAGGAAGACACATGCAATGACTATGGTGGATCCATGTGGTTTAGGAAAAGAAGACACATGCAATGACTCGGTGGTGGTTTAGGAAAGAACACACATGCAATGACTATGGTGGATCCATGGTTTAGGAAAAGAACACACATGCAATGACTGTGGTGGTTTAAGAAAGGAACACATGCAATGACTTTGGTGGTGGTTTAGGAAAGGAAGACACATGCAATGACTCGTGGTGGTTTAGGAAAGCAAGACACATGCAATGACTCCGGTGGTGGTTTAGGAAAGGAACACACATGCAATGACTTTGTGGTGGTTTAGGAAAGGAAAAAACATGCAATGACTTTGGTGGTGGTTTGGGAAAACAACACACATGCAATGACTCTGGTGGTGGTTTAAGAAAGGAACACACATGCAATGACTCTGGTGGATCCATTTGGTTTAGGAAAAGAATACACATGCAATGACTCTAGTGGTGGTTTAGGAAAGGAACACACATGCAATTACTCTGGTGGTGGTTTAAGAAAGGAACACACATGAAGTGACACTGGTGATTCCATGTGGTTTAGGAAAAGAAGAAACATCCAATGACTTTGGTGGTGGTTTAGGAAAGGAACACACCTGCAATGACTCTGGTGGATCCATGTGGTTTAGGAAAATAAGACACATGCAATGACTGTGGTGGTGGTTTGGGAAAGGACCACACATACGATGACTCTTGTGCTGGTTTAGGAAAAGAAACACATGCAAGGACTCTGGTGGTGGTTGAGGAAAGGAACACACATGCAATGACTACGGTGGTGGTTTAAGAAAGGAACACACATGCAATGACACTAGTGGATCCATGTGGTTTAGCAAAATAAGACACATGCAATGAATGATGGTGGTTTAGGAAAGGAACACACATGCAATGAATCTGGTGTGGTTTAAGAAAGGAACCTACATGCAATGACACTGGTGGATCCATGTGGTTTAGGAAAAGAAGACACATGCAATGACTCTGGTGGTGGTTTAGGAAAGGAAAACACATGCAATGACTCTGGTGGTGGTTTAGGAAAGGAAGAGACATGTAATGACTCTGGCGGTGGTTCAGGAAAAGAAGACACATGCAATGACTCTTGTGTTGGTTTAAGAAAATAACACACATTCAATGACTCTTGTGGTGGTTTAGGAAAGGAACACACATGCAATGACTCTAGTGGTGGTTTAGGAAAGGAAGACACATGCAATGACACTTGTGGATCCATGTGGTTTAGGAAAAGAAGCCACATGCAATGACTCGGGTGGTGGTTTAGGAAAGGAAAACACATGAAATGACTCTGGTGGTTTAGGAAAAGAACACATGCAATGACTCTGGTGGTGGTTTAGGAAAGGAACACACATGCAATTACTCTGGTGGTGGTTTAAGAAAGGAACACATATGCAATGACACTAGTGGATCCCTGTGGTTTAGGCAAAGAAGACACATGCAATGACTCTGGTCATGGTTTAGGAAAGGAACAGACATGAAATGACTCTGGTGGTGGTTTAAGAAATGAACACACATACAATTGCACTGGTGGATCCATGTGGTTTAGGAAACAAGACACATGCAATGACTCTGGTGGTGGTTTAGGAAAGGAACACACATGAAATGACTCTAGTGGTGGTTTTGGAAAAGAACACACATGCAATGACTCTGGTGGTGGTTTAGGAAAGGAAGACACATACAATGACTCTGGTGGATTCATGTGGTTTAGGAAAAGAAGACACATGCAATGACTCTGGTGGTGGTTTAGTGAAGGAACACACATGCAATGACTCTGGTGGTGGTTTAAGAAAGGAACCTACATGCAATGACACTGGTGGATCCATGTGGTTTAGCAAAAGAAGACACATGCCATCACTCTGGTGGTGGTTTAGGAAAGGAAGACACATAAAATGACTCTGGTGGTGGTTCAGGAAAAGAAGACACATGCAATGACTCTTGTGGTGGTTTAAGAAAAGAAGACACATGCAATGACTCTGGTGGTGGTTTAGGAAAGGAACACACATGCAATGACTCTGGTGGTGGTTTAAGAAAGGAACACACATGCAATAATTCTGGTGGATCCATGTGGTTTAGGAAAAGAAGGCACATGCAATGACTCGGGTGGTGGTTTAGGAAAGGAACACACATGAAATGACTCTGGTGGTGGTTTAAGAAAGGAACACACATACAATGACACTGGTGGATCCATGTGGTTCAGGAAACAAGACACATGCAATGACTCTCGTGGTCATTTAGGAAAAGAAGACACATGCAATGACTCTGGTGGATCCATGTGGTTTAGGAAAAGAAGACACATGCAATGACTCTTGTGGTGGTCTAGGAAAGGAACACACATGCAATGACTCTGGTGGTGGTTTAAGAAAGGAACACACATGCAATGACACTGGTGGATGCCTGTGGTTTAGGAAAGGAAGACACATGCAATGACTCTGGTGGTAGTTTTGGAAAGGAACACACATGCAATGACTCTAGCGGTGGTTTAGGAAAGGAAGACACATGTAATGACTCTGGTGGTTTAGGAAAAGAAGACACATGCAATGACTCTGGTGGTGGTTTAGGAAAGGAACACACATGCAATGACTATGGTGGATCCATGTGGTTTAGGAAAAGAACACACATGTAATGACTCTGGTGGTGGTTTAAGAATGGAACAGACATTCAATGACTTTGGTGGTGGTTTAGGAAAATAAGACACATGGAATGACTCTGGTGGTGGTTTAGGAAAGGAAGACACATGCAATGACTCTGGTGGTGGTTTAGGAAAGGAACACACATGCAATGACTCTAGCGGTGGTTTAGGAAAGGAAGACACATGCAATGACACTGGTGGATCCATTTGGTTTAGGAAAAGAATACACATGCAATGACTCTAGTGGTGGTTTAGGAAAGGAACACACATGCAATTACTCTGGTGGTGGTTTAAGAAAGGAACACACATGAAGTGACACTGGTGAATCCATGTGGTTTAGGAAAAGAAGAAACATCCAATGACTTTGCTGGTGGTTTAGGAAAGGAACACACATGCAATAACTCTGGTGGATCCATGTGGTTTAGGAAAATAAGACACATGCAATGACTATGGTGGTGGTTTAGGAAAGGACCACACATACAATGACTCTTGTGCTGGTTTAGGAAAAGAAACACATGCAATGACTCTGGTGGTGGTTGAGGAAAGGAACACACATACAATGACTCTGGTGGTGGTTTAAGAAAGGAACACACATGCAATAATTCTGGTGGATCCATGTGGTTTAGGGAAAGAAGGCACATGCAATGACTCGGGTGGTGGTTTAGGAAAGGAACACACATGAAATGACTCTGGTGGTGGTTTAAGAAAGGAACACACATACAATGACACTGGTGGATCCATGTGGTTTAGGAAACAAGACACATGCAATGACTCTCGTGGTTGTTTAGGAAAAGAAGACACATGCAATGACTCTGGTGCATCCATGTGGTTTAGGAAAAGAAGACACATGCAATGACTCTTGTGGTGGTCTAGGAAAGGAACACACATGCAATGACTCTGGTGGTGGTTTAAGAAAGGAACACACATGCAATGACACTGGTGGATGCCTGTGGTTTAGGAAAGGAAGACACATGCAATGACTCTGGTGGTAGTTTTGGAAAGGAACACACATGCAATGACTCTAGCGGTGGTTTAGGAAAGGAAGACACATGTAATGACTCTGGTGGTTTAGGAAAAGAAGACACATGCAATGACTCTGGTGGTGGTTTAGGAAAGGAACACACATGCAATGACTATGGTGGATCCATGTGGTTTAGGAAAAGAACACACATGTAATGACTCTGGTGGTGGTTTAAGAATGGAACAGACATTCAATGACTTTGGTGGTGGTTTAGGAAAATAAGACACATGGAATGACTCTGGTGGTGGTTTAGGAAAGGAAGACACATGCAATGACTCTGGTGGTGGTTTAGGAAAGGAACACACATGCAATGACTCTGGTGGTAGTTTTGGAAACGAACACACATGCAATGACTCTAGCGGTGGTTTAGGAAAGGAAGACACATGCAATGACACTGGTGGATCCATTTGGTTTAGGAAAAGAATACACATGCAATGACTCTAGTGGTGGTTTAGGAAAGGAACACACATGCAATTACTCTGGTGGTGGTTTAAGAAAGGAACACACATGAAGTGACACTGGTGAATCCATGTCGTTTAGGAAAATAAGAAACATCCAATGACTTTGGTGGTGGTTTAGGAAAGGAACACACATGCAATGACTCTGGTGGATCCATGTGGTTTAGGAAAATAAGACACATGCAATGACAATGGTGGTGGTTTAGGAAAGGACCACACATACAATGACTCTTGTGCTGGTTTAGGAAAAGAAACACATGCAATGACTCTGGTGGTGGTTGAGGAAAGGAACACACATACAATGACTATGGTGGTGGTTTAAGAAAGGAACACACATGCAATGACACTAGTGGATCCATGTGGTTTAGGAAAATAAGACACATGCAATGAATGTTGGTGGTTTAGGAAAGGAACACACATGCAATGACTCTGGTGTGGTTTAAGAAAGGAACCTTCATGCAATGACACTGGTGGATCCATGTGGTTTAGGAAAAGAAGACACGTGCAATGACTCTGGTGGTGGTTTAGGAAAGGAAAACACATGCAATGACTCTGGTGGTGGTTTAGGAAAGGAAGAGACATGCAATGACTCTGGTGGTGGTTCAGGAAAAGAAGACACATGCAATGACTCTTGTGGTGGTTTAATAAAAGAACACACATGCAATGACTCTGGTGGTGGTTTAGCAAAGGAACACACATGCATTGACTCTGGTGGTGGTTTAAGAAAGTAACACACATGCAGTGACTTTGGTGGATCCATGTGGTTTAGGAAAAGAAGCCACATGCAATGACTCGGGTGGTGGTTTAGGAAAGGAAAACACATGAAATGACTCTGGTGGTGGTTAAAAAAGGAACACACATGCAATGGCACTGGTGGATCCATGTGGTTTAGGAAACAAGACACATCCAATGACTCTGGTTGTCGTTTAGGAAAAGAAGACACATGCAATTGACTCTAGTGGTGGTTTTGGAAAGGAACACACATGCAATGACTCTGGTGGTGGTTTAGGAAACAAGACACATGCAATGACTCTGGTTGTCGTTTAGGAAAACAAGACACATGAAATGACTCTAGTGGTGGTTTTGGAAAGGAACACACATGCAATGACTCTGGTGGTGGTTTAGGAAAGGAACACACATGCAATGACTCTGGTGGATCCCTGTGGTTTAGGAAAAGAAGAAACATGCAATGACTCTAGTGGATCCACATGGTTTAGGAAAAGGAACACATGCAATGACTCTGGTCATGGTTTAAGAAAGGAACACATATGCAATGACTCTGGTGGATCCATGTGGTTTAGGAAACAAACACATGCAATGACTCTGGTGGATCCATGTGGTTTAGGAAAGGAACACACATGAAATGACTCTAGTGGTGGTTTAGGAAAAGAACACATGCAATGACTCTAGTGGTGGTTTAGGAAAGGAAGACACATACAATGACTCTGTGGATTCATGGTTTAGGAAAAAGACACATGCAATGACTCTGTGGATTCATGTGGTTTAGGAAAAGAAGACACATGCAATGACTCTGTGGTGGTTTAAGAAAGGAACACACATGCAATGACTCTGTGGATCCATGTGGTTTAGGAAAGGAAGACACATGCAATCACTGTGGTGGTTTAGGAAAGGAAGACACATAAAATGACTTTGTGGTGGTTTAGGAAAGAAGACACATGCAATGACTCTTGTGGTGGTTTAAGAAAAGAAGACACATGCAATGACTCGTGGTGGTTTAAGAAAGGAACACATGCAATAATTCTGTGGATCCATGTGGTTTAGGAAAAGAAGGCACATGCAATGACTCGGGTGGTGGTTTAGGAAAGGAACACATGAAATGACTACAGTGGGTGGTTTAAGAAAGGAACACATGCAATGACTTGGTGGATCCATGTGGTTTAGGAAACAAGACACATGCAATGACTCTGGTGGTGGTTGAGGAAAGGAACACACATGAAATGACACTAGTGGTGGTTTTGGAAAAGAACACACATGCAATGACTCTGGTGGTGGTTTAGGAAAGGAAGACACATACAATGACTCTGGTGGATTCATGTGGTTTAGGAAAAGAAGACACATGCAATGACTCTGGTGGTGGTTTAGTGAAGGAACACACATGCAATGACTCTGGTGGTGGTTTAAGAATGGAACCTACATGCAATGACACTGGTGGATCCATGTGGTTTAGGAAAAGAAGACACATGCAATCACTCTGGTGGTGGTTTAGGAAAGGAAGACACATAAAATGACTCTGGTGGTGGTTCAGGAAAAGAAGACACATGCAATGACTCTTGTGGTGGTTTAAGAAAAGAAGACACATGCAATGACTCTTGTGGTGGTTTAAGAAAAGAAGACACATGCAATGACTCTGGTGGTGGTTTAGGAAAGGAACACACATGCAATGACTCTGGTGGTGGTTTAAGAAAGGAACACACATGCAATAATTCTGGTGGATCCATGTGGTTTAGGAAAAGAAGGCACATGCAATGACTCGGGTGGTGGTTTAGGAAAGGAACACACATTAAATCACTCTGGTGTTGGCTTAAGAATGGAACACAAATACAATGACACTGGTGGAGCCATGTGGCTTAGGAAACAAGACACATGCAATGACTCTGGTGGTCGTTTAGGAAAAGAAGACACATGCAATGACTCTGGTGGATCCATGTGGTTTAGGAAAAGAAGACACATACAATGACTCTGGTGGAGGTTTAGGAAAGGAACAAACATGCATTGACTATAGTGGTGGATTAGGAAAATAACACACATTCAATGACTCTTGTGGTGGTTTAGGAAAGGAACACACATGCAATGACTCTAGTGGTGGTTTAGGAAAGGAAGACACATGCAATGACACTTGTGGATCCATGTGGTTTAGGAAAAAGAAGACATGCAATGACTCTGGTGTTGGTTTAGGAAAGGAAGACACATGCAATGACTCTGGTGGTGGTTTAAGAAAGGAACCTACATGCAATGACACTGGTGGATCCATGTGGTTTAGGAAAAGAAGACACATGCAATCACTCTGGTGGTGGTTTAGGAAAGGAAGACACATAAAATGACTCTGGTGGCGGTTCTAGAAAAGAAGACACATGCAATGACTCTTGTGGTGGTTTAAGAAAAGAAGACATATGCAATGACTCTAGTGGTGGTTTAAGAAAGGAACACACATGCAATAATTCTGGTGGATCCATGTGGTTTAGGAAAAGAAGGCACATGCAATGACTCGGGTGGTGGTTTAGGAAAGGAACACACATGAAATGACTTGAAATGACTCTGGTGGTGGTTTAAGAAAGGAACACACATACAATGACACTGGTGGATCCATGTGGTTTAGGAAACAAGACACATGCAATGACTCTGGTGGACGTTTAGGAAATGAAGACACATGCAATGACTCTTGTGGTGGTCTAGGAAAGGAACACACATGCAATGACTCTAGTGGTGGTTTAAGAAAGGAACACACATGCAATAATTCTGGTGGATCCATGTGGTTTAGGAAAAGAAGGCACATGCAATGACTCGGGTGGTGGTTTAGGAAAGGAACACACATGAAATGACTCTGGTGGTGGTTTAAGAAAGGAACACACATACAATGACACTGGTGGATCCATGTGGTTTAGGAAACAAGACACATGCAATGACTCTGGTGGACGTTTAGGAAATGAAGACACATGCAATGACTCTTGTGGTGGTCTAGGAAAGGAACACACATGCAATGACTCTGGTGGTGGTTTAAGAAAGGAACACACATGCAATGACACTGGTGGATCCCTGTGGTTTAGGTAAAGAAGACACATGCAATGACTCTGGTCGTGGTTTAGGAAAGGAAGACACATGCAATGACTCTGGTGGTAGTTTTGGAAAGGAACACACATGCAATGACTCTAGCGGTGGTTTAGGAAAGGACGACACATGTAATGACTCTGGTGGTTTAGGAAAAGAAGACACATGCAATGACTCTGGTGGTGGTTTAAGAAAGGAACACACATGCAATGACTATGGTGGATCCATGTGGTTTAGGAAAAGAACACACATGCAATGACTCTGGTGGTGGTTTAAGAATGGAACACACATTCAATGACTTTGGTGGTGGTTTAGGAAAATAAGACACATACAATGACTCTGGTGGTGGTTTAGGGAAAGAATACACATGCAATGACTCTAGTGGTGGTTTTGGAAAGGAACACACATGCAATGATTTTGGTGGTGGTTTAGGAAAGAAAGACACATGCAATGACAATGGTGGATCCATGTAGATTACGAAAAGAAGACACATGAAATGACTCTGGTGGTGGTTTAGGAAAGGAAGACACATGTAATGACTCTAGTGGTGGTTTAGGAAAACAACACACATTTAATGACTCTGGTGGTGGTTTAGGAAATAAACACACATGCAATGACTCTAGTGGTGGTTTAGGAAAGGAAGACACATGCAATGACTCTAGTGGTGGTTTAGGAAAGGAACACACATGCAATGACTTGGTCGTGGTTTAGGAAAGGAACACACATGCAATGACTCTGGTGGTAGTTTTGGAAACGAACACACATGCAATGATTCTAGCGGTTGTTTAGGAAAGGAACACACATGTAATGACTCTGGTGGTTTAGGAAAAGAAGACACATGCAATGACTCTGGTAGTGTTTTAGGAAAGGAAGACACATGCAATGACTCTGGTGGTGGTTTAGGAAAGGAACAAACATGCATTGACTCTAGTGGTGGTTTAGGAAAATAACACACATTCAATGACTCTTGTGGTGGTTTAGGAAAGGAACACACATGCAATGACTCTAGTGGTGGTTTAGGAAAGGAAGACACATGCAATGACACTTGTGGATCGATGTGGTTTAGGAAAAGAAGACACAGGCAATGACTTTGGTGTTGGTTTAGGAAAGGAAGAGACATGCAATGACTCTGGTGGTGGTTTAAGAAACGAACCTACATGCAATGACACTGGTGGATCCATGTGGTTTAGGAAAAGAAGACACATGCAATGACTCTGGTGGTAGTTTAGGAAAGGAAGACACAAAAAATGACTCTGGTGGCGGTTCTGGAAAAGAAGACACATGCAATGACTCTTGTGGTGGTTTAAGAAAAGAAGACACATGCAATGACTCTGGTGGTGGTTTAAGAAAGGAACACACATGCAATAATTCTGGTGGATCCATGTGGTTTAGGAAAAGAAGGCACATGCAATGACTCGGGTGGTGGTTTAGGAAAGGAACACACATGAAATGACTCTGGTGGTGTTTTAAGAAAGGAACACACATACAATGACACTGGTGGATCCATGTGGTTTAGGAAACAAGACACATGCAATGACTATGGTGGACGTTCAGGAAATGAAGACACATGCAATCACTCTGGTGGATCCATGTGGTTTAGGAAAAGAAGACACATGCAATGACTCTTGTGGTGGTCTAGGAAAGGAACACACATGCAATGACTCTGGTGGTGGTTTAAGAAAGGAACACACATGCAATGACACTGGTGGATCCCTGTGGTTTAGGTAAAGAAGACGCATGCAATGACTCTGGTCGTGGTTTAGGAAAGGAAGACACATGCAATGACTCTGGTGCTAGTTTTGGAAAGGAACACACATGCAATGACTCTAGCGGTGGTTTAGGAAAGGAATACACATGTAATGACTCGGGTGGTTTAGGAAAAGAAGACACATGCAATGACTCTGGTGGTGGTTTAAGAAAGGAACACACATGCAATGACTATGGTGGATCCATGTGGTGTAGGAAAAGAACACACATGCAATGACTCTGGTGGTGGTTTAAGAATGGAAAACACATTCAATGACTTTGGTGGTGGTTTAGGAAAATAAGACACATGCAATGACTCTGGTGGTGGTTTAGGAAAAGAAGACACATGCAATGACTAGTGGTGTTTTTGGAAAGGAACACACATGCAATGATTTTGGTGGTAGTTTAGGAAAGAAAGACACATGAAATGACAATAGTGGATCCATGTAGATTAGGAAAAGAAGACACATGAAATGACTCTGGTGGTGGTTTAGGAAGGGAAGACACATGCAATGACTCTAGTGGTGGTTTAGGAAAACAACACACATTTAATGACTCTGGTGGTGGTTTAGGAAATAAACACACATGCAATGACTCTAGTGGTGGTTTAGGAAAGGAAGACACATGCAATGACTCTGGTAGTGGTTTAGGAAAGGAACACACATGCAATGACTTTGTTCGTGGTTTAGGAAAGGAACACACATGCAATGGCTCTGGTGGTAGTTTTGGAAACGAACACACATGCAATGATTCTAGCGGTGGTTTAGGAAAGGAACACACATGCAATGAATCTGGTGGTTTAGGAAAAGAAGACACATGCAATGACTCTGGTGGTAATTTAGGAAAGGAACACACAAGCAATGTGTGTGGTGGATCCATGTGGTTTAGGAAAACAACACACATGCAATAACTCTGGTGGTGGTTTAAGAATGGAACACACATTCAATGACTTTGGTGGTGGTTTAGGAAAGGAAGACACATGCAATGACTCCGGTGGTAGTTTTGGAAAGGAACACACATGCAATGACTCTACCGGTGGTTTAGGAAAGGAAGACACATGTAATGACTCTGGTGGTTTAGTAAAAGAAGACACATGTAGTGACTCTGGTGGTTTAGGAAAGGAACACACATGCAATGACTGTGGTGGATCCATGTGGTTTATGAAAAGAACACACATGCAATGACTCTGGTGGTGGTTTAAGAACGGAACACACATTCAATGACTTTGGTGGTGGTTTAGGAAAATAAGACACATGCAATGACTCTAGTGGTGGTTTTGGAAAGGAACACACATGCAATGACTCTGGTGGTGGTTTAGGAAAGAAAGACACATGCAATGACAATGGTGGATCCATGTGGTTTAGGAAAAGAAGACAAATGCAATGACTCTGGTGGTGGTTTAGGAAAGGAACACACATGCAATGACTCTGGTGGTGGTTTAAGAAAAGAACACACATGAGATGACACTGGTGGATCCCTGTGGTTTAGGAAAAGAAGATACATGCAATGACTTTGGTCGTGGTTTAGGAAAGGAACACACATGCAATGACTCTGGTGGTGGTTTTGGAAAAGAACACACATGCAATGACTCTGGTGGTGGTTTAGGAAAGGAAGACACATGCAATGACTCTGGTGGATTCATGTGGTTTAGTAAAACAAGACACATGCAATGACTCTGGTGGTCGTTTAGCGAAGGAACACACATGCAATGACTCTGGTGGTGATTCAAGAAAGGAACACAAATGCAATGACACTAGTGGATCCATGTGGTTTCGGAAAAGAAGACACATGCAATGACTCTGGTCGTGGTTTAGGAAAGGAACACACATGCAATGGCTCTGGTGGTAGTTTTCGAAAGGAACACACATGCAATGACTCTAGCGGTGGTTTAGGAAAGGAAGACACATGCAATGACTCTGGTGGTTTAGGAAAAGAAGACACATGCAATGACTCTGGTGGTGGTTTAGGAAAGGAACACACATGCAATGACTGTGGTGGATCCATGTGCTTTAGGAAAACAACACACATTCAATGACTCTAGTTGTGGGTTAAGAATGGAACACACATTCAATGACTTTGGTGGTGGTTTAGGAAAAGAAGACATATGCAATGAATCTGGTGGTGGTTTAGGAAAACAACACACATGCAGTGACTCTTGTGGTGGTTTAGGAAAGGAACACACATGCAATGACTCTGGTGGTGGTTTAGGAAAGGAAGACACATGCACTGACATTTGTGGATCCATGTGGTTTAGGTAAAGAAGACACATGCAATGACTCTGGTGGTGGTTTAGGGAAGGAACACATGCAATGACTCTGGTGGTGGTTTAGGAAAGGAACACACATGCAGTGACACTGGTGGATCCATGTGGTTTAGGAAAGGAAGAAACATGCAATGACTTTGGTGGTGGTTTGGGAAAGGAACACACATGCAATGACTCTGGTGGATCCATGTGGTTTAGGAAAAGAAGACACATGCAATGACTCTGGTGGTGGTTTAGGAAAGGAACACACATGAAATGACTTTGGTGGTGGTTTAAGAAAGGAACACACATGCAATGACTCTGGTGGATCCATGTGGTTTAGGAAAAGAAGGCACATGGAATGACTCGGGTGGTGGTCTAGGAAAGGAATACACATGAAATGACTCTGGTGGTGGTTTAAGAAAGGAACACACATGCAATGACACTAGTGGATCCATGTGGTTTAGGAAACAAGACACATGCAATGACTCTGGTGGTCGTTTTGGAAAAGAAGACACAGGCAATGACTCTAGTGGTGGTTTTGTAAACGAACACACATGCAATGACTCTGGTGGTGGTTTAGGAAAGGAAGACACATACAATGACTCTGGTGGATCCATGTAGGTGAGGAAAACACACATGCAATGACTCTGGTGGTTTAAGAAAGGAACACACATGCAATGACACTGGTGGATCCCTGTGGTTTAGGAAAAGAAGACACATGCAATGACTCAGTCGTGGTTTCGGAAAGGAACACACATGCAACGACTCTGGTGGTAGTTTTAGAAAGGAACACACATGCAATGACTCTAGCGGTGGTTTAGCAAAGGAAGACACATGTAATGACTCTGGTGGTTTAGGAAAAGAAGACACATGCAATGACTCTGGTGGTGGTTTAGGAAAGGAGTACACATGCAATGACTGTGGTGGATCCATCTGGTTTAGGAAAACAACACACATGCAATGACTCTGGTGGTGGGTTAAGAATGGAACACACATTCAATGACTTTGGTGGTGGTTTAGGAAAAGAAGATACATGCAATGACTCTGGTGGTGGTTTAGGAAAATAACACACATGTAGTGACCCTAGTGGTGGTTTAGGAAAAGAACAAACATTCAATGTCTTTAGTGCTGGTTTAGGAAATGAACACACATGCAATGAATCTGGTGGTGGTTTAGGAAAGGAAGACACATGCAATGACACTGATGGATCCATTTGGTTTAGGAAAATAATACATATGCAATGACTCTAGTGGTGGTTTAGGAAAGGAACACACATGCAATTACTATGGTGGTGGTTTAAGAAAGGAACACACATGAAGTGACACTGGTGAATCCATGTGGTTTAGGAAAAGAAGAAACATCCAATGACTTTGGTGGTGGTTTAGGAAAGGAACACACATGCAATGACTCTGGTGGATCCATGTGGTTTAGGAAAATAAGACACATGCAATGACTGTGGTGGTGATTTAGGAAAGGACCACACATACAATGACTCTTGTGCTGGTTTAGGAAAAGAATCACATGCAATGACTCTGGTGGTGGTTGAGGAAAGGAACACACATACAATGACTATGGTGGTGGTTTAAGAAAGGAACACACATGCAATGAAACTAGTGGATCCATGTGGTTTAGGAAAATAAGACACATGCAATGAATGGTGGTGGTTTAAGAAAAGAACACACATGCAATGAATCTGGTGTGGTTTAAGAAAGGAACCTACATGCAATGACACTGGTGGATCCATGTGGTGTAGGAAAAGAAGACACATGCAATGACTCTGGTGGTGGTTTAGGAAAGGAAAACACATGAAATGACTCTGGTGGTGGTTTAGGGAAAGAAGACACATGCAATGACTCTAGTGGTGGTTTTGGAAAGGAACACACATGCAATGACTATGGTGCTGGTTTGACAAAGGAACACACATGCAATGACACTGGTGGATCCATGTGGTTTAGGAAAAGAAGACACATGCAATGACTCTGGTGGTGGTTTAGGAAAGGAAGACACAAAAAATGACTCTGGTGGCGGTTCTGGAAAAGAAGACACATGCAATGACTCTTGTGGTGGTTTAAGAAAAGAAGACACATGCAATGACTCTGGTGGTGGTTTAAGAAAGGAACACACATGCAATAATTCTGGTGGATCCATGTGGTTTAGGAAAAGAAGGCACATGCAATGACTCGGGTGGTGGTTTAGGAAAGGAACACACATGAAATGACTCTGGTGGTGTTTTAAGAAAGGAACACACATACAATGACACTGGTGGATCCATGTGGTTTAGGAAACAAGACACATGCAATGACTATGGTGGACGTTCAGGAAATGAAGACACATGCAATCACTCTGGTGGATCCATGTGGTTTAGGAAAAGAAGACACATGCAATGACTCTTGTGGTGGTCTAGGAAAGGAACACACATGCAATGACTCTGGTGGTGGTTTAAGAAAGGAACACACATGCAATGACACTGGTGGATCCCTGTGGTTTAGGTAAAGAAGACACATGCAATGACTCTGGTCGTGGTTTAGGAAAGGAAGACACATGCAATGACTCTGGTGGTAGTTTTGGAAAGGAACACACATGCAATGACTCTAGCGGTGGTTTAGGAAAGGAATACACATGTAATGACTCGGGTGGTTTAGGAAAAGAAGACACATGCAATGACTCTGGTGGTGGTTTAAGAAAGGAACACACATGCAATGACTATGGTGGATCCATGTGGTGTAGGAAAAGAACACACATGCAATGACTCTGGTGGTGGTTTAAGAATGGAAAACACATTCAATGACTTTGGTGGTGGTTTAGGAAAATAAGACACATGCAATGACTCTGGTGGTGGTTTAGGAAAAGAAGACACATGCAATGACTAGTGGTGTTTTTGGAAAGGAACACACATGCAATGATTTTGGTGGTAGTTTAGGAAAGAAAGACACATGAAATGACAATAGTGGATCCATGTAGATTAGGAAAAGAAGACACATGAAATGACTCTGGTGGTGGTTTAGGAAGGGAAGACACATGCAATTACTCTAGTGGTGGTTTAGGAAAACAACACACATTTAATGACTCTGGTGGTGGTTTACGAAATAAACACACATGGGATGACTCTCGTGGTGGTTTAGGAAAGGAAGACACATGTAATGACTCTGGGGTGGTTTAGGAAAGGAACACACATGCAATGACTTTGGTCGTGGTTTAGGAAAGGAACACACATGCAATGGCTCTGGTGGTAGTTTTGGAAACGAACACACATGCAATGATTCTAGCGGTGGTTTAGGAAAGGAACACACATGCAATGAATCTGGTGGTTTAGGAAAAGAAGACACATGCAATGACTCTGGTGGTAATTTAGGAAAGGAACACACAAGCAATGTGTGTGGTGGATCCATGTGGTTTAGGAAAACAACACACATGCAATAACTCTGGTGGTGGTTTAAGAATGGAACACACATTCAATGACTTTGGTGGTGGTTTAGGAAAGGAAGACACATGCAATGACTCCGGTGGTAGTTTTGGAAAGGAACACACATGCAATGACTCTACCGGTGGTTTAGGAAAGGAAGACACATGTAATGACTCTGGTGGTTTAGTAAAAGAAGACACATGTAGTGACTCTGGTGGTTTAGGAAAGGAACACACATGCAATGACTGTGGTGGATCCATGTGGTTTATGAAAAGAACACACATGCAATGACTCTGGTGGTGGTTTAAGAACGGAACACACATTCAATGACTTTGGTGGTGGTTTAGGAAAATAAGACACATGCAATGACTCTAGTGGTGGTTTTGGAAAGGAACACACATGCAATGACTCTGGTGGTGGTTTAGGAAAGAAAGACACAAGCAATGACAATGGTGGATCCATGTGGTTTAGGAAAAGAAGACAAATGCAATGACTCTGGTGGTGGTTTAGGAAAGGAACACACATGCAATGACTCTGGTGGTGGTTTAAGAAAAGAACACACATGAGATGACACTGGTGGATCCCTGTGGTTTAGGAAAAGAAGATACATGCAATGACTTTGGTCGTGGTTTAGGAAAGGAACACACATGCAATGACTCTGGTGGTGGTTTTGGAAAAGAACACACATGCAATGACTCTGGTGGTGGTTTAGGAAAGGAAGACACATGCAATGACTCTGGTGGATTCATGTGGTTTAGTAAAACAAGACACATGCAATGACTCTGGTGGTGGTTTAGCGAAGGAACACACATGCAATGACTCTGGTGGTGGTTTAGGAAAGGAACACACATGCAATGACACTAGTAGATCCATGTGGTTTCGGAAAACAAGACACATGCAATGACTCTGGTCGTGGTTTAGGAAAGGAACACACATGCAATGACTCTGGTGGTAGTTTTCGAAAGGAACACACATGCAATGACTCTAGCGGTGGTTTATGAAAGGAAGACACATGCAATAACTCTGGTGGTTTAGGAAAAGAAGACACATGAAATGACTCTGGTGGTGGTTTAGGAAAGGAACACACATGCAATGACTGTGGTGGATCCATGTGGTTTAGGAAAACAACACACATGCAATAACTCTATTTGTGGTTTAAGAATGGAACACACATTCAATGACTTTGGTGGTGGTTTAGGAAAAGAAGACATATGCAATGAATCTGGTGGTGGTTTAGGAAAACAACACACATGCAGTGACTCTGGTGGTGGTTTAGGAAAAGAACACACATTCAATGACTCTGGTGATGGTTTACGAAAGGAACACACATGCAATGACTCTGGTGGTGGTTTAGGAAAGGAAGACACATGCACTGACACTGGTGGTTTAGGAAGCAACGCATGCAATGACTCTGGTGGTGGTTTAGGAAAGGAACACACATGCAGTGACACTGGTGGATCCATGTGGTTTAGGAAAGGAAGAAACATGCAATGACTTTGGTGGTGGTTTGGGAAAGGAACACACATGCAATGACTCTGGTGGATCCATGTGGTTTAGGAAAAGAAGACACATGCAATGACTCTGGTGGTGGTTTAGGAAAGGAACACACATGAAATGACTCTGGTGGTGGTTTAAGAAAGGAACACACATGCAATGACTATGGTGGATCCATGTGGTTTAGGAAAAGAAGGCACATGGAATGACTCGGGTGGTGGTCTAGGAAAGGAATACACATGAAATGACTCTGGTGGTGGTTTAAGAAAGGAACACACATGCAATGACACTAGTGGATCCATGTGGTTTAGGAAACAAGACACATGCAATGACTCTGGTGGTCGTTTTGGAAAAGAAGACACATGCAATGACTCTAGTGGTGGTTTTGTAAACGAACACACATGCAATGACTCTGGTGGTGGTTTAGGAAAGGAAGACACATACAATGACTCTGGTGGATTCATGTAGGTGAGGAAAACACACATGCAATGACTCTGGTGGTTTAAGAAAGGAACACACATGCAATGACACTGGTGGATCCCTGTGGTTTAGGAAAAGAAGACACATGCAATGACTCTGGTCGTGGTTTAGGAAAGGAACACACATGCAACGACTCTGGTGGTAGTTTTAGAAAGGAACACACATGCAATGACTCTAGCGGTGGTTTAGCAAAGGAAGACACATGTAATGACTCTGGTGGTTTAGGAAAAGAAGACACATGCAATGACTCTGGTGGTGGTTTAGGAAAGGAGTACACATGCAATGACTGTGGTGGATCCATCTGGTTTAGGAAAACAACACACATGAATGACTCTGGTGGTGGGTTAAGAATGGAACACACATTCAATGACTTTGGTGGTGGTTTAGGAAAAGAAGATACATGCAATGACTCTGGTGGTGGTTTAGGAAAATAACACACATGTAGTGACCCTAGTGGTGGTTTAGGAAAAGAACAAACATTCAATGTCTTTAGTGCTGGTTTAGGAAATGAACACACATGCAATGAATCTGGTGGTGGTTTAGGAAAGGAAGACACATGCAATGACACTGATGGATCCATTTGGTTTAGGAAAATAATACATATGCAATGACTCTAGTGGTGGTTTAGGAAAGGAACACACATGCAATTACTATGGTGGTGGTTTAAGAAAGGAACACACATGAAGTGACACTGGTGAATCCATGTGGTTTAGGAAAAGAAGAAACATCCAATGACTTTGGTGGTGGTTTAGGAAAGGAACACACATGCAATGACTCTGGTGGATCCATGTGGTTTAGGAAAATAAGACACATGCAATGACTGTGGTGGTGGTTTAGGAAAGGACCACACATACAATGACTCTTGTGCTGGTTTAGGAAAAGAAACACATGCAATGACTGGTGGTGGTTGAGGAAAGGAACACACATACAATGACTATGGTGGTGGTTTAAGAAAGGAACACACATGCAATGACACTAGTGGATCCATGTGGTTTAGGAAAATAAGACACATGCAATGAATGGTGGTGGTTTAAGAAAAGAACACACATGCAATGAATCCGGTGTGGTTTAAGAAAGGAACCTACATGCAATGACACTGGTGGATCCATGTGGTGTAGGAAAAGAAGACACATGCAATGACTCTGGTGGTGGTTTAGGAAAGGAAAACACATGCAATGACTCTGGTGGTGGTTTAGGGAAAGAAGACACATGCAATGACTCTAGTGGTGGTTTTGGAAAGGAACACACATTAATGACTCTGGTGGTGGTTTAGGAAATAAACACACATGCAATGACTCTAGTGGTGGTTTAGGAAAGGAAGTCACATGCAATGACTCTGGTGGTGGTTTAGGAAAGGAACACACATGCAATCACTTTGGTCGTGGTTTAGGAAAGGAACACACATGCAATGACTCTGGTGGTAGTTTTGGAAACGAACACACATGCAATGATTCTAGCGGTGGTTTAGGAAAGGAACACACATGCAATGACTCTGGTGGTTTAGGAAAAGAAGACACATGCACTGACTCTGGTAGTGTTTTAGGAAAGGAAGACACATGCAATGACTCTAGTGGTGGTTTAGGAAAGGAACAAACATGCATTGACTCTAGTGGTGGTTTAGGAAAATAACACACATTCAATGACTCTTGTGGTGGTTTAGGAAAGGAACACACATGCAATGACTCTAGTGGTGGTTTAGGAAAGGAAGACACATGCAATGACACTTGTGGATCCATGTGGTTTAGGAAAAGAAGACACAGGCAATGACTCTGGTGTTGGTTTAGGAAAGGAAGACACATGCAATGACTCTGGTGGTGGTTTAAGAAAGGAACCTACATGCAATGACACTGGTGGATCCATGTGGTTTAGGAAAAGAAGACACATGCAATCACTCTGGTGGTGGTTTAGGAAAGGAAGACACATAAAATGACTCTGGTGGCGGTTCTGGAAAAGAAGACACATGCAATGACTCTTGTGGTGGTTTAAGAAAAGAAGACACATGCAATGACTCTGGTGGTGGTTTAAGAAAGGAACACACATGCAATAATTCTGGTGGATCCATGTGGTTTAGGAAAAGAAGGCACATGCAATGACTCGGGTGGTGGTTTAGGAAAGGAAAACACATGAAATGACTCTGGTGGTGGTTAAAAAAGGAACACACATGCAATGGCACTGGTGGATCCATGTGGTTTAGGAAACAAGACACATGCAATGACTCTGGTTGTCGTTTAGGAAAAGAAGACACATGCAATTGACTCTAGTGGTGGTTTTGGAAAGGAACACACATGCAATGATTCTGGTGGTGGTTTAGGAAACAAGACACATGCAATGACTCTGGTTGTCGTTTAGGAAAACAAGACACATGCAATGACTCTAGTGGTGGTTTTGGAAAGGAACACACATGCAATGACTCTGGTGGTGGTTTAGGAAAGGAACACACATGCAATTACTCTGGTGGTGGTTTAAGAAAGGAACACATATGCAATGACACTAGTGGATCCCTGTGGTTTAGGCAAAGAAGACACATGCAATGACTCTGGTCATGGTTTAGGAAAGGAACATACATGAAATGACTCTGGTGGTGGTTTAAGAAAGGAACACACATGCAATTGCACTGGTGGATCCATGTGGTTTAGGAAACAAGACACATGCAATGACTCTGGTGGTGGTTTAGGAAAGGAACACACATGAAATGACTCTAGTGGTGGTTTTGGAAAAGAACACACATGCAATGACTCTGGTGGTGGTTTAGGAAAGGAAGACACATACAATGACTCTGGTGGATTCATGTGGTTTAGGAAAAGAAGACACATGCAATGACTCTGGTGGTGGTTTAGTGAAGGAACACACATGCAATGACTCTGGTGGTGGTTTAAGAAAGGAACCTACATGCAATGACACTGGTGGATCCATGTGGTTTAGGAAAACAAGACACATGCAATCACTCTGGTGGTGGTTTAGGAAAGGAAGACACATAAAATGATTCTGTTGGTGGTTCAGGAAAAGAAGACACATGCAATGACTCTTGTGGTGGTTTAAGAAAAGAAGACACATGCAATGACTCTGGTGGTGGTTTAGGAAAGGAACACACATGCAATGACTCTGGTGGTGGTTTAAGAAAGGAACACACATGCAATAATTCTGGTGGATCCATGTGGTTTAGGAAAAGAAGGCACATGCAATGACTCGGGTGGTGGTTTTGGAAAGGAACACACATTAAATCACTCTGGTGTTTGTTTAAGAATGGAACACAAATACAATGACACTGGTGGATCCATGTGGCTTAGGAAACGAGACACATGCAATGACTCTGGTGGTCGTTTAGGAAAAGAAGACACATGCAATGACTCTGGTGGATCCATGTGGTTTAGGAAAAGAAGACACATGCAATGACTCTGGTAGTGTTTTAGGAAAGGAAGACACATGCAATGACTCTGGTGGTGGTTTAGGAAAGGAACAAACATGCATTGACTCTAGTGGTGGTTTAGGAAAATAACACACATTCAATGACTCTTGTGGTGGTTTAGGAAAGGAACACACATGCAATGACTCTATTGGTGGTTTAGGAAAGGAAGACACATGCAATGACACTTGTGGATCCATGTGATTTAGGAAAAGAAGATCCAGGCAATGACTCTGGTGTTGGTTTAGGAAAGTAAGACACATGCAATGACTCTGGTGGTGGTTTAAGAAAGGAACCTACATGCAATGACACTGGTGGATCCATGTGGTTTAGGAAAAGAAGACACATGCAATAACTCTGGTGGTGGTTTAGGAAAGGAAGACACATAAAATGACTCTGGTGGCGGTTCTGGAAAAGAAGACACATGCAATGACTCTTGTGGTGGTTTAAGAAAAGAAGACACATGCAATGACTCTGGTGATGGTTTAAGAAAGGAACACACATGCAATAATTCTGGTGGATCCATGTGGTTTAGGAAAAGAAGGCACATGCATTGACTCGGGTGGTGGTTTAGGAAAGGAACACACATGAAATGACTCTGGTGGTGGTTTAAGAAAGGAACACACATACAATGACACTGGTGGATCCATGTGGTTTAGGAAACAAGACACATGCAATGACTCTGGTGGACGTTTAGGAAATGAAGACACATGCAATGACTCTGGTGGATCCATGTGGTTTAGGAAAAGAAGATACATGCAATGACTCTTGTGGTTGTCTAGGAAAGGAACACACATGCAATGACTCTGGTGGTGGTTTAAGAAAGGAACACACATGCAATGACACTGGTGGATCCCTGTGGTTTAGGTAAAGAAGACACATGCAATGACTCTAGTCGTGGATTAGGAAAGGAAGACACATGCAATGACTCTGGTGGTAGTTTTGGAAAGGAACACACATGCAATGACTCTAGCGGTGGTTTAGGAAAGGAAGACACATGTAATGACTCTGGTGGTTTAGGAAAAGAAGACACATGCAATGACTCTGGTGGTGGTTTAAGAAAGGAACACACATGCAATGACTATGGTGGATCCATGTGGTTGAGGAAAAGAACACACATGCAATGACTCTGGTGGTGGTTTAAGAATGGAACACACATTCAATGACTTTGGTGGTGGTTTAGGAAAATAAGACACATGCAATGACTCTGGTGGTGGTTTAGGAAAAGAAGACACATGCAATGACTCTAGTGGTGGTTTTGGAAAGGAACACACATGCAATGATTTTGGTGGTGGTTTAGGAAAGAAAGACACATGCAATGACAATGGTGGATCCATGTAGATTACGAAAAGAGGACACATGAAATGACTCTGGTGGTGGTTTAGGAAAGGAAGACACATGCAATGACTCTAGTGGTGGTTTAGGAAAACAACACACATTTAATGACTCTGGTGGTGGTTTAGGAAATAAACACACATGTGTGGCATCCCGCAAAACCACTACTAGAAAATCGCGTTGTTTTCGTGCATTGCATCATCATGACCGCATGCTCATGTCATCATGCCGCATTGCATTTGAGCATCGTCATTTCATCTTGCATTTGTTCGCATAAAACTATTTTCGAAAAAAAACCTGTTCTTGTTTTCTAAACGCCCCGTCTTTGTTCAAACACAAAACCCGGGTCTCCGGATTATTTTGTTTTGTCTGCTATCGGTTTGCAAAAGCCTGTTTGAAATAAATAAAATATTTAATTATTTTAGGGCGGTCGAGCAGGCCGATTCGACCAAATGACCACCCCGTATTAAAGCAGTCCATCTAAACCAGCCCCTCTAAATCCTATCCCCACCCAAATCTATCCTACCCACCTCTCACAGCTCGCCACCTCACCCCTGGACCCAATCCCTACCCACCTGCCACCTCATCAATCCACCTCTCTTCCCCTTCTTCCTCTCTCACCCCAGCCCACCTACTCTCTCTCTCTTACACCCTGGCCCCACGCCACACAACACCACACAGCCAACCCCCACTCACTCTACCTGGCCCCACCCCAGGACCCGGTCCACCCCCTGCCCACGCTACCCACTCCCCACTCCTCTCCCTGTCCGGCGCGGAACCCGAGCCCAACACCGGCAAACCCGAAGATAGCTAGAAGAACCATCGACAAGTTCTGCTACCAGGACCCCAAGAGCCCCCGAATCCGATGACCGAGAACCCGGAAGCCAAGATCCACGACTCGGAGATGCCGGAACACCAAGTTCGTCGAGACCCTGAAGACCCGTTCCCGGAGTTTAAAGACCGACCCTACCGAAGACCGTGGAACCCCAAGACCTCCGACATGGATCCGAAGGCCGAGCCCTCGACACGCCAAGATCGCCGACGCGAATACGCCAAGTTCGTCTTCTCGGACACCGTGCGACAAGATCTACTTCACGGATCCGAAGACCCCGGAACCCGATCCACTCGAGTTCACCATCGACGACAAGATCGACACCGACCAGGGCGAGTCCGATGCGCCCCGACGCCAACCAAGTCCTGCTACCCGGATGCGCCAAGATCTACCTCCGTTATCAGAGAACGAACCCGCCGAGGCCGAACCCCAGATCCGAACCCTGAGACCAACCCCGAACCCCGGAACCCCAAGATCGTCGAACTCTAAAGTGTGAACCCCTTCCCGGAACCCTATTTTATAATATAATACAACTTGTCGCATATTAAATTGTCATACTCGCATGCATATTGTGTGGTTTGGGGGCCTTAGGCCGATTCACCTAATTAAATATGGGGCCCATATGCGGGCAAATCTAGTCTCATATCGGCCTCATTCAATTGGTGTAGCAAACCGGTGCTATATTTTTGCCATGTTCTAACAACATTTAAATTGCGGGGTAGTTAAATAACTTGAACCATTTAATTAATTGTCGGGACCTCGGTTCCGCTTAATATTGCCGAATTGCATTGCACCTTTGCCATGCCATACATCATACATGCATCATGCCCGATCTTCTGTCATAGTATTAAATAGTGCATCCGTTGTTTGTGCTAGTGTTTTGCTTCTTCACGGACTAGGCCGATGAGTTGATGCGAGTGTCGACCCGATCTTCGGATGGACCTTCGGCAATGTTTTCAGGCGAGCATCTTCCCCTTTCTACCTATCTTACTTTTATAGTATTTATTCCCTCCTGTTGATCTTTTGCTATACGTTGGCGATGCTCTAGTTTTCGTACCCGTGATATCCCTTGCAGCCTTATATTGCCTTGGACACCTCCTATTACCTGTTGTTTGGTAGATAGTTGGACCTGCGCGTCGTAGTCGCTTACTCAAGTGCGGTTGCGTGTCGTCAAGTACCACAGTTGTTGGAGTATTGCCGCATGTCTAATGTTGGAGATGATCATGGCTTTAATTATCATCGTTTAATTCAATTATTGTTTAACAACTAAAATTGAAGTAAGTAAGCAGAGGCATCGGTGGGTGATAGATAATGTTGGTTTCCGACCGCCCACTTGTGTCCCGTAGGACCCCGAGTTCTTGACACTGTTCGAGATCGAGCGCTAACCAATGTGGGAGATATGGGCCCCCATTGATTATTACCTGATTTCAGAGTATTGTCTCGGGGGCCACAAACTAGTTTGAGGTTTTATTTACTATCTGTACTTATGCCATGTTTTATCGCTTTATTTAAATTGTGCGATGGATAGCACACTGCATCGCTTAGGAAGCGGAGTGTTTTCGCTGTATCGACGATCCAGTTTTGGGATTTCTTTATCGTACCATCGGCGCAAACCGAGTCCGTCTCGAGACCGGCCGACTTCGCTATGGTAGACTTAGTGGGGTGGCCCCGTGCTTGCTTCGGTCCGGGAACGTCATGACTTAGGCCCCGCCGACATACCGATGGGTGTATGTTAACCGATCCGCAACAAGGGTCGAAGTGCTTGTGGATACTTTGGTGCACCCCTGCAGGGTTAAATCTTTTCGAGAAGCCGTGTCCGCGGTTATGGACGACTTGGAGCACAGTGCTTGATCATAGACAACTATAACTAAAGTTTATTGTTATAAATTGACTTGTATCCGATATGACTAGTAATCAGCTTCACTGCAACGGAATGACTAAATAAAAGTACCAACAACTACTGGGTTTTGGGGTTATCTCATGCTAATTGTATCTGACTAGTAAGTGTTGCAACTATCACGGAATGGTCAACTAAAAGTGCCCACTGCTTATTTTATCAGGATGATTATCTAAACCTGACTAGTAATTGCTGCAACGATAACTGAATAAATAAAACTACCAACTGTGTGAGTTCCTCGGTTGACTTCCTCGTTTGGTCTCGAGGGGGAATACCAGGATGGGATTGTTTGGTGTTGGTATCAGGCTGGTTCCGGATAGGTCTTTCTTACCCCTCTCTGATAGCCGTCAGTGACATCGGGTCTCTATAGGTTGTTTAGTGCATGCTGCCGCTGCCGCTTCAGTCCACCATAGCTATGTAGGCGAGGACCGCCGAATTCTAGCCTCGCCGTGTACTGGCCTCGATCGACGCCTCTTTTCCTTTTCCTTTGTCGGCACCTTTTGTTTAAGCAGGTTTTGAGATCGACGTCGTCGTGGTTACCCTTCCGGCTTGGCCTGGGCAGGGTTATGGACGCCATTGGTTATTCTGCAGGGCTCTTAGCCCAATTTGCATCTTGTCCGTACTCGGACGCCATATCGTTTTCCAGGTGATTTGGATCTTTGTAATGTATATCCGTATTCTTGACTCTTTGAGTCGTTGTTGTATATATATCTGTTCTATGGGTCCCATCGAGGACTGTTGTGTAATGTTATTACTTCGTTTTCCACCCGCACGAAAGTGACTCGTGGGCACCTTCGAATCGTTTCTATGCGGGTTTGGCGAGTTTCGCTAAAACTTGCATAGGGCCGATTCTGAGGGTGTTACAGAGTGGTATCAGAGCTCAGAAGTTGCGATACCCCACAAGTCCAGCCTGTAGGATAACCTAGCTAACGGCCGAAGTAGAGTGTCAAAACTATTTTTGCAAAATCGGTTGGATAGTTCTGATTAGGTCTGATTTTACTCCTTACCCCTCTGCTGCTCCCCTCTCACCTCTGCGTGTTTTGAATCCGCTCTCTTCTCTCTCTTCGAGTCCAGGATTTCTCGTGGTTGGGGTCCATCGTACCTTCAGGGTTTCGCTTCCTCCTTTGGTAACGGTGTTGCTACATCTGGTCTTCATGCTATCAGAGGAATCCTTCATCTGTTGGACTTCTCTTTGTTCCTTCTCGTGCCTTCCGGTGTTTTCCGACGCGACGACATCATCTACGCCAGATCCGATGTAGAGTCTGCATCACTCCTTTGTTTCTGAACCTCGATTGTCGAGATCTTCAGTCTGATTCCGAGAATGGTTGCACGCTTTTCTACTGATTGTGCAGAGTAATAGTTTGGGTGCGTGATGGATTGGCCCCCATGCCGACTACCCCTTCTATTCGCTTTCGTACATTGAAGTGGACGAGAATGCATCGGTTCCCTCTTTCCATCGAAGCTAGAGGTGGCTTTATTTGTGGATACCTCTACCTTCGTCCCTTTTGTTTCCGGAGTGTTTCCTCGACGATCACGGACAACGACCTCTTGTTAGTGGTGTCGCGAGGATCTACACGAAGCGAGAAGACGCAGATCGCCGACCTTCTTTCCGGTACCATGAGGCGGATCTCGAGGGCGAGATCCTTTGTTAGTGGTGTCGAATTGTGGCATCCCGCAAAACCACTACTAGAAAATCGCGTTGTTTTCGTGCATTGCATCATCATGACCGCATGCTCATGTCATCATGCCGCATTGCATTTGAGCATCGTCATGTCATCTTGCATTTGTTCGCATAAAACTATTTTCGAAAAAAAACCTGTTCTTGTTTTCTAAACGCCCCGTCTTTGTTCAAACACAAAACCCGGGTCTCCGGATTATTTTGTTTTGTCTGCTATCGGTTTGCAAAAGCCTGTTTGAAATAAATAAAATATTTAATTATTTTTAGGGGGGCAGTCGAACGGGCCGATTCGACCCAGTCGACCACCCCGGTATTAAAACGGTCCATCTAAACCAGCCCCCTCTAAATCCTATCCCCACCCAAATCTATCCTACCCACCTCTCACAGCTCGCCACCTCACCCCTGGACCCAATCCCTACCCACCTGCCACCTCATCAATCCACCTCTCTTCCCCTTCTTCCTCTCTCACCCCAGCCCCACCTACTCTCTCTCTCTTACACCCTGGCCCCACGCCACACAACACCACACAGCCAACCCCCACTCACTCTACCTGGCCCCACCCCTGGACCCGGTCCACCCCCTGCCCACGCTACCCACTCCCCACTCCTCTCCCTGTCCGGCGCGGAACCCAAGCCCAACACCGGCAAACCCGAAGATAGCTAGAAGAACCATCGACAAGATCTGCTACCAGGACCCCAAGAGCCCCCGAATCCGATGACCGAGAACCCGGAAGCCAAGATCCACGACTCGGAGATGCCGGAACACCAAGTTCGTCGAGACCCTGAAGACCCGTTCCCGGAGTTCAAAGACCGACCCTGCCGAAGACCGCGGAACCCCAAGACCTCCGACATGGATCCGAAGGCCGAGCCCTCGACACGCCAAGATCGCCGACGCGAATACGCCAAGTTCGTCTTCCCGGACACCGTGCGACAAGATCTACTTCACGGATCCGAAGACCCCGGTACCCGATCCACTCGAGTTCACCATCGACGACAAGATCGACACCGACCAGGGCGAGTCCGATGCGCCCCGACGCCAACCAAGTCCGCTACAGATGCGCCAAGATCTACCTCCGTTATCAGAGAACGAACCCGCCGAGGCCGAACCCCAGATCCGAACCCTGAGACCAACCCCGAACCCCGGAACCCCAAGATCGTCGAACTCTAAAGTGTGAACCCTTTCCCGGAACCCTATTTTATAATATAATACAACTTGTCGCATATTAAATTGTCATACTCGCATGCATATTGTGTGGTTTGGGGGCCTTAGGCCGATTCACCTAATTAAATATGGGGCCCATATGCGGGCAAATCTAGTCTCATATCGGCCTCATTCAGTTGGTGTAGCAAACCGGTGCTATATTTTTGCCATGTTCTAACAACATTTAAATTGCGGGGTAGTTAAATAACTTGAACCATTTAATTAATTGTCGGGACCTCGGTTCCGCTTAATATTGCCGAATTGCATTGCACCTTTGCCATGCCATACATCATACATGCATCATGCCCGATCTTCTGTCATAGTATTAAATAGTGCATCCGTTGTTTGTGCTAGTGTTTTGCTTCTTCACGGACTAGGCCGATGAGTTGATGCGAGTGTCGACCCGATCTTCGGATGGACCTTCGGCAATGTTTTCAGGCGAGCATCTTCCCCTTTCTACCTATCTTACTTTTATAGTATTTATTCCCTCCTGTTGATCTTTTGCTATCTGTGTTGCGATGCTCTAGTTTTCGTACCCGTGATATCCCTTGCAGCCTTATATTGCCTTGGACACCTCCTATTACCTGTTGTTTGGTAGATAGTTGGACCTGCGCGTCGTAGTCGCCACTCAGAAGTGCGTTGCGGTCGTCAAGTACCACGATTGTTGGAGTATTGCCGCATGTCTAATGTTGGAGATGATCATGGCTTTAATTATCATCGTTTAATTCAATTATTGTTTAACAACTAAAATTGAAGTAAGTGAGGCATCGGTGGGTGATAGATAATGTTGGTTTCCGCCCACTTGTGTCCCGTGGGACCCGAGTTCTTGACACTGTTCGAGATCGAGCGCTAACCACGGTGGGGAGATATGGGCCCCCATTGATTATTACCTGATTTGAGTATTGTACTGGGGGCCACAAACTAGTTTGATGTTTTATTTACTATCTGTACTTATGCCATGTTTCACGCTTATTTAAATTGTGCGATGGATAGCACACTCGCATATTTAGGAAGCGGAGTGTTTTCGCGGTATCGGCAGCCCCAGTTTTGGGATTTGTCGTTACATACCATCGGCGCAAACCGAGTCCGTCTCGGAGACCGCCGACTTCGCTATGGTAGACTTAGTGGGGTGGCCCAGTGCTTGCTTTCGGTCTGGGAACGTCATGACTTAGGCCCCGACATACCGATGAGTGTATGTTAACCGATCCGCAAAAAGGGTCAAGTGCTTGTGGATACTTTGGTGCACCCCTGCAGTGTTAAATATTTTCGAGAAGCCGTGTCCTCGGTTATGTAAGACTTGGAGCACAGTGATTGATCATAGACAACTATAACTAAAGTTTATTGTTATAAATTGACTTGTATCCGATATGACTAGTAATCACCTTGCAACTAACGGAATGACTAAATAAAAGTACCAACAACTGCTGGGTTTTGGGGTTATCTCATGCTAATTGTATCTGACTAGTAAGTGTTGCAACTATCACGGAATGGTCAACTAAAAGTGCCCACTGCTTATTTTATCAGGATGATTATCTAAACCTGACTAGTAATTGCTGCAACGATAACTGAATAAATAAAACTACCAACTGTGTGAGTTCCTCGGTTGACTTCCTTGTTTGGTCTCGAGGGGGAATACCAGGATGGGATTGTTTGGTGTTGGTATCAGGCTGGTTCCGGATAGGTCTTTCTTACCCCTCTCTGATAGCCGTCAGTGACATCGGGTCTCTATAGGTTGTTTAGTGCATGCTGCCGCTGCCGCTTCAGTCCACCATACCTATGTAGGCGAGGACCACCGAATTCTAGCCTCGCCGTGTACTGGCCTCAGTACTGACGCTCCTCTTTTTCCTTTGCCCTTTGTCGGCACCCCTTTTGTTTAAGCAGGTTTTGAGATCGACGTCGTTAGCAGGGTTACCCTTCCGGCTTGGCCTGGGCAGGGTTATGGACGCCATTGGTTATTCTGCAGGGCTCTTAGCCCAATTTGCATCTTGTCCGTACTCGGACGCCATATCGTTTTCCAGGTGATTTGGATCTTTGTAATGTATATCCGTATTCTTGACTCTTTGAGTCGTTGTTGTATATATATCTGTTCTGTGGGTCCCATCGAGGACTGTTGTGTAATGTTATTACTTCGTTTTCCACCCGCACGAAAGTGCCTGGTGGGCACCTTCGAATCGTTTCTATGCGGGTTTGGCGAGTTTCGCTAAAACTTGCATAGGGCCGATTCTGAGGGTGTTACAACATGCAATGACTCTAGTGGTGGTTTAGGAAAGGAAGACACATGCAATGACTCTGGTGGTGGTTTAGGAAAGGAACACACATGCAATGACTTTGGTCGTGGTTTAGGAAAGGAACACACATGCAATGACTCTGGTGGTAGTTTTGGAAACGAACACACATGCAATGATTCTAGCGGTGGTTTAGGAAAGGAACACACATGCAATGACTCTGGTGGTTTAGGAAAAGAAGACACATGCAATGACTCTGGTAGTGTTTTAGGAAAGGAAGACACATGCAATGACTCTGGTGGTGGTTTAGGAAAGGAACAAACATGCATTGACTCTAGTGGTGGTTTAGGAAAATAACACACATTCAATGACTCTTGTGGTGGTTTAGGAAAGGAACACACATCCAATGACTCTAGTGGTGGTTTAGGAAAGGAAGACACATGCAATGACACTTGTGGATGCATGTGGTTTAGGAAAAGAAGACACAGGCAATGACTCTGGTGTTGGTTTAGGAAAGGAAGACACATGCAATGACTCTGGTGGTGGTTTAAGAAAGAAACCTACATGCAATGACACTGGTGGATCCATGTGGTTTAGGAAAATAAGACACATGCAATCACTCTGGTGGTGGTTTAGGAAAGGAAGACACATAAAATGACTCTGGTGGCGGTTCTAGAAAAGAAGACACATGCAATGACTCTTGTGGTGGTTTAAGAAAAGAAGACACATGCAATGACTCTGGTGGTGGTTTAAGAAAGGAACACACATGCAATAATTCTGGTGGATCCATGTGCTTTAGGAAAAGAAGGCACATGCAATGACTCGGGTGGTGGTTTAGGAAAGGAACACACATGAAATGACTCTGGTGGTGGTTTAAGAAAGGAACACACATACAATGACACTGGTGGATCCATGTGGTTTAGGAAACAAGACACATGCAATGACTCTGGTGGACGTTTAGGAAATGAAGACACATGCAATCACCTGTGGATCCATGTGGTTTAGGAAAAGAAGACACATGCAATGACTCGTGGTGGTTTAGGAAAGGAAGACACATGCAATGACTCTGGTGGTGGTTTAAGAAAGGAACACACATGCAATGACACTGGTGGATCCCTGTGGTTTAGGTAAAGAAGACACATGCAATGACTCTGGTCGTGGTTTAGGAAAGGAAGACACATGCAATGACTCTGGTGGTAGTTTTGGAAAGGAACACACATGCAATGACTCTAGCGGTGGTTTAGGAAAGGAAGACACATGTAATGACTCTGGTGGTTTAGGAAAAGAAGACACATGCAGTGACTCTGGTGGTGGTTTAAGAAAGGAACACACATGCAATGACTATGGTGGATCCATGTGGTTTAGGAAAAGAACACACATGCAATGACTGTGGTGGTTTAAGAATGGAACACACATTCAATGACTTTGGTGGTGGTTTAGGAAAATAAGACACATGCAATGACTCTGGTGGTGGTTTAGGAAAAGAAGACACATGCAATGACTCTAGTAGTGGTTTTGGAAAGGAACACACATGCAATGATTTTGGTGGTGGTTTAGGAAAGAATGACACATGAAATGACAATGGTGGATCCATGTAGATTAGGAAAAGAAGACACATGAAATGACTCTGGTGGTGGTTTAGGAAAGTAAGACACATGCAATGACTCTAGTGGTGGTTTAGGAAAACAACACACATTTAATGACTCTGGTGGTGGTTTAGGAAATAAACACACATGCAATGACTCTAGTGGTGGTTTAGGAAAGGAAGACACATGCAATGACTCTGGTGGTGGTTTAGGAAAGGAACACACATGCAATGACTTTGGTCGTGGTTTAGGAAAGGAACACACATGCAATGACTCTGGTGGTAGTTTTGGAAACGAACACACATGCAATGATTCTAGCGGTGGTTTAGGAAAGGAACACACATGCAATGACTCTGGTGGTTTAGGAAAAGAAGACACATGCAATGACTCTGGTGGTAATTTAGGAAAGGAACACACAAGCAATGAGTGTGGTGGATCCATGTGGTTTAGGAAACAACACATGCAATAACTCCGTGGTGGTTTAAGAATAGAACACACATTCAATGACTTTGGTGGTGGTTTAGGAAAGGAAGACACATGCAATGACTCCGGTGGTAGAGTTGGCTAGGAACACACTAGCATTGACTATAGCTGTGGTTTAGGAAAGGAAGACACATGTAATGACTCTGGTGGTTTAGTAAAAGAAGACACATGTAGTGACTCTGGTGGTTTAGGAAAGGAACACACATGCAATGACTGTGGTGGATCCATGTGGTTTATGAAAAGAACACACATGCAATGACCTTGGTGGTGGTTTAAGAATGGGACACACATTCAATGACTTTGGTGTTGGTTTAGGAAAATAAGACACATGCAATGACTCTAGTGGTGGTTTTGGAAAGGAACACACATGCAATGACTCTGGTGGTGGTTTAGGACACATGCAATGACAATGGTGGATCCATGTGGTTTAGGAAAAGAAGACACATGCAATGACTCTAGTGGTGGTTTAGGAAAGGAACACACATGCAATGACTCTGGTGGTGGTTTATGAAAAGAACACACATGAGATGACACTGCTGGATCCCTGTGGTTTAGGACAAGAAGATACATGCAAAGACTTTGGTCGTGGTTTAGGAAAGGAACACACAAGCAATGACTATGGTGGTGGTTTTGGAAAAGAACACACATGCAATGACTCTGGTGGTGGTTTAGGAAAGGAAGACACATGCAATGACTCTGGTGGATTCATGTGGTTTAGGAAAAGAAGACACATGCAATGACTCTGGTGGTGGTTTAGCGAAGGAACACACATGCAATGACTCTGGTGGTGATTTAAGAAAGGAACACAAATGCAATGACACTAGTGGATCCATGTGGTTTCGGAAAAGAAGACACATGCAATGACTCTGGTGGTGGTTTAGGAAAGGAACACACATGCAATGACTCTGGTGGTAGTTTTCGAAAGGAACACACATGCAATGACTCTAGCGGTGGTTTAGGGAAGGAAGACACATGCAATGACTCTGGTGGTTTAGGAAAAGAAGACACATGCAATGACTCTGGTGGTGGTTTAGGAAAGGAACACACATGCAATGACTGTGGTGGATCCATGTGCTTTAGGAAAACAACACACATGCAATGACAATGGTGGATCCATGTGGTTTAGGAAAAGAAGACACATGCAATGACTCTGGTGGTGGTTTAGGAAAGGAACACACATGAAATGACTCTGGTGGTGGTTTAAGAAAGGAACACACATGTAATGACTCAGGTGGATCCATGTGGTTTAGGAAAAGAAGGCACATTCAATGACTCGGGTGGTGGTCTAGGAAAGGAATACACATGAAATGACTCTGGTGGTGGTTTAAGAAAGGAACACACATGCAATGACACTAGTGGATCCATGTGGTTTAGGAAACAAGACACATGCAATGACTCTGGTGGTCGTTTTGGAAAAGAAGACACATGCAATGACTCTAGTGGTGGTTTTGTAAACGAACACACATGCAATGACTCTGGTGGTGGTTTAGGAAAGGAAGACACATACAATGACTCTGGTGGATCCATGTGGTTGAGGAAAAGAACACAGATGCAATGACTCTGGTGGTGGTTTAGGAAAGGAACACACATGTAATGACTCTGGTGGTTTAAGAAAGGAACACACATGCAATGACACTGGTGGATCCCTGTGGTTTAGGAAAAGAAGACACATGCAATGACTCTGGTCGTGGTTTAGGAAAGGAACACACATGCAACGACTCTGGTGGTAGTTTTAGAAAGGAACACACATGCAATGACTCTAGCGGTGGTTTAGCAAAGGAAGACACATGTAATGACTCTGGTGGTTTAGGAAAAGAAGACACATGCAATGACTCTGGTGGTGGTTTAGGAAAGGATCACACATGCAATGAATGTGGTGGATCCATCTGGTTTAGGAAAACAACACACATGCAATTACTCTGATGGTGGTTTAAGAATGGAACACACATTCAATGACTTTGGTGGTGGTTTAGGAAAAGAAGACACATGCAATGACTCTGGTGGTTGTTTAGGAAAATAACACACATGTAGTGACCCTAGTGGTGGTTTAGGAAAAGAACAAACAATCAATGTCTTTAGTGCTGGTTTAGGAAATGAACACACATGCAATGACTCTGGTGGTTGTTTAGGAAAGGAAGACACATGCAATGACACTGGTGGATCCATTTGGTTTAGGAAAAGAATACACATGCAATGACTCTAGTGGTGGTTTAGGAAAGGAACACACATGCAATTACTCTGGTGGTGGTTTAAGAAAGGAACACACATGAAGTGACACTGGTGGATCCATGTGGTTTAGGAAAAGAAGAAACATGCAATGACTTTGGTGGTGGTTTAGGAAAGGAACACACCTGCAATGACTCTGGAGGATCCATGTGGTTTAGGAATATAAGACACATGCAATGACTCTGGTGGTGGTTTAGGAAAGGACCACACATACAATGACTCTTGTGCTGGTTTAGGAAAAGAAACACAAGCAATGACTCTGGTGGTGGTTGAGGAAAGGAACACACGTGCAATGCCTATGGTGGTGGTTTAAGAAAGGAACACACATGCAATGACACTAGTGGATCCATGTGGTTTTGGAAAATAAGACACATGCAATGAATGGTGGTGGTTTAGGAAAGGAACACACATGCAATGACTCTGGTGTGGTTTAAGAAAGGAACCTACATGCAATGACACTGGTGGATCCATGTGGTTTAGGAAAAGAAGACACGTGCAATGACTCTGGTGGTGGTTTATGAAAGGAACAAACATGCAATGACTCTGGTGGTGGTTTAGGAAAGGAAGAGACATGCAATGACTCTGGTGGTGGTTCAGGAAAAGAAGACACATGCAATGACTCTTGTGGTGGTTTAAGAAAAGAAGACACATGCAATGACTCTGGTGGTGGTTTAGGAAAGGAACAGACATGCATTGACTCTGGTGGTGGTTTAAGAAAGTAACACACATGGAGTGACTTTGGTGGATCCATGTGGTTTAGGAAAAGAAGGGACATGCAATGACTCGGGTGGTGGTTTAGGAAAGGAACACACATGAAATGACTCTAGTGGTGGTTAAAAAAGGAACACACATGCAATGGCACTGGTGGATCCATGTGGTTTAGGAAACAAGACACATGCAATGACTCTGGTTGTCGTTTAGGAAAAGAAGACACATGCAATGACTCTAGTGGTGGTTTTGGAAAGGAACACACATGCAATGACTCTGGTGGTGGTTTAGGAAACAAGACACATGCAATGACTCTGGTTGTCGTTTAGGAAAACAAGACACATGCAGTGACTCTAGTGGTGGTTTTGGAAAGGAACACACATGCAATGACTCTGGTGGTGGTTTAGGAAAGGAACACACATGCAATGACTCTGGTGGTGGTTTAAGAAAGGAACACACATGCAATGACAGTAGTGGATCCCTGTGGTTTAGGAAAAGAAGACACATGCAATGACTCTAGTCGTGGTTTAGGAAAAGAAGACACATGCAATGACTCTGGTCATGGTTTAGGAAAAGAAGACACGTGCAATGACTCTAGTCGTGGTTTAGGAAAGGAACACACATGAAATGACTCTAGTGGTGGTTTAAGAAAGTAACACACATGCAATGGCACTGGTGGATCCATGTGGTTTAGGAAACAAGACACATGCAATGACTCTGGTTGTCGTTTAGGAAAACAAGACACATGCAATGACTCTAGTGGTGGTTTTGGAAAGGAACACACATGCAATGACTCTGGTGGTGGTTTAGGAAAGGAAGACACATGCAATGACAATGGTGGATCGATGTTGTTTAGGAAAAGAAGACATATGCAATGACTCTAGTGGTTTAGGAAAAGAAGACACATGCAATGACTCTGGTGGTAGTTTAGGAAAGGAACACACATGCAATGACTCTGGTGGTGGTTTAGGAAAGGAACACACATGCAATGTCTCTGGTGGTGGTTTAAGAAAGGAACACACAGGCAATGACTCTGGTGGATCCATGTGGTTTAGGAAAAGAAGGCACATGCAATGACTCTGGTGGTGGTTTAAGAATGGAACACACATTCAATGACTTTGGTGGTCGTATAGGAAAAGAAGACACATGCAATGACTCTGGTGGTGGTTTAGGAAAAGAACACACATGCAGTGACTCTAGTGGTGGTTTAGGAAAAGAACACACATTCGATGTCTTTAGTGCTGGTTTAGGAAATGAACACACATGCAATGACTCTGGTGGTTGTTTAGGAAAGGAAGACACATGCAATGACACTGGTGGATCCATTTGGTTTAGGAAAAGAATACACATGCAATGACTCTGGTGGTGGTTTAGGAAAGGAACACACATGCAATGACTCTGGTGGTGGTTTAAGAAAGGAACACACATGCAGTGACACTGGTGGATCCATGTGGTTTAGGAAAAGAACACACATGCAATGACTTTGGTCGTGGTTTAGGAAAGGAACACACATGCAATGACTCTGGTGGTAGTTTTGGAAACGAACACACATGCAATGATTCTAGCGGTGGTTTAGGAAAGGAACACACATGCAATGACTCTGGTGGTTTAGGAAAATTAGACACATGCAATGACTCTGGTAGTGTTTTAGGAAAGGAAGACACATGCAATGACTCTGGTGGTGGTTTAGGAAAGGAACAAACATGCATTGACTCTAGTGGTGGTTTAGGAAAATAACACACATTCAATGACTCTTGTGGTGGTTTAGGAAAGGAACACACATGCAATGACTCTAGTGGTGGTTTAGGAAAGGAAGACACATACAATGACACTTGTGGATGCATGTGGTTTAGGAAAAGAAGACACAGGCAATGACTCTTGGGTTGGTTTAGGAAAGGAAGACACATGCAATGACTCTGGTGGTGGTTTAAGAAAGGAACCTACATGCAATGACACTGGTGGATCCATGTGGTTTAGGAAAATAAGACACATGCAATCACTCTGGTGGTGGTTTAGGAAAGGAAGACACATAAAATGACTCTGGTGGCGGTTCTAGAAAAGAAGACACATGCAATGACTCTTGTGGTAGTTTAAGAAAAGAAGACACATGCAATGACTCTGGTGGTGGTTTAAGAAAGGAACACACATGCAATAATTCTGGTGGATCCATGTGCTTTAGGAAAAGAAGGCACATGCAATGACTCGGGTGGTGGTTTAGGAAAGGAACACACATGAAATGACTCTGGTGGTGGTTTAAGAAAGGAACACACATACAATGACACTGGTGGATCCATGTGGTTTAGGAAACAAGACACATGCAATGACTATGGTGGACGTTTAGGAAATGAAGACACATGCAATCACTCTGGTGGATCCATGTGGTTTAGGAAAAGAAGACACATGCAATGACTCGTGTGGTGGTTTAGGAAAGGAACACACATGCAATGACTCTGGTGGTTTAAGAAAGGAACACATGCAATGACACTGGTGGATCCCTGTGGTTTAGGTAAAGAAGACGCATGCAATGACTCTGGTCGTGGTTTAGGAAAGGAAGACACATGCAATGACTCTGGTGGTAGTTTTGGAAAGGAACACACATGCAATGACTCTAGCGGTGGTTTAGGAAAGGAATACACATGTAATGACTCTGGTGGTTTAGGAAAATAAGACACATGCAGTGACTCTGGTGGTGGTTTAAGAAAGGAACACACATGCAATGACTATGGTGGATCCATGTGGTTTAGGAAAAGAACACACATGCAATGACTCTGGTGGTGGTTTAAGAATGGAACACACATTCAATGACTTTGGTGGTGGTTTAGGAAAATAAGACACATGCAATGACTCTGGTGGTGGTTTAGGAAAAGAAGACACATGCAATGACTCTAGTGGTGGTTTTGGAAAGGAACACACATGCAATGATTTTGGTGGTGGTTTAGGAAAGAAAGACACATGAAATGACAATGGTGGATCCATGTAGATTAGGAAAAGAAAACACATGAAATGACTCTGGTGGTGGTTTAGGAAAGGAAGACACATGCAATGACTCTAGTGGTGGTTTAGGAAAACAACACACATTTAATGACTCTGGTGGTGGTTTAGGAAATAAACACACATGCAATGACTCTAGTGGTGGTTTAGGAAAGGAAGACACATGCAATGACTCTAGTGGTGGTTTTAGAAAGGAACACACATGCAATGACTTTGGTCGTGGTTTAGGAAAGGAACACACATGCAATGACTCTGGTGGTAGTTTTGGAAACGAACACACATGCAATGATTCTAGCGGTGGTTTAGGAAAGGAACACACATACAATGACTCTGGTGGTTTAGGAAAAGAAGACACATGCAATGACTCTGGTGGTAATTTAGGAAAGGAACACACAAGCAATGAGTGTGGTGGATCCATGTGGTTTAGGAAAACAACACACATGCAATAACTCTGGTGGTGGTTTAAGAATAGAACACACATTCAATGACTTTGGTGGTGGTTTAGGAAAGGAAGACACATGCAATGACTCCGGTGGTAGTTTTGGAAAGGAACACACACGCAATGACTCTAGCAGTGGTTTAGGAAAGGAAGACACATGTAATGACTCTGGTGGTTTAGTAAAAGAAGACACATGTAGTGACTCTGGTGGTTTAGGAAAGGAACACACATGCAATGACTGTGGTGGATCCATGTGGTTTATGAAAAGAACACACATGCAATGACCTTGGTGGTGGTTTAAGAACGGGACACACATTCAATGACTTTGGTGGTGGTTTAGGAAAATAAGACACATGCAATGACTCTAGTGGTGGTTTTAGAAAGGAACACACATGCAATGACTCTGGTGGTGGTTTAGGACACATGCAATGACAATGGTGGATCCATGTGGTTTAGGAAAAGAAGACACATGCAATGACTCTAGTGGTGGTTTAGGAAAGGAACACACATGCAATGACTCTGGTGGTGGTTTATGAAAAGAACACACATGAGATGACACTGCTGGATCCCTGTGGTTTAGGAAAAGAAGATACATGCAAAGACTTTGGTCGTGGTTTAGGAAAGGAACACACAAGCAATGACTCTGGTGGTGGTTTTGGAAAAGAACACACATGCAATGACTCTGGTGGTGGTTTAGGAAAGGAAGACACATGCAATGACTCTGGTGGATTCATGTGGTTTAGGAAAAGAAGATACATGCAATGACTCTGGTGGTGGTTTAGCGAAGGAACACACATGCAATGACTCTGGTGGTGATTTAAGAAAGGAACACAAATGCAATGACACTAGTGGATCCATGTGGTTTCGGAAAAGAAGACACATGCAATGACTCTGGTGGTGGTTTAGGAAAGGAACACACATGCAATGACTCTGGTGGTAGTTTTCGAAAGGAACACACATGCAATGACTCTAGCGGTGTTTTAGGGAAGGAAGACACATGCAATGACTCTGGTGGTGGTTTAAGAAAGGAACCTACATGCAATGACACTGGTGGATCCATGTGGTTTAGGAAAATAAGACACATGCAATCACTCTGGTGGTGGTTTAGGAAAGGAAGACACATAAAATGACTCTGGTGGCGGTTCTAGAAAAGAAGACACATGTAATGACTCTTGTGGTAGTTTAAGAAAAGAAGACACATGCAATGACTCTGGTGGTGGTTTAAGAAAGGAACACACACATGCAATAATTCTGGTGGATCCATGTGCTTTAGGAAAAGAAGGCACATGCAATGACTCGGGTGGTGGTTTAGGAAAGGAACACACATGAAATGACTCTGGTGGTGGTTTAAGAAAGGAACACACATACAATGACACTGGTGGATCCATGTGGTTTAGGAAACAAGACACATGCAATGACTATGGTGGACGTTTAGGAAATGAAGACACATGCAATCACTCTGGTGGATCCATGTGGTTTAGGAAAAGAAGACACATGCAATGACTCGTGTGGTGGTTTAGGAAAGGAACACACATGCAATGACTCTGGTGGTGGTTTAAGAAAGGAACACACATGCAATGACACTGGTGGATCCCTGTGGTTTAGGTAAAGAAGACGCATGCAATGACTCTGGTCGTGGTTTAGGAAAGGAAGACACATGCAATGACTCTGGTGGTAGTTTTGGAAAGGAACACACATGCAATGACTCTAGCGGTGGTTTAGGAAAGGAAGACACATGTAATGACTCTGGTGGTTTAGGAAAAGAAGACACATGCAGTGACTCTGGTGGTGGTTTAAGAAAGGAACACACATGCAATGACTATGGTGGATCCATGTGGTTTAGGAAAAGAACACACATGCAATGACTCTGGTGGTGGTTTAAGAATGGAACACACATTCAATGACTTTGGTGGTGGTTTAGGAAAATAAGACACATGCAATGACTCTGGTGGTGGTTTAGGAAAAGAAGACACATGCAATGACTCTAGTGGTGGTTTTGGAAAGGAACACACATGCAATGATTTTGGTGGTGGTTTAGGAAAGAAAGACACATGCAATGACAATGGTGGATCCATGTAGTTTAGGAAAAGAAGACACATGAAATGACTCTGGTGGTGGTTTAGGAAAGGAAGACACATGCAATGACTCTAGTGGTGGTTTAGGAAAACAACACACATTTAATGACTCTGGTGGTGGTTTAGGAAATAAACACACATGCAATGACTCTAGTGGTGGTTTAGGAAAGGAAGACACATGCAATGACTCTGGTGGTGGTTTAGGAAAGGAACACACATGCAATGACTTTGGTCGTGGTTTAGGAAAGGAACACACATGCAATGACTCTGGTGGTAGTTTTGGAAACGAACACACATGCAATGATTCTAGCGGTGGTTTAGGAAAGGAACACACATGCAATGACTCTGGTGGTTTAGGAAAAGAAGACACATGCAATGACTCTGGTGGTAATTTAGGAAAGGAACACACAAGCAATGAGTGTGGTGGATCCATGTGGTTTAGGAAAACAACACACATGCAATAACTCTGGTGGTGGTTTAAGAATAGAACACACATTCAATGACTTTGGTGGTGGTTTAGGAAAGGAAGACACATGCAATGACTCCGGTGGTAGTTTTGGAAAGGAACACACACGCAATGACTCTAGCAGTGGTTTAGGAAAGGAAGACACATGTAATGACTCTGGTGGTTTAGTAAAAGAAGACACATGTAGTGACTCTGGTGGTTTAGGAAAGGAACACACATGCAATGACTGTGGTGGATCCATGTGGTTTATGAAAAGAACACACATGCAATGACCTTGGTGGTGGTTTAAGAACGGGACACACATTCAATGACTTTGGTGGTGGTTTAGGAAAATAAGACACATGCAATGACTCTAGTGGTGGTTTTGGAAAGGAACACACATGCAATGACTCTGGTGGTGGTTTAGGACACATGCAATGACAATGGTGGATCCATGTGGTTTAGGAAAAGAAGACACATGCAATGACTCTAGTGGTGGTTTAGGAAAGGAACACACATGCAATGACTCTGGTGGTGGTTTATGAAAAGAACACACATGAGATGACACTGCTGGATCCCTGTGGTTTAGGAAAAGAAGATACATGCAAAGACTTTGGTCGTGGTTTAGGAAAGGAACACACAAGCAATGACTCTGGTGGTGGTTTTGGAAAAGAACACACATGCAATGACTCTGGTGGTGGTTTAGGAAAGGAAGACACATGCAATGACTCTGGTGGATTCATGTGGTTTAGGAAAAGAAGACACATGCAATGACTCTGGTGGTGGTTTAGCGAAGGAACACACATGCAATGACTCTGGTGGTGATTTAAGAAAGGAACACAAATGCAATGACACTAGTGGATCCATGTGGTTTCGGAAAAGAAGACACATGCAATGACTCTGGTGGTGGTTTAGGAAAGGAACACACATGCAATGACTCTGGTGGTAGTTTTCGAAAGGAACACACATGCAATGACTCTAGCGGTGTTTTAGGGAAGGAAGACACATGCAATGACTCTGGTGGTGGTTTAAGAAAGGAACCTACATGCAATGACACTGGTGGATCCATGTGGTTTAGGAAAATAAGACACATGCAATCACTCTGGTGGTGGTTTAGGAAAGGAAGACACATAAAATGACTCTGGTGGCGGTTCTAGAAAAGAAGACACATGTAATGACTCTTGTGGTAGTTTAAGAAAAGAAGACACATGCAATGACTCTGGTGGTGGTTTAAGAAAGGAACACACATGCAATAATTCTGGTGGATCCATGTGCTTTAGGAAAAGAAGGCACATGCAATGACTCGGGTGGTGGTTTAGGAAAGGAACACACATGAAATGACTCTGGTGGTGGTTTAAGAAAGGAACACACATACAATGACACTGGTGGATCCATGTGGTTTAGGAAACAAGACACATGCAATGACTATGGTGGACGTTTAGGAAATGAAGACACATGCAATCACTCTGGTGGATCCATGTGGTTTAGGAAAAGAAGACACATGCAATGACTCGTGTGGTGGTTTAGGAAAGGAACACACATGCAATGACTCTGGTGGTGGTTTAAGAAAGGAACACACATGCAATGACACTGGTGGATCCCTGTGGTTTAGGTAAAGAAGACACATGCAATGACTCTGGTCGTGGTTTAGGAAAGGAAGACACATGCAATGACTCTGGTGGTAGTTTTGGAAAGGAACACACATGCATTGACTCTAGCGGTGGTTTAGGAAAGGAAGACACATGTAATGACTCTGGTGGTTTAGGAAAAGAAGACACATGCAGTGACTCTGGTGGTGGTTTAAGAAAGGAACACACATGCAATGACTATGGTGGATCCATGTGGTTTAGGAAAAGAACACACATGCAATGACTCTGGTGGTGGTTTAAGAATGGAACACACATTCAATGACTTTGGTGGTGGTTTAGGAAAATAAGACACATGCAATGACTCTGGTGGTGGTTTAGGAAAAGAAGACACATGCAATGACTCTAGTGGTGGTTTTGGAAAGGAACACACATGCAATGATTTTGGTGGTGGTTTAGGAAAGAAAGACACATGAAATGACAATGGTGGATCCATGTAGATTAGGAAAAGAAAACACATGAAATGACTCTGGTGGTGGTTTAGGAAAGGAAGACACATGCAATGACTCTAGTGGTGGTTTAGGAAAACAACACACATTTAATGACTCTGGTGGTTTAGGAAATAAACACACATGCAATGACTCTAGTGGTGGTTTAGGAAAGGAAGACACATGCAATGACTCTAGTGGTGGTTTAGGAAAGGAACACACATGCAATGACTTTGGTCGTGGTTTAGGAAAGGAACACACATGCAATGACTCTGGTGGTAGTTTTGGAAACGAACACACATGCAATGATTCTAGCGGTGGTTTAGGAAAGGAACACACATGCAATGACTCTGGTGGTTTAGGAAAAGAAGACACATGCAATGACTCTGGTGGTAATTTAGGAAAGGAACACACAAGCAATGAGTGTGGTGGATCCATGTGGTTTAGGAAAACAACACACATGCAATAACTCTGGTGGTGGTTTAAGAATAGAACACACATTCAATGACTTTGGTGGTGGTTTAGGAAAGGAAGACACATGCAATGACTCCGGTGGTAGTTTTGGAAAGGAACACACACGCAATGACTCTAGCAGTGGTTTAGGAAAGGAAGACACATGTAATGACTCTGGTGGTTTAGTAAAAGAAGACACATGTAGTGACTCTCGTGGTTTAGGAAAGGAACACACATGCAATGACTGTGGTGGATCCATGTGGTTTATGAAAAGAACACACATGCAATGACCTTGGTGGTGGTTTAAGAACGGGACACACATTCAATGACTTTGGTGGTGGTTTAGGAAAATAAGACACATGCAATGACTCTAGTGGTGGTTTTGGAAAGGAACACACATGCAATGACTCTGGTGGTGGTTTAGGACACATGCAATGACAATGGTGGATCCATGTGGTTTAGGAAAAGAAGACACATGCAATGACTCTAGTGGTGGTTTAGGAAAGGAACACACATGCAATGACTATGGTGGTGGTTTAAGAAAAGAACACACATGAGATGACACTAGTGGATCCCTGTGGTTTAGGAAAAGAAGATACATGCAATGACTCTGGTCGTGGTTTAGGAAATGAACACACAAGCAATGACTCTGGTGGTGGTTAGGAAAAGAACACATGCAATGACTCTGGTGGTGGTTTAGGAAAGGAAGACACATGCAATGACTCTGGTGGATTCATGTGGTTTAGGAAAAGAAGACACATGCAATGACTCTGGTGGTGGTTTAGCGAAGGAACACACATGCAATGACTCTGGTGGTGGTTTAGGAAAGGAACACACATGCAATGACACTAGTAGATCCATGTGGTTTCGGAAAACAAGACACATGCAATGACTCTGGTCGTGGTTTAGGAAAGGAACACACATGCAATGACTCTAGCGGTGGTTTATGAAAGGAAGACACATGGAATAACTCTGGTGGTTTAGGAAAAGAAGACACATGAAATGACTCTGGTGGTGGTTTAGGAAAGGAACACACATGCAATGATTGTGGTGGATCCATGTGGTTTAGGAAAACAACACGCATGCAATAACTCTATTTGTGGTTTAAGAATGGAACACACATTCAATGACTTTGGTGGTGGTTTAGGAAAAGAAGACATATGCAATGAATCTGGTGATGGTTTAGGAAAACAACACACATGCAATGACTCTGGTGGTGGTTTAGGAAAGGAAGACACATGCACTGACACTGGTGGATCCATGTGGTTTAGGTAAAGAAGACACATGCAATGACTCTGGTGGTGGTTTAGGGAAGGAACACATGCAATGACTCTGGTGGTGGTTTAGGAAAGGAACACACATGCAGTGACACTGGTGGATCCATGTGGTTTAGGAAAGGAAGAAACATGCAATGACTTTGGTGGTGGTTTGGGAAAGGAACACACATGAAATGACCCTGGTGGTGGTTTAAGAAAGGAACACACATGTAATGACTCAGGTGGATCCATGTGGTTTAGGAAAAGAAGGCACATGCAATGACTCGGGTGGTGGTCTAGGAAAGGAATACACATGAAATGACTCTGGTGGTGGTTTAAGAAAGGAACACACATGCAATGACACTAGTGGATCCATGTGGTTTAGGAAACAAGACACATGCAATGACTCTGGTGGTCGTTTTGGAAAAGAAGACACATGCAATGACTCTAGTGGTGGTTTTGGAAAGGAACACACATGCAATGACTCTGGTGGTGGTTTAGGAAAGGAAGACACATACAATGACTCTGGTGGATCCATGTGGTTGAGGAAAAGAACACACATGCAATGACTCTGGTGGTGGTTTAGGAAAGGAACACACATGTAATGACTCTGGTGGTTTAAGAAAGGAACACACATGCAATGACACTGGTGGATCCCTGTGGTTTAGGAAAAGAAGACACATGCAATGACTCTGGTCGTGGTTTAGGAAAGGAACACACATGCAACGACTCTGGTGGTAGTTTTAGAAAGGAACACACATGCAATGACTCTAGCGGTGGTTTAGCAAAGGAAGACACATGTAATGACTCTGGTGGTTTAGGAAAAGAAGACACATGCAATGACTCTGGTGGTGGTTTAGGAAAGGAGCACACATGCAATGACTGTGGTGGATCCATCTGGTTTAGGAAAACAACACACATGCAATGACTCTGATGGTGGTTTAAGAATGGAACACACATTCAATGACTTTCGTGGTGGTTTAGGAAAAGAAGACACATGCAATGACTCTGGTGGTGGTTTAGGAAAATAACACACATGTAGTGACCCTAGTGGTGGTTTAGGAAAAGAACAAACAATCAATGTCTTTAGTGCTGGTTTAGGAAATGAACACACATGCAATGACTCCGGTGGTGGTTTAGGAAAGGAAGACACATGCAATGACACTGGTGGATCCATTTGGGTTAGGAAAAGAATACACATGCAATGACTCTAGTGGTGGATTAGGAAAGGAACACACATGCAATTACTCTGGTGGTGGTTTAAGAAAGGAACACACATGAAGTGACACTGGTGGATCCTTGTGGTTTAGGAAAAGTAGAAGCATGCAATGACTTTGGTGGTGGTTTAGGAAAGGAACACACATGTAATGACTCTGGTGGATCCATGTGGTTTACGGAAATAAGACACATGCAATGACTCTAGTGGTGGTTTAGGAAAGGACCACACATACAATGACTCTTGTGCTGGTTTAGGAAAAGAAACACATGCAATGATTCTGGTGGTGGTTGAGGAAAGGAACACACATGCAATGGCTATGGTGGTGGTTTAAGAAAGGAACACACATGCAATGACACTAGTGGATCCATGTGGTTTAGGAAAATAAGACACATGCAATGAATGGTGGTGGTTTAGGAAAGGAACACACATGCAATGACTCTGGTGTGGTTTAAGAAAGGAACCTACATGCAATGACACTGGTGGATCCATGTGGTTTAGGAAAAGAAGACACATGCAATGACTCTGGTGGTTTAGGAAAGGAACACACATGCAATGACTCTGGTGGTGGTTTAGTAAAGGAAGAGACATGCAATGACTCTGGTGGTGGTTCAGGAAAACATGACACATGCAATGACTCTTGTGGTGGTTTAAGAAAAGAAGACACACGCAATGACTCTGGTGGTGGTTTAGGAAGGGAACATTCATGCATTGACTCTGGTGGTGGTTTAAGAAAGTAACACACATGAAGTGACTTTGGTGGATCCATGTGGTTTAGGAAAATAAGGCACATGCAATGACTCGGGTGGTGGTTTAGGAAAGGGACACACATGAAATGACTCTGGTGGTGGTTAAAAAAGGAACACACATGCAATGGCACTGGTGGATCCATGTGGTTTAGGAAACAAGACACATGCAATGACTCTGGTTGTCGTTTAGGAAAAGAAGACACATGCAATGACTCTAGTGGTGGTTTTGGAAAGGAACACACATGCAATGACTCTGGTGGTGGTTTAGGAAACAAGACACATGCAATGACTCTGGTTGTCGTTTAGGAAAAGAAGACTCATGCAATGACTCTAGTGGTGGTTTTGGAAAGGAACACACATGCAATGACTCTGGTGGTGGTTTCGGAAAGGAACACACATGCAATGACTCTGGTGGTGGTTTAAGAAAGGAACACACATGCAATGACAGTAGTGGATCCCTGTGGTTTAGGAAAAGAAGACACATGCAATGACTCTAGTCGTGGTTTAGGAAAAGAAGACACATGCAATGACTCTGGTCATGGTTTAGGAAAAGAAGACACATGCAATGACTCTAGTCGTGGTTTAGGAAAGGAACACACATGAAATGACTCTAGTGGTGGTTTAAGAAAGTAACACACATGCAATGGCACTGGTGGATCCATGTGGTTTAGGAAACAACACACATGCAATGACTCGGGTGGTGGTTTAGGAATGGAACACACATGAAATTACTCTGGTGGTGGTTTAAGAAAGGAACACACATCCAATGGCACTGGTGGATCCTTGTGGTTTAGGAAACAAGACACATGCAATGACTCTGGTTGTCGTTTAGGAAAAGAAGACACATGCAATGACTCTAGTGGTGGTTTTGGAAAGGAACACACATGCAATGACTCTGGTGGTGGTTTAGGAAAGGAAGACACATGCAATGACAATGGTGGATCGATGTTGTTTAGGAAAAGAAGACATATGCAATGACTCTAGTGGTTTAGGAAAAGAAGACACATGCAATGACTCTGGTGGTAGTTTAGGAAAGGAACACACATGCAATGACTCTGGTGGTGGTTTAGGAAAGGAACACACATGCAATGTCTCTGGTGGTGGTTTAAGAAAGGAACACACATGCAATGACTCTGGTGGATCCATGTGGTTTAGGAAAAGAAGGCACATGCAATGATTCTGGTGGTGGTTTTGGAAAGGAACACACATTCAATGACTTTGCTGGTGGTTTACGAAAAGAAGACACATGCAATGACTCTAGTGGTGGTTTAGGAAAAGAACACACATGCAGTGACTCTAGTGGTGGTTTAGGAAAAGAACACACATTCAATGTCTTTAGTGCTGGTTTAGGAAAGGAACACACATGCAATGACTCTGGTGGTGGTTTAGGAAAGGAAGACACATGCAATGACACTGGTGGATCCATTTGGTTTAGGAAAAGAATACACATGCAATGACTCTGGTGGTGGTTTAGGAAAGGAACACACATGCAATGACTCTGGTGGTGGTTTAAGAAAGGAACACACATGCAGTGACACTGGTGGATCCATGTGGTTTAGGAAAAGAAGAAACATGCAATGACTTTGGTGGTGGTTTAGGAAAGGAACACACATGCAATGACTCTGGTGGATCCATGTTGTTTAGGAAAAGAAGACATATGCAATGACTCTGGTGGTGGTTTAGGAAAGGACGACACATACAATGACTCTTGTGCTGGTTTAGGAAAAGAACACACATGCAATGACTCTGGTGGTGGTTGAGGAAAGGAACACACATGCAATGACTATGGTGCTGGTTTGACAAAGGAACACACATGCAATGACACTGGTGGATCCATGTGGTTTAGGAAAGTAAGACACATGCAATTAAAGGTGGTGGTTTAAGAAAGGAACACACATGCAATGACTCTGGTGGTGGTTTAAGCAAGGAACCTACATGCAATGACACTGGTGGATCCATGTGGTTTAGGAACAGAAGACACATGCAATGACTTTGGTGGTGGTTTAGGAAAGGAGCACACATGCAATGACTCTGGTGGTAGTTTAGGAAAGGAAGACACATGCAATGACTCTCGTGGTGGTTCAGGAAAAGAAGACACATGCAATGACTCTTGTGGTGGTTTAGGAAAGGAACACACATGCAATTACTTTCGTGGTGGTTTAAGAATGGAACACCCATTCAATGACTTTGCTAGTGGTTTAGGAAAATAAGACACATGCAATGACTTTGCTAGTGGTTTAGGAAAATAAGACACATGCAATGACTCTAGTGGTGGTTTAGGAAAAGAACACACATTCAATGTCTTTAGTGCTGGTTTAGGAAAGGAACACACATGCAATGACTCTAGTGGTGGTTTAGGAAAGGAAGACACATGCAATGACGCAGGTGGTGGTTTAGGAAAGGAACACACATGCAATGACTTTGGTGGTGGTTTAAGAATGGAACACCCATTCAATGACTTTGCTGGTGGTTCAGGAAAAGAAGACACATGCAACGACTCTGGTGGTGGTTTAGGAAAAGAACACACATGCAGTGACTCTAGTGGTGGTTTCAGAAAAGAACACACATTCAATGTCTTTAGTGCTCGTTTAGGAAAGGAACACACATGCAATGACTCTGGTGGTGGTTTAGGAAAGGAAGACACATGCAATGACACTGGTGGATCCATTTGTTTTAGGAAAAGAATACACATGCAATGACTCTGGTGGTGGTTTAGGAAAGGAACACACATGCAATGACTCTGGTGGTGGTTTAAGAAAGAAACACACATGCAGTGACACTGGTGGATCCATGTGGTTTAGGAAAAGAAGAAACAAGCAATGACTTTGGTGGCGGTTTAGGAAAGGAACACACATGCAATGACTCTGGTGGATCCATGTGGTTTAGGAAAAGAAGACACATGCAATCACTCTGGTGGTGGTTTAGGAAAGGAACACACATGCAATGACTTTGGTGGTGGTTTAGGAAAGGAACACACATGCAATGACTCTGGTGGATCCATGTGGTTTACGAAAAGAAGACACATGCAATGACTCTTGTGGTGGTTTAGGAAAAGAAGACACATGCAATGACTCTGGTGGTGGTTTAAGAAAGTAACACACATGCAATGACTCTCGTGGATCCATGTGGTTTAGGAAAAGAGGGCACATGCAATGACTCGGGTGGTGGTTTAGGAAAGGAACACACATGAAATGACTCTAGTGGTGGTCTAAGAAAGGAACACACATGCAATGACTCTGGTGGTGGTTTAGGAAAGGAACACACATGAAATGACTCTGGTGGTGGTTTAAGAATAGGAACACACATGCAATCGCACTGGTGGATCCATGTGGTTTAGGAAACAAGACACATGCAATGACTCTGGTTGTCATTTAGGAAAAGAAGACACATGCAATGACTCTAGTGGTGGTTTTGGAAAGGAACACACATGTAATGACTCTGGTGGTGGTTTAGGAAAGGAAGACACATGCAATGACAATGGCAGATCCATGTGGTTTAGGAAAAGAAGACACATGCAATGACTCTGGTGGTGGTTTAGGAAAGGAACACACATGGAATGGCTCTAGTGCTGGTTTAGGAAAGGAACACACATGCAATGACTCTGGTGGTGGTTTAGGAATGGAAGACACATGCAATGACTCTGATGGTGGTTTACGAAAAGAACACACATGCAATGACTCTAGTGGTGGTTTAAGAAAGGAACACACATGCAATGACAATAGTGGATCCGTGTGGTTTAGGAAAAGAAGACACATGCAATGACTCTGGTCTTGGTTTAGGAAAGGAACAAACATGCAATGACTCTGGTGGATCCATGTGGTTTAGGAAAAGAAGACACATGCAATGACTCTGGTAGTGGTTTAGGAAAGGAAGACACATGCCATGAATCGGGTGGTGGTTTAGGAAAGGAACACACATTAAATGACTCTGGTGGTGCTTTAAGAAAGGAACACACATGCAATGACACTGGTGGATCCATGTGGTTTAGGAAACAAGACATATGCAATGACTCGGGTGGTGGTTTAGGAAAGGAACACACATGAAATGACTCTGGTGGTGGTTTAAGAAAGGAACACACATGCAATGGCACTGGTGGATCCATGTGGTTTAGGAAACAAGACACATGCAATGACTCTGGTTGTCGTTTAGGAAAAGAAGACACATGCAATGACTCTAGTGGTGGTTTTGGAAAGGAACACACATGCAATGACTCTGGTGGTGGTTTAGGAAAGGAAGACACATGCAATGACAATGGTGGATCCATGTGGTTTAGGAAAAGAAGACACATGCAATGACTCTGGTGGTTTAGGAAAAGAAGACACATGAAATGACTCTGGTGGTGGTTTAGGAAAGGAAGACACATGCAATGACTCTGGTGGTGGTTTAGGAAAGGAAGACACATGCAATGACTCTAGTGGTGGTTTAGGAAAGGAAGACACATGTAATGACTCTAGTGGTGGTTTAGGAACAGAAACACATGCAATGACTCTGGTGGTGGTTTAAGAAAGGAACACACATGCAATGACTCTGGTGGTGTAAGAAAGGAACACACATGCAATGACACTGGTGGATCCATGTGGTTTAGGAAAAGAAGACACATGCAATGACTCTGGTGGTGGTTTAGGAAAAGAAGACACATGCAATGACTCTGGTGGTGGTTTAGGAAAGGAACACACATGAAATGACTCTGGTGGTGGTTTAAGAAAGGAACACATATGCAATGACTCTGGTGGATCCATGTGGTTTAGGAAAAGAAGGCACATGCAATGACTCGGGTGGTGGTCTAGGAAAGGAACACACATGAAATGACTCTGGTGATGGTTTAAGAAAGGAACACACATGCAAATACACTGGTGGATCCATGTGGTTTAGGAAACAAGACACATGTAATGACTCTGGTGGTTGTTTAGGAAAAGAAGACACATGCAATGACTCTAGTGTTGGTTTTGGAAAGGAACACACATGCAATGACTCTGGTGGTGGTTTAGGAAAGGAAGACACATGCAATGACTCTGGTGGATCCATGTGGTTTAGGAAAAGAAGACACATGCAATGACTCTGGTGGTGGTTTAGGAAAGGAATACACATGCAATGACTCTGGTCGTGGTTTAAGAAAGGAACACACATGCAATGACTGTGGTGGATCCATGTGGTTTAGGAAAACAACACACATGCAATGACTCTGGTGGTGGTTTAAGAATGGAACACACATTCAATGACTTTGGTGGTGGTTTAGGAAAGGAACACACATGCAATGACTCTGGTGGTGGTTTAGGAAAGGAAGACACATGCAATGACACTGGTGGATCCATTTGGTTTAGAAAAAAGAATACACATGCAATGACTCGGGTGGTGGTTTAGGAAAGGAACACACATGCAATGACTCTGGTGGTGGTTTAAGAAAGGAACACACATGCAGTGACACTGGTGGATCCATTTTGTTTAGGAAATGAAGAAACATGCAATGACTTTGGTGGTGGTTTAGGAAAGGAACACACATGCAATGACTCTGGTGGATCCATGTGGTTTAGGAAAAGAAGACACATGCAATGACTCTGGTGGTGGTTTAGGAAAGGACCACACATACAATGACTCTTGTGCTGGTTTAGGAAAAGAAACACATGCACTGAGTCTGGTGGTTGTTGAGGAAAGTCACACACATGCAATGACTCTGGTGGTGGTTTAAGAAAGGAACACACATGCAATGAGACTGGAGTATCCATGTGGTTTAAGAAAATAAGACACGTGCAATGAATGGTGGTGGTTTAGGAAAAGAAGACACATGCAATGACTCTTGTGGTCGTTTAAGAAAAGAAGACACATGCATTGACTCTTGTGGTGGTTTAAGAAAATAAGACACATGCAATGACTCTTCTGGTGATTCAGGAAAAGAAGACACATGCAATGACTCTTGTGGTGGTTTAGGAAAAGAATACACATGCAATGACTCTGGTGGTGGTTTCGGAAAGGAACACACATGCAATGACTATGGTGGTGGTTTAAGAAAGGAATTGACATGCATTGACTTTGGTGGATCCATGTGGTTGAGGAAAAGAAGGCACATGCAATGACTCGGGTGGTGGTCTAGGAAAGGAACACACATGAAATGACTCTGGTGGTTTTTTAAGAAAGGAACACACATGCAATGACACTGGCGGATCCATGTGGTTTAGGAAACAAGACACATGGAATGACTCTGATTGTCGTTTAGGAAAAGAAGACACATGCAATGACTCTAGTGGTGGTTTTGGAAAGTAACACACATGCAATGACTCTGGTGGTGGTTTACGAAAGGAAGACACATGCAATGACAATGGTGGATCCATGTGGTTTAGGAAAAGAAGACACATGCAATGACTCTGGTGGTGGTTCAGGAAAGGAACACACATGCAATGACTCTGGTGGAAGTTTAATAAAGGAACACACATGCAATGACACTGGTGGAACCCATGTGGTTTAGTAAAAGAAGACACATGCAATTACTCTGGTCGTGGTTTAGGAAAGGAACAGTCATGCAATGAATCTGGTGGATCCATGTGGTTTAGGAAAAGAAGACACATGTAATGACTCTGGTAGTGGTTAAGGAAAGGAAGACACATGCAATGACTCTGGTGGATCCATGTGGTTTAGGAAAACAAGACACATGCAATGACTCTGGTGGTGGTTTAGGAAAGGAAAACACACATGCAATGACTCTGGTGGTTGTTTAAGAAAGGAAAACACATGAAATGACACTGGGGGATCCCTGTGGTTTAGGAAAAGAAGACACATGCAATGACTCTGGTCGTGGTTTAGGAAAGGAACCCACATGCAATGACTCTGGTGGTAGTTTTGGAAAGGAACATACATGCAATGACTCTAGCGGTGATTTAGGAAAGGAAGACACATGCAATGACTCTGGTGGTTTAGGAAAAGAAGACACATGCAATGACTCTAGTGGTGGTTTAGGAAAGGAACACACATGCAATGAATGTGGTGGATCCATGTGGTTTAGGAAAACAACACACATGCAATGACTCTGGTGGTGGTTTAAGAATGGAACACACATTCAATGTCTTTGGTGGTGGTTTAGGAAAATAAGACACATGCAATGACTGTGCTGGTGGTTTATGAAAAGAACACACATGAAGTGACTCTAGTGGTGGTTTAGGAAAAGGACACACATTCAATGACTTTGGTGGTGGTTTAAGAAATGAACACACATGCAATGACTCTAGTGGTGGTTTAGGAAAGGAAGACACATGCAGTGACACTAGTGGATCCATGTGGTTTAGGAAAATAAGACACATGGAATGACTCTGGTGGTGGTTTAGGAAAGGAACACACATGCAATAACTCTAGTGGTGGTTTAAGAAAGGAACACACATGCAGTGACACTGGTGGATCCATGTGGTTTAGGAAAAGAAGTAACATGCAATGACTTTGGTGGTGGTTTAGGAAAGGAACACACATGCAATGACTCTGTTGGTAGTTTTGGAAAGGAACATACATGCAATGACTCTAGCGGTGGTTTAGGAAAGGAAGACATATGCAATGACTCTGGTGGTTTAGGAAAAGAAGACACATGCAATGACTCTGGTGGTTCTTTAGGAAAGGAACACACATTTAATGACTATGGTGGATCCATGTGGTTTAGGAAAAAACACACATGCAATGACTCTAGTGGTGGTTTAAGAATGGAACACACATTCAGTGACTTTGGTGGTGGTTTAGGAAAATAATACACATGCAATGACTCTGTTGGTGGTTTAGGAAAAGAACACACATGCAGTGACTCTAGTGGTGGTTTAGGACAAGAACACACATTCTAAGACTCTGGTGGTTTAGGAAAGGAACACATATGCAATGACTCTGATGGTGGTTTAGGAAAGGAAGACACATGCAATGACACTGGTGGATCCATGTGGTTTAGGAAAAGAAGACACATGCAATGACTCTGGTGGTGGTTTAGGAAAGGAACACACATGCAATGACTCTGGTGGTGGTTTAGGAAAAGAAGACACATGCAATGACTCTGGTGGTGGTTTAGGTAAGGAACACATACGCAATGACTCTGGTGGTGGTTTAGGAAAAGAAACACATGCAATGACTCTGGTGGTGGTTTAATAAAGGAACACACATGCAATGACTCTGGTGGTGGTTTAAGAAAGGAACACACATGCAATGACACTGGTGGATCCATGTGGTTTAGGAAAAGAAGACACATGCAATGACTCTGGTGGTGGTTTAGGAAAAGAAGACACATGTAATGACTTTGGTGGTGGTTTAGGAAAGGAACACACATGAAATGACTCTGGTGGTGGTTTAAGAAAGGAACACACATGCAATGACTCTGGTGGATCCATGTGGTTTAGGAAAAGAAGGCACATACAATGACTCAGGTGGTGGTTTAGGAAAGGAACACACATGAAATGACTCTGGTGGTGGTTTAAGAAAGGAACACACATGTAATGACACAAGTGGATCCATGTGGTTTAGGAAACAAGACACATGCAATGACTTTGGTGGTCGTTTTGGTAAAGAAGACACATGTAATGACTCTAGTGGTGGTTTTGGAAAGGAACACACATGCAATGACTCTGGTGGTGGTTTAGGAAAGGAAGACACGTGCAATGACCCTGGTGGTAGTTTAGGAAAGGAAGACACATGCAATGACTCTGGTGGATCCATGTGGTCTAGGAAAAGAAGACACATGCAATGACTCTGGTGGTGGTTTAGGAAATGAACACACATGCAATGACTGTGGTGATGGTTTAAGAAAGGAACACACATGCAATGACACTGGTGGATCCATGTGGTTTAGGAAAATAAGACACATGCAATGACTCTGGTGGTGATTTAGGAAAGGAACACACATGCAATTACTCTGGTGGTGGTTTAGGAAAGGAACACACCTGAATGACTCTGGTGGTGGATTAGGAAAGGAAGACACATGCAATGACTCTGGTGGATCCATGTGGTTTAGGAAAAGAAGGCACATGCAATGACTATGATGGTGGTTTAGGAAAAGAACACAAATGCAATGACACTGGTGGTGGTTTAGAAAAAGAAGACACATGCAATGACTCTACTGGTGGTTTAGGAAAGGAACACACATGCAATGACTCTGGTGGTGGTTTAAGAAAGGAACACACATGCAATGACACTGGTGGATTGATGAGTGCATAATTGCATCATGTTTTATATTATTATTTTGCATTGTAGTTATAGGATCTTGGTATTTTACGGTGTTTGCGTGCACATTTTATGTCTGTTTTCACCAGGATTAGGACAGATGATGGATACAATGGACACAATTCTTGGAGTAGTTGTACTGGAGAGAAAAGGAGTCAAAAACAACGTAAACCGCTTATTTGGGAAATATTATTAACACCAGAAGAAACCAGAAGCGATCGAGGCGTCCAGAGAGTTTGACGACCAACTATACGGCGGGAATAAATTTTCTGGCCGTATAGTTCCCGCCGTATAGTTGGCGCCGCCGCCTCCTCAAATAGTGTCACCCCGTGCAACTAGATCGGAGAGACGACATACAAAATAACTAGAAATTGCCATAACCTCACCTCCAGAAGGCATATGGAGGGGGAACTCTTCCACCGGGGATCCATCTTCACCCTGCGCAGATCCGGTCGGCTAAGGCATCGATCTTCATCATCAACCACTGCATCACCACCATCTCCATCCATCCCATCTACATCTTGTCTAGATCTTGTTGTAATTTCCGTAGTCGTTGTGGATTTGTACAAGTACTATTCATCTATGATAGATTCCATTGTTATGTCCATGATGTTGATTGCCTCCATGTCTGAGTAGATTATTAGTTCTTGGGAAGATGGAGAAACCCTAGTATGAGATTGAAATAAGATATAGTTTATTATGATATTCATCGTTGTGAACATGTTTTAGATTGTCTTCATCTTGATGTTGGGAGAAGTCGACCTTACAATATTTGCCTCTTATGGGGACTTGATGGAGGGAACTACTTGTTGGTAGACGGAGGTGTGTTAGCACTTAGAGTGACTATAAAGTTGTTGGCACTCCTTATGTATCAACTTGGGAACCGAGGAAACTCACAGAACACTATCCATGCCATGGGATACGTCTTACAGGATTAAGTCCCTTAATAGCGCAGTAATTCGATTGATGTCGATTGCTGACTGTTGTGGTTATGAGGATGATGTGAGCAGTGGTTGCTACCTATTTGTCAAAATACGGAGTTCCCCCACACATACACAATTGAGAATATTCATGATAATAATCTTTACCTTAGTTCTTTATAATGCTAGTGGTGTATCCGCTACTCCCTAATAACGCCTTTTCCCTATTGCAGTTCCAATCTCTTTTACATATGCGATACTTACTTTCTATGTTAAGTTGTTTTATTTTACTTATTTTTTCTCTTATACCAAAAACCCCAAAACACCTTTTTACACAATATTCACATTTTATCTTGTTACTTAGAACTTTATTTAGCATTTCCATTGTAGTATTTAATTCAAGAGTTATTATACTTCAGACTCCTGCTCCCTATGGGATTGATATCTTTATTTCGAAACTAGCTACAAACGATCTGTGCACTTGCAGTCATCAATCTATTTTCTAGAACCGTTGCCGGGGAGCTAAGCGCTGTAGGTCTTTTAGTTTTTGCTTATTTATTTTTGCCTTTCTAAGTTTTGTTTTGAGTTACAGATTTCCACCAACATGATGGAGTTTGAGAATATGACTAGTGCTAACGCACTAAGGCACTTTGGGAAGCCGCATGATATTTATAAAAGAGACAACTCCATCGAGAAGACAAGGGGGTTTCAAATAAATCCTCTATTACATGGTATTCTACACAAGAAGCAATTTACTAGGGATGAAGAGGATCCTGATCCATATGAGCATATTGCATGTTTCAAAGATATATGTGGCACTTTTCAATTACCAGGATATACCACTAATGAGTTAAGGGTTAAACTTTTTAGTCATACTTTGACTAGTACAGCTCTCTCATGGTATAGATCTCTACCCCCAGAAGCCACTACTAGTTGGGATAATTTAGCCTATGAGTTTCTAGCAAAATATTATCCATTATCAAAATATTTTGGAATCAGGCATCTTATAATTACTTGGAGGAACCGTCCTAATGAAGGACTAGTAAGAGCTTACATCAGATTTAAAGATTTACTTAATCTATGTCCTCATCATGATTTTCCTGAATGGTATTTATTGCATATCTTTTATGGCGTTTTAATTGAACCTAATAAATTTGAACTAGACTCTTTCGTGGAAGGCGCCTTTATGAATCTTCCTATAACTAAAGCTTGGGCTTTACTTAATAGAATTCACGATCATAGATTTTCATGGAATTTTGGTCTAAGAAGCGAAGGAGGCATAGAAATAGATTATGATTGTATTCATGACTATAATAAAAAGGGCCATGTTAAAGAATTATCTAAGGAACTTTATTTGGATTCAGATCTTGTGTCGCATGTTGTTAAAGCTTTTACATAACACATCAAAGCTCCAAAAGAGGGTTTGGTCAAGTATGATCCACCACCTGTACCTGAGAAGAAAAGAGAAGTTAAAGCAACACTGGCCTCCCTAGAACCAATATATGAGATACCTTTCCCTAACACTGCACAGAAGCATATTTTTAAATATGAATAGGTCAAAGTAGTACAGGAGAAGAAGGAAGAGGAAAGTATGCCAGAAGTTGTGGAACATCTAGAAGAAACCAAAGATGAATAGGTAATGAAGGAAGCAATTATGGCTATGTATGCACATTGTAACATAGTTGAACTTTATAAAGAGACTTCTGTATTGGTTGAAGGTAAAACAAAGGTAAAAGATGTGGGTAACCCTATTCTTCCCTACATATTTAAGGAAACCTCGCATTATGGTTTATGTGATCTTGGCACCAAAATTAATGTTATATCTTATGATTTTTATTTAGAAATAAAAGAAGAAATAGAACCGGCTACAATTAAAAATATTGATATGACAATCATGTTAGCCAATAAAACTCTTAGAATTCCAATGGGAGTAGTTGAAGAAGCAACTGTCACAATTGGCAATAAAAACTTTCCTATCGATTTTGTAGTTGTTGATATGCCAACTGACACTCTTTGCCCAATAATAATTGGAAGAAACTTTTTTAGTGATGTAGGTGACAAAGTTGATTTCAACAAGGAGATTGTGGGGCCCCCGGATTAATCCTCCGAGAATCCCTGTTATGCATACAACCATGATCCCATGATCAGTTAGTCGTGGCACATAACCGACAAGTATCATTACAATATCCGAGAATATACCGAATTACAAGACTTACATAAATGCCGTTATGGCTACCTCAATAAACATCAGCGGAACTTCATCAAGCCGAGAGCCCGAGTCGTGCCTTAACCTACAGGCAACTGACTGGGAGAACGTCCTAGCTCGCATAGTCGTCCACTTCACCTCTTCTTGATATCTGGCCAAGTTAATAGCCAGGGACAATGCCAGTGAGTACTTTGAATGTACTCGCAAACCACCTTAAAATAATAATAATAACAAAAGGATATGCAATATGGCTGTGGCATTAGGAGGGCTCCAAGAGAGGTTCTTTTCTCGAATAATTTCTCTTGTAGATATAACATCTACATATCTTTGTTGAAAACTTTTATAAAGCATTTTGGAAACCTTTTTGAAAAGTTTTGGAAAACATTAGGACTGGGTCACCCATTTGTTTCCTTCTCTCGGTCGTCCCACGACCAAACTCCTTCCATCCCTTTCTGACCATCCCATGGTCAAAATAGGGATCCTTGCCGACCATCCCATGGTCAAAACATTTCCAAAGCCATTTCTTTTCAGAAATCCTTTTTGAAAACAAAACCAGCACCGCTCTACAGCAACCTTCCCAACCATCCATGACCCCGGACACGGCTATTCGAATAGATTTACACTCTGTAGAGGTTGCACACTTTACCCACACCACCCGGGTGCACTACCCTGATCTTCACTGATCGTGGGTCGAGTAACTGGTCAATACTCTCCGGATGCCCACTCCAATATAAGTGCCTACACTATGAGTGTTAATCCCCTCAAAACCAGACGTCGGGCGAGGACCAACCGGAGCGCTTTTTCCACTTCTCGAGTGTGCGCTTTCAATGAGGGGCTCACAGTAACGCGTGGAGGCCTGCCGGCCCTTCATTCCTTCTCTAGGTCGATGTCCCACATGGACCTTTATCGGAGAAGGCCCACCCTCCAGGGATCCCCGATCCCCTGTAGTTTTTGCGAGGCAGCTCATACCAGAATAGACAAACTTCAAATCTAGCCCTGTACCATACCAGAGTAATGTGGTTACACAGGTTAATTGTTCTAGCAAAACTACAAAGAACCGGGTGCGTTTTCGTAAACCTTTTTCCTCCATTTTTCCTTCAGCATTTTGTAAAACAAAACCTTCTTCTTTTTCAACATCTCTTGGGAGGTCCCACCTCACCAAGGTTTTATCATAAAACATTTGCTAAAACTTTTTCCAGGGTCTTCCCATCCTTTAGCTTTGCTTCGGCCAAATCGGGGTCTCCAAAGGGGTATGGTGTAATACAACATCTATTCTACTAGGGACAAGTAGGTATCACCAAGGGGTTGTACTTAATAGTACCAAAGTGTAATAGTTCGGAGGAGCCAAACCACTACCAAGTATACAACAACATATAGTAAAACAATGCAGTTTTAATAAACAGTAGATAAAACATGCATAAGTAAAAATACTAGGACAAGGCTTATGAGCAAGAAGGTTGCTTGCTTGAGATCAGCAATATGGCATAATTTTCCCTGGACTTCTTCTTTAGATACTCATAGAATACCAACTTCAATAATAAGTACCACTTCTTCCGCTCTCCGATTTCATCCAGACAACACATGCAAACAAACCAAGCCACAATCAACACAAGGCATACAAGCACCAATACAATACAACAAGAAATTGGATAATACAAGATTATAAATCAGTAGGTCTTAGGGAGAAGGGATTAATGAGATTGGCCTTGTCTTGGGAATTATGGAAGAAAATCCCTTAGGATTTATAGTCTAGAAATTACCTAAGAGATGGATTTTGGACCAAGACATATTATGTATGATACCATTGTAAAAACATGATACCAACAGATAGGTATTGATAAAATTAAACCAACAAAAGTGGTTTCACTATTTTATCAATTACAAAAGATTTATAGTGATTTTTATAGTGAATAAGACTCTAGTTTTAGGGAATAATTCACCAGAAAAGTTCTGGAGATCCAAAAATTATTTCCTTGGATGGTTAGGTAGGTCTTAATATACTTGTTCACTGAGAGTTAGAATCAGGTCAATACAATTACCAGAATGCCCTTAGGAAATTCCAAAAGGTAGCTCTATGGTTGTTTTGTCTTTTTCACTAGATTAAATCTATAGGATCTCCTAGGCTTGGTTAGATATCGATGTGGATAATCCATTAGAGTTGGAATGAGGGTAAAAGTTATAATGGATCGTCCTACAAAATTTTCTAAAGGCAGAAAGTCTCTGTTTTTGTTATTTTTGCTACAGAAACTTCAAGGCTCCACTTGGTATGGGACCAAGTCTTGCTAACAGGTATTTCAGATAACAACAATTGCAGTTGGATTTACTCCATTTGGTGGTGTGGAACTCCTTTTAAGATTTACTGAATGAAAAAGGTACTATCTAGGAGATAAATCTACATAAAATAGAAGGGTGTTATTTGGCCAAACTTTTGATACTGAGTGTTAGGGTAAACCTTTAGTAACCCTAGGAAATTTAGATCTAGGCAATTGGAGTTGTTTTCCATTTTCATTCGTATTTAAACCAAACTATCAAAATACTGAACTATAATTAATTATTAAAAGAAAAAGGGAAGTAGGCCGGCTTTCTAGAGGAGATGGGCCGCACAGGGGCGTCCTGGCCCATCTGGCTTTAGAAGGAGCGGGAGCCCACGGTTTGAACTGGCCGGGGCGGGCCCGCTTGTCACTGACCCGCAGCGACAAAGCGGTAAGAATGGATCTGGGTCGCCAGATCAAGTGCGATCCGACGGCGCCCGCTCGTCGCCTACCTCTGTTCGGCCGCGGCAGAGGGAAACCCTAGCTAGGCTCGGCAGTGCACGGGGAGCTCTGCTGGGGGCACGAGGAGGCGACGGGGAGCAGAGGAGGTGACGCGGGACTCACCGGCGGTCAAAATGATGGGCGGCGGAGGTAGATTTCTTCTCGTGCCTCGGGTTGCCGGGATCCGTACGGCGGGCTGGTTCAGTAGTGGACTGGGGGAGCATCGAGGAGGCCTGCCGATCGAGGAGGAGGTCACCCAGGGGACGCGGGGGTCCTGAGAGGCGCCTGAGCGACACATGCAGCGGGGCTGGGGCCTAGGAACACCAGGCTGGCAGGAGGAGCTTCCCTTCGGCCAAGATCTTGGGTGGCGGCCTCCGGTGGTCCTACAACGAAAAGAGGAACGTAGAGATGCAACTTAGAGAGAGGGAGACCAGATCAGAGATTGAGAAGGGACGGGGAAGGCCTAGACCCATCACCTTCTCACATGCACGCAAGGATCTGAGGAGCTTTCTTCTTCTCCTCCCGAGCAGCAGAGGGAGCTTCGGGGCTCCAGGGAGAAGGGGTGGGGGAGAAGAGGAGGGGAATGAGGGCTACGGGGGAGGCTGGGATGGATTATGGCCTTAAATACCGAGAGGGGAGGGTGCACCATGGACATGGTCCATGAGGGGGGCATGGAGGGGTGGTGCTCGAGGATAGGGCAAGGAGGGCGGTGGAGAGGTGGGTGTGGTGCCAGGGACCAGAGGAGGGGCAGTGTCTCTGCACTAGGAGCCTAGGGTGCTCCACCCTTTACCTCGGGTGAAAAAAAGGGAGGAGAGGGGGAAGAGGGATAGGGACAGCTAGGTGGCTCTCAGTGGTACAGAGGGGAGAGGAGTGGGGTCATGTGTTGACCAGAGAGGGAGAGGGGGCATGCTGCAGCTGCTGTGAAGGTTTTACAAGATATGGCATTGATTTGCTCTCTCTCTCTCACTTGTTCCAATAGCTAAAGGACAAGGGGGTGAAATGCTATAGTAAGGCCACAGTGCAGCTCGACTAGAGGGGTGTGCTGGTGCTGGTGGAAGTTGATGGAGATATTTTGATGAGGTTTTGATTTGATTTTTCTCAAGGATTTGATTAATGTCCAGTTTGATCATGGGGATGCTCATGAAGAGAGTCAATTAAGTTGGCATGGATGAGATGAGACAAGTGTACTGGTAGATAGATGAGGTCAAGACACACCTCCAGGAATTACTTGGGAATTTTCAAAAGATTATAAGTCCATTTAAATCCATTTATTCAAAAACTGCAGAAGTGAAGTATTGGAGCTCATTTGATATTTTTACATTGGACTTTGTTGGATTTTGATGGGAGGTGATCCCTAATGTGAATACACACTTATGGGAATTTTCCCAAGATTTATTGGGGATTAAAATTATTTAAAACACTTATTATACCATTTTAGCCATTTAAGGAAATGGGTAAAAAGAAATAATAAAGCTCTTCAAAAATATTTATTTTTGAAGTGGGAAGATGGGGTATGATGGGTGGACCTCAATTGATCCGAAAGTTGGGGAAGTGTTTTGGCAAAAACCAAACTTGCCTTTAGGAAAGGAGTTTTGGAGATTTTGAATAATAAAGAGATTAAATTGTTTTGGTCCAGAATAAATATGGATACTATCTGATAAATCTTGATGACCAAGATAAATGATGTATACAGGGTGTAGTAAGCATTTGCAACCTTGGGAAATGGGAAATCCAACTTGAATTAGATGGAAAACAAGGAGTTGGGGATCTAGGGTGATGTTATTTTGATACCACCAAAACATGGTTGTATCTTGGAGTTCAGATCTCCCCTTGGGGCATGGGATATATGGATGGATAGACCAAGTGATGTAGATTGAAATGGTGTAGAGGTTTGAGCTTGATCTTGCTTGAGCTCACCATGACAGGCTTTCAAACTTTCAATAAAATAATCATGCCACAGCAGATTATCAACTACCTTCAAAACCTTGGGGGTTTAAGAAGCACAAGGATCCACTTGGAACAAGTGAAATAGATATTTATAGACCTATATGAGTACAACACAACCATGCAAGGAGTTGGTCCATAGAGGTTTGGATGGTGGTGTGAGCTTCTAGCAAAGTTGTCATGATGACTAGGTTTGCAGGAAACGTTATTTTCTTGCCTGCAAAACCATCAAGAACTAGTGGGTTGGAGGGCGATCTAACCAAAGGCAAGTGTGGGCCTTGGCAGTCCTTAGTTTGGTTAACAATATGGTTCAGGTGCATTTCCAATAATGCTCAAGGGTTGGGAAAAGGAGGCATTCAAAAAGGTGATGTTGGAAACAGATTTCCAGACAGCCAGATTTGGCAGATTTAGGGTTTTTGACTAGAATGTTGGTGGAGATGATTTTGATGGGTTGCAAAGTACCAAAGCATCATCAAGTGAATGTGGTTGCAGAGTATATTGAGTATAAGGGATCCATGCTTGATATTGGTCTTCATTGACATGGAAACTTCTAGAATGGATCTCTGTAGAATTGCTCTGGTTAAGGGTTTTAGATGATCACCTAGTATTTAGGGATCAGATCCTTCTTTGTATTCTTGCTTAGGGTGTGGTCAATTTGGAAACCTCTTGATACTAGTGATGAGCTCCTATAGTAGCTCATACTACTTCTAAGCAATCAAGCAGATCAAGGCAATTCATCAGACAGCAGATCAAGACAACTCATCTTATACACTTAGTAAATCCACTACTGGGGTTACCATCAAGCCTAGCTTGAGGTAAGGTTTAGGGATTTTGAAAAGGATGAGAGTACTTGGTATCTCTACCAAGAGTAGAATTCAAGAGCTTCCTAAAAGGTTTTGGAGATCCTAGAGGTGAGTGTAGTTGAAGGTTCTGTCTTGAAACCATAAGGAGATTATATTATATATCTCTCCATAGTTTTGTCAATAGAGGCTACAAAAATAGCTTTGGTTACATAAGCAGCTTGGCTCATGTTTTGGAATGCCAGAACATTTGAGAATATGTAAAATGAGCCAAGATAGTTTTGTTAAATAGCTTTTGTCAACGGGTAGGGAGGTAAGGAGTATCATATGGTATACACTCACATACACAAGCACAAACAAACAACAAACAAACACTTCAGCATTAAACAAGAAAAAGTTTTTGTTCCCCCTGATTTTTGCATTCTAGACATGTAATCAGGGTTGCTGAAATTAGGATGTTAGAGAGATTGTGTCTCTTAAGCTTGGGGAATCAGAAAAAGAATTCTACTTTTCCAAATTTAAAGACAGACCTCCACAAATACAAGAAGAAGAGAAAGACAAAACTATTGAGGAAATGGCAGCTCTCTTCTTTAGTGATAAAAAAGAAGAAATAAATGAAGATTTAAATTATGAAGCAATAGTTATGGAGGACAAGTCCCTAGAGAATTAGAAGGTGAATTTGATTCACTTCCCGTTATAGGGCCTCCAACTAATGAGGCTCTTGAAGAGCCAGAAAAGAGACGGGATGAGGAATTACCACCCCCAGAATTGAAGACTCTACCATATAATCATAAATATAGATTTTTAGATGATACAAAAAATTTCCTGTTATTATTAGTGCTAAACTTTCAGGGGATGAAGAAGAAGAACTCATGAAAATACTTAAGGAGCATCGCAAGTCCTTTGGGGTACTCAGTGGATGATTTGAAGGGCATTAGTCCCATGATAACCGTCCATCGAATATTCATGGAGGAAGGTGCTAAACCAGTTGTGGAATTTAATAGACGACTGAAGCCCAAAATGAAGGAAGTGGTAAGAAAAGAAATACTACGCCTATTGGACGCATGTATAATCTATCATGTAAAAGAAAGTGAATGGGTAAGTCTTTTTCATTGTGTCCCTAAGAGGGGCGGTTTTACTGTCGTTCCTAATGAAAACAATGAATTGATACCCACTAGAACTATTGTTGGACATAGGTTGTGTATAGATTTCAGGAAATTGAATAAAGAAACTAGGAAATATCACTATCCTTTACCATTCATAGATCAAACTTTAGAAAGGTTAGCAAAACACACTGTAACTACCTCGGTGAATTACGCTCCTAGTACAAGCCTGGATGATCAGAAATTGTTGAAATATTACGGTGGGGCCCAAATGCCACTCACAGGTAGACCTTTCGGCCGTCCCAACCATTTCCAAACATTGGGACAAGAACGGGCGGCGTAATCGGCAGGCGAAGGGATCAACTACATACACAAATGAGTATGTATGCAAGCCACCATACAATAGTACATCAGAGCCATTCCATCTAAAAAGAAAGGAAACATAGCAATGCCATACGGCAAGATCCAAATATCCTAGATAGATATAATAGTTTGGGATATCTCCTCATACATCAATCAACAGAGTATCAAGTGGAAGCGGAAGACAAAATCCGAGTACGGATAAGAAGCAAATCAGCATAAGATGCCCCATAAATAAGCACGTCCCGCCCACAGATCTCACGGATCCCCGTTCCCGGAATCTCTACACCGAATGATCGTTGCCCACATCGTCCGTCTCTTCCACCCAGTATCCATCTTGCGAGTGTACCTGTTCATCTGAACCAATAATTTATCGTGTGAGACCCTAGGGGTACTCAGCAAGTCTTTATGCCTCTAAAGGGGACACAACCTGGGGTGACGCAATTGCAGCAAAAGATAAACCCTAGAAATTCTATAGATACTCGCTAACCATCCGCCTAACCAGAGATAGACGGATGTCCGTGAATTAATAACAATAGTTATAACAGTAATAAAGGTAATCTTAACAGATCCATCCTCTTCCTCGCTTACCGACGAGGAAGCGGACGAACATTCCCCCCCATCCGTTGGCAGTTTTATTAACCATTCCATGAGTGTTACACTAATTACTAGTCAGGTCCTTAGTCAAATTAAAAGCGGTACTTTAGTTATTCTTGTCTATGATCGAGAAACTGTGCTCCAAGTCGTCCATAACCATGACACGGCTTTGAAAGTTTTACCTCAGGGTGCACAAATAGCAACACACACTCGATATGCCTCGGAAAACCAAATCAAAACCCAACGAGGCGCCACGACAAAGCAATCACAGGATTCAGAAATATTTCAGGGGCCACCCCATTAAGCTACCCATGACGAAGTTGGCCGACTCGAGACGGACTCAAGGTTTGCGCCAATGGCTGGAACGATCGGGAACCCAAAATGTGACTGGGCTTGTCGACACCATGAAAACACTCCGCTTTCCTAAACAGACAGCAGGTGCTCTCGCACAATCTTAAATAAAGCAAAAGCATGGCATAAGTACAGGATAGTAAATAAAACCTCAAACTAGTTTGTGGCCCCAAGAAATAAGAATGAATCAAGCTCGCTCAGTGGGGGTCCATAAGCCTCCGGATGTGGATAGCGAATATTCTTGGAACAGAATCAAGTACTGGGGTCTTACGGGACACAAGTGAGCCTGAAAAACCAAATAGCTAATATGGCTCACCGATGCCACTTTCATTAGTTATCCCATTACTACCAAAGTTAAGTTGTTTAGGTACCTCGTTATCCATCAGACACTCACATACCCTACACATGCTGTTCTACGACTCGCATGGCTCAAACAACATCTGTAGTAATGGCTCATGGGATGGAGGAACAAGCTTCGGTGGGGTTTAAAACTAAAGGCTATGCAATACTTGGGATTCAATTTAATGCAATCGCGACTCAATGATGCAAGAATAAGATAGAGGCAATAGGTACTATATGTATGCAAGCATGTGGTAGTGCTTGCCTGGCAACTCAGTTAAAGCAAAGGATGGATCTGGGTAGTGCTCTGGTTCTCTTGATATATCCCCGTCTTCAGCCTATTCGAAGAAGAACCAAACAAACAAGGCCAACATAAATAAGATGCACAAGCATATGAATAAATGCGACAAGCAAACAATCATGCCATGATGAATGATGCACAATTTACATGGCAATAAGGTAGCATGGCATGGGTGAGGTGTGGAATACAATAATAAAGCATTTTATTTAGTTTTGGCCCCATTTTACTCTCATATTAGTTGCTGTATACAATATATTTATATGATGCATGATTCAAAACAAACCATGGAATGCATAAACAGAAAGGTCTCACGAGCTAATCATTTTATACATATCATTTATTGAATTTGGACTTATAAATCAAAAGTTATTAATTATTTAAGAAAACGGGGCATTTATTGTAATTTAAATAAACTTGGAAATTTAAGTGTTCAAAATATATTTTGGATTGCATATTTGAAATCCTCACATTTTTCTGATTTGAAAACATATATTATTTGTATTATTTGGATTAATATTTGAAAAGATAATTAAAATGTAAATATATTTGAATTTGAAATAATTTGAAAAGGATTTGAAATTCAAACAAAAATGACTAACTTTTCTCACACGGGCAAAACTAGCCGCAGACAGTGACATGTGGGCCTCCTGCTGACTGGGCGACAACGTGGCAGAAAAGGTTTTCCTCATCATGGGCAATTTCAGCCCGTGACGCCGACAGATGGGATCACTGCTCGCAGGCCCACTTGACAGAGAATGGTGGGGGGCTGCCCACGTGGCGCGGCGAGGGAGTGCGGGTTGAGGGTGCTTAACTAGGGGGGCCTATCTGCAAAACTTCCGCGGAGATGCAGTGGGACCGATTGAGCGGGTTACCGGATGCAAAAGGCAGGGGTGTAGCGTAAAACGACCGTGGGTCAGATTGTGCTTCTTCCTCGCGGCAGACCGACGGTGCTCGCGACGCGGACGCGACGCGGGGATCGAACCAGGGACCTGCGGGCGCGCGCTGGGGTGGCGAACCGGTGCGGTGGGTTGGGCTAGGTGGCAGAGAGGTGGTCTGGGGCCTAGCTAAGGTTTCTGCGACGCTGCGGGGACGAGCAGACGCACACGACGCCGGCGCACAGAGGGTGCTCGACGGAGCGCACGTCGCGGCCAGGACACGACGGTGAAAGCGAGGGTGTCCAAGAGGGAGGTGGGCTCACCGCGAGTGTGTCGGAGGCGTTGGATCGGGTCGGCGGGCAGACGATCGGTGACGACGCAGACGGACGGCGATCTAGGGTTTCGCGGCGGGCGCGTCGGTGTTCTTCGGCTCCGGTGCTCCTCCTCTGCGACGGCGCGTACAGGACGATGCAGTGGACGACCGTGAGCTTCCCCGACACCCAGGAGCGCCACGCCACCGGCTGGTAGAGGGAGATCGGTGGAGGCCGAAGGTTGGCCGGCGAGGTGTAGACGGCGGTGGAGAGGAGAGGGGGAGAGGACAGGGCGCCTTCGGGGTAGATCTGGGTAAGCAGGGGAGGCGAGAGAGGGGGTGGATAAGGCAGAGAGGAAGCAAGGATGCCGTGGGGAGGTGGTAGACGATAAAGGTGGCTCGGCCACCTTTTGTCCTCCTCCTCACGTGCTCGGCTGGGAGGCCAGGGCAGGGCAGGGGCAGGTAGGGGAGCTGCCAGGTGGGGTAGGGCAGGCTAGGGTCGGGGTGGTTCGGGCTGGGGCCCCTAGGGCAGAGAGAGAGCACGAGAGGGAGAGGTGAGGGTAGCCTCGGGTAGGGTAGATCTAGGCTCGGGCTAGGGCTGGACTAGGGTTTGGGTGTGGTAGCTAGGTGGCAGGGTGGCCAAGTGGGGCCAACACGGGTAGGTCATGGTGCGGTGGCTCGGGTAGAGGAAGGAGGGAAAGAGGGGGTGTACTTAGGGTGTGGTTTAGCTTAGGTGTAGATTAGGGTTTAGGAGAGGGGGTATGGGTATGGCGATGAAGGGTAGATGATGGTCTAGGGACTAAAGAGAGAGAGATGGAGTGGTTTTGCTAGGACAAGGTCAAGCCAAGAACAACTAAGATCAAACCAAAACAAAACAAGAAAAGAGGGGGAGGTGGTGTAAGCATGATCAAATAAGTTCAAGCTAAAAGAGAGAGATGAGAGGGTGAGAGGATTCCCAAAAACCAACTAAAATCCAAATGACAAGCTTAAAGGGTACTTGCATGGCCCATGCAAAATATTTAATGCCATGATAATTCTTGTGAAAACAATATTATTTCATGGCAATATTATTATGCAACCCAAAATTGGAGTAAGGCCCAAGCAATAGAATTTATAAAGAATTCCAAGTGGAGTATATGGAGATGATCACATTGGATTATATTTGGGGCTTGCTAGGGTGTATATGCCACTAGGTATTTAATAAGCCCTCAAAAATATACCAACATGATGATAACCCCAAAACCACACCTATGGAAGCTAGGAAGAGGTTCCACTCACAAGGCATGCAAAGGTGGCTATGTGGCTCTCATGTTTCAATATTGTGAAAACAACATGATGCTAAGATGAGAGCATGTGGAATAGAATTGGATCCATCCCAACCCACATGAGCTAGAGGTAAACTCAATAAATGCCAAGCTCATATTTAGTGGGATGGTGGAACTATAAGGTGGTGAAAGAAAAGGTGGTGGAGTTAATAAGAGATATGCCCCCAACTCAACTTGGGCATCAAACAATATATCAAGAACCAAATACAATATCAAGAGGCAAATACAATTAATAATGCATATGAGATAAGAACCAAAAGGAAAAGAGTTTTATATGATGCTCAAATGCAAGGTGGCATGATGACATGAGCATGATATAATGATGATGCAACAATTATATATTTGAAGGTAGCATTATATAGACTAGGCTAGTAGCATTGCAATTGTTAGACAATTGGGATGCTACAACTCTCCCCCACTAAACAAGAATCTCGCCCCGAGATTCCTATGAAAAAGAGAACAACACAAGAAGAGGCGGGTGTTCGGAACGAAGGTGACCCTTGCGTTCCCAAGATGATGTCGAACGTAATGGTGCGACCACTACACCTTACAAAACTTGCTAGACTTGTTGTAGTCTTATGCTTTGCTTTAGAAACAGCGATTAGAAGAGTTGAAGGATTGTCGTGAGACAAGAAGGATAGGATGGACATAGCTCCGGTTTTCTCAAGAAACATGATAAAAGAATAGAACCACTTGTGAAAGAAAGGACAAGATGATGTATCACGGATAAAGAAAGACACATCATTAAGATTAAAGATTTACTGATACTAGAGAGGATGGATCTTTGTGTCACCGGAAGAAAAAAGCTAGATTGGAGAGGTTTGACCCACTATGACAATAGCATCGTATCCTCTCTCGGATTTGAGAAATGAAGCACGGAAACAATATTGCCTTCAAACAATAGAGTCCCTTGATATCAACAGAAAGATTTAGCTAGACATCGCCGGATTAGATTCTTGTTGCGCCGGTAAGAACCGAAGGATCACGCAATTGAGGTGCGCGGATATAACTTCCCGAGACAGATGTGAAGCCAGACCATGGTGGAAATCTCGCGAAGCAAAGAATATGGAGGATCTGGAGTTTATTGTAGAGATACTTATTGCTTTCTTTAGCCTTGAGGCTAACACAATAGATTTGCGGCTGATGGCATCAACCATAATTGGCTTTACCACAGAAAAAGAATTGATGAAACAAAGAGAGATAGGGTTTCCTTTCATCTTGTTTGGGGATGTCGAGCACCGGTAGAAAGACGAGGACTGAAAAGAGTTTGCGTTTGTTTCCACCAGATAATTGAAGATTTTGCTCCGTGTAGGAAAAGACGAGATCACCAACAAGAGGTTATTGATTACTTTCTTCGAGAGAGCACTCCGGAAAAACAAGGACGGAAGTTAAAGTATCAAGGGATAAAGGCCACTTCTAACTCCCGTGGAATGAGTGAAATCACATAAATTCCCCAATTCAATGTACAAGAGCGAATGATAAGAGTAGTGGTATGGTAGCTACTCCATCCCGCACACAAAGCATTACTCCGCACATGAATAAGAAAACCATGCAACCCAACTACCAAAACAGACTGAAGGTATTGACAAGGATAACTCATGGAACTCCGTTAGCAAACCAGGATAGATGCAAACGATACGCCGGATTGAAGATAGATAAGGGTGATGATGTCGTCGTCTTGTCGGAAGTACCAAGCCACCGAAAAGATATGATGGAAGATTACGGGGAACAACTGCAAGATTCAACAGCTACAGAAAAGATATCTTTCAAGTTGGTGCTATCTTTTCTGGAAGGTCTTCATGGTCTCCGGTGTATTGAGCATAGACGATAGAGCAAGAGGGTTTCAAAGATTACTTAACGAGATAGAGGTGAAAGAACTCCTTGTTCTTCTTGAAAAGATAGAGAGAGATTTAGCGGTCTTGAGGAAATCTTTAGCTGAACGATGATGATAACTTGCCCACAAGGAACAACTCCGGATTGGTTGAAGATGGAGGATGGAATTAACAATGGACTTGCCAATTCCAGAATTGAAGCGATCTATTTAGCAGAAGGACGTGGACGAGATAGGTGACTTCAAAAAGTCAGAATTCACGCTTTGAGAACTTTGCACACAGGCAGTATTCTCGAAGCTTGAGAGAAAGAGACACAGATGATCTTCCATGTCCTTCCATTGATATCGAATAGGCAAGCATATTATCAACATATACCACCACGGATTAACAAGATATTCCCAGAATACCAAGTTCAAGCGATGAGAGAAACGAGCGAATGCTCAAACACTTTCTCGAGCTCAACGCCTTAGAAAGATCAATATTAAGAGCACGGGTTCGTGTTGAAGGAGATGCACTGGAAGAATAGATTATCTGGTTCTTCGGAAGAAAAAGAGATGTCACCTGGTCCACATTGTCGATTGGATCGCCGGTTACAAGGATAAAGAGATCTTGGATAAGAAACGATGATATAGCTTTGCTTATGGTATGAGCTATCAGAGACGAAAAAGATGTGCAGATATGGAGTTGAAAAAGATGTGCAAAGATGATGAGCAGATGATAGATCATCGTAGTGCCTTGAGAAACTCCGATTTCCAAGGATGCTTGAATAAGCATAGATAGGATCACGGTGTACCCAAAATCACAGGAGTTGACCGTATCCTCCAGATGGTGACGGTTTATAGCATTTTCCATATTCCAATCGTCACTATCATGAGTGGAATATAGCTATGCCGAGAACCAAATTACAATCACCAAAGACATCGGACATACATGTTATGTAATTAGCCCAAGAGAAAAGGAGATGAAAAGAAACTCCAAGATTAAGCGCTGGTGACAAAAGAACGAGTTAGCATGGACATGCTGATAAAAGAGAGATAGATAATGTTTCACACACGACTGAAAAGGAGTGTGGAAACACAGATGGATCAAAGAAAAAATTTCCGCAATTTTCGGCATTAAAATACCGATAGATGCGCAAAATCACTTAGCAGATAGGGATTAGCATCAGATGCCTGCACAGAAGAACACCCTTTAAGAAGATGGCACCGGTTAACAAGGAGTCAGGTAGATATCGCCGGTTTTCAAAAGCCTGTCAGTATGGAATGTACCAACAGTTGATAACCAAAGGCAAATTGTGATAACAACTTGGATGCAACAGATAGACAAGGAATTACACATTCACACACACACAACCTATGGTACTACGGAAACCCAGAACACGTGAATCCTAGTTTGAATTTAAAGGAGAGGATTGAAAACGTTACACTTCCTTACCAGAAAAGAGTGGTGGTTGGGTAAGAAGAAAAATGGAAGCAGTCCTACTCTCACGTTTTGTTTTTCCCTAGTATACATAACTACCAAAATATTTGCTAGATGTATACAACGACCATTTGGTCGAGACCTCAAAAGCGGGATGGCTCGATACCAATTGTAACTACCTCGGTGAATTACGCCCTAGTACAAGCCTAGATGATCGAAATGGTTGAAATAGTACGGTGGGGCCCAAATGCCACTCACGTGTAGACCTTTCGCCGTCCCAACCATTTCCAAACATCGACAAGAACGGGCGTAATCGGCAAAAAGGATCAACTACATACACAAATGAGTATGTATGCAAGCCACCATACAATAGTACATCAGAGCCATTCCATCTAAAAAGAAAGGAAATATAGCAATGCCATACGGCAAGATCCAAATATCCTAGATAGATATAATAGTTTGGGATATCTCCTCATACATCAATCAACAGAGTATCAAGCGGAAGCGGAAGACAAAATCCGAGTACGGATAAGAAGCAAATCGGCATAAGATGCCCCATAAATAAGCACGTCCCGCCCACAGATCTCACGGATCCCGCTCCGGAATCTCTACACCAAATGATCGCTGCCCACATCGTCATCTCTTCCATCCAAAGATCCATCTTGAAAGTGTACTGCTCATCTGAACCAATAATTTATCGTGTGAGACCCTAGGGGTACTCAGCAAGTCTTTATGCCTCTAAAGGGGACACAACCTGGGGTGACGCAATTGCAGCAAAAGATAAACCCTAGCAATTCTATAGATACTCGCTAACCATCCGCCTACCAGAGATAGACGGATGTCCGTGAATTAATAACAGCAGTTATAACAGTAATAAAGGTAATCTTAACAGATCCATCCTCTTCCTCGCTTACCGACGAGGAAGCGGACGAACATTCCCCCCCATCCGTTGGCAGTTTTATTAACCATTCCATGAGTGTTACACTAATTACTAGTCAGGTCCTTAGTCAAATTAAAAGCGGTACTTTAGTTATTCTTGTCTATGATCGAGAAACTGTGCTCCAAGTCGTCCATAACCGCGGACACGGCTTTGAAAAGTTTTACCTGCAGGGTGCACAAATAGCAACACACACTGATATGCCTCGAAAAACCAAATCAAAACCCAACGAGGCCACGACAAAGCAATCACAGATTCAGAAATATTTCGTGGGGGCCACCCCATTAAGCTACCATGACGGTTGGCCGACTCCGAGACGGACTCAAGGTTTGCGCCAATGGCTGTGAACGATCGGGAACCCAAAATGTGACTGGGCTTGTCGACACCACAAAACACTCCGCTTCCTAAACGACAGCAGGTGCTCCTCGCACAATCTTAAATAAAGCAAGAAAGCATGGCATAAGTACAGGATAGTAAATAAAACCTCAAACTAGTTTGTGGCCCCAAGAAATAAGAATGAATCAAGCTCGCTCAGGGGGGTCCATAAGCCTCCGGATGTGGATAGCGAATATTCTTGGAACAGAATCAAGTACTGGGTCTTACGGACACAAGTGAGCCTGAAAACCAAATAGCGAATATGGCTCACCGATGCCACTTTCATTAGTTATCCCATTACTACTCAGGTTAAGTTGTTTAGGTACCTCGTTATCCATCAGACACTCACATACCCTACACATGCTGTTCTACGACTCGCATGGCTCAAACAACATCTGTAGTAATGGCTCATGGGATGGAGGAACAAGCTTCGGTGGGGTTTAAAACTAAAGGCTATGCAATACTTGGGATTCAATTTAATGCAATCGCGACTCAATGATGCAAGAATAAGATAGAGGCAATAGGTACTATATGTATGCAAGCATGTGGTAGTGCTTGCCTGGCAACTCAGTTAAAGCAAAGGATGGATCTGGGTAGTGCTCCTGGTTCTCTTGATATATCCCCTGCTCAGCGTCTATTCGAAGAAGAACCAAACAAACAAGGCCAACATAAATAAGATGCACAAGCATATGAATAAATGCGACAAGCAAACAATCATGCCATGATGAATGATGCACAATTTGCATGGCAATAAGGTAGCATGGCATGGGTGAGGTGTGGAATACAATAATAAAGCATTTTATTTAGTTTTGGCCCCATTTTACTCTCATATTAGTTGCTGTATACAATATATTTATATGATGCATGATTCAAAACAAACCATGGAATGCATAAACAGAAAGGTCTCGTCGAGCTAATCATTTTAGACATATCATTTATTGAATTTGGACTTATAAATCAAAAGTTATTAATTATTTAAGAAAACGGGGCATTTATTGTAATTTAAATAAACTTGGAAATTTAAGTGTTCAAAATATATTTTGGATTGCATATTTGAAATCCTCACATTTTTCTGATTTGAAAACATATATTATTTGTATTATTTGGATTAATATTTGAAAAGATAATTAAAAACAGAAATATATTTGAATTTGAAATAATTTGAAAAAGGATTTGAAATTCAAACAGAAAACAGACTAACTTTTCTCACACGGGCAAAACTAGCCGCAGACAGTGACATGTGGGCCTCCTGCTGACTGGGCGACAACGTGGCAGAAAAGGTTTTCCTCACTTGTGGCGATGCCCAGCCCGTGTGTTGTGAGATGGGACCGCGGCTCATGGCCCCACTTGAAGCGGTGGGGGCGGAGTGCGGGTTGAGGTGCTTAACTAGGGGGCCTATCGCAAAACTTCCACGGAGATGCAGGCAGGTGGGACCGATTGGGCCTTGAGTTCTTGGGCAAAACGGCAGGGGTGTAAGCAGAAAACGACCGTGGCTGTACTGTGCTTCTTCCTCGCGTGCAGAGACCGATCGGTGCTCGCACGCGCGGACGCGACGCGGGGATCGAACCAGGGACCTGCGGGCGCGCGCTGGGGTGGCGAACCGGTGCGGTGGGTTGGGCTAGGTGGCAGAGAGGTGGTCTGGGGCCTAGCTAAGGTTTCTGCGACGCTGCGAGGGCAGACGAGCGACACGACGCCGGGCGCCTTGAAGGGTGCTCGACGGAGCGCCGTCGCGGCAGGTGAAAGGTGGCGAGGTGTCAGGAGGGAGGTGGGCTCACCGTGAGTGTGTCGGAGGCGTTGGATCGGGTCGGCGGGCAGACGATCGGTGACGACGCAGACGGACGACGATCTAGGGTTTCGCGGCGGGCGCGTCGGTGTTCTTCGGCTCCGGTGCTCCTCCTCTGCGGCCAGCGGCAGACAGACGATGGGCGACCGTGAGCTTCCCCGACACCCAGGAGCGCCACGCCACCGGCTGGTAGAGGGAGATCGGTGGAGGCCGAAGGTTGGCCGGCGAGGTGTAGACGATGGTGGAGAGGGAGAGGGCGGGGCGCCTGGGTAGATCTGGGTAAGCAGGGGAGGCGAGAGAGGGGGTGGATAAGGCAGAGAGGAAGCGAGGATGCCGTGGGGAGGTGGTAGACGATAAAGGTGGCTCGGCCACCTTTTGTCCTCCTCCTCACGTGCTCGGCTGGGAGGCCAGGGCAGGGCAGGGGCAGGTAGGGGAGCTGCCAGGTGGGGTAGGGCAGGCCAGGGTCGGGGTGGTTCGGGCTGGGGCCCCTAGGGCAGAGAGAGCAAGAGAGGGAGAGGTGAGGGTAGCCTCGGGTAGGGTAGATCTAGGCTCGGGCTAGGGCTGGACTAGGGTTTGGGTGGGGTAGCTAGGTGGCAGGGTGGCCAAGTGGGGCAACACGGGTAGGTCATGGTGGGGTGGCTCGGCTAGAGGAAGGAGGGAAAGAGGGGGTGTACTTAGGGTGTGGTTTAGCTTAGGTGTAGATTAGGGTTTAGTAGAGGGGGTATGGGTATGGTGATGAAGGGTAGATGATGGTCTAGGGACTAAAGAGAGAGAGAGATGGAGTGGTTTTGCTAGGACAAGGTCAAGCCAAGAACAACTAAGATCAAACCAAAACAAAACAAGAAAAGAGGGGGAGGTGGTGTAAGCATGATCAAATAAGTTCAAGCTAAAAGAGAGAGATGAGAGGGTGAGAGGATTCCCAAAAACCAACTAAAATCCAAATGACAAGCTTAAAGGGTACTTGCATGGCCCATGCAAAATATTTAATGCCATGATAATTCTTGTGAAAACAATATTATTTCATGGCATTATTATTATGCAACCCAAAATTGGAGTAAGGCCCAAGCAATAGAATTTAGAAAGAATTCCAAGTGGAGTATATGGAGATGATCACATTGGATTATATTTGGGGCTTGCTAGCGTGTATATGCCACTAGGTATTTAATAAGCCCTCAAAAATATACCAACATGATGATAACCCCAAAACCACACCTATGGAAGCTAGGAAGAGGTTCCACTCACAAGGCATGCAAAGGTAGCTATGTGGCTCTCATGTTTCAATATTGTGAAAACAACATGATGCTAAGATGAGAGCATGTGGAATAGAATTGGATCCATCCCAACCCACATGAGCTAGAGGTAAACTCAATAAATGCCAAGCTCATATTTAGTGGGATGGTGGAACTATAAGGTGGTGAAAGAAAAGGTGGTGGAGTTAATAAGAGATATGCCCCAACTCAACTTGGGCATCAAACAATATATCAAGAACCAAATACAATATCAAGAGGGAAATACAATTAATAATGCATATGAGATAAGAACCAAAAGGAAAAGAGTTTTATATGATGCTCAAATGCAAGGTGGCATGATGACATGAGCATGATATAATGATGATGCAACAATTATATATTTGAAGGTAGCATTATATAGACTAGGCTAGTAGCATTGCAATTGTTAGACAATTGGGATGCTACACACACTCATTTTTGCTACTTGGACGGATACTCTAGTTTTTCCCAAATAGCTGTTCATCTTGATGACCAACTTAAAACAACTTTCATTAGCCCTTATGGTTTACATGCTTACCGTCATATGCCTTTTGGTTTATGTAATGCTCCAGCAACTTTTCAAAGATGCATGACTGCTATTTTTGCGGATTTTAGAGAACTGATAATGGAAGTATTTATGGATGACTTTTCTGTCTATGGAACTTCGTTTACTAGTTTCTTCAATAATCTCAAAAGAGTTTTGCAGCGTTGCAAAGAAACCAATCTTGTTCTAAACTGGGAGAAGTGCCATTTTATGGTCAAATAAGGTATAGTCCTTGGACATAAGGTATCATGTAAGGGAATTAAAGTAGATAGAGCTAAGGTTGAGGCCATAGAGAGAATCCCACAACCTAGGGATATAAAAGGTATAATAAGTTTCCTTGGTCATGTGGGTTTTTATAGAAGGTTCATTAGAAATTTCTCTGGAATATCTAAACCTTTAACTAACCTTCTGCAAAAGGGAGTAAGATTTAACTTTGATGATAAATGTCTTATAGCCTTTCATAAACTTAAATATGCTATATCCCATGCTCCTATCATTAAACCACCTATCTATGATATGACTTTTGACTTAATATGTGAAGCTAGTGATGATGATGTAGGAGTAACTCTAGGATAACATATAGGTCGCAGATTTAATATTATACATCATGCTAGTAGAACACTAAATAGTGCTCAAAGGAATTATCCTAAGCAAGACAGGGCACGTTTTGCTGTATTTTTCTCTTGCAATAAATTTTGTTCTTATATAGTTGATGCAAAAGTAAGAGTACATACGAATCGTGATGGTTTAAAACAACTCCTTGAGAGGAAAAACCATAAGCCAAGACTGATCCATTGGATCCTTTTACTTCAAGAATTTGAGTTGCAGATTATGCAGTAGCAAGAAATAAATATGTTGGATGAAGTGTCCATATTCTCCCAGCAAGACACCAATCTTATTGAGAGGAACTTTAGTCCTTGTGATTTTCGTTTACGAGAATTATTAAATGAACTAAGGTTAATTCCTCCAAAAGAGAAGAAGTCTTTGTTGTTGGAAGAGCTTGTCATCCCCAAGTAAGAAAACTGTAAGTGCAAGGTAAGTATTCTTACTCAAATAAGTGATTGGTTTCGCAAATTTTACTTCTAATTTTTTTTCCTTTGAATACCTCGTGTTTTTCTGATGTTTCTGAAGGTTTTTACCAACTATACGGTCGCAACTATACGGCCGGAGAAAATCCTCCCACCGTATAGTTGGTCGTTAAACTCTCAGGCATTTTCTATTTTGATGTCTGGATCTATACGGTCACAACTATATGGCCGGAGAAAATCCTCCCGCCATATAGTTGGTCGTTAAACTCTCAGACATTTTCGTTTTCCTTTTCGTTTTTGATATAAAAAACAGTTTTGTCGGTTCCAAGTCGGTAACTTAATCGACCTGGACTCGAGATATTTGGAAATATCTACCTAGAACCAACTATATGGCCAGAGCTATACGGGTCGCGCCTGTATAGTTGGTCATTACGTGGCAGGACTCCTCCAAATCCACGATTTCTTTTCCTGTTCCGTTAAGATTCTTTTCTTGGGCATGAATTTTGTGTTTCTTGCGAGTTTTACCAACCTCTGACCCCCCTTATATACTACCATTGTATCTCTCTCTCTAATCATAATCTCCAAAAACCAATCTACCTCTTATTCATACGTGAGGACATGCAAACCAAGGGACATAAGACAAGGAGATAAGTTACTATGGAGATTGGGAGCAATGGCGAGCAAGGAAAGGAGATCAAGATTGTCCCTATGGAGTTCCTCGACGCTGCCAATGAACGTCGGAAGAGGGAGTTGAAAGCCCTCGAGCAGAAGATTAAAGAGATGGACAAGGAGACGCCAGGGACACCCAAGCATCTTCGATTGCTGCGACTTTATCTTGATAAACTTGATGAAGATATTAAGCAGACAACCGAATCAGGTTTTACTATGAGTCTTAAGGCAATCCAAACCCTTCAAGATAACAATGATCTCATTAAAGAACAAGTGAAAGTGCTGGAGAGGAATAATATTTTCTACAAGCTGCGTTATAAAGAATTAGATGTTGTCAATCAGTCCCTCTGCCTCAGGCTAGCCCATGAAGAGAAGATACCGCGTGCCATGGCGCCATAGTGATCTACAATAATCACGATATGAAATAATCGCAAGGGATTATTTGATCCCGCCTGGCTTGATTCCAAGCTTGGGGAGATCTTTAAGACCTTGTAATCTATCTTATAAGTTTTTAATTACTATTATTGTTTTGCATTAGTTCAAACTAGAAATAAAGTTTGCATCATTAGAATTCCCTTCAGGAATAGTTGATCCCTTTTATTAAATTCTGAGTTTATTATCATATATGGAGCAATATGGAGTTTGTATTTGTCCTATTGGATATATGAATGGCTTGAGTATAATTTTACTTGCACTTGATGATAGCAATAGGAGTATTCCACACCATTTGTATTAATGGAACATATAAAGATAATTTGGTCAATATGTTGTAAGTACATGGTTTGATTTACAAAGAATTTTTTGTATCTAATCAGTTAAGTTGAAAAAGAAACCTTGAACAAAGGAAAATGAAAAGTGCTATCAGATTAGAGTGAGAACAAGACGATGTAGAATATTCAAGCTATAAAGATTGCTTCATATACAATTGGAATTTGGTAATTGAGGTCATTAAACTTTGAATTCCTACATGAAGTGGAAAGTATGGCTAGCTTCTTTGCACAAGACTTAAACAAAAGTGTGAGCATATATAAAAAAAAGGAGGAAGAAAAGAGAGAATAAAAGAGCGAATGTGCAAAGAGAAAATAGGCATACACCACTATATTGTAGTAAGACAAAGAGATGTTTTGAGATTTCGAATCCCAAGTGAGTATGTTAATCCTAAAACACTTGGGACTACCTCGCTAACTCATTCGAGTGAACTGAATAATTTTACATCATATTGAGAGTGATCTTTTGTGAATTGTTAAATGCTAAGGTGTGGAAGCCTGCTAATATTATTAGGATGGTTCGAGTAAGGTACTATTCATGAACTTATTCCTATGTATCATATATGATAAACACATGCTACAACTGCCTCATTTATTTTATCAACTCAGCTTCATGAATATGAGGATCACATCCATTAAGCTAAATCTTGCTCGGGGACGAGAAAGAGTCTAAGCTTGGGGAAGTTCATGAGTGCATAATTGTATCATGTTTTATATTATTATTTTGCATTGTAGTTATAGGATCATGGTATTTTACGGTGTTCGTGCGCACATTTTATGTCTGTTTTCACTAGGATCAGGACAGATGATGGGTACAATGGACACAATTCTTGGAGCAGTTGTACTACGGAGAAAAGGAGTCAAAAACAACGTAAATCGCTTATTTGGGAAATATCAATAACACTAGAAGAAAACCCGAAGAGATCGAGGCGTCTAGAAAGTTTGACGACCAACTATACGGCGGGAATAAATTCTCTGGCCGTATAGTTCCCGTCGTATAGTTGGTGCCCCCATCGCCTCCTCAAATAGTTTCACCCCGTGCAACTAGATCGGAGAGATGACATACAGAACAACCAAAAATCGCTAAAAGCTCACCTCCGGAAGGCATCTTGAGGGGAAACTCGTCCACCAGGGATCCGTCTTTGCCCTACGCAGATCCGGGAGGCTAAGGCATCGATCTTCATCATCAAGTGCTACATCACCACCATCTCCATCCATCCCATCTATATCTTGTCTTGATATTGTTGTAATTCCGTGTAACATCCCATCTTTTGCATCTATGGTTGTTTAGGAGTAAGAGGCTAGAAATTAGGGGGAAATAAAACGTTTTCTACTTGTTTGCATATGAGCTTTTCTTATACTCGATTTGCTTGATCACTTGTGTTGCCATGGTATTGTTGCTTGCCAATCTACATGCTTAGATCACCACCAAAAGTCTAGTCTTGTTCCAACTTTGGAGCTTTGGTTTGAGTAAACCCCTCACCTTTTCTACGATGAAAAGGAACCATGTGGTACCATGTTTTGAACACTTGAGAACCCCACCTTAGCCCTGGTTAAACCACAAGCTTAAGCCCATTGCATGGAAGTGTTATCTTCACTAGAGGCCATTTAGTGCATGACCACCTTATTTTGTCCAATGTATGGATGACCCTTGCAAACATATGGGTTTGATCTAGGATGCACCCAGGACCTGCACCTCACCACCAAGCACCCCTCTACACCCCCAGGTCTCCTCCTTTGCCATTGGTGGCCCTAGCTCGAAATGGCAAGCTCCCAAAGTGGCCACCTCATCGACTAGGCCCTAGATCACCAAAACCCCTCTCTCCACTCCCCCACTCGTGCTACACCCTCTCTGTCCCTGGCATGACTCAATGCGAGTATACCCTCCCCTGTACTGTTCTAGATCACCCCCATGCAGCCAGGCCCGACCGAGAGAGAGAGAGAGAGACCCAGCAATGGTCAAGACCCGCCCGAGCCATCACCTCGCGTGCATGCCTCTTCCCTGTCGCGTCTGGACCAACGCGCGTGCCCGCGTCTTCCCCAGGCACGCCCCGACCCCCTTCCCTCTCTCACCACTGGCCTCGGCCAACCAACGCGTCGGCCAGAGCGCCGCGTCTGTGCCGTCTGGCCGCTTTTCCCGCCATGTGGTACATCTCAACACTGTGCCCTGCCCCGAGGCGACCTCTCCTCACCCTCTAAACCACCCAGCACCGATCGCCGCGCTGCAGCCCCCTCTGTCTCGCGCCCTGTCACCCGTGACAGCACGCGTCCACCACCTCTCTCTCTGCAACACACGCTCCTGAGGCGAGACAACGCGACCAGACGCACCCCGCGGCCTCTCTCGCGCAGATACGCTATCCCACCGCCGTGCACCGCCAATCCCGGCCTATCTCCCCCTCTCGCCACCCTCTCCTGCACCCGGTGCATCGTGGGCGCACCCTCACTGGCCTCAAAGCCCCAGACCGCCACAGCCCCGCACCCCACGCCACACAACTCCTCTGCCACTTCCACTCCACCCCAGAGCGGAGCCGAGCATGCTCGGCCCCTGCTGTTCTCGCCACCGCCGCACCGTCACTACACCGTCGAGGATGGTAGAGGTTGTCGTCGCTGATCTGCCCCTCCGCCCTGCCCTCGCCTCTCAAAACCAGCCGTAATCCCCCTTCTCTGGCTGCTTCTCATCGACAGGTACGCCGGAGCTGCGAGGAAGGCCGAGCGCACCGAGCCGCACCGCTGAAGCTGCGATGTATTTAGCCACCCGAAGCCAACGTGCCGCCCCTCGTTCGACTTCCCGTCCTCGACCGCATCGAACCACGCCGTCGCCAACCCATCTCCGTCCTAGGGTGAGCATCCCCGCCTCTAGCCTGTCTCGCTAGGGTTTCCCCTTGTCGGCATCGAGTCCGGCGAGGACGACAAGCCCAGGCCGTCAGATCTACTTTAGATCCAACGGTCTGTAGAGACACGTACCCCTTTGCCCCCTCTGTGCCTATGACCTACAGGCCCCACTGCGGGATTTGAATCCCGGATCTCTCGCGCTGGCCACCGTGTACGTGGGCTGGCCCAGCTTTTGAGCGGGCCGTGACCCAGCCTCTATAGTTTTTCTTTTTAATTAATTTATGCTATTCTAGCTTCCAGATTGTTGTGATGTAGCTTTAAATCTACCAAAAAATATCTGTGTAGTATTTTGACTTGGTTCAAATTCTTTAGAGTAGACTAAGTAATTATCTACTGCATGGCGCTGGTAGCTAGTCAATATCCTGTCTGTGCTTTTACTGGGAATTTTACTGGTCGATTTTTGCTGTTTTAAGTATTTAATCTATAAGAATAACTCTAGAACTCAGAAAAATATGAAACCAATTTCCAGGCCTTGCCTATGAACATACCTACTGAGCAAAATTAAAATCATCCCATTTGGATGTGTATAGCCACTTTCTTATTTTCACAAATTATGGACAAAAGGTTTTTATTTAAATTCCAGAGGCTTTTGTGAATCTAATTTTGGTATGAAACCAACTCCAAGAGTTAGGCCTCTGTTAGTACCACTAAATCCTGGAAGGGCATAATTTTTGGATCAGTAATTATGCCCTGGGAATTTTAGTGCTAGATTCAGTACTGTTTTCAGTATATTAACTGTTAAAAATCAACCCTAAGTGATAAAAACATGAAACCACTTGGGTTGGCTTAGTATTCTCTGTACCTACCTACCCATAAATGTAATTTGTAGTCACTGTTCACCAACTTGTTTTGGTCGAGTCACCTGATTGTGTGCTAATCTAGTCTTTACCATTAAAATCACCAAATAAGTTTGGGTTAACCTTTTTGATTGATTCCAGTGGCATTGTACTGCTAGGATCTGTAGCTACATGTGTTTGGTTGGGTTGGTTTAGTTGAGCATTTGTTCTATACTGATTGTGTTGTTTGTCCTATGGACGATAGATACGAACGAGGACAAGTTTGAGGAAGGTACTTGGGAAGATTTTGAGGAGGAGGACTAGGAACAAGCTGCCAATCAAGGCAAGACACCTACAAGTTCATGAGACTTGTCCCATCCTTATATTATGCATCTTGTTTTACCTAATCTTACTAATGCATTGTTTTACTCGCTATATTGTTAGTGATATCTATTATGGTATTGGTTTGGCTCCATCAAACTTATGCCTATGGTACTGTTTAAGTACTCCCCCTCGGTATTACCTATCCCTTCCCTAGTAGTTAAGGTGGTTTACGATACGACAACCCCTTGGAAACCCCGGTCTAGCCTATCAAAAACCCTAGGTTGGGAACCCGATGGCAAGCAGGGTTTTTACAAAGGTTTTGTACAGAAAACCTTGGCAAGTGGGACTTGTCGAGTGATTTTAAAATGAATTTGGTTCTGTTATACAAGTGGTGGCACTAAAGAAGGAGTTGAAGGAAAAACTATTTTTCGAAAGCGCACCCGGTTCTTTGGAGTATAGCTATAACAACTACCCCGTCCAACCACACTACCCCTATATGGGAAGGGGCTTGACCCGAAAGTGGTCTTGTCTGATGCAAGTGCCTCACAACTACTACAGGGGATCGTGATCCCCGGAGGCTGGGCCTTCTCCTGTAAAGGTCCATGTGGGACATCGACCTTTAGAAGGAACGAACTGTCTGTGGGCAGCCAGGCGTTACTATGAGCCCCTCATTGAAAGCGCCCACTATGTGAAGTGTAAAATGCGCTCCGGTTGGTCCTCAGTACCCGACGTCCCAGTTTTGAGGGGAACAACACTCATAGCATAGGCGCTTGTGTTAAGAGTGGATTACCCCGAAGGTCTCGTCCGATTATCCGAAACCCGCATACTAGTGTATGACGATCCGCAACTGGTTTATAAAAAGGGTTTTCGGAAAAGATTCGGCCATGGGATGGTCGGAGGGCATGGAGGATGGACCATGGGATGGTCGGACCTAGATGAAGTAGTGGTCATGGGATGACCACGACAAAAGAGAAAAAGGGGTAATCCCATACTAGTAGTTCAAGTTTTTCCCCATCTACTTTACACCTAAAAGTTTTATAAATAAGAGATGTAGTAGTGTAGAGTTTGTATCCTTAAGAGATACTACTTTTACAAATAGCCCATTGGATCCATCCTATCCACATCCATATTGCATACTCCTTGATCATTCCCTTGTATGGTGGTTTGTGAGTACATTCAAAAGTACTCACTGGCAATGTCCCTGGCTATCAACTTGGCCAGAATATGAGCAGGATGAAGGAGATTCTGGAGGGTACGACGACGACTTCACGAACTAGGGCGTTACTCCGAGTCAGGCACCTGTTGGGCTATGGTTTGAATCGTGACCCCCGCATTTAGTAGTACCGCTACTTTTATCTATTTGTGCCCATGGAGGCAAGTTGTAAGACTATTATTGTAAGACTTATTGTACTCATACTGTAATGGATGTGTGTACTTTGATATCATGTCAGTTATGCTCCACGATGCACTGATCATGGGATCGTGGTGGTTTGCATAATTTGGTAATCTCGGGTGAAAATCCGGGGTCGCCACATTCCGTACTCGTTGTGGATTTGTACAAGTACTATTCATCTATGATAGATTCCATTCTTATTGCCATGATGTTGATTGCCTCCATGTCTGAGTAGATCATTAGTTCTTGGGGAGATGGAGAAACCCTAGTATGATATTGAAATAAGATAAAGTTTATTACGATATTCATCGCTGTGACCATGTGTTAGATTGTCTTCATCTTGATGTTGGGAGAAGTCGACCTCTCAATATTTGCCATTATCACTATGAGGGACAAGCTGAATACCATTATCATTATGTTTTCTTTATGTGAAACAAACATCTTTCAAAGTATTATTATTCATGAATCTTTTGTTTGTACCTTTTCGTGTTACAACATAGTTGCTATGTCTTGTTGTTAGAACTATATCTTTCATGCTATGTTAACGTACTATGATCCCAGCAATCAATGTTTTAAGAATACCTTGATCAAGATTATGATGGTGCATGTCACCTCAAAATATATTCTTTTTTATCACTTACCTACTCGAGGATGAGCAGGAGTTAAGCTTGGGGATGTTGATACGTTGCAAACGTATCTATAATTTTTGATGTTCCATGCTTGTTTTATATCTACTTACTTATGTTTTGTCCACACTTTGGAGTATTTTTACACATTTTCTGGAACTAACCTATTAACAAGATGCCACAGTGCCAGTTGCCTATTTTCTACTGTTTTTGGTTTCAAAAATGCTAGTAAGGAAATATTCTCGAAATTGGACCGGACAAAAGCCCAAGTCAATATTTTACCAAAAGGAACACGGAGTCCGGAGGGGAGACAAAGAGGGGAACCAGGGCGGCCACACCCTAGGGTGGCGCAGCCGGCCCTAGCCACGCCACCAGGGGGTGTGGGCCCCGTGGATCTCCACCAACCTTGCCCCTTCTCTTATATATTGCCTCCGGGACGAAAACCCTAAGTACCCGATCAAAATTCCATGAAAGAGTCTGTAGCCACCGCCATCTCCATCCCTATATCGGGAGGGATCTGAAGCTCTTCCTAGCACCCTGCCAGAGGGGAGATGTAACATCCCAAAACTTTAATCCAAGCTTATCAAGATCAAATCATCCAAAAATAGGGTTAACAAAAACTTTTCCAAATTTAAAATGAAAGCATTCATATATGTATGCATTTAAAATAGGAGTTGTTTGAATTGCCATGATTGATTGATCCAATGCTTGTAAAATGTTTCTTAGGTGATTTAAACAACATCTAAATCATTCCCAAACTTCTCCTAAAGAAAATCAAATAAAAAAGAATTAAAAAGAAGGAATGGTCATTTTGGCAAATTTAACTCTCATGCCTACTTTGGCTATTCCTAGTACTCAAGTCTTAACAGAAGCAATTCTTGATCTTTGCACCCCTTGCTAGTACACATAATGAGGTACCAAGGCCCACTTTCATTCTTTTAACTATTTTAAATGACAGCTTAAAATTGAATCTAATGCATATGCATAGATCACCCTATTTCAAAAACCATCTATTTGAGCTCCACTTTCAAAACCCTTGCAACCAGAGACTACCTATCACTAGCGGAGATCACTCAAAATTTTTGAAACCAAAATTCAAAACTTTCTTTCATGCGGCCATTTCATCAAACACTTGGCATGCATAATCTCTACTCTAATCCTAGCTCACTGTTTACAATAGGGTTTTGCCCCCAATTGATCTCCATTTATCTCCTCTGTCCCCTCTTAGTCTAACCAGACCCTTAACACCCCTCTCCCTTGTCCCTAACCCTCTTGCCATGTCAACCCGAGGGCATGGTCGCCGACCAAACTTTGCCCCGCCGCAGCAGACCATCTCCCCCTCTCTCGCCATGTCTAGGAGGAGGTAGCCGGAGCTCACCACACCCCCCATCCCCCTGCCCGAGCCCAGCCCTACAGTGGACCACCGAGGATACCACGCACCCAGTGTCACCGCACCATGCCTGTGCCGCCCCCAGAGCACGCCCTGTCCCCGCTCGCACAGACCACCCCTTGGCACCAGCCCGTGCCCGCCGCTTCAGCCGCGCAGAGCGCCACCTCGCCTAGACCGCGTGCCACCGCCCCTACGGCCGCATTCAATTCCTAGAGCACCGCCAGGGAACTGCCCATCGATCGCCACCCCCAGCCATGCCTCTACCTCACCGTAGCCATGTCACCACCGTCGCCTGCCCATCCCGCTCGGTCTCACCGTCGGGCCTATAAAAGGAGCCCTCCCCGGCCTCTTCTCTCCACACCATTCCACTCCCCTCACCTCTCTGAACCTCAACCACCTCTAGCCGGAGCATGTGGAGCAGCAGCTCGCTGGAATTGGAGCCGGAGCAGCCGCGTCAGGAGGAGAAGGGCGCCGTTGATTGCGACCACCCCAAGATCCGCCGCAACCGCGCCTTGCCTCGCCATCGTCTTCCACATTGTTTGCCTACCTCACTGACCCTGCTGGAGCCCTGGTACGCCCCCAGTAGACCCCCACCGAGCCGCTAGGGTTTGAGCTCGCCGGCGACCTGTTCGTCCTCGACGACGACCCTCAGCCGTTGATCTCGCTTCTAATCCTACGGCCCACAGCGCGCGTACCGTTTCGCATTTTAAGTGCCGCTGACATGTGGGACCCCCTGTCAGCTGAGCCCCGTGCCGCGGAGCGCCACTGGGCTAGCCCAAGTCCTTTCCCGCGCTAGCCCATCGATTCAAATCTGGATTTTTCTTTTTTAGTTAAATCTAGTTTCTGTCCTCTAGTTTGAAAATCAATTCAGAGAGTTTTAGAAATCCAAATTGCATGAAACAAATTTTGTCTGAAAGGTATTAAAATGATATATCCAAGCCCGTTGGATTAAATTCAATTAGAGTTATAGATCTCTCCTAATAAAAATAAGAAGACAGAAGCTTTTGCAACTTGCAACATTTTTATAAAATCAACCAAGTTAGCTTTTGAGTTGATTCAAACTCTCAAAAATCACATTTCATCATATCGATCTAACCATGTAATAATATTAAGGTTGACACGCAGTGACTTTGGACTAGTACCAAAATAATGCTATATAGGCATTTCTAGTCACTTTAAATCATTAAATAATAAACTTAAACTAAAGTAATATTGATCCAACCTTTAAATCTCATTCCCACATGTTAGAATATGTGGTGAGGACATGTGTCCACATGATCCCATATTTTGGTGGTGAATATTAAATTTTAGTTACTATTTCAATGAGTAGAAATTACTTTTCTAAAATAAAAAGGATGAAACTATTGAATTAAACTTGTGATGCTTGTGATGATAATAGATTATCAATTGTGTGTTTTAGAATGCTACTTAGCCTAGACAATTATTGTTTGGTGATTGTCTACTCCCTATGTATTTATAGACGCTAGTACCGACCAAGCTTTTGAGGAGGAGGAGTTCTACCAAGAAGAAGAAGAAGAAAACTTCAACCACTGCACCAACCAAGGCAAGCTATTGTTAGCAGGCTAGAATTAAGCTAGATGAATGAGCAAGGATGCTTTGGGCATGCTTTGATCACACCCCTTTTAACTATTAGTACCCCAAGCCTTACTTACAAGTTTTACTCCCCTTAGTATGCAAAGTTCCTTACTTATTTTGAAGGTAGAATAAAAAGTATAAAACTTGACCTACTTAGAAACCTTTAGATGTCATTCTATGGCATGAGATTGATCCCATCCTTCCACCTTAGTGAACACTCTTAACTTAGTATTTTAGAGTAGATCAAAAACTTGAGTCACTTTAGATGGGAGCACTTGGTGAAAATGAATTGTGAAAACCTTGGAATGATGAGTCATTCTATTGAGATGTTTTGACATGTGTTGAGAGACACAACTGGTTTATGATGTTGAAAATGATGAGGCATGAGCCTTAACCCTTTTATAAAACTGATGGTTGGATTTAGATGCGATACCATTCCAAATGTACCGTACAACCACATTACCTGAATTGGGTAAGGCTTAGCTAGAAATTTATATGCATTAGTACTAGTTCCCTCACGGGAGAGGTTTGAGCCAAGGCTACCTCTCAATGTTGTCCACCTATGCAGTGCCCAAGATGACTGATGGTCATGGTTGGGAGGCCATGCTCATAGGCAAGGTGCTTGTACTAGGGTGTGTAAAGGGAAGGTTATGTTTGATTATCTGCATACTAAGTATGATGATTCAGGGTTATCCCTGACAGATGTATCGAATCTTGTGGTGAAAGTGTACCACCTCTGCAGAGTGTCAAACTATTGAATAGCGTTGTCATGTTATCGACAGTTGGAATGGCCATACTGTTTTGTTGTCAGATGTTTTCTAAATAACTTGAAATGAATGATGAACTTTGACTTGACCACAACAGGGTTGTGTTGGTGATAATAGCTTCCCAACTTAAGTGATTCTAGAACTTTACTTTATCTTTCTTTGCTTCTGAACTCAGCTTAGGTTTCAAACTTAACTTGATAGTTAAATTAGATTCAGCACTTTAACTTAGAATTATAGTACTGTAATAGTAGTTTCGAGTACTTGAAGAGTACTCATGCCTTTTGTCCCGGCTATTATCATGGCCAGACTATGAAGGAGATTATCAAGATGATGGTCAGGACGGCTATGATAACTAGGACTATCTCGTCAAGCATTGCTCGTGCCCCTGAAGATGGACCCCACCGCTACGCTTATCTTTTATTTCCGCTGCTTGTTGTATTAAAGACTGGATCATGAGATCCTTATTTGTGTAAAACCTTATGTATGGTTTGTAATGGATGATGTACTGTGATATCCAATCCGTTATGTCTCGCAAAAATGGTAATCCTGGGATTGCGAGGTAGGGCATAACGGGCATCTGGGTTTAAAAATCCGGGTGTTGACAGGAGAGATCACCCTATAGGCCTTCTTCATCACCATGACTTCCTCCGGTGTGATGCGTGAGTAGTGCATCCCTGGACTACGGGTCCATGTTGTAGCTAGATGGTTGGTTCTTCTCCTTTGCGCTACCATGTTTAGATCTTGTGAGCTCCGTTCATGATCAAGATCATCTATTTGTAATCATACATGTTGTGTTTGCGGGGATCTGATGGATATTGAGATGATATTTCAGATTGATTATTGATTCTATCATGTCTATCTTATTTGTGATCTTGCATGCTTTCCGTTGTTAGTAGCTATTTTGGCCGAGTAGATGCTAGCAACTCCAAGAGGGAGTATTTATGCTCGATAGTGGGTTCATGCCTCTAGGAATATGGGGAAGTGATAGAAATCTCTAAGGTACTAGATGTGTTGTTGCTACTAGGGAGAAAATAACAATCCTTTGTTCATATAACAATCATATTGTTTACTTTACACACTTTTCTTAATGCAATTATCTGTTGCTTGCAACTTAATACTGGAGGGGGTTCGGATGATAACCTGAAGGTGGATTATTAGTCATAGATGCAGTTGTATTATGGTATATGTATAATGTTGTAATGCCCAACCAAATCTCGTAGGAGTCAAGATAATTAGTATATGCATGTATGCTTTCTCAGTGTATGTCAATTGCCCCGCTATAATTTGTTCACCCAACATGTCATCTATGTGGGGTCCCCCGGATTTAAGCATCCAAGAAATCCCTGTTATGTAAATATCCATCTTCCCATGATCAGTGAGCCGTGGAACATAACCGACAAGTATCATTACATCATCCGAAACATAACGGATACAAGACTTACATAGTTTCCATTACATTTACACAACTTTCAGTAGTGGAGCTTCATCACACGCAGGGCCCAATCATGCCTCAACCTATAGGCGACTGACTGGGAAGACGGCCTACCCCGCTGGACGTCACCTTAACCTTTAGATGTCGAACCTCCGAAAGTCTGGCCAAGTAAATAACCAGGGACAAAGCCATGAGTACTTTTGAATGTACTCGCAAACCACCAAGATAAGTGAAATAAGTAAATGCAACTCTGGCTGTGGCGAGATAGCTCTACTTAGGGTTATTTTTGAAAATCCTAGAATATATCTTGTAGTTATGGCATCTCCATATCTTTGTTGAAAAAGAGTTTTGAAACATGCCTCTGTTTTATAAATCAAGATATTCCCATATCTTTATTGGAAACCTTTTTGAAAACAGCTTTGGAGTAAAAACCCTTTGTAAACCTGTTTGACCACCTATGGTCAAAACAAAATTTTAAACTCAGGTTCCCTCGGAACCTCCATACTTTCATCCATTCTTTCCAAACAACCACCATTTGGGTACTCCTAGCCAACACCTTTCCAACCGTCCTTGACCGTGGACATGGATATTCGAATAGATTATACTCTGAAGAGTTTGCGCACTTTCCCCACAAGAATTAATACATCCGCCAGGATAAAACCACGGCCCACTACCACGGTAGATGGGGGTCTGGATAATCAAACCTAACCTTTTGCTTGTCGACCCTAGCAAAGGCTTCTTTTCCTTTTGGGGTTGTTCTCCCCGGCAACGAGTATGTGGCTCCCAGCCAGAGTCCTGCCTTCTGTACACGCGTATACCCAAACCTGCAGCTTGGCGTATACGTTAACCTAGTGACTCCACTTCCTTCCGTACCACCTAAGTCATACCGTCTGCTGGAGACCCAATTGTTGCACTGGCACTCCTGCCAGAACAGGCTCACTCTTGCCGAAGCAAGCTACAGGCTCCAGATCCATAGACCTGTTAGCGCCTGCCTGGAATTCAGGGGATTTCTCCCCATAAGCATTGTACAAGCTGCCTCGGCTAATGAAGACAAACTACGAGCTAAGCCCCAGCTCCTGGGGTAATGTGGTTGCACGGATAGAAATTGTTCCGGTAAAGGCATAGAACATCCCTTCACTTTCTCATTTCTCATCATCACCATTTCTTTCGTTAAAACATCCGCTTGGAACGTTCGCTCTTCCCAAGGGTTTTTACAAAGCAGTTTTTAAACATTTGTAGTAGGGTAAAACCCAAAGCAATTCATTTTCTCAAAGCCAGGGTTTTCAACGAGGTAGGATGCTGACCATCGTACTCTCGTTCTAAAGGGAAAAATGGTAGGTACATAAGGGTGGGTGCCACGAGGGACCCAAATCATAACTTGGAGGGGCCAAGTCATTATCGCAGTATTTGTAAAACAAGTCATGCAGATAAATAATGCAATTTATAAAGGAGGTACAAAACAGGTAATAAAAAGAGTAGGACAAGTATCGGAATTCGGGAATGGTGGCTTGCCTATGATCAGCGATAAGTCCCTGGACTTCCTTAGATAACCAAGAATACCCAACAAATAATAATAAGAAGTCCCTTCCTTCTTGTCGTCAAACACTCACACTATCGTCGTCATCGAGTATACATGCAAACAGGCAATACCACAATCAATACAAGGCATACAAGCATCAGACCACACAGCAAACAAACATAAGGAATCTTACTTAACTTAGTAGGTTTTGGAGAAGTTGGGTACTAGTAGTGGAATTACTAGATTGCCATAGAGGTGTTTTTCCTTGGAAGATAGTTGTCTAGGCTATTTAACAAGGAGTTGGGGTGGAGGCTTGAGGTATGTAGGATGCCAATGTGCAACCGGGATATCCTCAGATAGGTCTTGTCAAGACAAGACCAACACAAGTAGTTTCACTAGATTATCAATTACCTAGATTTAGTTATGCTTTTTATAGTGGAATAAACTCTAGTTTGAGGAAATAATTCACCTGAATTTATCTGGAGGCCCAAAAGTTATTTCCTTGGGTGGTTAGGTAGTGTTTGATATACTTGTTCACTGAGGGTTAGAATCAAGTCAAAATAATTACCAGAATGCCCTCAGGAAAATCCCAAAGATGGTTCTGGAGTTGTTTTGTCTTTTTCACCAAATTAATTCTACAGAAGCTCTTGAGTTGATTCCAAAGGCACGTGACAGGAATTTAGAGTACCTTTCTGTAGGAATTGGATTCACTCTTTTTGGAGATGCGAAACTTCTGGAGTGATTTATTTAGTGAAAAAGGGGTACACAGATTAGATTAATTTATTACAATTCAACCAGAGCTCAATAAAATCTGAGCTGCTGGGGTTTGATAGATTTTGATAAGACACAGCCATGGGAGGTGGAATTAGATCAATACCTCATTTGGTTTGACCTAGAGAAATTTCTTAAGGCAGATATTCTCAGTTATTGTTATTTTTTAAAAAGGGTGACCTTGATTCACCTTGACCCGAGATAAAAGCTAGATGGAAGGCCTCTGAATATACTTTCAATAGAGCTTGGTTTCATCTATTTTGGGTATGTGTAGGTCACTGAGGAATTTATTTAGTGTGAAAGATACATTTTAGTGGATATTCTGCCAATAACTAATGGAATTTATTTTTGGCAGAGGGACATCTCTGCATGATGCACAAAACATCCCTGCACAAAGATAAATTTAGATTTAGCCAATTAAAGTTGTTTTCCATTTTCTTATGCATTTATTTCTTCAAGGTACTTAACAGATCTATTAAATAAGGTTTTAAGAAAAGGAAAAAGGGAAAAGGGGTAGTGGGCTGGCTCTACAGGGATATGTGCCGGGGAGGCGATTTCGGCCCACTACGGACAGTGTTGTGTGCGGGAGGCGAGTTTCAAACTGGCAAGCGGGGCCCGACGGTCAGCGAGATAGGGCGGCGAAGAGGTATCGGGTGACGATGAGCGTCGGATTAGAGGGGAGATCGACGGCCCCGCATAGTCTCCCAGCAGAGGGTCACGCGGGGCGGGGAGCTCACCTGGGGGCTCGTAGGTGACCGAGGAGGTTACAGGGCGACGGAGGACTCCCGGGCGAGTCCGGGGAGGGGCGGCACGGTGGAGGTTGCCTCTGGGAAGCAGCTCACACGACGGTGACCGAGGGTTACCTCGTCGGAGCTCAACGACAACGACGGAGGGGGCGGTCCTGGGCAAAAAAAAGACCACGGTTAGATAGAGGAGGAGGAGAGGGTCACATCAGGGTGACATGCAGGAGGGGAAATAGGGGGAGGAGGGAGCCTTGCTCATTTTTCTGAGAGGCCGAGAGCTCTCTCTCTCTTCTTCTCGGGCAGGACAAGACAGGGGAGGAAGAGGGGGTACTGGGGGAGGTAAGTAAGGAGGAGATGGAGAAAATGAGCCAGGGAGGGGTGCTGGGGGTGGCCTCTAGCCTTTATACCAAGGGGGAGAGGTAGATGGTGAAAATGTCCACTTTGGACATGGGGAAGGGGTAGTGCTGGCCAGGGATTGGCCTAGAGGGCGATGGTGAGGGGTAAGAGTGGGTTTTGGTCAGGCAGAGATAAAGGGAGGGAGCTGTGGTAATTAAATGGGGCAAATCTTGGTAAGATATGGTTGTCTCTCTCTACTAATCCAAGGGTAAGAGGGGCAAGTGCTGGGGTGGAGCTATAGTGCTCACGATCAGGGGAGTATTGGTTAATGGAGAGGAGTGCTTGGCAAGCTTTAGGGATGGCTTGGTCTTGGTTTAGCTCAAGTTTGTTGCTTTTGCATGTTTTTGCTCACAAGGGAGCTTGTGAAGGAGTTCAAAGATTTGCATTGGAAGAGATGGGGGAGATAGTACTGGTAGCTGGGTATGGTTCAGGTACCTTCCTAGGATTTATTTGGGATTTTTATAAGATGTTTTAGTCCTCTTAAATCCATTTATTCAAAAACGGAAGAAGTAGTTTCTAGAAGCTCAATTGATATTTTTACATTTGACAAGGTGAGATTTTGGTGTGAAAAGGTCCTAGACACCACATTACACCTTGGGGAATTTTATTGAGATGGGAAAGTATTTTTAAGGAATTATTTCTTGTTTCTGCCATTTAAGAAAAAGGGCAAAGAGAAATAATAACAAATCTCAAAAATATTTATTTTTGAGGTGGGAAGGTAGAGGATGAGAGATGGGTCTCCAATGAGTCAAAAGTTGGGGAAGTTTCTTGGCAAAAACCAAACTTCCTATTGTGGAGGAGGTTTTGGGGATTTTGTCTATTAAAGAAATTAAATAGATTTGGTCCCTAATAATTATGGATAATACTTGAATAAATCTTGGTTATCAAGGTAGATTGTGTATACAAGGTTTAGCAAGCATTTGAAACCTTGGGAAATGGAAATCCAACTTGAATAAGATGACAAACAAAGAGTTGTAGATCTAGGGTGATGTTATTTTTATACCACCAAAACCTTGTTAGGTCTTGGAGCTCAGAGCTCACCTTGATGCAAGGGATATGTGATTAGTTAGACCAAGTCATATAGATTATCATGGCAGAAGGATTTTTGATTGGTTACCATAGAGGTGGTTTGGAGGTGATGGCAAACTTTGTTGAAAATAAGGCTGCCATACCAGATGAGTCATGATGCCTTATAAACCATGTGGGTTTAATAAGCACAGAGATCCACTTGGAATAAGTGAAGTAGGTTTTGATAGGCCTATATGAGTATAACACAACCATGCAAATAGTTGGTCCATAGAAGGTTGTATGATGGTGGGAGCTTCTGTCAAAGTAGGCATGATGACTAGATTTGCAGGAAATGTTATTTTCTTGCCTGCAAAACCATCAAGAACAAGTGGGTTGGAGGAGGATCTAACCAAGGGAAAATGTGGGCCTTGGTAGTCCTTAGGATATAACAAGATGATTCAAATGCATTATCAAAAATTCACAAGGGTTGAGAAAGGGAGACATTCAAAAAGGTGATTTTGGAAGCAGTTTTCCAGACTTAGCCAAATTTTGGCAGATTTATGGTTTTTGACTAGAATGTGGGTGGTGATGATTTTGATGGGTTTCAAGGTACCAAAGCATCATCAAGTGGATAATCTTGAAGAGTAAATTGAGTAGAAGGGATCCATGATTGATATTGGTCTTCATTGACTTGGAAGCATCTGGAGTGGGTCTCTGCAGAATTGATCTGGGTAAGGGTTTTAGATGATCACCTGGTGGCTAGAGATTAGATTCAGCTTTGAATTCTTGCTTAGGGTGTGGTGATTTGGAAACCTCTTGATCCTAGTGATGAGCTCCTAGAGTGGCTCATACTACTTCCTAAGCAAACAAGTCAAACAGAAGATCAAGGCAACTCATCTTACAAACTAAGCAAATCCACTACTGGGGTTACCATCAAGTTGAGCTTGAGGTTGGGTTGGGGCATTTTGAAGAAGGTTGGGGTTTGAATCAGATGGGAGTCCTTGGTACCACTACCAAGAGTAGAATTTAAATGCTTTGAAAAGAGATTTTGGGGAAAACTAGAGAAAAGATTAGTTGAGGGTTCTGTCTTGAAAACATAAAGATGTTATAGTTCTCCATAGTTTTGTTAATGGAAGCTACTAAACTAGTTTTGGTTACGCAAGCATCTTGGCTCAGGTTTTTGAAATGTCAGAACATTTTAGAATATGTAAAATGAGCCAGGATAGTTTTGTTAAATAGCTTTTGTCAACGGATGGTGAGGTAAGGAGTATCATAGGGTATACATGCACAAGCATAAACAAACAACAAGAAAACAATGCACCAAGTACAAGAAAAAGTTTTTGTTCCCCCTGATTTTTGCATTCTGGACAACAAACCGGGGTTGCTAAAATTGGGATGCTACAAAATTTTCCCCCTTAAAAGAATCTCGTCCCGAGATTCAGGAGAGTAGGATTAGGGGATTTGTCTTGGAGTTAGTGCTATGTGCTTCTTGCGGACTAACGTGTCGGCTTTGTCTTTGAACAGGATCACTTCGACAATGAGGTTGAACTCCAATCGTCTTGAAAGCACGAGCACTGAGATGGCTTCAACCATGATTGCGAGGAGTGATCCTCCTGCTGTAAGGATTTACGGTGTCTCTGCTAAGGGATTATTGTATCCTAGTTTGCGTCTTCGGTTCCAGTTGTGGGAAGGACGCAGTCTTTCCCCCTTAGGATTAGACTAGGGTAGATCGGAGAGTTACAAGATGGGGGCATCCTTAAAAAAACAGATGAGGGTGGCAAAAGATAGTTCTTAAGGTAGCGTATAATGACATAAGGGAGGGTAGCATTATCGGTGCCGTTCCAAGGGGGAACATGGACTAGCTTATTACAAGTTGCACTTGCCGTCGTTCAGGGAGTTCTAGGGTAAGTTAGGGAGCTTCTCCCATGATTGTACTTCCACGAGATGTAGTAGTTTGGATATGCGAGTTGATTCCTCAATATTGAGGTGTAGGGTTGCGAGAGGACGGATGGTCGTCCTTTCTTGGGGTAAGGACCTTGGTGCCTTCGGGCTTCACCATTGCAGAGTCCTTGATAGGTGAACGCTGGGGGCATTCTCAACTGAAGTGACCGTGATGATCACACGAGAAACATGTACCTTTCTTTCAGGGTAACTGAATTGACTTCCTTCCTATGCTGACACCGGGAAGTTGGCATGCCTTGCAAATGAGGAGATATACTGGGCAGTCGACAGGGACATGGTCTTGGCCTTCGCTGAGGAAACAAGTGACAAACTGAGTTGGACAAACCTTGGGCAAGTGAGGTTTCCCAGAGTTTGGGCAGTGGCCGGAACACCAGCTTGCTTGGTGTCTATCTTCTCCGCAACTGCTAAATGCTTTGTTCGAGCTTCCGGTCGTCATAGCCTTCTTGAGTGAGTTCTTGTTGGGGGTAAGCGTTCCGGTTATGGAGTAAGCTGTGTTAAACGGTTAGCTTTCGGAGTTCAACTCGGAGGGATTATTGGGGTATAGATCTGTAGGATAGCGACTTAGGTCTAAACAAGTATATCTATCGGAGGTTCTAGATCTCATGAGGTGTATTTAACGGGGTACCTGCAATCATCCAGCTTTCGGGAGGAATTCTAGAAAACTAAGAGAAGTGTTCATTTGGGGCGTTTTCGTTCTGGGTTGGGTCTGCTGCAATGACTTGGATAAAACACGCAAGAGGGAAAACATCAAGCAATCATAGCAATCCAAGGAAGTCATTACATAACCAACCAGTCTACACCCGAAGGTGCTAACATTGCTTAAGCATTACAAAACACGTTCAGGGACGATACATGACTCTACCCTATTGCTAGATGGGCAAGTACAGTAAAGCAGGTGACTACTCGGAGGGTGCATATGTGGTTCGTGGTTGACTCCGGGGGTTTCACCTACTACAGATCCTCTGGGGTATGTGGGATATTCAGCTCCTCTTCAGTGAAGGTGAGAGTGGTGCCTTCCCAAGGTGCAGGGTTGGATGCTAGATCGGCCGGTGGGGGTGACTGTACGATATGGTGGTACTCATTGAGGAAGGGGAGTTTGTCATCAGTCCCGGTATTCTCGTCTTCAGGGGTTGGGGTACTTCAATGGTCATCTTCTTCTCCAAGCAAGCATTGGTGGCTCTAAGAATTCTTTCGCGCTTACGGAGTAGGTTGATATCCATCTTTAGAAGCAGATTCTCTCGCCTGGCCTTGTCAAGATCTTCTTGGGAACGTTGGAGTAAGTATTCCATGTTCTCTAACTGATTCACAATGCAGCAGGTGAGGAAGGACTCGGTAGGAAGTCCATCTTGGTCACGCTTTCCAAACAGATGATAAAGGGTATCCTTCAGCTCATCTTCGTGGATCTTGCAGAGGCACGCCATGATCTCCTGGATGGCTCGCACCACGCCATCTACCCAGTTCCTGTCTAGGAAGGTGAAAATTGTGGGTGCGGTGTCCTCTTCGGGGGAGGGAATCACAACCTTGATGACCCATTGCATCACATTGGTGTTACTGCGAGGAAGTTCGGTTCCTTCAATAATCGGCAGGGTCCTATTGACTCTCTTCAGCAGGTCGGGAAGCTGCTCCTCAAAAGGCCAGAAACTGTCCCCAATGATGATGTGCTCCGAGCAGAAAGAGGCCATCTACAGCAAAAAAAATTGAGATGGGGTTGCGGTTAGTGACAAGTGTGCAGGATTTTAAGATTAGAAAATCATATTAATGCAAGTAGTTTTCAAAATGGAGGGGAAAAGATATAAGCACTTTTGCAAATAGTCATCTCTTCTCCCTTGTCTTTTAGAGAATAAGTTTGTCGTTTCCTTTCTAACGTCCATGCTAACTAAGGTCTCTTATAGTCAGGATGGCTCTGATACGAAGTCTGTGGGGTCCCCCGGATTTAAGCATCCGAGAAATCCCTGTTATGTAAATATCCACGTTCCCATGATCAGTGAGCCGTGGAACATAACCGACAAGTATCATTACAGCATCTGAAACATAACGGATACAAGACTTACATAGATGCCATTACATTTACACAACATTCAGTAGCGGAGCTTCATCACACGCAGGGCCCAATCATGCCTCAACCTACAGGCGACTGACTGGGAAGACGGCGTAGCTCGCTGGACGTCACCTTAACCTTCCGATGTCAAACCTCCAAAAGTCTGGCCAAGTAAATAACCAGGGACAAAGCCATGAGTACTTTTGAATGTACTTGCAAACCACCAAGATAAGTGAAATAAGGAAATGCAATTCTGGTTGTGGCGAGATAGCTCTATCTAGGGTTATTTTTGAAAAGCCTAGAATATCTCTTGTAGTTATGGCATCTCCATATTTCAGCGATAAGTCCCTGGATCAGCGATAAGTCCCTGGACTTCCTTAGATAACATGGAATACCCAACAAATAATAATAAGAAGTACCTTCCTTCTTGTCGTCAAACACTCACACTATCGTCGTCATCGAGTATACATGCAAACAGGCAATACCACAATCAATACAAGGCATACAAGGATCAAACCACACAGCAAACAAACATAAGGAATCTTACTTAACTTAGTAGGTTTTGGAGAAGTTGGGTACTAGTAGTGGAATTGCTAGATTGCCATAGAGGTGTTTTTCCCTTGGAAGATAGTTGTCTAGGCTATTTATCAAGGAGTTGGGGTGGAGGCTTGAGGTCTGTAGGATGCTAATGTGCAACAAGGATATCCTCATATAGGTCTTGTCAAGACAAGACCAACACAAGTGGTTTCACTAGATTATCAATTACCTAGATTTAGTTATGCTTTTTATAGTGGAATAAACTCTAGTTTGAGGAAATAATTCACCTGAATTTATATGGAGGCCCAAAAGTTATTTCCTTGGGTGGTTAGGTAGTGTCAGATGTACTTGTTCACTGAGGGTTAGAATCAAGTCAAAATATTTACAAGAATGCCCTCAGGATAATCCCAAAGATAGTTCTAGAGCTATTTTGTCTTTTTCACCAAATTAATTCTATATAAGCTCTTGAGTTGATTCCAAAGGCATGTGACAGGAATTTAGAATACCTTTCTGTAGGAATTGGATTCACTCTTTTTGGAGATGTCAAACTTCTGGAGTGATTTATTTAGTGAAAATGGGGTACACAGATTAGATTAATTTATTACAATTCAACCAGAGCTCAATAAAATCTGAGCTGCTGGGGTTTGATAGATTTTGATAGGACACAGCCATGGGAGGTGGAATTAGATCAATACCTCATTTGGTTTGACCTAGACAAATTTCCTAAGGCAGATATTCTCAGTTATTGTTATTTTTGAAAAGGGTGACCTTGGTTCACCTTGACCTAAGATAAAAGCTAGATGGAAGGCCTCTGAATATACATTCAATATAGATTGGTTTCATCTATTTTGGGGATGTGTACGTCACTGAGGAATTTATTTAGTGTCAAAGATACATTTTAGTGGATATTCTGCCAATAACTAATGGAATTTATTTTTGGCAGAGGGACAACCCTGCATGATGCACAAAACATCCCTGCACAAAGGTAAATTTGGATCTAGCCAATTAAAGTTGTTTTCCATTTTCTTATGCATTTATTTCTGCAAGGTACTTAACAGATCTATTAAATAAGGTTTTAAGAAAAGGAAAAAGGGAAAAAGGGGTAGCGGGCTAGCTCTGCAGGGAGATGGGCCGGGGAGGCGATTTCGGCCCACTACGGACGACGCGACGCGTGGGAGGCGAGTTTGAAACTGGCAAGCGGAGCCCGGCGGTCAGCGAGATAGGGCGGCGAAGAGGTATCGGGCGATGACGATCATCAAATTAGAGGTAAGATCAACGGCCCTGCGTCGTCTCCCAGCTCTCGACGCGGCGGCGGGGCGCAAACCCTAGCAGAGGGTCACGCGGGGCCGGGAGCTCACCTGGGGGCTCATAGGCGACTGAGGAGGGCAGCACGGCGGCGGTTGCCTCCGGGAAGCAGCTCGTGCGACTGTGACCGAGGGTTACCTCGTCGGAGCTCAACGATGACGACGGAGGGGACGGTCCTGGGCAAGAAAAATACCACAGTTAGATAGAGGAGGAGGAGAGGGTCACAGCAAGGTGACATGCAGGAGGGGAAAGAGGGGGAGGAGGGAGCCTTGCTCGTTTTTCTGAGAGAGGCCGAGAGCTCTCTATCTTCTTCTTGGGCAGGACAAGAAAGGGGAGGAAGAGGGGGTACTGGGGGAGGTAAGTGAGGAGGAGAGGGAGTAAATGAGCCAGGGAGGTGTGTTGGGGGTGGCCTCTGGCCTTTATACTGAGGGGGAGAGGTAGATGGTGAAAATGTCCACTTTGGACAAGGGGAAGGGGTAGTGCTAGCCAGGGATTAGCCTAGAGGGCGGTGGGGAGGGGTAAGAGTGGGTTTTGGTCGGGCAGAGATAAAGGGAGGGAGCTGTGGTAATTAAATGGGGCAAATCTTGGTAAGATATGGTTGTCTCTCTCTACTAATCCAAGGGTCAAAGGGAAAGTGCTGGGGTGGAGCTATAGTGCTCACGATCAGGGGAGTATTGGTTTCCGGAGAGGAGTGCTTGGCAAGCTTTAGGGATGGCTGGGTCTTGGTTTAGCTCAAGTTTGTTGGTTTTGCAAGTTTTTGCTCACAAGGGAGCTTGTGAAGGAGTTCAAAGATTTGCATTGGAAGAGATGGGTAAGATAGTACTGGTAGCTAGGTATGGTTAAGGTACCTTCCTAGGATTTATTTGGGATTTTTATAAGAGGTTTTAGTCCTCTTAATCCATTTATTCAAAAAGGGCCGAAGTAGTTTCTAGAAGCTCAGTTGATATTTTTACATTTGACAAGGTGAGATTTTGGTGTGAAAAGGTCCTTGATACCACATTACACCTTGGGGAATTTTATTGAGATGGGAAAGTATTTTTAAGGAAATATATCTTGTTTCTGCCATTTAAGAAAAAGGGCAAACAGAAATAGTAACGAATCTCAAAAATATTTATTTTTGAGGTGGGAAGGTAGAGGATGAGAGATGGGTCTCCAATGAGTCAAAAGTTTGGGAAGTGTCTTGGCAAAAACCAAACTTCCTATTGTGGAGGAGGTTTTGGGGATTTTGTCTATTAAAGGAATTAAATAGATTTGGTCCCGAATAATTATGGATAATACTTGATAAATCTTGGTGATCAAGGTAGATTGTGTAGACAAGGTTTAGCAAGCATTTGCAACCTTGGTAAATGGAAATCAAACTTGAATAAGATGACAAACAAGGAGTTGTAGATCTAGGGTGATGTTATTTTTATACCACCAAAACCTTGTTAGTTCTTGGAGCTCAGAGCTCACCTTGATGCAAGGAATAGATGATTAGTTAGACCAAGTCATATAGATTATCATGGCAGAAGGAGTTTGGATTGGTTACCTTAGAGGTGGTTTGGAGGTGATGGCAAATTTTGTTGAAAATAAGGCTGCCATACCAGATGAGTCATGATGCCTTATAAACCATGTGGGTTTAATAAGCACATAGATCCACTTGGAATAAGTGAAGTAGGTTTTGATAGACCTATATGATTAGAACACAACCATGCAAAGAGTTGGTCCATAGAAGGTTGGATGATGGTGGGAGCTTCTATCAAAGTAGGCATGATGACTAGATTTGCAGGAAATGTTATTTTCTTGCCTACAAAACCATCAAGAACAAGTGGGTTGGAGGAGGATCTAACCAAGGGAAAATGTGGTCCTTGGTAGTACTTAGGATGGTTAACAATATGGTACAAATGCATTATCAAAAATTCACAAGGGTTGAGAACGGAAGACATTCAAAAATGTGATGTTGGAAGCAGTTTTCCAGACTTGGCCAAATTTTGGCAGATTTATGGTTTTTGACTAGAATGTGGGTGGTGATGATTTTGATGGGTTGCAAGGTACCAAAGCATCATCAAGTGGATGATGTTGAAGAGTATATTGAGTAGAAGGGATCCATGCTTGATATTGGTCTTCATTGACTTGGAAGCTTCTAGAGTGGGTCTCTACAGAATTGATCTAGGTAAGGGTTTTAGATGATCACCTGGTGGCTAGAGATTAGATCCAGATTTGTATTCTTGCTTAGGGTGTGGTGATTTGTAAACCTCTTGATCCTAGTGATGAGCTCCTAGAGTGGCTCATACTACTTCCTAAGAAAACAAGTCAAACAGTAGATCAAGGCAACTCATCTTACGGACTAAGCAAATCCACTACTAGGGTTACCATCAATCTTAGATTGAGGTAGGGTTGGGATATTTTGAAGAAGGTTGGGGTTTGAATCAGATGGGAGTCCTTGGTACCTCTACCAAGAGTAGAATTCAAATGCTTTGAAAAGAGGTTTTGGGGAAAACTAGAGATAAGATTAGTTGACGGTTCTGTCTTGAAAACCTAAAGAGGTTATAGTTCTCCATAGTTTTGTCAATGGAAGCTACTAAACTAGTTTTGTTTACACAAGCATCTTGGCTCAGGTTTTTGAAATGTCAGAACATTTGAGAATATGTAAAATGAGCCAGGATAGTTTTGTTAAATAGCTTTTGTCAACTGATGGTGAGGTAAGGAGTATCATAGGGTATACATGCACAAGCATAAACAAACAACAAGCAAACAATGCACCAAGTACAAGAAAAAGTTTTTGTTCCCCCTGATTTTTGCATTCTAGACAACAAACCAGGGTTGCTGAAATTGGGATGTTACAATCTATCTTAAGGACAATCACCTCTAGTGAACTATGGACCCCGGTCCATTCTTTTACCATCAATCTACAATCTGTTTACTATTTCCTGTTTACTTTCTACAAACAATTACTATCTTCCACAAAATATGTTTAATCCTTTCTTTTCAGCAAAACCGGTGAGATTGACAACCTCACTATAAGTTGGGGCAAAGTTCTGTGGTTGTGTTGTGCAGGATTCCAAGTTGGAAACAAAACCTTGGAGGTGTTTCCTTGCTCCTACTGGTTCGATAACCTTGGTTTCATTACTGGGGGAAAACTTGTTGTTGTACTCATCATACCTTCCTCTTGGGGTTCCCCAACAAGCTCGATACTTGTTGAGCCGTTCGCAGCCTCTTATGGGGACTTGATGGAGGGAACTACTTGTTGGTAGACAGAGGTGTGTTAGCACTTACAGTGACTATAAAGTTGTTGGCACTCTTTACGTATCAACTTGGGAATCGAGCAAACTCGTGGAACACTATCCATGCCATGGGATACGTCCTACGAGATTAAGTCCCTTAATTGCGTACTAATTCGATTGATGTCGATTACTGACTGCTGTGGTTATGAGGATGATGTGAGAAGTGGTTGCTGCCTATTTGTCCAAATACGGAGTTCTTCCCACACATACACAGTTGAGAATGTTCATGGTAATAATCTTTACCTTAGTTCTTTATAATGCTAGTGGTGTATCTGCTACTCCCTGAGAACGCCTTTCCCCTATTGCAGTTCCAACCTCTTTTACATACGCGATACTCACTTTCTGTGTTCAGTTGTTTTACTTTACTTATTGTTTCTATTATACTAAAAACCCAAAAACACATTTTTACACAATATTCACATTTTATCTTGTTACTTAGAGCTTTATTTAGCATTTCCATTGTAGTATTTAATTCAAGAGTTATTAGACTTCAGACTCCTACTCCCTGTGGGATCGATATCTTACTTTCTAAACTAGCTACAAACGATCTATGCACTTGCAGTCATCATGGATTCATGTGGTCTAGGAAAATAAGACACATGCAATGAATTTGGTGGTGGTTTAGGAAAGGAACACACATGCAATGACTCTAGTGGTGGTTTAAGAAAGGAACACATGTGCAATGACACTGGTGGATCCATGTGGTTTAGGAAAAGGACACACATGCAATGACTCTAGTGGTGGTTTAGGAAAGGAAGACACATGCAATGACTCGGGTGGATCCATGCTCTTTAGAAAAGAAGACACATGCAATGACTCTAGTGGTGGTTTAGTAAAGGAACATACATGCAATGACTCTGGTGGTGGTTTAAGAAAGGAACATACATGCAATTACACTGGTGGATCCATGTGGTTTAGGAAAAGAAGACACATGCAATGACTCTAGTGGTGGTGTAGGAAAGGAACACACATGCAATGACTCTGGTGGATCCATGTGGTTTAGGAAAATAACACACATGCAATGCCTCTAGTGGTTGTGTATGAAAGGAACACACATGCAATGACACTGGTGCATCCATGTGGTTTCGGAAAAGAAGTCACATGCAATGACTCTGAAGGTGGTTTTGGAAAGGAATACACATGCAATGACACTGGTGGAGGTTTAGGAAAGGAACACACATGCAATGACTCTGGTGGTGCTTTAGGAAAGGAAGACACATGCAATGACTCTGGTGGTGGTTTAAGAAAGGAACATAGATTCAATGACTCTGGTGGTGGTTTAGGAAAAGAAGACACATGCAATAACTCTAGTGGTGGTTTAGGAAAACAACACACATGCAATCACTCTAGTGGTGGTTTAGGAACAGAACACACATTCAATGACTCTACTGGTGGTTTAGGAAGGGAACACACATGCAGTGACTCTGGTGGTTGTTTAGGAAAGGAAGACACATGCATTGACTTGGATCCATGTGGTTTAGGAAAAGAAGACACATGCAATGACTTTGGTGGTGGTTTAGGAAAGGAATACACATGCAATGACTCTGGTGGTGGTTTAAGAAAGGAACACACATGCAATGACACTGATGGATCCATGTGGTTTAGGAAAGGAACACACATGCAATGACTCTGGTGGTGGTTTAGCAAAGGAACACACATGCAATGATGCTGGTGCTGGTTTAGGAAAGGAACACACATGCAATGACACTGGTGGATCCATGTGGTTTAGGAATAGAAGACACATGCAATGACTCTGGTGGTGGTTTAAGAAAGGAACACACATGCAATGACCCTGGTGGATCCATGTGGTTTGGGAAAAAAAGACACATGCAATGACTCTAGTGGTGGTTTAGAAAAGGAACACACATGCAATGACACTGGTGGATGCATGTGGTTTTGGAAAAGAAGACACATGCAATGACTCTAGTGGTGGTTTAGGATAGGAAGACACATGCAATGACTCTGTTGGTGGTTTAGGAAAGGAACACACATGCATTGACTCTGGTGGTGCTTTAGGAAAGGAAGACACATGCAATGACTCTGGTGGTGGTTTAAGAAAGGAACATAGATTCAATGACTCTGGTGCTGGTTTAGGAAAAGACGACACATGCAATAACTCTAGTGGTGGTTTAGGAAAACAACAAACATGCAATGACTCTAGTGGTGGTTTAGGAAAAGAACACACATCCAATGAGTCTGCTGGTGGTTTAGGAAGGGAACACACATGCAATGACTCTGGTGGTTGTTTAGGAAAGGAAGACACATGCAATGACTTGGATCCATGTGGTTTAGGAAAAGAAGACACATGCAATGACTCTCGTGGTGGTTTAGGAAAGGAATACACATGCAATGACTCTCGTGGTGGTTTAGGAAAGGAATACACATGCAATGACTCTGGTGGTGGTTTAAGAAAGGAACACACATGCAATGACACTTTTGGATCCATGTGGTTTAGGAAAGGAACACACGTGCAATGACTCTGGTGGTGGTTTAGCAAAGGAACACACATGCAATGACGCTGGTGCTGGTTTAGGAAAGGAACACACATGCAATGACACTGGTGGATCCATGTGGTTTAGGAAAAGAAGACACATGCAATGACTCTGGTGGTGGTTTAGGAAAGTGTTGAGTGGTAACCTCGTGGGTGGCCCGATCTTCACGGATCTCATGGTCAAATCGATGGGAAAGCGAAGGGAAAGGGATAAAGTAGGGGAAGCGGATGCACACCTCACGAAGAACATGATGAACACACACAAAACTCACATGCTACAAGGTCGATTCCTCCTGCCGGTGGCCACCAGTCTGATAGAATCCTCACAAGGAAAGATCGGTCAACATGCTCCCTCGGTCCCAAGCGGAGGGGGAAGAACACCTTGGAGAGGGTCTTAACATCTTGGCAAAGGGACACCGATGCCAAGACCTTGTACAATGAGGGAGGCGCGATGCAAACCCCAACGAGGTGGTGATGATAGTCAGTCCCCTTTACCAAGGGGATGAGGAAAAACTAGAGATTCCACAAAGGGGGTGTCTTTAATCTATCATCTATGCCTGGGGATACATGAGGGGGTGGGGGCTCTATTTATAGGCCATCCACTAATATGGGGGTATTTTGGGAATAAACTAGGCAAAAAGGTAAGTAAGGCGAATATTCTAGGGCATCAAACCCAGATCCATGCGCAGACGGGAGATTCCGGCAATAAGTCTATCAAAACTGCGTAGGTGGGTCCGGCAGCGCCGGAATCTCAAACTGTTTGGCTCTGCCTCTTCATCTCCTCTTCCAAGCCTCCGTCTTGTCGGGCTTGGTGCTCCGGGCTTCCTCCCTTGACTCCATGCTTGTCGGTGTGAACCTATCATGATAATGGGATGGAGTATAAAGTAGTATACCATTAAAAAGGGTAGGAACTAGGCTCACATAGAGGAACAGATTCACCTTTGGAGTCCATGATGACTTGGCATAATTTGGAGACCTTGATATGGTAATGACCATAGGTCGGGCTACATCATCTCCCCCCTTCAAAAAGAGTCATCGTCGAATCTACACAGTCATCACAAAGGTGAAGATGTCGAGAGACCTTGTTGATCCTAGGGTTCACCATATTGTCGTCCTTGGGAAGATTGAATTGACAACACTTCAATGTTCCTTCGCCTTCCATGAATCCTACAAAGCTCACAACAAAAGCGAAGCAACACTCAAAGCATAGACAATTCATGAAGATTATAGCATGAGTCCTCAAGTAGAAGGAAGTCACCTTATAGTGTAGAGATAGCTCGTTGAAGGGAAGCCATAGGTAACTCTCTTCAATTCGTCTTATCAACTTATGGTCCATAGAGGTTGACGCGTATGCAATTGTACCCTCACACAATAAAGACCAAGCAACATATAGCAAACGAGATGCATATGCAAGGTCAAAGTGCATGGAAATCGATTGAGCATCGACCAAATGTGGGAACTCAAAAACTCCATATAGCATCTTAGTGTGGCACCCAAAGCAATTGACTAAAGTATTGATCAACATCTTTGATGCAAACCTAGTAGAATTCGGCAAAAATGCATGCGGAAGAATATCCAAAGCAACATCATTATGTGTGTAAACCAACCATTGGAAAGAGAAATTGTTCGATGTGTTGGATGCCACACACAAATCATCAAAAAGAAAGAATAGGAGTATCACAAGCGGAAGAAAAATAAAAAAGTGTGGAAACAAACCATATGAAAGAGCAAGTAGTCCTTATGTTTGTTGCAACAACTGTACGAGAGACTTGGAAGCTATCATGACAGTACATGCTAATAATGGCATTATGGTTGCACCCGAAACATCGGAAAGAGAAATTGTTCAACATTTTTTTTGCAACACACAAAGCATCAATATCGAATAGCAACAAAACATGATTGTCACAAGGTGAAAGAATACCATTAACATTCTTGCAAGCTAACCATATGAAAGAGCAATTTGCCAACATGAAAGATGCAAAGCATGCAAAAGGTACCAGAGCTGGGTTTGATCTTGAACTCACTTGGGGGATGCTCTCTAGAGCTCTTTTTATCAACTCGTGCTCAACTGAGGTGGACATTCTTGTGCGGGTACCTACACACAACAAACACAAAAGGAAGAACATGTGTGCATGGTAGAGAAACGCATCATCCATCATGACATATCTCTTCTTGTGCACATCACCATTAATGTCAATCAAGTGTAAAATAGATGCATGATGAGTATGCAAGTGAGGAACATGCTTATCATGGAAATCATCAAAATCTCTAAAATTTGAGAAAGTTATGGGGGGCATCTCAATACACAACATATGATAATTATTGTTGCCAGCAAAACAAGTGAAAGAGCAAGTATTCATCTTATTGCAAGCAACGGGAGAAGTTGTAAAACAACCATGACAAAGCATTGTCCGAGGGGTATCATTTTGATCATCATTGCCAGCAAAACATTGGAAAGAGCAATTGTTCAACAAGGTGCAAGCAATGATGTCATCAACATAACGTTTAGAGCATATCATGTCTAGGGAAATATCATGAAAATAAAAGGAATCCACATGGTCATCATGATGCATAGCAAGATCAACACATGGGAATTAAGAGTGGAACATATATCATGTCACAAGTATCGTCCATATGAAGTATCATCAACACTCGTATTCATGTCACAAGTATCATCACAAATCATCATGTACACTAGTGGGATCATGGTATCATCAACACTCGTATTCTTACATTGTCCATACCTCTCATATGAAGTGGGTGTTGTGGTAGTATTGGCCTCCATGTGGGCGACTTCTTCATCTATTATGGGGATGGCATCATCTTCCATGTACATCTTCTTGATCGGAGGCATCATCATCTCCAAGATTGTTGCTTCTTGATCCATGGAACCTAGCACATCATGAGAAAACACACTAGAGGTAGAGGGTAAGTTGTTAGAAATCAAAGTGGTCTCACAAGACCTATCAACTACCACTCTCAACTCACTCGGTGTATCACTCATGCCCTCCAAATGGAAGTACTCAATCTCACGTATGGTGGAGTCGCTCATCTCACCCTTGTTTTCACTCAAGTGAGCTAGGTGGCTCTCATACTCACATGGGATTGGTACCACATCATCACTCAAGCATATAGAGATAGGCTCAGTGTGCTCAACTCCATGCGCCTCCTTTGGTGAAGGGAAAATCCCATGCTCACCATTCTTGACCTTGTCGTCGCCATCTTGTAGGGTAGGCTCTTGGCTTGGACCTTGCTCATCCTTTGCCAGGACCACCTTGGCTTTTGTAGCGGTGCACTCCCAAAATGTATGACCTTGGTTTTGGCACTTCCCGCATATGATGGTTGGACATGCCCACGGGTAGTGACCTTGGTCGTTGCACTTGTAGCATAGGGGTTCCATACTGGTGGTGGCCCTAGAAGGAGATACCACATGTTGAGGAGTGTGGTTATAGCTTGAGATTGCTCTTGGTGCCATTTTAGTGGTGGCACGAGTAGTTGAAGGTGCCTTATGATGGTGTCAACGGAGGTCTTTGGCGTGCCTTTCTGAAGGTTGATGTAGTTGGTGCACTCGTGAGCTTGCCTTGTTAAATTTGGCGCAATTCTCATCCATGTCCTTCTTGAACTTAACGAGGTCGCTTTTCAACTTCTCCAATTGGATCTTGGCGCTCTCGAGGTGGCAAAGATGCCTTTTATGATGTCTTGTATCCTCTTGATGTTGGCGGTGATCTCTACAAGATGTTTGTCGATGAAGATTCTTGCTTCGTGGCGCCTCTTTTGGAAGATGATGTTCTGTAACAAGCTCAGAACCTACGCTCTAAATTGAAGCCTGGATGAACCAAAAGTGGTTAAAGTAGTACAGCGGGGGCCTTGGGGCCACCCACGTGTAGGCCCGTCGGCCGCCCTAACCACTTCCAAGAACATCAGGACAAGAGGCAAAGAGATCAAATACATACACAAGTGAGTATGTATGCAAGGTACCTTACAACAGTTCTCGGAGCCATACCATCTAAAAGAAATAGAAATATTGCAACGCCATACGGCAAGATCCAAATATCCTAGATAGAGATAATAGTGTAGGATAGCTCCTCATACCTCAATCAACGGAGTATCAAGCGGAAGCGGGAAACAAGATCCGAGTACGGACAAGAAGCAAATCGGCATAAGATGCCACATAAGTAAGAACATCCCGCCCACAGTTCTCATGGATCCCCATCCCCGGAATCTCTACACCGAGTGATCGTTGCCAACATCATCTGTCTCCTCCACCCAGTATCCATCTTGCGAATACACCTGTTCATCTGAATCAAACAATTTATCGTGTGAGACCCTAGGGGTACTCAACAAGTCTTTATGCCTCTAAAGGGGACATAAACCTGGGGTGACGCAATTGCAGCAAAAGATAATAACTAACAAACCTATAGATACTCGCTAACCATCCGCCTAACCAATGATAGACGGATGTCCGTTAGATAGAAACAACAGTTATAACAGTATAAAGTAACAGATCCATCCTCCTTCTCGCTTACCAACGAGAAAGCGGACGAACAACCCAACCGTTGGCAGTTTTATTAATCATTCCATGAATATCGCACTATTTACTAATCAGATATTTAGTCAAATTAAAGACGGTACTTTAGTTATACTTGTCTATGATCGAGAAACTGTGCTCCAAGTCGTCCATAACCGCGGACACGACTTTCAGAAAGATTTACCATGCAGGGGTGCACAAATAGCAACACACACTCGATCAACCTCGGAAAAACAAACTCAAAACCCAACGAGGCATTCACGACAAAGCGATCACAGGATTCATAAAATATTTCAGGGGCCACCCCACTAAGCTACCCGCAACGAAGTTGGCCGGCTCCGGAATGGACCCAAGGTTTGTGACGACGGCTGTAAACGACTAGGAACCTGAAAGTGTGACTGGGCTTGTCGATACCACGAAAACGTGGCATGATCCAAAATAGTACAGGTGCTCCATGCACAATCTTAGATAAAGCGGTAAAACATGGCATAAGTACAGGATAGTAATAAAGCCCCAAACTAGTTTGTGGCCCCAAGAAATAGAAATGAATCAAGCTCTAGTTTAGGGGGTCCATAAGGCCTCCCGGATGTGGATAGTGCGAATAGTCAAGGAACAGGAATCAAGTACTCGGGGTCCTACAGGACACAAGTGGGCAGGAAAAACCAAATAACAGATATTGCCCACCGGTGCCTCTTTCATTAGTTATCCCATTACTACTCAGGTTAAGTTGTTCAGGTACCTCGTTATCCATCAGACTCTCACATACCCTACACATGCTATTCTACGACTCGCATGGCTCAAACAACTCCTGTAGTAATGGCTCATGGGATGGAGGAACAAGCTCGGTGGGGTTTAAAAGTAAAGGCTATGCAGTACTTAGGATTCCATTTAATGCAATCGCGACTCAATGATGCAAGAATAAGATAGAGGCAATAGGTACTATATGTATGCAAGCATGTGGTAGTGCTTTCCTGGCAGCTCAGTTGAAGCGAGAGATGGATCTGGGTAGTACTCCTGGGATTCCTGATATTTCCCCTGCTCGGCGTCTATTCGAAAGAAGAACCAAACAAACAAGGGCCAACATAAATAAAGTGCACAAGCATATAAATAAAATGCGACAAGCAAACAAGCATGCCATGATGAATGATGCACAAATTACATGGCAATAATGTAGCATGGCAAGGGTGAGGTGTGGGGACAAGAATAAATCATTTTATTAATTATTTGGTCAAGTTTTATTGCCATAAACAGTTCTGATTTTTAATAATGACATGATGCATGCTTCAATTCATATCATGGAATGCATAAACAGAACGGGCTCATCGCGCTGATCGATTTAGACATATTATTTGTCAAATTTGGAGTTATAGAATTAAAGTTATTAATTAATTAAGAAAAGGCATTTTTATTGCGATTAAACAATTTCGAAAATTTAATTAGTCAAACATTATTTTGGAGGGCATATATGGATTCCTCAAATTTTTCTGATTCAAAAACATATATCATTTGTATTATTTGGATTTATTAATAAAAAGTTATTAATTTCTGGATATTAAAAACATATTTGCATTTTCTAAAATTATTTTTATTTGGAAAAGGCTCACAGAAATTATTTGCATTTTCTGGCGCAGCGGGTTGGTCCGGCCTTTTCTCACCCACGGGGAGCTTACCCGCAGCCAATGACAGATGGGCCCGGCCGGAGGCGTGGGACACGGGCGTGACACGTGGGCATGAGGGTCCGTCTGCGGACGGAGAGAATCTGCTGGGGGGTTTTGTGCAAAAAGTCCAGCGAATCTGAATTCGATCCAATTACAGGAGCTAGCTCGTCTGATCTTCGGAAGACGGTGACGAGCAAACCTTTGGGAATTTGGTCATGCCGCAAAAACCAAAGTTCCAGAGAAAACCAAGATCTACAAGTTCCGTGTTGGGTGTTTCGGTGGGGGTTGGTTGTAACGACGGTAAAAACATGACGAACAGAGGGTGTCGCTAGGGTTTTACGACTGACGGAAAATTCAGAAAAATGCTGAGATCAGGCTGGGTTCCGCTGCCGAACGGCGGCAAATTTCGTCTTCAGTTCAGCAAGTTCGCACGGAGACGGACCACATCGATCGGGAACTGCGGAAGAACAGAGGGTGCGCGCAGGTTCCGCTGCTGCTGTCGGTCGCGCGCGCGGCGAATGTTGTCTGCGTGCACGCGACGTGGGTCGTGCGAGCGGCGGCTGCGCGTGGTTCCGGCGGAAAGCAACGCAAGCTAGAGAGGGAAGGGACGGGCAGGTGCTCACCGGGGGGTGTGGCGTTGATGAGGGGACTACGTCGGCGACAGGTAGACGGCGGCCGAGGCGCCGGCGTGCGGCACGGGCGTCGGGGCATTGCTGCTCCTGGGGTTCTGGTGCACGGCGACGGTCTCCTCCGGCGCGGTCCTGACGTCAGCGATGGTCCAAGCTGAAGTAGCCGCATTAGCAGGTTCGCCTGGTACTGCTGGATGGCGCTAGAGAGCTCGAGAGCGACGGGTAGAGGGAGGTGGCCAAGCTGGGGTTTTGGGTCGTGGTGGCCATGGCTTTGCTTATAGGGAAGGAAGGTGGAAGGGGAGGCCAGTCTGGGTGTAGACGGCGTGAGCACTGTTGCTTTATGCCCAGGAGTAAAGAGAGGGGGGCGTAGAGAGAGGGGTTCACGAGGCAAGCATGCCCATGAGCATGTGCCCGACTGCTTTTTGTCAGGTCAAGGGAAGGCAGAAGCGGCTGGGCATGTAGATGGTGTGGTGGAATGAGGGTAGATGTGGGTTTGGGGCTGGGTTTTTCTTTGGTTTAGGTGTTTAAGCTAGGTAGATTAGAGAGATAGAGATGGCAAATTTGAGCTACAAGAAAAGAGAGAGGTACTCCAAGTGCCAAGCAAAATAGGCTAACAAAGGAGGAGGGGGACGATGTTGAGTTCTTGCCAAGAAAAGAAAAGATGGGAGAGAGACTCACATGTAGGCGCACATGCATCTGTAGGTGTAGGAGTAGATGTAGGTGTAGTGTATATGTCCACATGCATATACATGGTCATGGTGAGAGGTAAAAGAGAGATGAGGTGGTAGATATAGAGATTAGGTTGTTAGGTTTTTAAAAGTTTTGTTCAAACAAAACCCAAAAAAACATAGGTGGGCAACACTAGAATATTGAAAAGATGGAGAAAAGAAGGAGATGGTTATATTGCATGCACATGCAATAATGGGCATCAAAGAAGAAAAAGGGAGAGGGTGGTCAAAAAGGGTTTCGTTTGAATTTTGAAAACTCATTGCTTGAATTTCCACAACAAACGTCCCTCCAAGACCAAAAGAAACCCAAAGTAAGAAAAGAAGAGGACCTTGCATGGCCCATGCATAATTAAATAAATACCTCTCTAGCAGTGAAATCCACTAGACTTTCTCATGGCATTTATATAATCAAGATTCCAAGAATTTTGGAATAAGGACCAACAAAAGAAAAGAAAGCTTGTTTACCACATGGACTAAATGAAAGATCATGCATGGATATAAGGTGGCCAAGATTGTGTGTGTGAGCCACTAGGCATAATATGGCCAAAATTATATTCTTACATGAGCATTTATTCAAAAACAAACCGTATGCAAGCTCGACAAAGATTCCACTGACATAGCATGCAAAGGTGGACATGTGGCTCTCCACATATCAACAATGTGAAAACAACATGAGGCATATATGGGAGCATGTGGAATTAGAAGTGGATCCATCCCAACCCACATGAGCTAGAGGTAAACCCAAATAAAATGCAAAGCCCACATATAGTTGGATGGTGGAATTATGGGGCGGTGACAAGAAAAGGTGGTGGAGTTAAATAAAAGATATGCCCCCAACTCAACTTGGGCACCCAGCATTTATCAAGAACCAAATACAATTTATTAAGAACCAAATACAATTGATAAATGCATATGAGACAAGAACCAAAAGAAAAGGGGTTTTATATAATGCTCAAAGGCAAGGTGGCATGATGACATGAGCATGATATAATTATGATGCAACAATTATATGTAGGAAGTAGCATTTTATTATTAGACCATGTAGCGTTACATATGTTAGACAGATGGGATGCTACAACTCTCCCCCACTAAACAGGAATCTCGCCCCGATATTCTAGGAAGAATAAGAAGACACGAAGAGGGTAAGATACTTGGCACGAAGCTCATCCTCGCGTTCCAAAGTGGCTTCATCAACGGAATGGTGCGACCACTGCACCTTGCAGAACTTGATAGACTTGTTGCGAGTCTTTCTTTCTGCGACTTCTAGGATTTTTGTGGGGTGTTCTTGATAATACAGGTCTTCTTGGAGATTGATGAGCTCGTGGTCCACGGTCCTGCCAGGATCCTTGAAGCACTTCTAGAGTTGAGAGATATGGAAAACATCATGGATCTTGAGTTTTTCAGGAAGCTCAAGAGCATAAGCAACTTCTCCTCTTCTTCCACGAACTTTGAAGGGACCGATGTATCTAGGAGCCAGCTTTCCTTTGATACCAAACCGGTGAGTGCCTCTCATGGGAGTGACACGAAGGTAAACGAGATCACCAGGGACATACTCCATGTCCGTGTGCTTTTTGTCATAGTTGCTCTTCTGGCGACTTTGAGCAACCTTCAAGTTTTCGAGAATGATGTGAACCTTCTCCTCCGCTTGAATTACAATGTCGGGGCCAAACAATGTTCTTTCATATGCGCCTGACCAACCAATCGGAGTTCTGCATTTGCGGCCGTAGGGAACCTCAAATGGTGCCATCTTTAGACTCTTCTGGAAGCTGTTGTTGTAAGAGAATTCAGCATAAGGAAGGCATTCTTCCCACTTCATGTCGAAAGAGATGACGCAAGCATGGAGCATATCTTCTAGAATCTGATTGATTTTTTCAACTTGTCCTTGCGACTGAGGGTGGTAAGCTGTGCTGAAGTTCAACTTTGTTCCCAAAGCATTTTGGAAACTTCCCCGCAACTTGGAAGTGAAGATGCTTCCACGGTCTTAGCTGATATCAAGAGGAACCCCATACAGAGAGACAATTCTACTAATATATAGCTCAGCCAACTGAATTGCAGAAATTGTTTCCTTGACAGGAAAGAAGTGAGCCACTTTAGAAAGCCTGTCGATGACAACAAAGATTGCATTGTTTCCCTTCTGCGACCTTGGAAAACCAGTTATGAAGTCCATCTCGAATTTCTCCCATTTCCATTCCGGAGGCTTCAATGGCTGTAGAAGACCGGAAGGATTCTGATGGACAGCTTTAACTCTGCGACAGACATCACAATCCGAGACATACTTGGCACAATATCGTTTCAATCCAGGCCACCAATATTGTGTTTTCAAGTCCATGTACATCTTAGTGCTGCCAGGGTGGATAGAAAGAATAGAATCATGAGATTCTTTAAGAACTTGCTCTCTCAAATCCGGATGCTTCGGAACGAACATCCGGTGCTCAAAGAATAGAGTGCCTTGGTCGTCGACGTGGAAGGACTCATACTTCGGCAGCTGAATATTGGAGATGATCTATTTGGTGTAAGGATCACCAAGTTGAATGGAGCGAACTTTTTCTTCCAAGAGAGGGGTTGCCAGAAGATTCAGAAGATACCCTTGCTCCACAATTTCAAGGTTTATATGGCGGAATTCCTCGCACAAGAGAGGCTGTTGTTCTTCCACCATGAGGTCGTTGACATAAGCTTTTCGGCTGAGAGCATCGGCCATGACATTAGCTTTGCCAGGAGTGTATTTGATGGTCAGATCAAAATCATTAATTGCTTCAATCCACCTCCTCTGACGAAGGTTGAGATCAGGTTGTGTGAAGATATACTTCACACTCTTGTGATCAGAAAAGATCTCACAACGGTTGCCAAGCAAGTAGTGCCTCCATACTTTCAAAGCAAAGACAACTACTGCATGTTCGAGGTCATGTGTAGGATAGTTGATCTCATGCATCTTCAACTATCGAGAGGCATAAGCAACAACTTGTTTTTCTTGCATAAGGACCACACCCAATCCTTGCAAAGTGGTGTCACAGAATATCTGGAAAGGCTTTGATGTATCTGGAGAAATCAAGACTGGTGTGGAAGTGAGCTTCTCTTTGAGTGTTTCAAAGCTATCTTGACATGCAGGAGACCAAAGGTATTTCTTTCCTTTCTTGAGGAGATCAATAAGAGGCTTCGCAATCTTCGAGAAGTTCTAAACGAAGCGATGGCAGTAACTAGCCAAACCAAGGAAACTCCGGACTTCTTTGACATTTTTGGGTGGAAGCCACTCAACAATTGTCCGAACAGTTTCTGGGTTGACGGCAATGCCCTTGGCAGAGATGATGTGACCAAGATAGGTGACTTCAGGCAGCCAGAACTCACACTTGGAGAACTTTGCATATAGGCGATTCTCACGAAGCTTGTTCAGGATACATCGAAGGTGTTCTTCATGTTCTTCCTTTGACTTAGAATAGACTAGAATGTCATCCAGATAGACCACGACGAACTCATCAAGATACTCCATGAAAACCGGGTTCATAAGCCTCGAGAAGGTGGCAGGTGCATTGGTGAGACCGAAAGACATGACCGTGTACTCATACAGGCCATAGCGGGTGGTGAAAGCTGTTTTGGGAACATCTTCCTTGCGGATCTTGATTTGATGATATCCACTTCTCAAGTCAAGCTTAGAGAATACCACAGCTCCAGCTAGCTGATCGAAGAGATCATTAATCCATGGAAGGGGATATTTATTCTTGATGGTTTTAGCATTGAGAGCCCGATAGTCAACATAAAGTCTCTCAGTCTGGTCTCGCTTCTTCACAAAGATGGTTGGGCTACCCCAAGAAGAAGTGTTGTGCTGAATGAAACCCAACTTCTCTTGTTCATCAAGCTGGCGTTTGCGTTCAGAAAACTCAGCAAGACCCATTTTATAAGGCCGCTTAGAGATAGGAGCGGTTCCAGGTTCAAGCTCAATCACAAACTCGACCTCTCGATCAGGAGGCATACCTGGTAACTCTTCAGGAAAAACATCTGGGAACTCACAGACCACCGGAACACTCTGAATAGTATCCATAGCATCATCATTCAGAGCCGCGAAAGAGAAAAGCTGAATTGCAGGAGTCAGACTTGGAGAATAGACTATATGGCCTTCAGGAATTTTCAGAGAAACCGAGCGTTCAGCACAATCAATCACAGCTGCATTTGCTGTTAACCAATCCATGCCCAAGATAACATCAATATCAGAATTGCCTAGAATAATTAAGAAAGCCAGAAACAAAGAACCACCAATCTCAATTTGATTGCCGTGCCTGATTTTAGAAGCCCTCATGTTTGATCCAGGAGATTGCACCATGAGGCGAGTTGGTAAAGCATCAGAAGGTAACCCATTACTCTCCGCAAACTTGTATGACACGAATGAATGTGATGCACCAGAATCAAATAAAACCTGTGCAGGAACTGAGTTAACAGAAAGCATACCCATCACAACTCCAGGTTCATGCTCGGCTTGAGCGACATTGACATAGTTGGCATCAGCAACAGTGGACCCGGGCTTGGTGTTGATGTTGAGAGCCCGAGGTGGAGGTGCACGAACCATAGAAGAACTTGCTGCAGGTCTTGGAGGTGGTGGAGGAAGAGCTTTGTTGTTCATGGGACAACTCCAGTGTTGATGCCCAGTGTTCCCACAAGTGTAGCAAGCACCAGGTGGATGTGGAGCAGAGCGTGTGGGGACTCCGCCAGCACCTGGGAGTAGTTGTGGTTGTAGCCCCTAGGAGCAGCGGTGAAGGAGTTTGGTGGCCTTGCCGCGTAGCTTGAAGGTCTTGGTGGAGCCGGGAGCGGCGGTGCGGTATTAGGAACCCACACGCGGAGCTTAGAAGGAGTTGTCATAGCTGAAGACCTTGCTGCGTCACTACTGTGTTTCTTGGACTCCTCGAACACTTGCCTACTGGCTTCTTCCTGTAGAGCTATATGTTGGAGTTCTAGCAAACACCCCGGCCTTGCATGAGTGATTGCATATTTGATAGATGCATTGAGCCCTTGCCTGAACCTCTTTTGCTTCTTCTTGTCATCAGAGATCTCATCGCCACCATACCGAGAAAGATTCATGAAGTTTCTGATATAGGTATTGACATTGTCATTGCCCTGCTTGAGGTTGAGAAACACTTCCTTCATCCTTTCCATGACAATTTCTGACAGATATTGCTCTTTGAAAGCCCCAGTGAACTGCTCCCAAGTAGGCTGAAAACCATAGTGGTTTGCCTTCAGGTAATTCTCCCACCACAGAGTTGCGTCTCCCTTCAGAAGGTGAGTGGCACATTTTACCCATTCTTGCTCAGGAACATCAGCAGTCATCAGCAACCTTAACATCTCACGCAGCCAATCATCAGCATCTAGTAGCTGATCAGACACCTCAAAGTGGCGTGGGTTAAACTTCAGAAAGCTCTTGATGTCTCCTCGCTTGGGAGGTGGAGGTAGCGGAACAAACTCATTCCTCCTGACACTTTCTTCAAAGCGTTGCTGGTTCTGTTGCATTGTTCCCAAGGCTTTAGCAATACTTGCCAACGCAGCCCCCAGTTCAGGTGGTATGTCCTCCTCATTGCAGCGTGGTGGTGCCATCCTGGAATTGATATAAAACTCAAGTCAGTACCATAAGGGAGCATAATAATAATCCAAAATAGTACCAAAATGGAATTAACCAAGATTAAGGATACAAATTACTAAGATGATATTAAAATATCAACAAAGTTCAAAGCACCTAGAAGATAGTAAGCATATAGCACACGACTGAACAAGGAGTGTGGTACACAAATCTATCAAAGAAAAAAATTCCGCAAATTTCGGCATTAAAATACCACTATATGCGCAAAACCACTTAACGAATAAAGATTAGTAACTCTACCAATTCAATATACCAGAGCGAATGATAAAAGTAGTGATATGGTCGCGACTCCATCCCGCACTCAAATCATTACTCTGCACATGAATAAGTAAAACACATATCCCAACCACCTTCCTTCTTAAGATGAACCTAAAGATAGCAACTATGGAAAACAAACACCCCCAACAAGATATCGTCGGATAACAAGAGTAAGACAGATCGCGTCAGTTTACAATGAATCAGATAGATCGCATCGATTTACAAAAGCCTATCTGTATGGAATGTACCAACAGTTGATAACCAAAAGGCAGATAGCGACAACAAGTTGGATGCAACAGATAGACAAGGAATTACACACACACACACACACACAACCTATGGTACTACGGAACCCAGAACACGTGAATCCTAGTTTGAATTTTAGAAGAGGATTGAAAACGTTACACTTCCTTACCAGAAAAGGGTGGGTGGGTGGGTAAGAAGAAAAATGGAAGCAGTCCTACTCTCGCGTTTTGTTTTTCCTTAGTACACATAGCTACCAAAATATTTGCTAGACTGACAATGACCATTTGGCTGAGACCCTGAAGGGCGGGATGGCTCTGATACCAATTGTAACAACCTCGGACCCTACGCTCTAAATTCAAGCCTGGATGAACCAAAAGTGGTTAAAGTAGTACAGCGGGGGCCAAGGGGCCACCACGTGTAGGCCCGTCGGCCACCCTAACCACTTCCAAGAACATCGGGACAAGAGTGAGCGGCGTAGGCAACAGGTGAAGAGATCAAATACATACACAAGTGAGTATGTATGCAAGCTACCTTACAACAGTTCTCAGAGCCATACCATCTAAAAGAAATAGAAATATTGCAACGCCATACGGCAAGATCCAAATATCCTAGATAGATATAATAGTGTAGGATAGCTCCTCATACATCAATCAACAGAGTATCAAGCGGAAGCGGGAAACAAGATCCGAGTACGGACAAGAAGCAAATCGGCATAAGATGCCACATAAGTAAGCACATCCCGCCCACAGATCTCACGGATCCCCATCCCTGGAATCTCTACACCGAGTGATCGTTGCCAACATCATTTGTCTCCTCCACCCAGTATCCATCTTGCGAATACACCTGTTCATCTGAATCAAACTATTTATCGTGTGAGACACTAGGGGTACTCAACAAGTCTTTATGCCTCTAAAGGGGACATAAACCTGGGGTGACGCAATTGCAGCAAAATATAATAACTAACAAACCTATAGATACTCGCTAACCATCCGCCTAACCAATGATAGACGGATGTCCGTTAATTAGAAACAACAGTTATAACAGTATAAAGTAACAGATCCATCCTCTTTCTCGCTTACCAACGAGAAAGCGGACGAACAACCCAACCGTTGGCAGTTTTATTAATCATTCCATGAATATCACACTATTTACTAATCAGATATTTAGTCAAATTAAAGACGGTACTTTAGTTATACTTGTCTATGATGGAGAAACTATGCTCCAAGTCGTCCATAACCACGGACACGGCTTTCAGAAAGATTTACCCTACAGGGGTGCACAAATAGCAACACACACTCGATCAACCTCGAAAAAACCACAGGATTCATAAAATATTTCGGGGGCCACCCCACTAAGCTACACGCAACAAAGTTGGCCGGCTCCGGAACGGACCTAGGGTTTGTGACAACGGCTGTAAACGACTGGGAACCTGAAAGTGTGACTGGGCTTGTCGATACCGCAAAAACGTGGCACGATCCAAAACAGTACAGGTGCTCCACGCACAATCTTAAATAAAGCGATAAAACATGGCATAAGTACAGGATAGTAATAAAGCCCCAAACTAGTTTGTGGCCCCAAGAAATAGAAATGAATCAAGCTCTGGCTCAGGGGGGTCCATAAGGCCTCCCGGATGTGGATAGTGCGAATAGTCAAGGAACAGGAATCAAGTACTCGGGGTCCTACGGGACACAAGTGGGCAGGAAAAACCAAATAACAGAGATTGCCCACCGGTGCCTCTTTCATTAGTTATCCCATTACTACTCAGGTTAAGTTGTTCAGGTACCGCGTTATCCATCAGACTCTCACATACCCTACACATGCTATTCTACGACTCGCATGGCTCAAACAACTCCGGTAGTAATGGCTCATGGGATGGAGGAACAAGCTCGGTGGGGTTTAAAAGTAAAGGCTATGCAGTACCTGGGATTCAATTTAATACAATCGCGACTCAATGATGCAAAAATAAGATAGAGGCAATCGGTACTATATGTATGCAAGCATGTGGTAGTGCTTGCCTGGCAGCTCAGTTGAAGCGAGAGATGGATCTGGGTAGTACTCCTGGGATTCCTGATATTTCCCATGCTCGGCTTCTATTCGAAAGAAGAACCAAACAAACAAGGGCCATCATAAATAAAGTGCACAAGCATATAAATAAAATGCGACAAGCAAACAATCATGCCATGATGAATGATGCACAAATTACATGGCAATAATGTAGCATGGCAAGCGTGAGGTGTGGGGACAAGAATAAATCATTTTATTAATTATTTGGTACAGTTTTATTGCCATAAACAGTTCTGATTTTTAATAATGATATGATGCATGCTTCAATTCATATCATGGAATGCATAAACAGAACGGGCTCGTCGCGCTGATCGATTTACACATACTATTTGTCAAATTTGGAGTTATAGAATTAAAGTTATTAAATAATTAAGAAAAGGCATTATTATTGCGATTAAACAATTTCGAAAATTTAAATTAGTCAAACATTATTTTGGAGGGCATGTTTGGATTCCTCACATTTTTCTTATTCAAAAACATATATCATTTGTATTGTTTGGATTTACTAATAAAAAGTTATTAATTTCTAGATATTAAAAACATATTTGCATTTTCTAAAATTATTTTTATTTGGAAAAGGCTCACAGAAACTTTTTGTACTCAGGTGGGCCTAGCCCGAGACACTGACGAGCAGGGTCAGCACTGAGTCAGCGCCAACTGGCGTAGCGGGTTGGTCCGGCCTTTTCTCACCCACGGGGAGCTTACCCGCAGCCAATGACAGACGGGCCCGGCCGGAGGCGGGGCCACACGCGTGCACGGCCCGCGGACGTTGGACACGTGGGCGCGGCTGGGGTGCGAGGGGTCTATCCGTGACGGACAGAATCTGTCGGGGGGTTTTGTGCAAAAAGTCCAGCGAATTTGAATTCGATCCAATTACATGAGCTAGCTCGTCTGATCTTCGGAAGACGGTGGCGAGCAAACCTTTGGGAATTTTGCAATGCCGCAAAAACCAAAGTTGTAGAGAAAACTAAGATCTACAAGTTCCGTGTTGGGTGTTTCGGCGGGGGTTGGCTGTAACAACGGTAAAAACATGACGAACAGAGGGTGTCGCTAGGGTTTTACGACTGACGGAAAATTCAAAAAAAGGCTGAGATCAGGCTGGGTTGCGATGACGATTGAAATGTGTGTTCTTTTCACATACCACCTATGGATCCACCAGTGTCATTGCATGTGTGTTATTTTTACAAACAACTATCAGAGTCATTGCATGTGTGTTCTTTTCACATACCACATATGGATCCACCAGTGTCATTGCAATGAGTGTTCTCTTCAGAGACCACACATGGATCCAGTAGTGTCATTGCATGTATGTTCTTTTCACTAACAACAACTGGAGTCATTGCATGTGTGTTCTTTTCACATACCACATATGGATCCACCAGTGTCATTGCATGTGTGCTATTTTCACAATCCACCTATGGATCCACCAGTGTCATTGCATGTGTGTTCTTTTTACTAACAACAACCAGAGTCATTGAAATGTGTGTTCTTTTCACATACCACCTATGGATCCACCAGTGTCATTGCATGTGTGTTATTTTTACAAACAACTACCAGAGTCATTGCATGTGTGTTCTTTTCACATACGACATATAGATCCACCAGTGTCATTGCAATGAGTGTTCTCTTCAGAGACCACACATGGATCCAGTAGTGTCATTGCATGTATGTTATTTTCACTAACAACAACTGGAGTCATTGCATGTGTGTTCTTTTCACATACCATATGGATCCACCAGTGTCATTGCATGTGTGCTATTTTCACAATCCACCTATGGATCCACCAGTGTCATTGCATGTGTGTTCTTTTTACTAACAACAACCAGTCATTGAAATGTGTGTTCTTTTCACATACCACCTATGGATCCACCAGTGTCATTGCATGTGTGTTATTTTTACAAACAACTACCAGAGTCATTGCATGTGTGTTCTTTTCACATACGACATATAGATCCACCAGTGTCATTGCAATGAGTGTTCTCTTCAGAGACCACACATGGATCCAGTAGTGTCATTGCATGTATGTTCTTTTCACTAACAACAACTGGAGTCATTGCATGTGTGTTCTTTTCACATACCACATATTGATCCACCAGTGTCATTGCATGTGTGCTATTTTCACAATCCACCTATGGATCCACCAGTGTCATTGCATGTGTGTTCTTTTTACTAACAACAACCAGAGTCATTGAAATGTGTGTTCTTTTCACATACCACCTATGGTTCCACCAGTGTCATTGCATGTGTGTTATTTTTACAAACAACTACCAGAGTCATTGCATGTGTGTTCTTTTCACATACGACATATGGATCCACCAGTGTCATTGCAATGAGTGTTCTCTTCAGAGACCACACATGGATCCAGTAGTGTCATTGCATGTATGTTCTTTTCACTAACAACAACTGGAGTCATTGCATGTGTGTTCTTTTCACATACCACATATGGATCCACTAGTGTCATTGCATGTGTGATATTTTCACAATCCACCTATGGATCCACCAGTGTCATTGCATGTGTGTTCTTTTTACTAACAACAACCAGAGTCATTGAAATGTGTGTTCTTTTCACATACCACCTATGGATCCACCAGTGTCATTGCATGTGTGTTCTTTTAGTAACAACAACCAGAGTCATTGCATGTATGTTCTTTTCACATACCACATATGGATCCACCAGTGTCATTGAAATGTGTGTTCTCTTCAGAGAAAACACATGGATCCACCAGTGTTATTGCATGTATGTTCATTTCACTAATAACAACTGGAGTCATTGCATGTGTTCTTTTCACATACCACATATGGATCCACCAGTGTCATTTCATGTGTTCTCTTTTCACAATCCACCTATGGATCCACCAGTGTCATTGCATGTGTGTTCTTTGTACTAACAACAACTGGAGTCATTTCATGACTGATCTTCTCACATACCACATATGGATCCACCAGTGTCATTGCACGTGTGTTCTCTTCACAATCCACACATGGATCCACCAGTGTCATTGCATGTGTGCTCTTTTTACTAACAATAACCAGAGTCATTGCATATGTGTTCTCAACAGATACCACACATGGATCTACCAGTGTCATTGCATGTGTGGTCTTTTTACTAACAACAACCAGAGTCATTGAAATGTATGCTCTTTTCACAATCCAGCTTTGGATCAACTAGTGTCATTGCATGTGTTTTCTTTTTACTAACAACAACTGAGTCATTGAAATGTGTGTTCTTTTCACATACCACATATGGATCCACTAGTGTCATTGAAATGTGTGTTCTTTTTACAGACCACACATGGATCCACTAGTGTCATTGCATGTGTGTTCTTTTCACTAACAACAACCAGAGTCATTGCATGTGTGTTCTTTTCACATACCACATATGGATCCACCAGTGTCATTGCATGTGTGTTCTTTTCACAATCCACCCATGGATCCACCAGTGTCATTGCATGTATGTTCTTTTCACTAACAACCACCAGAGTCATTGCATGTGTGTTCTTTTCACATACCACATATGGATCCACCAGTGTCATTGCATGTGTGGTCGTTTCACAATCCACCTATGGATCCACCAGTGTCATTGCATGTGTGTTCTTTTTAGTAACAACAACCAGAGTCATTGAAATGTGTGTTCTTTTCACATACCACCTATGGATCCACCAGTGTCATTGCATGTGTGTTCTTTTTAGTAAAAACAACCAGAGTCATTGCATGTGTGTTCTTTTCACCTACCACATATGGATCCTCCAGTGTCATTAAAATGCGTGTTCTCTTTAGAGACCACACAAGGATCCGCCAGTGTCATTGCATGTTTGTTCTTTTCACTAACAACAACTGGAGTCATTGCATGTGTGTTCTTTTCACATACCACATATGGATCCACTAGTGTCATTGCATGTGTGCTCTTTTCACAATCCACCTATGGTCTACCAGTGTCATTGCATGTGTGTTCTCTTTAGTACCAACAACCAGAGTCATTGAAATGTGTGTTCTTTTCACATACCACATATGGATCCACCAGTGTCATTGCATGTGTGTTCTTTTTACTAACAACAACCAGAGTCATTGCATGTGTGTTCTTTTCACATATCACATATGGATCCACTAGTGTCATTGCATGTGTGTTCTTTTCACAATCCACCCATGGATCCACCAGTGTCATTGCATGTATGTTCTTTTCACTAACAACCACTAGAGTTATTGCATGTGTGTTCTTTTCACATACCACATATGGATCCACCAGTGTCATTGCATGTGTGCTCGTTTCACAATCCACCTATGGATCCACCAGTGTCATTGCATGTGTGTTCTTTTTAGTAACAACAACCACAGTCATTGAAATGTGTGTTCTTTTCACATACCACCTATGGATCCACCAGTGTCATTGCATGTGTGTTCTTTTTACTAACAACAACCAGAGTCATTGCATGTGTGTTCTTTTCACATACCACATATGAATCCACTAGTGTCATTGAAATGTGTGTTCTCTTCAGAGACCACACATGGATCCACAAGTGTCATTGCATGTATGTTCTTTTCACTAACAACCACCAGAGTCATTGCGTGTGTGTTCTTTTCACATACCACATATGGATCCACCAGTGTCATTGCATGTGTGCTCGTTTCACAATCCACCTATGGATCCACCAGTGTCATTGCATGTGTGTTCTTTTTAGTAACAACAACCAGAGTCATTGAAATGTGTGTTCTTTTCACATACCACCTATGGATCCACCAGTGTCATTGCATGTGTGTTCTTTTTAGTAAAAACAACCAGAGTCATTGCATGTGTGTTATTTTCACATACCACATATGGATCCACCAGTGTCATTGAAATGCGTGTTCTCTTCAGAGACCACACAAGGATCCGCCAGTGTCATTGCATGTTTGTTCTTTTCACTAACAACAACTGGAGTCATTGCATGTGTGTTCTTTTCACATACCACATATGGATCCACTAGTGTCATTGCATGTGTGCTCTTTTCACAATCCACCTATGGTCTACCAGTGTCATTGCATGTGTGTTCTCTTTAGTACCAACAACCAGAGTCATTGAAATGTGTGTTCTTTTCACATACCACATATGGATCCACCAGTGTCATTGCATGTGTGTTCTTTTTACTAACAACAACCAGAGTCATTGCATGTGTGTTCTTATCACATACCACATATGGATCCACTAGTGTCATTGCATGTGTGTTCTTTTCACAATCCACCCATGGATCCACCAGTGTCATTGCATGTATGTTCTTTTCACTAACAACCACCAGAGTCATTGCGTGTGTGTTCTTTTCACATACCACATATGGATCCACCAGTGTCATTGCATGTGTGCTCGTTTCACAATCCACCTATGGATCCACCAGTGTCATTGCATGTGTGTTCTTTTTAGTAACAACAACCAGAGTCATTGAAATGTGTGTTCTTTTCACATACCACCTATGGATCCACCAGTGTCATTGCATGTGTGTTCTTTTTAGTAAAAACAACCAGAGTCATTGCATGTGTGTTCTTTTCACATACCACATATGGATCCACCAGTGTCATTGAAATGCGTGTTCTCTTCAGAGACCACACAAGGATCCGCCAGTGTCATTGCATGTTTGTTCTTTTCACTAACAACAACTGGAGTCATTGCATGTGTGTTCTTTTCACATACCACATATGGATCCACCAGTGTCATTGCATGTGTGCTGGTTTAACAATCCACCTATGGATCCATGAGTGTCATTGCATCTGTGTTCTTTTTACATACCACATCGATCGAACTAGAGGTGCGGAGGGTGGCGGTTCCGGGGTCATCTTGGCGGTCACAAGGCGATTGCTGTCTGCATGCACGCGGCGTGTGTCGTGCGAGCGGCGGCTGTGCGCGGTGCCGGCGGGAAGCAACGCAAGCCAGAGAGGGAAGGGACGAGCAGGTGCTCACCTGGGGGTGTGGCGTTGATGAGGGGACTACGACGGCAGGAGACGGCGAGACGGCGGTGTGCGGCGGCACGGGTGTCGGGGCGTTGCTGCTCCTGGGGTTCTGGTGCGCGACGGCGGTCTCCTCCGGCGCGGTCCCGGTGTCAGCGACGGTTCAAGCTGAAGTAGCCGCGTTAGCAGGTTCTCCTGGTACTACTAGATGGCGCTAGAGAGCTCGAGAGAGACGGGTACAGGGAGGTGGCTAAGCTGGGGTTTTGGGTCGTGGTGGCCATGGCTTTGCTTATGGGGAAGGAAGGTGGAAGGGGAGGCCAGCCTAGGTGTAGACGGCGTGAGCACTGCTGCTTTATGCCCAGGAGTAAAGAGAGGGGGGCCATAGAGAGAGGGGTCACGAGGCAAGCATGCCCATGAGCATGTGCCCGGCTGGTTTTTGTCAGGTCAAGGGAAGGCAAAAGAGGTTGGGCATGTAGATGGTGTGGTGGAATTAGGGTAGATGTGGGTTTTGGGCTGGGTTTTTCTTTGGTTTTGGTGGTTAAGCTAGGTAGATTAGAGAGAGAGAGATGGAAGATTTGAGCTAGAAGAAAAGAGAGAGGTACTCCAACTGCCAAGCAAAATAGACTAACAAAGGAGGAGGGGGGACGATGTTGAGTTCTTTCCAAGAAAAGAAAAGATGGGAGAGAGACTCACGCATAGGCGCACATGCATGTGTAGGTGTAGGACTAGATGTAGGTGTGGTGTATATGTCCACATGCATATACATGGTCATGGTGAGAGATAAAAAAGAGATGAGGTGGTAGATATAGAGATTAGGTTGTTAGATTTGTAAAAGATTTGTTCAAACAAAACCCAAAAAAAAACATAGGTGGGCAACACTAGAATATTGAAAAGATGGAGAAAAGAAGGAGATGGTTATATTGCATGCACATGCAATCATGGGCATCAAAGAAGAAAAAGGGAGAGGGTGGTCAAAAAGGGTTTGGTTTGAATTTTGAAAACTCATTGCTTGAATTTCCACAACAAACGTTCCTCCAAGACCAAAAGAAACCCAAAGGAAGAAAAGAAGACGACCTTGCATGGCCCATGCATAATTAAATAAATACCTCTCTAGTAGTCAAATCCACTAGACTTTCTCATGGCATTTATATAATCAAGATTCCAAGAATTTTGGAATAAGGACCAACAAAAGAAAATAAAGCTTGTTTACCACATGGACTAAATAAAAGATCATGCATGCATATAAGGTGGCCAAGCTTGTGTGTGTGAGACACTAGGCATAATATGGCCAAAGTTATATTCTTACATGAGCATTTATTCAAAAAGCAAACCGTATGCAAGCTTGACAAAGATTCCACTGCATAGCATGCACATGTGGCTCTCCACATATCAACAATGTGAAAACAGCATGAGGCATATATGGGAGCATGTGGAATTAGAAGTGGATCCATCCCAACCCACATGAGCTAGAGGTAAACCCAAATAAAATGCAAATCCCACATATAGTTGGATGGTGGAATTATGGGGTGGTGACAAGAAAAGGTGGTGGAGTTAAATAAAAGATATTCCCCCAACTCAACTTGGGCACCCAGCATTTATCAAGAACCAAATACAATTTATTAAGAACCAAATACAACTGATAAATGCATATGAGATAAGATCCAAAAGAAAAGGGGTTTTATATGATGCTCAAATGCAAGGTGGCATGATGACATGAGCATGATATAATTATGATGCAACAATTATATGTAGGAAGTAACATTTTATTTGTAGCATCCCAATTGTCTAACAATTGCAATGCTACTAGCCTAGTCTATATAGATGCTACTTCCTACATATAATTGTTGCATCATCATTATATCATGCTCATGTCATCATGCCTCCTTGCATTTGAGCATCATATAAAACCCTTTTCATTTGGTTCTTATCTCATATGCATTGTTAATTGTATTTGCATCTTGATATTGTATTTGGGTCTTGATATATTGTTTAATGCCCAAGTTGAGTTGGGGGCATATCTTTTATTAACTCCACCATCTTTTTCTTTCTCCACCTTATAATTCCACCATCTAACTAAATATGAGCTTGGCATTTATTGGTTTACTTCTAGCTCATGTGGGTTGGGATGGATCCAATTCTTTTACCACATGCTCTCATCTTAGCATCATGTTGTTTTCACAATATTGGTTTATGAGAGCCACATGGCCACCTTTGCATGCCTTGTGAGTGGGACCCTTTCTCCTAGCTTCCATTTGGATTATCATGGAATTATGCTCATGTTGGAATATTTTGTGGGCTTATTAACTACCTAGTGGAATATACACACTAGTAATTCCCAATTATACTCCAATGTGATCATCTCCATCTACTCCACTTGGAATTCCTTCTAAATTCTTTTGCTTGGCTTTTATTCCAATTTTGGAATGCATAATAATAATGCCATGTGATAATATTGTTTCACAAAAACAAGCATGGCATTAATTAATTTTGCATGGGCCATGCAAGTACCACCTTTTTGCTTGCCTTTTGGATTTTATTTGTTTGAGGGGAGCATCTCTATCTTCCCCTTCTCTTGGTGGGATCTAGTGTGATCTTGCTTAATCCTCACCCTCTCTTTTCCTTGTCTAGTTCTTGCTTGCTCTTTGCTTGATCTTGCTTGAGCTTGACAAAACAATAAACCTCACCCCTCATCTCTCTCTCATCTAAACCTACTCCATCATCACCATACCCATACGCCATCTAAACCTAAACCCTAATCTACACCTAATCTACACCAAACCCTAAGTACCCTCTCTTTCTCTCCTCCCTAGCCGAGCCACCCCTCCAAACCAGACCCAGCTGGCCCCACCGGCCACCCTCTCTCCCTGGCCACCCACCCTGCCCTAGCTAACCCAAGTCCCCACCCGAGCCTAGCTCCAAAACCCTACCCTAGCCCGAGCCTCTCCCCTCTCCTTTCTCTCTGCCACAAGGGGCACCCGAGCCTGCCCCTGCCCTCGGCCTCGCCCTCTGGTCCCACCTGGTAGCCACCCCCCTGCCTGCCTGCCCTGCCCTGCCGAGCACGTGAGGAGAGGCGTAGAGAAAGGTGGCACCGAGCCACCTTTTCCATCTACCTCTACCCCGCGGCACCTTCGTCCTCCCCCTAGCTTTATCCTCTGCCCACCACCTCTCTGTCTCGTCTAGATCCAGCCCCAGGCCGCTCTCCTCCCTCCCCATCTACCCTACCATCCCCTACCCCGACGCCGGCCATCGTCGGCTTCGGCATCCACCAGCAGCTCGAGGAGGCGGGCGTGGTGCTGCGGCTGTCGAGGAAGGCCGTGGAGCTCCCAGCGACGACCTGTACACGGAGCCGAGCAAGAGGAGCCCCAGGACCCCCTGCACACCAACGCGTCTCGCCGAAACCCTAGATCCACCCGGCGTCTGCCTCGTCGCCGATCGACTGCTCGCCTGCCCGATCCGAGGCCACCAACAAGCCCTCGGTGAGCTCCCTGACCCCCTGGACAAGGTCCGCTTCGCCGTGCTGCCCTAGCCTCGCCGGCCGTTTCTCCGAGCGCCCTCGGTGCGCCGTCGTGTGCTGCTGTCTGCTAGCTTTCCCTCTGCGTAGCAACCTAGCTAGGCCTCGCCCATCTCCCTGACACTCACCCCAACCTAGCCCAGTGGCTGCCGCCTCCGCGCGCGCTGCCAGGTCCCCGGTTCGATTCCCCCGTGCGCCGCGCTCCGCGCGTCGGCACCGATCTGTCGACAGACAGAATCAGAGGAAGAGAAACAGTACCGCGGCCGCTCTTTTGCTGAAAACCCCCTGCCTCTCTTTATGCTCAACCCGCGCTCCCGCGTGGCCCACCGTCAGCCTCCCGTGGAGTTTTGCAAAAAGGACCGCGTAGTTTCATAAACCTTAACCCGCGCTCCCTCGCTCGGCCCACCTGGCAGCCCCGCAACCGTCCGCTGGTGCGTGGACCCGTGTATGCCGTGGCCCACCTGTCATCCTCTTGAGCTGGCTTAGGCCGCGGTGTAAAACGTTTTCTGCGCGTGTGGACGCCCAGTCAGCATGGCCCCACTGGTCAGTGGCTGTGGCTAGCTGCGAGCTGAGTAACAAAAGTAATTCTGCGATCTGTTTTTATTTCAAATCTTTTCAATTTAATTCAAATTCAAATATTAAATCTGTTTTGAAATATCTTTTAAAATACAAACCCAATTAATACAAATAATATATGTTTTCAAATCAGAAAAATATGAGGAATTCAAATATGCCATTCAAAATCTATTTTAAACAATTAAGATTCCAAGTTAATTTAAATTACAATAAAATGCCCTTTTGACTTAATAAATTAATAACTTTTGTTTTATAACTCCAAATTCAACAAATAATATGTCTAAAATGATTAGCTCGACGAGACCTTTCTGTTTATGCATTCCATGTTTTGATTTGAAGCATGCATAATATAAATATAATGGGTACAGCAACTTATTTGAGGTTAAAATGTGATTAAAACACCATAAAATGATTTATTCTTGTATTCCACACCTCACCCATGCCATGCTACATTATTGCCATGCAAATTTTGCATCATTCATCATGGCATGATTGTTTGCTTGCTGCATTTTATTCATACGATTGTGCACTTTATTTATGTTGGCCCTTGTTTGTTTGGTTCTTCTTCGAATAGACGCTGAGCAGGGGATATACCAAGCAAACCAGGAGCACTACCCAGATCCATTCCTCGCTTCAACTGAGCTGCCAGGCAAGCACTACCACATGCTTGCATACATATAGTACCTATTGCCTCTATCTTATTATTGCATCATTGAGTCGCGATTGCATTAAACTGAATCCCAAGTATTGCATAGCCTTTACTTTTAAACCCCACCGAAGCTTGTTCCTCCATCCCATGAGCCATTACTACAGGAGATGTTTGAGCCATGCGAGTCGTAGAACAGCATGTGTAGGGTATGTGAGTGTCTGATGGATAACGAGGTACCTAAACAACTTAACCTGAGTAGTAATGGGATAACTAATGAAAGTGGCATCGGTGATCCATATTCGCTATTTGGTTTTTCAGGCTCACTTGTGTCCCGTAGGACCCCGAGTACTTGATTCCTGTTCCTTGAATATTCGCGCTATCCACATCCGGGAGGCTTATGAACCCCGAGCGAGCTTGATTCATTCTTATTTCTTGGGGCCACAAACTAGTTTGAGGTTTTATTTACTATCCTGTATTTATGCCATGCTTTACTTCTTTATTTAAAATTGTGCGAGAGCACCTTTGTCTGTTAGGAAAGCGGAGTGTTTTCGGTGTCGACAAGCCTACCACATTTTCGTTCCCGATCGTTCACAGCCATTGACGCAAACCTTGAGGCGTCTCTCGAGTCAGCTAACTTCGCTATGGTAGCTCTATGGGGTGGCCCCTGAAATATTTCGAATCCTGCAATTGCTTTGTCGTGGATCGCCTCGTTGGGTTTTGATTTGGTTTTTCAAGGCATATCGAGTGTGTGTTGCTATTTGTGCACCGCAGGTAAAACTTTCAAAGCCGTGTCCGCGGTTATGGACGACTTGGAGCAGTTTCTCGATCATAGACAAGCATAACTAAAGTACCGCTTTTAATCGACTAGACTAGGTACCGACTAGTAAATAGCACAACACTCATGGAATGTTTAATAAAACCGCCAACGGATGGGGGTTGTTCGTCCGCTTCCTCGTCGATGGCGAGGAGGAGGATGGATCTGTGGATATTACCGTTAACTGTTTTGCTATTGTTATTAATTCACGGACATCCGCTCATCTCGTTAGGCGGATGGTTAGCAGTATCTATAGAATTGCTAGGGTTTATCTTTTGCTGCAATTGCGTCACCCAGTTGTGTCCCTTTAGAGGCATAAAGACTTGCTGAGTACCCCTAGGGTCTCACACGATAAATTATTGGTTCAGATGAACAGGTACACTCTCATGATGGATACTAGGTGGAAGAGACGGACGATGTGGGAAACGATCATTCGGTGTAGAGATTCCGGGAACGGGGATCCGTGAGATCTGTGGGCGGAATGTGCTTATTTATGGGGCATCTTATGCCGATTTGCTTCTTATCCGTACTCGGATTTTGTCTTCCGCCCGCTTGATACTGCTGATTGATGTATGAGGAGATATCCTAAACTATTATATCTATCTAGGATATTTGGATCTTGCCGTATGGCGTTGCTATATTTCCTTTCTTTTTAGATGGAATGGCTCTGATGTACTATTGTATGGTGGCTTGCATACATACTCATTTGTGTATGTAGTTGATCCCTTCGCCTGCCGATTACGCCGCCCGTTCTTGTCCCGATGTTTGGAAATGGTTGGGACGGCCGAAAGGTCTACCTGTGCGTGGCATTTGGGCCCCACCGTACTATTTCAACCATTTCTGATCATCCAGGCTTGTACTAGGAGCGTAATTCACCGAGGTAGTTACATTATTATTAGACCATGTAGCATTACAGATGTTAGACAGATGGGATGCTACATGTTCGGGCGCCACTCTTCTTGTAGGTGGTGGCACTTGTTGCCTTGGATGTAGATGCGCTTGATGCCTTGGCGATGGTGGTGCTTGTCAGCTTGTAGGTGAGTCGTCTTGGAGATGGTGGCGCATGCTGTTAGATTTATATGGGATAGGGCCCATGTAGGTAGCTCATCTAGTCTAATAAATCCCAAAATCTCAAGGCCCATCTACTATGACAGTTTGGGAGCTTCGTGTGAGACAAAGTTTAGTCCCACATTGCTAGTTTAGAGAGAGTTGGATCAGCTTATAAGGTGAGATGTTTCAGTCCCACTAAGTGAGTGAGAAGAGAAGGAGTCCATGCGCACTCCTCCTCCTCCGCCGCCCTCCTCGCCTCTCCCACACGCGCGTCGTGTTTCGTGAATCGAGTTCGAGTGAGAAACTCGTTTTGTGGAAGACTAAATTTTTGCTTAGTGCACCAGCTGTTGGGTACATGTCAACATTCGTGTGCATGTTTGACACGTGTCCTTGTCTTCCAATGTGTGGCGACTTGGTCGGCTCACCTCCCAGGCTATAGGCGAGAGACAGACAGATCTAGATGGATCCAGTTCTTTTCTCAGTCTCTCTCTCGCTGTCTGTTCCTCTTGCTGCGCTGCTCTGTAGGCTTCCCCATCTTAGCGGCTATGTGCACTGTTGTCTGGGAGAGCAGGCCTCCGAAACCCCGTCTATTGAGATCCTGCAATAGGAGACGGGCGATAAGGTTTTTGGGGAGCGTCTCAGTGCGACTGCTCGCCTCCATTCGTGTGTTCTTCTTCGGCAACCGACGACCTCATCAACACCATGGGCGACATCAACAGGGACCAAGGTGCTGCTGCGGTGACGACCTTCCCGGTCAACCTGTACGTGCTATTCTTTTCTTTGTATGCACTAGTTCTTGCTAGATTTTCAGATCTACTAGATGTGGTTGTTTGGCTACATGTGTTTAGATCTGCTAGTGCTTATATAATGTTGATTTTGGTAATTAATCTCATGGGTAAATTGCCTAATATTCCAACAATCCAAAAACCTTATTTGTTTAGGCAATTTTCATCATCTACCTTTGCTGCTTCGCTGAAACCGAGCCATTTTACGGGTGCTAATTTTAAGAGATGGCAAGGGAAAACCCTCTTGTGGCTCACTGCAATAGGCATAGAAGAAGTTGCAGATGACACTCCCAGAGGTCCGCTTACTCTCGAGGAAGAGACAGCATTCAGGGAGGCCACTGTACTTTTTGTTGGCTCCATACTCAGTGTGCTTGGAGACAAGTTGGTTGATGCATATTTTCATATTTGTGATGCCAAGGAACTATGGGATGCACTGAACGCTAAGTTCGGTGCTGCTAATGCCGGTGGTGAACTCTATGCTATGGAGCAGTTCAATGATTATAAGATGGTTGAAAACCGATCTGTAGTAGAACATGCTCATGAGCTACAGATCATGGCAAAGGAACTCAACCTCCTCAAGTGTGTGCTTCCGGACAAGTTTGTCGCGGGATGCATTGTCGCTAAGCTTCCTCCTTAATGGAGGAACTTTGCCACTTCTCTAAAACATCAGAGTCATGAGCTCTCTGTTGAGTACCTAATTGGTTCTTTGGATGTTGAAGAGAAGGCGAGGGCAAAAGAAAAACACACTAGTGGAACCGAGGGACATTCTTTTGCCAATATGGTGCTGAAAATTGCCCACAGGTCTAAGGGAAATAACAAAGTCTGCCAGACTACCAACTTCAAGAAGAAGAAGAAGAAGAAGGGGCAGAACAAGGAAAAGAAAGAACCTTGATGGGTGTGTGGTGAGATTGTCCATTGGGCTCATCATTGTCCACAGAAGAAACGCAAGAAGGGTTAGGCTGGACAGAGTTCTAAATCTGTCAACATGGTCATTGGCAATACTGATGCAGGAACTTCAAGTTCTGGGTACGGTAATTTATTACCTAATGTTCTTTCAGTATTTAACCCACAAAATGGTGGTTTGATACGGGTGCCAATGTTCATGTGTGTGATGACATTTCCATGTTCACCTCTTATCAGGCTCGAGATTCCTCATTCATGATGGGGAATGGGTTACATGCTACTATTCTTGGTGTTGGCATGTTAGATCTGAAGTTTACTTTGGATCAAGATTGTGCAATTGAAGAACGTGCAACATGTCCCTTCTATAAAGAAGAATCCTGTTAGTGGATCCCGTCTTCTGAAAGATCGGTTTAAGTTGGTATTTGAGTCCAATAAAGTTGTACTGTCTAAGTAAGGAACCTTTATTGGAAAAGGCTATGAATGCGGAGGCATGTTCCTTTTTCATTGGTAGACTTCTGTGATGATGTAGTGAACCATGTTTGCATTATTAGTAATGAAAATAATGTTTGGCATTCACGAATTTGTCATATTAATTATGGTTGTATGTCGTGGCTTGCTGGTATGAGTTTAATTCCGATATTCACTATTGTCAAAGGCTCTAAATGTCATGCTTGTGTGCAAGCAAAGCAGCCTCGCAAGCCTCACAAGCCTGCAGAGGAGAGAAACTTGGCACCTCTAGAGCTCATACATTCAGATCTACGTGAGATCAATGGTGTGTTGACAATTAGTGGAAAGAAATATTTCATGACATTTCTTGATGATTCTACTAGGTACTGTTATGTATATCTCCTGAAAACTAAAGACGAGGCCTTAGATTTCTTTAAAATCTATAAGGCAGAAGTTGAAAATCAACTCGAGGGAAAGATCAAAAGAATTCAGTCTGATCGTGGTGGAGAGTACTTTTCTAATGAGTTCAATTTATTCTGTTCAGAACATGGTATTATACATGAGAGAACACCTCACAATTCCCCTCAATCCAATGGGATTGCTGAGAGGAAAAACCAGACTCTAACAGATTTGGTTAACGCCATGTTATACACTGGCGGTTTATCCAAGGAATGGTGGGGGAGGCTGTATTGACTTCATATCATATCCTAAACTGTGTTCCAACTAAGAATAAAGAGATTACTCCATTTGAAGAATGGGAAAACAAAAGGTTGACACTCTCCTACTCACGAACTCGGGGTTGTTTCGCAAAGGTCAACGTGCCAATCAACAAGAAGCGTAAGCTTGGACCGAAAACTATGGATTGTGTCTTTCTTGGCTATGCTTCTCACAGCATTGCTTACAGATTTCTTGTGGTGAAATCGTAAGTGGATGACAGGAGTGTCGGTACCATTTTTGAATCAAGAGATGCTACGTTCTTTGATGATATATTTCCTATGAGAGATATGCCTAGCATATCTAATAAGGAATATGATCCGGTTTCTAAACCTGAAACTCCCATGGAGACTGATGAACGATCAGATCATGAGAGTTCAGATTCGGATGAGGATGACTATGAAGCTCCCACAAGGAGCAAGAGACAAAGGACTGCAAGGTCTTTTGCTAATGATTTCAGTGTGTACCTAGTGGATGACACTCCTACTACCATTTTAGAAGCTTTTGTATCTCCAGATGTAGACTACTAGAAGGAAGCGGTTCAAAGCGCGATGGACTCCATCTTGGCTAATGGAACATGGGAGATATCTGAACGTCCGTGTGGGTGTAAACCTGTAGGATGTAAATGGGTATTTAAAAAGAAGTTTAGGGCTGATGGTACTATTGAAAAGTACAAAGCTCGGCTTATGGCTAAAGGCTATACCCAAAAGGAAGGCGAAGATTTCTTTGATACTTACTCACATGTGGCTAGATTAACCACAATTCGAGTACTACTATCACTGGCTGCCTCTCATGGTATTCTCATTCATCAAATGGACGTTAAGACGACTTCCCTAAATGGAGAGTTGGACGAGAAAATTTACATGGAACAACCTGCTGGTTTTGTACTAGAATGTCAAGAAAGAAAGGTGTGTAAATTAAAGAAATCTTTGTATGGCCTCAAACAAGCTCCCAAGCAATGGCATGAGAAGTTTGAATGAACTTTAACATCTGTGGGATTTGTTGTAAATGAAGCCGACAAATGTGTATACTACCGCCATGGTGGGGTGAGGGAGTTGTCCTATGTTTGTATGTTGATGAATATTAATTCTTGGTACAAGTCTGAAAGTGATTAATGAGGTCAAAACCTTCTTATCCCAATGTTTTGAAATGAAGGATCTTGGAGAAGCTGATGGTATCCTAAACATCAAGCTACTGAGAGATGAGAATAATGGGATTACACTCATGCAATCACATTATGTGGAGAAGGTGTTGAGTAGATTTGGCTATGATGATTGCAAATCCTCTCCCACACCTTATGATCCTAGTGTTTTGCTTCAAAAGAACCAAAAGGAAACTAGAGATCAATTGAGATACTCTCAGAGTATTGGCTCACTTATGTATTTAGCTTGTGGTACGAGGCCTGACATCTCGTTTACTGTGAGTAAACTTAGCCGGTTTGTGGCCAACCCGGGAGATGATCACTGATATGCTTTTGAGAGAGTAATGTGCTATCTAAAGGGAACTGTGAGCTATGGAATTCATTATACCCGGTATCCAAGAGTACTTGAAGGGTATAGGTGATTGAAATTGGATATGAGATGCTGATGAGATAAAGGCCACAAGTGGATATATATTCACTCTTGGTGGTGGTGCTGTTTCATGGAAGACTTGCAAGCAGACCATCTTAACGAGGCCAACTATGGAAGCAGAACTCACAACATTAGATACTGCGACTGTCGAAGAAGAATGGCTTCGTGAACTCTTAGCAGATTTGCCTATGGCTGAAAAACCAATACCGGCAATCCTTATGAACTGTGACAACCAAACTGTGATTCTCAAATTGAACAATTCTAGGGACAATATGAAGAGTTCAAGACATGTCAAGAGAGGACTGAAGTCTGTCAGAAAGCTGAGAAACTTCGGAGTTATAGCATTGGATTATGTCCAAACGGATAACAATCTGGAAGATCCTTTTACGAAAGGACTATCAAGAAATTTGATAGAAAATGCATCAAGGGAGATGGGTTTGATACCCACGTGAGTTGTCAAGGGGGTAACCCAACCTATGTGATCGGAGATCCCGTGAATTAGGACCTAGGAAAACAAACTAAAACAACTGAGTTGAGAGAATCTTTTAATACTCCCACTTTGCTGCAGATGCAATTCTCTCATAGTTTTCTGTAAGGAAGGTTTATTATGTCTTAATGTGTTCTGACTGTCTCCTTGGGATTAAAGACACTGCCCTACAGAGCGATCTTGAAAGAACACACCTATATGAGCTACACTGTTGGTCATAGTGTATGAGATTTAGGTGAATCTCTAGGAAGCTCATGAAAGGCCGAGGAGTGTGACTTATAAGCTCCACCCGAGGGGTAGTCTATCGTAGCCAAGTACCGGTAATGGCATTGAGTGAAACTTGTTGCGCAAGACTGCAATTCAAGGCATAGTCCATTGTTCAGTTGTAGTAAGCGTATCTCTTTGTCTAGGTGGAAGTTCAACTTAACAATCTCCACTGAATGGCTGGTATATTAAACATTGATTGGAACTAATGGGCCATATGATGTGCCTCTAAGATCTGGTGGAGGATTGTTAGATTTATATGTCTACGTCCCATCTAGTCTAATAAATCCTGAAATCTCAAGGCCCATCTACTATGGCAGTTTGGGAGCTCCGTGGGAGACAAAGTTTAGTCCCACATTGCTAGTTGGGAGAGAGTCGGACCAGCTTATAAGGTGAGTTGTTTCAGTCCCATGAAGTGAGTGAGAAGAGAACGAGTCCACGCGCACTCCTCCTCCTCCGTCGCCCGCCTCGCCTCGCCCGCACGCGCATCGTGTTTCGTGAATCGAGTTCGAGTGAGAATCATTTTGTGGAAGACTAAATTTTTTCTTGGTGCACCAGTCGTTGGGTAAGTGTCAACATTCGTGTGCATGTTTGACTCTTGTTGCTGTCTTACAACGTGTGGCGACTTGGTCGGCTCACCTCCCGGGCTATAGAGCGAGAGGCAGATAGATCTAGATGGATCCAATTCTTTTCCCAGTATCTCTCATTGTGGGTTCCTCTTGCTATGCTGCTCTCTAGGCTTCCCCATCCCTGCGGTTGTGTGCACTGTGGTTCAGGAGAGCAGGCCTCCGAAACCCCGTCCGTTGAGATCATGCACCAGGAGATGGGCGATAAGGTTTTTGGGGAGTGTCTCGGCGCGATTGCTCGCCTCCGTTCAGTTGTTCTTCTTCGGCAACCGACAACCTCATCAGCACCATGGGCGACATCAACAAGGACCAAGGTGTTTCTGCAGTGACGACATTCCCAGTTAACCTATACATTTTATTCTTCTCTTTGTATGCACTAGTCCTTGCTAGATTTTCAGATCTACTAGATGTTGTTGTTTGGCTGCATGTGTTTAGATCTGCTAGTGCTTACATAATGTTGATTTCGGTAATTAATCTCATGGGGAAATTGCCTAATATTCCAACACATGCTGCCATGTAGGTGGTGGCGTTCGATGCCTTGGAGGTGGATCATCGAAGTAGGAGGTTCCCTTTGGTGTGGCATGCTTGGCCTTTAAGGTCATGGTTTCTTGATGATGCACCTCCACTAGCTTGGCGTAGTAGTCCTCCATCTCCAAGCGGTGGAGGTATTCTTCATGGCTCGTGCAAGAGCCCTTGAAGTTGATGACGTTCGCCATGTCCTCCATGCTTGGTGAGGCATCGTCGTTGTAGCACTCGAAGTCATCCATGCTTGGGGAGTCGTTGTTGATGCAGTACTCCATATCACCTAAGCATGTGGAGAGATTGTTGGTGTAGTGCTCCATGCATGAGGAACCATTGTCGATGTAGAGATCCAATTCCTCCATGCTTGAGGAGCCATAGTTGATGATGTTCTCCATGTCTTCCATGCATGTAGAGTCATCGTATATTAAGTGCCCCGAGTCCTCAAAGCATGCGGAGCCATTGTTAGTGTAGTGCTCCGTCATGTCCTCTATACTTGTGGAGTCATAGTCATGGTGGCTCATCATGGATTCTTCATAGAAATCATCCTTGGTTTCGGAGTCCCTAGACATGATTCACAAGACCATGTGGTGTACATGGAAGTGGTAGGGGGTTAGGTATGCAACATCAAACCTTACTTTACCTTGGAAGACAGTATCGTGCAAGTGGCCACACTTGAAGAGCAATCAAAACCAAGTAAAGTGAAGTTCACGCGGAACACCAAAACCAACTAACCACTAAAAAAACACACACAAAGCTTATGGTGGATGGGTATGGAAAGTTGGCATGTCAAGAAACAATTTGCAATCAAGATGTTTTAATGGCAAGTAAAGAACCACGATGATCACAAAGCAAAACAAGTCAATCCATAAGATATAGGAAATATGTACAAGGACACACAATGGGATAAATGGGACTTGTGCAACGGAGAAAGTGAGCTAAGAACCAAATGATTACCTAGCAAAGACTATAATCTCCTGTCGCACAAGTGCAAGGAGAGACGCTGGTTCGATTGCAATAAAATTGGTGGGCTACAAGATATGCACAATAAGTACCACCTATATGATGTTCATCGAGCTTGTGCTTCCTATTCTATGAGGCACTTGTTTGTTTGTTTCTTTTGTTTTTCATTTCTTTTCTTTTCTATTTTTCTATTTCTTTTTCTTTTCTTTTTCACTTGCCTCTTCCTTATGCCAACAACTATACAAGATAACTATATGAGATAGCGCACTCACAACTTTTGCTCCGAATTCTACAAGGTATCAAATGTGCATAGACCAAACAATCATAGGACGAACTAGTATCAATAGTGTTTGTTGATCGCAAAGATAGTGTAGCTCACAAAGGAAAGCAAGAAGGGAGAAGTCGTGGAATTTATATACCTTTCCCCGCTGATCTTCACCCTTTATAGTTGGATTCTGCCTTTCTCACGAAATTAGGATAGAGTATATAGCATGAACCACTTAGATAATGCTTTAGAGCTCCTTCTCCTCTTCGAAATGAGCTAAAGAACACCAAAATCCGAGTTCATATGCAAAAGTTATGCTCAAAATGGTGCGGAGCTGAAGCTGTTGGCGCCCATATCGGCGGACCGGAATTCGCATAAGAACTTCCGGCGGTTGGGCCGGTTTTGCCGGAATTCTGACCGGAAATTCCGGCGGATGAATCGGTCCGCCGAAATGCTTTTGGTGCACGAAAAACGCGATTTTCTGCGGAAAAACTTGTTGAAAAACTTCAGATCTGAGGGATAAATGATGCAATTAGGCCATGGGAACGAAGGGGAAGGTAGATCAACAAGTTTAGCAAGTAATCCACGGATCAAAACCTACCAAAATGCAATCAAATCACAGATTGATCCAAAACACAAATTGGAGCTATTTTGGGTGGAATTTTTGGAATTTATGGGGAAAAAGACCAAATCGATGAGGAATCTGTGGCAACCAAAAGCTGCTAATATGAGATGTTGAGGGTTAACCTCGTGGGTGGCCCGATCTTCACGGATCTCGTGGTCAAATCGATGGGAAAGAGAAGGGAAAGGGAGGAGGTAGCAGAAGCGGATGCACACCTCGTGAAGAACACGATGAACACACGCAAAACTCACACGATACAAGGCCGATTGCTCCTGTTGGTGGCCACTGGTCCGATAGAATCCTCGCAAGGAAAGATCGGTCAATGTGCTCCTTCGATCCCAAGCGGAAGGGGAAGAATGCCTTGGAGAGGGTCTTGACGTCTTGGTAAAGGGACACCGATGCCAAGGCCTTGTACAACGAGGGAGGCGCGATGCAAACTCAAACGAGGTGGTGATGATAGTCGGCCCCCTTTACCAAGGGGATGAGGAAAAACTAGAGATTCCACAAAGGGGGTGTCTTTAGTCTATCATCTATGCCTGGGGATACATAAGGGGGTGGGGGCTATATTTATAGGCCAGCCACTAATATGGGGGTAGTTTGGGAATAAACTAGGCAAAAGGGTAAGTAAGGGGAATATTCTAGGGCATCAAACCCAGATATGTGCGCAGACGGAAGATTCCGTCAATAAGTCCGGTGGCGCCGGATCTGGCGCCGAAAGTTCTGGTCGTCGCTGGTTATTCCGGTCGCTCGCCGAAATGGCCTTCTGTATGCGTTTCTGGTGGGCCGCCAGTTGGCCCGAAGGTCGCCGGTTTTGTCAGCATAGGGTTCGGTCCGCTGGTTCTGGTGCTGGAAGTTCTGTCGGTGGATCCGGCAGCACCGGAACATCTGCCGGTTTGATCAGCCTCTTCCGTCTCCACTTCCAAGACTCCGTCTTGTCGGCCTTGGTGCTCCGAGCTTCCTCCCTTCACTCTGTGCTTGTCGGCGTGAACCTATCATGATAATGGGACGGAGTATGAAGTAGTATACCATTCAAAAGGGTAGGAATTACGCTCGCATAGAGGAATGGATTCACCTTTGGAGTCCATAACGACTTGGCATAAGTTGGAGACCTTGATGTCGTAATGACTGTAGGTCGGGCTAGCTCAGAAAGGAACACACATGCAATGACACTGGTGGATCCATGTGGTTTAGGAAAAGAATACACATGCAATGACTCTGGTGGTGGTTTAGGAAAGGAACACACATGTAATGACTCTGGTGGTGGTTTAAGAAAAGAAACACGCATGCAACGACTCTGGTGGTGATTTAGGAAAGGAAAACACATGCAATGACTCTAGTGATGGTTTAGGAAAAGAAGACACATACATTGACTCTGGTGGTGGTTTAGGAAAGGAACACACACGCATTGACTCTGGTGGTGGTTTAGGAAAGGAACACACATGCAATGACTCTAGTGGTGGTTTAGGAAAGGAAGATGCATGCAATGACTCTGGTGGATCCATGTGGTTTACGAAAAGAAGACACATGCAATGACTCTAGTGGTGGTTTAGGAATGGAAGACACATGTAAGGACTCTAGTGGTGGTTTAGGAAAAGATTACACATGCAATGACTCTGGTGGTGGTTTAGGAAAACAAGGCACATGCAATGATTCTGGTGGTGGTTTAGGAAACAAACACACATGCAATGACGCTCGTGGTGGTTTAGGAAAGGAAGATACATGCAATGACTCTAGTGGATCCATGTGGTTTAGGAAAATAAGACACATGCAATGACTCTGGTGGTGGTTTAGGAAAGGAACAAACATGCAATGACTCTATTGGTGGTTTAAGAAAGGAACACACATGCAATGACCCTGGTGGATCCATGTGGTTTAGGAAAAGAAGACATATGCAATGACTATGGTGCTGGTTTATAAAAGGAACACACATGCAATGACTCTGGTGGTGGTTTAAGAAAGGAACACATATGCAATGACACTAGTGGATCCAGGTGGTTTAGGAGAAGAAGACACATGCAATGAATCTGGTGGTGGTTTAGGAAAAGAAGACACATGCAATGACTCTGGTGGTGGTTTTGGAAAGGAAAACATTTGCAATGACTCTGGTGGTGGTTTAGGAAAGGAAGACACATCTAATGACTCTCGTGGATCCATGTGGTTTAGGAAAAGAAGACACATGCAATGACTATGGTGGTGGTTTAGGAAAGGAACACACATTTAATGACTCTGGTGGTGGTTTAATAAAGGAACACACATGCAATGACACTGGTGGATCCATGTGTTTTAGGAACAGAAGACACATGCAATGACTCTTGTGGTGGTTTAGGAAAGGAACACATGCAATGACTCTAGTGGTGGTTTAGGAAAGGAACACACACGCAATGACTCGGGTGGTGGTTTAGGAAAGGAAGACACATGCAATGACTCTAGTGGATCCATGTGGTTTAGGAAAAGAAGACACATGCAATGACTCTGGTTGTGGTTTAGGAAAGGGAGACACATGCAATGACTTTGGTGGTGGTCTAGGAAAAGAAGACACATGCAATTGACTCTGATGGTGGTATAGGAAAGAAACACACATGCAATTACTCTGGTGGTGGTTTAAGAAAGGAACACACATGCAATGACTCTAGTGGATCCATGTTGTTTAGGAAAAGAAGAAACATGCAATGCCTCTGGTGGTGGTTTAAGAAAGGAACACACATGCAATGACCCTAGTGGATCCATGTGGTTTGGGAAAATAAGACACATGCAATGACCCTGGTGGATCCATGTGGTTTGGGAAAATAAGACACATGCAATGACTATGGTGGTGGTTATGGAAATGAGGACACATGTAATTACTCTGGTGGTGGTTTTCAAAAGGAAGACACATGCAATGACTCTAGTGGTGGTTTAAAAAAAGAAGACACATGCAATGACTCTAGTGGTGGTTTAGGAAAGGAACACACATGCAATGACTCTAGTGGTGGTTTAGGAAAGGAACACACATGCAATGACTCTGGTGGTGGTTTAGGAAAGGAAGACACTTTCAATGACTCTGGTGGTTGTTGAGGAAAAGAAGACACATGCAATGACTTTGTTGGTGGTTTAGGAAAAGAACACACGTGTAATGACTCTAGTGGTGGTTTAGGAAATAAACACACATGCAATGACTCTGTTGGTGGTTTAGGAAAGGAACAAACATGCAATGACTCTAGTGGTGGTTTAGGAAAGGAAGACACATGCAATGACTCTGGTGGATCCATGTGGTTTAGGAAAAGAAGAAACATGCAATCACTCTGGTGGTGGTTTAGGAATGGAAGACATATGCAATGACTTTGGTGGTGGTTTAGGAAAATAAGACACATGCAATGACTCTGATGGTGGTTTAGGAAAGGAACACACATGCAATGACTCTGCTGGTTGTTTAAGAAAGGAACACACATGCAATGACCCTGGTGGATCCATGTGGTTTAGGAAAAGAAGACACATGCAATGACTCTGGTGGTGGTTTAGAAAAGGAACACACATGCAATGACTCTGGTGGTGCTTTAATAAAGGAACACACATGCAATGACAATGGTGGATCCATGTGGTTTAGGAAAAGAAGAGAAATGCAATGACTCTGGTGGTGGTTTCAGATAGGAAGACACATGAAATGACTCAGGTGGTTGTTTAGAAAAGGAACACACATTCAATGACTCTGGTGGTGGTTTAGGAAAGGAACAAACATGCAATGACACTGGTGGATCCATGTGGTTTAGGAAAACAAGACACATGCAATGACTTTGGTGGTGGTTTAGGAGAAGAAGACACATGCAATGACTCTGGTGGTTTAGGAAAGGAAGACACATGCAATGACTCTGGTGGTGGTTTAATAAAGGAACACACATGCAATGACACTGGTGGATGCATGTGGTTTAGGAAAAGAAGACACATGTAATGACTCTGGTGGTGATTTCAGAAAGGAAGACACATGCAATGACTTTGGTGGTGGTTTAGGAAAAGAAGACACATGCAATGACTCTGATGGTGGTATAGGAAAGGAACACACATGTAATGACTCTGGTGGTGGTTTAGGAAAGGAACACATATGGAATGACTCAGTTGGTGGTTTAAGAAAGGAACACACATGCAATGACCCTGGTGGATCCATGTGGTTTAGGAAAAGAAGACACATGCAATGACTCTGGTGGTGGTTTAGAAAAGGAACACACATGCAATGACTCTGGTGGTGCTTTAATAAAGGAACACACATGCAATGACACTGGTGGATCCATGTGGTTTAGGAAAAGAAGAGAAATGCAATGACTCTGGTGGTGGTTTCGGATAGGAAGACACATGCAATGACTCAGGTGGTTGTTTAGAAAAGGAACACAATTTCAATGACTCTGGTGGTGGTTTAGGAAAGGAACAAACATGCAATGACACTGGTGGATCCATGTGGTTTAGGAAGATAAAAAAAATGCAATGACTCTGGTGGTGGTTTAGGAAAAGAAGACACATGCAATGACTCTGGTTGTGGTTTAGGAAAGGAAGACACATGCAATGACTCTGGTGGTGGTTTAATAAAGGAACACACATGCAATGACACTGGTGGATGCATGTGGTTTAGGAAAAGAAGACACATGTAATGACTCTGGTGGTGATTTCATCAAGGAAGACACATGCAATGACTCTGATGGTGGTATAGGAAAGGAACACACATGTAATGACTCTGGTGGATCCATGAGGTTTAGGAAAAGAAGACACATGCAATGACTTTGGTGGTGGTTTAAGAAAGGAACACACATACAATGACCCTAGTGGATCCATGTGGTTTGGGAAAATAAGAAACATGTAATGACTATGGTGGTGGTTGAAGAAAGGAGGACACATGCAATTGCTCTGGTGGTTGTTTAGGAAAGGAAGACATATGCAACGACTCTGGTGGTGGTTTAGGAAAAGAAGACACATGCAATGACTCTAGTGGTGGTTTAGGAAAGGAACTCACATGCAATGACTCTAGTGGTGGTTTAGGAAAGGAACACACATGCAATGACTCCAGTGGTGGTTTAGTAAAGGAAGACACATTCAATGACTCTGGTGGTTGTTTAGGAAAAGGAGACACATGCAATGACTCTGTTGGTGGTTTAGGAAAAACACACGTTTAATGACACTAGTGGTGGTTTTGGAAAAGAACACACATTCAATGATTCTGGTGGTGGTCTAGGAAAGAAACACACATGGAATGACTCTGGTGGTGGTTTTGGAAAAGGACAGACATTCAATGACTCTGGTAGTGGTTTAGGAAAGAAACACACATGCAATGACTCTGTTGGTGGTTTAGGAAAGGAACAAACATGCAATGACTCTCGTGGTGGTTTAGGAAAGGAAGACACATGCAATGACTCTGGTGGATCCATGTGGTGTAGGAAAAGAAGAAACATGCAATGACTCTGGTGGTAGTTTAGGAAAGTAAGACACATGCAATGACTCTGCTGGTGGTTTAGGAAAAGAATATGCATGCAATCACTCTTGTGGTGGTTTAGGAAAGGAACACATATGCACTGATTGTGTTGGTGGTTTAAGAAAGGAACACACATGCAATGACCCTGGTGGATCCATGGGGTTTAGGAAAAGAAGACACATGCAATGACACTGGTGGTTTAGAAAAGGAACACACATGCAATGACTCTGGTGGTGCTTTAAGAAAGGAAACTACATGCAATTACACTGGTGTATCCATGTGGTTTAGGAAAAGAAGACACATGCAATGACTCTGGTTGTGGTTTAGGAAAGGAAGACACATGCAATGACTCTGGTGGTGGTTTAATAAAGGAACACACATGCAATGACACTGGTGGATGCATGTGGTTTAGGAAAAGAAGACACATGTAATGACTCTGGTGGTGATTTCAGAAAGGAAGACACATGCAATGACTCTGATGGTGGTATAGGAAAGGAACACACATGTACTGACTCTGGTGGATCAATGAGGTTTAGGAAAAGAAGACACATGCAATGACTTTGGTGGTGGTTTAAGAAAGGAACACACATACAAGGACCCTAGTGGATCCATCTGGTTTTGGAAAATAAGGAACATGTAATGACTATGGTGGTGGTTGAAGAAAGGAGGACACATGCAATTGCTCTGGTGGTTGTTTAGGAAAGGAAGATATATGAAATGACTCTGGTGGTGGTTTAGGAAAGGAACAAACATGCAATGACTCTCGTGGTGGTTTAGGAAAGGAAGACACATGCAATGACTCTGGTGGATCCATGTGGTGTAGGAAAAGAAGAAACATGCAATGACTCTGGTGGTAGTTTAAGAAAGTAAGACACATGCAATGACTCTGCTGGTGGTTTAGGAAAAGAATATGCATGCAATGACTCTGGTGGTGGTTTAGGAAAGGAACACATATGCAATGATTGTGTTGGTGGTTTAAGAAAGGAACACACATGAAATGACCCTGGTGGATCCATGGGGTTTAGGAAAAGAAGACACATGCAATGACACTGGTGGTTTAGAAAAGGAACACACATGCAATGACTCTGGTGGTGCTTTAAGAAAGGAAACCACATGCAATTACACTGGTGTATCCATGTGGTTTAGGAAAAGAAGACACATGCAATGACTCTGGTGGTGGTTTAGGAAAGGAAGACACATGCAATGACTCTGGGGGTGGTTTAATAAAGGAACACACATGCAATGACACTGGTGGATGCATGTGGTTTAGGAAAAGAAGACACATGTAATGACTTTGGTGGTGATTTTAGAAAGGAAGACACATGCAATGACTCTGATGGTGGTATAGGAAAGGAACACACATGTACTGACTCTGGTGGATCAATGAGGTTTAGGAAAAGAAGACACATGCAATGACTTTGGTGGTGGTTTAAGAAAGGAACACACATACAATGACCCTAGTGGATCCATGTGGTTTGGGAAAATAAGAAACATGTAATGACTATGGTGGTGGTTGAAGAAAGGAGGACACATGCAATTGCTCTGGTGGTTGTTTAGGAAAGGAAGATATATGCAATGACTCTGGTGGTGGTTTAGGAAAACAAGACACATGCAATGACTCTAGTGGTGGTTTAGGAAAGGAACTCACATGCAATGACTCTAGTGGTGGTTTAGGAAAGGAACACACATGCAATGACTCTAGTGGTGGTTTAGTAAAGGAAGACACATTCAATGACTCTGGTGGTGGTTTAGGAAAAGGAGACACATGCAATGACTCTGTTGGTGGTTTAGGAAAAAACACATGTTTAATGACACTAGTGGTGGTTTTGGAAAAGAACACACATTCAATGAGTCTGGTGGTGGTTTAGGAAAGAAACACACATGGAATGACTCTGGTGGTGGTTTTGGAAAAGGACACACATTCAATGACTCTGGTAGTGGTTTAGGAAATAAACACACATGTAATGACTCTGTTGGTGGTTTAGGAAAGGAACAAACATGCAATGACTCTCGTGGTGGTTTAGGAAAGGAAGACACATGCAATGACTCTGGTGGATCCATGTGGTTTAGGAAAATAAGAAACATGCAATGACTCTAGTGGTAGTTTAGGAAAGTAAGACACATGCAATGACTCTGCTGGTGGTTTAGGAAAAGAATATGCATGCAATGACTCTGGTGGTGGTTTAGGAAAGGAACACATATGTAATGATTGTGTTGGTGGTTTAAGAAAGGAACACACATGCAATGACCCTGGTGGATCCATGGGGTTTAGGAAAAGAAGACACATGCAATGACACTGGTGGTTTTGAAAAGGAACACACATGCAATGACTTTGGTGGTGCTTTGAGAAAGGAAACCACATGTAATTACACTGGTGTATCCATGTGGTTTAGGAAAAGAAGACACATGCAATGACTCTGGTGGTGGTTTGAATAGGAAGACACATGCAATGACTCTGATGGTAGTTTAGCAAAAGAAGACACATGCAAAGACTCTGGTGGTGGTTTAGGAAAGCAACAAACATGCAACGACTCTGTTGGTGGTTTAAGAAAGGAACACACAAGCAATGACCCTAGTGGATCCATGTGGTTTAGGAAAAGAAGACACATGCAATGAATCTAGTGGTGGTTTATAATAGGAATACTCATACAATGACTCTGGTGGTGGTTTAGGAAAGGAACACACATGCAATGACACTGGTGGATCCATGTGGTTTAGGAAAACAAGACACATGCAATGACTCTGGTGGTGATTTAGGAAAAGAAGACACATGCAATGACACTTGTGGTGGTTTAGGAAAGGAACACACATGCAATTACTCTGGTGGTGTTTTAATAAAGGAACAGACATGCAATGACACTGGTGGATCCATGTGGTTTAGGAACAGAAGACACATGCAATGACTCTTGTGGTGGTTTAGGAAAGGAACACACATGCAATGACTCTAGTGATGGTTTAGTAAAGGAACACACATTCAATGACTCTGGTGGTGGTTTAGGAAAGGAAGACACATGCAATGACTCTGGTGGATCCATGTGGTTTAGGAAAAGAAGACATATGCAATGACTCTGGTGGTGGTTTCAGAAAGGAAGCCACATGCAATGACTTTGGTGGTGGTTTAGGAAAAGAAGACACATGCAATGACTCTGATGGTGGTATAGGAAAGGAACCCACATGCAATGACTCTGGTGGTGGTTTAAGAAAGGAACACACATGCAATGACTCTGGTGGCTCCATGTGGTTTAGGAAAAGAAGACACATGCAATGACTCTGGTGGTGGTTTAAGAAAGGAACACACATGCAATGACCCTAGTGGATCCATGTGGTTTGGGAAAATAAGAAACATGTAATGACTATGGTGGTGGTTGAAGAAACGAGGACACATGCAATTACTCTGTTGGTGGTTTAGGAAAGGAAGACATATGCAATGGCTCTGGTGGTGGTTTAGGAAAATAAGACACATGCAATGACTCTAGTGGTGGTTGAGGAAAGGAACACACATGCAATGACTCTAGTGGTGGTTTAGGAAAGGAACACACATGCAATGACTCTAGTGGTGGTTTAGGAAAGGAAGACACATTCAATGACTCTGGTGGTGGTTTAGGAAAAGAAGACACATGCAATGACTCTGTTGGTGCTTTAGGAAAAGAACACACGTGTAATGGCACTAGTGGTGGTTTTCGAAAATAACACACATTCAATGACTTTGATGGTGGTTTAGGAAAGAAACACACATGCAATGACTCAGGTGGTGGTTTAGGAAAAGGCCACACATTCAATGACTCTGGTGGGGCTTTGGGAAAGTAACACACATGCAATGACTCTGGTGCATCCATGTGGTTTAGGAAAAGAAGAAACATGTAATGACTCTGGTGGTGGTTTAGGAAAGGAAGACACATGCAATGACTCCGGTGGTGGTTTAGGAAAAGATGACACATGCAATGACTCTGGTGGTGGTTCAGGAAAGGAACACACATGCAATGACTCTATTGGTGGTTTAGGAAAGTAACACACATGCAATGACTCTTTTGGTGGTTTAGGAAAGTAACACACATGCAATGACTCTGGTGGATCCATGTGGTTTAGGAAAATAAGAAACATGCAATGACTCTGGTGGTGGTTTAGGAAAGGAAGACACATGCAATGACTCTGGTGGTGGTTTAGGAAAAGATGACACATGCAATGACTCTAGTGGTGGTTTAGGAAAGGAACACACATGCAATGACTCTGTTGGTGGTCTAAGAAAGGAACACACATGCAATGACCCTGGTGGATCCATGTGGTTTAGGAAAGAAGACACATGCAATGACTCTAGTGGTGGTTTAGAAAAGGAACACACATGCAATGACTCTGTTGGTGGTTTAAGAAAGGAACACACATGCAATGACCCTGGTGGATCCATGTGGTTTAGGAAAACAAGACACGTGCAATGACTCTGGTGGTGGTTTAGAAAAGTAACACACATGCAATGACTCTGGTGGTGCTTTAAGGAAGGAACACACATGCAATGACACTGGTGGATCCATGTGGTTTATGAAAAGAAGACACATGCAATGACTATGGTGGTGGTTTAGGATAGGAAGACACATGTAATGACTCTGGTGGTAGTTTAGGAAAAGAAGACACATGCTATGACTCTGGTGGTGGTTTAGGAAAGGAACAAACATGCAATGACTCTGTTTGTGGGTTAAGAAAGGAACACACATGCAATGACCCTGGTGGATCCATGTGGTTTAGGAAAAGAAGACACATGCAATGACTCTGGTGGTCGTTTATAAAAGGAAAACACATGCAATGACTCTGGTGGTGGTTTAAGAAATGAACACACATACAATGACACTAGTGGTGGTTTAGGAAAGGAAGACACATGCAATGACTCTGGTGGTGGTTTTGGAAAGGAAAACACATGCAATGACTCTAGTGGTGGTTTAGGAAAGGAAGACACATGCAATGACTTAGGTGGATCCATGTGGTTTAGGAAAAGAAGACACGTGCAATGACTCTGGTGGTGGTTTTGGAAAGGAAGACATAGGCAATGACTCTGGTGGTGGTTTAAGAAAGGAACACGCATGTAATGAATCTGGTGGATCCATGTGGTTTAGGAAAAGAAGACACATGCAATGACTCTGGTGGTGGTTTAAGAAAGGAACACACATGCAATGACCCTAGTGGATCCATGTGGTTTGGGAAAATAAGACACATGCAATGACTATAGTGGTGGTTTTGGAAAGGAGGACACATGCAATTTCTCTGGTGGTGGTTCAGGAAAGGAAGACACATGCAATGACTCTGGTGGTGGTTTAGGAAAAGAAGACACATGCAATGACTCTAGTGGCAGTTTACGAAAGGAACACACATGCAATGACTCTAGTGGTGGTTTAGGAAAGGAACACACATGCAATCACTCTAGTGGTGGTTTAGGAAAGGAAGACACATTCAATGCCTCTGGAGGTGGTTTAGGAAAAGAAGACACATCCGATGACACTGTTGGTGGTTTAGGAAAATAACACACGTGTAATGACACTAGTGGTGGTTTAGGAAAACAACACACATTCAATGACTCTGGTGGTGGTTTAGGAAAGAAACACACATGCAATGACTCTGGTGGTGGTTTAGGAATGGAACAAACATGCAATGACTCTAGTGGTGGTTTAGGAAAGGAAGACACATGCAATGACTCTGGTGGATCCACGTGGTTTAGGAAAAGAAGACACATGTAATGACTCTGGTGGTGGTTTAGGAAAGGAAGACACATGCAATGACTTTGGTGGTGGTTTAAGAAAAGAAGACACATGCAATGACTCTGATGGTGGTTTAGGAAAGGAACATACATGCAATGAATCTGCTGGTGGTTTAAGAAAGGAACACACATGCAATGAATCTGGTGGATCCATTTGGTTTAGGAAAACAAGACACATGCAATGACTCTAGTGGTGGTTTAAGAAAGGAACACACATGCAATGACACTAGTGGATCCATGTGGTTTGGGAAAATAAGACACATGCAATTACTTGGTGGTTGTTTTGGAAAGGCGGACACATGCAATTAGTCTAGTGGTGGTTTAGGAAAGGAAGACACATGAAATGACTCTCATGGTGGTTTAGGAAAACAAGACACATGCAATGACTCTAGTGGTGGTTTAGGAAAGGAACACACATGCAATGACTCTAGTGGTGGTTTAGGAAAGTAAGACACATTCAATGACTCTTGTGGTGGTTTAGGAAAAGAAGACACATGCAATGACTCTGGTGGTGGTTTAGGAAAAGAACACATGTGTAATGACTCTAGTGGTGGTTTTGGAAAAGAACACACGTTCAATAACTCTGATGGTGGTTTAGGAAAGGAACAAACATGCAATGACTCTGGTGGTGGTTTAGGAAAGGAAGACACATGCAATGACTCTGGTGGATCCATGTGGTTTAGGAAAAGAAGACACATGCAATGACTCTGGTGGTGGTTTAGGAAAGGAAGACGCATGCAATGAATCTGGTGGTGGTTCGGGAAAAGAAGACACATGCAATGACTCTGGTGGTGGTTTTGGAAAGGAACACACATGCAATGACTCTGTTGGTAGTTTAAGAAAGGAATACACATGCAATGACCCTGGTGGATCCATGTGGTTTAGGAAAAGAAGAGACATGCAATGACTTTGGTGGTGGTTTAAAAAGGAACACACATGCAATGACTCTGGTGGTGCTTTAAGAAAGGAACGCACATGCAATGACACTGGTGGATCCATGTGGTTTTGGAAAAGAAGACACATGCAATGACTCTGGTGGTGGTTTAGGAAAAGAAGGCACATGCAATGACTCTAGTGGTGGTTTAGCAAAGGAACACACATGCAATGACTCTAGTGGTGGTTTAGGAAAGGAACACGCATGCAATGACTCTGGTGGTGGTTTAGGAAAAGAACACACGTGTAATGAATCTATTGGTGGTTTTGGAACAGAACACACATTCAATGACTCTGGTGGTGGTTTAGGAGAGAAACACACATGCAATGACTCTGGTGGTAGTTTAGGAAAGGAACAAACATGCAATGACTCTGGTGGTGGTTTAGGAAAGGAAGAGACATGCAATGACTCTGGTGGATCTATGTGGTTCAGGAAAAGAAGACACATGTAATGACTCTCGTGGTGGTTTAGGAAAGGAAGACACATGCAATGACTTTGGTGGTGGTTTAGGAAAAGAAGACACATGCAATGACTCTGATGGTGGTTTAGGAAAGGACCACACATGCAATAACTCTGGTGGATCCATGTGGTTTAGGAAAAGAAGACACATGCAATGACTCTGGTGGTGGTTTAAGAAAGGAACACACATGCAATGACCCAAGTGGATCCATGTGGTTTGGGAAAACAAGACACATGCAATGACTATGGTGGTGGTTTTGGAAAGGAGGACACATGCAATTTCTCTGGTGGTGGTTCAGGAAAGCAAGACACATGCAATGACTCTGGTGGTGCTTTAGGAAAAGAAGACACATGCAATGACTCTAGTGGCGGTTTAGGAAAGGAACACACATGCAATGACTCTAGTGGTGGTTTAGGAAAGGAACACACACGCAATGACTCTAGTGGTGGTTTAGGAAAAGAAGACACATTCAATGACTCTAGAGGTGGTTTAGGAAAAGAAGACACTTGCGATGACACTGTTGGTGGTTTAGGAAAATAACACACGTGTAATGACCCTAGTGGTGGTTTAGGAAAAGAACACACATTCAATGACTCTGGTGGTGATTTAGGAAAGAAACACACATTCAATGACTCTGGTGGTGGTTTAGGAAAGGAACAAACATGCAATGACTCTAGTGGTGGTTTAGGAAAGGAAGACACATGCAATGACTCTGGTGGATCCATGTGGTTTAGGAAAAGAAGACACATGCAATGACTATGGTGGTGGTTTTGGAAAGGAGGACACATGCAATTTCTCTGGTGGTGGTTCAGGAAAGCAAGACACATGCAATGACTCTGGTGGTGCTTTAGGAAAAGAAGACACATGCAATGACTCTAGTGGCGGTTTAGGAAAGGAACACACATGCAATGACTCTAGTGGTGGTTTAGGAAAGGAACACACATGCAATGACTCTAGTGGTGGTTTAGGAAAAGAAGACACATTCAATGACTCTGGAGGTGGTTTAGGAAAAGAAGACACTTGCGATGACACTGTTGGTGGTTTAGGAAAATAACACACGTGTAATGACCCTAGTGGTGGTTTAGGAAAAGAACACACATTCAATGACTCTGGTGGTGGTTTAGGAAAGAAACACACATTCAATGACTCTGGTGGTGGTTTAGGAAAGGAACAAACATGCAATGACTCTAGTGGTGGTTTAGGAAAGGAAGACACATGCAATGACTCTGGTGGATCCATGTGGTTTAGGAAAAGAAGACACATGTAATGACTCTGGTGGTGGTATAGGAAAGGAAGACACATGCAATGACTTTGGTGGTGGTTTAAGAAAATAAGACACACGCAATGACTCTGATGGTGGTTTAGGAAAGGAAGATACATGCAATGACTCGTCTGGAGGTTTAAGAAAGGAACACACATGCAATGAATCTGGTGGATCCATTTGGTTTAGAAAAACAAGGCACATGCAATGACTCTGGTGGTGGTTTAAGAAAGGAACACACATGCAATGACACTAGTGGATCCATGTGGTTTGGGAAAATAAGACACATGCAATGACTCTGGTGGTTGTTTTGGAAAGGCGGACACATGCAATTAGTCTAGTGGTGGTTTATCAAAGGAAGACAGATGAAATGACTCTCATGGTGGTTTAGGAAAACAAGACACATGCAATGACTCTAGTGGTGGTTTAGGAAAGGAACACACATGCAATGACTCTAGTGGTGGTTTAGGAAAGTAAGACACATTCAATGACTCTTGTGGTGGTTTAGGAAAAGAAGACACATGCATTGACTCTGGTGGTGGTTTAGGAAAAGAACACACGTGTAATGACTCTAGTGGTGGTTTTGGAAAAGAACACACGTTCAATGACTCTTATGGTGGTTTAGGAAAGGAACAAACATGCAATGACTCTGGTGGTGGTTTAGGAAAGGAAGACACATGCAATGACTCTGGTGGATCCATGTGGTTTAGGAAAAGAAGACACATGCAATGACTCTTGTGGTGGTTTAGGAAAGGAAGACGCGTGCAATGACTTTGGTGGTGGTTTAGGAAAAGAAGACACATGCAATGACTCTGGTGGTGGTTTTCGAAAGGAACACACATGCAATGACTTTGTTGGTGGTTTAAGAAAGGAATACACATGCAATGACACTAGTGGATCCATGTGGTTTAGGAAAAGAAGACACATGCAATGACTTTGGTGGTGGTTTAGAAAGGAACACACATGCAATGACTCTGGTGGTGCTTTAAGAAAGGAACACACATGCAATGACACTAGTGGATCCATGTGGTTTAGGAAAAGAAGACACATGCAATGACTCTGGTGGTGGTTTAGGAAAAGAAGGCACATGCAATAACTCTAGTGGTGGTTTAGGAAAGGAACACACATGCAATGACTCTAGTGGTGGTTTAGGAAAGGAACACACATGCAATGACTCTGGTGGTTGGTGAAAGGAAGACACATTCAATGACTCTAGTGGTGGTTTAGGAAAAGAAGACACATGCATTGACTCTGGTGGTGGTTTAGGAAAAGAACACACGTGTAATGAATCTATTGGTGGTTTTGGAAAAGAACACACATGCAATGACTCTGGTGGTGCTTTAGGAAAAGAAGACACATGCAATGACTCTAGTGGCGGTTTAGGAAAGGAACACACATGCAATGACTCTAGTGGTGGTTTAGGAAAGGAACACACATGCAATGACTCTAGTGGTGGTTTAGGAAAAGAAGACACATTCAATGACTCTGGAGGTGGTTTAGGAAAAGAAGACACTTGCGATGACACTGTTGGTGGTTTAGGAAAATAACACACGTGTAATGACCCTAGTGGTGGTTTAGGAAAAGAACACACATTCAATGACTCTGGTGGTGGTTTAGGAAAGAAACACACATTCAATGACTCTGGTGGTGGTTTAGGAAAGGAACAAACATGCAATGACTCTAGTGGTGGTTTAGGAAAGGAAGACACATGCAATGACTCTGGTGGATCCATGTGGTTTAGGAAAAGAAGACACATGTAATGACTCTGGTGGTGGTATAGGAAAGGAAGACACATGCAATGACTTTGGTGGTGGTTTAAGAAAATAAGACACATGCAATGACTCTGATGGTGGTTTAGGAAAGGAAGATACATGCAATGACTCGTCTGGAGGTTTAAGAAAGGAACACACATGCAATGAATCTGGTGGATCCATTTGGTTTAGAAAAACAAGGCACATGCAATGACTCTGGTGGTGGTTTAAGAAAGGAACACACATGCAATGACACTAGTGGATCCATGTGGTTTGGGAAAATAAGACACATGCAATGACTCTGGTGGTTGTTTTGGAAAGGCGGACACATGCAATTAGTCTAGTGGTGGTTTATCAAAGGAAGACAGATGAAATGACTCTCATGGTGGTTTAGGAAAACAAGACACATGCAATGACTCTAGTGGTGGTTTAGGAAAGGAACACACATGCAATGACTCTAGTGGTGGTTTAGGAAAGTAAGACACATTCAATGACTCTTGTGGTGGTTTAGGAAAAGAAGACACATGCATTGACTCTGGTGGTGGTTTAGGAACAGAACACACGTAATGACTCTAGTGGTGGTTTTGGAAAAGAACACACGTTCAATGACTCTTATGGTGGTTTAGGAAAGGAACAAACATGCAATGACTCTGGTGGTGGTTTAGGAAAGGAAGACACATGCAATGACTCTGGTGGATCCATGTGGTTTAGGAAAAGAAGACACATGCAATGACTCTTGTGGTGGTTTAGGAAAGGAAGACGCGTGCAATGACTCTGGTGGTGGTTTAGGAAAAGAAGACACATGCAATGACTCTGGTGGTGGTTTTCGAAAGGAACACACATGCAATGACTTTGTTGGTGGTTTAAGAAAGGAATACACATGCAATGACACTAGTGGATCCATGTGGTTTAGGAAAAGAAGACACATGCAATGACTTTGGTGGTGGTTTAGAAAGGAACACACATGCAATGACTCTGGTGGTGCTTTAAGAAAGGAACACACATGCAATGACACTAGTGGATCCATGTGGTTTAGGAAAAGAAGACACATGCAATGACTCTGGTGGTGGTTTAGGAAAAGAAGGCACATGCAATAACTCTAGTGGTGGTTTAGGAAAGGAACACACATGCAATGACTCTAGTGGTGGTTTAGGAAAGGAACACACATGCAATGACTCTGGTGGTTGGTGAAAGGAAGACACATTCAATGACTCTAGTGGTGGTTTAGGAAAAGAAGACACATGCATTGACTCTGGTGGTGGTTTAGGAAAAGAACACACGTGTAATGAATCTATTGGTGGTTTTGGAAAAGAACACACATTCAATGACTCTGGTGGTGGTTTAGAACAGAAACACACATGCAATGACTCTGGTGGTAGTTTAGGAAAGGAACAAACATGCAATGACTCTGGTGGTGGTTTAGGAAAGGAAGAGACATGCAATGACTTTGGTGGATCTATGTCATTCAGGAAAAGAAGACACATGCAATGACTCTCGTGGTGGTTTAGGAAAGGAAGACACATGCAATGACTTTGGTGGTGGTTTAGGAAAAGAAGACACATGCAATGACTCTGATGGTGGTTTAGGAAAGGAAGACACATGCAATGACTTTGGGGGTGGTTTAGGAAAAGATGACACATGCAATGACTCTAGTGGCGGTATAGGAAAGGAACACACATGCAATGACTCTAGTGGTGGTTTAGGAAAGGAACACACATGCAATGACTCTAGTGGTGGTTTAGGAAAAGAAGACACATTCAATGACTCTGGAGGTGGTTTAGGAAAAGAAGACACTTGCGATGACACTGTTGGTGGTTTAGGAAAATAACACACGTGTAATGACCCTAGTGGTGGTTTAGGAAAAGAACACACATTCAATGACTCTGGTGGTGGTTTAGGAAAGAAACACACATTCAATGACTCTGGTGGTGGTTTAGGAAAGGAACAAACATGCAATGACTCTAGTGGTGGTTTAGGAAAGGAAGACACATGCAATGACTCTGGTGGATCCATGTGGTTTAGGAAAAGAAGACACATGTAATGACTCTGGTGGTGGTTTAGGAAAGGAAGACACATGCAATGACTTGTTGGTGGTTTAAGAAAATAAGACACACGCAATGACTCTGATGGTGGTTTAGGAAAGGAAGATACATGCAATGACTCTGCTGGAGGTTTAAGAAAGGAACACACATGCAATGAATCTGGTGGATCCATTTGGTTTAGGAAAACAAGGCACATGCAATGACTCTGGTGGTGGTTTAAGAAAGGAACACACATGCAATGACACTAGTGGATCCATGTGGTTTGGGAAAATAAGACACATGCAATGACTCTGGTGGTTGTTTTGGAAAGGCGGACACATGCAATTAGTCTAGTGGTGGTTTATCAAAGGAAGACAGATGAAATGACTCTCGTGGTGGTTTAGGAAAACAAGACACATGCAATGACTCTAGTGGTGGTTTAGGAAAGGAACACACATGCAATGACTCTAGTGGTGGTTTAGGAAAGTAAGACACATTCAATGACTCTTGTGGTGGTTTAGGAAAAGAAGACACATGCATTGACTCTGGTGGTGGTTTAGGAAAAGAACACACGTGTAATGACTCTAGTGGTGGTTTTGGAAAAGAACACACGTTCAATGACTCTTATGGTGGTTTAGGAACGGAACAAACATGCAATGACTCTGGTGGTGGTTTAGGAAAGGAAGACACATGCAATGACTCTGGTGGATCCATGTGGTTTAGGAAAAGAAGACACATGCAATGACTCTTGTGGTGGTTTAGGAAAGGAAGACGCGTGCAATGACTCTGGTGGTGGTTTAGGAAAAGAAGACACATGCAATGACTCTGGTGGTGGTTTTCGAAAGGAACACACATGCAATGACTTTGTTGGTGGTTTAAGAAAGGAATACACATGCAATGACACTAGTGGATCCATGTGGTTTAGGAAAAGAAGACACATGCAATGACTTTGGTGGTGGTTTAGAAAGGAACACACATGCAATGACTCTGGTGGTGCTTTAAGAAAGGAACACACATGCAATGACACTAGTGGATCCATGTGGTTTAGGAAAAGAAGACACATGCAATGACTCTGGTGGTGGTTTAGGAAAAGAAGGCACATGCAATAACTCTAGTGGTGGTTTAGGAAAGTAACACACATGCAATGACTCTAGTGGTGGTTTAGGAAAGGAACACACATGCAATGACTCTGGTGGTTGGGGAAAGGAAGACACATTCAATGACTCTAGTGGTGGTTTAGGAAAAGAAGACACATGCATTGACTCTGGTGGTGGTTTAGGAAAAGAACACACGTGTAATGAATCTATTGGTGGTTTTGGAAAAGAACACACATTCAATGACTCTGGTGGTGGTTTAGAACAGAAACACACATGCAATGACTCTGGTGGTAGTTTAGGAAAGGAACAAACATGCAATGACTCTGGTGGTGGTTTAGGAAAGGAAGAGACATGCAATGACTTTGGTGGATCTATGTCGTTCAGGAAAAGAAGACACATGCAATGACTCTCGTGGTGGTTTAGGAAAGGAAGACACATGCAATGACTTTGGTGGTGGTTTAGGAAAAGAAGACACATGCAATGACTCTGATGGTGGTTTAGGAAAGGAAGACACATGCAATGACTTTGGGGGTGGTTTAGGAAAAGATGACACATGCAATGACTCTGGTGGTGGTATAGGAAAGGAACACACATGCAATGACTCTGTTGGTGGTTTAAGGAAGGAACGCACATGCAATGACCCTGGTGGATCCATGTGGTTTAGGAAAAGAAGACACATGCAATGACTCTAGTGGTGGTTGAGAAAAGGAACACACATGTAGTGACTCTGGTGGTGCTTTAGGAAATGAACACACATGCAATGGCACTGGTGGATGTATGTGATTTAGGAAAAGAAGACACATTCAATTACTCTGGTGGTGGTTTAGGAAAGGAAGACACATGCAGTGACTCTGGTGGAGAATATCATTTTGCGGCCCGAAAGTTGAGGTGACCAGGCAACGCGGTACCCGAGTTCCCTGAAATCAGCCGCGATGACTAGAGTCGGCGTGCCAAATACTTAGAGGGTCTTTTTCGGCATGAATTCAACTTTACGTTTCAATACAAAAAATCAGGCTAACGACCGTCAAGTTGGTCCCCCCTGTCATCTTTCACCATTATGTCGTTGTCGTCGTTGCTTCCATGTAGGCTTGAAGCGTTGGCGCATGCATCCTTTACGCGTCTTCTTCTTCCTCCGGGGCGGCAATCTGTGATCGCGGCCATGGCGCGAGCTAGGACTTGGACGAACCTTCTCGGCCCGTTCTCCTTCCCATCCTGAATCGGAGCTCGCCCTCACCGTGACCGCACCATTGGCACGGCACGGGGATGGGAATTCATTCCTGGGTGAGATCTGTCACCATGCAGACCATGATCGGTCCTGTTGGCCTCCTCTAGAATCCGAGCTCGCCGTCGCCGTGGTCGCACACGCACCAGCCATGGATCCTTCCTCTCCGAACCCCAAAGCCACATCCACCCAGTTCGGCACAACGCCAACAAGGTGAAAATGCATCAAGTTTTATTCTTGTGATTGTAGAAAAACATGTATGTACCATGGCCGTAGCATACTCTAACAATGTACACATATATTGTTTACTAGATTTTCATTTGAAATTAGTAGCTCCATGATGATGAAACATAGAGAACATAAATGGAATGACGATGATGACCATGTTCTGTACTTTGCATTGCATCAACAAGTGCTCGCTGACAAAGCAAGTTACCAAGAGAGTGGAGTTCATCAGCCATTGCCAAAAACTATGTGAACAAATCAATGAGGGATTCAATGCAAATACGCGCAGATAAGCTAGATCCATGTCATCAATCATCAATAGGGCATGTAAAGAAAAGCTGGGCTTCACTGAATATTACGCAGTTAGGCCTAACTAAGTCTTACACAAATAATTATAGCTTAGTCCTTACACACATAAGCGTAACTAATGATAAAGATAAAGACAAATGGTTCATTGGATCTGCCAGTATGAGCACTAGGTCCCTAGAGCTGGTGGTATCATCGGAACGAACCAGAATGCTGCGTTTGGCCGTCTGGCATTCTCCTTCAAATTGTACGACCCCACTAATGAGCCAATTGTAGGCCCCTCCCCCCAACGTGGATTCGGCTCCAGGTCAGATCTAGAGTGTCAACATGATAGGCGCGTGAGTGTGCAGCAAACACACAGTCTGCTATCAACACTGGAAGTGCTGGCACCTCAGCAACAACACCAACATGTTCTTCCTGGACTCCGGCAGTAGCCTCAGCAGGTATTTTGTCCGCTTCACCAGCAGCAGCCTCAGCAGGTATTTTGTCAGCTTCACCAGCAGTAGCATTAGCAAGTATTTCGTCAGCTTCACCAGCAGCAGCATCACCAAGTATTTCGTCAGCTTCACCAGGAGCAGCAATAGCTAGTTCTTCGTTAGCTCCACCACCACCAACACCACCAGCAGCAGCAGCATCATCATCAGGGGCTAGGGCTGCCTGAGCAATTACAGGTTCAACAGCTCCAGGGGCTCTGACAAAGAAAGGGTAGTTGATCCCAAGAAATACAGGTTGTCCCTTCAGATTGTTGACTCTGCTCTAGACTTGCTCTACTAGGTATTTGGATGGGCATGCGGACCTCGAGAAAACGTGACACCGCAGCGATGGGTATGAAGAAAGTTGTGTCTCCATATGTTCTATTGTATCACCAACATTGTTTAGTGCTCCCCTGATATGAATCCACATGAGTTCATCATCCTGTTCCATGTTGTCTCCGAGAGGTGCCAGGAACCAGCGCCATGTCCCAAGTTCAGCATCTGCTACTGCATCTTCGATGACCAGAGCTGGAATGATGCGCGGGGCTGCGTGGGTACCTGTGTGTTACTTACAATCAGTAAGCAAAATTTTGAATGGGATTTAACATGCTATATGACACCATGACTCACCCCAAATGGACGCCTCCCAAACACGCATGTCGCCGCTAGGTTCAGTGGCCACATAAATGCGTTGCGGTCTGTACGAAGAGTAGCCGTAGGTGAAGATGGTGTCGACATACTTCTCCAGCCGCAGGAAGTCATCGCGCAAGACTATCCATTCATTGTCTTCTGGGCATCTAATGAATGTGATTGCTTTGTCGAACACCGCTAAGAGGTCGTACTCCCAGTTCTTTCACGCCCCCTCCCGCGGTCTATGTGGGAGTTGTACCTTCAAGAGGTCAAGTTCTGCCATGTTGAACCTGTAAGCGAATTCGGAAATGGGCGGCAACCACCCGTTGTTGAATGCAGTAATGCCGACACCCTCCAAAGATGGCAATGCAAGTCTCATCGATCTGTAGCCTTTTTTTAGAGTCCAAGTACTGCCATCCTGTGATAAAAGGACCAGCCAATCGCCGTTGCCACCCACCCAGTTCTTGTCATCTTCCATTTTCGTGTCTTCTTCTTCCTTGATATTCACCACTACTAATTCGGACCACTTATCCAACAGCATCAGTTTTGCATGAATATTCTGCAGAGTTTGTTGTCAGTTGGTACAATCACCTATCATGGATTCCATTGCAAATACAATTTGACAACTAGACCTTCAGATTAAAGTACACAAAATATCGCCTAAATAAGAGTGTCTCCTTAGATATCGCCTAACTTATGCCTATGTCACTACGAAGATACTCAATATATGGAGAAGTAGTAGAGCCCCCAGAACAAACTCCTGACAATGATCATAAACAGCTTGGGGCATAACAGCCTTAAATCGTCTAATCTGTTTGTTTTATATTAGGAAACAGAATATCACCTAGCAGGTATTCCATTGCAAAATTGAAATTGACAACTCGTCTATCACCTAAAGTAAGAATGTGTCACTACGAAAATACCAGAATATCAGGTACGAGCAGAGCTTCCACTGTATAGAATAGTCTTAAATGGTTCGATTTGTTCAAACCGCGCGTGCACACAACACGTTCGACGAAAGGAACATAGGATTCCAATGAGAGTTTAGCACATATGAATCAACGATATGACTGAACGAATAAGCTAGATACTGGAACTTACATGGCCATCGCGGTCGTTTGGCCATTTGTTGTTATCGGGGTAAAGAAGGCCTGGCATGCCTAACGGTTGTTCATCCATGTTCCGCATTGTGAAGCGGTAGCTAGGGATGCAGCGAGCAAGGCGGCCAGCTGAGATGATTTCCAACCCCGAGGCGATCGTATGCACGTTCGCAGCGCTAAGGTTCGGCAATCCCCAATCCTCGCGGTAGCGGTCGCCCTGGCCATCCGCGTCGTTGTCGCATGCCTTTCGGTTCAGCCTGCTGCTACCCCAAGATCTACCAATAGCGGCAAATGGAGTCTGGAATTCGGTAGATTAATGGAGGTATTGTGATAAGGAGGCGGATGGATTCGAGAGGGGATGGAATCAGGGATGGGGGCAGGTTTTCGAGTGGGGAGTGAATCTGCAAGGAACCACCGCCGCCGCTAGTTCTCGTCCGTGTGGAAGACAAGAAGGGGGCGTAATTATTGAGGGCGAGCACCGGAACCGTCTAGAGGAAGTGAAAAAATAAATCGTAAGAGAGAAATGTGTGTCCCGCCTGTCAGTGAGTGAAGGTCGGCACGTGCAAACGTGCCTACGTTTGACTTGGATCGTGCATGGCAGACCTTGATTCCACCGCATGCAAGTGGCGCAGAACAAATTTTAGGAAGTGATAGCGTCGACGTGTAAAACCGGCATTTTTCTCCACCTTCACCCTACTACGAACGGTCGTGCACCATTCCAGATATTGGTAAGGGTGGTTCCAATCTTTCACTTCTCCGTCTCATTTACTCCTCCACGGCCTCATCGTCTTTCTCCTCCACGGCCTCATCCATTTCCTCCACCATCGCATCACCCTCTTCCTCTATATCCTTTCCCTCTTGCATGTAGTCATGGACGCTCCGGACGTCCAAAACAACGGCAGGCAAGAAACTGCGCACTTCGACATCAAAGTACATGGCAGGAAGAAGATCGATGTCGTCTACACCACTGACCCTCGGACAGTGAGGAACACTCTGAATAACTACACGAGTTGGTTGCAGTTCGAAGAAAACAGGTTCGTAGGTCTCGACCTCGAGTACAGCCGCGATCACCGTAGGATCGCCGTGGTGCAACTCTCCATGAAGGGGCACGTCCTCGTATACCAGCCTTTTTGCGAGAAGGGGGATGACGGGATCTAGTATACTTTGCTGTCTTTTTGTTCCTGAACCGTCTATTTGCAAAAGTTATTGCTATATTATTTGTCTGAATTAATTTTCATGCAGGTGGGGCGAAAGCATTAGAGATCTGTTTCATGACTTTCTCATGAACCAGCACATAACATTTACTAGTATTGACATCACGAATGACACTAAACTGCTTGAAAGCCCGACTGTCAACATTAGAATCCCAAAGGAGTGCAGAGTGGACATCCAGGAAATTTACTGGATCCTAGGGACGGAGGGCGGCAAGACCGGGATGGCTGCTCTTGCCTCCGAACTCATCGACCCATGGTACGCTGACATGAAGGACAGATTGCCGAGATGTTCGTGGAGGCGTTTAGGGCACGATTACTGGGAGCATAAGCCACTTTCTGAACCTAATCTGAAGTACGCTGCAATTGATGGGTATGTCAGCCACGAGCTATACCGCCAGATTGTAAAATCTCATTCCAGGCATCGCAACATTGAACCACCACCAAGGTAGGTTGTTTGCCCCAGATGCCAGAGTGTAGATGAATCTACAAGCCGGGGCTAGCGACCGAAGGCATCCTGGGATCGGTTGCCTTCTCCAACAGGCTAGGATGAAGACTATTAGTGCATGATTGTGTTTATGAAAACATGTTATTTCAGAAGTACACTATGTGAGCAATTATGAACTGTTGTGTATTACCTTTGTCAAACTATAATCTGCGTTTGGTTATGACTATATCCTTCACTATAATCTGGGTTTGGTTATGACTTATGACTGTATCACACCTTATGCATGTCAGTCCTGGATTCTACCGCATGCAAATGGCAAAGACAGAATTTGTAAAAATGAATGTTGAGCATACAAAAGGTGGAATGTAATTCATACAGGTTAAGTAGCAAATAGCACAGGAATCATATGAGCTTGGTTCTTACACACAAAATGCTTAGAAAATACACGCGAGATAAATACAGGCGAGATAAAACTAGGAACAAAATGCAAAACTAGTAGTGCTAAACAGGACACTCACCCACCCGCCAGATCCTGTTGAGCATCTCGTAGCTGCGTACTTGATCGCATCATAATCCAGGTGCAATGACTCTAGTGGTTTAGGAAAGGAACAAACATGTAATGACTCTGGTGGTGGTTTAGGAAAGGAAGACACATGCAATGACTCTGGTGGATCTATGTGGTTTAGGAAAAGAAGACACATGCAATGACTCTGGTGGTGGTTTAGGAAAGGAACGCACATGCAATGACTCTGTTGGTGGTCTAAGAAAGGAACACACATGCAATGACCCTGGTGGATCCATGTGGTTTAGGAAATAAGACACATGCAATGACTCTAGTGGTGGTTTAGAAAAGGAACACACATGCAATGACTCTGGTGGTGGTTTAAGAAAGGAACACACATGCAATGACACTGGTGGATCCATGTGGTTTAGGAAAAGAAGACACATGCAATGACTCTGGTGGTGGTTTAGGAAAGGAAGACACATGCAATGACTCTGGTGGTGGTTTTGGAAAGGAACACACATGCAATGACTCTGGTGGATCCATGTGGTTTAGGAAAAGAAGACACATGCAATGACTCTGGTGGTGGTTTGGGAAAGGAACACACATGCAATGACTCTGGTGGATCCATGTGGTTTAGGAAAAGAAGACACATGTAATAACTCTGGTGGTGGTTTAGGAAAGGAAGACACATGCAATGACTTTGGTGGTGGTCTAGGAAAAGAAGACACATGCAATGACTCTGATGGTGGTTTAGGAAAGGAACACACATGCAATGACTCTGCTGGTGGTTTAAGAAAGGAACACACATGCAATTACTCTGGTGGATCCATGTGGTTTAGGAAAAGAAGACAAATGCAATGAATTTGGTGGTGGTTTAAGCAAGGAATACACATGTAATGACACTAGTGGATCTATGTGGTTTGGGAAAATAAAACACATGCAATGACTCTGGAGGTGGTTTTGGAAAGGAGGACACATGCAATTACTCTGGTGGTGGTTTAGGAACGGAAGACACATGAAATGACTCTATCTACGGCTTAGGAAAAGAAGACACATGCAATCACTCTAGTGGTGGTTTAGGAAATGAACTCACATGCAATGACTCTAGTGGTGGTTTAGGAAAGGAACACACATGCAAGGACTCTGGTGGATCCATGTGGTTTTGGAAAAGAACACATGTTCAATGACTCTGGTGGTGGTTTAAGAAAGGAACAAACATGCAATGACTCTGGTGGTGGTTTAGGAAAGGAAGACACATGCAATGACTCTGGTGGATCCATGTGGTTTAGGAAAGGACCACACATGCAATGACTCTGGTGGTGGTTCAGGAAAGGAACACACATGCAATGACTCTAGTGGTTTTTTAATAAAGGAACACAAATACAATAACACTGGTGGATCCATGTGGTTTAGGAACAGAAGACGCATGCAATGACTCTTGTGGTAGTTTAGGAAAGAAATACACATGCAATGACTCTAGTTGTGCTTTAGGAAAGGAACACATATGCAATGACTCTGGTGGTGTTTTAGGAAAGGAAGACACATGCAATTACTCTGGTGGATCCATGTGGTTTAGAAAAAGAAGACACATGCAATGACACTGGTGGTGGTTTAGGAAAGGAAGACACATGCAATGACTTTGGTGGTGGTTTAGGAAAAGAAGACACATGCAATGACTCTGATGGTGGTATAGGAAATGAACACACATGCAATGACTCTGGTGGTGGTTTAAGAAAGGAACACACATTCAATGACTCTGGTGGATCCATGTGGTTTAGGAAAAGAAGACACATGCAATGACTCTGGTGGTGGTTTAAGAAAGGAACACACATGCAATGACCCAGTGGATCCATGTGGTTTGGGAAAATAAGACACATGCAATGACTCTTGTGGTGGTTTAGGAAAGGAACACCCATGCAATGAATCTAGTGGTGGTTTTGGAAAGGAACACATATGCAATGAATCTGGTGGTGGTTTAGAAAAGGAGGACACATGCAATGACTCTGGTGGATCCATGTGGTTTAGGAAAAGAAGACACATGCAATGACTCTGGTGGATCCATGTGGTTTAGGAAAAGAAGACACATGCAATGACACTGGTGGTGGTTTAGGACAGGAAGACACATGCAATGACTCTGGTGGTGGTTTAGGAAAGGAAGACACATGCAATGACTCTGGTGGATCTATGTGGTTTAGGAAAAGAAGACACAGGCAATGACTCTGGTGGTGGTTTAGGAAAGGAAGACACATGCAATGAGTCTGGTGGTGGTTGAGGAAAAGATGACACATGGAATGACTCTGGTGGTGGTTTAGGAAAGGAACACACATGCAATGACTCTGTTGGTGGTTTATGAAAGGAACACACATGCAATGACTCTGGTGGATCCATGTGGTTTAGGAAAAGAAGACACATTCAATGACTCTAGTGGTGGTTTAGAAAAGGAACACACATGCAATGACTCTGGTGGTGGTTTAAGAAACAAAGACACATGCAATGACAATGGTGGATCCATGTGGTTTAGGAAAAGAAGACACATGCAATGACTCTGGTGTTTGTTTAGGAAAATAAGACACATGCAATGACTCTGGTGGTGGTTTTGGAAAGGAACACACATCCAATGACTCTGGTGGATCCATGTGGTTTAGGAAAACAAGACACATGTAATGACTCTGGTGGTGGTTTCAGAAAGGCAGACACATGCAATGAATTTAGTGGTTGTTTAGGAAAAGAAGACACATGCAATGACTCTGATGGTGGTTTAGAAAGGAACACACATGCAATGACTCTGCTGGTGGTTTAAGAAAGGAACACACATGCAATGACTCTAGTGGATCCATGTGGTTTAGGAAAAGAAGACACATGCAATGAATCTAGTGGTGGTTTAAGCAAGGAAGACACATGTAATGACACTAGTGGATCCATGTGGTTTGGAAAAATAAGACACATGCAATGACTCTGGTGGTGGTTTTAGAATGGAGGACACATGCAATTACTCTGGTGGTGGTTTAGGAAAGGAAGACACATGCAATGACTCTTGCGGTGGCTTAGGAAAAGAAGACACATGCAATGACTCTAGTGGTGGTTTAGGAATGGAACACACATGCAACTCTAGTGGTGGTTTAGGAAAGGAACACACATGCAATGACTCTGGTGGATCCATGTGGTTTTGGAAAAGAACACACGTTCAATGACTCTGGTGGTGGTTTAAGAAAGGAACAAACATGCAATGACTCTAGTGGTGGTTTAGGAGAGGAAGACCCATGCAATGACTCTGGTGGATCCATGTGGTTTAGGAAAGGACCACACATGCAATGATTCTGGTGGTGGTTTAGGAAAGGAACACACATGCAATGACTCTGGTGGTGGTTTAATAAAGGAACACAAATGCAATAACACTGGTGGATCCATGTGGTTTAGGAACAGAAGACACATGCAATGACTATTGTGGTGGTTTAGGAAATAAATACACATGCAATGACTCTAGTGGTGGTTTAGGAAAGGAACACATATGCAATGACTCTGGTGGTGGTTTAGGAAAGGAAGACACATGCAATGACTCTGGTGGATCCATGTGGTTTAGGAAAATAAGACACATGCAATGACACTGGTGGTGGTTTAGTAAAGGAAGACACATGCAATGACTTTGGTGGTGGTTTAGGAAAAGAAGACACATGAAATGACTCTGATGGTGGTATAGGAAATGAACACACATGCAATGACTCTGGTGGTGGTTTAAGAAAGGAACACATTCAATGACTCTAGTGGAGGTTTAGGAAAAGACGACACATGCAATGACTCTATTGATGGTTTAGGAAAAGAACACACGTGTAATGACTCTATTGGTTGTTTTGGAAAAGAACACACATTCAATGACTCTGGTGGTGGTTTAGGAAAGAAACACACATGCAATGACTCTGGTGGTGCTTTAGGAAAAGATGACACATGCAATGACTCTGGTGGTGGTTTAGGAAAGGAACACACATGCAATGACTCTGGTGGTTGGGGAAAGGAAGACACATTCAATGACCCTAGTGGATCCATGTGGTTTAGGAAAAGAAGACACATGCAATGACTCTGGTGGTGGTTTAGAAAAGGAACACACATGCAATGGCTCTGGTGGTGCTTTAAGGAAGGAACACATGCAATGACACTGGTGGATCCATGTGGTTTAGGAAAACAAGACACATGCAATGACTCTGGTGGTGGTTTAGGATAGGAAGACACAGTCAAAGACTCTGGTGGTAGTTTAGGAAAAGAAGACACATGCAATGACTATGGTGGTGGTTTAGGAAAGGAACAAACATGCAATGACTCTGTTGGTGGTTTAAGAAAGGAACACACATGCAATGACCCTGGTGGATCCATGTGGTTTAGGAAAAGGCGACACATGCAATGACTCTGGTGGTGGTTTATAAAAGGAACACACATGCAATGACTCTGGTGGTAGTTTAAGAAAGGAACACACATGCAATGACACTGGTGGTGGTTTAGTAAAGGAAGACACATGCAATGACTCTGGAGGTGGTTTTGGAAAGAAAACACATGCAATGACTCTGGTGGTGGTTTACGAAAGGAAGACACATGCAATGACTCTAGTGGTGGTTTAGGAGAGGAACACACATGCAATGACTCTAGTGGTGGTTTAGGAAATTAACACACATGCAATGACTCTGGTGGATCCATGTGGTTTTGGAAAAGAACACACGTTCAATGACTCTGGTGGTGGTTTAGGAAAGGAACAAACATGCAACGACTCTGGTGGTGGTTTAGGAAAGGAAGACACATGCAATGACTCTGGTGGATCCATGTGGTTTAGGAAAGGAAGACACATGCAATGACTCTGGTGGTGGTTTAGGAAAGGAACACACATGCAATGACTCTAGTGGTGGTTTAATAAAGGAACTCACATGCAATGACACTGGTGGATCCATGTGGTTTAGGAACAGAAGACACATGCAATGACTCTTGTGGTGGTTTAGGAAAGTAACACACATGTAATGACTCTAGTGGTGGTTTAGGAAAGGAACACATATACAATGACTCTGGTGGTCGTTTAGGAAAGGAGGACACATGCAATGACTCTGGTGGATCCATGTGGTTTAGGAAAAGAAGACACATGCAATGACACTAGTGGTGGTTTAGGAAAGGAAGACACATGCAATGACTTTGGTGGTGGTTTAGGAAAAGAAGACACATGCAATGACTCTGATGGTGGTATAGGAAAGGAACACACATGCAATGACTCTAGTGGCGGTTTAAGAAAGGAACACACATGCAATGACTCTGGTGGAGCCATGTGGTTAAGGAAAAGAACACACATGCAATGACTCTGGTGGTGGTTTAAGAAAGGAACACACATGCAATGACCCTAGGGGATCCATGTGGTTTGGGAAAATAAGACACATGCAATGACTATGTGGTGGTTTTGGAAAGAAGGACACATGCAATTACTCTGGTGGTGGTTTAGGAAAGGAAGACACATGCAATGACTCTAGTGGTGGTTTAGGAAAAGAAGACACATGCAATGACTCTAGTGGTGGTTTAGGAAAGGAACACACATGCAATGACTCTAGTGGTGGTTTAGGAAAGGAACATACATGCAATTACTCTGGTGGTGGTTTAGTAAAGTAAGACACATTCAATGACTCTGGTGGAGGTTTAGGAAAAGACGACACATGCAATTACTCTGTTGGTGGTTTAGGAAAAGAACACACGTGTAATGGCTCTAGTGGTGGTTTTGGAAAAGAACACACATTCAATGACTCTGGTGGTGGTTTAGGAAATAAACACACATGCAATGACTCTGGTGGTGGTTTAGGAAAGGAACAAACATGCAATGACTCTGGTGGTGGTTTAGGAAAGGAAGACACATGCAATGACTCTGGTGGATCCATGTGGTTTAGGAAAAGAAGAAACATGCAATGACTCTGGTAGTTATTTAGGAAAGGAAGACACATGCAATGACTCTGGTGGTGGTTTAGGTAAATATGAAACATGCAATGACTCTGGTGGTGGTTTAGGAAAGGAACACACATTCAATGACTCTATTGGTGGTTTAAGAAAGGAACACACATGCAATGACCGTGGTGGATCCATGTGATTTAGGAAAAGAAGACACATGCAATGACTCTGGTGGTGGTTTAGAAACGGAACACACATGCAATGACTCTGGTGGTGCTTTAAGGAAGGAACACACGTGCAATGACACTAGTGGATGATACATTGCAAATGTATCTATAATTTTTGATTCTCCATGCTTGGTTTTATCCACTTTCTTGTGTTTTGTCCATACTTTGGAGTACTTTTCATATGATTTCTTGGACTAACCTATTAACAAGAGCCATAGTGCTAGCTGCCTGTTTTCTGCTGTTTTTGGTTCCAGGAAAGTCAGAAAATGAATATTCTCGGAATTGGACGGGACAAAAGCCAAAGTGACTATTTTTCCAGAAGACTCCAGGAGCCAGAATACGAGACGGAGGAGGGCCAGGGGCTGGCCACACCCCCCTCCAGGCGCGGGTTGGGCCTGGCCACGCCAGGGCATGGTGTGGTGGCCCCAGGCACCTCCTCAGTCTCCCTCTTCGCCTATAAGAAGACTTCTGACCTAAAAACTTCGGGTTCGAACGCTTTTCCGTAAGGAGTTCCGCTCGCCGCCACCACCAGATTCCATTTAAACACTGTAAACTCCGTTCGGCACCTCACGGACGGGGAATTGGAGGAGATCATCGCCATCATAATCACCATCGCTTCTCCATCGACCATCCATGTTTCCCCCATCTATGAGTGAGTAATCCCCCGCTGTAGGCTATGGGGATGGTAGGGATTGGATGAGATCGTTCATGTAATGGCATCAGATTGTTAGGGCATGGTGCCTAGTATCTTTTATTAGTGCTTTATGACTTTGTTGCGAGTTGTTGTGCTTAATGCTTTTCACTAGGGCCCGAGTGCCATGATTTCAGATCTGAACATGTTATTGATTCATTATGATAGTATTGTTTTTGGTCTTATATGCAAGTTGTATACACACGTTGTTATCCGGAACCTATGGCCCCGAAGTGACAGAAATCAGGATAACCGGAAGGGAATGGCTTTGATGTGAGGATCACATGTGTTCATGGAGTGTTAATGCTTTGCTCCGGTGCTCTATTAAAAGGAGCACCTTAATTGCTAGTAGTTCCCTAGAGGCCCCGCTGCAAACAGGCTGGCAGGACAAAAGAAGTTGTGCAAGTTCTCATTGTGAGCACGTATGACTATATATGGAACACATGCCTAGGATTGTCTGGTACTTGGATGCTTTATCTTATTTATCTGCAATTGCCCTATGTTCTGATTGTTATGTGAATTGTCTTGTCCATGCAACGTCCGTCCATCCATCCCTATGCCTACCGCACTCGAATCCCACTGTTACTGCTGTTGTTACTACTGTCTTTGCTTTACTACTGCTATTACCTTGCTATTCCTACTACAAAACTGTTGCTACTGATAAACTGCTGTGAGCAAGATTGTTTCCAGGTGCAGCTGAATTGACAACTCAGTTGTTAAGGCTTATAAATATTCTTTGGCTCCCCTTGTGTCGAATCAATAAATTGGGTTTCACTTCCCTCGAAAATACTGCGATACACCCCCTATACTTGTGGGTCATCAAGACTATTTTCTGGCGCCATTGCCGGGGAGCATATCTTTATTTATCAAGTCCACTTGGATTCACTATTGTTCAAGCTAAGTTTATTTTCTCCTTGTTTGCTTGTTTCTTTATCAAAAATACAAAAAAAATTAGTTCCTACTCTAGTTGTTATTTTCGTTGGTTTGTTATTGTCTTGCTTTGTCATGCTTGTTGTCAATGGTTGGTTTCTTTGAAACTGAAGCTTATTGGCAAGGTGGGTTCACGGAAGATCAAAAATATTATTATAAGGAACACCGTTTGTCACAAAAAGGGAAACACTTATGGGGACAAATTGATAGATTGTATACCATTGCTAGAAATGTGTGCTCTACTTATAATGTTACTTATTGCCTTGATAAATCTTGTTGCTGTAGGAGGTACAAACACCTCCCTTTTCAATGTGAGTATAATGATAATGTTACCATATCTTCCTATGTTAAGGGAAATTATGACCTTTATGAGGTGGAACAAATTGAGGAATTTATTGCTTGGAAGGGTGCATTTGAACTTGCTAGTTTGCTTGAAAATATTGATGATTCTCCTTATAAGTATGAGGTTTATGGTATACTTAAATTTTTCTTTGATAATTGCAAGGATGAAAAGGGCTATATTCTTGAATATTTTAATAGATGCTTTCCACAAATGGAAGAGACTAATGCCTTGTAGGATCCTATGGAAGAAGAAATTGATGAACCTGAAATCTCATTAGATGAAAAAGAGAAGGAGAGTGATGAACAAAAGGAGGAAGAATGGATTAGCTACCCATACATACCTTCTAATGAGAGTAACTCTTTATCCCTTACATTATTTGATTGTCCCCCATGCTTACTAAAGAAGGATGATTGTTATGTTCCTGAGGATTCTTTTGAAGATGTTTATGATAAAGCTCTAGTGCTTGTAGATCATGAAAAGCATGCTTTATGTGATAGTTATATTGTTGAGTTTATTCATGAGGCTACTGAAAATTATTATGAGAGAGGAAAATATGGTTGTAGAAGTTTTCATGGTATTGAACCACCTCTCTATGTGCTGGAAGTTTTGAAGTTACGCTTGTTTTATCTTCCTATGCTTGTCACTTTGCTATTTGCTTACACGGTTCCTATGCATAGGAAGTGGGTTTGACTTAAATGTGTTCTGAATTTGCTTCTTGATGCTCTCTTTTACTTCAACTCATATTTCTTATGAGAGCATCCTCTCAAACTATTATGCCTGAAGATGATATTATGTCTATTATTCTTGGGAGACCTTTTCTTAAATACTGCAGGAGCTATTATTAATTGCAATCAAGGGAAGGTGACCTTAAATGTCAATGACAAGGAACATACTATCTATTTCCCCAAGAATATTGAAAGGACATATGGTTTGAATTCAATTGAACATGTTGAGGGCATTCAAGTTGGAGAAATATATTGTCCCATACCAAGAGAAAAATTTGAAACTATTATGATTGGGACCATTGCTATCAAGGTTGAGCTAACATAATAATTAGTGGAATACAAAGTTTTGTCTCATATGAAATTGTTTTGGTAACAAGACCTGTTAAACCTTGTTCACAAAAGGATTTCATTGAACAAAACAATGTTTTCACCATGATTATCTCCGCTTACTTCTATTCTATCCATTTTAGTTTTTGCTTTTGCCTAACTTAAAGGCGTTAAAGAAAAGTACTTATTGGGAGATAACCCAAAAGTTTTAGATGAGTCTTGGAAGTTATTAGCTCTGTAATAACCGCTCCTTATCCTTTTTATTTGCTTTTTGTGCCAAGAGTAACCTCTAATGAGAGAAAAGTAATGATTGGGAAAGTTGGTGTCTCGAAACAGATTTCTGTGCTTCACCGTCAAACTTCGTGTAAAATCTCTGAACGTCTTTTTGAGGCGTGAATTTTTGTGCTTCTGTCCCAGGTTGTTATCTAACTTTCATTAGTTCAACACTCTTTGATTTGAGCAAGAGAAGGTCTTCAAAAAAATTCGTCTTTACATGCTGGTCTATTTTGACAGATTTCTGCCATTTTCTGCATTTGCTTCTTGTTGGTTCCTTTTTGAGTTCTTTTGGGGAATTGAGCTTTTTGAGGGAAGTGCTACAGTAGCTAGTGTTCTAATGTAAGTTTATTTGGTGTCAGAACTGAACCTTAAGACCTATTATCTTGAGTGCACTAATGTTGCTAATAAAGATTGTGTGAAGTTTTGTATGACGGAAAATTTTTAGGTGTATGGAAGGAATGAGTAATGGGATGAAGGATGGACTAAAGCTCAAGCTTGGGGATGCCCCACGTGTAACCCCAAGAAATATCCAAGAAGTACAAGCGTCAAAGCTTGGGGATGCCCAATGCATCCCCTTCTTCATCAATAAAAATCCCAGGTTTCTTCCAAACGCTTCATTTTTATTGTTTCATGCACAGTTGTGTTATTCTTGGAGCGTATTCTTTTTCGTTTTTCATTTTGCTTTTTGTTTGCTTTGTTTTCTTAGTTGCTGAATAAATTGGTTGGACCTCCTCTTTCATATATTGGTGTTCAAATAGTTTGGTTTGGTTTGAAAAAGAGTAGGAAAGCTCATGCTTAAGTGGTAAAGAGAGCTTGTTTTTTACTGTGGCCTATGCTTTGTCATGCCATGCTTGATATTGTTTTGGCTTTATGCTTAGTATTCTTTGCTGTAGCATGACTTGTTATAAACAATTGAGATTGCTTTATGTGCCTTGGATGAATCATGCGTTGTTTTAGCATATTAAAGCATAGCATAGTGGTATTCTCCTTTGATGCTTTATTTGGGTTGACTTGGCACATGTTCACACCATGTTATGACTATCCCAAGTCACCATAAGCCTTTATGATCCTTTAGTTTTCAACTTGTAGTATCACTTTATGTTTTTTTTAATGATGTTTTGTCGCTCCGCATGATTATGGCCATTATTGCTCTCTCGTTTGTCGCTCCCTTACTATTGCTAGCCTTCACTTACACTGAGTATGTTTTACTCAAGTTTCCAACTCCCTTAAACCAAATATTGCCAAAGTGTCCACCATACCTACCTATTAGCATCATTTGCTACTTCCGTGCATATTAAATATGCCTTGTTTTCTTCCGAATAAAATGTTTGATTGTTATGAGAAAGTTAGTTAGTAAAGCTCTCACGAACTTGATGGCACACTTTATGTCCTGCACTTAATAAACCTGAACCATTGTGAACTCTCCATGAAAGTTATATGCTTGCTAATTATAGGCTGGGGATTAGCAGAACCGTACTGTCACGGGGAACGCTTTCAATACTTGTAAATATATACCCAGTTGATACCTTGCTCTTTTGTTTGCGGATGTCGTCGGTGTGAAATAAAAGGGGAGCTTGTAAGTCCATGGAGTTATGTATGTGTGTTAGAAAAACGCTTGGGCCGCTGGTCTAATCCATGCTGACATGGTGGAAACCTGCAGTGTAACCATAATGATATCTATGGAGCATTCTTATTATAAAAAAGAGAGATAGCTATTGAGAAAAAGAAAAAAAGAGATATATGAAAAGAGGAAAGAGAGAAAAAAGCACCATTTTCCCATGGTAAATAAGAAGATTGCTGAGATACTCATTGTTCGCTTGCCTTGTCATTTTGATATGGGGATTCTTCCGTATCATCGGGCAAGGGGTACCCCGTTGGCGGTTCTCAATGATACGCACATACTTACGATGACAAGAACTTACCGGTAATTAAAGTTGAGTAGCATGAGGAGCGGCCCTCGTACTCAAGGGACTTGGGATTTTCAGTTTATAGTATGTCAAGCATATAACTCAGATTGGACCTCACCTTCACCTTAACCACATTAAAGATGCTTATGACAGGGGCAATGAGAGCTCAAAGCTAATGAGTACCATACTTTCAGCATTTGGAAGCCTTTCAAACTATGCAAAACCTTTTCTTTTACTTGTTGAGTCTCCACTTATTCTTTGAGCACTTTCTTGGGAGCATAGTGGCCATTCTTAGTTCTATGTGCATTGTCCCAAGACTTGTTGATTGATGCATACCTTGATATTGCTTGTTTTAAACTATTTGTATCTAGTCACTCTTGTAAACTTTGAAGGTGTCCTATGCATTTATGTTTGCTACTCTATGAGGGATAAGATGAATGCCACTATGCTATGTTTTCTTTATGTGAAACAAACAAACGTCTTGCAAAGCATTGTTATTCATGAATCTTTTGTTTGTGCCTTTTCATGTTGCATCATAGTTTCTTTGTCTTATTGCTAGAACTTTGTCTTTCATGTTATGATTGAAGTACTATGATCCCATCTTTGAATGTTTTACAAATACTTTGATCAAGTCTGTGATGGTGCATGTCACCTCAAAAATTATTCTTTCTTTTTATCACTTACCTACTCGAGGACGAGCAGGAGTTAAGCTTGGGGATGTTGATACATTGCAAATGTATCTATAATTTTTGATGCTCCATGCTTTGTTTTATCCACTTTCTTGTGTTTTGTCCACACTTTGGAGTAGTTTTCATATGATTTCTTGGACTAACCTATTAACAAGAGCCATAGTGACAAATGCCTGCTTTCCGCTGTTTTGGTTCCAGAAAGTCGAAAATGAATATTCTCGAATTGGACGGACAAAAGCCAAAGTGCCTATTTTCGAAGACTCAGAGCCGAATACTGAACGGAGGAGGGCGGTGGCAACACCCCAGTGCTGGCTGGGCCTGGCCGCGCCAGGGCATGGTGTGGTGGCCCCAGGCACCCCTCGGTCTCCCTCTTCGCCTATAAGAAGCCTTCTGACCTAAAAACTTCGGGGGGTTCGACGTTTTTCCAGAAGGAGTTCCGCTCCACCGCCACCACCAGATTCCACGAAACAGCACCAGAAACTCCATTCTGGCAACCTGCCGAGATGGGGAATTGGAGGAGATCATCGCCATCATCATCACCATCGCTTCTCCATCGACCATCCATGTTTCCCCCATCTATGAGTGAGTAATCCCCCGCTGTAGGCTATGGGGATGGTAGGGATTGGATGAGATCGTTCATGTAATGGCATCAGATTGTTAGGGCATGGTGCCTAGTATCTTTTATTAGTGCTTTATGACTTTGTTGCGACTTGTTGTGCTTAATGCTTATCACTAGGGCCCGAGTTCCATGATTTTAGATCTGAACATGTTATTGATTCATTATGATAGTATTGTTTTTGGTCTTATCTACAAGTTGTATACACACGTTGTTGTCTGGAACCTATGGCCCCGAAGTGACAGAAATCGGGATAACTGGAAGGGAATGGCTTTGATGTGAGGATCACATGTGTTCACAGAGTGTTAATGCTTTTCTCCGGTGCTCTATTAAAAGGAGCACCTTAATTTCCAGTAGTTCCGTAGAGGCCCCGCTGCAAACGGGCTGGCAGGACAAAAGATGTTGTGCAAATTCTCATTGCGAGCACGTATGACCATATATGGAACACATGCCTAGGATTGTCTAGTACTTGGATGCTTTATCTTATTTATCTGCAATTGCCCTATGTTTTGAAATTATGTGAATTGTCTTGTCCATGCAATGCCCGTCCATGCATCCCTATGCCTACCACACTCGAATCCCACTGCTACTTCTTTTGTTACTACTGTCTTTGCTTTACTACTGCTGTTACTTTGCCATTCCTACTACAAAACGGTTGCTACTGATAAACTTCTATGAGCAAGATTGTTTCCAGGTGCAGCTGAATAGACAACTCAGTTGTTAGGGCTTATAAATATTCTTTGGCTTCCCTTGTGCCGAATCAATAAATTGGGTTTCACTTCCCTTGAAAATACTACGATACACCCCCTATACTTGTGGGTCATCAGTGGATCCATGTGGTTTAGGAAAAGAAGACACATGCAATGACTCTGGTGGTAGTTTAGGAAAAGAAGACACATGCAATGATTCTGGTGGTGGTTTATAAAAGGAACACACATGCAATGACTCTGGTGGTGGTTTAAGAAATGAACACACATGTAATGACACTGGTGGTGGTTTAGGAAAGGAAGACACATGCAATCACTCTGGAGGTGGTTTTGGAAAGGAAAACACATGCAATGACTCTGGTGGTGGTTTAGGAAAAGAATACACATGCAATGACTCTGGTGGATCCATATGGTTTAGGAAAAGAAGACACATGCAATGACTCTGGTGGTGGTTTAGGAAAGGAACACACATGCAATGACTCTGGTGGTGGTTTAATAAAGGAACACACATGCAATGACACTGGTGGATCCATGTGGTTTAGGAACAGAAGACACATGCAATGACTCTTGTGGTGGTTTAGGAAAGGAACACGCATGCAATGACTCTAGTGGTGGTTTAGGAAAGGAACACACATGCAATTACTCTGGTGGTGGTTTCAGAAAGGACGACACATGCAATGACTCAGGTGGATCCATGTGGTTTAGGAAAAGAAGACACATGCAATGACTCTGGTAGTGGTTTCGGAAAGGAAGACACATGCAATGACTTTGGTGGTGGTTTAGGAAAAGAAGACACATGCAATGACTCTGCTGGTGGTATTGGAAAGGAACACACATGCAATGACTCTGGTGGTGGTTTAAGAAAGGAACACACATGCAATGTCTCTGGTGGATCCATGTGGTTTAGGAAAAGAAGACACATGTAATAACTCTGGTTGTGGTTTAAGAAAGGAACACACATGCAATGACCCTAGTGGATCCATGTGGTTTGGGAAAATAAGACACATGCACTGACTATGGTGGTGGTTTTGGAATGGAGGACACATGCAATTTCTCCGGTGGTGGTTTAGGAAAGGAAGACATATGCAATAACTCTGGTGGTGGTTTAGGAAAAGAAGACACATGCAATGAATCTAGTGGTGGTTTAGGAAAGGAACACACATGCAATGACTCTAGTGGTGGTTTAGGAAAGGAACAAACATGCAATGACTCTAGTGGTGGTTTAGGAAAGGAAGACACATTCAATAACTCTAGTGGTGGTTTAGGAAAAGAAGACACATGAAATAACCCTGTTGGTGGCTTAGGAAAAGAACACACGTGTAATGACACTAGTGGTGGTGTTCGAAAAGAACACACATCCAATGACTCTGGTGGTGGTTTAGGAAAGAAACACACATGCAATAACTCTGGTGGTGGTTTAGGAGAGGAATAAACATGCAATGACTCTGGTGGTAGTTTAGGAAAGGAAGACACATGCAATGACTCTGGTGGATCCATGTGGTTTCGGAAAAGAACACACATGTAATGACTCTGGTGGTTTAGTAAAGGAAGACACATGCAATGACTTTGGTGGTGGTTTAGGAAAAGAAGGCACATGTAATGACTCTGATGGTGGTTTAGGAAAGGAACACACATGCAATGACTCTGTTGGTGGTTTAAGAAAGGAACACACATGCAATGACTCTGGTGGATCCATGTGGTTTAGGAAAAGAAGACACATGCAATGAATCTGGTGGTAGTTTAAGCAAAGAACACACATGTAATGACACTAGTGGATCCATGTGGTTTGGAAAAATAAGACACATGCAATGACTCTGGTGGTTGTTTTGGAAAGGAGGACACATGCAATTACTCTGGTGGTTCTTTAGGAAAGGAAGACACATGCAATGACTCTTGCGGTGGCTTAGGAAAAGAAGGCACATGCAATGACTCTAGTGGTAGTTTAGGAAAGGAACACACGTGCAATGACTCTAGTGGTGGTTTAGGAAACGAACACACATGCAATGACTCTGGTGGTGGTTTAGGAAAGGAAGACATATCCAATGACTCTGGTGGTGGTTTATGAAAAGAACACACATGCAATGACTCTGTTGGTGGTTTAGGAAAATAACACACGTGTAATGACTCTAATGGTGGTTTTGGAAAAAACACACATTCAATGACTCTGGTGGTGGTTTAGGAAAGAAACACACATGCAATGACTCTACTGGTGGTTTTGGAAAATAACACACATTCAATGACTTTTAGGAAAGGAAGACACATGCAATGAATCTGGTGGATCCATGTGGTTTAGGAAAAGCAGACACATGTAATGACTCTGGTGGTCGTTTAGGAAAGGGAGACACATGCAATGACTTTGGTGGTGGTTTAGGAAAATAAGACACATGCAATGACTCTGATGGTGGTTTAGGAAAGGAACACACATGCAATGACTCTGCTGGTGGTTTAAGAAAGGAACACACATGCAATGACTCTGGTGGATCCATGTGGTTTAGGAAACGAAGACACGTGCAATGAATCTGGTGGTTGGTTAAGAAAGGAACACACATGTAATGACACTAGTGGATCCATGTGGTTTGGAAAAATAAGACACATGCAATGATTCTGGTGGTGGTTTTGGAAAGGAGGACACATGCAATTACTATGGTGGTGGTTTAGTAAAGGAAGACACATGCAATGACTCTGGTGGTGGCTTAGGAAAAGAAGACACATGCAATGACTCTAGTGGTGGTTTACGAAAGTAACACATATGAAATGACTCTAGTGGTGGTTTAGGAAAGGAACACACATGGAATGACTCTGGTGGTGGTTTAGGAAAGGAAGACACATTCAATGACTCTGGTGGTGGTTTAGGAAAAGAAGACTCATACATTGCAAATGTATCTATAATTTTTGGTGTTCCATGCTTGATTTTATCTACTTTCTTGTGCTTTGTCCATACTTTGGAGTACTTTTCATTTGATTTCTTGGACTAACCTATTAACAAGAGCCACAGTGCCAGTTGACTATTTTCTGCTGTTTTTGGTTCTAGGAACGTCATAAAATGAATATTCTTGGAATTGGACGGGACAAAAGCCAAAGTTCCTATTTTACCGGAAGACTCATGGAGCCAGAAGGAGAGTCGCAGAGGGGCCACAGGGTGGCCACACCCGCCCTCCCAGGCACGGGTACCCGCAGGCCGCGCCAGGGCATGGTGTGGGCCCCCTGGCTAGCCATCGACCTTGACTCCTTCGCCTATATATTCCTCCCGAGGCAAAAAGCCTAGATCGTCAATCAGAAATCCACGAAAAGTTCCGCAGTGCCGCCACCACCGAAGGGGAGATTCGGGGGACAGAAAGTCTCTATTTTCGCACCCTGCCGGGACGAGGAATTGCCCCCGGAGCCATCTCCATCGATCTCCACCGCCATCTCCATCACCATTGCTGATTCCCATGATGAGGAGGGAGCAGTTCTTCCTCGAGGCTAAGGGTTCTACCGGTAGCTATGTGTTCATCTCTCTCTATGCATGATCTTATTGAGATCATGAGCTTGTAATCTATAGATCAACCTTGCTACTCAAGTGCTTTAATAGATCTCTGCTCTCCCCATGTGTGTGAAGTTGATAGTGTGCACACCATGGTGGCACTTAGGCTAGAGATTACAAATACTTGTTATGAGTTATATTTGGAGTTGGATGTCTTTATGAAATTGTGGTGTTTGTTTGAACCATCTAAAGCTCAAGGTGACAGCGTGGGGTTATCTAGATGTGGAAAGCGAACTTTGAGGTGTGATGTTATAGCCCTACCATTCATTAGAGTGTCCAACCGGATAATAGTTCAGCGTAGTATCATAAAGAAGAATATATTTATATGAGAGTGTTCACTAGGCCTTGTTTCTAAGCATTGATACACCGTTTGCAATTAGATCTGTTACATGTTTGCTTGCTTCCTTCTTTATTTTATTTTTACTTTAGTCTTTTCCACGCCTTCAAGCTATTTTATATCACCGATACCACTTATAATTATGCATACGACTTGTATTTCACTATCTCTTCGCCGAACTAGTGCACCTGTACACCTGACAAGTGTATTGGGTGTGTTGAGGACACAAGGGACTTCTTGTATATAGATTGCAGGGTTGCTTAAGAGGGAATACCTTTGACCACTTCCTCCCTAAGTTCGATAAACCTTGGGTGATCCACTTAAGGGAAAACTTGCTGCTATTCTACAAACCTCTGCACTTGGAGGCCCAACAACTGTCTACAAGAATAGAAGTGCGTAGACATCAATCTATTTTCCGGCGCTGTTGCCGGGGAGGTAAGGTAAAGGGTATTCACACCGGAGGATTAAAAAAGAAGAACCTCCCACGACAAATGCCTATTTTCCGCGCCGCTGTCGGGAGGTAGAAAGGTACTCACATCCTCCGGTGTGAGTGCTCGAAGTTATTTCCTTTAGATTCTGCAATTTTGTCTTTTTATTTCTTGTTTTCACTAGTTAGGCTTAATGGAAAACAACAACAAAATTAGAGAGCTTTTTAGTATTTTTCCTAAGATAGAACTTGAATTGTCTGAAAAGAAAATTAAAAAACCCATGGAACTTTCTTTGCATGCTAATAGCAATATTATTAGTATGAATCTTTTGAACACCTTTGTTACAAATGCTATGGAAACGTCTAAGCTTGGGGAAGTTAGTTTTTATGAAAATGATATTTTTAGTTCCCCAACTTTAAATAAGAAAATTTGCTCTGATGATACTTTATCTCCCATATGTGGTAATTCTGATGATACTTGTGATATTTTAAATCCACATACTGAAAGCATCCCTTTTAAAATACCTATAAAAATTGTTGAACGTGTTATGAATAACTGCTATTTTGGAGATGGAACTGTCCATCCTGGTGATCATTTACTCCTTATACATGAATTATGCGAGTTGTTCAAGTGTGCAGGTATTTCAATGAACAAAGTTAAGAGGAAGCTATTCCCTATTTCACTTAAGGGCAAAGCAAGGGAGTGGTATGAGCTACTAGATGATCCTCATCATTTGGAGTGGAAGGAACTTGAATCTCTCTTTTACTCTAAATTTTATCCTCCTCATGAAATTCATAAAGATAGGAATTACATTTATAATTTTCATCCTCATGATGGAGAAAGTATTGCCCAAGCATGGGGGAGATTGAAGTCACTAATGCTCAAATGTCCCATTCTTGAGCTCCCTAGTAATATTGTTATTAATAATTTCTATGTAAGTATTTCAGGACATTACAAGGACTACCTAGATACTTGTTTAGAGGGATCCTTCACAAGTAAGGAGGTCAAAGCTAAGTGGGATCTTCTTGAAACAATTCAAAGCAATAACAAAGATTGGGATAACAACAAAGGTAAAGAACCAGGTATAAACTATGAGTATGATTGCATTAAGTCTTTTGCTGAAACTATTGATTTTCAATAGCTTAGTGCTAAATATGGTCTTGATCCTCAAATTCTTGTTGATTGTTATAGAACCTTTGCTTCTCATATTAATGCTCCTAAAGAAAAAATGGGACATGTATCATGAGCCCTATAAAGACACTTGCATGGAAAATGAAATTGTTATTAATGATAGCAATAAACAATTTCAAACCTCTGAAAGTACTACTTCTTATAAGCATGTTAATTTTTGTGGAATACATAGACCTTGTGAGAATAATCAAATTGAAGAAGAATATTGTATCACCCACAGGAATGAAAAAACTAGAACGTGGTATAGGGCTCTAAATGATCTTGGTAAAAAAGTGTGTGCCCTCTATCCTTTTATTTGTGAACTTTGCTTTGAAATGGGTCATTTCAATTTTCAATGCTCAGGCCATAATAATAGCCCTTCTAATCCTATGAGTACTGCAAGTTTGTATTGTGATGACATGATCACTCCTAATCAGCATGATGAACTTACATTATTTTTGGGGTGTGAAGAGTTATCAAGAAAAACCTCTTTGGTAGATATGGGTGCTTTTGATATGAATAGTGTGATGCATGGTTGTCATCTTTATTGTGTTGATAATTGCCACACAAATACTTACATAAAAAATATTATAAAATATGAGATCTTACCAAAATATGACATGACTAATATGTGTTTTGGTCTTATTAATGAAAAGGAGGAATCCTCCAAAGTTTCGTCTATTGTCTCTACCAATGAACCAGGGTATATGGAGAAGCTTCCTTTCAAGCCTCTCCCTCCTAAAGATAAGAAGAAAAAGAAGAAAAGGAGGAGTAAAAGGAGAGAGGAAACGGTATTTCCCCCTAAGCATGTTGCTCCTATTATAGTTTTTGATGAGTCTGAATTCGATAATGTTCCTATGCCTGTTACCTATAGTAGTGATCATGATTGGGAAAAGCACACTACTTTTGATATTAATAATCTCTTCGGTAATTCTGAAAATGATGATATTAATAAATTTTATACTATTAGTGCTACCCATGATCCTTCCAATGATGATATGTTTACAAATGAACACACTTGGGAAGATAACTATTCTATTGCTTATGATGATTCTATACCTCCAATATATGATGATTACAATGATGAATATGATATTTTCAGTCCACCTACTATTGAGGAGGAAATTAATTATGATTACAATATGCCTCCTATATTTGATGATTATGGTGATGAGAATAATAATGATAGCTATTTTGTTGAATTTGATCCCACTACAATTAATAAGAATGACTATGTTTATGTGGGGAGTATTAATTCTTTTATGCATGTGGCTCATGATAAGAATGTTTCATGTGATAGTTATATTTTTAATTTTATTCATGATTCTATTGAAAGTTATTATGAGAGAGGGAAACATGGTTTTATGCATCTCAAGAATATTAAGTTTCCCCTCTTTATGTTGAAAATCTTGAAGTTGCACTTGTTTTTCTTTCCTATGCTTGTTGCTTTGTGCTTTCATGACTTGTTTCTTTACAAGATTCCTATGCATAGGAAGTGGGTTAGACTTAAATGTGTTTTGAATTTGCTTCTTGATGCTCTCTTTTACTTAAATTCATATTTCTTACGTGAGCATCTTCTCAAACTATCATGCCTAACTTAAAGGCGTTAAAGAAAAGTACTTATTGGGAGATAACCCAAAAGTTTTAGATGAGTCTTGGAAGTTATTACTTCAGTAATAACCGATCCTTATCCTTTTTATTTGATTTTTGTGCCAAGAGTAACCTCTAATGAGAGAGAAGTAATGATTGGGAAAGTTGCTGCACTGAAACAGATTTCTGTGCTTCACCGTAAAAATTTGTGTAAAATCTCTGAACATCTTTTTGAGGCATGAATTTTTGTGCTTCTTCCCCAGGTTGTTATCTAACTTTCGTTAGTTCAACACTTTTTAATTTGAGCAACAGAAGGTCTTCGAAAAAATTCGTCTTTACCTGCTGGTCTGTTTTGACAGATTTCTGCCATTTTCTGCATTTGCTTCTTCTTGGTTCCTTTTTGAGTTCTTTTGGGGAATTGAGATTTTTGAGGGAAGTGCTTCAGTAGCTAGTGTTATAATGGAAGTTTATTGTTGTTAGAACTGAACCTTAAGACCTATTATCTTGAGTGCACTAATTTTGCTAATAAAGATTGTGTGAAGTTTTGTATGAAGGAAAAATTTTAGGTGTATGGAAGGAATGAGTAATGAGATGAAGGATGGACTAAAGCTCAAACTTGGGGATGCCACGCGTGTCACCCCAAGAAATATCAAAGCAGTACAAGCGTCAAAGCTTGGGGATTCCCAAGGCATCCCCCTCTTCATCAATAAAAATCCCAGTTTTCTTCCAAACGCTTCATTTCTATTGTTTCATGCATAGTTGTGTTGTTCTTGGAGCGTCTTCTTTTTCATTTTAGTTTTGGTTTTTCGTTTGCTTGGTTTGATTAGTTTGCTGAATAAATTGGTTGGACCCCCTCTTTCATGTATTGATTTTCAAATAGTTTGGTTTGGTTTGGAAAAGAGTAGGAAAGCTCATGCTTAAGTGGTAAAGAGAGCTTGTTTTTGACTGTGGCCTATGGTTCGTCATGCCATGCTTGATATTGTTTTGGTTTTATGCTTAGTATTCTTTGTTGTAGCATGACTTGTTATAAACAATTGAGATTTCGTAATGTGCCTTGGATGAATCATGCGTTGTTTTAGCATATTAAAGCATAGTATAGTGGTATTCTCCTTTCATGCTTTATTTGGGTTGACTTGGCACATGCTCACACCATGTTATGACTATCCAAAGTCACCATAGCCTTTATGATCCTTTAGTTTTCAACTTGTAGTATGACTTTATGCTTTGATCAATGATGTTTTGTCGCTCTGCATGATTATGGCCATTATTGCTCTCTTAGTTTGTCGCTCCCAGTCTTTTGCTAGCCTCCATAACCAAGTATGAGTTCCACTCATGCATTAAAATGCCTAAACCAAGTTATTCCAAAGAGTCCACCATACCTACCTATTAGCATATGCTATTCCAAGTATATTCATGCTTTTGTTACCTTCCAAATTAAGCTTGTTATGAGAAAACTAGTGATTAAAGCTCTCACGAACTTGATGGCACACTTTACTTTTATTGCCCTTAATAAACTTGAACCATTGTATCGTCTATGTTGTATATGCTTGCACTTATTTGTTGGGGATTAGCAGAACCATGCTGTCATGGGGAACGCTTTCAACATTGCACTGGTACTTTGTACCTAGTTGATATCATGCTCTTTTGTCTATGGATGTCGTCGGTGTGAAATGAAAGGGGAGCTTGTAAGTCCATGGAGTTATGTATATGTGATAGAGAAACGCCTGGGCCGCTGGTCTAATCCATGCTGACATGGTGGAAACCTGCAGCGTAACCATAATGAGTTGTCTATGAAGCATTCTTCTTATAACAAAAGAGTACTATATTGAGAAAAAAAGAGAAAAAGAAAAAAAGAGATTATGAAAAGAGGAAAGAGAGAAAAAAGCACCATATTCCCATGGTAAATAAGAAGATTGCTGAGATGCTCATTGTCTGCTTGCCTTGTCATTTTGATATGGGGATTCTTCCGTATCATCGGTCAAGGGGTACCCCATTGGCGGTTCTCTATGATACGCATGTACTTACGATGACAAGAACTTACCGGTGACTAAACTTGAGTAGCATGAGGGGCGACCCTCGTATTCAAGGGACATGAGATTTCTAACTTATACTTCGTCAAGCATGTACACCATAGTTTGTTCACTTTAACTTTAATCACTTCAAGATGCTTATGATAGGGGCAATGAGAGCTGAAAGCTAATAAGTAAAATAATTTTTGGAAGCTCTTTATGAAACTTGAATCCCTGCTTCCTTCTATGAAGGCCTTTCTTTTACTTTTTTGTTGAGTCTCCACCTTCTATCTTTATGCACCTACTTTGAGAGCATAGTGGCCATTCTTAGTTCTATGTGCATTATCACAAGACTTGTTGATTCATGCATAGCTTTGATATTGCTTGTTTTAAACTATTTGTATCTATTCACTCTTATGAACTTTGAAGGTGTCCTATGCATTTATATTTGCTACTCTATGAGGGACAAGCTGAATGCCACTATGATATGTTTCTTTATGTGAAACAAACAAACGTCTTGCAAAGCATTGTTATTCATGAATCTTTTGTTTGTGCCTTTTCATGTTGCAACATGGTTTCTTTGCCTTATTGCTAGAACCTTGTCTTTCATGTTATGATTGAAGTACTATGATCCCAGCTTTGAATGTTTTACAAATACTTTGATCAAGTTTATGATGGTGCATGTCACCTTAAAAATTATTCTTTCTTTTTATCACTTACCTACTCGAGAACGAGCAGGAGTTAAGCTTGGGATGTTGATACATTGCAAATGTATCTATAATTTTTGGTGTTCCATGCTTAGTTTTATCTACTTTCTTGTGTTTTGTCCATACTTTGAAGTACTTTTCATTTGATTTCTTGGACTAACCTATTAACAAGAGCCATAGTGCCAGTTGCCTGTTTTTTGTTGTTTTTGGTTCCAGGAAAGTCAGAAAATGAATATTCTCGGAATTGGACGGGACAAAAGCCAAAGTTCCTATTTTATCGAAAGATTCACGGAGCCAGAAGGAGAGTCGGAGAGGGGCCACAGGGTGGCCACACCCCCCCAGGCGCGGGTACCCCCAGGATGCGCCAGGGCATGGTGTGGGCCCCCTAGCTGGCCACCGACCTTGCCTCATTCTCCTATATATTCCTCCCGAGGAAAAATCCCTAGATCGTCAATCAGAAATCCATGAAAAGTTCCGCAGCGCCGCCACCACCGAAGGGGAGATTCGAGGGATAGAAAGTCTCTGTTCCAGCACCCTGCCGGGACAGGGAAGTGCCCCCAGAGCCATCTCCATCGATCTCCACCGCCATCTCCATCACCATTGCTGATTCCCATGATGTGGAGGGAGTAGTTATTCGTCGAGGCTAAGGGTTCTACTGGTAGCTATGTGTTCATCTCTCTCTCTCTCTATGCATGATCTTATTGAGATCATCAGCTTGTAATCTATAGATCTACCTTGCTACTCAAGTGCTTTAATAGATCTCTGCTCTCCCCATGTGTGTGAAGTTGACAGTGTGCACACCATGGTGGCACTTAGGCTAGAGATTACAAATACTTGTTAGGAGTTCTATTTGGAGTTGGATGTCTTTATGAAATTGTGGTGTTTGTTTGAACCATCTAGAGCTCAAGGTAACAGTGTGGGGTTATCTAGATATGGAAACCAAACTTTGAGGTGTCCTGTTATAGACCTACCATGGATTAGAGTGTCCAACCGGAGAGTAGTTAAGTGTAGTATCATAAAGAAGAATATATTTATATGAGAGTGTTCACTAGTGAAAGTATGATCCCTAGGCCTTGTTTCTAAGCATTGATACACAGTTTGCAATTAGATCTGTTATATGTTTGCTTGCTTCCTTCTTTATTTTAGTTTTAATTTAGTCTTTTCCACGCCGTCAAACTATTTTCTATCACTGATACCACTTATAATTATCCATAACACTTGTATTTCATTATCTCTTCGCCGAACTAGTGCACCTATACACCTGACAAATGTATTGGCTGTGTTGGACACAAGAGACTTCTTGTATCTTGATTGCAGGGTTGCTTGAGAGGGAATACCTTTGACCACTTCCTCCCTGAGTTCGATAAACCTTGGGTGATCCACTTACGGTAAAACTTGCTGCTATTCTACAAACCTCTGCACTTGGAGGCCTAACAACTGTCTACAAGAATAGAAGTGCGTAGACATCAAAGACACATGCAATGACTCTGTTGGTGGTTTAGGAAAAGAACACACGTGTAATGACTCTAGTGGTGGTTTTGTAAAAGAACACAAATTCAATGACTCTAGTGGTGGTTGAGGAAAGAAACACACATGCAATGACTCTGGTGGTAGTTTAGGAAAGGAACAAACATGCACTGACTCTGGTGGTGGTTTAGGAAAGGAAGACACATGCAATGACTCTGGTGGATCCATGTTGTTTAGGAAAAGAAGACACATGGAATGACTCTAGTGGTGGTTTAGGAAAGGAAGACACATGCAATGACTTTGGTGGTGGTTTAGGAAAAGAAGACACATGCAATGACTCTGATGGTGGTGTAGGAAAGGAACACGCGTGCAATCACTGTTGGTGGTGTAGGAAAGGAACACGCGTGCAATCACTGTTGGTGGTTTAAGAAAGGAACACACATGCAATGACTCTGGTGGATCCATGTGGTTTAGGAAAAGAAGGCATATGCAATGACTCTGGTGGTGGTTTAAAAAGGAACACACGTGCAATGACACTAGTGGATCCATGTCGTTTGGGAAAATAAGACACATGCAACGACTCTGGTGGTGGTTTTGGAAAGGAGGACACATGCAATTAATCTAGTGGTGGTTTAGGAAAGGAAGACACATCCAATGACTCTGGGGTGGTTTAGGAAAATAAGACACATGCAATGACTCTAGTGGTTGTTTAGGAAATGAACACACCTGCAATGACTCTGGTGGTGGTTTAGGAAAGGAAGACACATTCAATGACTCTGGTGGTGGTTTAGGAAAAGAAAACGCATGCAACGACTCTGTTGGTGGTTTAGGAAAAGAATACACGTGTAATGAGTCTAGTGGTGGTTTTGAAAAGAACATACATTCAATGACTCTGGTGGCAGTTTAGGAAAGGAACAAACATTCAATGACTCTGGTGGTGGTTTAGGAAAGGAAGACACATGCAATGACTCCGATGGATCCATGTGGTTTAGGAAAAGAAGACACATGCAATGACTCTGGTGGTGGTTTAGGAAAGGAACACGCATGCAATGACTCTGTTGGTGGTTTAGGAAAATAAGACACATGCAATGACTCTAGTGGTGGTTTAGGATAATAAGACACATGCAATGACACTGGTGGTTTAGGAATAGAACACACGTGTAATGACTCGAGTGGTGGTTTTGGAAAAGAACACACATTCAATGACTCTGGTGGTGGTTTAGGAAAGAAACACACATGCAATGACTCTGGTGGTGGTTTAGGAAAGGAACAAACATGCAATGACTCTGGTGGTGGTTTAGGAAAGGAAGACACATGCAATGACTCTGGTGGATCCATTTGGTTTAAGAAAAGAAGACACATGCAATGACTCTGGTGGTGGCTTAGGAAAGGAAGACACATGCAATGACTTTGGTGGTAGTTTTGGAAAATATGACACATGCAATGACTGTGGTGGAGGTTTATGAAAGAAACGCACATGCAATGACTCTGGTGGTGGTTTAGGAAAGGAAGACACATGCAATGACTCTGGTGGATCCATGTGGTTTAGGAAAATAAGACACATGCAATGACTCTGGTGGTGGTTTAGAAGAGCAACAAACATGCAATGACTCTGATGGTGGTTTAAGAAAGGAACACACATGCAATGACACTGGTGGATCCATGTGGTTTAGAAAAAGAAGACACATGCAATGACTCTAGTGGTGGTTTAGGAAAGGAAGACACATGCAATGACTCTGGTGGTGGTTTTGGAAAGGAACACACATGCAATGACTCTGGTGGATCCATGTGGTTTAGGAAAAGAAGACACATGTAATGACTCTTGTGGTGGTTTAGGAAAGGAAGACACATGCAATGACTTTGGTGGTGGTTTAGGAAAAGAAGACACATGCAATGACTCTGATGGTAGTTTAGGAAAGGAACACACATGCAATGACTCTGCTGGTGGTTTAACAAAGGAACACAGATGCAATGACTCTGGTGGATCAATGTGGTTTAGGAAAAGAAGACACATGCAATGAATCTGGTGGTGGGTTAAGAAAGGAACACACATGTAATGACACTATTGGATCCATGTGGTTTAGAAAAATAAGACACATGTAATGACTCTGGTGGTGGTTTTGGAAAGGAGGACACATGGAATTACTCTGGTGGTGGTTTAGGAAAGGAAGACACATGCAATTACTCTGGCGATGGCTTAGGAAAAGAAGACACATGCAATGACTCTAGTGGTGGTTTAGGAAAGGAACACACATGCAATGACTCTAGTGGTGGTTTTGGAAAGGAACACACATGCAATGACGCTGGTGGTGGTTTAGGAAAGGAAGACACATTCAATGACTCTGGTGGTGGTTTAGGAAAAGAAGACACATGCAATCACTCTGTTGGTGGTTTAGGACAGGAACACACATGGTTTAGGAAAACAAGACACATGTAATGACTCTAGTGGTGGTTTAGGAAAGGTACACACATTCAATGACTTTGGTGGTGGTTTAGGAAAAGAAGACACATTCAATGACTTTGGTGGTTTAGGAAAGGAACAAACATTCAATGACTCTGTGGTGGTGGTTTAGGAAAGGAACACATGCAATGACTCTGGTGGATCCATGTGGTTTAGGAAAAGAAGACACATGCAATGACTGTCGTGGTGGTTTAAGAAATGAACACACATGTAATGACACTATTGGATCCATGTGGTTTGGAAAAATAAGACACATGCAATGACTCTAGTGGTGGTTTTGGAAAGGAGGACACATGCAATGACTCTGTGGTGGTTTAGGAAACCAAGACACATGCAATGACTCTGGTGGTGGTTGAGGAAAAGAAGACACATGCAATGACTCTAGTGGTGGTTTAGGAAAGGAACACACATGCAATGACTCTAGTGGTGGTTTAGGAAAGGAACACACATGCAATGACTCTGGTGGTGGTTTAGGAAAGGAAGACACATGCAATGACTCTGGTGGTGGTTTAGGAAAAGAAGACACATGCAATGACTCTGGTGGTGGTTTTGGGAAAGAGAACACATGCAATGACTCTGCTGGTGGTTTAGGAAAGGAAGACACATTCAATGACTCTAGTGGTGGTTCAGGAAAAGAAGACACATGCAATGACTCTATTGGTGGTTTAGGAAAGGAAGACACATGCAATGACCCTGGTGGATCCATGTGGTTTAGGAAAAGAAGACACATGCAATGACTCTGGTGGTGGTTTAGGAAAGGAACACACATGCAATGACTCTAGTGGTGGTTTAAGAAAGGAACTCCTATGCAATGACACTGGTGGATCCATGTGGTTTAGGAAAGGAATACACATGCAATGACTCTAGGTGGCGGTTTAGGAAAGGGACACACATGCAATGACTCTGGTGGTAGTTTAGGAAAGGAAGACACATGCAATGACTCTGGTGGATCCATGTGGTTTAGGAAAAGAAGACACATGTAATGAATCTGGTGGTGGTTTAGGAAAGGAAGACACATGCAATGACTTTGGTGGTGGTTTAGGAAAAGAAGACACATGCAATGACTCTAATGGTGGTTTAGGAAAGGACCACACATGCAATGACTCTACTAGTGGTTTAAGAAAGGAACACACATGCAATGACTCTGGTGGATCCATGCGGTTTAGGAAAAGAAGACACATGCAATGAATCTGGTGGTTGGTTAAGAAAGGAACACACATGTAATGACACAACTGGATCCATGTGGTTTGGAAAAATAAGACACATGTAATGACTATGGTGGTGGTTTTGGAAAGGAGGACACATGCAATTACTCTGGTGGTGGTTTAGGAAAGAAAGACACATGCAATGACTTCCGCGGTGGCTTAGGAAAAGAAGACACATGCAATGACTCTAGTGGTGGTTTAGGAAAGGAACACACATGCAATGACTCTAGTGGTGGTTTAGGAAAGGAACACACATGCAATGACTCTGGTGGTGGTTTAGGAAAGGAAGACACATTCAATGACTCTGGTGGTGGTTTAGGAAAAGAAGACACATGCAATCACTCTGTTGGTGGTTTAGGACAAGAAGACACGTGTAATGACTCTAGTGGTGGTTTTGGAAAAGAACACACATTCAATGACTCTGGTGGTGGTTTAGGAAAGAAACACACATGCAATGACTCTGGTGGTGGTTTAGGAAATGAACAAACATGCAATGACTCTGGTGGTGGTTTAGGAAAGGAAGACACATGCAATGACTCTGGTGGATCCATGTGGTTTAGGAAAAGAAGACACATGTAATGACTCTGGTGGTGGTTTAGGAAAGGAAGACACATGCAATGACTTTGGTGGTGGTTTAGGAAAATAAGACACATGCAATGACTCTAATGGTGGTTTAGGAAAGGACCACACATGCAATGACTCTACTAGTGGTTTAAGAAAGGAACACACATGCAATGACTCTGGTGGATCCATGTGGTTTAGGAAAACAAGACACATGCAATGACTCTGTGGTTGGTTAAGAAAGGAACACACATGTAATGACACTACTGGATCCATGTGGTTTGGAAATATAAGACACATGCAATGACTCTGGTGGTGGTTTTGGAAAGGAGGACACATGCAATTACTCTGGTGGTGGTTTAGGAAAGGAAGACACATTCAATGACTCTGGTGGTGGTTTAGGAAAAGAAGACACATGCAATGACTCTGTTGGTGGTTTAGGACAAGAACACATGTGTAATGACTCTAGTGGTGGTTTTGGAAAAGAACACACATTCAATGACTCTGGTGGTGGTTTAGGAAAGAAACACACATGCAATGACTCTGGTGGTGGTTTAGGAAAGGAAGACACATGCAATGACTCTGGTGGTGGTTTAGGAAAGGAAGACACATGCAATGACTCTGGTGGATCCATGTGGTTTAGGAAAAGAAGACACATGCAATGACTCTGGTGGTGGTTTAGGAAAGGAAGACACATGCAATGACTTTGGTGGTGGTTTAGGAAAAGAAGATACATGCAATGACTCTGATGGTGGTTTAGGAAAGGAACACACATGCAATGACTCTACTGGTGGTTTAAGAAAGGAACACACATGCAATGACTCTGGTGGATCCATGTGGTATAGGAAAAGAAGACACATGCAATGAATCTGGTGGTGGTTTAAGCAAGGAACACACATGCAATGACACTAGTGGATCCATGTGGTTTGGAAAAATAAGACACATGTAAGGACTCTGGTGGTGGTTTTGGAAAGGAGGACACATGAAATTACTCTGGTGGTGGTTTAGGAAAGAAAGACACATGCAATGACTCTGGCTGTGGCTTACGAAAAGAAGACACATGCAATGACTCTAGTGGTGGTTTAGGGAAGGAACACACATGCAATGACTCTAGTGGTTGTTTAGTAAAGGAACACACATGCAATCACTCTGGTGGTGGTTTAGGAAAGGAAGACACATTCAATGACTCTGGTGGTGGTTTAGGAAAAGAAGACACATGCAATGACTCGGTTGGTGGATTAGGAAAAGAACACACGTGTAGTGACTCTAGTGGTGGTTTAGGAAAATAAGACACATGCAATGACTCTGATGGTGGTTTAGGAAATGAACACACATGCAATGATTCTGCTGGTGGTTTAAGAAAGGAAAACACATGCAATGACTCTGGTGGACCCATGTGGTTTAGGAAACGAAGACACATGCAATGACTCTGGTGGATCCATGTGGTTTAGGAAAAGAAGACACATGTAATGACTCTGGTGGTGGTTTAGGAAAGGAAGACACATGCAATGACTCTAATGGTGGTTTAGGAAAGGACCACACATGCAATGACTCTACTGGTGGTTTAAGAAAGGAACACACATGCAATGACTCTACTAGTGGTTTAAGAAAGGAAAACACATGCAATGAATCTGGTGGATCCATGCGGTTTAGGAAAATAAGTCACATGCAATGAATCTGGTGGTTGGTTAAGAAAGGAACACACATGTAATGACACTATTGGATCCATGTGGTTTGGAAAAATAAGACACATGCAATGACTCTAGTGGTGGTTTTGGAAAGGAGGACACATGCAATTACTCTGGTGGTGGTTTAGGAAAGGAAGACACATGCAATGACTCTGGTGGTGGCTTAGGAAAAGAAGACACATGCAATGAGTCTAGTGGTGGTTTAGGAAAGTAACACACATGCAATGACTCTAGTGGTGGTTTAGGAAAGGAACACACATGCAATGACTCTGGTGGTGGTTTAGGAAACGAAGACACATTCAATTACACTAGTGGTGGTTTAGGAAAAGAAGACACATGCAATGACTCTGTTGGTGGTTTAGGAAAAGAACACACGTGTACTGACTCTAGTGGTGCTTTTGGAAAAGAACACACATTAAATGACTCTGGTGGTGGTTTAGGAAAGAAACACACATGCAATGACTCTGGTGGTGGTTTAGGAAAGGAACAAACATGCAATGCCTCTGGTGGTGGTTTAGGAATGGAAGACACATGCAATGACTCTGGTGGATCCATGTGGTTTAGGAAAAGAAGACACATGTAATGACTCTGGTGGTGGTTTAGGAAAGGAAGACACATGCAATGACTTTGGTGATGGTTTAGGAAAAGAAGACTCATGCAATGACTCTAATGGTGGTTTAGGAAAGGACCACACATGCAATGACTCTACTGGTGGTTTAAGAAAGGAACACACATGCAATGACTCTGGTGGATCCATGCGGTTTAGGAAAATAAGACACATGCAATGAATCTGGTGGTTGGTTAAGAAAGGAACACACATGTAATGACACTACTGGATCCATGTGGTTTGGAAAAATAAGACACATGCAATGACTCTGGTGGTAGTTTTGGAAAGGAGGACACATGCAATTACTCTGGTGCTGGTTTAGGAAAGGAAGACACATGTAATGACTCTAGTGGTGGTTTAGGAAAGGAACACACATGCAATGACTCTAGTGGTGGTTTAATAAAGGAACACACATGCAATGAATCTGGTGGTGGTTTAGGAAAGGGAGACACATTCAATGACTCTAGTGGTGGTTTAGGAAAAGAAGACACATGCAATGACTCTGTTGGTGGTTTAGGAAAAGAACACACGTGTAATGACTCTAGTGGTGGTTTTGGAAAAGAACACACATTCAATGACTCTGGTGGTGGTTTAGGAAAGAAACACACATGCAATGACTCTGGTGGTGGTTTAGGAAAGGAACAAACATGCAATGACTCTGGTGGTGGTTTAGGAAAGGAAGACACATGCAATGACTCTGGTGGATCCATGTGGTTTAGGAAAAGAAGACATATGTAATGACTCTGGTGGTGGTTTAGGAAAGGAAGACACATGTAATGACTTTGGTGGTGGTTTAGAAAAAGAAGACACATGCAATGACTCTGATGGTGGTTTAGGAAAGGAACACACATGCAATGACTCTGCTGGTGGTTTAAGAAAGGAACACACATGCAATGACTCTGGTGGTGGTTTAAGAAAGGAACACACATGCAATGACACTAGTGGATCCATGTGGTTTGGGAAAATAAGACACATGCAATGACTCTGGTGGTGGTTTTGGAAAAGAGGACACATGCAATTAATCTAGTGGTGGTTTAGGAAAGGAAGACACATGCAATGACTCTGGTGGTGGTTTAGGAAAACAAGACACATGCAATGACTCTAGTGGTGGTTTAGGAAAGGAACACACATGCAATGACTCTAGTGGTGGTTTAGGAAAGGAACACACATGCAATGAATCTGGTGGTGGTTTTGGAAAGGAAAACACATGCAATGACTCTGGTGGATCCATGTGGTTTAGGAAAAGAAGACACATGCAATGACTCTGGTGGTGGTTTAGGAAAGGAACACACATGCAATGACTCTGGTGGATCCATGTGGTTTAGGAAAACAAGACACATGTAATGACTCTGGTGGTGGTTTAGGAAAGGAAGACACATGCAATGACTTTGGTGGTGGTTTAGGAAAAGAAGACACATGCAATGACTCTTATGGTGGTTTAGGAAAGGAACACACATGCAATGACTCTGTTGGTGGTTTAAGAAAGGAACACACATGCAATGACTCTGGTGGATCCATGTGGTATAGGAAAAGAAGTCACATGCAATGAATCTGGTGGTGGTTTAAGCAAGGAACACACATGTAATGACACTAGTGGATCCATGTGGTTTGGAAAAATAAGACACATGTAATGACTCTGGTGGTGGTTTTGGAAAGGAGGACACATGCAATTACTCTGGTGGTGGTTTAGGAAAAGAAGACACATGCAATGACTCTGACGGTGGCTTAGGAAAAGAAGACACATGCAATGACTCTAGTGGTGGTTTAGGGAAGGAACACACATGCAATGACTCTAGTGGTGGTTTAGGAAAGGAACACACATGCAATGACTCTGGTGGTGGTTTAGGAAAGGAAGACACATTCAATGACTCTGGTGGTGGTTTAGGAAAAGAAGACACATGCAATGACTCTAGTGGTGGTTTTGGAAAAGAGAACACATGCAATGACTCTGGTGGTGGTTTAGGAAAGGAAGACACATTCAATGACTCTAGTGGTGGTTCAGGAAAAGAAGACACATGCAATGACTCTATTGGTGGTTTAGGAAAGGAAGACACATGCAATGACCCTGGTGGATCCATGTGGTTTAGGAAAAGAAGACACACGTAATGACTCTGGTGGTGGTTTAGGAAAGGAAGACACATGCAATGACTTTGGTGGTGGTTTAGGAAAATAAGACACATGCAATGACTCATAAATGTGGTTTAGGAAAGGAATACACATGCAATGACTCTAGGTGGCGGTTTAGGAAAGGGACACACATGCAATGACTCTGGTGGTAGTTTAGGAAAGGAAGACACATGCAATGACTCTGGTGGTGTTTTAGGAAAGGAAGACACATTCAATGACTCTGGTGGTGGTTTTGGAAAGGAAAACACATGCAATGAATCTGGTGGATCCATGCGGTTTAGGAAAATAAGTCACATGCAATGAATCTGGTGGTTGGTTAAGAAAGGAACACACATGTAATGACACTATTGGATCCATGTGGTTTGGAAAAATAAGACACATGCAATGACTCTGGTGGTGGTTTTGGAAAGGAGGACACATGCAATTACTCTGGTGGTGGTTTAGGAAAGAAAGACACATGCAATGACTCTGGCGGTGGCTTAGGAAAAGAAGACACATGCAATGACTCTAGTGGTGGTTTAGGAAAGGAACACACATGCAATGACTCTAGTGGTGGTTTAGGAAAGGAACACACATGCAATGACTCTGGTGGTGGTTTAGGAAAGGAAGACACATTCAATGACTCTGGTGGTGGTTTAGGAAAAGAAGACACATGCAATGACTCGGTTGGTGGTTTAGGAAAAGAACACACGTGTAATGACTCTAGTGGTGGTTTTGGAAAAGAACACACGTTCAATGACTCTGGTGGTGGTTTTGGAAAAGAGGACACATGCAATTAATCTAGTGGTGGTTTAGGAAAGGAAGACACATGCAATGACTCTGGTGGTGGTTTAGGAAAACAAGACACATGCAATGACTCTAGTGGTGGTTTAGGAAAGGAACACACATGCAATGACTCTGGTGGTGGTTTAGGAAAGGAAGACACATTCAATGACTCTGGTGGTGGTTTTGGAAAGGAAAACACATGCAATGACTCTGGTGGATCCATGTGGTTTAGGAAAAGAAGACACATGCAATGACTCTGGTGGTGGTTTAGGAAAGGAACACACATGCAATGACTCTGGTGGATCCATGTGGTTTAGGAAAACAAGACACATGTAATGACTCTGGTGGTGGTTTAGGAAAGGAAGACACATGCAATGACTTTGGTGGTGGTTTAGGAAAAGAAGACACATGCAATGACTCTTATGGTGGTTTAGGAAAGGAACACACATGCAATGACTCTGTTGGTGGTTTAAGAAAGGAACACACATGCAATGACTCTGGTGGATCCATGTGGTATAGGAAAAGAAGTCACATGCAATGAATCTGGTGGTGGTTTAAGCAAGGAACACACATGTAATGACACTAGTGGATCCATGTGGTTTGGAAAAATAAGACACATGTAATGAATCTGGTGGTGGTTTTGGAAAGGAGGACACATGCAATTGTTCTGGTGGTGGTTTAGGAAAAGAAGACACATGCAATGACTTTGACGGTGGCTTAGGAAAAGAATACACATGCAATGACTCTAGTGGTGGTTTAGGGAAGGAACACACATGCAATGACTCTAGTGCTGGTTTAGAAAAGGAACACACATGCAGTGACTCTGGTGGTGGTTTAGGAAAGGAAGACACATTCAATGACTCTGGTGGTGGTTTAGGAAAAGAAGACACATGCAATGACTCTAGTGGTGGTTTTGGAAAAGAACACACGTTCATTGGCTCTGGTGGTGGTTTAGGAAAGAAACACACATGCAATGACTCTGGTGGTGGTTTAGTAAAGGAACAAACATGTAATGACTCTGGTGGTGGTTTAGGAAAGGAAGACACATGCAATGACTCTAGTGGATCCATGTTGTTTAGGAAAAGAAGACACATGTAATGACTCTGGTGGTGGTTTAGGAAAGGAAGACACATGCAATGACTTTGGTGGTGGTTTAGGAAAAGAAGACACATGAAATTAATCTAGTGGTGGTTTAGGAAAGGAAGACACATGCAATGACTCTGGTGGTGGTTTAGGAAAACAAGACACATGCAATGACTCTAGTGGTGGTTTAGGAAAGGAACACACATGCAATGACTCTAGTGGTGGTTTAGGAAAGGAAGACACATTTAATGAATCTGGTGGTTGTTTTGGAAAGGAAAACACATGCAATGACTCTGGTGGATCTATGTGGTTTAGGAAAAGAAGACACATGCAATGACTCTGGTGGTGGTTTAGGAAAGGAACACACATGCAATGACTCTGGTGGATCCATGTGGTTTAGGAAAACAAGACACATGTAATGACTCTGGTGGTGGTTTAGGAAAGGAAGACACATGCAATGACTTTGGTGGTGGTTTAGGAAAAGAAGACACATGCAATGACTCTTATGGTGGTTTAGGAAAGGAACACACATGCAATGACTCTGTTGGTGGTTTAAGAAAGGAACACACATGCAATGACTCTGGTGGATCCATGTGGTATAGGAAAAGAAGTCACATGCAATGAATCTGGTGGTGGTTTAAGCAAGGAACACACATGTAATGACACTAGTGGATCCATGTGGTTTGGAAAAATAAGACACATGTAATGACTCTGGTGGTGGTTTTGGAAAGGAGGACACATGCAATTACTCTGGTGGTGGTTTAGGAAAAGAAGACACATGCAATGACTCTGACGGTGGCTTAGGAAAAGAAGACACATGCAATGACTCTAGTGGTGGTTTAGGGAAGGAACACACATGCAATGACTCTAGTGGTGGTTTAGGAAAGGAACACACATGCAATGACTCTGGTGGTGGTTTAGGAAAGGAAGACACATTCAATGACTCTGGTGGTGGTTTAGGAAAAGAAGACACATGCAATGACTCTAGTGGTGGTTTTGGAAAAGAGAACACGTTCATTGGCTCTAGTGGTGGTTTAGGAAAGAAACACACATGCAATGACTCTGGTGGTGGTTTAGTAAAGGAACAAACATGTAATGACTCTGGTGGTGGTTTAGGAAAGGAAGACACATGCAATGACTCTGGTGGATCCATGTGGTTTAGGAAAAGAAGACACATGTAATGACTCTGGTGGTGGTTTAGGAAAGGAAGACACATGCAATGACTTTGGTGGTGGTTTAGGAAAAGAAGACACATGCAATGACTCTGATGGTGGTTTAGGAAAGGACCACACATGCAATGACTCTACTGGTGGTTTAAGAAAGGAACACACACATGCAATGACTCTGTTGGATCCATGCGATTTAGGAAAAGAAGACACATGCAATGAATCTGGTGGTTGGTTAAGAAAGGAACACACATGTAATGACACTACTGGATCTATGTGGTTTGGAAAAATAAGACACATGCAATGACTCTGGTGGTGGTTTTGGAAAGGAGGACACATGCAATTACTCTGGTGGTGGTTTAGGAAAGGAAGACACATGCAATGACTCTGGTGGTGGCTTAGGAAAAGAAGACAATGACTCTAGTGGTGGTTTAGGAAAGGAACACACATGCAATGACTCTAGTGGTGGTTTAGGAAAGGAACACACATGCAATGACTCTGGTGGTGGTTTAGGAAAGGAAGACACATTCAATGACTCTAGTGGTGGTTCAGGAAAAGAAGACACATGCAATGACTCTATTGGTGGTTTAGGAAAAGAACACACGTGTAATGACTCTAGTGGTGGTTTTGGAAAAGAACACACATTCAATGACTCTGGTGGTTTAGGAAACAAACACATATGCAATGACTCTGGTGGTGGTTTAGGAAATGCACAAACATGCAATGACTCTGGTGGTGGTTTAGGAAAGGAAGACACATGCAATGACTCTGGTGGATCCATGTGGTTTAGGAAAAGAAGAAACACGTAATGACTCTGTGGTGGTTTAGGAAAAGAAGACACATGGAATGACTCATAAATGTGGTTTAGGAAAGGAATACACATGCAATGACTCTAGGTGGCGGTTTAGGAAAGGGACACACATGCAATGACTCTGGTGGTAGTTTAGGAAAGGAAGACACATGCAATGACTCTGGTGGTGGTTTAGGAAAAGAAGACACATGCAATGACTCTGTTGGTGGTTTAGGAAAAGAACACACGTGTAATGACTCTAGTGGTGGTTTTGGAAAAGAACACACATTCAATGACTCTAGTGGTGGTTTACGAAAGAAACACACATGCAATGACTCTGGTCGTGGTTTAGGAAAGGAACAAACATGCAATGACTCTGGTGGTGGTTTAGTAAAGGAATACACATGCAATGACTCTGGTGGTGGTTTTGGAAAGGAGGACACATGCAATTAGTATAGTCATGGATTAGGAAAGGAAGACACATGCAATGACTCTGGTGCTGGTTTAGGAAAAGAAGACACATGCAATGACTATAGTGGTGGTTTAGGAAAAGGAACACACATGCAATGACTCTGGTGGTGGTTTAGGAAAGGAAGACACATTCAATGACTCTGGTGGTGGTTTAGGAAAAGAAGACACATGCAATGACTCTGGTGGTGGTTTAGGAAAGGAACAAACATGCAATGACTCTGGTGGTGGTTTAGGAAAGGAAGACACATGCAGTGACTCTGGTGGATCCATGTGGTTTAGGAAAAGAAGACACATGTAATTACTATGGTGGTGGTTTAGCAAAGGAAGACACATGCAATGAATTTGGTGGTGGTTTAGGAAAAGAAGACACATGCAATGACTCTAATGGTGGTTTAGGAAAGGAACACACATGCAATGACTCTAGTGGTGGTTTAAGAAAGGAACACACATGCAATGACACTAGTGGATCCATGTGGTTTGGAAAAATAAGACACATGTAATGACTCTGGTGGTGGTTTAGGAAAGAAAGACACATTCAATGACTCTGGCAGTGGCTTAGGAAAGAAAGACACATTCAATGACTCTGGCAGTGGCTTAGGAAAGGAACACACATGCAATGACTCTATTGGTGGTTTAGGAAAGTAACACACATGCAATGACTCTGGTGGTGGTTTAGGAAAGGAAGACACATTCAATGACTCTGGTGGTGGTTTAGGAAAATAAGACACATGCAATGACTCGGTTGGTGGTTTAGGAAAAGAACACACGTGTAATGACTCTAGTGGTGGTTTTGGAAAAGAACACACGTTCAATGACTCTGGTGGTGGTTTAGGAAAGAAACACACATGCAATGACTCTGGTGGTGGTTTAGGAAAGGAACAAACATGCAATGACTCTCGTGGTGGTTTAGGAAAGGAAGACACATGCAATGACTCTGGTGGATCCATGTGGTTTAGGAAAAGAAGACACATGTAATGACTCTGGTGGTGGTTTAGGAAAGGAAGACACATGCAATGACTTTGGTGGTGGTTTAGGAAAAGAAGACACATGCAATGACTCTGATGGTGGTTTAGGAAAGGACCACACATGCAATGACTCTACTAGTGGTTTAAGAAAGGAACACACATGCAATGACTCTGGTGGATCCATGCGGTTTAGGAAAAGAAGACACATGCAATGAATCTGGTGGTTGGTTAAGAAAGGAACACACATGTAATGACACTATTGGATCCATGTGGTTTGGAAAAATAAGACACATGCAATGACTCTAGTGGTGGTTTTGGAAAGGAGGACACATGCAATTACTCTGGTGGTGGTTTAGGAAAGGAAGACACATGCAATGACTCTGGTGGTGGCTTAGGAAAAGAAGACACAAGCAATGAGTCTAGTGGTGGTTTAGGAAAGTAACACACATGCAATGACTCTAGTGGTGGTTTAGGAAAGGAACACACATGCAATGACTCTGGTGGTGGTTTAGGAAAGGAAGACACATTCAATGACTCTAGTGGTGGTTCAGGAAAACAAGACACATGCAATGACTCTATTGGTGGTTTAGGAAAAGAACACACGTGTAATGACTCTAGTGGTGGTTTTGGAAAAGAACACACATTCAATGACTCTGGTGGTGGTTTAGGAAAGAAACACACATGCAATGACTCTGGTGGTGGTTTAGGAAAGGAACAAACATGCAATGACTCTGGTGGTGGTTTAGGAAAGGAAGACACATGCAATGACTCTGGTGGATCCATGTGGTTTAGGAAAAGAAGACACATGTAATGACTCTAGTGGTGGTTTAGGAAAGGAAGACACATGCAATGACTTTGGTGGTGGTTTAGGAAAAGAAGACACATGCAATGACTCATAAATGTGGTTTAGGAAAGGAACACACATGCAATGACTCTAGGTGGCGGTTTAGGAAAGGAACACACATGCAATGACTCTGGTTGGTGGTTTAGGAAAAGAACACACATGTAATGACTCTAGTGGTGGTTTTGGAAAACAACACACATTCAATGACTCTAGTGGTGGTTTAGGAAAGAAACACACATGCAATGACTCTGGTGGTGGTTTAGGAAAGGAAGACACATGCAATGACTCTGGTGGTGGTTTAGGAAAGGAAGACACATGCAATGACTCTAGTGGATCCATGTGGTTTAGGAAAAGAAGACACATGTAATGACTCTGGTGGTGGTTTAGGAAAGGAAGACACATGCAATGACTTTGGTGGTGGTTTAGGAAAAGAAGACACATGCAATGACTCTGATGGTGGTTTAGGAAAGGAACACACATGCAATGACTCTGCTGGTGGTTTAAGAAAGGAACACACATGCAATGACTCTGGTGGATCCATGTGGTTTAGGAAAAGAAAACACATGCAATGACTCTGGTGGTGGTTTAAGAAAGGAACACAGATCCAATGACACTAGTGGATCCATGTGGTTTGGGAGAATAAGACACATGCAATGACTCTGGTGGTGGTTTTGGAAAGGAGGACACATGCAATTAGTCTAGTGGTGGTTTAGGAAAGAAAAACACATGCAATGACTCTGGTGGTGGTTTAGGAAAGGAAGACACATGCAATGACTCTGGTGGATCCATGTGGTTTAGGAAAAGAAGACACATGTAATGACTCTGGTGGTGGTTTAGGAAAGGAAGACACATGCAATGACTTTGGTGGTGGTTTAGGAAAAGAAGACACATGCAATGACTCTGATGGTGGTTTAGGAAAGGACCACACATGCAATGACTCTACTGGTGGTTTAAGAAAGGAACACACATGCAATGACTCTGGTGGATCCATGCGGTTTAGGAAAAGAAGACACATGCAATGAATCTGCTGGTTGGTTAAGAAAGGAACACACATGTAATGACACACCGTGGATCTATGTGGTTTGGAAAAATAAGACAGATGCAATGACTCTGGTGATGGTTTTGGAAAGGAGGACACATGCAATTACTCTAGTGGTGGTTTAGGAAAGGAAGACACATGCAATGACTCTGGTGGTGGCTTAGGAAAAGAAGACAATGACTCTAGTGGTGGTTTAGGAAAGGAACACACATGCAATGACTCTAGTGGTGGTTTAGGAAAGGAACACACATGCAATGACTCTGGTGGTGGTTTAGGAAAGGAAGACACATTCAATGACTCTAGTGGTGGTTCAGGAAAACAAGGCACATGCAATGACTCTATTGGTGGTTTAGGAAAAGAACACACGTGTAATGACTCTAGTGGTGGTTTTGGAAAAGAACACACATTCATTGACTCTGGTGGTGGTTTAGGAAAGAAACACACATTCAATGACTCTGGTTGTGGTTTAGGAAAGGAACAAACATGCAATGACTCTGGTGGTGGTTTAGGAAAGGAAGACACATGCAATGACTCTGGTGGATCCATGTGGTTTAGGAAAAGAAGACACATGTAATGACTCTGGTGGTGGTTTAGGAAAGGAAGACACATGCAATGACTTTGGTGGTGGTTTAGGAAAAGAAGACACATGCAATGACTCATAAATGTGGTTTAGGAAAGGAACACACATGCAATGACTCTACTGGTGGTTTAAGAAAGGAACACACATGCAATGACTCTGGTGGATCCATGCGGTTTAGGAAAAGAAGACCCGTGTAATGACTCTAGTGGTGGTTTTGGAAAATAAAACACATTTAATTACTCTGGTTGTGGTTTAGGAAAGAAAAACACATGCAATGACTCTGGTGGTGGTTTAGGAAAGGAAGACACATGCAATGACTCTGGTGGTGGTTTAGGAAAGGAAGACACATGCAATGACTCTGGTGGATCCATGTGGTTTAGGAAAAGAAGACACATGTAATGACTCTAGTGGTGGTTTAGGAAAGGAAGACACATGCAATGACTTTGGTGGTGGTTTAGGAAAATAAGACACATGCAATGACTCTGATGGTGGTTTAGGAAAGGAACACACATGCAATGACTCTGCTGGTTGTTTAAGAAAGGAACACACATGCAATGACTCTGGTGGACCCATGTGGTTTAGGAAAAGAAGACACATGCAATGACTCTAGTGGTGGCTTAAGAAAGGAACACACATGCAATGTCACTAGTGGATCCATGTGGTTTAGGAAAATAATACACATTCAATGACTCTGGTGGTGGTTTTGGAAAAGAGGACACATGCAATTAATCTAGTGGTGGTTTAGGAAAGGAAGACACATGCAATGACTCTGGTGGTGTTTTAGGAAAAGAAGACACATGCAATGAATCTGCTGGTTGGTTAAGAAAGGAACACACATGTAATGACACTACTGGATCTATGTGGTTTGGAAAAATAAGACACATGCAATGACTCTGGTGGTGGTTTAGGAAAGGAAGACACATGCAATTACTCTGGTGGTGGTTTAGGAAAAGAAGACACATGCAATGACTCTGGTGGTGGTTTAGGAAAAGAAGACACATGCAATGACTCTAGTGGTGGTTTAGGAAAGGAACACACATGCAATGACTCTAGTGGTGGTTTAGGAAAGGAACACACATGCAATGACTCTGGTGGTGGTTTAAGAAAGGAACACACATCCAATGACACTAGTGGATCCATGTGGTTTGGGAGAATAAGACACATGCAATGACTCTGGTGGTGGTTTTGTAAAGGACACATGCAATTAGTCTAGTGGTGGTTTAGGAAAGGAAGACATGCAATGAATCTGGTGGTGATTTAGGAAAAGAAGACACATGCAATGACTCTAGTGGTGGTTTACGAAAAGGAACACACATGAAATGACTCTGGTGGTGGTTTAGGAAAGGAAGACACATTCAATGACTCTGGTGGTGGTTTAGGAAAAGAAGACACATGCAATGACTCTGGTGGTGGTTTAGGAAAGGAACACACATGCAATGACTCTGGTGGTGGTTTAGGAAAGGAAGACACATGCAATGACTCTGGTGGATCCATGTGGTTTAGGAAAAGAAGACACATGTAATGACTCTGGTGGTGGTTTAGGAAAGGAAGACACATGCAATGACTTTGGTGGTGGTTTAGGAAAAGAAGACACATGCAATGACTCTGATGGTGGTTTAGGAAACGAACACACATGCAATGACTCTAGTGGTGGTTTAAGAAAGGAACACACATGCAATGACACTAGTGGATCCATGTGGTTTGGAAAAAGAAGACACATGTAATGACTCTGGTGGTGGTTTAGGAAAGAAAGACACATTCAATGACTCTGGCAGTGGCTTAAAAAAGAAAGACACATTCAATGACTCTGGCAGTGGCTTAGGAAAGGAACACACATGCAATGACTCTATTGGTGGTTTAGGAAAGTAACACACATGCAATGACTCTGGTGCTGGTTTAGGAAAGGAAGACACATTCAATGACTCTAGTGGTGGTTTAGGAAAATAAGACACATGCAATGACTCGATTGGTGGTTTAGGAAAAGAACACACGTGTAATGACTCTAGTGGTGGTTTTGGAAAAGAACACACGTTCAATGACTCTGGTGGTGGTTTAGGAAAGAAACACACATGCAATGACTCTGGTGGTGGTTTAGGAAAGGAACAAACATGCAATGACACTGGTGATGGTTTAGGAAAGGAAGACACATGCAATGACTCTGGTGGATCCATGTGGTTTAGGAAAAGAAGACACACGTAATGACTCTGGTGGTGGTTTAGGAAAGCAAGACACATGCAATGACTTTGGTGGTGGTTTAGGAAAAGAAGACACATGCAATGACTCATAAATGTGGTTTTGGAAAGGAACACACATGCAATGACTCTAGGTGGCGGTTTAGGAAAGGAACACACATGCAATGACTCTGGTGGTAGTTTAGGAAAGGAAGACACATTCAATGACTCTAGTGGTGGTTTAGGAAAAGAAGACACATGCAATGACTCTGTTGGTGGTTTAGGAAAAGAACACACGTGTAATGACTCTAGTGGTGGTTTTGGAAAAGAACACACATTCAATGACTCTAGTGGTGGTTTAGGAAAGAAACACACATGCAATGACTCTGGTGGTGGTTTAGGAAAGGAACAAACATGCAATGACTCTGGTGGTGGTTTAGGAAAGGAAGACACATGCAATGACTCTGGTGGATCTATGTGTTTTAGGAATAGAAGACACATGTAATGACTCTGGTGGTGGTTTAGGAAAGGAAGACACATGCAATCACTTTGGTGGTGGTTTAGGAAAAGAAGACACATGCAATGACTCTGATGGTGGTTTAAGAAAGGAACACACATGCAATGACTCTGCTGGTGGTTTAAGAAAGGAACACACATGCAATGACTCTGGTGGATCCATGTGGTTTAGGAAAAGAAGACACATGCAATGACTCTGGTGGTGGTTTAAGAAAGGAACACACATCCAATGACACTAGTGGATCCATGTGGTTTGGGAGAATAAGACACATGCAATGACTCTGGTGGTGGTTTTGGAAAGGAGGACACATGCAATTAGTCTAGTGGTGGTTTAGGAAAGGAAGACACATGCAATGACTCTGGTGGTGGTTTAGGAAAAGAAGACACATGCAATGACTCTAGTGGTGGTTTAGGAAAAGGAACACACATGCAATGACTCTGGTGGTGGTTTAGGAAAGGAAGACACATTCAATGACTCTGGTGGTGGTTTAGGAAGATAAGACACATGCAATGTCTCTGGTGGTGGTTTAGGAAAGGAATAAACATGCAATGACTCTGGTGGTGGTTTAGGAAAGGAAGCCACATGCAATGACTCTGGTGGATCCATGTGGTTTAGGAAAAGAAGACACACGTAATGACTCTGGTGGTGGTTTAGGAAAGGAAGACACATGCAATGACTTTGGTGGTGGTTTAGGAAAAGAAGACACATGCAATGACTCATAAATGTGGTTTAGGAAAGGAACACACATGCAATGACTCTAGGTGGCGGTTTAGGAAAGGAACACACATGCAATGACTCTGGTGGTAGTTTAGGAAAGGAAGACACATTCAATGACTCTAGTGGTGGTTTAGGAAAAGAAGACACATGCAATGACTCTGTTGGTGGTTTAGGAAAATAACACACGTGTAATGACTCTAGTGGTGGTTTTGGAAAAGAACACACATTCAATGACTGTAGTGGTGGTTTAGGAAAGAAACACACATGCAATGACTCTGGTGGTGGTTTAGGAAAGAAACAAACATGCAATGACTCTGGTGGTGGTTTAGGAAAGGAAGACACATGCAATGACTCTGGTGGATCCATGTGGTTTAGGAAAAGAAGACACATGTAATGACTCTGGTGGTGGTTTAGGAAAGGAAGACACATGCAATGACTTTGGTGGTGGTTTAGGAAAAGAAGACACATGCAATGACTCTGATGGTGGTTTAGGAAAGGAACACACATGCAATGACTCTGCTGGTGGTTTAAGAAAGGAACACACATGCAATGACTCTGGTGGACCCATGTGGTTTAGGAAAAGAAGACACATGCAATGACTCTGGTGGTGGTTTAAGAAAGGAACACACATGCAATGACACTAGTGGATCCATGTGGTTTGGGAAAATAATACACATGCAATGACTCTGGTGGTGGTTTTGTAAAGGACACATGCAATTAGTCTAGTGGTGGTTTAGGAAAGGAAGACACATGCAATGACTCTGGTGGTGGTTTAGGAAAAGAAGACACATGCAATGACTCTAGTGGTGGTTTAGGAAAAGGAACACACATGCAATGACTCTGGTGGTGGTTTAGGAAAGGAAGACACATTCAATGACTCTGGTGGTGGTTTAGGAAAATAAGACACATGCAATGACTCGATTGGTGGTTTAGGAAAAGAACACACGTGTAATGACTCTAGTGGTGGTTTTGGAAAAGAACACACATTCAATGACTCTGGTGGTGGTTTAGGAAAGAAACACACATGCAATGACTCTGGTGGTGGTTTAGGAAAGGAACAAACATGCAATGACTCTGGTGGTGGTTTAGGAAAGGAAGACACATGCAATGACTCTGGTGGATCCATGTGGTTTAGGAAAAGAAGACACACGTAATGACTCTGGTGGTGGTTTAGGAAAGGAAGACACATGCAATGACTTTGGTGGTGGTTTAGGAAAAGAAGACACATGCAATGACTCATAAATGTGGTTTAGGAAAGGAACACACATGCAATGACTCTAGGTGGCGGTTTACGAAAGGAACACACATGCAATGAATCTGGTGGTAGTTTAGGAAAGGAATACACAGTCAATGACTCTAGTGGTGGTTTAGGAAAAGAAGACACATGCAATGACTCTGTATGTGGTTTAGGAAAGGAACACACGTGTAATGACTCTAGTGGTGGTTTTGGAAAAGAACACAGATTCAATGACTCTAGTGGTGGTTTAGGAAAGAAACACACATGCAATGACTCTGGTGGTGGTTTAGGAAAGGAAGACACATGCAATGACTCTGGTGGTGGTTTAGGAAAGGAAGACACATGCAATGACTCTGGTGGATCCATGTGGTTTAGGAAAAGAAGACACATGTAATGACTCTGGTGGTGGTTTAGGAAAGGAAGACACATGCAATGACTTTGGTGGTGGTTTAGGAAAAGAAGACACATGCAATGACTCTGATGGTGGTTTATGAAAGGAACACACATGCAATGACTCTGATGGTGGTTTAAGAAAGGAACACACAGTCAATGACTCTCGTGGATCCATGTGGTTTAGGAAAAGAAGACACATGCAATGACTCTGGTGGTGGTTTAAGAAAGTAACACACATCCAATGACACTAGTGGATCCATGTGGTTTGGGAGAATAAGACACATGCAATGACTGTAGTGGTGGTTTAGGAAAGGAACACACATGCAATGACTCTAGTGGTTGTTTAGGAAAGGAAGACACATTCAATGACTCTGGTGGTGGTTTAGGAAAAGAAGACACATGCAATGACTCTAGTGGTGCTTTAGGAAAAGAACACACATGCAATGACTCTGGTGGTGGTTTAGGAAAGGAAGACACATTCAATGACTCTGTTGGTGGTTTAGGAAAGGAAGACACATTCAATGACTCTGGTGGTGGTTTTTGAAAGGAACACACAAGCAATAACTCTGGTGGATCCATGTGGTTTAGGAAAAGAAGACACATGCAATGACTCTGGTGGTGGTTTAGGAAAGGAAGACACATGCAATGACTTTGGTGGTGGTTTAGGAAAAGAAGACACATGCAATGACTCATAAATGTGGTTTAGGAAAGGAACACACATGCAATGACTCTAGGTGGCGGTTTAGGAAAGGAACACACATGCAATGACTCTGGTGGTAGTTTAGGAAAGGAAGACACATTCAATGACTCTAGTGGTGGTTTAGAAAAAGAACACACATGGAATGACTCTGTTGGTGGTTTAGGAAAAGAACACACGTGTACTGACTCTAGTGGTGCTTTTGGAAAAGAACACACATTAAATGACTCTGGTGGTGGTTTAGGAAAGAAACACACATGCAATGACTCTGGTGGTGGTTTAGGAAAGGAACAAACATGCAATGACTCTGGTGGTGGTTTAGGAAAGGAAGACACATGCAATGACTCCGGTGGATCCATGTGGTTTAGGAAAAGAAGACACATGTAATGACTCTGGTGGTGGTTTAGGAAAGGAAGACACATGCAATGACTTTGGTGGTGGTTTAGGAAAAGAAGACACATGCAATGACTCTGATGGTGGTTTAGGAAAGGAACACACATGCAATGACTCTACTGGTGGTTTAAGAAAGGAACACACATGCAATGACTCTGGTGGATCCATGTGGTTTAGGAAAAGAAGACACATGCAATGACTCTGGTGGTGGTTTAAGAAAGGAACACACATCCAATGACACTAGTGGATCCATGTGGTTTGGGAGAATAAGACACATGCAATGACTCTGGTGGTGGTTTTGGAAAGGAGGACACATGCAATTAGTCTAGTGGTGGTTTAGGAAAGGAAGACACATGCAATGACTCTGGTGGTGGTTTAGGAAAAGAAGACACATGCAATGACTCTAGTGGTGGTTTAGGAAAAGGAACACACATGCAATGACTCTGGTGGTGGTTTAGGAAAGGAAGACACATTCAATGACTCTGGTGGTGGTTTAGGAAAAGAAGACACATGCAATGACTCTGGTGGTGGTTTAGGAAAGGAACAAACATGCAATGACTCTGGTGGTGGTTTAGGAAAGGAAGACACATGCAATGACTCTGGTGGATCCATGTGGTTTAGGAAAATAAGACACATGTAATGACTCTAGCGGTGGTTTAGGAAAGGAAGACACATGCAATGACTTTGGTGGTGGTTTAGGAAAAGAAGACACATGCAATGACTCTGATGGTGGTTTAGGAAAGGAACACACATGCAATGACTCTAGTGGTGGTTTAAGAAAGGAACACACATGCAATGACACTAGTGGATCCATGTGGTTTGGAAAAATAAGACACATGTAATGACTCTGGTGGTGGTTTAGGAAAGAAAGACACATTCAATGACTCTGGCAGTGGCTTAGGAAAGAAAGACACATTCAATGACTCTTGCAGTGGTTTAGGAAAGGAACACACATGCAATGACTCTAGTGGTGGTTTAGGAAAGGAACACACATGCAATGACTCTGGTGGTGGTTTAGGAAAGGAAGACACATTCAATGACTCTGGTGGTGGTTTAGGAAAATAAGACACATGCAATGACTCGATTGGTGGTTTAGGAAAAGAACACACGTGTAATGACTCTAGTGGTGGTTTTGGAAAAGAACACACGTTCAATGACTCTGGTGGTGGTTTAGGAAAGAAACACACATGCAATGACTCTAGTGGTGGTTTAGTAAAGGAACAAACATGCAATGACTCTGGTGGTGGTTTAGGAAAGGAAGACACATGCAATGACTCTGGTGGATCCATGTGGTTTAGGAAAAGAAGACACATGTAATGACTCTGGTGGTGGTTTAGGAAAGGAAGACACATGCAATGACTTTGGTGGTGGTTTAGGAAAAGAAGACACATGCAATGACTCTGATGGTGGTTTAGGAAAGGACCACACATGCAATGACTCTACTGGTGGTTTAAGAAAGGAACACACATGCAATGACTCTGGTGGATCCATGCGGTTTAGGAAAAGAAGACACATGCAATGAATCTGGTGGTTGGTTAAGAAAGGAACACACATGTAATGACACTACTGGATCCATGTGGTTTGGAAAAATAAGACACATGCAATGACTCTGGTGGTGGTTTTGGAAAAGAAGACAATGACTCTAGTGGTGGTTTAGGAAAGGAAGACACATGCAATGACTCTGGTGGTGGCTTAGGAAAAGAAGACAATGACTCTAGTGGTGGTTTAGGAAAGGAACACACATGCAATGACTCTAGTGGTGGTTTAGGAAAGGAACACACATGCAATGACTCTGGTGGTGGTTTAGGAAAGGAAGACACATTCAATGACTCTAGTGGTGGTTCAGGAAAAGAAGACACATGCAATGACTCTATTGGTGGTTTAGGAAAAGAACACACGTGTAATGACTCTAGTGGTGGTTTTGGAAAAGAACACACATTCAATGACTCTGGTGGTGGTTTAGGAAAGAAACACACATGCAATGACTCTAGTGGTCGTTTAGGAAAGGAACAAACATGCAATGAATTTTGTGGTGGTTTAGGAAAGGAAGACACATGCAATGACTCTGTTGGATCCATGTGGTTTAGGAAAAGAAGACACACATAATGACTCTGGTGGTGGTTTAGGAAAGGAAGACACATGCAATGACTTTGGTGGTGGTTTAGGAAAAGAAGACACATGCAATGACTCATAAATGTGGTTTAGGAAAGGAATACACATGCAATGACTCTAGGTGGCGGTTTAGGAAAGGAACACACATGCAATGACTCTGGTGGTAGTTTAGGAAAGGAAGACACATTCAATGACTCTAGTGGTCGTTTAGGAAAAGAAGACACATGCAATGACTCTGTTGGTGGTTTAGGAAAAGAAGACACGTGTAATGACTCTAGTGGTTGTTTTGGAAAAGAACACACATTCAATGACTCTAGTGGTGGTTTAGGAAATAAACACACATGCAATGACTCTGGTGGTGGTTTAGGAAAGGAACAAACATGCAATGACTCTGGTGGTGGTTTAGGAAAGGAAGACACATGCAATGACTCTGGTGGATCCATGTGGTTTAGGAAAAGAAGACACATGTAATGACTCTGGTGGTGGTTTAGGAAAGGAAGACACATGCAATGACTTTGGTGGTGGTTTAGGAAAAGAAGACACATGCAATGACTCTTATGGTGGTTTAGGAAAGGAACACACATGCAATGACTCTGCTGGTGGTTTAAGAAAGGAACACACATGCAATGACTCTGGTGGATCCATGTGGTATAGGAAAAGAAGTCACATGCAATGAATCTGGTGGTGGTTTAAGCAAGGAACACACATGTAATGACACTAGTGGATCCATGTGGTTTGGAAAAATAAGACACATGTAATGACTCTGGTGGTGGTTTTGGAAAGGAGGACACATGCAATTACTCTGGTGGTGGTTTAGGAAAGAAAGACACATGCAATGACTCTGGCGGTGGCTTAGGAAAAGAAGACACATGCAATGACTCTAGTGGTGGTTTAGGGAAGGAACACACATGCAATGACTCTAGTGGTGGTTTAGGAAAGGAACACACATGCAATGACTCTGGTGGTGGTTTAGGAAAGGAAGACACATTCAATGACTCTGGTGGTGGTTTAGGAAAGGAAGACACATGCAATGACTCGGTTGGTGGTTTAGGAAAAGAACACACGTGTAATGACTCTAGTGGTGGTTTTGGAAAAGAATACACGTTCAATGACTCTGGTGGTGGTTTAGGAAAAAAACACACATGCAATGACTCTGGTGGTGGTTTAGTAAAGGAACAAACATGCAATGACTCTGGTGGTGGTTTAGGAAAGGAAGACACATGCAATGACTCTGGTGGATCCATGTGGTTTAGGAAAAGAAGACACATGTAATGACTCTGGTGGTGGTTTAGGAAAGGAAGACACATGCAATGACTTTGGTGGTGGTTTAGGAAAAGAAGACACATGCAATGACTCTAATGGTGGTTTAGGAAAGGACCACACATGCAATGACTCTACTAGTGGTTTAAGAAAGGAACACACATGCAATGACTCTGGTGGATCCATGCGGTTTAGGAAAAGAAGACACATGCAATGAATCTGGTGGTTGGTTAAGAAAGGAACACACATGTAATGACACTACTGGATCCATGTGGTTTGGAAAAATAAGACACATGTAATGACTCTGGTGGTGGTTTTGGAAAGGAGGACACATGCAATTACTCTGGTGGTGGTTTAGGAAAGGAAGACACATGCAATGACTCTGGTGGTGGCTTAGGAAAAGAAGACACATGCAATGACTCTAGTGGTGGTTTAGGAAAGGAACACACATGCAATGACTCTAGTGGTGGTTTAGGAAAGGAACACACATGCAATGACTCTGGTGGTGGTTTAGGAAAGGAAGACACATTCAATGACTCTGGTGGTGGTTTAGGAAAGGAAGACACATGCAATGACTCGGTTGGTGGTTTAGGAAAAGAACACACGTGTAATGACTCTAGTGGTGGTTTTGGAAAAGAACACACATTCAATGACTCTGGTGGTGGTTTAGGAAAGAAACACACATGCAATGACTCTGGTGGTGGTTTAGGAAAGGAACAAACATGCAATGACTCTGGTGGTGGTTTAGGAAAGGAAGACACATGCAATGACTCTGGTGGATCCATGTGGTTTAGGAAAAGAAGACACATGTAATGACTCTGGTGGTGGTTTAGGAAAGGAAGACACATGCAATGACTTTGGTGGTGGTTTAGGAAAAGAAGACACATGCAATGACTCTAATGGTGGTTTAGGAAAGGACCACACATGCAATGACTCTACTAGTGGTTTAAGAAAGGAACACACATGCAATGACTCTGGTGGATCCATGCGGTTTAGGAAAAGAAGACACATGCAATGAATCTGGTGGTTGGTTAAGAAAGGAACACACATGTAATGACACAACTGGATCCATGTGGTTTGGAAAAATAAGACACATGTAATGACTCTGGTGGTGGTTTTGGAAAGGAGGACACATGCAATTACTCTGGTGGTGGTTTAGGAAAGAAAGACACATGCAATGACTCTGGCGGTGGCTTAGGAAAAGAAGACACATGCAATGACTCTAGTGGTGGTTTAGGAAAGGAACACACATGCAATGACTCTAGTGGTGGTTTAGGAAAGGAACACACATGCAATGACTCTGGTGGTGGTTTAGGAAAGGAAGACACATTCAATGACTCTGGTGGTGGTTTAGGAAAAGAAGACACATGCAATGACTCGGTTGGTGGTTTAGGAAAAGAACACACGTGTAATGACTCTAGTGGTGGTTTTGGAAAAGAACACACGTTCAATGACTCTGGTGGTGGTTTAGGAAAGAAACACACATGCAATGACTCTGGTGGTGGTTTAGGAAAGGAACAAACATGCAATGACTCTCGTGGTGGTTTAGGAAAGGAAGACACATGCAATGACTCTGGTGGATCCATGTGGTTTAGGAAAAGAAGACACATGTAATGACTCTGGTGGTGGTTTAGGAAAGGAAGACACATGCAATGACTTTGGTGGTGGTTTAGGAAAATAAGACACATGCAATGACTCTAATGGTGGTTTAGGAAAGGACCACACATGCAATGACTCTACTAGTGGTTTAAGAAAGGAACACACATGCAATGACTCTGGTGGATCCATGCGGTTTAGGAAAAGAAGACACATGCAATGAATCTGGTGGTTGGTTAAGAAAGGAACACACATGTAATGACACTACTGGATCCATGTGGTTTGGAAATATAAGACACATGCAATGACTCTGGTGGTGGTTTTGGAAAGGAGGACACATGCAATTACTCTGGTGGTGGTTTAGGAAAGGAAGACACATTCAATGACTCTGGTGGTGGTTTAGGAAAAGAAGACACATGCAATGACTCTGTTGGTGGTTTAGGACAAGAACACATGTGTAATGACTCTAGTGGTGGTTTTGGAAAAGAACACACATTCAATGACTCTGGTGGTGGTTTAGGAGAGAAACACACAAGCAATGACTCTACTGGTGGTTTAGGAAAGGAAGACACATTCAATGACTCTGGTGGTGGTTTAGGGAGGAACACACATGCAATGACTCTGGTGGATCCATGTGGTTTAGGAAAAGAAGACACATCTAATGACTCTGTTGGTGGTTTAGGAAAGGAAGACACATGCAATGACTTTGGTGGTGGTTTAGGAAAAGAAGACGCATGCAATGACTCTTATGCTGGTTTAGGAAAGGAACACAGATGCAATGTCTCTGCTGGTGGTTTAAGAAAGGAACACACATGCAATGACTCTGGTGGATCCATGTGGTATAGGAAAAGAAGTCACATGCAATGAATCTGGTGGTGGTTTAAGCAAGGAACACACATGTAATGACACTAGTGGATCCATGTGGTTTGGAAAAATAAGACACATGTAATGACTCTGGTGGTGGTTTTGGAAAGGAGGACACATGCAATTACTCTGGTGGTGGTTTAGGAAAGAAAGACACATGCAATGACTCTGGCGGTGGCTTAGGAAAACAAGACACATGCAATGACTCTAGTGGTGGTTTAGGGAAGGAACACACATGCAATGACTCTAGTGGTGGTTTAGGAAAGGAATACACATGCAATGACTCTGGTGGTGGTTTAGGAAAGGAAGACACATTCAATGACTCTGGTGGTGGTTTAGGAAAAGAAGACACATGCAATGACTCGGTTGGTGGTTTAGGAAAAGAACACACGTGTAATGACTCTAGTGGTGGTTTTGGAAAAGAACACACGTTCAATGACTCTGGTGGTGGTTTAGGAAAGAAACACACATGCAATGACTCTGGTGGTGGTTTAGTAAAGGAACAAACATGCAATGACTCTGGTGGTGGTTTAGGAAAGGAAGACACATGCAATGACTCTGGTGGATCCATGTGGTTTAGGAAAAAAAGACACATGTAATGACTCTGGTGGTGGTTTAGGAAAGGAAGACACATGCAATGACTCTAATGGTGGTTTAGGAAAGGACCACACATGCAATGACTCTACTGGTGGTTTAAGAAAGGAACACACATGCAATGACTCTACTGGTGGTTTAAGAAAGGAACACACATGCAATGACTCTGGTGGATCCATGCGGTTTAGGAAAAGAAGACACATGCAATGAATCTGGTGGTTGGTTAAGAAAGGAACACACATGTAATGACACTACTGGATCCATGTGGTTTGGAAAAATAAGACACATGTAATGACTCTGGTGATGGTTTTGGAAAGGAGGACACATGCAATTACACTGGTGGTGGTTTAGGAAAGAAAGACACATGCAATGACTCTGGCGGTGGCTTAGGAAAAGAAGACACATGCAATGACTCTAGTGGTGGTTTAGGAAAGGAACATACATGCAATGACTCTAGTGGTGGTTTAGGAAAGGAACACACATGCAATGACTCTGGTGGTTGTTTAGGAAAGGAAGACACATTCAATGACTCTGGTGGTGGTTTAGGAAAAGAAGACACATGCAATGACTCGGTTGGTGGTTTAGGAAAAGAACACACGTGTAATGACTCTAGTGGTGGTTTTGGAAAAGAACACACGTTCAATGACTCTGGTGGTGGTTTAGGAAAGAAACACACATGCAATGACTCTAGTGGTGGTTTAGGAAAGGAACAAACATGCAATGACTCTCGTGGTGGTTTAGGAAAGGAAGACACATGCAATGACTCTGGTGGATCCATGTGGTTTAGGAAAAGAAGACACATGTAATGACTCTGGTGGTGGTTTAGGAAAGGAAGACACATGCAATGACTTTGGTGGTGGTTTAGGAAAAGAAGACACATGCAATGACTCTAATGGTGGTTTAGGAAAGGACCACACATGCAATGACTCTACTAGTGGTTTAAGAAAGGAACACACATGCAATGACACTGGTGGATCCATGCGGTTTAGGAAAATAAGACACATGCAATGAATCTGGTGGTTGGTTAAGAAAGGAACACACATGTAATGACACTACTGGATCCATGTGGTTTGGAAAATAAGACACATGCAATGACTCTGGTGGTGGTTTTGGAAAGGAGGACACATGCAATTACTCTGGTGGTGGTTTAGGAAAGGAAGACACATGCAATGACTCTGGTGGTGGCTTAGGAAAAGAAGACACATGTAATGACTCTAGTGGTGGTTTAGGAAAGGAACACACATGCAATGACTCTAGTGGTGGTTTAATAAAGGAACACACATGCAATGAATCTGGTGGTGGTTTAGGAAAGGGAGACACATTCAATGACTCTAGTGGTGGTTTAGGAAAAGAAGACACATGCAATGACTCTGTTGGTGGTTTAGGAAAAGAACACACGTGTAATGACTCTAGTGGTGGTTTTGGAAAAGAACACACATTCAATGACTCTGGTGGTGGTTTAGGAAAGAAACACACATGCAATGACTCTGGTGGTGGTTTAGGAAAGGAACAAACATGCAATGACTCTGGTGGTGGTTTAGGAAAGGAAGACACATGCAATGACTCTGGTGGATCCATGTGGTTTAGGAAAAGAAGACATATGTAATGACTCTGGTGGTGGTTTAGGAAAGGAAGACACATGTAATGACTTTGGTGGTGGTTTAGAAAAAGAAGACACATGCAATGACTCTGATGGTGGTTTAGGAAAGGAACACACATGCAATGACTCTGCTGGTGGTTTAAGAAAGGAACACACATGCAATGACTCTGGTGGATCCATGTGGTTTAGGAAAAGAAGACACATGCAATGACTCTGGTGGTGGTTTAAGAAAGGAACACACATGCAATGACACTAGTGGATCCATGTGGTTTGGGAAAATAATACACATGCAATAACTCTGGTGGTGGTTTTGGAAAAGAGGACACATGCAATTAATCTAGTGGTGGTTTAGGAAAGGAAGACACATGCAATGACTCTGGTGGTGGTTTAGGAAAACAAGACACATGCAATGACTCTAGTGGTGGTTTAGGAACGGAACACACATGCAATGACTCTAGTGGTGGTTTAGGAAAGGAAGACACATTTAATGAATCTGGTGGTGGTTTTGGAAAGGAAAACACATGCAATGACTCTGGTGGATCCATGTGGTTTAGGAAAAGAAGACACATGCAATGACTCTGGTGGTGGTTTAGGAAAGGAACACACATGCAATGACTCTGGTGGATCCATGTGGTTTAGGAAAACAAGACACATGTAATGACTCTGGTGGTGGTTTAGGAAAGGAAGACACATGCAATGACTTTGGTGGTGGTTTAGGAAAAGAAGACACATGCAATGACTCTTATGGTGGTTTAGGAAAGGAACACACATGCAATGACTCTGTTGGTGGTTTAAGAAAGGAACACACATGCAATGACTCTGGTGGATCCATGTGGTATAGGAAAAGAAGTCACATGCAATGAATTTGGTGGTGGTTTAAGCAAGGAACACACATGTAATGACACTAGTGGATCCATGTGGTTTGGAAAAATAAGACACATGTAATGACTCTGGTGGTGGTTTTGGAAAGGAGGACACATGCAATTACTCTGGTGGTGGTTTAGGAAAAGAAGACACATGTAATGACTCTGACGGTGGCTTAGGAAAAGAAGACACATGCAATGACTCTAGTGGTGGTTTAGGGAAGGAACACACATGCAATGACTCTAGTGGTGGTTTAGGAAAGGAACACACATGCAATGACTCTGGTGGTGGTTTAGGAAAGGAAGACACATTCAATGACTCTGGTGGTGGTTTAGGAAAAGAAGACACATGCAATGACTCTAGTGGTGGTTTTGGAAAAGAACACACGTTCATTGGCTCTGGTGGTGGTTTAGGAAAGAAACACACATGCAATGACTCTGGTGGTGGTTTAGTAAAGGAACAAACATGTAATGACTCTAGTGGTGGTTTAGGAAAGGAAGACACATGCAATGACTCTGGTGGATCCATGTGGTTTAGGAAAAGAAGACACATGTAATGACTCTGGTGGTGGTTTAGGAAAGGAAGACACATGCAATGACTTTGGTGGTGGTTTAGGAAAAGAAGACACATGCAATGACTCTGATGGTGGTTTAGGAAAGGACCACACATGCAATGACTCTACTGGTGGTTTAAGAAAGGAACACACATGCAATGACTCTGGTGGATCCATGCGGTTTAGGAAAAGAAGACACATGCAATGAATCTGGTGGTTGGTTAAGAAAGGAACACACATGTAATGACACTACTGGATCTATGTGGTTTGGAAAAATAAGACACATGCAATGACTCTGGTGGTGGTTTAGGAAAGGAAGACACATGCAATGACTCTGGTGGTTCCATGTGGTTTAGGGAAAGAACACACATGCAATGACTCTGGTGGTGGTTTAAGAAAAGAAGACACACGTAATGACTCTGGTGGTGGTTTAGGAAAGGAAGACACATGCAATGACTTTGGTGGTGGTTTAGGAAAAGAAGACACATGCAATGACTCATAAATGTGGTTTAGGAAAGGAATACACATGCAATGACTCTAGGTGGCGGTTTAGGAAAGGAACACACATGCAATGACTCTGGTGGTAGTTTAGGAAAGGAGGACACATTCAATGACTCTAGTGGTCGTTTAGGAAAAGAAGACACATGCAATGACTCTGTTGGTGGTTTAGGAAAAGAACACACGTGTAATGACTCTAGTGGTGGTTTTGGAAAAGAAGACACATTCAATGACTCTAGTGGTGGTTTAGGAAAGAAACACACATGCAATGCTCTGGTTGTGGTTTAGGAAAGGAACAAACATGCAATGACTCTCTGGTGGTTTAGGAAAGGAAGACACATGCAATGACTCCGGTGGATCCGTGTCGTTTAGGAAAAGAAGAAACACGTAATGACTCTGGTGGTGGTTTAGGAAAGGAAGACACATGCAATGACTTTGGTGGTGGTTTAGGAAAATAAGACACATGCAATGACTCTGATGGTGGTTTTAGAAAGGAACACACATGTAATGACTCTGCTGGTGGTTTAAGAAAGGAACACACATGCAATGACTCTGGTGGATCCATGTGGTTTAGGAAAAGAAGACACATGCAATGACTATGGTGGTGGTTTAAGAAAGGAACACACATCCAATGACACTAGTGGATCCATGTGGTTTGGGAGAATAAGACACATGCAATGACTCTGGTGGTGGTTTTGGAAAGGAGGACACATGCAATTAGTCTAGTGGTGGTTTAGTAAAGGAACACACATGCAATGACTCTGGTGGATCCATGTGGTTTAGGAAAGGACCACACATGCAATGACTCTACTAGTGGTTTAAGAAAGGAACACACATGCAATGACTCTGGTGGATCCATGCGGTTTAGGAAAAGAAGACACATGCAATGAATCTGGTGGTGGTTTAGGGAAGAAAGACACATTCAATGACTCTGGCAGTGGCTTAGGAAAGAAAGACACATTCAATGACTCTTGCAGTGGCTTAGGAAAGGAACACACATGCAATGACTCTATTGGTGGTTTAGGAAAGTAACACACATGCAATGACTCTGGTGGTGGTTTAGGAAAGGAAGACACATTCAATGACTCTGGTGGTGGTTTAGGAAAATAAGACACATGCAATGACTCGGTTGGTGGTTTAGGAAAAGAACACACGTGTAATGACTCTAGTGGTGGTTTTGGAAAAGAACACACGTTCAATGACTCTGGTGGTGGTTTAGGAAAGAAACACACATGCAATGACTCTGGTGGTGGTTTAGTAAAGGAACAAACATGCAATGACTCTGGTGGTGGTTTAGGAAAGGAAGACACATGCAATGACTCTGGTGGATCCATGTGGTTTAGGAAAAGAAGACACATGTAATGACTCTGGTGGTGGTTTAGGAAAGGAAGACACATGCAATGACTTTGGTGGTGGTTTAGGAAAAGAAGACACATGCAATGACTCTGATGGTGGTTTAGGAAAGGACCACACATGCAATGACTCTACTGGTGGTTTAAGAAAGGAACACACATGCAATGACTCTGGTGGATCCATGCGGTTTAGGAAAAGAAGACACATGCAATGAATCTGCTGGTTGGTTAAGAAAGGAACACACATGTAATGACACTAATGGATCGATGTGGTTTGGAAAAATAAGACACATGCAATGACTCTGGTGGTGGTTTTGAAAAGGAGGACACATGCAATTACTCTGGTGGTGGTTTAGGAAAAGAAGACAATGACTCTAGTGGTGGTTTAGGAAAGGAACACACATGCAATGACTCTATTGGTGGTTTAGGAAAGGAACACACATGCAATGACTGTGGTGGTGGTTTAGGAAAGGAAGACACATTCAATGACTCTAGTGGTGGTTCAGGAAAAGAAGACACATGCAATGACTCTATTGGTGGTTTAGGAAAAGAACACACGTGTAATGACTCTAGTGGTGGTTTTGGAAAAGAACACACATGCAATGCCTCTAGGTGGCGGTTTAGGAAAGGAACACACATGCAATGACTCTAGTGGAAGTTTAGGAAAGGAAGACACATTCAATGACTCTAGTGGTCGTTTAGGAAAAGAAGACACATGCAATGACTCTGTTCGTGGTTTAGGAAAGAACACACGTGTAATGACTCTAGTGGTGGTTTTGGAAAACAAGACACATTCAATGACTCTAGTGGTGGTTTAGGAAAGAAACACACATGCAATGACTCTGGTGGTGGTTTAGGAAAGGAACAAACATGCAATGACTCTGGTGGTGGTTTAGGAAAGGAAGACACATGCAATGACTCTGGTGGATCCATGTGGTTTAGGAAAAGGAGACACATGTAATGACTCTGGTGGTGGTTTAGGGAAGGAAGACACATGCAATGACTTTGGTGGTGGTTTAGGAAAAGAAGACACATGCAATGACTCTGATGGTGGTTTAAGAAAGGAACACACATGCAATGACTCTGCTGGTGGTTTAAGAAAGGAACACACATGCAATGACTCTGGTGGATCCATGTGGTTTAGGAAAAGAAGACACATGCAATGACTCTGGTGGTGGTTTAAGAAAGTAACACACATCCAATGACACTAGTGGATCCATGTGGTTTGGTAGAATAAGACACATGCAATGACTCTGGTGGTGGTTTTGGAAAGGAGGACACATGTAATTAGTCTAGTGGTGGTTTAGGAAAGGAAGACATATGCAATGACTCTGGTGGTGGTTTAGGAAAAGAAGACACATGCAATGACTCTAGTGGTAGTTTAGGAAAAGCAACACACACCCAATGACTTTTGTGGTGGTTTCGGAAAGGAAGACACACTCAATGACTCTGGTGGTGGTTTAGGAAAAGAAGACACACTCAATGACTCTGGTGGTGGTTTAGGAAAGGAACAAACATGCAATGACTCTGGTGGTGGTTTAGGAAAGGAAGACACATGCAGTGACTCTGGTGGATCCATGTGGTTTAGGAAAAGAAGACACATGTAATGACTCTGGTGGTGGTTTAGGAAAGGAAGACACATGCAATGACTTTGGTGGTGGTTTAGGAAAAGAAGACACATGCAATGACTCTGATGGTGGTTTAGGAAAGGAATACACATGCAATGACTTTAGTGGTGGTTTAAGAAACGAACACACATGCAATGACACTAGTGGATCCATGTGGTTTGGAAAAATAAGACACATGTAATGACTCTGGTGGTGGTTTAGGAAAGAAAGACACATTCAATGACTCTGGCAGTGGCTTAGGAAATGAAGACACATTCAATGACTCTAGCAGTGGCTTAGAAAAGGAACACACATGCAATGACTCTATTGGTGGTTTAGGAAAGTAACACACATGCAATGACTATGGTGGTGGTTTAGGAAAGGAAGACACATTCAATGACTCTGGTGGTGGTTTAGGCAACAAGACACATGCAATGACTCGGTTGGTGGTTTAGGAAAAGAACACACGTGTAATGACTCTAGTGGTGGTTTTGGAAAAGAACACACGTTCAATGACTCTAATGGTGGTTTAGGAAAGGAACAAACATGCAATCACTCTGGTGGTGGTTTAGGAAAGGAAGACACATGCAATGACTCCGGTGGATCCATGTGGTTTAGGAAAAGAAGACACGTGTAATGACTCTGGTGGTGGTTTAGGAAAGGAAGACACATGCAAAGACTTTGGTGGTGGTTTAGGAAAAGAAGACACATGCAATGACTCTGATGGTGGTTTAAGAAAGGAACACACATGCAATGACTCTGCTGGTGGTTTAAGAAAGGAACACACATGCAATGACTCTGGTGGATCCAGGTGGTTTAGGAAAAGAAGACACATGCAATGACTCTGGTGGTGGTTTTGGGAAGGAGGACACATGCAATTAGTCTAGTGGTGGTTTAGGAAAGGAAGACACATGCAATAACTCTGGTGGTGGTTTAGGAAAAGAAGACACATGCAATGACTCTAGTGGTGGTTTAGGAAAAGGAACACACACCCAGTGACTTTTGTGGTGGTTTAGGAAAGGAAGACACACTCAATGACTCTGGTGGTGGTTTAGGAAAAGAAGACACACTCAATGACTCTGGTGGTGGTTTAGGAAAGGAACAAACATGCAATGACTCTGGTGGTGGTTTAGGAAAGGAACACACATGCAGTGACTCTGGTGGATCCATGTGGTTTAGGAAAAGAAGACACATGTAATGACTCTGGTGGTGGTTTAAGAAAGGAAGACACATGCAATGACTTTGGTGGTGGTTTAGGAAAAGAAGACACATGCAATGACTCTGATGGTGGTTTAGGAAAGGAATACACATGCAATGACTCTAGTGGTGGTTTAAGAAAGGAACACACATGCAATGACACTAGTGGATCCATGTGGTTTGGAAAAATAAGACACATGTAATGACTCTGGTGGTGGTTTAGGAAAGAAAGACACATTCAATGACTCTGCAAAGGGCTTAGGAAAGAAAGACACATCTGATGACTCAAAGGGCTTAGAAAAGGAACACACATGCAATGACTCTATTGGTGGTTTAGGAAAGTAACACACATGCAATGACTCTGGTGGTGGTTTAGGAAAGGAAGACACATTCAATGACTCTGGTGGTGGTTTAGGAAACAAGACACATGCAATGACTCGGTTGGTGGTTTAGGAAAAGAACACACGTGTAATGACCCTAGTGGTGGTTTTGGAAAAGAACACACGTTCAATGACTCTGGTGGTGGTTTAGGAAAGAAACACACATGCAATGACTCTGGCGGTGGTTTAGTAAAGGAACAACATGCAATGACTCTGGTGGTGGTTTAGGAAAGGAAGACACATGCAATGACTCTGGTGGATCCATGTGGTTTAGGAAAAGAAGACACATGTAATGACTCTAGTGGTGGTTTAGGAAAGGAAGACACATGCAATGACTTTGGTGGTGGTTTAGAAAAAGAAGACACATGCAATGACTCTGATGGTGGTTTAGGAAAGGACCACATATGCAATGACTCTACTGGTCGTTTAAGAAAGGAACACACATGCAATGACTCTGGTGGATCCATGCGGTTTAGGAAACGAAGACACATGCAATGAATCTGCTGGTTGGTTAAGAAAGGAACACACATGTAATGACACTACTGGATCTATGTGGTTTGGAAAAATAAGACACATGCAATGACTCTGGTGGTGGTTTTGGAAAGGAGGATACATGCAATTACTCTGGTGGTGGTTTAGGAAAGGAAGACACATGCAATGACTCTAGTGGTGGCTTAGGAAAAGAAGACAATGACTCTAGTGGTGGTTTAGGAAAGGAACACACATGCAATGACTCTAGTGGTGGTTTAGGAAAGGAACACACATGCAATGACTCTGGTGGTGGTTTAGGAAAGGAAGACACATTCAATGACTAGTGGTGGTTTAGGAAAAGAAGACGCATGCAATGACTATTGGTGGTTTAGGAAAAGAACACACGTGTAATGACTCTAGTGGTGGTTTTGGAAAAGAACACACGTGTAATGACTCTAGTGGTGGTTTTGGAAAAGAACACACATTCAATGACTCTGGTGGTGGTTTAGGAAAGAAACACACATCCAATGACTCTGGTGGTGGTTTAGGAAAGGAACAAACATGCAATGACTCTGGTGGTGGTTTAGGAAAGGAAGACACATGCAGTGACTCTGGTGGATCCATGTGGTTTAGAAAAAAGAAGACACATGTAATGGCTCTGGTGGTGGTTTAGGAAAGGAAGACACATGCAATGACCCTAGTGGTGGTTTAAGAAAGGAACACACATACAATGACACTAGTGGATCCATGTGGTTTGGAAAAATAAGACACATGTAATGACTCTGGTGGTTGTTTAGGAAAGAAAGACACATTCAATGACTCTGCAAAGGGTTTAGGAAAGAAAGACACATTCAATGACTCTGGCAGTGGCTTAGGAAAGGAACACACATACAATGACTCTATTGGTGGTTTAGGAAAGTAACACACATGCAATGACTCTGGTGGTAGTTTAGGAAAGGAAGACACATTCAATGACTATGGTGGTGGTTTAGGAAAATAAGACACATGCAATGACTCGATTGGTGGTTTAGGAAAAGAACACACGTGTAATGACTCTAGTGGTGGTTTTGGAAAAGAACACACGTTCAATGACTCTCATGGTGGTTTAGGAAAGAAACACACATGCAATGACTCTGGTGGTGGTTTCGTAAAGGAACAAACATGCAATGACTCTGGTGGTGGTTTAGGAAAGGAAGACACATGCAATGACTCTTGTGGATCCATGTGGATTAGGAAAAGAAGACACATGTAATGACTCTGGTGGTGGTTTAGGAAAGGAAGACACATGCAATGACTTTGGTGGTGGTTTAGGAAAATAAGACACATGCAATGACTCCGATGGTGGTTTAGGAAAGGACCACACATGCAATGACTCTACTGGTGGTTTAAGAAAGGAACACACATGCAATGACTCTGGTGGATCCATGCGGTTTATGAAAAGAAGACACATGCAATGAATCTGCTGGTTGGTTAAGAAAGGAACACACATGTAATGACACTACTGGATCGATGTGGTTTGGAAAAATAAGACACATGCAATGACTCTGGTGGTGGTTTTGGAATGGAGGACACATGCAATTACTCTGGTGGTGGTTTAGGAAAGGAAGACACATGCAATGACTCTGGTGGTGGCTTAGGAAAAGAAGACAATGACTCTAGTGGTGGTTTAGAAAAGGAACACACATGCAATGACTCTAGTGGTGGTTTAGGAAAGGAACACACATGCAATGACTCTGGTGGTGGTTTAGGAAAGGAAGACACATTCAATGACTCTAGTGGTGGTTCAGGAAAAGAAGACACATGCAATGACTCTATTGGTGGTTTAGGAAAAGAACACACGCGTAATGGCTCTGGTGGTGGTTTAGGAAAGGAAGACACATTCAATGACTAGTGGTGGTTTAGGAAAAGAAGACGCATGCAATGACTATTGGTGGTTTAGGAAAAGAACACACGTGTAATGACTCTAGTGGTGGTTTTGGAAAAGAACACACGTGTAATGACTCTAGTGGTGGTTTTGGAAAAGAACACACATTCAATTACTCTGGTGGTGGTTTAGGAAAGAAACACACATCCAATGACTCTGGTGGTGGTTTAGGAAAGGAACAAACATGCAATGACTCTGGTGGTGGTTTAGGAAAGGAAGACACATGCAGTGACTCTGGTGGATCCATGTGGTTTAGAAAAAAGAAGACACATGTAATGGCTCTGGTGGTGGTTTAGGAAAGGAAGACACATGCAATGACCCTAGTGGTGGTTTAAGAAAGGAACACACATACAATGACACTAGTGGATCCATGTGGTTTGGAAAAATAAGACACATGTAATGACTCTGGTGGTTGTTTAGGAAAGAAAGACACATTCAATGACTCGCAAAGGGCTTAGGAAAGAAAGACACATTCAATGACTCTGGCAGTGGATTAGGAAAGGAACACACATGCAATGACTCTATTGGAGGTTTAGGAAAGTAACACACATGCAATGACTCTGGTGGTAGTTTAGGAAAGGAAGACACATTCAATGACTCTGGTGGTGGTTTAGGAAAATAAGACACATGCAATGAATCGATTGGTGGTTTAGGAAAAGAACACACGTGTAATGACTCTAGTGGTGGTTTTGGAAAAGAACACACGTTCAATGACTCTCATGGTGGTTTAGGAAAGAAACACACATGCAATGACTCTGGTGGTGGTTTAGTAAAGGAACAAACATGCAATGACTCTGGTGGTGGTTTAGGAAAGGAAGACACATGCAATGACTCTGGTGGATCCATGTGGATTAGGAAAAGAAGACACATGTAATGACTCTGGTGGTGGTTTAGGAAAGGAAGACACATGCAATGACTTTGGTGGTGGTTTAGGAAAAGAAGACACATGCAATGACTCCGATGGTGGTTTAGGAAAGGACCACACATGCAATGACTCTACTGGTGGTTTAAGAAAGAAACACACATGCAATGACTCTGGTGGATCCATGCGGTTTATGAAAAGAAGACACATGCAATGAATCTGCTGGTTGGTTAAGAAAGGAACACACATGTATTGACACTACTGGATCGATGTGGTTTGGAAAAATAAGACACATGCAATGACTCTGGTGGTGGTTTTGGAAAGGAGGACACATGCAATTACTCTGGTGGTGGTTTAGGAAAGGAAGACACATGCAATGACTCTGTTGGTAGCTTAGGAAAAGAAGACAATGACTCTAGTGGTGGTTTAGAAAAGGAATACACATGCAATGACTCTAGTGGTGGTTTAGGAAAGGAACACACATGCAATGACTCTGGTGGTGGTTTAGGAAAGGAAGACATATTCAATGACTCTAGTGGTGGTTCAGGAAAAGAAGACACATGCAATGACTCTATTGGTGGTTTAGGAAAAGAACACACGTGTAATGACTCTAGTGGTGGTTTTGGAAAGGAACACACATGCAATGACTCTGGTGGTAGTTTAGGAAAGGAAGACACATTCAATGACTCTAGTGGTCGTTTAGGAAAAGAAGACACATGCAATGACTCTGGTGGATCCATGTGGTTTAGGAAAAGAAGACACATGTAATGACTCTGGTGGTGGTTTAAGAAAGGAAGACACATGCAATGACTTTGGTGGTGGTTTAGGAAAAGAAGACACATGCAATGACTCTGATGGTGGTTTAGGAAAGGAAGATAGATGCAATGACTCTAGTGGTGGTTTAAGAAAGGAACACACATGCAATGACACTAGTGGATCCATGTGGTTTGGAAAAATAAGACACATGTAATGACTCTGGTGGTGGTTTAGGAAAGAAAGACACATTCAATGACTGGCAAAGGGCTTAGGAAAGAAAGACACATTCAATGACTCTGGCAGTGGCTTAGAAAAGGAACACACATGCAATGACTCTATTGGTGGTTTAGGAAAGTAACACACATGCAATGACTCTGGTGGTGGTTTAGGAAAGGAAGACACATTCAATGACTCTGGTGGTGGTTTAGGAAAATAAGACACATGCAATGACTCGGTTGGTGGTTTAGGAAAAGAACACACATGTAATGACTCTAGTGGTGGTTTTGGAAAAGAACACACGTTCAATGACTCTCGTGGTGGTTTAGGAAAGAAACACACATGCAATGACTCTGGTGGTCGTTTAGTAAAGGAACAAACATGCAATGACTCTAGTGGTGATCTAGGAAAGGAAGACACATGCAATGACTCTGGTGGATCCATGTGGATTAGGAAAAGAAGACACATGTAATGACTCTAGTGGTGGTTTAGGAAAGGAAGACACATGCAATGACTTTGGTGGTGGTTTAGGAAAAGAAGACACATGCAATGACTCTGATGGTGGTTTAGGAAAGGACCACACATGCAATGACTCTACTGGTGGTTTAAGAAAGGAACACACATGCAATGACTCTGGTGGATCCATGCGGTTTAGGAAATGAAGACACATGCAATGAATCTGCTGGTTGGTTAAGAAAGGAACACACATGTAATGACACTACTGGATCGATGTGGTTTGGAAAAATAAGACACATGCAATGACTCTGGTGGTGGTTTTGGAAAGGAGGACACATGCAATTACTCTGGTGGTGGTTTAGGAAAGGAAGACACATGCAATGACTCTGGTGGTGGCTTAGGAAAAGAAGACAATGACTCTAGTGGTGGTTTAGAAAATGAACACACATGCAATGACTCTAGTGGTGGTTTAGGAAAGGAACACACATGCAATGACTCCGGTGGTGGTTTAGGAAAGGAACACACATGCAATGACTCTGGTGGTGGTTTAGGAAAGGAAGACACATTCAATGACTAGTGGTGGTTTAGGAAAAGAAGACGCATGCAATCACTATTGGTGGTTTAGGAAAAGAACACACGAGTAATGACTCTAGTGGTGGTTTTGGAAAAGAACACACGTGTAATGACTCTAGTGGTGGTTTTGGAAAAGAACACACATTCAATTACTCTGGTGGTGGTTTAGGAAAGAAACACACATCCAATGACTCTGGTGGTGGTTTAGGAAAGGAACAAACATGCAATGACTCTGGTGGTGGTTTAGGAAAGGAAGACACATGAAGTGACTCTGGTGGATCCATGTGGTTTAGAAAAAAGAAGACACATGTAATGGCTCTGGTGGTGGTTTAGGAAAGGAAGACACATGCAATGACTCTAGTGGTGGTTTAAGAAAGGAACACACATACAATGACACTAGTGGATCCATGTGGTTTGGAAAAATAAGACACATGTAATGACTCTGGTGGTTGTTTAGGAAAGAAAGACACATTCAATGACTCTGGCAGTGGCTTAGGAAAGAAAGACACATTCAATGACTCTGGCAGTGGCTTAGGAAAGGAACACACATGCAATGACTCTATTGGTGGTTTAGGAAAGTAACACACATGCAATGACTCTTGTGGTAGTTTAGGAAAGGAAGACACATTCAATGACTCTGGTGGTGGTTTAGGAAAATAAGACACATGCAATGACTCGATTGGTGGTTTAGGAAAAGAACACACGGTTAATGACTCTAGTGGTGGTTTTGGAAAAGAACACACGTTCAATGACTCTCGTGGTGGTTTAGGAAAGAAACACACATGCAATGACTCTGGTGGTGGTTTAGTAAAGGAACAAACATGCAATGACTCTGGTGGTGGTTTAGGAAAGTAAGACACATGCAATGACTCTGGTGGATTCATGTGGATTAGGAAAAGAAGACACATGTAATGACTCTGGTGGTGGTTTAGGAAAGGAAGACACATGCAATGACTTTGGTGGTGGTTTAGGAAAAGAAGACACATGCAATGACTCTGATGGTGGTTTAGGAAAGGACCACACATGCAATGACTCTACTGGTGGTTTAAGAAAGGAACACACATGCAATGACTCTGGTGGATCCATGCGGTTTATGAAAAGAAGACACATGCAATGAATCTGCTGGTTGGTTAAGAAAGGAACACACATGTAATGACACTACTGGATCGATGTGGTTTGGAAAAATAAGACACATGCAATGACTCTGGTGGTGGTTTTGGAAAGGAGGACACATGAAATTACTCTGGTGGTGGTTTAGGAAAGGAACACACATGCAATGACTCTGGTGGTAGCTTAGGAAAAGAAGACAATGACTCTAGTGGTGGTTTAGAAAAGGAACACACATGCAATGACTCTAGTGGTGGTTTAGGAAAGGAACACACATGCAATGACTCTGGTGGTGGTTTAGGAAAGGAAGACACATTCAATGACTCTAGTGGTGGTTCAGGAAAAGAAGACACATGCAATGACTCTATTGGTGGTTTAGGAAAAGAACACACGTGTAATGACTCTAGTGGTGGTTTTGGAAAAGAACACACATGCAATGACTCTAGGTGGCGCATTAGGAAAGGAACACACATGCAATGACTCTGGTGGTAGTTTAGGAAAGGAAGACACATTCAATGACTCTAGTGGTCGTTTAGGAAAAGAAGACACATGCAATGACTCTGGTGGATCCATGTGGTTTAGGAAAAGAAGACACATGTAATGACTCTGGTGGTGGTTTAAGAAAGGAAGACACATGCAATGACTTTGGTGGTGGTTTAGGAAAAGAAGACACATGCAATGACTCTGATGGTGGTTTAGGAAAGGAAGATAGATGCAATGACTCTAGTGGTGGTTTAAGAAAGGAACACACATGCAATGACACTAGTGGGTCCATGTGGTTTGGAAAAATAATACACATGTAATGACTCTGGTGGTGGTTTAGGAAAGAAAGACACATTCAATGACTCTGGCAGTGGCTTAGGAAAGAAAGACACATTCAATGACTCTGGCAGTGGCTTAGAAAAGGAACACACATGCAATGACTCTGGTGGTAGTTTAGGAAAGGAAGACACATTTAATGACTCTAGTGGTCGTTTAGGAAAAGAAGACACATGCAATGACTCTGGTGGATCCATGTGGTTTAGGAAAAGAAGACACATGTAATGACTCTGGTGGTGGTTTAAGAAAGGAAGACACATGCAATGACTTTGGTGGTGGTTTAGGAAAAGAAGACACATGCAATGACTCTGATGGTGGTTTAGGAAAGGAAGATAGATGCAATGACTCTAGTGGTGGTTTAAGAAAGGAACACACATGCAATGACACTAGTGGGTCCATGTGGTTTGGAAAAATAAGACACATGTAATGACTCTGGTGGTGGTTTAGGAAAGAAAGACACATTCAATGACTCTTGCAGTGGCTTAGGAAAGAAAGACACATTCAATGACTCTGGCAGTGGCTTAGAAAAGGAACACATGCAATGACTCTATTGGTGGTTTAGGAAAGTAACACACATGCAATGACTCTGGTGGTGGTTTAGGAAAGGAAGACGCATTCAATGACTCTGGTGGTGGTTTAGGAAACAAGACACATGCAATGACTCGGTTGGTGGTTTAGGAAAAGAACACACGTGTAATGACCCTAGTGGTGGTTTTGGAAAAGAACACACGTTCAATGACTCTGGTGGTGGTTTAGGAAAGAAACACACATGCAATGACTCTGGCGGTGGTTTAGTAAAGGAACAACATGCAATGACTCTGGTGGTGGTTTAGGAAAGGAAGACACATGCAATGACTCTGGTGGATCCATGTGGTTTAGGAAAAGAAGACACATGTAATGACTCTAGTGGTGGTTTAGGAAAGGAAGACACATGCAATGACTTTGGTGGTGGTTTAGGAAAAGAAGACACATGCAATGACTCTGATGGTGGTTTAGGAAAGGACCACACATGCAATGACTCTACTGGTGGTTTAAGAAAGGAACACACATGCAATGACTCTGGTGGATCCATGCGGTTTAGGAAATGAAGACACATGCAATGAATCTGCTGGTTGGTTAAGAAAAGAACACACATGTAATGACACTACTGGATCTATGTGGTTTGGAAAAATAAGACACATGCAATTACTCTGGTGGTGGTTTTGGAAAGGAGGATACATGCAATTACTCTGGTGGTGGTTTAGGAAAGGAAGACACATGCAATGACTCTAGTGGTGGCTTAGGAAAAGAAGACAATGACTCTAGTGGTGGTTTAGGAAAGGAACACACATGCAATGACTCTAGTGGTGGTTTAGGAAAGGAACACACATGCAATGACTCTGGTGGTGGTTTAGGAAAGGAAGACACATTCAATGACTAGTGGTGGTTTAGGAAAAGAAGACGCATGCAATGACTATTGGTGGTTTAGGAAAAGAACACACGTGTAATGACTCTAGTGGTGGTTTTGGAAAAGAACACACGTGTAATGACTCTAGTGGTGGTTTTGGAAAAGAACACACATTCAATGACTCTGGTGGTGGTTTAGGAAAGAAACACACATCCAATCACTCTGGTGGTGGTTTAGGAAAGGAACAAACATGCAATGACTCTGGTGGTGGTTTAGGAAAGGAAGACACATGCAGTGACTCTGGTGGATCCATGTGGTTTAGAAAAAAGAAGACACATGTAATGGCTCTGGTGGTGGTTTGGGAAAGGAAGACACATGCAATGACTCTAGTGGTGGTTTAAGAAAGGAACACACATACAATGACACTAGTGGATCCATGTGGTTTGGAAAAATAAGACACATGTAATGACTCTGGTGGTTGTTTAGGAAAGAAAGACACATTCAATGACTCTGGCAAAGGGCTTAGGAAAGAAAGACACATTCAATGACTCTGGCGGTGGCTTAGGAAAGGAAACACACATGCAATGACTCTATTGGTGGTTTAGGAAAGTAACACATGCAATGACTCTGGTGGTGGTTTAGGAAAGGAAGACACATTCAATGACTCTGGTGGTGGTTTAGGAAAATAAGACACATGCAATGACTCGATTGGTGGTTTAGGAAAAGAACACACATGTAATGACACTAGTGGTGGTTTTGGAAAAGAACACACGTTCAATGACTCTCGTGGTGGTTTAGGAAATAAACACACATGCAATGACTCTGGTGGTTGTTTAGTAAAGGAACAAACATGCAATGACTCTGGTGGTGGTCTAGGAAAGGAAGACACATGCAATTACTCTGGTGGATCCATGTGGATTAGGAAAAGAAGACACATGTAATGACTCTGGTGGTGGTTTAGGAAAGGAAGACACATGCAATGACTTTGGTGGTGGTTTAGGAAAAGAAGACACATGCAATGACTCTGATGGTGGTTTAGGAAAGGACCACACATGCAATGACTCTACTGGTGGTTTAAGAAAGGAACACACATGCAATGACTCTGGTGGATCCATGCGGTTTAGGAAATGAAGACACATGCAATGAATCTGCTGGTTGGTTAAGAAAGGAACACACATGTAATGACACTACTGGATCGATGTGGTTTGGAAAAATAAGACACATGCAATGACTCTGGTGGTGGTTTTGGAAAGGAGGACACATGCAATTACTCTGGTGGTGGTTTAGGAAAGGAAGACACATGCAATGACTCTGGTGGTGGCTTAGGAAAAGAAGAGAATGACTCTAGTGGTGGTTTAGAAAAGGAACACACATGCAATGACTCTAGTGGTGGTTTAGGAAAGGAACACACATGCAATGACTCTGGTGGTGGTTTTGGAAAGGAAGACACATTCAATGACTAGTGGTGGTTTAGGAAAAGAAGACGCATGCAATGACTATTGGTGGTTTAGGAAAAGAACACACGTGTAATGACTCTAGTGGTGGTTTTGGAAAAGAACACACGTGTAATGACTCTAGTGGTGGTTTTGGAAAAGAACACACATTCAATGACTCTGGTGGTGGTTTAGGAAAGAAACACACATCCAATCACTCTGGTGGTGGTTTAGGAAAGGAACAAACATGCAATGACTCTGGTGGTGGTTTAGGAAAGGAAGACACATGCAGTGACTCTGGTGGATCCATGTGGTTTAGAAAAAATAAGACACATGTAATGGCTCTGGTGGTTTGGGAAAGGAAGACACATGCAATGACTCTAGTGGTGGTTTAAGAAAGGAACACACATACAATGACACTAGTGGATCCATGTGGTTTGGAAAAATAAGACACATGTAATGACTCTGGTGGTTGTTTAGGAAAGAAAGACACATTCAATGACTCTGGCAGTGGCTTAGGAAAGAAAGACACATTCAATGACTCTGGCAGTGGCTTAGGAAAGGAACACACATGCAATGACTCTATTGGTGGTTTAGGAAAGTAACACACATGCAATGACTCTGGTGGTAGTTTAGGAAAGGAAGACACATTCAATGACTCTGGTGGTGGTTTAGGAAAATAAGACACATGCAATGACTCGATTGGTGGTTTAGGAAAAGAACACACATGTAATGACACTAGTGGTGGTTTTGGAAAAGAACACACGTTCAATGACTCTCGTGGTGGTTTAGGAAATAAACACACATGCAATGACTCTGGTGGTTGTTTAGTAAAGGAACAAACATGCAATGACTCTGGTGGTGGTCTAGGAAAGGAAGACACATGCAATTACTCTGGTGGATCCATGTGGATTAGGAAAAGAAGACACATGTAATGACTCTGGTGGTGGTTTAGGAAAGGAAGACACATGCAATGACTTTGGTGGTGGTTTAGGAAAAGAAGACACATGCAATGACTCTGATGGTGGTTTAGGAAAGGACCACACATGCAATGACTCTACTGGTGGTTTAAGAAAGGAACACACATGCAATGACTCTGGTGGATCCATGCGGTTTAGGAAATGAAGACACATGCAATGAATCTGCTGGTTGGTTAAGAAAGGAACACACATGTAATGACACTACTGGATCGATGTGGTTTGGAAAAATAAGACACATGCAATGACTCTGGTGGTGGTTTTGGAAAGGAGGACACATGCAATTACTCTGGTGGTGGTTTAGGAAAGGAAGACACATGCAATGACTCTGGTGGTGGCTTAGGAAAAGAAGAGAATGACTCTAGTGGTGGTTTAGAAAAGGAACACACATGCAATGACTCTAGTGGTGGTTTAGGAAAGGAACACACATGCAATGACTCCGGTGGTGGTTTAGGAAAGGAAACACATGCAATGACTCTGGTGGTGGTTTAGGAAAGGAATACACATTCAATGACTAGTGGTGGTTTAGGAAAAGAAGACGCATGCAATCACTATTGGTGGTTTAGGAAAAGAACACACGTGTAATGACTCTAGTGGTGGTTTTGGAAAAGAACACACATTCAATTACTCTGGTGGTGGTTTAGGAAAGAAACACACATCCAATGACTCAGGTGGTGGTTTAGGAAAGGAACAAACATGCAATGACTCTGGTGGTGGTTTAGGAAAGGAAGACACATGCAGTGATTCTGGTGGATCCATGTGGTTTAGAAAAAAGAAGACACATGTAATGGCTCTGGTGGTGGTTTAGGAAAGGAAGACACATGCAATGACTCTAGTGGTGGTTTAAGAAAGGAACACACATACAATGACACTAGTGGATCCATGTGGTTTGGAAAAATAAGACACATGTAATGACTCTGGTGGTTGTTTAGGAAAGAAAGAAACATTCAATGACTCTGGCAGTGGCTTAGGAAAGAAAGACACATTCAATGACTCTGGCAGTGGCTTAGGAAAGGAACTCACATGCAATGACTCTATTGGTGGTTTAGGAAAGTAACACACATGCAATGACTCTGGTGGTAGTTTAGGAAAGGAAGACACATTCAATGACTCTGGTGGTGGTTTAGGAAAATAAGACACATGCAATGACTCGATTGGTGGTTTAGGAAAAGAACACACGGGTAATGACTCTAGTGGTGGTTTTGGAAAAGAACACACGTTCAATGACTCTCATGGTGGTTTAGGAAAGAAACACACATGCAATGACTCTGGTGGTGGTTTAGTAAAGAAACAAACATGCAATGACTCTGGTGGTGGTTTAGGAAAGTAAGACACATCCAATGACTCTGGTGGATCCATGTGGATTAGGAAAAGAAGACACATGTAATGACTCTGGTGGTGGTTTAGGAAAGGAAGACACATGCAATGACTTTGGTGGTGGTTTAGGAAAAGAAGACACATGCAATGACTCTGATGGTGGTTTAGGAAAGGACCACACATGCAATGACTCTACTGGTGGTTTAAGAAAGGAACACACATGCAATGACTCTGGTGGATCCATGCGGTTTAGGAAATGAAGACACATGCAATGAATCTGCTGGTTGGTTAAGAAAGGAACACACATGTAATCACACTACTGGATCGATGTGGTTTGGAAAAATAAGACACATGCAATGACTCTGGTGGTGGTTTTGGAAAGCAGGACACATGAAATTACTCTGGTGGTGGTTTAGGAAAGGAATACACATGCAATGACTCTGGTGGTAGCTTAGGAAAAGAAGACAATGACTCTAGTGGTGGTTTAGAAAAGGAACACACATGCAATGACTCTAGTGGTGGTTTAGGAAAGGAACACACATGCAATGACTCTGGTGGTGGTTTAGGAAAGGAAGACACATTCAATGACTCTAGTGGTGGTTCAGGAAAAGAAGACACATGCAATGACTCTATTGGTGGTTTAGGAAAAGAACACACGTGTAATGACTCTAGTGGTGGTTTTGGAAAAGAACACACATGCAATGACTCTAGGTGGCGGTTTAGGAAAGGAACACACATGCAATGACTCTGGTGGTAGTTTAGGAAAGGAAGACACATTCAATGACTCTAGTGGTCGTTTAGGAAAAGAAGACACATGCAATGACTCTGGTGGATCCATGTGGTTTAGGAAAAGAAGACACATGTAATGACTCTGGTGGTGGTTTAAGAAAGGAAGACACATGCAATGACTTTGGTGGTGGTTTAGGAAAAGAAGACACATGCAATGACTCTGATGGTGGTTTAGGAAAGGAAGATAGATGCAATGACTCTACTGGTGGTTTAAGAAAGGAAAACACATGCAATGACACTAGTGGGTCCATGTGGTTTGGAAAAATAAGACACATGTAATGACTCTGGTGGTGATTTAGGAAAGAAAGACACATTCAATGACTCTGGCAGTGGCTTAGGAAAGAAAGACACATTCAATGACTCTGGCAGTGGCTTAGAAAAGGAACACACATGCAATGACTCTATTGGTGGTTTAGGAAAGTAACACACATGCAATGACTCTCGTGGTGGTTTAGCAAAGGAAGACACATTCAATGACTCTGGTGGTGGTTTAGGAAACAAGACACATGCAATGACTCGGTTGGTGGTTTAGGAAAAGAACACACGTGTAATAACTCTAGTGGTGGTTTTGGAAAAGAACACACGTTCAATGACTCTGGTGGTGGTTTAGGAAAGAAACACACATGCAATGACTCTAGCGGTGGTTTAGTAAAGGAACAACATGCAATGACTCTGGTGGTGGTTTAGGAAAGGAAGACACATGCAATGACTCTGGTGGATCCATGTGGTTTAGGAAAAGAAGACACATGTAATGACTCTAGTGGTGGTTTAGGAAAGGAAGACACATGCAATGACTTTGGTGGTGGTTTAGGAAAAGAAGACACATGCAATGACTCTGATGGATGTTTAGGAAAGGACCACACATGCAATGACTCTACTGGTGGTTTAAGAAAGGAACACACATGCAATGACTCTGGTGGATCCATGCGGTTTAGGAAATGAAGACACATGCAATGAATCTGCTGGTTGGTTAAGAAAGGAACACACATGTAATGACACTACTGGATCTATGTGGTTTGGAAAAATAAGACACATGCAATGACTCTGGTGGTGGTTTTGGAAAGGAGGATACATGCAATTACTCTGGTGGTGGTTTAGGAAAGGAAGACACATGCAATGACTCTAGTGGTGGCTTAGGAAAAGAAGACAATGACTCTAGTGGTGGTTTAGGAAAGGAACACACATGCAATGACTCTAGTGGTGGTTTAGGAAAGGAACACACATGCAATGACTCTGGTGGTGGTTTAGGAAAGGAAGACACATTCAATGACTAGTGGTGGTTTAGGAAAAGAAGACGCATGCAATGACTATTGGTGGTTTAGGAAAAGAACAGACGTGTAATGAATCTAGTGGTGCTTTTGGAAAAGAACACACGTGTAATGACTCTAGTGCTGGTTTTGGAAAAGAACACATATTCAATTACTCTGGTGGTGGTTTAGGAAAGAAACACACATCCAATGACTCTGGTGGTGGTTTAGGAAAGGCACAAACATGCAATGACTCTGGTGGTGGTTTAGGAAAGGAAGACACATGCAGTGACTCTGGTGGATCCATGTGGTTTAGAAAAAAGAAGACACATGTAATGGCTCTGGTGGTGGTTTTGGAAAGGAAGACACATGCAATGACTCTAGTGGTGGTTTAAGAAAGGAACACACATACAATGACACTAGTGGATCCATGTGGTTTGGAAAAATAAGACACATGTAATGACTCTGGTGGTTGTTTAGGAAAGAAAGACACATTCAATGACTCTGGCAGTGGCTTAGGAAAGAAAGACACATTCAATGACTCTGGCAGTGGCTTAGGAAAGGAACACACATGCAATGACTCTATTGGTGGTTTAGGAAAGTAACACACATGCAATGACTCTGGTGGTAGTTTAGGAAAGGAAGACACATTCAATGACTCTGGTGGTGGTTTAGGAAAATAAGACACATGCAATGACTCGATTGGTGGTTTAGGAAAAGAACACACGTGTAATGACTCTAGTGGTGGTTTTGGAAAAGAACACACGTTCAATGACTCTCATGGTGGTTTAGGAAAGAAACACACATGCAATGACTCTGGTGGTTGTTTAGTAAAGGAACAAACATGCAATGACTCTGGTGGTGGTCTAGGAAAGGAAGACACATGCAATGACTCTGGTGGATCCATGTGGATTAGGAAAAGAAGACACATGTAATGACTCTGGTGGTGGTTTAGGAAAGGAAGACACATGCAATGACTTTGGTGGTGGTTTAGGAAAAGAAGACACATGCAATGACTCTGATGGTGGTTTAGGAAAGGACCACATATGCAATGACTCTACTGGTGGTTTAAGAAAGGAACACACATGCAATGACTCTGGTGGATCCATGCGGTTTCTGAAAAGAAGACACATGCAATGAATCTGCTGGTTGGTTAAGAAAGGAACACACATGTAATGACACTACTGGATCGATGTGGTTTGGAAAAATAAGACACATGCAATGACTCTGGTGGTGGTTTTGGAAAGGAGTACACATGCAATTACTCTGGTGGTGGTTTAGGAAAGGAAGACACATGCAATGACTCTGGTGGTGGCTTAGGAAAAGAAGACAATGACTCTAGTGGTGGTTTAGGAAAGGAACACATGCAATGACTCTAGTGGTGGTTTAGGAAAGGAACACACATGCAATGACTCTGGTGGTGGTTTAGGAAAGGAACACACATGCAATGACTCTGGTGGTGGTTTAGGAAAGGAAGACACATTCAATGACTAGTGGTGGTTTAGGAAAAGAAGACGCATGCAATGACTATTGGTGGTTTAGGAAAAGAACACACGTAATGACTCTAGTGGTTTTGGAAAAGAAGACACGTGTAATGACTCTAGTGGTGGTTTTGGAAAAGAACACACATTTAATTACTCTGGTGGTGGTTTAGGAAACAAACACACATCCAATGACTCTGGTGGTGGTTTAGGAAAGCAACAAACATGCAATGAATCTGGTGGTGGTTTAGGAAAGGAAGACACATGCAGTGACTCTGGTGGATCCATGTGGTTTAGAAAAAAGAAGACACATGTAATGGCTCTGGTGGTGGTTTAGGAAAGGAAGACACATGCAATGACTCTAGTGGTGGTTTAAGAAAGGAACACACATACAATGACACTAGTGGATCCATGTGGTTTGGAAAAATAAGACACATGTAATGACTCTGGTGGTTGTTTAGGAAAGAAAGACACATTCAATGACTCTGGCAGTGGCTTAGGAAAGAAAGACACATTCAATGACTCTGGCAGTGGCTTAGGAAAGGAACACACATGCAATGACTCTATTGGTGGTTTAGGAAAGTAACACACATGCAATGACTCTTGTGGTAGTTTAGGAAAGGAAGACACATTCAATGACTCTGGTGGTGGTTTAGGAAAATAAGACACATGCAATGACTCGATTGGTGGTTTAGGAAAAGAACACACGGTTAATGACTCTAGTGGTGGTTTTGGAAAAGAACACACGTTCAATGACTCTCGTGGTGGTTTAGGAAAGAAACACACATGCAATGACTCTGGTGGTGGTTTAGTAAAGGAACAAACATGCAATGACTCTGGTGGTGGTTTAGGAAAGTAAGACACATGCAATGACTCTGGTGGATCCATGTGGATTAGGAAAAGAAGACACATGTAATGACTCTGGTGGTGGTTTAGGAAAGGAAGACACATGCAATGACTTTGGTGGTGGTTTAGGAAAAGAAGACACATGCAATGACTCTGATGGTGGTTTAGGAAAGGACCACACATGCAATGACTCTACTGGTGGTTTAAGAAAGGAACACACATGCAATGACTCTGGTGGATCCATGCGGTTTAGGAAATGAAGACACATGCAATGAATCTGCTGGTTGGTTAAGAAAGGAACACACATGTAATGACACTACTGGATCTATGTGGTTTGGAAAAATAAGACACATGCAATGACTCTGGTGGTGGTTTTGGAAAGGAGGATACATGCAATTACTCTGGTGGTGGTTTAGGAAAGGAAGACACATGCAATGACTCTAGTGGTGGCTTAGGAAAAGAAGACAATGACTCTAGTGGTGGTTTAGGAAAGGAACACACATGCAATGACTCTAGTGGTGGTTTAGGAAAGGAACACACATGCAATGACTCTGGTGGTGGTTTAGGAAAGGAAGACACATTCAATGACTAGTGGTGGTTTAGGAAAAGAAGACGCATGCAATGACTATTGGTGGTTTAGGAAAAGAACAGACGTGTAATGAATCTAGTGGTGGTTTTGGAAAAGAACACACGTGTAATGACTCTAGTGCTGGTTTTGGAAAAGAACACACATTCAATTACTCTGGTGGTGGTTTAGGAAAGAAACACACATCCAATGACTCTGGTGGTGGTTTAGGAAAGGCACAAACATGCAATGACTCTGGTGGTGGTTTAGGAAAGGAAGACACATGCAGTGACTCTGGTGGATCCATGTGGTTTAGAAAAAAGAAGACACATGTAATGGCTCTGGTGGTGGTTTTGGAAAGGAAGACACATGCAATGACTCTAGTGGTGGTTTAAGAAAGGAACACACATACAATGACACTAGTGGATCCATGTGGTTTGGAAAAATAAGACACATGTAATGACTCTGGTGGTTGTTTAGGAAAGAAAGACACATTCAATGACTCTGGCAGTGGCTTAGGAAAGAAAGACACATTCAATGACTCGCAGTGGCTTAGGAAAGGAACACATGCAATGACTCTATTGGTGGTTTAGGAAAGTAACACATGCAATGACTCTGGTGGTCGTTTAGGAAAGGAAGACACATTCAATGACTCTGGTGGTGGTTTAGGAAAATAAGACACATGCAATGACTCGATTGGTGGTTTAGGAAAAGAACACACGGTTAATGACTCTAGTGGTGGTTTTGGAAAAGAACACACGTTCAATGACTCTCATGGTGGTTTAGGAAAGAAACACACATGCAATGACTCTGGTGGTTGTTTAGTAAAGGAACAAACATGCAATGACTCTGGTGGTGGTCTAGGAAAGGAAGACACATGCAATGACTCTGGTGGATCCATGTGGATTAGGAAAAGAAGACACATGTAATGACTCTGGTGGTGGTTTAGGAAAGGAAGACACATGCAATGACTTTGGTGGTGGTTTAGAAAAGAAGACACATGCAATGACTCTGATGGTGGTTTAGGAAAGGACCACATATGCAATGACTCTACTGGTGGTTTAAGAAAGGAACACACATGCAATGACTCTGGTGGATCCATGCGGTTTCTGAAAAGAAGACACATGCAATGAATCTGCTGGTTGGTTAAGAAAGGAACACACATGTAATGACACTACTGGATCGATGTGGTTTGGAAAAATAAGACAGATGCAATGACTCTGGTGGTGGTTTTGGAAAGGAGTACACATGCAATTACTCTGGTGGTGGTTTAGGAAAGGAAGACACATGCAATGACTCTGGTGGTGGCTTAGGAAAAGAAGACAATGACTCTAGTGGTGGTTTAGAAAAGGAACACACATGCAATGACTCTAGTGGTGGTTTAGGAAAGGAACACACATGCAATGACTCTGGTGGTGGTTTAGGAAAGGAACACACATGTAATGACTCTGGTGGTGGTTTAGGAAAGGAAGACACATTCAATGACTAGTGGTGGTTTAGGAAAAGAAGACGCATGCAATGACTATTGGTGGTTTAGGAAAAGAACACACGTGTAATGACTCTAGTGGTGGTTTTGGAAAAGAACACACGTGTAATGACTCTAGTGGTGGTTTTGGAAAAGAACACACATTTAATTACTCTGGTGGTGGTTTAGGAAACAAACACATCCAATGACTCGTGGTGGTTTAGGAAAGGAACAAACATGCAATGAATCTGGTGGTGGTTTAGGAAAGGAGGACACATGCAGTGACTCTGGTGGATCCATGTGGTTTAGAAAAAAGAAGACACATGTAATGGCTCTGGTGGTGGTTTAGGAAAGGAAGACACATGCAATGACTCTAGTGGTGGTTTAAGAAAGGAACACACATACAATGACACTAGTGGATCCATGTGGTTTGGAAAAATAAGACACATGTAATGACTCTGGTGGTTGTTTAGGAAAGAAAGACACATTCAATGACTCTGGCAGTGGCTTAGGAAAGAAAGACACATTCAATGACTCTGGCAGTGGCTTAGGAAAGGAACACACATGCAATGACTCTATTGGTGGTTTAGGAAAGTAACACACATGCAATGACTCTGGTGGTAGTTTAGGAAAGGAAGACACATTCAATGACTCTGGTGGTGGTTTAGGAAAATAAGACACATGCAATGACTCGATTGGTGGTTTAGGAAAAGAACACACGGTTAATGACTCTAGTGGTTTTGGAAAAGAACACACGTTCAATGACTCTGGTGGTGGTTTAGGAAAGAAACACACATGCAATGACTCTGGTGGTGGTTTAGTAAAGGAACAAACATGCAATGACTCTGGTGGTGGTTTAGGAAAGGAAGACACATGCAATGACTCTGGTGGATCCATGTGGATTAGGAAAAGAAGACACATGTAATGACTCTGGTGGTGGTTTAGGAAAGGAAGACACATGCAATGACTTTGGTGGTGGTTTAGGAAAAGAAGACACATGCAATGACTCCGATGGTGGTTTAGGAAAGGACCACATGCAATGACTCTACTGGTGGTTTAGGAAAGGACCACACATGCAATGACTCTACTGGTGGTTTAAGAAAGGAACACACATGCAATGACTCTGCTGGTTCGTTAAGAAAGGAACACACATGTAATGACACTATTGGATCGATGTGGTTTGGTAAAATAAGACACATGCAATGACTCTGGTGGTGGTTTTGGAAAGGAGTACACATGCAATTACTCTGGTGGTGGTTTAGGAAAGGAAGACACATGCAATGACTCTGGTGGTGGCTTAGGAAAAGAAGACAATGACTCTAGTGGTGGTTTAGAAAAGGAACACACATGCAATGACTCTAGTGGTGGTTTAGGAAAGGAACACACATGCAATGACTTTAGTGGTGGTTTCGGAAAGGAACACACATGCAATGACTCTGGTGGTGGTTTAGGAAAGGAAGACACATTCAATGACTAGTGGTGGTTTAGGAAAAGAAGACGCATGCAATGACTATTGGTGGTTTAGGAAAAGAACACACGTGTAATGACTCTAGTGGTGGTTTTGGAAAAGAACACACGTGTAATGACTCTAGTGGTGGTTTAGGAAATTAACACACATTTAATTACTCGTGGTGGTTTAGGAAACAAACACACATCCAATGACTCTGTGGTGGTTTAGGAAAGGAACAAACATGCAATGAATCTGGTGGTGGTTTAGGAAAGGAAGACACATGCAGTGACTCTGGTGGATCCATGTGGTTTAGAAAAAAGAAGACACATGTAATGGCTCGTGGTGGTTTAGGAAAGGAAGACACATGCAATGACTCTAGTGGTGGTTTAAGAAAGGAACACACATACAATGACACTAGTGGATCCATGTGGTTTGGAAAAATAAGACACATGTAATGACTCTGGTGGTTGTTTAGGAAAGAAAGACACATTCAATGACTCGGCAAAGGGCTTAGGAAAGAAAGACACATTCAATGACTCTGGCAGTGGCTTAGGAAAGGAACACACATGCAATGACTCTATTGGTGGTTTAGGAAAGTAACACACATGCAATGACTCTTGTGGTAGTTTAGGAAAGGAAGACACATTCAATGACTCTGGTGGTGGTTTAGGAAAATAAGACACATGCAATGACTCGATTGGTGGTTTAGGAAAAGAACACACGGTTAATGACTCTAGTGGTGGTTTTGGAAAAGAACACACGTTCAATGACTCTCGTGGTGGTTTAGGAAAGAAACACACATGCAATGACTCTGGTGGTGGTTTAGTAAAGGAACAAACATGCAATTACTCTGGTGGTGGTTTAGGAAAGTAAGACACATGCAATGACTCTGGTGGATCCATGTGGATTAGGAAAAGAAGACACATGCAATGACTTTGGTGGTGGTTTAGGAAAAGAAGACACATGCAATGACTCTGATGGTGGTTTAGGAAAGGACCACACATGCAATGACTCTACTGGTGGTTTAAGAATGGAACACACATGCAATGACTCTGGTGGATCCATGCGGTTTATGAAAAGAAGACACATGCAATGAATCTGCTGGTTGGTTAAGAAAGGAACACACATGTAATGACACTACTGGATCGATGTGGTTTGGAAAAATAAGACACATGCAATGACTCTGGTGGTGGTTTTGGAAAGGAGGACACATGCAATTACTCTGGTGGTGGTTTAGGAAAGGAACACACATGCAATGACTCTGGTGGTAGCTTAGGAAAATAAGACAATGACTCTAGTGGTGGTTTAGAAAAGGAACACACATGCAATGACTCTAGTGGTGGTTTAGGAAAGGAACACACATGCAATGACTCTGGTGGTGGTTTAGGAAAGGAAGACACATTCAATGACTCTAGTGGTGGTTTAGGAAAAAAACACACGTGTAATGACTCTAGTGGTGGTTTTGGAAAAGAACATACATGCAATGACTCTAGGTGGCGGTTTAGGAAAGGAACACACATGCAATGACTCTGGTGGTAGTTTAGGAAAGGAAGACACATTCAATGACTCTAGTGGTCGTTTAGGAAAAGAAGACACATACAGTGACTCTGGTGGATCCATGTGGTTTAGGAAAAGAAGACACATGTAATGACTCTGGTGGTGGTTTAAGAAAGGAAGACACATGCAATGACTTTGGTGGTGGTTTAGGAAAAGAAGACACATGCAATGACTCTGATGGTGGTTTAGGAAAGGAAGATAGATGCAATGACTCTAGTGGTGGTTTAAGAAAGGAACACACATGCAATGACACTAGTGGGTCCATGTGGTTTGGAAAAATAAGACACATGTAATGACTCTGGTGGTGGTTTAGGAAAGAAAGACACATTCAATGACTCTGGCAGTGGCTTAGGAAAGAAACACACATTCAATGACTCTGGCAGTGGCGTAGAAAAGGAACACACATGCAATGACTCTATTGGTGGTTTAGGAAAGTAACACACATGCAATGACTCTGGTGGTGGTTTAGGAAAGGAAGACACATTCAATGACTCTGGTGGTGGTTTAGGAAACAAGACACATGCAATGACTCGGTTGGTGGTTTAGGAAAAGAACACACGTGTAATGACTCTAGTGGTGGTTTTTGTAAAAGAACACACGCTCAATGACTGTGGTGGTTTAGGAAAGAAACACACATGCAATGACTCTGGCGGTGGTTTAGTAAAGGAACAACATGCAATGACTCTGGTGGTGGTTTAGGAAAGGAAGACACATGCAATGACTCTGGTGGATCCATGTGGTTTAGGAAAAGAAGACACATGTAATGACTCTAGTGGTGGTTTAGGAAAGGAAGACACATGCAATGACTTTGGTGGTGGTTTAGGAAAAGAAGACACATGCAATGACTCTGATGGTGGTTTAGGAAAGGACCACACATGCAATGACTCTACTGGTGGTTTAAGAAAGGAACACACATGCAATGACTCTGGTGGATCCATGCGGTTTAGGAAATGAAGACACATGCAATGAATCTGCTGGTTGGTTAAGAAAGGAACACACATGTAATGACACTACTGGATCTATGTGGTTTGGAAAAATAAGACACATGCAATGACTCTGGTGGTGGTTTTGGAAAGGAGGATACATGCAATTACTCTGGTGGTGGTTTAGGAAAGGAAGACACATGCAATGACTCTAGTGGTGGCTTAGGAAAAGAAGACAATGACTCTAGTGGTGGTTTAGGAAAGGAACACACATGCAATGACTCTAGTGGGTGTTTAGGAAAGGAAGACACATGCAATGACTCTGGTGGTGGTTTAGGAAAGGAAGACACATTCAAGGACTAGTGGTGGTTTAGGAAAAGAAGACGCATGCAATGACTATTGGTGGTTTAGGAAAAGAACACACGTGCAATGACTCTGTTGCTGGTTTTGGAAAAGAACACACGTGTAATGACTCTGGTGGTGGTTTTGGGAAAGAACACACATTCAATTACTCTGGTGGTGGTTTAGGAAAGAAACACACATCCAATGACTCTGGTGGTGGTTTAGGAAAGGCACAAACATGCAATGACTCTGGTGGTGGTTTAGGAAAGGAAGACACATGCAGTGACTCTGGTGGATCCATGTGGTTTAGAAAAAAGAAGACACATGTAATGGCTCTGGTGGTGGTTTAGGAAAGGAATACACATGCAATGACTCTAGTGGTGGTTTAAGAAAGGAACACACATACAATGACACTAGAGGATCCATGTGGTTTGGAAAAATAAGACACATGTAATGACTCTGGTGGTTGTTTAGGAAAGAAAGACACATTCAATGACTCTGGCAGTGGCTTAGGAAAGGAACACACATGCAATGACTCTATTGGTGCTTTAGGAAAGTAACACACATGCAATGACTCTGGTGGTAGTTAAGGAAAGGAAGACACATTCAATGACTCTGGTGGTGGTTTAGGAAAATAAGACACATGCAATGACTCGATTGGTGGTTTAGGAAAAGAACACACGTGCAATGACTCTAGTGGTGGTTTTGGAAAAGAACACACATTCAATGACTCTCATGGTGGTTTAGGAAAGAAACACACATGCAATGACTCTGGTGGTGGTTTAGTAAAGGAACAAACATGCAATGACTCTGGTGGTGGTCTAGGAAAGGAAGACACATGCAATGACTCTGGTGGATCCATGTGGATTAGGAAAAGAAGACACATGTAATGACTCTGGTGGTGGTTTAGGAAAGGAAGACACATGCAATGACTTTGGTGGTGGTTTAGGAAAAGAAGACACATGCAATGACTCTGATGGTGGTTTAGGAAAGGACCACATATGCAATGACTCTACTGGTGGTTTAAGAAAGGAACACATGCAATGACTCTGGTGGATCCATGCGGTTTATGAAAAGAAGACACATGCAATGAATCTGCTGGTTGGTTAAGAAAGGAACACACATGTAATGACACTACTGGATCGATGTGGTTTGGAAAAATAAGACAAATGCAATGACTCTGGTGGTGGTTTTGGAAAGGAGTACACATGCAATTACTCTGGTGGTGGTTTAGGAAAGGAAGACACATGCAATGACTCTGGTGGTGGCTTAGGAAAAGAAGACAATGACTCTAGTGGTGGTTTAGAAAAGGAACACACATGCAATGACTCTAGTGGTGGTTTAGGAAAGGAACACACATGCAATGACTCTGGTGGTGGTTTAGGAAAGGAACACACATGCAATGACTCTGGTGGTGGTTTAGGAAAGGAAGACACATTCAATGACTAGTGGTGGTTTAGGAAAAGAAGACGCATGCAATGACTATTGGTGGTTTAGGAAAAGAACACACGTGTAATGACTCTAGTGGTGGTTTTGGAAAAGAACACACGTGTAATGACTCTAGTGGTGGTTTTGGAAAAGAACACACATTTAATTACTCTGGTGGTGGTTTAGGAAACAAACACACATCCAATGACTCTGGTGGTGGTTTAGGAAAGGAACAAACATGCAATGAATCTGGTGGTGGTTTAGGAAAGGAAGACACATGCAGTGACTCTGGTGGATCCATGTGGTTTAGAAAAAAGAAGACACATGTAATGGCTCTGGTGGTGGTTTAGGAAAGGAAGACACATGCAATGACTCTAGTGGTGGTTTAAGAAAGGAACACACATGCAATGACACTAGTGGATCCATGTGGTTTGGAAAAATAAGACACATGTAATGACTCTGGTGGTTGTTTAGGAAAGAAAGACACATTCAATGACTCTGGCAGTGGCTTAGGAAAGAAAGACACATTCAATGACTCTGGCAGTGGCTTAGGAAAGGAACACACATGCAATGACTCTATTGGTGGTTTAGGAAAGTAACACACATGCAATGACTCTTGTGGTAGTTTAGGAAAGGAAGACACATTCAATGACTCTGGTGGTGGTTTAGGAAAATAAGACACATGCAATGACTCGATTGGTGGTTTAGGAAAAGAACACACGTGTAATGACTCTAGTGGTCGTTTTGGAAAAGAACACACGTTCAATGACTCTGGTAGTGGTTTAGGAAAGAAACACACATGCAATGACTCTGGTGGTTTAGTAAAGGAACAAACATGCAATGACTCTGGTGGTGGTTTAGGAAAGTAAGACACATGCAATGACTCTGGTGGATCCATGTGGATTAGGAAAAGAAGACACATGCAATGACTTTGGTGGTGGTTTAGGAAAAGAAGACACATGCAATGACTCTGATGGTGGTTTAGGAAAGGACCACACATGCAATGACTCTACTGGTGGTTTAAGAAAGGAACACACATGCAATGACTCTGGTGGATCCATGCGGTTTATGAAAAGAAGACACATGCAATGAATCTGCTGGTTGGTTAAGAAAGGAACACACATGTAATGACACTACTGGATCGATGTGGTTTGGAAAAATAAGACACATGCAATGACTCTGGTGGTGGTTTTGGAAAGGAGGACACATGCAATTACTCTGGTGGTGGTTTAGGAAAGGAACACACATGCAATGACTCTGGTGGTGGTAGCTTAGGAAAATAAGACAATGACTCTAGTGGTGGTTTATAAAAGGAACACACATGCAATGACTCTAGTGGTGGTTTAGGAAAGGAACACACATGCAATGACTCTGTTGTGGTTTAGGAAAGGAAGACACATTCAATGACTCTAGTGGTGGTTTAGGAAAAAACACACGTAATGACTCTAGTGGTGGTTTTGGAAAATAACATACATGCAATGACTCTAGGTGGCGGTTTAGGAAAGGAACACATGCAATGACTCGGTGGTAGTTTAGGAAAGGAAGACACATTCAATGACTCTAGTGGTCGTTTAGGAAAAGAAGACACATGATGACTCTGGTGGATCCATGTGGTTTAGGAAAGAAGACACATGTAATGACTCAGTGGTGGTTTAAGAAAGGAAGACACATGCAATGACTTTGGTGGTGGTTTAGGAAAAGAAGACACATGCAATGACTCTGATGGTGGTTTAGGAAAGGAAGATAGATGCAATGACTCTAGTGGTGGTTTAAGAAAGGAACACACATGCAATGACACTAGTGGGTCCATGTGGTTTGGAAAAATAAGACACATGTAATGACTCTGGTGGTGGTTTAGGAAAG